>CM060903.1:158064313-160564313 GCA_030737815.1 Allium fistulosum | reverse complement strand
ACCACAAAATGTCTGATTCACACAAATATATATACATGCTTTTGAAAAGGAAAGGTATCAATATTTTGTGTACAATCTGGGTTGTGAAAATGCAAACAAAAGAATGGCCAGAGTAACCACATGGTTAGGCCATAGGTCAGGCCAAATGCCCCACTTCAGATCAATGAAGCAAGGGAACATTTGAGCTCAGTTTTCTGGAAAAAGAACAAAAACACTGACATGTACATGTATATCTGTGTACATGTTGATATTGGGCAAAAATATAAATGGAAATTCTTAAAACAGTTGTAAGAATGGGTTTAAAAATAGTTATGCAAGAAGAATTGTTTTGTATGTTAGGTTATAGGCAAAAATTAAATATATATACGTACAATTATAGGTAGGTATCAGATTTCAGCCATACAGGAAAAAAAAAAGAAAAACAAAAAAATTGTGTTTGAACCGACCAGCATAGTACTCGAACCAGTGACCTTGTATGAATAAGTTAGGCGCGTTTCCATTACGCCTAGATGTTGCTTGTGTTCACTTAGGATCCACTTTCTTTTAACCTGAGTTTGATAATATTCAGACTTTAAGATAATCATCCATATTATAAGCTTGCTTTCCACTGATCATTGCTTGGTTATTTCTTAATTATAATATCAGTCTAAGGTACATATTTCCAGGGGACACTATAGTCAAAAATCTGGATACAATAAGTTTTAATTTAAAAAGGGAATTTATCACATTTTTGCAAATTTAAAAAAAAGGATTTCTACTTATTATCATGCTCTGATTCAAGTAGAATATAACATAGATATCTTCATATATGTATGTTAAAAATGATTTAGAATTAAAACAATATTTCTATATTGTGAAAGATCCTGGATATGTTTTTGTTTATTAGAGAAAGAAAAATGACCCTGGGAAATATATTTGTAATAAATGATATATCTATATATCATCTCTATTGCAAAAAAAAAAATCACCAATAAAATTAGTGAGTAAATAGGAGGGTCATTTCAACTAATTTAATTAAAACAACATTCTATTTTAACTAACATTTATTTCTAAAATTTCCATGATATAAATAATATGTCGAAGTCACACTTTTATCAATATTGATATATGTTATCAAAATTAATTACAACTTTTAAAATGAAAAGTTATTCTTCATATTTTTATAAAATGAACCATTAATTAAGAAATAAAATTTCAAACAATAAAATTATTTTTATATAATTTATTTATTCATTTTCTCCAAAATTACTCTTATATAATTAAATATAAGAGTTAATAGCATAATAAAAAATTCATTAAATTCCACATTTATTAAACTCCAAATCCATTTTGAATTTGGAATTACAATAATTCACAAATTCCCCAAATTCATTCAATTAATTAAATCAATTTTTATAAAAAAATTAATTCTATGTAATTTCGACCGGGTTTGTTACAAACTCCCCCCTTATAAAAATTGTGTTCCCGCGATTTCTTAAGGAAAAGTCAGTAAGAATTCAACGATGCATCTCAAAGAGGATAAAAATCTTAAGCATGAAATAATTCAAAACATGAGTCTCACAACTAGTGAGCATGAGAAAGGATTTCCAGATGCATTCGCTCGATGAATTCTCTAGTCACCCACTAACAGTCCTTTGGATTGCTAGACCATTGGACTTTAATGAGCCGAACGTCTTTATTTCAAAGGTGTTTAACCTCCGATGCCATAATTGAATAGGTCTCTGCTCATCAGTAAGTCGGGTAAAATCTCAACCTCCTCAAGAATTCTCGACTTAAGAATAGAACCCAATCACGAAGACACTTTTGAAGTTGAGAAACATGAAATACATCATGAATACCGAAGAATTGGGTTGGAAGAGATACCCATTAAGCATTAGGGCTGATACGCTCAGTGATAGGGTATAGTTCAATATATCTCAGAGCCAACTTTCCAGAATGATTGAACCTCATCACACCCTTCAATGGAGATACATGAATAAAGAATCAATCTCCTACGAAGAACTCCAAGGCCTTTCTCCTATTATCCACATAGGATTTCTACCTGCTTTGTGCCTCTTTCATTCTCTGTCGAACAAAATCGATCTTTTCAGAAACTTCAGGAATAGAGTCGGGGCCTAAAATAAGCTTCTCCCCAAACTCAAGCAAACAAGAAGGTGATCGACACGGCCATCCATAAAGGGCATCGAAAGGAGCCATGCCGATAGTAGACTGGAAACTATTGTTGTAAGCACACTGAACAAGGTAGATATGATCTTCCTAACTCCCACCGAAGTCGAGAATATAACACGAAGTAAGTCTTCCAATATTTTATCCACTAACTCTGTCTTCCTGTCTGTCTAGGGATGATAGAAAGTGCTGAAATTAAGCTTTAAACCCAAAGCTTTCTGGAGACTCTTTTAGAATCCGCTTGTGAACAAGGGATCCCGATCATAAACATTGGCACTAGGGACACTGTGAAGTTTTACAATCTCATTAACATAGATCTTAGCAAGCTGAGAAGCAGTCCGATTAGACTTTACAGGAATAAAGTGGGCTGATTTAGTCAAACGGTGAACAACCACCCACAAGCTAACATTGCCAGCCCTCGAACGAGGAAGACCATCGATGAAGTCCAGGGAAACCTAAAAGGAAAAAGGAAGAATAAGATTATGATCATTTCAAGAACGACACAAAAAAGGATTAAAATATGAACTTATGAAAGTAAGCTCATAAAACCTAGTCCCATTCCCACATCGGAACCTCTAATCATTGCAAAAGACCACTGGGACGCCGATGCTCGGGTTTAACAAGCTGACAAGTCAAGTACCACGTCACAAACTCCGCCATGTCCCACTTCATACCTTCCTAATATTAAAGATGCTTCATATTGGAATATATCTTACTACTGCAAGGATGAATAATATACTTGGTGCGTTGACACTCCTCAAGAATATCTCTCCTAAGATCACCATCATTGAGAACTAAAAGCCAACCACTTTTGCGAAAAAAGCACGAGCATCAATAACAAAATCCTTCAACTCATCACTTCAGGAAACACCACTACATTGCTGAAAATGACGAGATAGATTGGGATCATGCTACGGGCTTCGTGATTCGATCCAAAAGACAAGGATGAGCCTCCAAGCTAAACAACAAGATGGAAGAACTGGAATATGGAATACGATCTCTAATCTCGCAAGAAGATAGAATCTCAAGATCCTTCCACTTGGTTAACATCAAAGAAACAATAGCTTGCTACTTACGACTAAGAGAATTCGCTGCTCGATACCCATTCCCTAGAGTGTACTGAATATAATATCATAGGAAGCGTGGAATTTGAACCATCTCTGTTGTTGCATATTAAGCTCCTTCTAAGTGAATATGTACTTCAATGACTTATGATCGGTGTAAAGAAATAATCTCTCATCGAGCAAATAATGAAACCAAATATTTAAAGCAAAGACTATAGCCTCAAGCTCCAAATCATGAGTGGCGTATCTCACCTCATTCGACTTCAACTGCCTCGAGGAAAAGCAACAACACGGTCTCGATGTATAAGACCAGCACCTAAACCAAACCTACTAGCATGTGTGTATACCATAAGGTCATGATTCCCATCCGGAACCACAAGAACAGGAGTGCTGGAAAGGAGTTCCTTCAACTTCTAAAAAGAAGCTACACAATTATCCGACTAAATATACTTAACTCCTTTTCTAGTCAAAGAAATGAGAGGCAAGACGACCTAGCAAATGTCCTTTATGAATCAATGGTAATAACACGCCAATCAAAGAAAACTACGAATCTCTGATACATTCTCAGGCCTCTACCAATTTGAATTGCTTCAATCTTTGACGGATCAACAAAAATACCTTCTTTAGAAACTACATGCCCCAAGTACTTCACTTGCCTCTGCCGAAACTAGGACTTAGAAAATTTGGCTTTTAATCGATTCTTTCTAAGTGTCTCTAAAATGATCCTAAGATGTTCCACATATTCTTCCTTAGATTTAGAATAAACAATAATATCATTAATGATTATGAGAACAAATCGATCGAGATATTATTGGAAAACTTGATTCTTGAGATCGACAAAATAAGCTAGAGCATTCGTTAATCAGAAGGGCATAACGAGCCACTCGTAAGAACCATAACATGTACAAAATGAAGTAAGAGGAATGTTATACTTAGCCACACGAAGCAGAAGAATCATGTCACTAAGTCTAACTGGAAAAAGACTTTTGCAGCGCAAAGCTGATCAAAAAGACCGTCGATCTTAGGAAAGGGATACATATTCTTAATGGTAAGCTCATTAAGCTTGCCGTAATCAATAGAAAGCCTAAGAGTACCATCAATCTTCTTCACAAACACGATAGAAGCTCCCCTAGGAGAAGAACTAGACTGGATAAACTGCTTCACTTCCAACTCTGATAACTGCTTCCTCAACTCCTCATTCTCTTTAGCATACATCTGATTGGGAGGATGACTAACTAAATGAGCACTAGGAAAAAGATCAATTCAGAACTCAATCACTCGCTTAGGAGGCAACCCTGAAACGGGTTCAAAAGTTTCAAAATAATCACAAAACAACAGGAATTCGGGAAATGTCATCGTCTTCCCGAGCCTTAAGAGAAAATAAGGATGCTTCCAAATCAGAATCAACATAATGAAGAATGATAGAAATCCGCTTAACGGATTTTGGACGTCTATGATAAATAGTTCTTTCAAGACATAGGATATGGGCATCATAACGGTTAAGCCAATACATTCCCAAAATCATTCCAAACCCAAGATAGTGCATAACATGAAGATCAGCGCGAAAAGAATAACCGCATAAGGTAATCTCGACATCTCTACAAAACATGCTAATGGTTGCGGACCCACCAACCGGGTTTGTAATTCTCAACGAAGTCAGTAAGCACACAATATCCAAAGATAAAGCATCAACAAGTTCCATCAATATGAATGAGTGAGATGCACCTGTGTCAAGGAGAATCCGAATAGGAAGGTTCTGAAAGGCAATTACACCTTAAAAAAAGAAGAATATATACCTTGACGCTGAGAAGATCCGCTAGAAGCCTACACAACACCAAGCTTCCCAGAAGTGATGCCATTAGCTGCTCGAGGACAAGATGCTACAAGATGACATTCCTACTTGCAATAATGAAAAAGAGGAGCTTTAGGACAATCCTAGTGAAATGCTCCTTAAAACCACAATTGAAGCACTCTCCTTTAGTTGGTTGTGATGTTGTGGAACTAGAACCTTACTTCTTGATCTTCTTATTAGGATAAAAGGGGTTCGACTTGTTGAATGGTTTCTTTTTCTTCGAATGAAAGCTTTTCTTCTCCGCTATGTCTTCCTCGCTACTATCATTTTCGACTGCTTCAAGCTTAAGGGCCAAACCAACTAACTCCTCAAATGAAACCTTCAATTGCAACATTAAAGCATTCTTAAGATGCTTCTTCAAACCATCCATAAATCTTTGATTCTTCTTTAGTGGAGTACTTATGTGCTCGACCCCGTATTTGGAAAGGGCTTCGAAGGTTGACACATACTCCGCTACAGAAGACTTCCCTTCTTCAATTCAATAAACCTCTTAGCTAATAAGGCTTTATCCGATTCGGGAATGAATTTCAACACAAATCGTCCCTTAAACTGCTCCCAAGAAAGAGTACACTCATCCAACTCAGGTATAAAATGCTTATTCCAATCAAGAGCTTGCTCTTAGAGCTGACTAGAAGCTACCTAAACACTCTGCTGATCTTTAAGACCCATGTGAGTAAAGATCCCTTCACATGTCTTGAGCCATGTCTACACCTCAATCGCACACTCAGAACCTTTAAAGGACTTGCCACCAAGATGTGCAAAGTCACTGCATATACGTGCAAAATAAGACTTGCGAGAAGAAGAATCCGGAGGAGGTCCGGCAGGCTGAGTATTCCTAACGAGTTCCATAATCTACTCAGTGGACGTAAACACTCCATCCGGAGGAGGGCCATTGGACTGCCCACTAACAGAACGAGCAGGTTGTCTACCGCCAGCCATCTAAGATTCTGAAAGAAACAAGATAAGATAAAAGATTATTCAAGAGTCATACAATTTGATATTGGGAATTTCAAAGATAGACACTAAGGAATATACTTCGTGAAAACCTAAGGGACGATCCCTAGGACTTGGCTAATCCACGATTCATATCTGTAATATCATACTTGGTTCTGAACTCGGCTTTGATAACAAGTTGTGACTCCCCACTCCAAGACCTACACTAACAGAGAATATTACAAAGTAATATTGTTGGCTAGTGTAGAGAATAGGGTTGGTTAAGAGCAACCATCCGTGAATTTTACTTTAAAAGGGCATTGAAACGTCGATTAATATGTTATACATTTCTTAAATTGGGTAGAATCATGTATATAATTCAGGCTTAAAACAAAACTATAGTGGCTATAATAAAAATTCAGAACAACGTATAATAAAATACAGTTCACGGAATATCAGATCAGTCACAGCAGAATATAATAGATACAAGTCTGAGTCGACACATAATAGATACATGATGTAAACTACACATATACAAAGTGCTACATCTCAAAATGAATACACAAACTAAAGGAGTCTAATCTCAACCCAAGATACAACATAATGTCAAATATATACGTAGGATGACAAAAGAGAACTACTAGCTAACATGTAAGGTATCCACTTTAAAGCCTCAAGCCGAAGGACCTAAAACATCTTATGTGACCCAACTATTATTAAAATAATAAATGGATCAGTCTAGACTAAGATAAATGTGTTAGCAAAACTAAATGATAGATAAAGAAATCTCGATCTTAATTATAAGCATATATCGATAGAAATCAAACATGCATCAATAACATCAAATCACCAAATACAAAAATTCATAATAGCTTCCTAAAAGCAAAAACCTCCAAAATGATTTGAGGATAATCCAACAACGTTAAGTCTTGAAATCTCACAAATAGAAATCACGAAATCTCATAAATAAGGGGGGTGCCAAACTCCAGGATTGGTGAAACAAATTCACATATAGGCATGTAACTCCAAGATAGACATATAAGTTTATAAACATCAAGGTAGGTACGAGATCGATAAGCGTCAAGATAGGTATGAAACCTATAAACTACAAGATAGGTACGAAACCTATAAACATTAAATATGAACAAGTCCTATAAACATCAAGGTAGGTATAAAACCTATAAACATCAAATAAGAACAAGTCATATAAACATCATAGGCGAGTCAAACTCATCGAAAAGTGTTAAATAGTTTTATGTAGCAATCGAATAGATAACGACCATATGTCCTATACCACATGGGTTTACCTAAATGTTTACTATACAATAGTAAACTCCGCTCATGTGTAAAAATAGTTCGGTCCAACAAGTCCAGGAACCAATCGGTAAAACAAACGCGAGCGTCCCATACCACTCGTTTTATTTAACCGTTTAAATCAATTTCTCATTCGATTGATAACGTGCAATTTTATGAAAATATTTCCCTTTTAAAACTACTTTTAAAATGTTCATTTATAATGGAAATATAAATATATATATATAAGTAAGCTTTTCAAACTATTGTTCTAAAACATTTCTAAAACCCTTGCATATGAGAATAGATAGTATATATGTATATTACTAAAAACATTTGTATGAATATATATATATATATATAAACACACAAAATATTTGTACATAAATAGTCTTGTATAAAACGATTGGACTTTGAAATCAATCGTTTGTTAATCTGGGTTGAAAACATGCATCAAAATTGTGTAATTCTCCTAAGATCCATAGAACAATCTCTATGGTATAAACATCGAATTGAATTCAACAATTCATAAGTTACGAATCTGGAAAATATCAAGGAAATTGGTGCTAGATGTAGTATTAATTTTTAGCAATCGACTTCTGGAATTCAGCAGGGCAAACAAGTGACAAATGGATCAATCGGGAAATACCCGAATGTAGCCTGGATGCCAGGTTCAGCTATAATCGGTGCACCGATTTGACCAAAATGTCCACCGATTAGCTCACCTGGGCTGATGTCCAGGCGAGTCCGATGACCTTTCGTCAATACATTTTCACTCATTCTTCCTGTGTTACTTCTCTAACGATCTATGGTACTGAATAGGCAGTCATGCTTGCATATAAACATGAATAATAAGACGAAATTCATGATTTCATATGGTGGGTTTCGGTAAACAGCAAATTCAATTCAATTAGACAATGAATCCATCAACATATTGAGATCATATACACTTTAAATTCAACCATAATCATATCACAACAACAACCATTTATCGAAGGCTAGAATTCGTGAGATAAACTCACCTAAACAAACCCGAAATGGATGATTAGAGCTTTAAATCTCCAATTCCTTTCTAATTCAACCTTAACCTGGGCTATGAACAAAGATTGGATAGGAATTGATCAAAATCAGAGATCAAAAACTAAAATAAATAATTAAAATGATGCATAGATAAATAAAGGAGATTACCTTTTATCAAAGCACACTAAAATAGATTGAAAGCCCTTTCATTTCGCTCTTTAATTTGCAAATTTAGGGATTCAGAATTTTTGTACTTAGAGCAATTTGTGTTTCTAGTTTTGAGATAAAAATGAGAAGTGTGAAACGATGTACATACGGTTTCTCATTTCTATTTCTTTCATTTTGGACTAAGTGGGTAAATAATGTGAATCCATTAACTAAGTGTTGCTAATTCTTTCAAAACCAAAGTGTTGCTAATTTGTTGTGTTTCGTTTTAACACTTTATACATACTAATGTAATTAAAACAACATTCTAATTTAACTAACATTTATTTCTAAAATTTTCATGATATAAATAAATGTCAAAATATCACTTTTATCAATATTGAAATATCGTATCAAAATTAATTACAACTTTTAAAATGAAAAGTTATTCTTCATATTTTTATAAAATGAAACATTAATTAAGAAATCATATTTCAAACAACGAAATTATCTCTATACAATTTATTTATCCATTTCCTCCAAAATTATTCTTATATAATTAAATATAAGAGTTAAATAGCATAATAAAAAAATTCATTAAATTCCCAATTTATTAAACTCCAAATCCATTTGAATTTGGAAATACAATAATTCACAAATTCCCCAAATTCATTCAACTAATTTATCAAAAGTAATTAAATCCATTTTAAAATAATTAGATTCTAAGTAATCTCGACCGGGGTTGTAGCATTACCCTTTAATTTAAACAAATCCTCTTCCTCTCCATTATAACTACCGCCTAAATCATGAAACTCAAATTCCATGGTCGAAACTTCCAAAGCCAAAATCTCCTCTATCTCTCAATGGTTCAATGCACTGATACCTCCTATAACTTTCTCTACCTCTCCTCTTCCCATCCATCACCAAAATAAAGCACACGAACACACCCCTAAAATCGTGACCTGGGGTTAATACCCTCAACCAGGCCGATATCGCACCTCCTAAGGAGGAGCGACCAACCACCAAAGTTGGTATCCCATTGCTCTCCGCCACCCCGAGTCTAAATCAACCCTTCCTTCGGCCTCCCGACGCCTAGAGTGCTCAACGATCCACAAACCGTAGTTATCAACCACCTTACTATTCAACTGTCAAACTTCTTCACACTCCACCGAGCCCATCCAAACTTATACCAAAACGTAGATCCCACCGCTACGAATCCAACGAGCCCTGTTTTAAAAAATTTCACTGAGTTTTCTCTGGTTTTTGATTTTGAAGTTTTTGAATGAAAGAGAATTTAAAATTTTTCCTTTTGATTTGGTTTACTAACATTGATTTTGAAATGAGAAAGAGTAGATGTGATATAATTATGTGCTAAAGGTAAGTGTTGACTAAAATTTAATTTGCAAACTCTGACATTTCGCCGCATAGATTTTCATTCGCGTATATGCTCCAAACGATAAAACAAAAACATAGTCGTGCTCAAAACAGCGACGCAACCTCAAAACATCGTCAAATGATATTTTAAATATTTTCCACATTAAAAATTATGAAAAAATCAAATAAATTGAATTAAAAATACGTCAATAAAAATCAAGTCATAAAAATAAAAATAAATTTTCTAATTAACTATTCGATCCATTTATGACTGTAAGTAAATTTACAAAATGAATTCACCATTATTATTTACTAATTAAAATAAGGTAAATAAGACCATTGAATCAATTAAATAAATATTCAATTCAAAATTCCGATATTTAATTCACTATTCAAGTACTAAACTCATAATTCACATATTATAATAAATCTCTATATTCGAAATTTTAAATTATTTAACTTTTAAAACCAATATTTCAATATTTAAATTTTTTTTTGGAATAGACAGCGAGGTTGACTGGACCCCTACCAGATTTATTGAAACAGGGAAAAAGAGAAAACGACAGCAACATAAAAAAATAGGAACTAGAAAAAGAAAGAAAAGAAAGAAAAAAAAAACGAACAATACAAACAGAAAACTGAGAAAAGAGAGAAAACCACACAAAGGAAGCAAGTCCACAACAGAAACAAGAACAGGCCAAGCACAAGAAATGCCAAGCACAACTGCAGCGGGCTAACACCACAGGTCAACTTGATGTGGGGAGAAACAATGGCCAGAAATACATAAACCAAACTTGATCTCTCTCATCAACTTGTGCCATAAATTCGAAGCCGGCAGAAACACGGATTGGAAGCATCGCTTATTTCTTTCCATCCAAACATTGCGTATGTATAATTTCAGAACGAAGAAAACAATATCCCATCGACTGGATCTCCATCTAGTTGCTTTGCGAAGAACAGACCAATCAGCAGTGGAGACACCATGAATACCATCAACCCCAGCTTTATTCATTAATGTTAACCACATATTAACAAGATAGCTGCACTCAAATAGAATATGATCAACAGATTCAGGGGATATATTGCAAAACACGCATAGGTTGACCACATTCATACCAACAGCCACAAGCTTATCCCTTGTCATCAAAGCTTTGTTAATTGCCTTCCAGAACAACACATTATCAGCGCAAGTCGAATAATTTGTCCAAGCCACTTTGGCCTATAAGGAATCAGGCAACTCCCCATCATTGGCAAGGAGGTAGTAGACCGAACTGATACTATGAGGTTTACCCCTCCAGGAAAGAGCATGTTCATTAGCAGTAATAACAGTGAAATTAGCCAGATTTCTCCACAGGTTGTTAACAGTTTGATTACTAGTATGCGGAGCATTCAATTTCCCATCTGCTATATAATTAATAGCACTAGCGTTGGAACCAATCCCAGATTGCTCTTGCTCATGAGATGACAACAGAGAAGATAAGACACAACCATATTTAACCCATGGATCCTTCCAAAAGCTCACAGTACTGTTAGGGGTTAAATTGTATTTTAGCAGGGGAAGTAATAAAGGTCTAATGCACATAATTTTCCGCCATATCCAACTACTACCTTGAGCAACTTCCATGGTCCAAAAATCTTTATCCTTAATCTGATATCTCAAGGTCCACTTCACCCACTGACTATCCTTCTTGACTAAGATGGCATTGACATGAGTACTAATAGTAGCAATATTCCAAAGCTTGATATTTTTGATTCCAAGGCCACCTTTTCTTATTGGCCTTTCCAAAGCAGAATAGGGAGCAGGAATAATCTTCCTATTATGAATGGAACCAGTCCAAAGGAATCTCATCATGGCAGCTCTAATCATGTGAAGGAGCTTGGAAGGAAGAATGAAGCATCTGGCCCAGTAAACAGTCATCGAAAAACAAACAGCTTTAATCAACACAAGTCTTCCAGCCATAGATTGAAAATTCATTGACCAAGAAGACAACCGTTTTGTGATTCTATCAAAGAGAGGAAGGCAAGCAGATTTGGTAACTCGCGAGGTGCACAAAGGAAGGCCTAGATATGTCATATTATTACTCATAGGTTGAAGACCAGACAAAACCTCAATTCTTATCCTATCAACGCTGTTCATACCGGCAATAAGAATCTGGGATTTGGAGGTGTTCAGCTTAAGGCCAGTGGCTCTGTAGAATGAGTTCAAAATATCTAGAATTTGTTGAATGGATTGATCAGTAGGCTTGGTGAAGATCATAATGTCATCAGCAAAAAAAAGAGATGAAATGTGAAGGGGTTGGCATTTAGGATGATACAAAACACTTCTATCATCATACTTGGAGGATAGCATGCTGGTGAGAGCCTCCATGACAATGATAAATAAACATGATGATATTGGGTCCCCTCCCTCACACATTGTTTCCCTCTAAAGTACCCATTTGTTAACCCATTGTAACAAAGAGAGTAAGTAGGACTGGAAATGCACACATACACCCAGGCCACAAAAACTTTTGGAAATCCCATTGCTGACATAATTCGAACAATGGAAGACCATTGCAAACTATCATAGGCTTTACTTAAATCAAGCTTCATCATGGCACGAGGGGAAATCTGACTTCTACCATAGCCATTAATTAATTCATGAGCTAACATCACATTATCAAGAATGTTTCTTGCAGGAATGAAGGTAGATTGGTTTGGCGATATAATTGTTGACAGAACTTGGACAAGCCGAGAAGCAAGGATTTTTGATATGCATTTATAAACAATGTTACAGCACGATATAGGTCTAAAAGATGCTGCATTAATAGTGGGTCTAACCTTAGGGACAAGGACAAGGTTAGTTTCATTAACTTCTCGCAACAACTTAAATTGGTCAAATAAATTATGAACAGCCGCCAAAAAATCAGTTTTAACAACTTCCCAGCTACTCCTATAGAACATGATGTTAAAACCATCTGGCCCACCACAAGAGCTCGATTTCATGGAAAACAAAGCTTTTTTTAATTTCAAGGTCAGTAACTTTGGCAACAAGCATGACCCTCATGTCATCTTGTAACTTGGGAAGTGGGATATTATTGAGATCATCAAGATTAGGCTTAAAGTCAGAGCTGTTACCAAGAAGATCAGAGAAGGACTGAAGGAGATAACTGTCAATCTCCCCAGCAGAATTAAGAAGATTCCCAGCTTCATCCCATAGCGTGGTAATATGGTCTCTAGCACGCTTGTCTTTGATAGAAGCATGAAATTTTTTTGTATTTCTATCCCCCTCAGCAACCCACCTCTGGTGAAACTGCTGCTTCCTCATACTTGCCACAGAATTAAGAGCTTCATTAAGCCGGAGAAAAAGATCGGATTCATTCTGAGCAAGGATAAGGTTGGATGGGTCTTCAATAAGCATGTCTTGAGCATGTTTCAACTGAGCTTTGATATTCTTGATTTGATTTGTACCATCGCCATATTTTTCATGAGCCCATTGTTGGAGAGCTTTCCTTGTTGCTTTCAACTTCCTGCAAAGAACAAACATGGGATTGCCATATACATTATTAGACCAAGCAGATGTTATAATATTATTATACTCAGGGTCAAAAACCCATGCATTATAAAATTTAAAAGCCCTCTTTCCTCCATTAGCCATACAAGAAAGTGTAAGAATGAGGGGGGAATGGTCAGATAAGATAGGGTAAGGCATGAAAGTAGAAAGGGAAGGCCAAAGAGAGAAGGCAGCTGAATTGCAAAATGTGTGATCAATATTGGAGAAGGTACGAGCGCCAGAATGACTTCTGTTATTCCAAGAAAATAGAACACCAGTGCGTACAACAGGTTGAAGTTCAGAGTCAGAAAGAGATATGTTTAATGGGGCAATGTCCCTAGGCAACAGCGGCCGACCACCAGACTTATCAGAGAGGTTCAAGCAGCAGTTAAAATCCCCTAACACAAGCCAAGGATGGGTGCTTTGACGTAATGAAGGGAGATTGTTGAGAAGAGGTTGCCTGGAGGCAACAGCATTATGTGCATAAATAAAGGTTATATAAAAGGATAGCTGAGAAGGCAGATAGATAGCATGGAAGTGGATCATTTGCGTGGAGGAGAGAATTTGATTGAGGGAGAAAACAGAAGGATCATGAACAACAAGGATACGTCCATATGGGGCTTCATTCAAGTTGTGATTGAAATCCCAGGAAGGATTAATGTAGTTTGCTGCTCTGATGGATAAAGGAAGAGAGAGCTTGGTTTCCAAAATGGCAAACATTTTGATGTTATGGTCATGGATGATGGATTTGACGTGGTCAAGTTTCTCAGAGTTATGAGCACCCCTAATATTCCAAGCAGCAATTTTGTTCAACATGGAAAACTACAGGGAGAGATGAGACACACCTGCCCTACTCCCTGTCGAAGGAGGATCAATTCTAGCTGATTTTAGCTTAGCAGAGAGAGAGGGAGACTTAGAGGATTTGAGGTTGACTGAGGGTGGTTCACCAGGAGGAGAGACCCGACTAGGTATTGTGCCGTTGAAAATGTAAGGGGAGGAAACGGGAATGGGCAGAGAAGGCAAAGGGGCAGATACGAGAAGAGGGGACCGATTTGTTGATGAGGGCGGAAAGAGAGAAAGGATGGACTCTTCAATGGATTTTGAGCATGAAATCATCCAAAAGGTAAACTACAAAATTTCAGGTCGTTACATTCTCCCCCTCAAAAGAATTTCGTCCGCGAAATTTCAAAATTAAGTAAAATGCCTCCAAACTCATTAACTTTTCAAATCAATTAGTTGAAAAGAATTATTAAATTTCTAAGTCTTTAAAACTACAGAAAATTTCGGCCGCGTCTCCTTTGCGTGGCTCGATCGGAACAACTACAAATAGCCACTATGGGACCAAACCAACAAAGAAAACAAAAGCCAAGTGGCCTCCTATATCAGGGGCATAAAACCATCAAGCCAAACCAAAATATAAACTTGTACTTATTAGTCGAGCAAACCAACTCTACTTATGAATCGAAATGTGTCAAACTAGCATTTACTTCCATGAACCTGCATCTTACTTACAAATAATATCCAACTATATACCTGCATTTATTAATGCCAAAATCATATAATTTCAATAAAGCCCGTACGATGTACATATACTATCGGTACACAATATCCAATCCGATCGCTCAATCGATGTCAAAAATTTCACTTCTGAACTAGTATTGCTCACTCGACTTCTTTAGTGCGGATTCTGATCCGGTTTCTTGATTAGAAACCACCATTCTCCTTGCATAGCCATACACTATGTAGAGAAATTCATAATGAATCAAAAATCCATACCAAGTGTTCGCCGTCTAGAATCGAGTGAAAAAACCTTGTTTAGATCGGTGTGTATCACTTCGAAATCATGTGTCTGAATCTAGATCAAGAACAGTTTATGCGAATAAAATGATGTACGTGTATACTAGGTATATATTCCAATTGGTTTTCTTAGTTTTAGCTATTTCCCTTTTTATTCACAATTAAATTTACAAATAGTATTTCACTTAATACTAAAATCATTTATGAACCATTTCACAAAATCGCTACTTAAGTTTATTACATCTTATGAAACACGGCTTATGTTAATCAATCAATTTTAAAAATTAAGTTCAGATTCAATTCTATTTAATAACATCCTAATCTATACTCAATTCATTTTGGACTATCCCACAAAACATTGCTTAAGGGTGTAAATATTTCACAACTTAAGTTTTATATTCGTATAACACTCTTCTACCTCCTAAGAGTATATATACAAATTTCCAATTTGTTTTACTTAACTAGAATGTTCAACAAATCTAAAACAAATTTTAACTTACTGGCTCTTCAAATTTATAAGTTGCAAAAACTTATTTCCTTATAATTCCACTAAAAACACCTAGCTTCAAATTTTTGTAACAAATTAAAAAGTCCCGACGGACCAAAATCATTGGAAATTCCATTTCATTTTAATAAATGAAAATTACCAAACAACATATCAAAATGAAATGCAAATCCAAACTATCCTAATGAATAGGATACATGCAGCCATCAAATGACTTAACTGGGAACTTTAGAATTAAACACCCAATTTTATCTCAAAAATTCTGAAATAATATTATATACATATCTCCTTGAAACTCAAATCATACTTTTGGGATTTTTAAATGAAGATATGTTTTACCAAAACAACTCTAAACACATTTACCATGGTAGCAATTCCCCATTTAGAAACCCGAAAATGAACACCGATGATGCTGTAGTCATCAATGTAATTATTTTCCAATGACCGAAGTGAGTTCAGTACTTTCTATCTCCTCCAAAATCCTTTTAAAAATATTCATATTCCAAATATACATCCAAATAATACTTATTATTTCTTCCAAAACATTGAGAAACCATTTCCAAAAACACCAGGATTTAAACTCTCAAATTCTCAACTTAAATCCTTTTTATTTATAAACTACATTTATAAATCAGATTTATAATATTTCACTTTCTTATAAAAAATTCATTTCACAATTGTATATCATTGTTTAGATTACAATAAACAACTTTTATTAAAATTAAATTTTAACCCAACATTATCATCGAACGCCTTATAGTCAAACTATGAAACAACTTCACAAGATGTTCATTTCAATGTTCCCATAAATTACTATTTACCCAACCCATGCAGTTAGAAGGTAAATTACATATAAATCAACAAACAATGGTAAATGCTCTAAACTGGACAAGCAAGACTATTCAATCAACAAATAATAGCCCATGCTCCTAACTGGGTGAGCATGACTAATCAAACAATAAATGACTAATTAAATATTATCATTCCGTAACAAACAAACATACCATTAATAACTATACTTATTTTATGAAAATTATTCTTTTATATATAAAATAATCCAAGGTAAAATTATTTCATTCACCAATTTTAAATACAATAGTGTCTCGATTTGCCTTGTTAAGTGTTTAGAAACCCCTATCAATATCGTGGCATCCCACGTCTCGATCAGAATCAATAAGCCACACAACAGATAAATCAACATAATATAAAACATTTTATAGCACTAACAAATACACCCTATATATATAGACACACACACACTCAACTATTTTTAGGGTGTTACTAACCCTATCTTTGATGAGTTACTCATTCTAGGGTGTTACTACCCTATCTATAATGAGTTTACCCCACCAAAGCCTAGGTGTTCGCTCAACCTAAGCTCTAATACCACATGTAACGACCAGCCTTTTCCACCCTCAGAAGTCGACGTTAATACATCCGCGATATATCACGTGCCGAGCATCCAAGTACTGGAAAGACAGATTGTGGTGGGAAAAAGAAAGAAAGACATAACAGAATCTTACATCGTCATGAGTAACATATAATATGAAACAAATCTTTATAAGAGAATAGAAACTGTAATATACATCTGTGAAAATCAGAGTACACTTAATCACTAATCACCAGTCTGGACAGTTATAACAACCTAACCACACAAATGCTGATAAATAGAACAACCGATGTAATGGAAATAAAATATATGTGAGTACATCTTGGAGGTATCCGGCTCGTCTCCTGAAGCTCCAAAGCATCCAAACTAATCTTTAAATATTCTCCGTCAGACTAGAGCATTATAAGAAAAATAACGCACGGATCAGTATGGTAAACCAGTGTGAGAAACACACCTCAATTGAATTTTAATGTTATAAAAACCTTTTTAAAATAAAGGTATCTCGTAAGACCACGCCGCATGTCAAAACGGATGGGTTTTACCTTGCGATAACCAAAACATTTCATATGAAATCTTCTGATATTAAAATAGTGTCTAGGGTTTAAAATAAATATTAAATATAGCCGAAATTGTTACGTTAATTAAATTCCAGTATAATAGATAAAAAACTAAGACCGCACGACGCTTATTGGAGAACAGATTCCAACAATGGCAAGGTAAGGGACTACCTTCCATACTGTACATCTCTACATAAACAGTACTGTGGGCTACAAACACATTTGCCCCTCTCCAAACACATGACTGACCTGCCCGTTACTAGATAGTACTGAATATGCCATCACTTAGGTTGTTCCCAACTTTTATAGAGAGCTTTCATGCACAACCAAATCCATAATATGATAATCTAGAAAGGTGACACACCCTTATGGGAGCGACCCACATAGCCCTACCACATCAACCCTGTTTTAGCCATTTCACGGGTTGTGAGGCTTGAGACAACGCTTTTAACTTTTCTCTTAGCAAATCTCACTTGGAATGCTAACACTGCCCTCCAGGCAGCAATGCAATGCCAGCATTCATCCATACAAGTTCTCTCTGGGTCTGAACGAAACCGAAGGCACTACTTCCACTGCATCCATTTTGGAATCACCTTCAGGATTAGTGGCAAGTAGCCATTGCACTTCAAAGAACTCATCTTTGAAATTTTCATCATTACGATGTCTACCACTCGAACGCTTATGCCGGTTCGAAGTGGTTTTCGAATAACGTACCTGATCCCCGTCTCTCTGAACCGACAAGTTTAAAACTAGCCAAATTTGTCAGTCAGTTATTTAACAATCAAATAAAATCAATAACCAAATCAGGGATTTATTTCCATAGGAAAATCAACATTGCCTAAGCACATTAGCAACCACTAACCTCTATAATTAATCCTTTCATTAATTGAAATCACTTTGTAAATACTTTTATCAAAATACTTTTACAAAGATATATTCACAAACCCTTTATACTCCTTTTAATACTTGGAAAAATATCCATATACTTATCTCAACGGTATAAGTATATTCAGAAAACATCTTGAAAGGTTTCTTATTTCAAAAGCATATCAATAGGATTAAAACAAATATTGTTTTAAAAGAAATGGAGATAAGGATAAACCCAAACACTATTCCTTCTGTGTTACGCATGGAACAAATGTCCATACCACCAAAATTAAGAAGGTAAATTTGGGGAAATCCAATCTCAATTTCTTTTATAAATTTCTTCAATAAATCCTTTTTAATAAATATCTTTCATTTATGAACATCTCCTTTACTAAAATTCCAAATCCATTTACAAAACTTTTAATAAATCTCTATGTTTATTTAAAAAACTCTTTTATAAATTTCCAAAACCATTTATAAAAAACACTTCTACAAATATCCAAATTGATTTATAAAAGTTCTTTTATAAATATCCAAAAATCCTTTATAAAACTTCTTTCCAAATTTCAGGATCTCATTTTAATTTTAAAACTTCCTTATAAATCTATAAAACAATTTACAAAACTCTTCTTTTATAAATTTCTAAAACAATTTATAAACTCTTTTACAAATCTATGAAACTATTTATAAAGCTCCTTTTTATAGATCCTTTATAAAAATTCTTTATAAAGCCTTTTAAAAATTCTTATAAATCCAAACCCCATTTTCATTTTTAACTCTTTAACAAATCTCTTTCATTTAATGGGATTCCTTTTACAAATCAATTTATTATTTATAAGTATAATTAATCAGATGAATTAATTTACTATAAACATCCTAAAAAATAATAAATTAACTTTCCAACACCATTAATAAAATAATTTATTAACTCTAAAACATTATTGATATAATAATGAATAACTTCAAAACATTATAAGTAAATAATTGTTATTTATTTCAAAACATTATTATATGACAATAATTATTAACGATGGAACATTGCTAATAAATAATAATATTAACTTCAAAAATTATACATATAATAGTTAATGACTTTCAACATTTTTAATAAAACAATAATAATTTATCTTCAAACATTATTATAATAAATAATAATCAACTTCCAAAACATTATTAACAGTTAATAATTATTAATTCCAAAACGTTATTAATAAATAACTATTATAAATTCTAAGCATTTTTAATAAACAATAATTATTAATTATCTTCAAACAATATTAATTATTTAAATAAATAACTTTTTACAATATTAAAATATTGATAAATAACTTCAAAACAATTAAATATAAATAAATTTAAAACACCATTAAAAATTAAACAACTTTAAAACATTTCTAAATGGTTTCTAAAAGAAAAATAGAAAGGTTGGGGTAAAATAAATAAGTTCAAAATCTGCTTAAATAAAAATATTCCAGAAAACCCAAAGGTTAGATTTGAAATCTTTCTCCAAAATCAAGAAACCAATTTCAAGCCAAACGGCAATTACCAGTATTTCAAAATACTAAGTTGAGGTCAATGGCTACCAAAGGACTTAACTAATGTTGTTATTGGTTTTTATCACTATAAGGGTTAAGTTCTGAACATATAACGATGTCTTAAATAATAGTGCCAAACAATCAGGTCCGATATCCAATAATTCATACAATAGGAATGTGTTTGAAAATAAATCAATAATGGGGAGAAATCTCGTTGGATCCCTCTACAAATTCCATATATGTCAGATAAATTCCCGGCAAATGATTTCATATATTGATCATTTTCAAAAGCAACAATTCATTAAAACCAAACAATCTACTAATTAAAACATCCAAGCACACAACTAATAATTTCAACTAAACACAAACGGTAAAACTTATCTACTATATGTCTTACGGATAAATCAAAAAGGTGAGTTTAACTCACCAAAATTCCAGTTATCAGCAAAGCGTTCTAGTTCCGTCTAAAATTGAATAGCGTTCGATTTTACCTTGAAATTCTACAAGCTCCAAACTTCACTAATCCACTTTTATAACGCAGCATTCACCGTTACGGTGCAACGCAAAATGTTTCATCTCGATTGGACCTCGTATGAGCAAGATATAAACTTTATAAGATTTCGATTTTAAATTTTATTAATTAAACTCAAATTACAAGTTTAAATTACTAATTATCCTTTAATTTAAGCATATCCTCTTCCTCTCCATTATAACTCCTGCCTAATTCCTGAAACTCAAATGTTATGGCTGATACTTCCATAGCCAAAATCTCCTTCATCTCTCAACGGTTCGATGCACTGACAACTCCTACGACTTCCTCTAACTCTACTCCTCCGTCCATCCTCAAAAAAAAATACCCGAACACACCCTTAAAATCACGACCTAGGGTTAATACCCTCAACCATCCTGATGTTGTACCTACCAAGGAGGAGCCGCCCACCACCAAAATCGGTCTCCCACTGCTCTCCGCCACCCCCGAGTCCAAATCAACCCTCAGTTAGACCTCGTGATACCTAGATTCCTCAAAGGTCCAAATCCTAATTATCAACCTCCTCACTGTTCAAATTTTGGAAATCTTCACACTCCACCGAGCCCATCCAAACTTATACCAAAATGTAGATCCTGCGACGATGAATCCAACGAGCCTTATTCTAAAAAAGTTGCTGAGTATTGCTTTGGTATTTGTTTTTTGAAGTTTTTGAATGAAAGAGGATTTAAAAAATTTCTTTTTGACTCAGTTTACTGACATTGATTTTGAAATGGGAAAGAGTAGATGTGATAGAATTGTGTGCTGGAGATAAGTGTTGAGTAAAATTTAATTTGCAAACTCCGGCATTTCGCTGCACAGATTTTTGTTCATGTATAGGCCGCAAATGACAAAATAAAAATACGGTCGTGCTCAAAACAGTGATGCAACCTCAAAAGAATAATAATATACACTAGTTATCAATTCTGTAAAAACACAAAATCACTGTCGTTTGCCGATAAATCATCAAACGATAATTTAAACATTTTCCACGGTAAAAATTATGAACAATTAAATAAATTAAAAATAAAAATACATCAATAAAAATTGAGTCGTAAAAATAAAAATAAAATTTTTGATTATTTATTCGAACCATTTATTACTACAAATAAATTTATAAAACGAATTCACCATTGTTATTTAGTAATTAAAATGAGGTAAATAAGACCATTAAATTAGTTAAATAAATATTTGATTCAAAATGTCGATATTTAAATAACTATTCAAGTGTTAAATTCATAATTCACATATTCAAATAAATTTCCATATTTGAATCTTTAAGTTATTTAACTTTTAAAACCAATATTTTAGTATTTAAAATTAATTAAATATTCTAAAATCAAACTACAAAATTTCGGGTTGTTACAAATAGAAATAATAGGCTCGTATAATACAGATATAGAGTACAACATGTCTCAACCACATGGCAAACAAAGTCATCAACTCATACAAAGTATACAACATGCATGAAGGTCTCAAACCTAAACAATATAAATATATATCCATATATATATAATAGATAGCTCAACATCCATGGTCAATGAGTCCCAGTACCAGAAATATCTCGGCCCAACCTAAGTATTAATAAATAATAAATGGGTCAGACTATGTCTAATTCAACAGTTGTGAGATCATAGTTGTAACATAGGTAAATTTCAACAATATAGTCATAACTATATAATATGCCAACATCCAAATAATAAATGACTACATCACAATAATTCGCCAGGTCATAAAAATGTATCACGGTTATTACAAGCCATTATCTCAAGTATAATGAATCAAAATATCTCATAAATCAGAATCAAAAGACGAGCGTGAAAGCAAGTTAAAACCAGAAGACAAGCATGAAGCAAGTCAAAATCAAAAGACGGATATGAAAATAAGTGAAAACCAAAAGAACAATCCTAAAAACAAGTTATCTAAAGACGAGCATGAAAGCATGTCAGTCCTGCCTGAAAGCGAGCTACAATATAAGGCGAGTCTGAAAACATGCCAAACTCGCCTAAAACAAGTAATTGAAGACGAGCCTAACTCGCCTAAAGATGAGTAATCGAAAAATGAGCCTAAAAACCCCTTAAAATGACCAATGCTGATCGAATTATTTAATACTTTCAATTAGTAATCAAATGAGTATCGCCCAATGTCCCATAACCCCACAATGATAATTGAACATTTACTAAAAGTTAGTGGATAACACTCAAGGAAAATAGTCTATCAAATGAGTCAAAGAATTAAGCGATAAATTGATACAAGTGTTCCATACCACATGTACTACTAAACTGTTTAGTTAGAGTTCTCATACAATAGAAGTGATTTTTTTATGTTGAAATTACTTCTTTTTTAAAACATTTAAAACCTGTCTAATGACTATATTTGAAATATTTGTGAAATGCTACTATTTAAAAATAGTCTTCAAAATCGGAAATTTACATACATATATTTTGTTACTTTACTTTTCAAATATTATTATCTGTAAAATATTTTCCATCAAATAATCCTAGATTTGGAAAATAATATCATAAGTATGATTTGAATAATTTATAAAAGTGATTTCCAAACTATATATATTATATGTTTATTTTCTAGTCTTCTAAAATATCTTTATTTAATACACACACACACATACATATATATATATATAATATCATCATTGTTGGGCTAATAGATTCATTTCCCAAGCTGGTAGACTTGTGCTGGTCAAGTCTGTCATTTCATCTATGATGGTGTATTGGTCTAGAGTGTTTATTCTTCCATATAAGCTTGTGAATATGGTCAGAAATGCTATGTTGAGATATTTCTGGACTGGGTCAATACACTCTAAGAAAATCATCTCATGTTCCTTTGCCAGGATGGAGAAACCTAAAATCAAAGGAGGACTTGGTATTTTTAATTTGATAGCATGGAATAAGGCTGCTTTCAGTGTGCACTTGAATGCCCTGCTTAGTAATTCTGATTCTCTATGGGTTGCTTGGACAAAAAAATATAATCTTGGTTCTAAAAACTTCTGGACTATGTCAATGCCCCAGAATTCAAGCTGGACTTGGAGGAATTTGCTTGGCTTAAGAAATACTTTCTTACCTTTTTTAAAATTTACTCTCTCACATTCCAGTTCTATCAACTTCTGGAAGGAGCCGTGGATGTCTAATGGTTTGCTGCTTGGAAATATTTTTTCCCATCTACAAATTGATCAGACTGGAATTAATAGGGATGCTCATGCTATTGACTACTTGGCTGATGGTATGCTAGTTTTGCCTTTCTCCAGTAACCAGGATATAACAGCAGTCTGGAAAAATTATCAAGCTACCAAGTATCCTACTGCTCCTGATGACATCATGCTTTGGAGTGGAAAGAACCACACAATCTCTGTTGCATATGATCTACTAGTTAATGATTCTGGAATCCCTAAATTAGTTTGGCATAAAGTTTTATGGACAAGAATCTCTCCAGCCAGGGAAAACTTACTGATGTGGAAAGTTTTAATGAATGCTCTTCTCACCAAGAGCAAATTAATGAGTTATGGTATGAATGGTTACCCTCTATGTGTTTTCTGCAAGATGCAAAATGAATCTATTGATCATCTTTTCTTTGAATGCCCTGGATTGAAAGTTTTGTGGGAAAGAGTTGTGAGAAGAATTAACATAAATCATGTGCATGGTCTGTCAACTGTGGAGTGGGATTTGATATGCAAATCTACTAAGTGGAAGAAGCGTGAAAGAAGTGTTTACTTCTTTTATTTCAAGAAATACTTGAATCTGATATGGGAAGAAAGAAATCTTCGGTGTTTTGAAAATAAGAGCAGGAGTATGGATCAACTATGGGATTACCTAATGCATGTTATCATAATTGGTATGCAGGATAGTCTATATGACTTCAATTGTCATCTGGCTGATCTGTAGCCTTAGCTCAAGGTTGTGTGTTGTATTTCTGCTCATCCCTCTTGTCATGTATTCTCTGTGTGTTGTCTGCTTAGTTTGCCTTTGTGTGGTCTTGAAGTGTCTTTGTTTTGTATTTTCTTGTGATAATGAGCATGTTCATTATCATTTCTATTTTTCTTTTTTTCAATAAACTGGTAGGGGACCAGTCAACCCTGCTTGCCTTGCAAAAAAAATATCATCATTAATAAATTCACATAATTGAAATTCTATGATGCCATATAGAAGAAGAATAAAGGAAAATCATAAATCCGGTAATTTAAGACAAAAAATGCAACAGAATTGCCTCGAGCTAAATAGGCTTGAGGAAAAACAACCAGTCAACCATTAGAGGACGACCGCCGAAGACTACCGGTCAACCGATCAGAATGCTTAGAACCTAAATGCTCCAGGCATCGTCTCAGGCTACGAGTACACCTGATTTCGGCCATTGAAGCATGACTATTACCACCCTAACTATTACAAATTCATTCCTACAAACACTATACATCATACGATCATTGAAATTATCACAGTCGGGTCTACTATATGCAAATCTACCATTTCTAGAAATAAACTGTTACTATAACTGATAACAGATAGTGAATTCAATCAAACATAATCTAATATCCACAAAAATTTAACACAATCAACCATAAGCAATTGTACTAGGGTTAGATGTGAGTTTTTACTCACCTTGTTCTTCCAATTAAGCAGTAAAATCAACCAAAGCACCTTAAAGTTCCAACTAGCAAGCTCTAAAAACCATAATCAACCAAAATAACAATAAAAGCCTAATTAACCTATTGTAAAACTGAGATACAAAGCCTCAAAGAGATGTATACTAGCTTGAGATCATTCCCTGGAATTATTGGCTTCACATGATGTTTAATTTTGCTAGGATTTGAAGAAAATTGGAAATTGATTCTAGGTTTACAAAAAGGGATGGTTTTCTTTCTTTCTTTTTCCTCTGCTTACTATAAGTTGTAAAAAGTGCATACAGTATATCTACTAAGAGAAAATTCTCCTTTGAAAATTATTTTGACCTTTAGGTTTCAATTTACAACCCAACAAGGAAATAAAACATTCTCAATTTAATTTATTTTTACTAATTGGGCATCGTAAAATAGAAATTCTCAAATCCCTAAAGCATCAACCCAACGTACACCAAAGAGAATTTCCTAACCATAAATTAATCAAAGAACAACTTTTTTAATAGTTTATATTCTCCAAATTTACTTTAAATTTAAGAAAAAAGATTAAACCTATTTAATTCTTCCAAACACTCGAAATTTCTTATATATTTTACAAAAGACTTATCAACCTAAAACCTCGATTTTCCACCCAAAATAAATTTATTCAGAAGATCTAAATATAAATTTTCATATAAATTTCTGATTCCTGTTTAAATTTAGAATTAATCATTCTAAAAGAAACTATCCTCTTTTATGAAGGAACAATCTTAAAATTTTCCCCATATTTGAAAGAATAAAGTTCAAATTCCTAATTAAGTCCTTAATATACAATATTATGAAATTTTAGTTAAGGTAATTAATAAATAGGGTTGTTACATGGTAGGTGTATATCTTCAAATTCATTCATTGTTTCGACTCATAATCGCATCATTCATCTTTTCAGTATATGGTTGCAACTACTTTTATAGTCGGAATTTGTAGAGTTTGGTGTTGATAGGTATAATTATAGTAAAAATTACAAATACACTCACTCATCGTATCATAATTTTTTTCAATATTGACAAACCTAAGCTCTGATACCAAATGTAATAATCCTCTCTTCAGTAGGCCTGAATTTTCACTAAATTAAAAACCCAAGTCCACCAAGTACGGATCGTTGGTTTGGTATTCTGCAAATAAAAAAATAAATGCATAATTGAGCTTTATCGACATAACTCTCAGTGGAATATTAAAGTACAATAAATCACAAAGTTACCGACCAAGATTGACACTTCCAATATCTAGTTTCCTTGTCAGTGTCGAGCATGCATTAGAAACCCTTTCATTCCATTGTTCCCACCTTGCACTAGTACCTGCCCCTTTAAAGTTAACCTATGAGTTGTAATGAGGACGGGGTCAGAATAACGTTTCGGTGACTGGTAAATTATACATTTTATACAACAATAGTTTATGTTGATTTCCTTCCATTACATGTTATGTCGTTTTATATTACTTAGTCGTCTCGACTCCATATTTGTGTAAGGTACTCCCCATCTACCCAAAGTAGACAGTGCGTGTGTGTATATATGTATATATATAGGTACCACAGTCCCCCTTTGGACCAAGATTTTATCCTGGCTAGTATCCTTAACCCAACACCCCATCAGGATCCACCATCAACGAAGTATCACGTCTTATCATCCCACATACCAAGGAACTCCCACAGTGCCTAAAAACGACATCATATAGTTTAGTCATTTTCCATCTCGCCTTAGGATTTTCTACTTGTCCGCTTCAAATTGTAGACTCAACTTGTAACGACCCTGAAATTTTGACATTTGAAATCAGGATATTTAGTTGATTTTAAATATATGGAAGTTAGTTTAATTTGAAATTCAATGTATCAGAATGAATTTGGCGATTTAATTATTGAATTTAAATCGTTAAATCTGGGTAAAAATTTGAATCTTCAGTTTTAAGCTTGTTAAAAATATTTTCAAGGCTTAGAAAATTTATATTGATAATACTAAAGATAATGGGACTTTCAGAATTGAATTTGAAACTGTTTTGTTCAGTTTTGAAATTCTATCATTTAAATTGAATTTAAAAATAGCATTCCGGGGCACAGTCTCGGAATTTGACGAAACTAGTTCCATTGGATCCGTAATATTGTATTTTTATCGGATTTCAAATTTCGTAGTGATTGGAGTTGTTGTGTGAGCGTACGATAAGCAAACGCACTGAAATTAAATCGAAAATTTAATATTATAACTGGTTCAAAAAGCTATCTTCTCCATACGATCGAATTTGGACTCGAAACCTTTTCCAGTGCGTTTGGAATAGGCATATAACATTACGAACGCCTAGCGGCACGCCTCGATAGGATGTTGGGATTTTTAGTTGCAAATTCGAGACGATTCAAATTTGAATTTAAATTAAATATATATTAGTCAACTTCAGCTGCATTTCTTTCAACTCACGACTTTTTCCTTCAAATCACTGTCCCCCACTCGTACACGCAAACATCATTTCCTCCCCTTTATTTCATTTCACAGCCAAGCCTCTCTTTTGAAATCTCTTATTCGAAATCAAATTCAACCAAAGAAAATGGTGGCAATAAAAATCGAAACCCCTCTCTTCCCTTATCCTTCTCCTCAGTATCAAGACCTCATCGTCTTCTCCTCTAAAATAAGCGAATTCTTCGAAGCAAACTAAATCGAGAGGCTCGACTAGGTCACGATTCAAGCACGACAAATCGAATGGGGCGGGGAGATATGACAAGCGGTGGCACGAGGTGTTAACGAAAATTTGGTCAGAGCTCGAATTTTTTTTCGTGATTTTGGGTCGCGCGCATGAGGGGATCGGCGATGGTTCGTGGGCCGATTTCGAGCATCGTGGATGGATTCTGCTTAGTCAGAACTTGGGTCGTCGATGGGTGGTTTGGGAAGCACGGTGGCGCAGTCGCGATTTGGTGGCCATGCAAGCTAGAGGATTCGTTTTCCAGTCGAGTTCAACACGAGGTGTTGCTGTTCGTCGGAGTTGGCTGGGTTCGTTTTCCCAGTGGGTCGAAATCATGAGGTATATACATTTTATCTTTAATTTAATTCAGTATGTATAGATTGAAAACAAAATATAATAATTTGCAGTTTATGATTTTTACAGTAAAGAAATTTGTTATTTTACCATTTACAGAAATTATTTTATATATATGTATATTGGAGGCAGTAAACTAAATATAAGAGTTTATATAAAGATACAATTTTTAAAACCCATATAGCTTATTTTGATATGTAGTTTGAAAAAAATGGAAACTAAAAACGAAATACCATTTACTAATTTATTTTAGTGATTAATTTGTTTAGTTAACTTAAGTAATTTTTGTGGTAACTAGAAAATATTTTACTAAAAGGAAAATTTGTTTAAAATTAAATTTTTAGATAAAAATAGAATTTATTAAACGATAGTTAATTATTCGATTTTTTTTTAATATTAATAAATTGTATAATTGTTTATACAAGGTTTAAAAATCGTGAAAACAAGCTGGAATGAAAATGAATTTGCATGCATAGGCAAAGGTGAGATCTTCTCACTCAAACAAAGGGTTTTGTTTAATTTTAAATAGTTATATTTAAAATTATTGATTGTGTTGATTGTGTGCTTGAACGATAGCATATATGATAGTAGTATATAGCAATATATATATACATATATATATTGGAATATGTATATATTGGAGTTGTTGATTTCCCGCATTATATAGCGGATGAGACCCTATGCGCCGCATAATAGCGGATGATATTTTATAAAATCCCATATACCGCGATATTCCACCTCGAAGTGGAATTGGTATTGTGCTAACATCTGTGGATGCAGGGAAACAGGTTGGAGGGATCCAACTGGATTCCTCAAAATTATATGAATTTGTTTCATATGTTGTATGAATTTGTTTCATATGATGTGTGATAATTTATTTATAATCTGTGAATGATTATATTGACGATTGAATTTGTTGAAGGCTATAATTTAGCCGAATGTATTTTTGGTATCGTTGGATACCAGAAATAAATAAAAATTGGATTTTTGAAATTAAAATTAGAAATTTTAAGTAAATTCTTTTGAAAGAATTGGTTGAATTTCAAAGAAGGAACTTTAAAGCATAAAGTTGATTTTTGAAATCTTATCGAATTATTTCCAAAATATGGGAAAAGATTTTTATAAATGGATTTCGGATAGTATTATTCGAAAGTTGGAAAATTTATTTAAAATTGTATTTTAAATGGTTTGGAAGAGATAAAGGAATTTATTTTAAAAAGTGGTGAATTTGTTTGAAATCCAATTAATAATTGATTTGGTATTTGAAAATAGATCTTTGGGAAATCGATATGAAAATTGATTTGGTGTTGAATAAAAATGGATTTTGTGTTGAAATAAATTTGGAAATCGATTTGTAAAATGATTTGATAATTTGAAATAAAATTAGAATTCGATTTGCAAATGATTTGGTATTTGGAAATAAACTTAGAAACCAATTTGTAATTGATTTGGAGTTTGAAATGAAATTTGAAATCAATTTTGAATTTGATTTGGTGTTTGAAAGTGAATAATCAGAAATTGATTTGAAAATCATAAATCGATGAAATTTGGAAATTTACATTCACAATGGAATTTGTAAAGAAAAAGGGAAATAAATAATATCGGGAATTTTTATTCCAAGAGTGAAAAATGATTTGAGATTGGTTTTCAAAATGTTGAAGTGTGGAAAAATATATATCTTGTGAAGATATTTTGAAATTTAATAATTTGGGAAAATTATTTAAATTGGTTGATTGTTGTGAATGTTGTGATAGTTAAATAACCAACTATCAATATTTGCCTTTGAAATGGCACTTGATTTGTTTTTAAAACAAACGCTCATTATTCGGTTAAGCCGGGAGCGGACTTTGTGTCATATAACCCATTCCGAATAGTGATACGTCGTGAATGGACATTATTTGAAGACCGGTGTGAAGACCGGGTATTTTCGAAAATGAAAGGACAACCTGTCGAATGTCTCTGCACCGAGTTGCTCCGGTATAGAGATTTATATCACTCTTCTTGTGATGGGAAGTCCGGACGTGATTAGTGAATATCCGGATTGCAAGGGCTTCTTTGGAAAGTGCCTTCGGTTCTGTTCGAACCCAGAACGGACTTGTATGGATGTGTGTCTGACGTTACACTTTGAGATGTAAAGCTGGTTTCTATCAAATACATTTCTGTTGGTGGCGGAGAATTTATTCTCTTAGCTTAACACCCTTCTCTGAGACGTACGAGCTTAGAGGTTATGTAGTTGATGGTTACTAGTGATACATTCCCAATTTGGTAATGTGGCATACGAAGTGTTGTTGATCATTTGTAGATCAAAGCATGGCTTTGTGAAAAAGCGTAGCTTTTTGGACGAGCCTTCGTCGAGCCTCACAACCCGGTAATGGTCGAAACAGGAATGTTGCGGCAAGGTTTTTAGGGGTCGCACCCCTAGGGTATGTCCATTTCCTTCTGGATAAGAGGTGATATCATGGTATGGAGCCCAGATATTTTACCTTTGTTGATGCTGCAAATTTATTATACTTTATGGTTGTTGCTTTGTGGTTGAGGATCCTCGGATAAAGGTCGGTAACGACCGGAGGATGGCATACTTGTGTGTTAGTTACCTAGTTACAGCTGTACAGCGTGAGGTAGTGTCAGTGTGTTGGTTACCTAGTTACAGCTGTACAGTGTGAGGTAGCATCGGCCTTGTGTTTGCAGAGATCCGGTTAGGTTCTCGGGGCATCTTTCCAGAGGCGTTTCCCTTTCGGTGTAAGGAAGTTCCTTTGCCTGACCATTTGTTGGAAATCCAAAGAAACAATACGCACCATGTACGGTTTTAGTTGTATAACCTGCTATGGAATGTGGCGGTAACCTGCTATTGAACATAGTAGCTATAGTAAGCATAAGTGCGAAATGCCTATGCTGGCTAAGATTAATATTATACTTTCGAAATGTTTTCCACACTAGACATTAATAATAATATCAACTGATCTTTCGTAGTAAGCATCTTTGACTATCATAAGGGGAAATCTCCTCCAATTCTGCGTTTGCATTGTGTGTGGCGGGAGGCCTTATCGTAGTTTCATTTTCCAAAAGCATTGCGAATTTTTTTTATTTTCTTCGTGAAAATAACTATTTTACGATCTCACACCAGTCACCATGACTAACTCGGAGTTTATTGTTCCCTTTCTAAACTCTGGGTGCCCATAATTTTCCACACGGGCAGCCTAGAGTTATGTTATCAGGATATTCTGGATATTCTGGAGCTTTGGAGATGAGCTGGATGGCGAGGCGTACTACCGTACTTGTTTATTTATCCCGCTGTGTATTCTGTTTGAGGACTAGTTTATATAACTGTCCATTGTTGTATGGAGTTGTATATTGACTCTGATTGATGTATGTATAAACTGATATAGTCTTTTGTTTTAAAGATTAGTCATTCATCTATTGTATATTGTTCCGCTGCAAATGTGAGATTCTGTTGTTGTTTCTGTTTCTTCTTCTTTATTTTTCTTCTGTCTTCTTTTACCTCTTCTTTTTAACCCTAATGATTCGGTTTTCCGGCATTCGATTGCGCGACATTTGATACAGTGGACGTATTAATGTCGACTTTCGAGCGTCGAAAAGTCATTATCGTTACATGTGGTATCAGAGCAGTCGGTTAAGCGACAACTCTGGCTCTGTTGGGTGTTACTCATTAGAGATAGAGTCAGTACTACTCTAGAATGAGTGTGAGTGTAATAATAGATATGAGCACGTATTTGCTAGTGAATATAAAAATTTGTTTTGTATTGTGTTGACTTATCGGTTGATTGTTTATAGATTCTGGTCGGTTCAGTTTGGCCAATTGTAATCGATAGGGGTTTCTAAACTCTTAAACAAGATAAACCGACAGAGTATTGTTTTAAAATAGGGTAAATGAAATAATTTTACCCAAAACTATTTTGTGTAGAAAAGAAATGATTTTCTATGAATTATTATTGTATATGGATGTTTGGTTGTTAGGAAAAGATAATATTGAATTATTATCATTGTTATATGGAAATTGAATAAGAAATTAAAATAATAACCAAAGATTTGGAGATAAATTATTAACAAATGAAATTTATAAATATGAATTGAAAGATAAGGAAATGTATTCATATACAAATGAGATTTGTAAATGTAAATTGCAAATGTGATTTATAATTTGAAATAGAATTCCAGAGAAAATATTTGAAAATAAAATCCATTAATGGAATGAAATTGGTAATGTGAATTTGTGAATGAACAAATGATGTTACATTTGTAAATAAATTAATTGGAAGTTGAATTGGTTAAACTAAAATTGAATTGGTATCAACTTAAATCAGTTATAAACTAGAATGGATATTCTATTAAGTGAATATCGTCGAAATTTGCATAGAAACGATTGTCGTTTGACGCAAACGAGATTGTATAAAATTATATGAGTTAATAAAAGAAAATGAAATTGATTTTGGAATCAATTGAAAGGGATATGAGTTAGATTCATTTAAAAATGAGTCGAATATCAAGAATTGCATTGTAAACCATTGAATTGAATAAAAATGGTATGTGAATTGGTCGTAAGCGATTAAAATTATATTGAAACTATATAAATTGCTTATGGGGATTATTTTGAATGCATTGCTTATGAAAACTATGTGTTTGCTATTGAAAATAAATGAAATGTTAATAGATTTCCTATATTTGTCACTTACGTGTTTAAACTGAGTAAGTGCAGGTTTTTGGAAGCCGTTTGGCTGCATTTTGGTTGCGAAAAATGCTAATAAAAAGCCGCTCTGCTTAAAAATGCAAATAAAGGTACGCCTACGCAATACAAAGTTAAGAAATATGAACTGTTTTTGCTTTTCCGACCGAGTGGGTCGATGTATATATATTCATATCTTTTGTCAAATTGCAAAAGCTCCTCCGTACAAAGGAGACTCCGCCAAAATTTTCTAAAAATTTCGGGAGTTAGAAAATTTTTGAAAATTTGGAAAAATTTTGTTAACGGAAAATTGATTTTCAAATTGTAATGGAAATCTAGGAATTGAACTAGAAAATGAAAACCATTGTTTTGGTCGAAGTTAAAAGTCTTGGAAAAAGTGAACATCGAGTTTTCACTAAAATGAATTTTTGGTTTTTGAAGATAAAATGAATTCAAAAAGAATTGAAATTGTAAATTGAATTCGAATGGAATTGGAAATACAAAGTTGAATGGAAATGAATATATGACTTTGTTAGTAAAGCGAAAATAAATATAAGAATTATGTAAATACTTATATTGAACTTAAGAAATGGAGAAAAGTCTTAAATAAAATGGGTATTTGGAAATCCAATAAGTGAATTTGGCCATTGTTGTTAAGTAAAGTATATAGGGACTATAAAGGCTATAGGAAAATGGAATTGGATTTATGTAATGACCCAAGATTTTAGGAATTTATCTTGAAAGAAAAAATATACAAATAAGATTAAAATAATTTTTAAGCAATTTATAAAATCATGTTTAAGGGAAAGATGAGATAGCTTGATGTGGTATAATAAAACGATGTGCCTTTGTGCACAGAAAATACACATGAGTAAAGCTAGATCCCTGTATACTATGAATGAGTATATGATGCTATGCATGGAAAATGTATATATATATATGTATATATATATATTTACTGATAAATAAAGAAAACCCTCAAATGTGCTATATGCAGAAATATAACTAAGTATACATGTGCATATATGTATCAGTATAAAATAATATAGATGTATATATGGATATAAGTTATTGTCTGTAAAACATATATGTAAGTATACTAACTAAGTATTAGAATTTAAACTAGTAATAGGAAACACACAAATATGTTTTTCTCTGGTGGGTAAATAAGAAGAAAAACACCAGATAATAAAGTAAAGGCTAAAAATAGAAAATGGGAGGAAAACAAAAATTGTATTTTGTATGGGCTGAATTAAGAAAGAAAGAAATATGTATATAATATTGCTGGAAATCAGATCACACATTTAGCATGCAAATAGACAGGAGAAAAAGCATTTTATGGAAAAGCAAGATTTCTGAAAATAACCAAAGTAGATAACCACTTTTCTCTTCACCAAATTAAGCTGGGGAGGGTAGAATCTTGGGTTCAAATAAAATGCAAATAACATAATTTTCTGGTGGGCAAAAATGGCTTTAGCCAATACCCAAAACCCTAAGGAGAACTCTGTATATTTATAAGCAGCAGCCTCCTCTCCTTCTCAAAAAGAACTTTGAAAAAAAAAACACCATATAAAAACATAAGGCAAGTGAAGGAAAAGAGCTTGAGGCTAAAGGCAGAAGTTATCAATTAATTAAGGAAGCAAAGAAGAGAGCTAGGTGAGAAAACTCACTCAACAACTTAAGGCACTAAGTCCTAATGAAGGCAGCCAGTTATAAATTAATTTTTCTTAAAAGTGTATGTGATTGTCTTTTAGAAATTAAGGATGCTTTAATGCCAAATGGTTGTTCTGGTTGTTTTATTTTGTGAATATTCTAAATATGATCAGTATGCATGCATAAGTATCTTAAAAACCCAGATCTCTTTCTAATATGATATTGGTTAGAAATATAAATAAATACCCAGAAAATAAAATGTGGAATATAAGCAAGTAGTGTTGGTTTTGGCTCAACCCAGAAGAATTGATGAGCATATGGGCTGCAATATACATATGTATATGTGCTGAGGCTTAAGATAAAAAGGAATTAGGAGTGCAATAGGCTTGCCTATGTGCTGATACTCCTGATTCAAAGAAAATATACAATAACCACCTAGCAAATAGATTTTGTGATTTAGGAAGCTTGGTCAATCTGAGTTAACTAAAGCACAGATGTTTGCAATAAAATCTTCTCATAGAGCCATAAACCAATGTTAGTTGTCTATATCTCCTTAAAATTACAAGAACATGTTTTAATAAGTACCAATACTTAAATTGCTTGATTACCTCTGTTTGTTTATGAGAATGATGAGGAATGCTATGAGATGAATGCTTGTTTTTGTAAAATGACTCACTGATTGGGTTTGCCTTGAAAAATTTAAAAAGAGAAAGTACCTGAGAACTTGATTAGGAAATGGGGTCAAGATTTCTACAGGAATGACTTGTGTTCTTGAGTAATACAAGTTGACACATGGCTTGTTTAAGTCCTGAGATCTTTGTGTAATGGAGTGAATTAGTTCATTACAGTTTGTCCATTGATTCATAAAATTGCAGATGAAACCAGGGTAGAAAAATATATCAAGGGAAGAATATTTGACATGATGAGAAACTAGAGTTTTCCCAGAAATGAAATATGAGGGGGAATAAATGATTTAACTCATATTGGTTATTTTCTGTTTGGTGTGAATGATTATTTGATTTATATTGTATGCCTGAGTGTATGTGCCATATCTATACAAAGTCTCTGGAAAGAAAGATTAAAGTGTACACATGCACAATGACACAGAACATGCACACAAGTATTATTTGTTTTCAAAGGGCAAAACTTTATGTATATGTACTTAATTCAATTTTAAACTTAATTAATTAATTGCTTTTGTGAATTTTCTCATACCAGACATGTGTCTGACCCTAGTGTGCTAATGGCATCTGGGGTGTCTCATTTAAAATGAGGCAGCTTCAAATGCTTTTTCAGGAACAGCAGCCTCTAGGTAGGAGTAGAAGCAAAGCATTGAGAAGAAGATTATAGCATGCTAGAATTAGTTAGATAAGAGCTTAAAAGATGAAATTTGCATGTATTGATATTTTAAAATTTTCCATTGTAGTAAGTGTTGAGTGATGTTGGATATTTGGTTAAGTATTTTAAGAATTTGACTTGTAACTGGAATTTAAAAATATCTGACTGGAATGTTGAAAATTTTTAGCTATAATTTTGTGAGTTAGATCCATAATAAGGATTTTATAGGATGGTGAAGTTAGATCCATATTAGTAAATTTTATACATGTTCAGACATGATTTGTTCAGATATTGTCACACCAGTACCTTGGTAATTTTAACATAAAATTTGAATTTCTTTTTACTAAAGCTTTGGGCAAAATGCATTTTAAGACCCTCTGAAATATGCCTGAGCAGAGAGTCTATTTAACCCATGTTTTTCTTTGCTAAGTATCCATATGTCCCAGGAAACTCACCCTGGACTGCATTTCTTTTAGTCTAGTATCTTGGTATCAAGGAATCAAGCTTCTGGAATATGATAATTCACTTAAGAATATCCTAGATATGAGTTTGCATATAAGGTAGATTTTATAGGAAAGCAAACATAGAAAATGATAGAAGCTTATATCATTTTTAGAGCACAGACACTACACTATTGATTTTTATAGATAATCATAACATAATTATCTGGTTTTTATGGATCATGTTTCATAGAGGGTCCAGCAAGCTATCAAGGATTAAAAATTATACTGTTACCTATATGAATAAGATTTTATTACATAAATAATAAAAATTAAGTTATGTGGGGATTGATTAAATTTAATCAATCAATGTAACCTCTTGTTTGCCATAACCTGATTAAGCAAGAGGGGCACATGCATCTTCATATGTGTGTGCATATCCTTGTGGTTGCACTGATATATCTATATTGGTAAAACTTTTGATCCTGGATAAAGTTTGTTTATTGGAAAAAGGAAAAATGACCCTGGGGAAAGATGTTTGTTAATATATGATATATATATATATATATATCACTTTGTAAAAAAAATCCTTACAAAATGAAGGTAGAAAAGAGAGGGTCATTGCAATTGGTATCAGAGCTATGTTATTAAGCATAGCAGAAATAAAGATCAAGTTCTCTGATAGAAATAAAATTTAAAGAGACTAAATATATAACAATGTTTTCAGTGTAAATAAAACCACTGAAATAATAAAATTACCAATCAAACTAACCAGCTATGTAAATTATTATTAGCAAACTATGGTAGGAAGACCACCAAATCAGGGAGCAGGATCTTCCAATGCACCACCAATGGTCAATCTGCAAGACTTGGTGAGAGCATTTAGGGATGGGGCAGGACAAAGGCAAGAAAATCCTTATGAAGAACTCTCAAAATTACTTAAGACATATACTCATTTAGGAGGCAAAAGCTTTGAAGGGACAGAGAGTATTATGGAAATTCAAGCATGGTTGAGAACATTGGATAGAATTTTCAATGACATGCAACTAAATGATCAAAGAAAGAGGCAAGTGGCTTCGAGACAGCTAAAAGGAGTAGCTTTAAGCTGGTGGGAAGTAATCATTGCAGGAAGAAATGAGAATGAAATCACTTGGAATCAATTCAAAGAGATGTTGGAAGCAAGGTTTGTACCAGCATCAGCTAAGACTACCTTGCTAGAAGAATTTATTAGACTTAGGCAAGGAACTATGACTATCACGGAATACACTCAAAGGTTTGAAGGGCTTTCCACATATGGAGCAATGCTTGTGGCAGATGAAGCATCCAAAAATGATAGGTACATAAAAGGTTTGAACCCAGGACTTAGCAGAGCCATGTTACCTTATGCTGACAGGACCTTTGACCATGTGATAGACTTAGCTTTGAGGTTGGAGCAGCATGACAAGGAAAGGGAAAAATTCAGAAATTTCAAGAATAATAACCGTAAGAAGGGTAAGGGGAGATATCATCCTTATGATAAGAAGAAAGAAGAGGCCAGTACTAAGTCTACTGGGGATACTAAAGCTAAGGAAACCAAGAAGATTGTGTGCCATCAATGTGGAAAAGAAGGACATATCAAACCAAGATGTCCAGAATTAAAAGGAGGAGCTTTCAAGTGTTATTTATGTGGGAAAGAAGGGCACATGAAAAGAAATTGTCCTGAGAATAAGCAGCAAGGAAAATTAGCAAACTTGGAAGAAAAAGCCAGAACAGGGGAGATCAATGCTGAGAAGCACAGTCAAGTGGAAGGTACACTATTTATTTGTAATGTACCCATAGCAGTAGTATATGATACTGGAGCAACTCATTCCTTAATTTCCTATGAATTAGTTAAAATGCTGAAATTAAGTTGCATATTGGTTGAAACCCCTTTACATATACAAAGTCCACTGGGAAGTTCTAGTGTTTTAAACATGATCTGTGTGGATGTGGGATTAAACATAGGAGGAGATACTTTTATTTCCAATTTATATGTTTTAAATTACCCAAATATAGGTGTTATTTTGGGAGTAGACTGGTTAACGCAATTCAAGACCATAATTAACTTAGACTCATCCACCATATCATTGCAAAACCATGGAAGCCAGAGGATCACAATTTTATGTGAAGTGTCCAAGGGAAGAAAATTGTGTCATTTGATTGATTTGGGAAAAGATTTCAGGGAACATATTATTGAGGAAATTCCTATAGTCAATAAATACTTGGATGTTTTTGAGGAGGTTAATGGTGTTCCAAACCATAGGCCAGTGGAATTCCTAATTCATTTAGTCCCAAGAGCAAGCCCAGTGATTAAAAAGCCAACAAGAATGGGGCCAAATGAACTAAAAGAATTAAAGAAACAATTAGAGGAATTAGAAAATAAGGGTTTTATAAGACCCAGTAATTCTTGCTGGGGGGCACCAGTGGTGTTTGTTAAGAAACAAGATGGTACTTTGAGACTCTGCATAGATTATAGGGAATTAAACAAGGTAACCATTAAAAATAAATACCCACTGCCAAGAATAGATGATCTTTTTGATCAATTGGCTGGAGCAAGAGTATTCTCTAGGCTAGATTTAGCATCTGGTTTTCATCAAATGAAGGTGGAAGAATCAAGCATCAAGTACACTGCCTTTAACACTAGATATGGGTTGTATGAATTTTTGGTTATGCCATTTGGCTTGACCAATGCACCATCATACTTTGTAGATTTAATGAACAGAACCTTTAGAGATTATTTAGACAAGTTTGTGCTTATTTTTATAGATGACATTTTAATTTATTCCAAAACAATGGAAGAGCATGAAAGTCATCTGCACATGGTTTTGTCTAGACTAAGGGAAAAAGACTTAAAGGCAAAATACTCAAAATGTGAATTTTGGAAAGAAGAAGTGCATTTTCTTGGTCATGTTATATCTGCCCAAGGAATTTCTGTGAACCCCAATAAAGTAGTGGTTATTCAAGCATGGAAGAGGCCAAGCACTGTGAGTGAAGTGAGGTCATTTATGGGGATGGCAGGATATTATAGGAGGTTTATAAAAGATTTTTCAAAAATTTCTACACCACTTACTAACCTAACCAGAAAGAACCAAGCTTTTGTTTGGTCAGAAAAATATGAAAAGTCTTTTGAACAGTTGAAGGAGGCATTGGTGAATGCCCCAATTTTAAAGGTACCTCATGGAAATGAAGAATTAGTTGTATACACTAATGCTAGTGGATTTGGCTTGGGTGCAGTGTTGATGCAACAAGGCCAAGTCATTGCATATGCATCCAGACAACTTAAACCCCATGAAGTTAGGTATGCCACACATGATCTTGAATTAGCAGCTGTGATCTATGCTTTGAAACTTTGGAGACATTATTTGTTAGGCACTAAGTTTGAACTTTACACTGACCAGAAGTCTCTAAAATATTTATTTTCACAAAAAGATTTGAACATGAGGCAACATAGATGGGTGGAGTTCTTAGCTGCCTATGACTTTGACATACTCTATACACCAGGCAAAGCAAACAAAGTTGCAGATGCTCTACGTAGACAGCATGCTAAATTGGCTATGATGATGATAGAAGAATTTAAGGACTTGTCTTTGCTAACTGAGTTAGAAATTGGGGAGAATGGTTGTGTGCACATTGATGAGCAGATGCATGGTGCACAAGAAAATAAAGGGAAGTTAAGCTTAATGACACTTCAACCAGATTTAATTCTGAAGGTAGAAAAAATGCAAGAACAGGATGCAAACTTATTAGAGAAGAAAATTCTCCTCTCAAAAGGGGAGGAAGTGATGAATTACCATATTGATAAAAATGGTTATCTGAGATACCAAAATAGGATGTGTGTGCCAGAGGACACCGAATTGAAGAAAGAGATATTGAATGAATATCATAGAAGTAAATACTCCATACACCCAGGCAACACAAAAATGTACCAAAATTTGAAAAGAGACTTCTGGTGGAAGGGGATGAAATCTGATGTAGCTAAATACATTGCCAAATGTATGACTTGCCAACAAGTCAAGGCTGAAACCCAAAGGCCATCAGGGTTGATGCAGCCTCTTAGTGTACCACAGTGGAAGTGGGAAGATGTATCTATGGATTTCATAGATGGGCTGCCTAGATCTAAGAGAGGAAATACAAGTATACGGGTGATAGTTGATAGGCTAACCAAAGTAGCACACTTCATCCCAGTCAAGTCAGAAAGGACAGCACCAAAATTAGCTCAAATTTTTATGAAGGAAGTGGTAAAATTGCATGGCATTCCCAAAACCATTGTGAGTGATAGGGATACCATCTTCACTTCAAAGTTCTGGAGAAGCTTTCAAGAAGCAATGGGAAGTGAACTATGATTAAGTACTGCCTACCATCCTCAGTCAGATGGGCAGACTGAGGTAGTAAACAAGGTTTTGGAGGACATGTTGAGAGCATGTGTATTGGATTTTGGGGGCAACTGGGAAGATTATCTTCATCTAGTTGAATTTACATACAACAACAGCTATCAAAGCACCATAGGAATGGCTCCATTTGAAGCCTTATATGGTAAGCCTTGTTTGTCACCTGTTTGTTGGGTAGAAGCAGGAGAAAGGGTTATTTTATGGCCTGAGTACATACAAGAAACTAAGGAGAAAATTGAGTTGATAAGAAGAAGAATGGCAGCAGCACAAGATAGGCAAAAGAAATTTGCAGACAAGAAAAGGAGGCAGGTAGAATATGAAGTGGGAAATTTTGTTTTCATCAAAATCTCACCTATGAAAATTGTGCTGAGATTTGGGAAACAAGGCAAGTTAACCCCAAGATATATTGGACCATACAAAATTCTGGAAAGAATTGGTCCCTTGGCATATAAGTTGGAATTGCCAGAAAACATGCAAGGCATACATGATGTTTTTCATGTATCACAACTGAGAAGGTGGGTACATGACAAGGCAGAAATTCTGGAGACCCCAACCCAAGTGCAAATAAATCCTAATTTGATATATGAAAAAGATCCAGTAGGGATTTTGGCAAAGGATGTGAAGAAATTAAGAAATAAATCACTGAAACTTGTAAAAGTACAGTGGAGTCTTGATCCCAGTGATTGCACATGGGAATTAGAGGACAAGGTTAGGATGAGCTACCCTAAGCTATTTTCAGATTAGAGGTAAATCTTTTTTTTATTTTGCTTTTCTTTTGGATGCATGTATTTTTAGTTATTATCATAGAACTAGAAATCTAAGTGGTTAAGGAGTACTTGTTCTCTGGTTTAAGCTTGGAAAAATTGTGGGACACAATTCCTAAAAGGTGGGGTGTATGTAATGACCCAAGATTTTAGGAATTTATCTTGAAAAAAAAATATACAAATAAGATTAAATAATTTTTAAGCATTTTATAAAATCATGTTTAAGGGAAAGATGAGATAGCTTGATGTGGTATAATAAAACGATGTGCCTTTGTGCACAGAAAATACACATGAGTAAAGCTAGATCCCTGTATACTATGAATGAGTGCATGATGCTATGCATGGAAAATGTATATATATATGTATATATATATATATATATATATATATATATTTACTGATAAATAAAGAAAACCCTCAAATGTGCTATATGCAGAAATATAACTAAGTATACATGTGCATATATGTATCAGTATAAAATAATATAGATGTATATATGGATATAAGTTATTGTCTGTAAAACATATATGTAAGTATACTAACTAAGTATTAGAATTTAAACTAGTAATAGGAAACACACAAATATGTTTTTCTCTGGTGGGTAAATAAGAAGAAAAACACCAGATAATAAAGTAAAGGCTAAAAATAGAAAATGGGAGGAAAACAAAAAATGTATTTTGTATGGGCTGAATTAAGAAAGAAAGAAATATGTATATAATATTGCTGGAAATCAGATCACACATTTAGCATGCAAATAGACAGGAGAAAAAACATTTTATGGAAAAGCAAGATTTCTGAAAATAACCAAAGTAGATAACCACTTTTCTCTTCACCAAATTAAGCCGGGGAGGGTAGAATCTTGGGTTCAAATAAAATGCAGATAACATAATTTTCTGGTGGGCAAAAATGGCTTTAGCCAATACCCAAAACCCTAAGGAGAACTCTGTATATTTATAAGCAGCAGCCTCCTCTCATTCTCAAAAAGAACTTTGAAAAAAAAACACCATATAAAAACATAAGGCAAGTGAAGGAAAAGAGCTTGAGGCTAAAGGCAGAAGTTATCAATTAATTAAGGAAGCAAAGAAGAGAGCTAGGTGAGAAAACTCACTCAACAACTTAAGGCACTAAGTCCTAATGAAAGCAGCCAGTTATAAATTAATTTTTCTTAAAAGTGTATGTGATTGTCTTTTAGAAATTAAGGATGCTTTAATGCCAAATGGTTGTTCTGGTTGTTTTATTTTGTGAATATTCTAAATATGATCAGTATGCATGCATAAGTATCTTAAAAACCCAGATCTCTTTCTAATATGATATTGGTTAGAAATATAAATAAATACCCAGAAAATAAAATGTGGAATATAAGCAAGTAGTGTTGGTTTTGGCTCAACCCAGAAGAATTGATGAGCATATGGGCTGCAATATACATATGTATATGTGCTGAGGCTTAAGATAAAAAGGAATTAGGAGTGCAATAGGCTTGCCTATGTGCTGATACTCCTGATTCAAAGAAAATATACAATAACCACCTAGCAAATAGATTTTGTGATTTAGGAAGCTTGGTCAATCTGAGTTAACTAAAGCACAGATGTTTGCAATAAAATCTTCTCATAGAGCCATAAACCAATGTTAGTTGTCTATATCTCCTTAAAATTACAAGAACATGTTTTAATAAGTACCAATACTTAAATTGCTTGATTACCTCTGTTTGTTTATGAGAATGATGAGGAATGCTATGAGATGAATGCTTGTTTTTGTAAAATGACTCACCGATTGGGTTTTCCCTGAAAAATTTAGTAAGAGAAAGTACCTGAGAACTTGATTAGGAAATGGGGTCAAGATTACTGTAGGAATGACTTTTGTTCTTGAGTAATACAAGTTGACACATGGCTTGTTTAAGTCCTGAGATCTTTGTGTAATGGAGTGAATTAGTTCATTACAGTGTGTCCATTGATTCATAAAATTGCAGATGAGACCAGGGTAGAAAAATATATCAAGGGAAGAATATTTGACATGATGAGAAACTAGAGTTTTCCCAGAAATGAAATATGTGGGGGAATAAATGATTTAACTCATATTGGTTATTTTCTGTTTGGTGTGAATGATTATTTGATTTATATTGTATGCCTGAGTGTATGTGCCATATCTATACAAAGTCACTGGAAAGAAAGATTAAAGTGTACACATGCACAATGACACAGAACATGCACACAAGTATTATTTGTTTTCAAAGGGCAAAACTTTATGTATATGTACTTAATTCAATTTTAAACTTAATTAATTAATTGCTTTTGTGAATTTTCTCATACCAGACATGTGTCTGACCCTAGTGTGCTAATGGCATCTGGGGTGTCTCATTTAAAATGAGGCAACTTCAAATGCTTTTTCAGGAACAGCAGCCTCTAGGTAGGAGTAGAAGCAAAGCATTGAGAAGAAGATTATAGCATGCTAGAATTAGTTAGATAAGAGCTTAAAAGATGAAATTTGCATGTATTGATATTTTAAAATTTTCCATTGTAGTAAGTACTGAGTGATGTTGGATATTTGGTTAAGTATTTTAAGAATTTTACTTGTAACTGGAATTTAAAAATATCTGACTGGAATGTTGAAAAGTTTTAGCTATTATTTTGTGAGTTAGATCCATAATAAGGATTTTATAGGATGGTGAAGTTAGATCCATATTAGTAAATTTTATACATGTTCAGACATGATTTGTTCAGATATTGTCACACCAGTACCTTGGTAATTTTAACATAAAATTTGAATTTCTTTTTACTAAAGCTTTGGGCAAAATGCATTTTAAGACCCTCTGAAATATGCCTGAGTAGAGAGTCTATTTAACCCATGTTTTTCTTTACTAAGTATCCATATGTCTCAGGAAACTCACCCCGGACTGCATTTCTTTTAGTCTAGTATCTTGGTATCAAGGAATCAAGCTTTTGGAATATGATAATTCACTTAAGAATATCCTAGATATGAGTTTGCATATAAGGTAGATTTTATAGGAAAGCAAACATAGAAAATGATAGAAGCTTATATCATTTTCAGAGCACAGACACTACACTATTGATTTTTATAGATAATCATAACATAATTATCTGGTTTTTATGGATCATGTTTCATAGAGGGTCCAGCAAGCTATCAAGGATTAAAAATCATACTGTTACCTATATGAATAAGATTTTATTACATAAATAATAAAAATTAAGCTATGTGGGGATTGATTAAATTTAATCAATCAATGTAACCTCTTGTTTGCCATAACCTGATTAAGCAAGAGGGGCACATGCATCTTCATATGTGTGTGCATATCCTTGTGGTTGCACTGATATATCTATATTGGTAAAACTTTTGATCCTGGATAAAGTTTGTTTATAAAGTTTGTTTATTGTTAATATATGATATATATATATATATCACTTTGTAAAAAAAAATCCTTACAAAATGAAGGTAGAAAAGGGAGGGTCATTGCAATTTAGATTTCGAAGATGAATTTGAATTTCTCAACAAAAAGGTATGTGTTTGAATTTCAGTATGAAATTTGATGGGATTCTGATTTTGCCACTTGGCATTTTGTTTTCTTTTGGAATTTGGGAGTCCATATGGACATTTTGTAGTTGTACCGAGTTAGCCGCGCAAAGGAGACGCTGGCAAAATTTCTCGGAAATTTAGAGAGTTAGAAAAATTTTGAGAAAATTTTGAATTCAAGAATTTGAATTTGAATTGAAATTTGAATTGTTAAGAAAACCATATTATTTGGAACTTATGGTTGATTTTGGAAAATTAGTTAAAGTAATAATGGATCTTTAATAAAAAGAAGATTGGTTTGAAAATTTGATAAAATTATTTGGTTTTGGTAAAATAGTTAACGGGGATTGGATCATTCTTCTTAACTTGTAATTTCGGAACGAAATTCTTTTAAGGGGGGAGATTGTAACGACCCTGAATTTTTGACATTTGAAATCAGGATATTTAATTGATTTTAAATATCTGGAAGTAAGTTTAATTTGAAATTCGAGGTATTAGAATGAATTTGGCGATTTAATTATTGAATTTAAACCGTTAAATCTGGGTAAAAATATGAATCTTTAGTTTTAAGCTTGTTAAAAATATTTTCAAGGCTTAGAAAATTTATGTTGATAATACTAAAGATAATGGGACTTTCAGAATTGAATTTGAAACTGTTTTGTTCAGTTTTGAAATTCTATCGTTTAAATTGAATTTAAAAATAGCGTTCCGGGGCGTAGTCTCGGAATTTGACGAAACCAGTTCCATTGGATCCGTAATATTATATTATTATCGGATTTCAAATTTCGTAGTGATTGGAGTTGTTGTGTGAGCGTTCGATAAGCAAACGCGTTGAAATTAAATCGAAAATTTAATATTATAACTGGTTCAAAAAGCTATCTTCTCCATACGATCGAATTTGGACTCGAAACCTTTTCTAGTGCGTTCGGAATAGGCGTATAACATTACGAACACCTAGCGGCATGCCTCGATAGGATGTCGAGATTTTTAGTTGCAAATTCGAGACGATTCAAATTTGAATTTAAATTAAATATATATTAGTCAACTTCAGCTGCATTTCTTTCAACTCACGACTTTTTCCTTCAAATCACTGTCCTCCACTCGTACACGCAAACATCATTTCCTCCCCTTTATTTCATTTCACAGCCTAGCCTCTCTTTTGAAATATCTTATTCGAAATCAAATTCAACCAAAGAAAATGGTGGCAATAAAAATCGAAACCCCTCTCTTCCCTTATCCCTCTCCTCAGTATCAAGACCCCATCGTCTTCTCCTCTAAAATAAGCGAATTCGTCGAAGCAAACTAAATTGAGAGGCTCGACTAGGTCACGATTCAATCACGACATATCGAATGGGGCGGCGAGATATGACAAGCGGCGGCACGAGGTGTTCACGAAAATTTGGTCAGAGCTCGAATTTTGGTCGCGATTTTGGGTCGTGCGCGTGAGGGGATCGGCGATGGTTCGTGGGCCGATTTCGAGCATCGTGGATGGATTCTGCTTAGTCAGAACTTGGGTCATCGATGGGTGGTTTGGGAAGCACGGTGGCGTAGTCGCGATTTGGTGGCCACGCAAGACAGGGGATTCATTTTCCAGTCGAGTTCAGCACGAGGTGTTGCTGTTCATCGGAGTTGGCTGGGTTCGTTTTCCTAGTGGGTCGAAATCATGAGGTATATACATTTTATCTTTAATTTAATTCAGTATGTATAGATTGAAAAAAAAAATTATATAATAATGTGCAGTTTATGATTTTTACATTAAAGAAATTTTTTATCTTACCATTTACAGAAATTATTTTATATATATGTATATTGGAGGTAGTAAACTAAATATAAGAGTTTATATAAAGATACAATTTTTAAAACCCATATAGATTATTTTGATATGTAGTTTGAAAAAAATGGAAACTAAAAACGAAATACCATTTACTAATTTATTTTAGTGATTAATTTGTTTAGTTAACTTAAGTAATTTTTGTGGTAACTAGAAAATATTTTACTAAAAGGAAAATTTGTTTAGAATTAAATTTTTAGATAAAAATAGAATTTATTAAAAGATAGTTAATTATTCAATTTTTTTTGAATATTAATAAATTGTATAATTGTTTATACAAGGTTTAAAAATTGTGAAAACAAGCTGGAATGAAAATGAATTTGCATGCATAGGCAAAGGTGAGATCTTCTCACTCAAACAAAGGTTTTGTTTAATTTTAAATAGTTATATTTAAAATTATTGATTGAGTTGATTGTGTGCTTGAATGATAGCATATATGATAGTAGTATATAGTAATATATATATATATTGGAATATGTATATATTAGAGTTGTTGATTTCCCGCATTATATAGCGGATGAGACCCTATGCGCGGCATAATAGCAGATGATATTTTATAAAATCCCATATACCGCGATATTCCACCTCGAAGTGGAATTGGTACTGTGCTAACATCTATGGATGCAGGGAAATAGGTTGGAGGGATCCAACTGGATTCCTCAAAATAATATGAATTTGTTTCATATGTTGTATGAATTTGTTTCGTATGCTGTGTGATAATTTATTTATAATCTGTGAATGATTATATTGAAGATTGAATTTGTTGAAGGCTATAATTTAACCGAATGTATTTTTGGTATCGTTGGATACCAGAAATAAATAAAAATTGGATTTTTGAAATTAAAATTGGAAATTTTAAGTAAATTCTTTTGAAAGAATTGGTTGAATTTCAAAGAAGGAACTTTAAAGCATAAAGTTGATTTTTGAAATCTTATCGAATTATTTCCAAAATATGGGAAAAGATTTTTATAAATGGATTTTGGATAGTATTATTCGAAAGTTGGAAAATTTATTTAAAATTGAATTTTAAATGGTTTGGAAGAGATAAAGGAATTTATTTTAAAAAGTGGTGAATTTGTTTGAAATCCAATTAATAATTGATTTGGTATTTGAAAATAGATCTTTGAGAAATCGATATGAAAATTGATTTGGTGTTGAATAAAAATGGATTTTGTGTTGAAATAAATTTGGAAATCGATTTATAAATGATTTGATAATTGGAAATAAAATTAGAAATCGATTTGCAAATGATTTGGTATTTGGAAATAAACTTAGAAACCAATTTGTAATTGATTTGGAGTTTGAAATGAAATTTGAAATCAACTTTGAATTTGATTTGGTGTTTGAAAGTGAATAATCGGAAATTGATTTGAAAATCATATATCGGTGAAATTTGGAAATTTACATTCACAATGGAATTTGTAAAGAAAAAGGGAAATAAATAATATCGGGAATTTTTATTCCAAGAGTGAAAAATGATTTGAAATTGGTTTTCAAAATGTTGAAGTGTGGAAAAATATATATCTTGTGAAGATATTTTGAAATTTAATAATTTGGGAAAATTATTTAAATTGGTTGATTGTTGTGAATGTTGTTGATGGTTAAATAACCAACTATCAATATTTGCCTTTGAAATGGCACTTGATTTGTTTTTAAAACAAACGCTCATTATTCGGTTAAGCCGGGAGAGGACTTTGTGTCATATAACCCATTCCGAATAGTGATACGTCGTGAATGGACATTATTTGAAGACCGGTGTGAAGACCGGGTATTTTCGAAAATGAAAGGACAACCTATCGAACGTCTCTGCACCGAGTTGCTCCGGTATAGAGATTTATATCACTCTTCTTGTGATGGGAAGTCCGGACGTGATTAGTGAATATCCGGATTGCAAGGGCTTCTGTGGAAGTGCCTTCGGTTCTGTTCGAACCTGGAACGGACTTGTATGGATGTGTGTCTGACGTTACACTTTGAGATGTAAAGCTGGTTTCTATCAAATACATTTCTGTTGGTGGCAGAGAATTTATTCTCTTAGCTTAACACCCTTCTCTGAGATGTACGAGCTCAGAGGTTATGTAGTTGATGGTTACTAGTGATACATTCCCAATTTGGTAATGTGGCATACGAAGTGATGTTGATCATTTGTTGATCAAAGCATGGCTTTGTGAAAAAGCGTAGCTTTGTGGACGAGTCTTCGTCGAGCCTCACAACCCGGTAATGGTCGAAACAGGAATGTTGCGGCAAGGTTTTTAGGGGTCGCGCCCTTAGGGTATATCCATTTCCTTCTGGATAAGAGGTGATATCATGGTGTGGAGCCCAGATATTTTACCTATGTTGATGCTGCAAATTTATTATACTTTGTGGTTGTTGCTTTGTGGTTGAGGATCCTCGGATAAAGGTCGGTAACGACCGGGGGATGGCATACTTGTGTGTTAGTTACCTAGTTACAGCTGTACAGCGTGAGGTAGTGTTAGTGTGTTGGTTACCTAGTTACAGCTGTACAGCGTGAGGTAGCGTCGGCCTTGTGTTTGCAGAGATCCGGTTAGGTTCTCGAGCCGTCTTTCTAGAGGCGTTTCCATTTCGGTGTAAGGAAGTTCCTTTGCCTGACCATTTGATGGAAATCCAAAGAAACAATACGCGCCCTGTACGGTTTTAGTTGTATAACCTGCTATGGAATGTGGCGGTAACCTGCTATTGAACATAGTAGCTATAGTAGGCATAAGTGCAAAATGCCTATGCTGGCTAAGATTAATATTATACTTTCGAAATGTTTTCCACACTAGACATTAATAATAATATCAACTGATCTTTCGTAGTAAGCATCTTTGACTATCATAAGGGGAAATCTCCTCCAATTCTGCGTTTGCATTGTGTGTGTGGCGGGAGGCCTTATGGTAGTTTTATTTCCAAAAGCATTGCGAATATGTTTTATTTTCTTTGTGAAAATAACTGTTTTACGATCTCACACCAGTCACCATGACTGACTCGGAGTTTATTGTTCCCTTTCTAAACTCTGGGTGCCCATAATTTTCCACACGGGCAGCCTAGAGTTATGTTATCAGGATATTCTGGATATTCTGTAGATTTGGAGATGAGCTGGATGGCGAGGCGTACTACCGTACTTGTTTATTTATCCCGCTGTGTATTCTTTGTGAGGACAAGTTTATATAACTGTCCATTGTTGTATTGAGTTGTATATTGACTCTGATTGATGTATGTATAAACTGAATAGTCTTTTGTTTTAAAGATTAGTCATTCATCTATTGTATATTGTTCTGCTGCGAATGTGAGATTCTATTGTTGTTTCTGTTTCTTCTTCTTTATTTTTCTTCTGTCTTCTTCTACCTCTTCTTTTTAACCCTAATGATTCTGTTTTCCGGCATTCGATTGCGCGGCATTTGATACAGTGGACGTATTAATGTTGACTTTCGAGCATCGAAAAGTCGTTATCGTTACACAACTCCACTAACTATAGAGGACTCAACTCCTTGGACTATTACAGAATTAGCTCCATGGACTATAAAGGACTCGGCTCTTCGGACTATTATGGACTTAGCTCCATGGACTACCCCATTTGTTTTGAAAGACCTCGCTTAAGGTTTATCTAGCCTTTCTCATAACAAACAAACTAGAAAAAAAATATGTCGGTGAATGACCTAACGTGACCTACACTAGTAGGAGGTATAGTCCATTAGGTGTAACCCTTATCTTTTTCGTTGATCACCTAGGACCAAAGACGTTCTCAACCTAAGTATAGCTCTTAATCTGTAAAGGCCCGTACCTTCGTACCCTTTGAGTCGACAACAAATCACACATGTCCAACTCAAATTGAACGGAAATACGAATCTTTAGGGGTGAAGAAGAAAAGGGATAGAAGAAAATAAAAACAACAATATACAGGATCTCAAATTTGCAGCGGAACAAAATATAATATATATAAGAACAGATCTTTATACAAAGAAAACTGTAACTGTAATATACATACAATCATCAGAGTACAACAATCAACAATCAACAATCAATCTGGACAGTTCTAATGGCTTCTCCTTACAAATACTGAATATACAGTATGACTCACACAGCGGAAATAACCAAGTACGTATAATACGCTTGAGAATCCTCCAGCTTGTCTCAAGAGCTCCATAGCATCCTAACCTAAATCTGTAATACTTGGTCTGACCCGAGCATTATAATAAAATAACACCCGAGTCAGTCTGGAAAACCAACGTGAGAAAACACACTCAATTTGAATTACTACTATTATCAAAATCCTTTGAAAACAAAGGTATCGCGTAAGACCACGCCACACATAAATATGATGGGTTTTTACCTTACGATAACAAAAACATTTTATATCAAAATCATCTGATATTATAATAGTGTCTATAGAGAATAAACTATAAAATAGCTGAAATGCTTGCATCTCACGTTTTAGCATATTTGATATACAACTAAAACCGTACAGGCTCGTAGTGGATATTGGATTCCATACAATGACAGGTCTACTAGGGTACCGCCCGCCACAGTACACCTCTAGAAAAATGTACCGAGATCGAACCTATCGGTCCCTGCCAATACAAGACCGACCTACCCCTTACTGGATAGTACCGAATATGATCACCACCAATGGGCCCCGAAAATGCATACAAATGAAAGTGATGATAGATGTCCACTCTAGTTGAGTGATGATCATACCCTAATAGGAGCGACCCATATAGCCTTGCTGCATCTCCCCTGTTTAAGTCATTCACGGTTGATGAGGCTTGAGGCTACGTTTACCTTAAGAATATCATTTCATACTTCGAATGCTAACACCGCCTTCTAGGCGAAACAATGCAATGATAACATTCATCTATACAAGTTGTTCTGGGTCTGAACAAACCGAATCTCCAAAATCACCGTCTTCATTGTCTTCATGATATCACAATTCGTAACGCTCAAATCGGATCGAAGTGGTTTTTGGATAATTAAATCCGATCTCGTTCTCTTCGAAACGATTAAGGAATTTGGATAGGTTTGATAGTCGGTTATTTAACAATCAAATAATACACATAAGTAGTCACTAGGCCAACATTATAAATCTTTCAAAATATCTTTACAAAGATATATATTCAAATTTCTTTCAATATTTCAATATTTGAAAATAATTTTAAATACTTAAATCCATAACAGGATATTTCCAACCATATCTTATTTCAACACTTAGAAATATTTTCAAATTCAATTCATAATTCATTACTTAGAAAAATATTTCCATATAAAATCATTTCGTCATTACAACATTTCCAAAACCTTCATTCCCATACTAAGAAAATATTATAAGTCTATTTTTCCAAATCATTTCTAATATCCATACTTCGAAACATTTCCATCACTTATCTCATAAATCTTCGGAGTTTTATTAATTCCATTTACAATTTCCAAAAATCGATTATACTTATTTATAATCTCAACTAACAGTTTATAGCTTCTTTTATGAATTTAGATTCATTTTCAAAGTTCCCATATCTAACATTTTGGAAATTTTCTTAAGTCACTAGAAGTCCATTATAAGATTTCTCTTATAAAATCTCATTCATTAAATAAAACCCGATTTACAAATCTCGAGAGTATTTATAAATAACTTCAACCAATTTTCAAAACTCTTTATTTATAAAATAAGTATTTTAAAGAATAAAAATAAATTTTCAAATACATTTAAGTCATTATTTAAAATATCAAAACTCCTTTTATAAACAACAATAACTAATTTCCAATTCATTTATAAATAATACTAATCGATTTACAAAACTTAGAATTCATTTCAACAAATTTAAATATCTGAATAACTAACTTTTCGAAATATTTTAATCTAAATAATAGCTTTTAAACTACATGTTTAATAAATAAAAATTCTTTTTTGAAAACAAAACTACTTTTAAAATTCAATATAGCCGATTTTATACTTATAAATCTCTCTCGATTTATCACAAATCAATTTACATTTCCAATTTCACATCTATTTCCAAATTCCAAAATAGAATCCACTATTTCTTTCTAAACCGATTTCCATATTTCATTTTAAATTCACACTGTGAATTTATATGCCGAATTTATCAAATGATAAACATTCCACTTATTTATAAACAATGTTTATAACTTTATAAACTCATTTCCAGTTTATAACCAATTTAGATTACTAAAATCCATTTATAAATCGATTTCTATTAAAATTCCATTTGGAAATCTATTTCTCAATAAATCCAATTATAATTCCAAATCTATTCAAAACTCGATTTCATCTTCCATTTATAATTTATGACATATTATTAAAATCTATTGTTCCAAATTCCTTGTATAAATTAATTTCAAAAATATTTATCTGAACCATTTTACAAAATAGTTAAGTGAATTTCAAATCAAATCTTTTATTTAATCCAAACCCATTTCTTATTCAATATTCCAATTTCCATATAAATATTTTTATTTTCAAAAATCACCTTTGAATTTCTTTTTTTAAAATTCAAAAATATTATTTATGGTATTTAAAATACCAAAATTTTGGGCCACTGCTACTATAGCATCCAATAAGTCAAATCACGCAACAATCCATAACAGATTATTCAATCACATCATATATCACTATATATGAAACAAATAAATATATTTTTTGAGGAATCCAGTTGGATCCTTCCAACTTGTTTCCCTACATCGACAGATGTTATATAACATAAAATACCAATCCCATTTCATGGCGGGATATCGCGGTAATATAGGGTCATCCGCTATTATAAGGGGCACATAGTGTCTCATCGGCTCCAATCGGCGGGAAATATACCCAACTACTAACATATACTGCTATATATATTAATATGACATCCAACTAATAAATTATTATCAATCCATCCAAACAACCAAATAAATAATTTTTAATATTTTATATTAAAACCAGTAATCCAAATGAGTGAGACTTACTCACCTTGATTTTTCTTTTTTCCGAAATAGCCAATCGTTCCAAATTAATTCTATTGCGTAGGTTCCGCAGCTACGAATCCCACACGACTGATTCTGTTCGATTGAACCTCATATAAGCAAAGTTCGAATTATTTAAATTAACGATTTCAAATTTTCATTACAAAATATCAACTCATTACTTAATTTTAAACTAATTACCTATTTACGAATTAATTAATCTCACCTAAATACTGACCCGCCTCTACCCATGCCAGCGCCACTACATCGCCCAGCCGCAACCATCACCTGCACGCCTCCAGCCCGCGACCCCCTCAGCTGTGCCGCCCTGACGCCGCCGCCATCCCCCTACACGCGTGCGTGAACGCGATAGTCGCGACACAACACGGAGCAAAGACCAAACACTAACTTGACCACGACAGCCCATGTGCCTACCCCGAGCGACGCGCCGACCTCCGAGTTCCCACATGCTTCCGGCCTCGTGCCCAACGCCGCCTTGTATTGCCAGAATTCCATCCATAAACTGATCATGTTCGAGCTCCTCCATAAAACTGTCGAACCTCCCCAATGATCAATCGCACCCAACACAACATAAGCTCGAAGATTATAGCGTTTCGATTTCGTTATGAAAGGGATTTCGAATCCCTTTTTTTAAAACTGATTTCGATTTAAAGAAGAGGAAAGGAATACATACGTGACTTTAACTGGTGGTAGGGCAGCACTACGTACAGGTTTAGGGTGGCTGATAAGAGAGGTTGGGGGTTGACTAAAATTTTTAAAATATTATTAAATTCCAAAATTTCTCGTTATAGTAGCTTAAAATCCCGAACTCCTATCGAGACGTGCCGCCTGGCGTTCCTAATGTTATACCCCTATTGCGAATGCATTGGAACTAGTTTCGAAGCCTAATACGATCATATGTGGAAGATAGCTTTTTGAATCCAATTATAATATTAAATTATCGATATTACTTTCAACGCGTTTCTATCCCATATGACCGAATGGTAACTCCAAACGCTACGAAATTTGAAATCCGATAATAATACACTATTACAGATCCAATGGAACTGGTTTCGTCGAATTCGGAGACTATGCCTCGGATCGCTATTTTAATGCGTCGATTAAATCGATGATTTCAAAATTTGACGAAATCATTTGAAATTCCAGTTTAAAAAACTTACTAACTCAATTCTAATTCAAATAGAATTTATATCAACATTAGAAATCATTTTGATTCATATTCAACTCAATTTCAATTATTCGTCATTTTCGTATTACGATTAATCGCTATATTTGAAATTTAAATTCATTCTATAATTTTAACCAAAATCTTCATATTCAAAATCAACTTATATTCCAAACCCAATATTTAAAACTATTTAAATATTCCAAATCAACGACGGAAAATTTGGGTCGCTGCATTCTTCCCCCTTAAAAGAATTTCGTCCTCGAAATTTCTATGGAAGGAAAATTGCCCCAAACCCATTAACTTATCAAAACCCACTTAGTTAAAACTCGATATTTCTCTTTTCTAAATCCTTTAGTTCCATACAAAACATTAAGTTTCCATTTCTAAACCAAAATCCCTTATTTCAGTTACAACTCGAAATCAAATTTCGGTTAACAAAAATTTTTAACACCCAAAATTTTCGAATTTTTTTGTCAGAGTCTCCTTGTATGGAGAGCCTTTTGCAATACGACAAATATGATAAAAAGATATACATCGGCTCTCATGAACGAAAAACGCAATATATATATCAATATTTTTATTTTTCGCGCTATATTCGTAACGTACCTTATTTTAGCGATATTAAGCGAGCTCGCTCAATTTATATGCAATCGCGCAACCAAAATATAGCCAAATGGTCTTTTTGTACCTGTACTTACTCAATTTAAACACGTAAGTCCCAAAATATGAAATTTAATTACATTTCATTTATTTAACTAGTTAAACATGATATTTACATAAACCAAACATGTTATACATGAATGTATAAACCATTTTATAAACAAAACACGTTACGACATGTATATTCGAATGTACGTGCAAATACTAGGTCACAACATCAAGTTATTTACTTCCAATTTGATTCATAAATCATTTATTCAATTATAATTGGTTCTCATACAACTTATTTGAATTCAAGTCATAATCTTCTATCCGATTATTTGCTTTCAATTGGTTTATATACCATTTCATTCAATTCGAATAATTAACAAACTAATTGACTAGCATTCAATTCATATTTGCACTCAACATATTCATTACATATTGGTTCTAAACCAATTTATTCACTTACCATTTATTTGCATAATTTGGTTTGCTTCCGTTAATGTTAACGACAAATTTTTTTATGCAAATCCATGATATTCATTTAATAAAATACCCACTTCGGTTTATAAGCCAAATTTAAATTGCTTCTGAATCAATTTATCCATTTCTATGGATTCACATTCAATTTATTCACAAAATCTTATTTTCTCAATCTTATATTCAACAACAAACCAATCTATGCCAATTTATTTATGAATCACCTCATAAATTAGTTTCTTAAGTTGAATTTCATTCTTATCAACAATATTCCCAACCATATTCAATTTACACTTAAATTGAATTCATTTATAACTTAAGTCATCATTTCAATCCATTTCTATTTTATTCAACAACATTTAAAAATAATTTAATTCGCTTACACATAAGTCGAATTCAATTTACAACTCAAGTTCCACATTCAATTTCAATCCACAATCCATTTTACTTAACCAAGTTATGTTCCATTTCTAAAAATCTGTCTTATTTGGTTTGACTTGAGTTCAATATCATTTTATAATTCAGATTTGGATTTTCTTTTCTTCACCGAAACATCAAACTATTTCTATTTTGGTTTTTCTATCCCACTTTTCCAATTTATAAGTTACACAACTTATTTTTCACATTTTCATCAATTCCATACTTGAGTTGATTCCATTCAAAATTATAACTTATAGTTATATATCATTTTACAACTCAAATTTTATATTCAATTTAATTCGATATTGTTTCAAATCCAAATCGATTTTTATTTAATTTAGCTTAAGTTAAATTCCAATTCATACAATTCTTTTTAAATTACTTAAGTAAAAATTCAATTCCAAATTCAATTTTTCACACTTCCTTTCCTTATTAACATTATTCTAAATTCATAAGTTCAAAACTTATTTTTCTCTAGTTTCATAAAACATTTAAATGAATATTCCATAATTCAAACACCCGGTTTCATTTCAAATCATTTTGAAATCATAAATATATATGTGTGTGTGTGTATCATTTTGTATATCAAACCATTTCCTTGGGAATTCCAAAATCAAATTCCCTTCGGAATTTTTGAAACAACGCTTTTTTTCAACAAAAATCTCCATATCAAATTACTACGGTAGCAATCTGTCACATAGAAACTCGAAAATGAATACTGATGATGCTGCAGTCATCACCAGGATTATTTTCCAGCAACTGAAGTGAGTTCAGTGCTTTATCACTTCCAAAATCCATTTAAAACAATTTTTATTCCAAAAATATTTCAGAATAATACCATTTTTTATTTTCACAACACTTCGGAAAATATTTTCCAAACTTTTCGGGATTTTTAAATCTCCAAATTTGGGTTTGAATCCGTTTTTATTAATAACTCATATGCATAAATCATTCTTATACCGATTTAATTTGGTTATATAAACCATTTTAATTTCATAATCTTGTTTTGATTATAATAATATCAAACAACACTCCAAATATACTATAATAATTTCAGAAAATTATTTCTTTTATATCCAAATATAATTTTGGGTAAAATTATTCCATTTACCCACTTTAAAACAATACTATGTCGATTTAACCTGTTCAGAGTTTAGAAACCCCTATCGATACATTTGTCCAGACTGTACCGACCAGAATTCATAAACACTCAACTGATAAGTCAACACAATATATAACTATTTATATTCACTTCTCATATCTATAATACGCTCAAACTCATTCTAGGGTACTACTGACCCTATCTCTAATGAGTAATCCCCACCAAAGCCAAGGTTCTCACTTAACCTTTAACTCTGATACCAAATGTAAAGGCCCGTATCTCCATACCCTTTGAGTCGACAACAGATCACACGTGTCCAACTCAAATTGAACGGAAATACGAATCTTTAGGGGTGAAGAAGAAAAGGGATAGAAGTAAATAGAAACAACAATATACAGAATCTCACAATCGCAGCGGGACAAAATATAATATATAAGAATAGATCTTTATACAAAGAAAACTATAACTGTAATATACATACAATCATCAGAGTACAACAACCAACAATCAATATGGACAGTTGTAATAACTTGTCCTCACAAATACTAAATATACCGCATGACTCACACAGCAGAAATAACCAAGTACGTATAATATGCTTGAGAGTCCTCCAGCTCGTCTCCTGAGCTCTATAGCATCCTAACCTGAAATACTCGGTCTGACTCGAGCATTATAATAAAATAACACCCGAGTAAGTCTGGAAAACCAACATGAGAAACACACTCAATTTGAATCCTTTGAAAACAAAGGTATCTCGTAAGACCACGCCACACATATATACGACAGGTTTTTACCTTACGATAACCAAAACATTTTATATCAAAATCATCTGATATTATAATTGTGTCTATAGAAAATAAACTATAAAATAGCTGAAATGCTTGCATCTCACGTTCCAACATATTTGGTATACAACTAAAACCGTACAGTCTCGTAGTGGATATTTGATTCCATACAATGATAGGGCTACTGGGGTACCGCCCGCCACAGTACACCTTTAGAAAAATGTACCGAGATCGAACCTATCGATCCTTGCCAACACAAGACCGACCTACCCCTTACTGGATAGTACCGAATATGATTACCACCAATGGGCCCCGAAAATGCATACAAATGAAAGTGATGATAGATTTCCACTCTAGATGAGTGATTATCAAACCCTAATGGGAGCGACCCACATAGCCTTGCTCCATCTCCCATGTTATAGTCATTCCCGGTTGATGAGGCTTGAGGCTACATTTACCTTAAGAATAGCATTTCGTATTTGGAATGCTAACACTGCCTTCCATGCTAAACAATGCAACGATAGCATTTATCCATCCAAGTTGTTATGGGTGTGAACAAACCGAATCTCCAAAATCACCGTCTTCATTGTCTTCACGATATCACAATTCTTAACGCTCAAATCGAATTGAAGTGGTTTTCGGATAATTAAATCCGACCTCGGTCTCTTCGAAACGATTAACGAATTTGGCCAGATTTGATAGTCGGTTATTTAACTATCAAATAATACAAATAAGCAGTCACTAGGTCCACATTATAAATCTTTCAAAATATTCATTTCAAAATATCTTTACAAAGATATATATTCAAATTTCTTTCAATATTTGAAAACAATTTTAAATTCTTAAATCCATAACAGGATATTTCCAACCATATCTTATTTCAACACATAGAAATATTTCCGAATTCAATTCATAATTCATTACTTAGAAAAATATTTCCATATAAATCATTTCGTCGTTACAACATTTCCAAAACCTTCATTCCCATACTTAGAAAATATTATAAGTCTATTTTTCATATCATTTATAATATCCATACTTCGAAACATTTCCATCACTTATCTCATAAATCTTTGGAATTTTATTAATTCCATTTACAATTTCCATAAATCGATTATAATTATTTATATTGTCAACTAATAGTTTATAACTTCTTTTATGAATTTAGATTCATTTTTGAAGTTCCTATATCTAACATTTTGGAAATTTTCTTAAGTCTCCAGAATTCAATTATAAGATTTCTCTTATAAAATCTCATTCATTAAATAAAACCCGATTTATAAATCTCGAGAGTATTTATAAATAACTTCAACAAATATCCAAAACTCTTTATTTATAAAATAAGTATTTTAAAGAATAAAAATAAATTTTCAAACACATTTTAGTAATTATCTAAAATATCAAAACCCCTTTTAAATAAACAACGATAACTAATTTCCAATTCATTTATAAATAATACTAATCGATTTACAAAGCTTGTTTATAAAACATAGAATTCATTTCAATAAATTTAAATATGAATAACTAACTTTCCGAAATATTTTAATATAAATAATAGTTTTTTAACTACATAGTTTAATAAATAAAAATCCTTTTCTGAAAACAAAACTATTTTTAAAATTCAACATAGTCGATTTTATACTTATAAATCTCTCTCTATTTATCACAAATCAATTTACATTTCCAATTTCACAACTATTTCCAAGTTCCAAAATAGAATCCACTATTTCTTTCTAAACCGATTTCCATATTTCATTTTAAATTCACACGGTGAATTTATATTCCCAATTTATCAAATGATAAACATTCTACTTTATTTATAAACATTGTTTATAACATTATAAACTCATTTCCAGTTTATAACTAATTTATATTAATAAAATCAATTTATAAATCGATTTTTATTTTAAATTCCATTTGGAAATCTATTTCTCAATAAATCCAATTATAATTCCAAATTTATTCAAAACTCGATTTCAACTTCCTTTTATAATTTACGACATATTATTAAAATATGTTGTTCCAAATTCCTTGTATAAATTAATTTCAAAAATATTTATCTGAACCACCTTACAAAATAGTTAAGTGAATTTCAAATCAAATCTTTTATTTAATCCAAACCCATTTCTTATTCAATATTCTTATTTCCAAATAAATATTTTTTTTCCAAAAATCACCTTCGAATTTCTTTTTTTAAAATTCAAAAATGTTATTTATGGTATTTAAAATACCAAAATTTTGGGCTAGTGCTACTATAGCATCTAATAAGTCAAATCACACAACAGTCCATAATAGATTATTCAATCACATCATATTCACTATATATGAAGCAAATCAATATTTTTTTTGAGGAATCAAGTTGGATCCCTCCAACCTGTTTCCCTCCATCACAGATGTTATACAACATAAAATACTAATCCCGCTTCGAGGCGGGATTTCGCGGTATCATAGGGTCATCCGATTATGCTGGGCAAATAGTGTCCCATCCGCTCCAATCGGTGGGAAATATACCCAACTACTAACATATACTACTATATATAATATATATATATATATATATATTCATATGACATCCAACTAATAAATTGTTACCAATCAACCAAATAAATAATTTTTAACATATTATATTAAAACCAGTAATCCAAATGAGTGAGATTTACTCACCTTGATTTTTCTTTTTTCTTTCCGAAATTGCCAATCATTCCAAATTAATTCTATTGCGTAGGTTCCGCAGCTACGAATCCCACACGACTGATTCCATTCGATTGAACCTCATATAAGCAAATTTCGAATTATATAAATTAACGATTTCAAATTTTAATTATAATAAATCAACTAGTTACTTAATTTTGAACTAATTACCTATTTACGAATTAATTAATCTCACCTAAATACCGACCTGCCATTACCCATGCCAGCGCCACCACATCGCCCAGCCGCAACCATCACTTGCACGCCTCCAGCCCGCGACCCCTCAACTGTGCCGCCCTGAAGTCATCGCTATCCCCCTACACCCCCGTGCAAACGCGATAGTCACGAAACAACACGAAGCAGCGACCAAACCCTAACTCGACCATGATAGCCCACGTGCCTACCCCGAGCGACACACCGACCTCCGAGTTCCCACCTACTTCCGGCCTCATGCCCAACACCTTCTTATATTGTCGGAATTCCACCCATAAACTGATCGTGTTCGAGCTCCTCCATAAAACTGTCGAACCTCCCCAATGATCGATTGCACCCAACACAACATAAGCTCGAAGATTATAGTGTTTGGATTTCGTTTTAAAAGGATTTCGAATCCTCTTTTGTTCTTAATATGGTTTCGATTTAAAAGAAGAGGAAAGGAATACATACGTGACTTTAACTGGTGGTAGGGTGGCACTAGGTACAGGTTTAGGGTGGTTGATAAGAGAGGCTAGGGGTTGACTTGAAATTTTAAAATATTATTAAATTCCAAAATCTCTCGTTATAGTAGCTTAAAATTCCGAACTCTTATCGAGACGTGGCGCCTGGCGTTTCTAATGTTATACCCCTATTTCGAACGCAATGGAACTAGTTTCGAAGCCTAATTCGATCATATGTGGAAGATAGCTTTTTGAACCCAGTTATAATATTAAATTACCAATATTAATTTCAACGCGTTTCTATCCCGTACGACCAAACGATAACTTCGAACGCTACGAAATTTGAAGTCCGATGATAATACACTATTACGGACCCAATGTAACTTGTTTCGTCGATTTCTGAGACTGTGCCTTGGATCGCTATTTTAACGCATCGATTAAATCGATGATTTCAAAAATTGATGAAATCATTTGAAATTCCAGTTTTAAAAACTTACTAACTCAATTCTAATTAAAATAGAATTTATAACAACATTAGAAATCGTTTCGATTCATATTCAACTCAATTTCAATTATTCACCATTTTCGTATTACGGTTAATCGTTATATTTGAAATTTAAATTCATTCTATAATTTCAGCCAAAATCTTCATATTCAAAATCAACTTATATTCCAAACCCAATATTTAAAACCATTTAAATATTCAAAATCAACGACAGAAAATCTGAGTCGTTACATAATCCTTAATATGGTACAAACGCACTGACATAGCGTCGATCTTTTCTCACCATCCCATTTAGATTGCCTATGCAGTCAAGGGGATATCCCTTTTAAAAGTTTAAAGGATCTACTGGGATATTCCTTCACCTATATGCAAATGTATATAATTCCATGGGTCCTACAGTTGGATATGTCCTACATCAGTGTAACGTATACACAACTGCCAGTAGTCCCTTACGATGGGCAGACTTCTATTGCGTAATACTGTCGACCTCACATTCCAACCCATTCTAATGACTATGTCATTCTTATCCATCTAAGTTATTTACTAATTTAAATGCACCCATCATAAACGCATACTTGAGGCCATTTTGTATGCGTGTGTATATAAGTTTATACATTCATTCATACTTGTTTGATTATTTTGCCTCTAATGTTCAACTGTTAATAACATTTCTTACTTTTTAGTGAATTTACTTCTTATTCAATTTAAGGTCATTTACTGCTTCCTCTTAGAAGGTCTATATATCTTTTCTCATTTACTTCCATTTCTTTTTATTGAACTTTTCCTTCTATTCGCTTTTAACATTTACTACCCTCCCTTTTTAATGAACTTTCCATGCTCTTTTTATTTTTAAATTACAACTTGCTATCTTTTCATTGTTATTATTTGATTTTTGTCTTGCTTATATTGCATATATATTAATTCTTCTCTTAGACCATCATTATTATTATTAATTTTACAATTCGTTAATTAAATCCTTTGAGATTCTACATTTTAGTGCATTGGAACCACATCTCCCTAACGGCAAGGTTAACACTGTAAATTTCTATGTCTTACGCAAAAGGAGAACTTATGTTGCATCTGGAATTACATGAAATTATCTTTTTCATGGTTATTCAAACAAACTGTATAAAATATGATAAATATCCCGATTTTATACAACTCTTTCTTTTAGGTGTATTCCTTGTTATTTCAAACGACCCATTTTTATTTATAGATCTAAACTTGATAATGTATAGAAATTCACATTGCAACACCCTATATTCCAATGAATTAAAATATAACTTAAATCCCAACAATTTATTTTGATAACTTCTAATTTACATTTACTTGCATAAATCAATTAATCAATAATTCTGGAATTATAAAATAATATAAAAAATTCGAGGACTATCACTACCCAGTACTTTCTAGATTCATATACATATATTATATAATTCAAGTTATCAATCATAGAATATGTAGGCATTTAGGAATAGCTTTCCAAATCTCCATATCTAATACCGATTATTCAATTCGACTCCCTTTTTATTCCTATTTGAATACATATACGCAAGCATACATATATCTATTAGAAATCTAGATCAAAGAAGAGATTTGGATTTAATTTAGATCTTAGATCCGGATTTATAATTTACCTTGGCTTTGACGATTTGATTCGACCCTATTCTTCTTCTCAATTTTGAAAGCAATTTATTCTCCGTTAATATATACAGATATAAACTATAGATATATTTAGGTTTAGAAGTTTGTAGAGAAGAGAAAATGTCAGAGTTCCGACGTCACTCATAAAATATAAGAAGAAAAGTGAGGGGTTAGGTCTATATTTATACGGGTTCGATTCAATGTCGATCGGTAGATTAAATTATTATAAATTCGGGCCATTGGCAATGACTAATTCTAAGAATTGACGCCACAACAGATCGACCGTCGCCCCCTTTCGATAAACCGCTAGCGGTCGACCAACCCAAGTCGGTTAACTATCAGTTAACTCTAACTGATGGTAATTAATGTTAGTTAATTATTTTTATTACCATAATTACTTAGATAATTATTTTCAATTCGAAAACTTCAAACATTAATAACTGTTCCGTTTGAACTCCGATCATAAAACATTGTATACGAAATTGATAATAAAATCGTAATGAACCCACTGGTGCCAAGTTTCATAGCCAAATTTTGACGTTTGTAAAAATAATATTTTCGGAGTTACTAGTTATTAATTAATTTTTTAATTAATTATCGTAAAAATTATGGGGTGTTACAACCTAAGTCACTTAATGGGAACTTGGCAGACTCTACCCATTTAATACCTCAATCTAGACCGGTCCCCATTCTTTACTACCAATCCCAAGGTGGACACTTCTTTGATACTATCTAGCTGACATCGCACAAAATCTCATCAGGCCACTTCATATATTTCTTATGGGAGAGGCGGACCCTATAATAGCTACTTAATACCTCAAACCCAAAAAGGACCTTTTTTGAGATATCCACTACCATGACTAACCGTTAACCCTGACCATTAAGACTTCCTAAGTAGGAAGGCGGTGGGCCCTTAATCAGCCACTTACTACTTTCAACCCCGAAGCAAGTCCTACGTATTATGACCCATGACCCAAACCTGATGTCTCACATTAGTCCGACTATTCGTAGGTACCGGTAGCCAGATTAGCTGGGTAGGTTTACACTACATAATTTGGGACTAACCTCACGTTCTCTGTAGGTACTTATTATAGGTGATATCTCACATCAGCCCTAAAGTCACACTATTGGTAGCCAGATTAGCTGGATAGGCTTCCGTGTGCTTTTTGACTGAACTCGTAGACCTATCACTTAGTCATAATTTCCACTTACTTAACAGACTACCATACACCTCACCACATTCCCTATTAAGGCCCTATAAGGAAAATCCTTATTTTGCCTTAACTATCAATTTCTTTCCTATGAGGGATTTAATACTAATTAATATCCTATTTACTATGCAATTAACATGCTACTAATTATATGTTATTTATACGCTAATACACATACATATATGTTCCTAGAATATTTCTAAGCATGTGATGATTACGCCCTAAGCTAATCATTTAAATGTCAAAACTTTTAAACTTATACAAGTCCAATTCCATACCAACGAACATACCATATATCCAACATTCTCAATTCAACAACATACCGGTATAAAAATAGAATCCATACCAAATTATTTTACACTAAAATAATAGTATTAAAGTTAGTAGAATTTACAATTCAAATCCTTTTACACTCTATTCAACTTCTACATATACAAATGAAAAAAGGACTTTTCATTTAAATTACAGAAATGGGGAGTGCAAACTACAAATAAAGAAAATCCATGCCTTACATAACATTTCCTAACTTATTTCTTTTCAAAAACCCATAATCAGATCTAATGAAGTAGATAAGAGGTGGAATAGAATGTAAAACATTAAAATTGCAATAACTATACAATTCCACTATTTTAATATAGAATAATTGAGATTATAATTTAAGAATTGACATTTCACTTTAGGGGAATTTTGAGATTTTAGTACGATGTTTCGTAAATAAAATTTCCCAAGGCATATATCAAATCCAAGTTATATTATACAATTACTAAAAATAAGAAAGACTAAGATTTCCACTCACTAAAGTCCTTAGATCTTCCTTTTGGATGATTACGCCTGCTTTAAACTATTTCAAATCTCTCTTTCTAGAAATATATAACAAGGGAATTGTATATGAATTAGATTCAAAAATTAAGGGATTAGAGAAGAATATAATTAGAAATTGAATAATAAACACCTAAAATCTCTTAACCGAAACCCTAGAGAATTTTCTAAATCTTTGAAGAGAGAGGCCGACAAAGCTTCGCTTGGTTCCTAAAATAATTTGTGAATAAAAGTAAGGGGGCTAGGCTCTTATGTATATTAGAAAGCAACAGAACCACCAGATTCATGTCGGCTTAAAATAAAAAAATTCGGACCATTCACGGTGTTAAAAACCCTGGACGCTACTATGATCACCGGTCAACTGCTCCTAGGTAGCGGTGGATCGGTTAATGTATTTTGGGAACGTTTATTTGTTGTCGTTTCATTTATTATTTAATTCCTTAATTAATATTTAACGTTAGCTTTTATTTTAACATTTACTTTTATTTTAACGTTTACTTAACCCCGAAGCCTAAATACCATTAATTTTTGAATTTCAAACTTTAGCATTAATTACTTATATAAATTCGAACTCCATTTAAATTAATTTGAATTCGATAACATCAAATGTCAATAACTTTTTCGTTAGAGCTAAGATTTCAAAACTTTTCATATGGAAATTGATCAAAAAGTCACCACAAACGCACTAACACAACTTTCATGACCAAATTCTGACATTGACAAAATTTCCATTTTTAGCCTCATTATTAATTAATTATTCCTTATTAGTTAATTTTTTATTAATTTTTATGATGTGTTATAGTATGACTTCCTGATCGAAACAGTTTAAATAAGTCGAAAATCAGAAAAACGAGCCAGTCGTATTGGCTCAAGTTCCATCATCAAATTGTAAAGTGGTAAAAATGTCCCTTTGCCTCTATAATATGTATATAATTTAATTTCTTACTTAAACTCCAATTTTATTTATTATTAGATTACTAGGGTATTACACAGAGAAGGGCTTGCTAGCCGAGAATTTCTTATATTCCCAATATGGTGTGAAGACCATGATGGAGTATATGAATGAGTTCACACTCTTCATTATTGGCTCTTTTAGGGATGGATATGATCATCACTCCTACTAATAAGGTTAAGAGATTTGCTATAGGACTCAATCGACCACTTAAGGATATTTCTCTTAGTCATAGTCCTATAAGTGCTACCTTCGAGAGCCTTGTCATGGTAGCACTATTGAATTCTATATTTAGAGAGGCATAAAAAGGAGAAGCTAAAGTTGAAGTCAAGCCAAGTTCGAGGGAAAGTGGAATACAAGTTCGAGGGAAAGTGGAATAGGGATAATCAAGCCAAAGGCAAGAAGGGCAGGGTGACTTGCAATCGGTGTTACATGAAGGGCACTTTGCTAAGGATTGTCGAGTTAACCTCCAAGCTAAGAAATGTTTCAATTGTGATCAACCAGAACATTTCATGAATGGTTGTCCATTTCTTCCTAAGGATGGATAAGTAGTCAAAGCATATGCTATCCAAACTACTCCCGGTTCAAGTGCTCCGCCAAAGCTCGTTAATGGGAAGAATCATCATGGAAGGTGTGATATTGATTTCTGACATTCCTATTTATGTTTTATTTGATATGGGAGCTTCAGATTCATTTATTGCTAGCCATCTTGTTGGCAGTTTCACCTAGTGCCCCATGTTATTGATGACTCTCTTATAGTGTCGAATTCCATTGAGCGGTCGACACATCTTTCCCTAGTACGTAAAGATGTTAAATTATCTTAAGGCGAATCCATGTTTCTATGTGATTGTTTTGTCCTAAGTTTTTAAGGTTATAGGTATACTCTTAGGATGGATTGTATGACGAAGCATGGGGTTATTACTGATTATGATACTAGCATTATTTGTATGAAGGATAATGGTGGTTAGGGGCCTATATTTTATTGTATGCTAAAGAGTTTTAGGAAGTTGAGTTATTTATACTCCTTAGGTCTATCTCCTCATTGGGAAATGAATTCCATATTTATTTAGAGCGAGATACAAATCCAGATGTCTTACCTTTTAAACGCATGGTTCTGAGAGAAAGATGAGAAATGAAAACTAAAATTTCCAAGCTTTCAAAGAAGGGTCTTATTCAGAGATGTACATCGAAGTGGGGAACACTTAACATATTTGCCACCAAAGGGGACAGATCCATGAGATTGTGTGTCAACTATAAAGAGTTTAATAAGTTGACTAGAAGAACAAAAATATCATCTTCCTCATATTGATGATCTATTCAATTAACTCAAAGGATGAAAGATTTTCACTTAACTCCATCTTGCTACGGGTTTTCATCAACTAAGGATGGCTAAAGATAGTTTTCGTAAAACTACATTTAGAACTCTTGATGCATCTTATGAATGGTTAGTAATGCCATTTGTTCTTGCGAATACACTAGCATACTTTTTTCAATATTATGAATCATGCATTTAGGAACCAACTCGATAAATTTGTGGTGGTATTCGTAGATGATATTTAAATTTTTTTCTAAGTGTGAAGAGGAGCACAAATTACACTTGAGAGATGTGTCGGAGGTGTGGAGGGGAAATCGCTTGAAGTAGAAGTTTTAAAGTGTCTCTTTTGGAGAAGAGAATGTCATTCTTAGGCTAAATCGTATACTGGCATGAATTTCCATTAATTCGAGTAAGGTTGCCGCAGTGCAAGATTGGAAGGTAATGACAATGCAACTGAAGTTCGTAATTTTTTTGGGTTGGCAGGATATTATCAAAAGTTAACTAATGGCTTCATAAAGGTTGCAAGTCTTTTGACCTGTCCAACTAGAAAAATCAAGTCTTCTTATGGGATGCACACAGTGAAGACACATTTATAAAGATGAAGCAACTCTGGCTAGTGCTCCGGTCTTGTTATACTGCAAGGAGATAAATCACTTACCGTACACGCCGATGCTTATGGTACCAAACTCAGTGTGGTTCTTATGCAAGAAGAAAACGTGGTTGTGTATGCTAGTAGGTAGCCCAAGACCCATGAAAGAAACTATCTACCTCATGAATTAGAGTTGGTGGGTCTTTGCTTTCAAGACATAGATGTGTTATTTGTTGGGTGAGCATTTTGAGCTATTCGTAGATCATAAATCTTTGCAATATTTATTACCTCAAAAAGATCTCAATCTTATGTAATAAAGATGGATGAAATTCCTAGCATCTTATAAAGTTAGTATTTCCTATACTCTCAAAAAGGAAAATGTTGTAGCGGATATATTGACTAAAAGGCATGCTATGTTGGGTTTTATGTTTGTTGAATGGAAATGCTTGGAGAATATTAGGGAGTTTTATTTCACAACTTCTTATGATGCGTTGCTAGGTTTTTTTAGTGACATTAGAGGTTAGACCCACACTTATTACTCATATTGGATTTAACCAAAAGCTTGAGGAAAGCTTATTAGAGATCTCTGAACGAATTGGAAAGTGAGAAAAGTCTGATCACATTGATTAGTATTCTATTAATGTGAAGGGTTAAATTCATATATGTGTTCCTGAAGTGGTAAATTTGATTAATGAGTTACTTTGAAGGTGCCATCATTCTAGGAAGACTATTCATCCCGATGGTGAAGAGATGTACAATGATGTAAAGTGCACTTATTATTGAAAGAATATGAAAAGGACTATTTCAGAATGCACGACTTTTCAACAAGTCAAGGTCAAATAAATCAAGCCCGGAGGTTTATTATTACCATTATAACTCATGCATTGGAAGTGGGATTATTTCCATGAACTTCATAGATGGTCTGTTGCGGAGTTGAAATTGAAATGCGATATATGGGTCATTGTAGATCGCTTGACAAAAAATGCTCATTTTATTCCGGTGAAGGTTTTGAGAATTGCTCCATCTCTACAACATTGTATATAAGGGAGATAGTGAGGGAACATTGTGTACCCTCTAGTATTGTGAGTGGTCGAGACAACTATTATGAGTTAATTTTGGAAGAGCTTGCAACTAGTATTAAGTATAGAATTGAACTAAAGTACAGCGTATCATCCTAAACTGATGGTCAAAACGAATGAGTGAACCATGTGCTTGGAGGCTTGTTAAGAGCTTATATTCTTGATTTTGTAGGATCCTACGAGGATTACTTGCCTTTTTGTTGAGTTTGGAGACAATAATAGCTTTAAAATTAGTGTTATCATGGCACCATTTGAAGATTTGTATGGAAGGCTTGGTAAGTCACGTACATGTTGGTGGAAATTGACTAATAAGGTAATACTTGGGCATGATACGATCTGTGAGATTCCAAAGAAAGTCGAGTTGATGTGGAAAAAAAGAAAGCATCTCAAGAACGGTAAAAATCTTATGCCAACAAGGGATATATTAATCTTGAAGTCGAAGTAGGTGATTTGATCTTTGTTAAAACATCTTCATTGAAGAGAGTTGTATGGTTTGGCAATTCGAGAAATCTTCATTGTAATACCTTATAATTACTAGAATACATAAGGGTATTTAAGAAATTTCAACTCTAAGGGTAAAATGGTAATTTTGTAAACGAATGAAAGTTGCTACAAGATTTGCTCCATTTTGACGATCTAATTTTTCTAATTGATTTCGACTATAAACTTGTCTGAATCGGCGTTATGATGTCAAAAATATGAGCTTTTTCATAAACAGGTTTTGAATAATTTAATTGGGCATCACCCAATAATTTGAATGACATTTCAAAAATTTATATTTAAGAGCATTTGAGTAAACATGTAAAGGAACTATGAAAATTAATCGCGATTATACAGTTCCAAAATATATTAAATGCGGTTATAATATGAAATATAATATCTCCAGTAAATTGTAAAAGTTTATTTTGAAATTTAAAGGTGTATGTATATACATACATACATACATACATAAATATATATATATATATATGTATATGTATATGTATATGTATATGAATTATATAGTGAAAGTGTATGCACAGGTTGATAATTAGAAGAACCAAGATGTGAAATATATATTTGATAATGTGACATTAAATATATGGAATGGTCTCATAGAATGAGATATGATATTTTCATTAAATAAATATGATTTGTTTCAAATTTTAATTTATTTTTAAATGTTAGAAATTGATTTTTGAAAGCTAAAGGGAATTGAATAATGTTAAAATTAAGTTTTGCAAATAGATAAAATGGATGTTTAAATGATGAAATAAATATGGTAAATTATATTTAATTGGAAGTATAAACTAGTAAGAATATTATATATAAGTATTGGGAAGAAACGGTGAAGAAAAGTTAGAAATTAAATAATAAAACAAAGTATACAACATGATATTGTAGGTTTGGCCTATAAGTACAACTGGTCGATTGATTTTACCTAAGAGGTCGACCGGTCGCACCTTCTACGGTATAGGTTAAACCTGGACCCAACAAGGGGCCATATCGAACAAGTATTTGTTTAAGGACTAGATTTTGTGTAATACTTGGTTCAAGTTAGTTGTTTTGTGATGTGTTTTGCCAGCGTTTAATGGTTGTTGTTGCGTTCATTTGATATATTGGATTGTGGGTATATATAAGTTTGTTGTTTACCACTATTGGTTATCATGTTGGTATGATCGCTTATTTAAGATGAGGTGCATACGGATGTATGAAAATGGGTTTATAGACAATATATGGAACTCGAGTCCACACTTGCGAATAAGCCACGTGTTAATGTAATAGGGGTGGGTGTGGAATTTCTATGCAGGTGTGACCGTGTCATTATCCATGCAATGTTTGTTGATTGGGTGTAACATGATCTGGTAGCTCAAAGGGCAGTCCAATAAGTGCTTTCATGTGTGTTAGGCTTGGGTGTGGCAATGTACGTAGGTTAGACCGTGCCGCTATCCATACAATTTCTGGGTTGAAGTCTTCACCTTAATCAAATTGTCAATCTAATATAGTTTTGTTGGACTAACTCTGTGATTGCAGGTGATACAGGTTAAGGTATGATTATTAGATATATCGTTAACACTTATGATATTATATGAGTATGTTGTAATATATACAGAATAGATCCGTTTCATTCATGCAGACCATTGTATGTGCGATCCCTCTCAATATTTCTTTTTTACTATTACTATTAGGTTGACAAAAGTATGGGGTTACTATATAACTGACGTTTAAAGTTATGGATGGCAAAAGGTATTTCTTGCGTGTTCTAGTATATGTATGTTAAATATAACTGAATAACTACCACTATAGTGTAATCTTATTAGCTTGGTTTTGTTTTTTAGAAAAGCAATCAGCATTTATTGTGGGTCGTGCCACATGTATAAATGAATATGAAAACATGTGTTTAGGCACATGCACCAGAATAGCTAAGAAAAACAAATAAAGCACAGGAGTTTAGCGTAGGTGCTAAACTACTAATAAAAAAACCCAAACTAGTCTTCCTCCGAGGAGGAAGAGACACTGCCCTCATTCGAAGATTCAGGTCCAATAAAATGGTAGTACCTAGAGAAGCGGGAGGCTAACGTTGGAGAAAAATCCATAGAATCGGTACCATGTAGGATTCTTATCCCATGAAGTATCAGAGAGAACAGAAAGATTTTGATCTCCAAACCGACCAATAACAGAGAGTATAAGGCCATCCTTGAAAACATGATAAACATAGGCAACTATTTAAGGACTGGGATTTGTTTCTTTTCGTTGTGAGTTCAGAAAGATTAGTGAGAGACTATTTTGTTTCTTGTTTTTATCACATAATGATCTGTTGATTTCCACATTCGTAGTATGAACACCGATTCAAACGTTAAATCAAAGGATCGAAAAAGGTACGTTTTCATATTTAGTCTCATAGCAAAATTCATCATAAATTAAGGACTGGGACTCGTTAAGATAACAAATTTGTATTTCTATAAACGTATATATATTATGAATAAGTCAAGTACATATATACACCGTTTAACGTTCCAATTATGTCAACTATTAGAGAATAGCTAATGAATTCCAAATAAGGATAGCTAAAAACGATTAACTCTGCGAAGATAGAAACTGGAATAGTGGTATATACTTGTGGGGTTGAAAGAAGAACATGAAATTGTACTAGATTTGATACTATGGATATTCTGGATATGAACATTCCCGCTTTGTTCCACTGATGTCTGCAAGCAATAAGCAAAACCAGTGTAAACCCTGAAGTACTTGCACCTATTGTATAAGGAGTGGTTCCTGTCTAACCACCCTCGGCTATTGATTTCCCAAGGTTGTGCAGGGATTTCTCTAGTTTAGGTGGGAATTACTATGTTCGAACCGAACCATATTCAGTGATGCGAGCATGACTATTCACTTGTGAGAAAATATTCGATATGTCAGATTTGATTTGATAGATACGTCGAATAAGGATGTGATAAAGTTTGCAAAAAAATTGAGTTTTGGAAGTTGAATACTTTTAAGAGTGAATATTTTTAAGAACATTTGAAAGGGATTTAGTATCGATAGTTAAAATTATAGTATTTGTTTTATAAGTGGATTTATGAATATATATTGTATTTATATATTGTTAACACGTATAAAGATGTCGAACATATAAAGAGAACATTCCGCAAGGGGTCTCGAATTTTAAGCAATGGCCCAACCAAGAAGATGTCATAAATGGGCATAAAACGAGGTTTTCGAGCTTTTATAATGGGAAAGATATCATGCCGAGGCTCCAAATCTATAGAGATGTCGAACAATGAAGGAAAAACATACACAAAGGTTATTGAACTTGAAGGGAGGTGTTGAGCCTCAATAACCATGAAGGTTGTCGAGCATGTAAAAAGGGAAAAGACATCGTGTCCACGTGATACCGAACATATAACAAGCCCAGAGTAATATCGAACATCAGCAGATGCCAAGGGGCTATAGTATGAAGTATATCGAACATGAAGGCAATTAAAAGGAGATACCGCATCACTAAGAGGTATCGAATACATAATCGCAAAGAGGATACATCGAAACTCCATAGGTATCGGGCCTTTACAACTATACTATTGTGAAGCCTTAACAAGCGACAAGTGGTCATGAGCCATGCAAGCAACAAAGGATGCCTAACTTCAAAGGGAATAAGAGATATTGAATGCCTATGGTTATCAAATATGCCGTAAGTCATCAGTGCTTAAATGGATATCGTAAATCACCAATGTAGTGAAGGATGCCGACTACCATTAATAAGGCTAGGATGCCTTAAATCATCAATATGGCAAGGATGTCGTAAATCATCAATAAAGTAGGATGTCGCATTTCATCAACGTAAAAAGGGTAGTTGAATATCAACAATATACAGAAGGTTGCCACATGTCATCAATGCAATAAATGATGTCGAGGACAAAGGTACCGAAGGATACATAGCGGCCGAACACCTACTTTAACCCTTACGAATACGAACCCTATGGAAACTTAATAGGGGACTTCTGCTGACCTCTTTACTTACATTTCAAAAGTTGTAACCCTAAATTGAATTAGGGATTTTAGTGCCTATTGTAAATTTGTGACTTCTGCAAATAAGGACTGGTATAATTAACTTTGCATAGCATACTATAAATAAACAAAGATTCCTGACTACGATATAACCTATGACTTGCATATTACTCTTAGGCCTTATCGCTCATGACATAGACATGGCTTCTCTATTGAACATGCATACTTCTTGCGAGTTGACATAAGGCTATCCAAGTCTACTCTAACTAAGCCTTATCTACCTTGCACATTTCGGGGTTAACAAAGAAATTTGTTAACATTTTGGCCCCTATTATGAGGGCTTGAACCTCCAACTCCTTACATATCCCATATTGAATTATCCTTGCCTTGCATACATAAGATATAGAGGATTTTCCCAAGCTAGCATATTCCGTAAGGGAGCTTTCCAAATTATACATAACATTCGTTGGATAATATAATTACTATTTTGGAACAAGGATTTTATGAACCTTAGGCAGTTAGAGCAATTTATCACTTCTGGTCTGCGATTTCATGAGGAATAAGTACTAAAGATGTTAGAACTGCAAATCATAGAAGAAAAGAGATGAGTGGTTCCCTTTATTCCTGATAAGTGGAGTGCAAACCCATTTCATATGAGCTCTACACCTGTCCATGGTAATCATCCTTGCTTGGAAAGGAAAGCACAAAAAAGGATAGTTTATTCCTGAAAATGATAAGGGTAACACAATTCCAATCCAATTGAACTATTTTTGAAAAAACAAATAACAAAGTACTTTGATAAGTTTGCCCAAATGTGGAATGGAGTAATTGATCATCCTCCCACACCAATCAAAGATCGATAATCTTTAAAGAGGAAACTTACGTCTGATGTTAATATACCAATCCAATGCTATAAGAGAATCAAGCAGTACCAAAGAGCACAATCCTTTAGAAGTTACCAATCTTCAAGGAGTTGTTCCCTTACCAATTCCCATGAGAATATCTAACTAAAGAAAGATTAACTATTGGCCTTCATAGAAGAAGCAACATGGAAATGAAAGGAATCTCGGAGGTGCTTATTGCCAATATCACCAAAGGAATGGGCATGAAACCAATTAATGTCAAGCTCTAAAAGGAATGATTGAGAATTTCTTGAGAAAAGGAGAGGTTCAAGAATTTATTAGCAAGATTTAAGAAAAAGGTAAATAAGTCTACAAAGAACAAGTAATCAACAAAGAAGAATGTTTCATAAAGAGGATTTATAAAATAAAGGGAAAAGCCTTTGATCCCACCAAGATGCCCTGGTCAGAGCACCTCCTAGAGGGAGGTTAGAGTAAGTCTTTGGTCCTGCCTATATGGCCTGGCCAGAGTACTGCAAGCCTCCGATCTCATCTACGTAGCCTGGACGGAACGCCTCATAGAGGAAGGACGGAGTAAGCCTTTGGTCCCACCTAAGATGGCCTGGCCAGAGCACCGACCAATCTTCAGTCTTGCCTATAAGGCCTGTTTGAAGCGCCTCCTAAAGGGAGTAGAGAGTAAGACTTTCGTCCCGTCTAAGATGGCTTGGTCAAAGCACCGAACCACCCTTCAGTTCTATCTATAACGCCTGACTGAAGCGCCTCTTAGAGGAAGGATGGGTAAGACTTTGGTTCTGATTAAGATAGCTAACCAATTGCACCAACCAGCCTAAATCATTGCCTATAAGGTAATAAGGGGCTCAGGTCTAAATCATTACCTAAAAAGTAGTAAGGGGCAGTCTTCTGTAGGAAGATCAATCGAATGCAAAAGCAAATCAAACACCATCCTATAGAAGGATTGAGGCAATCTTCTAAAGGAAGAACAGACAAACACGTTTATTTTTGCATCGAGGTAAAGTTAAAGTAACCTTCAACGGAAAGGTCAAAAGCTTATCATGTGGGATTGAGAATTTAAATGTCAGATAGTGACATCTAAGAAACTATGACTTATTACTCGAGCCCAGGGCTTCATTCTTCAAAATATTGAATTAACTATCAATCTGTGATTTCTTTATTAGAGTTTAAATTATCAAATAACGAGAATCTCTATTAATAATCAGATTTCTAAACAACGGGAATCTCCATTAATAGTTGGATATTTGGCCCTCTTACCAGATAGAATTCTGGACTTGTTATCACAAAAATTATATTCTTTTTATCAAATGGAATTCTAGATTAATACCAAATGGATCCATAGTCTTCTATTCAGATTAAATTATGGTATTATTACCATATCAATTTCTTGTCTTTTGTTTAAATAATATTGCCTAATGGTTTTTTGGTCTTCTATACAAGTTATTGTCGGATGGATTTTTGGTCTTCTATCCAAATAATATTATTGCCAGAAGATTTCTAATCTTCAATACAGAAGAAAATTTAATTACTTGACATATTTCTGAGTATTTATGCCATCAAGAATAAAGCTTCAAACGTCAAATTCCAAATTTCTAGATGATAAGGCCAAAAGGAGAAGTTGTTAAAAGCTTCACTCCTTAAAGTGCTAAATTAAGTTCTTATAGAACGGAGTTCAAATTTTCTAATAACGAGAATCTTTGTTATTAGACATATTTCTAATTTCCTGTTAAATAAAGGAAGAGTTCTTCCGAACTTCTGATTAAATAAGTTACTGATCTTTTTATCAAAATGGATTTCAGGTTTTAGTGACAAGGTTTATATTAAGAAAACAAACCAATGCTCAATCAAAGGCTACATATCATATTGCATAAATTAAAGCTCTGGAAAACAAGTTGTATGTCTTAGACAATTCAACAAGAAGAATACAAAGTTCATTCAAGGTAACAATAATTCAGATATAAATTTTTTTATTTTACATATTATGTACAAGAATTGCAGGTACCAAGAAGGGGTAACCAAAAGGGAAATCTGCAAAAAAACTCATAAGCGATTCTTCATTAGGTGTCAAGTTTCTTCACCTCCTTTTTCAAATTTTTAGCAACCAAAGGAGAATCGGTAATATAACGAATAGCCACATCCAAAAGTTCTTTAAGTGTCTTTTACTCCATCCGGTGATTTCGCCATCATCTAGACAGGGTAGGTTCAAAAAAACAGAAATTTTTTATTTTCCAATCAACGAGGTAGGAGTAGGAAGGTGGGATTTGCCTTCGCGTGCAACAACTTCTAAGGATTGACATGATACTTGGCTTTTCAATAAGTCTACTTCAAGATTCATTACTTTTGATGTAGTTGGGCAATTTCTGCATCAGCTTTAACTAAAGGTCCAGACTGGCCAATCGCATCCATTTTCTCTTTTAACTTTTGAATTCTTTTATCCCTTTCTTTAATTTTTTTCCTCTAGGTTGGAGGCCATCTCCTTAAACTACTAAATGTGAATTTTAATCGGTAGTGTATGTCATGCCATTTCTATGCATCTGGATTATCCGAAAATGACAAAATTGAAGCACCTAGAGAAGAGAGCTTCTTTTTGAATTCCAAATTTACTTAACTTTAATAGTATCCATCGAGCAAGGAGTTTCGGACCGCAAGACGCGAGCATTAATTATTTTTCCTAATAAAAATAAGTAAACGAGAAAGAGAAATCAATACAGAGGAAATGCTTTCTTTATTACCAACAAAAAAGAGTAACAAGCACGAGCAAATTCAAATTACATCAACAGTATAAGTTTTATGCATTTAACTCTCAAAGCTGAAAGACGGTAGTTTGAGCCTTTTTAAGCGATCCAGCGGACAAAGAGCGGGTAGAGTCAAACATTAAACCCTTAGGGGTACTAACTAGAGGGAATTGATGGTAGTCTCATTCTCTGGCCAGAGGACAGACCTCACCACATAATAATTTAGCATGGTTGGTTCAGATCTCACTAAGCAATCTATCCTTTATGTCACGTAAGAAATCAAAGTGAAAGTGTGGAAACCATTTGTAAACTTCTTGGAGATATTTAAGGAAGCAATATTTTACTACTGAGAAGTTTCCAGAATTAACGATTTCTCTTTAAGTCCCTCTTTAATTAGATAAATTTACTTAAATGTTCCATGTAAATAAGACTACTCGATGATTCCTTAATCTTATGGTTTTAAAATAATAATAATAAAATAAGCTAAGATGCAAAGAAACGAAGATATTGGAATTCATAACATTGTCTAAATTACGTAATACCATAATGAAGTCATTTTGGTCCATATAAAATAGAAAATTTATAAAATTCAGAGATAAACTACTCCTTATTAAATTTGGTCTTCTCTGGGTGGAGAGTGTAAGGGAAAAGTGGAACGGACGCAATCCTATGTAGCATTCCCCAAGGTGAGGATCGGACCCGTAATCAATTAAATATCTACCATGAAGATGCCTTAACAAACCCCCACTCTTTTACCCTAAGAATGAAAAATCAATAAGAACATTTCTAGAGTAAATTTTGTAAAGGAACTCCACAAAGGTATCCCTATATTCAATAAGTATCCAAAAGAGTGTGGTTAATTCTCTGTTTTTCCTTCAAAACTCGTTCTCGATAAAGGAGAGATCATTTTAAAAGTGGAGCCACACATTTCTCCATAAAGTCCTCTAATCACTTGGCATGAGTTAGAAGATTCCGATACTTTTCAAACAAATGGTTGTGGTCTTTGACTAATTTTTCAATCTCCATATTAAAGTGATTCACTTCCCTCCCGCTTCTCTCGTATAGAGTCACATAATAATATTTGGATCTTTTCCTTAAAGTAATAAACTTATTAACTAAAGGCTGGTTAATAACTTTAAGTATTTAAATAATGAATTCCATACCAACATGACTGGAAGCTGAGAAGTTGGGGCTTGAACTTTTCCTTTCTAAAGTTGACTAGGGGAAACTTTGTCTTTTGGAGGGATATTGCCCCCACGAAGCATTTTGAGGATTAGGTAGATCATGAAGATCTGCATCATGGGCAGACGAGTCTAATTGTGACCGCCTGATCCATCACTTCTGTCTCTTAGTCCTTCTAGACCCTTGTTGCCCTCATTTACACCTTCACCATTATCGTCGTCGTCGTCTTCATCATCCTCCCCTTCATCTGAATCTCTATCCCCTTCAAGTGGGGGGTTATCAAAGATAACAACTACTTCGAATCGATGGCTTCTTCTTTAGAGAATTCACCTTGAAGCGATCCCTGGGTTCTCCTGAACATAAGACCAACCTTTTAACGAATTTGTTATTTAGGGTTGGGAGGGAAGGAAAGTCCAAACAGGGCATTTTCCAATATTTTCATTATAAGCTACAAATATATCATCTTCACAGCATTTCTCAATTACCTTAGTAAGAGCCTGATCAGGAAAGAAAGTGACTCTCTACGTGGCATCGTTTATGATATTATTGGTATAGACCAGAGCGACATCTTTTGTTTCCAACTGGCTTTCTAAAAACTTTAGCTTTCCGACCATATCGGTCTTCTCTTTCTCGAAAATCTCCACATTCTCATCAAGTGGCACTTTGTATTTCTTTTCCTCATTAAAGGAGGAGGCAAGTTTTTTTTTCTCAAGAATAGCATTATCCTTCTCCACCATAATATTAGTCACTTGATTTGTTAGCGAAGAAACTTGATCCTTGAGCTCGGTGATTTGATTAGAGGGGCCTTGAGAGGGCTATTGAAGAAAGGACATGTGTTTGGCCGCTTGAAACATAATATAGACATAAGCTAGGTAATGATGTACCAAGTTAAAAGTCTAGAATAGCCAAACATGAGAGGATACATACCAGCAAAATTTATTGATAAAGGACATAAAGATGATTTGTTGAAAAGGTTAATGGTTGCAATGGCATCAGAGAAGCCATAGTTGGAGATTGGATAACCGAATGAATAAGATTATCGAAGTCCATAGGAGTAGTTTGAGCTTGAGTCTCTGAAGGAAGGGAATCATTGGGAAGAGGAGTCAGACCTAACTCCTCAAACAAGCATTGAAAATCCAAAGCAGAAGTGGGAAGCAAGATGTTTAGCAAAGGGTTCGGGGTGTGAACCTCCTCATTATGTCTTTATGCATCCTGCTCCGCGAAACTTAAATCAATCGTGATAAGATCATAAATGGTCATGTTAACATCAAAATTCGACTCCTCGACGATAATGATAGAAGTCCGGTCCTCCTCGAGCTTAGGCTTTTTACTTCGAGGAAGGGATGTAGCATCAGTTGGAGTACTGGAGCTCGCTTTCCTTTTTACGTCAACGATGGCCTTAGCATTAGAACCCTTGACGGGAGAAGATTCTATTGATTCAACTAAGGAAAAGTGTGAACTTTAGCTTTTTTATGCTTGGAAGTTACCTCAATTGCAAACGAGCCTAAATCGAAAGGAATGTTCGTAAGACACCAACACAAGAGACTTCATTTGAATTATAATGAAAACTTATTGGAAGAATCACGTTGAATAAGAGAAAGTTAGAAAAAGCATTATGATTACTAATCACCAGGAATTGCTTCCCATGAACATCCTTCTTTACCATAGGAGGTTCCCGAAGAACTTTATGGCACTCCAAAATCAAGAAATTTTCTTGAGATTGGCTTTAGCTAGAAGTTTGTGTCTATCTCCTAAAGTCTGCGATGCTAAGTTTAATTCTCCAACCGTTTTAGCTATGGAAGAATCTATCCCCTTAGGGACTGGTCCTAAATAAGAATAACAATTATAAGGTGACAATAGAAAGTAATATAAACGATAAAAAAGCAGCAAAGCTTATTAGGAGTAGAGAAAGACCCTCCAAGTTTGGAGGTGGGGCACTTAACATAGAAGAACTGATTCTTCAAGTCTCTTGATTTATTTATCAAGTTGCTAATCAAACTTTTATGAGGGAGAAGGTGACACACGAAACCCTCTAATTGGTTCGCCACTTTGTTGGGAGTTACTAGCAAGCGAAGAGTATCCACATCAAGAGATGGAAGGTTAGCCTCCTTAGCCAAAATCTCAAGGCAGCTTAAATATGTAGGAGTTAGGCAACAATTGTACTGGATCGATGCCCAAATATTCCAAGTATTGAACGAAGAAGTTGGAAAGATGGAGATAACCGGAATGCCAAATGTTAATTGGAGCAAAGGTGAAGAAACCTTCTCAGGGATTTTCTATCCTTTTGGGTAGACCCGCTACTCTAGCCTCAACATCAGTAATGCCAAATTGATGAAGGATGGTGTTGACTTGTGTTAACCCAAATATTAGATCAACGCCCTTGAGTGTGATGTGAAAGAACCAGCCCCGTTAGAACAGGGCAAATATGATGGAAAATAACAGAAAAGTAAATGAGAGATGGAGATTTTTATAGTGGTTTGGCTCTTATTTGACCTTGATAAAGTATGATTACAAAGTGATTGAGGGAGATTTAGTCACAATTAAAAGTGTTAGACAAATTTTAATTCCTAGAATTCCCTAAATGAACTGCCTTGGTGGCTATGGAGTAGAGAAAGAATCAAAGAAATGACTGGTCTTTTGCATAGTAATGGAAGAATTTGGATTCGATCTTAGTCGCTCCTAGGTTCATATTTATAGTAGTATAAGCCATATTCGATCAGAAGCCCACTATCAGAGAAGTCCAGAAAGTAACCCAAGTTAGCGCAAGGAAGATGGTGACCACTCGAGTTAAGGGCTAGATATGGTGCTAAATTAAGACCCTTAATCGATATCGAATCTAATCCTTAGGCTTTGGGTGATCGAACTCTTTTGTGTTGAGTTTCTTGCTTCATTTAGATGCTCTCCATACAATTTGGTATGTTGTTGATGAGTTTTAATCATTGTTCTTCCATGACTTGGATTATCCTGTCGCTTGGATCACCATGTCTTCATTCTCAATGATAGGTTCTCTGGAAATCTACGAAACTTCACGAATATGCATAGGAGGACTAGGGGATCTCTTTCCAAGAGTACGAAGATGCCATGGTCACATACCCTAATTTGGCACCGAATTTGGATCTCTTAATGTAGGTCGAATTAGGGACTTGGCTCCTTTTTGGTTCATACTTTTATGACTTCTTCCTTTTGCCCTTTTGAGTGCCTTTGCCAAGTTTCGAGTCATTCCATCTTGGTATCGACACTCTAACTTCCAACGATTTTTTCTAGGTTAAATACCCAATTAACAACTTCCTCCTGAGAAGTAATATGAGATGGAATGAGTCTGTAATCTCTTTTCACGGAAGTAGGAGAAGGTTTGGGGCTCTTACCGGATTTTTTGCCAGCCGTTTATTTATCAAAGTATATCGCCCAAGATTAGGGAAGTATTATATATTTTACAAAATTTTGAAATACTCCAAAGTATATATGTAAAAGTGAACAATTATAATTCTAACCAACAGATACATGATTATTTGGAAACTATTTAGTCCATAATGAAATATCAAAACCATGACTAACTATAGAACTTGTAAAGAAGTCCATTTAAAAGTATTGAACCAATAATAAGATATCAATTTTATAAATATCTCAAGTATTCACAACAAATTAAAAACTCATTAATAATTACTGGATTTATGATTGGATGTTGAATCCATAACTAATCATTAAGGTCTAATCTAGGTACCGTGCATATAGCACTTTATTAAGGTTATGTTAGAGTGTTGAACCGATAGCCCGATGTCAAATTTGTAAATAATAAAATGAATTTAGAATTATTTAAAGATACTTCGACCAATTGTCGAATGTGAAAGGTGTCGAATACATAAACGGTCCATGAATATGGCTACTTTTCAAATCTATAATATGGTGTCGGGCATAAACAAGATAAAGAATTCGTAATCTACGTAACAATTCCTTAATTAGTTATCGAATTTATAAAGAGGTAACGGTTTGCCAAAAAGTTATCAAGTTTGTAACTAAAACAACAATCTTTTAAGCAAGTTGTCAGGCTCATAACCAAGTTATCGGATTCCTAAATATATGCCAAATCCCTAACCAATTGTCGAATTTGTAGCTAGTAAGTAAAGCCTTAAAGAGATACCGAATTTCAGATTGGTTATCGGCTTTCAAAAGACTAATGAATTCGACAACCAAGATCTAATTAGTGAAGAGTTGTCGAATTTCAAAAATAATGTAGAATTTTTTTAGCAATTAATCGAATTCTAAATCAAGTGTTGAGATCTTAAAAAAGGTATCGATCGTATCGATAGCGGAACTCTGGAAAGTTATCAAATTTTTGAAAACTTTCAAACTCATAGTAACTCCAATCAATCAACAAGGAAATATTCCACAATTTACATTCGAATTCAAGCATTGAATTTCCCAAAATAATAGTGAGAGTAATGGTCTGATTTCCACACCAAAAATACATAAAGACGCCCAATCGATGAAAGCCCTAATTTTAAAATAAAAATCCCTCTTTAATCTTGTATCTATATCGATTAGGAATGAAAGTCGAACCTTGATATCGAGCTTAAGTGCTAAAGAAGATCAAAATTTCTTAAGTTGAGTTGAAAATTAAAATTTTTGCATCGAGTTTAACTTGCAGGTAAAGAGGTTGAAAAGGAAGAAGATGAGTATTTATAGATGGAAAGGAGAAAATGAGAACCATTGATCTCAGTTTAAATGAATAAGCAAGATTTAGATGGAATGTTAATATGTAGCAACGTGGTTATCAGGACAACAAGCGTCAAAATCGATGTGTTAACTTGAAAAGGCAACATTTCTTCTACACTAGAGGGGCAAATGTTACCACAAATAAAGATGTCGAAAATGTAAAGAGAACATTCCACAGGTAGTATCGAACTTCAAGCAATTGGCTAACCCAGAAGATGTCATACATGGGCATAACAAAGAGGTTTTTGAGCTTTTACAATGGGAGGGATATCATGCCGAGGCTCCGAATCGATAAAGATGTCGAACAATGAAGGAACAACATATGCAAAGGTTATCGAACTTGAAGGGAGGTGTTGAGCCTCAAGAACCGTCGAGGTTGTGGAGCATGTAAAAAGGGGAAAAACATCGTGTTGAGGCATACGACCCCATAAAGGCAGGTATTGAGGCATACGACTCTGTAAAGTAGTCAGGAGTTAGAAAGTAGAGTTTCCAAGTGGGTGAAAGAGAGAAGTAAGTCCAAATTATTTCGTTGTAATGTCATAGAGAAGAGACATTGTAACGACTTCCCTACACCTGCATTACCACATATACCCGTATAGTGCACTACATGGTATCAAAGCCAATATAGGATGGTAGCCAAGTGGTAAAATAATTAAACAATCACATAAATTGTCGCATATTACATAGTGCAAGGATAAAATATAATAGCAATCATAGATATTAAACAAGCAAGACAAAAATAGAACTATATGAACCAACACAAATGGGAGCTAAGGTTTAATGCAGTTATACAAAAGAAGAATAGAGTCTATACAACTGATAAATGAACCCTAAGTATATGTCTCTAAATAAATTGTAGCATCGATAAAGCTCTACAGTGTTGAATAGTAGAATAAGTAATAAAACTTAAATAGATACGTATATAATAGCGCCATGCTCGTGCTTGTCCTCTAAACTTCTGCATGCTCTAATGTCACATCTGCGATTACTCAAAGTCGTAGGTGCTCAGTAACCAATACTCATATAACTCATACTCAGGTATCATGCCTCACTCAAGTGACCAAGGGTATGGATTACTCAAGTGTCTGTCTCAATGATCCATCTCATGGGCGTACTTAAATCACCCCAGGTTAAACTCAAACTACCCTATCTCATATGGACAGCTAATCCTTGTGTGTGTATTGATAATAGGATCATCTTTCATCCACTCCATCAGTGTTCACTTAGCATTTACTCATTCGGTATCTCATCTTATGTTATGGTCACCTCTCTTATGAAGTTCCCAATCAAATGACTCACTTTGTCGAACCTTCGAAGTTCAGAACACCACTAGACTTCCCACCAATGTCGTAAAATCTTCTCATCAAAGAAATCTCATCGAAGCGCCACCTCATCACTTCTCTGCCGATATCGTCTATTCATCATGCCTTAATATTGCAATCAAATGTTGGATAAATGAATAGAAACCTTTGGCACACTCCTCAAATCCCTCTCATTTCCAACACCAAGTTTGGCTAAGATTGGCCAAATAGGACTCATGTCGGTGCAACATGATTAATCATGTCAGTGCCTACTGTTTCACTTAGCCAAAAATGGCTAAGTCACCCAATCTGAAAACTCAAAGCTCATGCCTTCACGTCCCCAAGTAATGCCTACATTTCCTTGAAGCAAACATATCGTGAAACACCCCCACACCCCTTAATATACCCAAAAAGGGCACACTAAAGAATATTGTGCATTTTAGGTATAGCTAAAAACTTATCGAAACTAAGATTCACAAGAAAAAATAAATAAAACAGCGGAAAAATTTAAAAACAATAACTTATTAAAAATCAAACTTCATAAAATAAGTCATAACCAAAATAAGTCTCAAAATACCAAATACATATGTCTTATGGAAAACATCATCTCAGTCACAATATCAAAGTACGTACATAAAACCATCCCTCTCAACAAGTGCCAATACATGAAAATAAAACCGAAAAGAAGAAGAAGAAGAATACATGAAGAAAAACCCCGCAGCTGAATCTCCAAGAAAATCCGAAATCTATTGTCCCTGCCTCTACTGGCCTATGGAAGGGGAAATAGAGGAGTGGGTCAGACTAAAAGTCTGGTGAATAAAAGTAATTACTAGTATTCTTAAGCAAGGTAAAGATAATAGACTTTGCAATAGTTCTAGTATAAAAGGAAATAAAGGAAAAGATAAGCTGGAATAAAATATGGTTTAACTATTTGCTTTGCTTAGATGGTTCGATTGGATTGTTTGCACTTTTCTAAAACTGCTTTGATTAGGCTGAAATCCCAATCCTAGTTTAATTAGGCTGAAGTCCTAATTCTACCCTTTGATCGACCTTCTACCTCTGTTGTGCCTACTGCGGGCTAGTACCATCCTATGGGTCCCACAGCAAAAGACACTTGTTTAGCTTGGAACTCAATAGCGACTTATCTCCTTGCACCGAGGTCGCACGCTCGACCGTCGTTAGGCTCGCGCTACCTATTGCTCCCTCTTTGGACCTCTTATTTACACTAAACAACATAAGCGTGCCCAGCCTCACCTCCGTGTGTTGTGAGACCACCAGTTCCTCACTGAAGGGGAATGCTGCCGATATGGGTCCTAACAAACAAAATCTAGTTGCGCCCCTTGTCCAAATCCCCTGATTTGAACTTCTAGTTATTGACCACTTATCTACCTTAAACAGCATAAGCGTGTCCCAAGGGAAATGCTGCCGGTACGGGTCCTAATTCTATCTTTGCTAATTAACATAGTATAAGTCTTTAAAATAAGCCTTTTTCTGTTTTGTCTCTAATTATAACATGTGTGTTATAACTTTGCTATTTCTTATATATTCTCTTTTTAGTTATAATTACATGTTATAACTATGCTTGCAAATATCTTAAATTTGCCTATTTCAGTCTAAGTCCAATTTATTACAGTTCTTCTTATTTTACATCTCATTTTCTGTAAATTCAATGTTCTTATATTTTAGTCCATATTAACGAATTATTTTCTTCTATTTATTCCATTCGCCTAAAAAGGGAATTAAAAAGAAACTAACATTTACAGAATAAATCCCAACATAGAATAGATGTAAATAAAACGTAAATAACAGTAAATAACTGTAAATAATTGGGAAAGCTATAATTAACAGTAAATAATTGCAAATAACTAAAATAGAATAGCTAAAAGAAAATAGACTGGAAAAAAAGTCTAAAATTTACTTAAAAATAAACTGTAAATAAACTTGCATAAAGTTTATCCCAAAATTGTAGAAAAACTACAACTATTGGAAACCCTATTATTTTAAATTACTTGAAAATCTAAAATAATTACTTAAACACTCACATGTGGTCCTTAGCTCTTTCCTTTGGCCTTCCCGGATTCACTTGAGGGGTATAAAATATTTTAATTAAAAAGATCTTCTCCTCGGAAAAATATTCCTTTTAGGGTCCAGCCTCAGGCAATGAACCCAGATGGAGAAAATCTGAATGAGAAAAATGTCTAGGCGCAGGGTCTTATTTATAGTGTCACTTGTGGATCTCAGACCGTTGGATTTGGAGATTAAATCTGGTGCAACCACGTCATTGGCTCGATGGGAGCCATTGGATGGAAGCACGGACGCACGAGATGGAGTATAAATAGCAAAATGACGTGTTGAAATCGATTTGGACGAAGCCAGCAAAAGAATGCACATGGGTCGACCTGGGTGTCGACCTACCACTTGCTAGAGTCGACCTATAGGTCGACCTAGCCATGGTGAGGGTCAACCCTAGGGTCGACCTTGCCTATATACATACATAAATACATATATTTGTTTTTTTGTCTTGTTTTCTTGTTTCTTGTAAATTCCATAACTTCTTCGTTCTAGCTCCAATTTTGACAATCTATATATGGAAATTGACCAGAAAATTACCATAGACACAATGGTGCAACTCCCGTGGTCCAATTCTGATAATTTCATAAAGTTATTTTATTATTTAATTAATTCGTTAATTAATTACGATAGCTTAAATTTCTGGTTGTTACATTCTCCCCTCCTTAAGGGATTTCGTCCCTGAAATCTCTAAGGATAGAAGAATGAAATAAATGTTTTCATCCAAGTTCTACAACCAACCACTCAACCATCATCCATTACATCCATTGTCCTTAAGTTTTTCTAATGCGATTTATGATACATATGCAGTAAGTGTGGTGTCAATATCCCTAACTAACGCAAAAGATTAGGCGGTCTACCGATTCAGTTGACCTCCTTTTATGCAATCATGTCTGTGTCATGTGTCCAAATGAATGCAAATTCCCTAATGATAACTGATAGTTCTATATGTGTGCTATAATCATCATCCAAATGCAACAATCATGTGATAATCATCCATTTATAGCAACAATGGAATAAAATAAAAATAAAAATGCAAATGCACACACATCCATATGCATATGTCCTAGTGTCCTAGTTAGGCCGATCCCTAAGAGATAATAGTGCCTAGTGTAAGTATATGCGTCCATTAGCATCCACTAGCAACCACTTGTAACCACTAGTATCCATCACACATAACATGTTCTAATAACATGTTTACATCAAATCCTACCATCCGTAGGTTAAATCCTAAGTTCTACCCTCCCAAAGGATAATAAAGGAAAGAACCTATTTAAAACTAAAGATGGAAATAGGAAATTATAAAAATTACTATCAAAGAGATGCGAATAAGAGGTACGAATCTTCTCTTCAGCTTCCCATGTAGCGTCTTCAACACCATCTCCCCACTGCACCTTCACTAACGGGACTTCTTTATTCCTAAGCTTCTTGACGTCACGTCCAATGATCTTGGTAGGAATACGACAAACCGATGCTTCTCTCTCCACTTCAACCTCCTCCAGTTGACCAGGCTCCACAATCTCCGCTGAGTCATGTAAGCACTTTCTCAAGTGCGAAACATGAAAAACATCGTGTACTCCCGCGAGCCTCCCCGATAGAATTACTCGATACGCCATCTTCCCTACTCTCTCTACAATGGGGAACAGTCCTACGAATCTGGAAGCTAGTTTCCCACTCGATCCAAACCTCACCACCTTCCTTAGCGGGGATACTTTAATGAAAACTAAGTCTCCTACCTCAAACTCAATGTCCCTTCTCTGCTTGTCTGCATAAGATTTCTATCTATCATGGGCTGTTTTCATCCTCCTTCTAATCTAATCAACCTTCTCTGAAGTCTCCCTAACCATGTCAGGACCAAGTAGCAATCTCTCCGTAGACTCCACCCAACATGAAGGTGACTTGCAAGGTCTTCCATAAAGAGCTTCGAAAGGTGCCATCCCAATGCTAGCTTGAAAACTGTTATTATATGCGAATTCCACCAAAGGAAGATGATCCTCCCAAGTTCCTCCAAAATCAAGAATGCACATCCTCAACAAATCCTCAAGCACACTATTAACTCTCTCTGTTTGGCCATCCGTCTGAGGGTGATAGGTTGTACTCAATCTAAGCTGCATCCCTAAAGCCTCTTGCAAGCTTCCTCCAAGACTCACTAGTAAAAATAGGGTCTGTATCGCTCACTATGCTAGAGGGAATTCCATGAATTCGGACTATCTCATGAACATATAAGGATGCCTAGTAAGATGCCATCCTCTTACTCTTGACCGGAATGAAGTGGGCGCTCTTAGTCAATCGATCTACAATCACCCAAATGCTAGTATTCCCCTTCCTAGACCGGGGTAAACCATCTATGAAGTCCATTGAAACACTATCCCACTTCAATTCGGGTACATCCAATGGCTGAAGTAATCCACCAGGTTTCTACTGCTCTGCCTTAACTCTTTGGCACACTAGACACTTAGCTACAAACTTCGCCACATCCTTTTTCATGCATTCTAATAAAACATTCTCTTCATGTCCCCATACATCTTCTCACCACCCGGATGAATAGTCATTCGAGAATGGTGTGCTTCCTCTAGAACTGCTCTCAACAAATCACTAGTGCGGGGGACACAAAGTCTTCCATCTCTCCTTAGCCACCCTTTGCTATCTATGAAATAGCGTTGGAGATGTCTAGAGACCTCTCCTCTGCTAATCCTCTCTAAAATATCCATAAGCTCTGAATCCTCTCACTTCCTTGATCCAATCTGATCTATGATGGTAGGCTTAACCTCAAGTGCTGCCAACAATCCCGGGGTAATTTCCGTAGAGGGCTTAAAATCAAAGGTGGAAATAAACTCTAGGCTCTTCCACTCCACAAACATAGGACTAAGGGTTGCTTTCTTCCTACTCAATGCATCCACAACCAAGTTTCCCTTGCCAGGGGTATAAGCTATCTCAAAGTCGTACGATGCCAAAAACTCCATTCACCGCTGCTGCCTCAAGTTCAAATCCTTCTGTGAGAATAGGTACTTCAATGACTTATGGTCGGTGAAAAGCTCGAACCTCTCTCCTAGCAAGTAATGCCTCAAAGACTTGAGTGCGAAAACTATAGCAGCTAACTCCAAATCATGGGTAGGGTAGTTCTTCTCATGCGTCCTCAACTGTCTACTCCCATAACATACCACCCTCCCTTCTTGCATCAACACTGCTCCTAGACCTGTCCCACATGCATCGGTGTATAGTGTAAAAGGCTTAGCTCCATCGGGCAAAACTAACACTTGTGCACTAGTAAGGGCTCTCTTTAGCATCGTGAAGGAATCCTCACAATCCATGTCCCACACGAATGCTTTATTCTTCTTAGTGAGGCAAGTAAGCAAGTGCTGAAATCTTGGCAAAATCTCTGATGAACTTCCTATAATAACCAGCCAATCCTAGGAAGCTTCTAACTTCGGTAACGTTCTTAGGGGCCTTCCAATCTTGCACTGCAATTACTTTAGCGGATCAATAGCTAAACCCTCTCTTGAGACTGCGTGCCCCAAGAAACATACCTCCCCCCGCCAAAAGTGACACTTCGAGAACTTTACCCTCAATCGATGAACACGAAGTGTACAAAGAACCTCCTTTAGATGAACATCATGCTCCTCCATACTCTTGGAAAACACAAAAATCCCGTCCACAAACACTACTATGAACTTATTTAGGACATCTCTAAAAATACGGCTCATCAAATTCACAAAATAGGTCGGGGCATTGGTTAGCCCAAAAGGCATAACCAACCACTCAAAGGGTCCGTCGAGTGTCCTAAATGTCATCTTATCAATGCTATCATCAACGACTCTAAGCTGATGAAATCCAGTGGCTAAATCAAGCTGAGAAAATACTGAAGAGCCAACTAACTGGTCGAAAAGATCATCTATCCTAGGTAGTGGATAACAGTTCTTCTTCGTGAGCTTATTCAACTCTATATAGTCTACTCAAATTCGAAGGGAACCATCCGCCTTAGTAGCAAAGATGACTGGCGCTCCCTACTTAGATATGCTCCTTCTGATGAAGCCTTTCACCAATAGCTCACGAATCTGCTTGCTTAACTCCTTCCTCTCCCCAAGTGCCATGTGTCCCACGGGCAATGCTACTGGCTTAGCATTGTCATTCAAATAAATTCTGAAGTCGATCTCTCTCTTAGGGGGTAGTCCCCTAACCTCCTCAAAGACATCCAGGAAATCTCTGACGACCGGAACTGAATCTAACTCTGCTGATGACGAATCGAGGGAATAAAGGAAGCTCAACATGACTAACCCCTGTGGGTCCTAAGAAATCTTGAGAGTCCTACCACTGCATGTCTCTAGTCTAACGACTCTCCTCTTGCAGTCCAATATCGCTCCATATGTGGATAGCCAATCCATCCCTAAAATAATCCCATACCCCAAAAATCCCAATACATAGGCGTCACAATCAAACTCTACGCCTAGGATAAAAATTTTCAAGCCCCTACAAATCATAGATAAATGTGTCGATCCTCCTATGGGGTTTGAAACAACTATGGGGTCCACTACTAAGGAGATATCTAAGTGCAAACAATCAACCAAAGAACTAGAGATGAAAGAGTGTGATGCTCCAGAATCGAAAAGGGTCTGAATGGGAAAATCAGAAATAGAAATCAAACCTTCCATGATGAATTTCCTACCTCTATCTGGTCCGCTGCTGGAAGATGCTGCATCCAATGCTGAAATTGTACTGCCGGTGCACCCGCTCCCTACCCTATCTTCTAAGGAAAAAATCTACTAATGTGACCGGGCTGTCCACAATTATAACACTTTCCCTTCATCCCTGCCTTCTTACAGTCTTTTGCGTAATGACCAACCATCCCACAACTATTGCACTTCCCTCCTTTCTTAATCTGCTTCTAAGGGCCTTTTCCTTTCTTCTTATCTTTATTTTTCTTCCACAATTTCTTTTTAGAACCTTCTGTCTTAGGGACCTCCTTAGACTCTCCTTCCTTGGCTGCATCAGACATAAGCGCCATCTCCACCAGTGACTCATAGGTAGCTCCTATCGGTACGTGAGTCAATAACAACCCTTGAAGGGGCTGATTCAATCCCTTCGCGAACTTCATGGCCTTCTTGTGCGGTGTATTCACTAACTCCATCCCAAACCGCGATAACTCATTAAATTGGTTAACATACTCCTTTATTGAAAGACTTCCTTACTTCAAGCTAATAAACCTTTCCAACTGCATACTCTCTTCTACTTGTGACAAAAACTTCCTCTCAAACCTCTCTCGGAATCCAAACCATCCAACGTCTCTTCCTTCCAACTCAACAACCTCCCACCAATAAGAAGCCTCTCCTTTCAGCTGCCAAGATGCAAGCTGAACTCTCTGCCGATCCTCTAGTCCCTATAGCCCAAATATCCTCTCTGTACTCCTCAACCAAGCTCTTGCCTCCACAAAATCCTCTGTACCGGAAAATGTCTTGCCTCCTAAATTGGCGAAATCCTTGCATAAATTAGAGAAATTGGCTGCTGTAGGTGGATTGATGGGATGTCCACCTGCTAGTGTTGGATTGGGCGCTTGCTCTTGCACCTCTGGAGTCGTAGTTTGAAGGTATCTACGAAATCAGCTTGGGACTTGGACACCCTCAGGAAGATTAGGGGCATCCGCCATTCTATGCAAAGGAAAAGAGAATTTAGGATCGAAAGAATCGAAGGAAGATTGAACTGGACTTTGAAGGGATTTTTATAAAAACTCTCTTTTATACTTGAAAACTTTTTCTAAGAGTTTCTTTTGAAAAATACTTTTAAAACAAGTTATTTTTGAAAAATACTTTACTTTTTTAAAAAAATTAGGAATCCTGTAACCTTAGGTTCTGATACCAAGTGAAACACCCCACACCCCTTAATATACCCAAAAAGGGCACACTAAAGAATATGGTGCGTTTTAGGTGTAGCTAAAAGCTTACAGAGACTAAGATTCACAAGGACAAATAAATAAAATAGCGGAAACATTTAAAAACAATAACTTGTTAAAAACTTCATAAAATAAGTCATAACCAAAATAAGTCTCAAAATACCAAATACATATGTCTTATGGAAAACATCATCTTAGTCACAATATAAGAGTACATACATAAAACCATCCCTCTCAACAAGTGCCATTACATGAAAATAAAACCGAAAAGAAGAAGAAGAGGAATACAGGAAGAAAAACTTCGTAGCTGAATCTCCAAGAAAATCTGAAATCTACTATCCCTGCCTCTGCTAGCCTATGGAAGGGGAAATGAGGAGTGGGTCAGACTAAAAGTCTGGTGAATGAAAGTAATTACTAATATTCTTAAGCAAGGTAAAGATAATAGACTTTGCAACAGTTCTAGTATAAAAGGAAATAAAGGAAAAGATAAAGATGGAATAAAATACAATTTAACTGTTTGCTTTGCTTAGATAGTTCGATTGGATTGTTTGCACTTCTCCAAAACTGCTTTGATTAGGATGAAATCCCAATCCTAGTTTAATTAGGCAAAAGTCCTAATTCTACCTTTTGATCTGCCTTCTATCTCTGTTGTGCCTACTGCAGGCTAGTCCCATCTTGTGGGTCCCACAGTAAAAGACACCTGTTTAGCGCTTGGAACTCAATAGCGACTTATCTCCCTGCACCGAGGCCGCACGCTCGACCATCATTAGGCTCGCGCTACATGTTGCGCCCTCTTTGGACCTCTTATTTACCTTAAACAGCATAAGCGTGCCCAGCCTCACCTCCATGTGTTGTGAGACCACAAGTTCCTGACTGAAGGGGAATGCTGCCGATGCGGGTCCTAACAAACAAAATCTAGTTGCGCCCCTTGTCCAGATCCCCTGATTTGAACTTCTAATTATCGACCACTTATCTACCCTAAACAACATAAGCGTGTCCCAAGGGAAATGCTTCTGGTACGGGTAATATTTCTATCATTGCTTATTAACTTAGTATAAGTCTTTAAAATAAGCTTTTTTCTGTTTTATCTCTAATTATAACCTGTGTGTTATAACTTTGCTTATTTACTTATCCCAAGGCCTAAGTTTAAGAATAAGCTACTTCTTATATTTCTTCTATTTCTCTTTTTAGTTATAATTACATGTTATAACTACGCTTGCAAATATCTTAAATTTGCCTATTTCAATCTAAGTCCAATTTATTACAGTTCTTCTTATTTTACATCCCATTTTCTGTAAATTCAGTGTTCTTATATTTTAGTCCATATTAACGAATTATTTTCTTCTATTTATTCCATTCGTGTAAAAAGGGAATTAAAAAGAAACTGACATTTACAGAATAAATCCCAACGTAGAATAGATGTAAATAAAACGTAAATAACTGTAAATAATTGGGAAAGCTATAATTAATAGTAAATAATTGCAAATAATTGAAATAAAATAGCTAAATGAAAATAGATTGGAAAACAAGTCTAAAATTTACTTAAACATAAACTTTAAATAAACTTGCATAAAGGTTATCCCAAAATTGTAGAAAAACTACAACTATTGGAAACCCTATTATTTTAAATTACTTAAAAATCTAAAATAATTACTTAAACACTCACCTGTGGTCCTTAGCTCTTTCCTTTGGCCTTCCCGGATCCATTTGAGGGGTATAAAATATTTTATTTAAAAAGATCTCCTCGGAAAAATATTCCTTTTAGAGTTCAGCCTCAGGTAATGAACCCAGATGGAGAAAATCTGAATAAGAAAAATAGCTAGGCCTAGGGTCTTATTTATAGTGTCACTTATGGATCTCAGACCGTTGGATTTGGAGATTAAATCTGGTGAAACTACGTCATAGGCTCGATGGGATCCGTCGGATGGAAGCACGAACGCACGAGATGGAGTAAAAATAGCAAATGACGTGTTGAAATCGAACTAGATGTAGCCAGCAAAAGAATGCACGTGGGTCGACCTGGGTGTCGACCTACCACTTACTATGGTCGACCTAGCCATGGAGGGGTCGACCCTAGGGTCGACCTTGCATACACACACACACACACACACACACATATATATATATATATATATATTGTTTTGTTTTCTTGTTTCTTGTATATTCCATAACTTCTTCGTTCTAGCTTCGATTTGACATTCTATATATGGAAATTTACTAGAAAATTACCACGGACACAATGGTGCAACTCCCACGGTCCAATTCTGATAATTTCACAAAGTTATTTTATTCTTTAATTAATTTGTTAATTAATTACTATAGCTTAAATTTAGGGTTGTTACATATCGGTACCGAGATAAACATGTTGGTACCGAGTTGTTTACTTAACAAAATTTTTACTTCAAACTCCTTGGCCCGAAGTTGCCCAGTCAAAGCCTATTGCACTCAGCATTCTATCCCGAAGTTATCATGCGATTTCCACCAATCCCTCCACTACCGAAATGATTCTACCACCAATGTCGACTTGACTTTTGCACCATAGACCATGTCTATATCTAGTGCGATCATTTTAGTAGTCTACCCATGCCTCCATAAACAACATATTCAATTCGCATATTGTTTCATACACATATGCCAACTTAATCACTTAAACGACAATCACTCTTACACATAAATGGATTAACGACACAACAACCACATACATCCAATACGCAATATATATATAACTCATATAAACAACGCAATCACAATTTGATCATATACTATTTCCTAAATCAAATAATACATCAAATGATGGGTTATTTTCTAAAATTGGTCAAAAACGATCAAAAACGAATCAAATCTCACATTTTTCTTTTTAGAACTATTTTCAAGATATAACTTAAGTTAGATCTAATTTATAAAATGTTTTTACTCTTTAAAACAATTTAAAAGTATCATTTTACTTATTCCAAAATCACTCACCCCTCAATGCATTATTCCAAAAATGCAAGAATCCCAAGCAAATCCAGAGGTGAATTGTTAGAGCATGAATCCCAAGGTGGTCTAAACAGTAAATCTTCAAATTCCTTCGCTAACCACCCCTTAATGACACGTTTAGGCTAATAAAAGTGAAGGAAAAGTTTACTTTTTGGCTTAGAAGAGTTTATTGGTGGTTTAGAGCTATTTTCTAAAGGGTGTAATGAGGGAGAGGTTGTCCCATCAGCTCCACTTAGCACAATTCCCGAAATGGACTCTTGGACCTATAAGAAGTATCATTAAAGTACTCACCTAACTGCCCAAAAATATGTCCAAACTTCAAACAACCTTATCTCCTAAACGGTAAGCCCAAAAGCATTTATAAATACTCCATAAACAGAGAAACCAGTATATCTTTCCAACGGAAGTGGTATCGACCCTTAGTTTGGCTCCTATCAAAATTTATAGGCCTTACAAAATTTCTAGGTAAAATCATCTGATAAAATTCCTTGGGGTCAAAGATGTCACTACTCAACACTTCCCATAGTCATAGGCTCATAAGACCCAATTTATATTTTAAAATAATATTAGCTGATTCTCCAAGATATAAAATATGGGTCATTACACTTTCCTACTTTAGGAATTTCGCCCATGAAATTCCAAACACCAATAGGGTATAGTCAAACATTGTTACCCCGCAAGCCTAACAATCACAAGAAACTACGTTAATCATCAATCATGGACGCAACATACACAGGAACATGCATACTCAAACAAATAGGAATACAATCCTATCCTAGCATGCAGAGTACTAAGATACTTAGTATAAAGCATCAACTATGATATCAACTGTGAAAGCTACCAATAAAAATGGAAATTCTACCAATTGTAGAGCTTCAAATAACCATTCCTTACACTCTCCTCGGTTTACCATGTGTAATCACTCACTTTCACCCACTAAACCTTTACTAACTCTATTATCTTCCTCCTAAGCTATTTCGTTTTATGCCTGAAGATATGAATAGGCATACAAGGTTTGGAAGCCCCTGGTTCAGTCTTGATATCATCAAACTAATTTTGTCCCACCAATATGCCTGAGCCATGGGCGAACAATCGAAAATGAGAAAAGTGGAATACATTGTGCACAGTCGCTATGTTTTGAGGTAATTCGACTCTAGAAGCAAGGTTCTAGATCCTCTCAAGTAACGAAAAGATTCTATGAATCTTGGTGCCAACTTCCCTTTAGTACAAAATCGAACAACATTCTTCAATCGAGGGATCTTCACATATACTATATCGTCGACAAAGAAAACCAAGTCTCTACGTCTCTTATTTTTGTAGCTCTCTTTCCTATCTTGAGTGGCCTTCGTTCGTTTCTGAATGGCCTCGATCTTCTTCGATGTTTCTTCGACCATATCTTGCCCCAATATCGGTTTCTCTCCCGCTTTCCACCAATATGAACGAGCATTGCATGGTCGTCTATATAATGCCTCGAAAGGTTCCATACCAATGCTAGATTGATAGCTTTATTGCATGCAAACTCCACTATATGTAAATGATCGTCCACGAGCCACCAAAGTTGATAATGTGAGCCCACAAGCGATTCTCAAAGAGATGATTCACCCTCTCGGCCTATTTGTCAATAAGCCATACTCAAATGCAGCTTTGTCCCCAACACCTCTTGTAAGCTCTTCCAAAACCCACTACTGAACAATGGATCTTGATCACTCACAATGCTCTTTGTTACACCATTGAATCACACTATACACTTCACATACAACTCGGCCAATTTGGTTGTTGTTCAACATGACTTAACGGGTATAAATCTAATTCTCTTGGTCAATCGATTAAGTATGAACCAAATGATATCGTACCACCTCTAGTTTGGGCAATCCATCGATAATGTTCATCAACACTTGTTCCCACTTCCACTTAGGAACTTCAGGTGGTTGTAGCAAACCACTAGGCTTCTTTTGCTCTGCCTTTACCATCTGTCAGTTCATGTACTTCGATATGAATGCCCCTGTGACGACTACCATTCTGATACCTAATATAGTTGTATAGTGCACCGAGGAGGTAACCGGACGATGTAGGGCGGTAGCCAAGGGTGTAAAGTAACAGAAATCCAAGCACAGAACCAGTATAACATCTCACATCGCACAAACAAAATATAATATAATAACATAGATGAAAAATACATGAGACGGTGATATAATCAAATGAACCCTGAATAAGAACATCAGAGTGCAACAGGTTCACAGATTATACAATAAAACCAAAATATTACACTTTGTACATCCCAAATCTCTGAAACAAACTCTATAACTATCTCTAAGATAATATAATTACTAGTATAGCTCTACGGTACTGCACAGTGGAGTATAAGTGGTCGTAAGCTCCATATAGATATATGAAAGCGCATCATCCTACTTATACTTCATATAGCTCCATGTGCTATCCAACCTATTTTCCATATTCTACTCATTTAAGAGTACCCGAGATAATAAGAAGCAAAGAATAAAACCTCAGGTCAAGCAACAGTCTAGTGTGAGAGATACATCATATCAAAAATACTATAAATATCGTATATATTAAATATGGACATAGGGTATGAAGAACCATACCTGACCTAACCCTACATCCAAAGAGTTAGCACATAGAAGTCAATATATGTTAACTTATTATCACAACCATATAATTGTACTATAGTGGAAGTACAACGTCCAACGTTAGGCATACGGTCGGAAATACCTAAATAGTGTGACACCCTAGAGTGATAAACAACCATAGCAAACATAGCATCCATCAAACAATCCTCACCATCACTTATATGCGTTGGACATATGATAATTCGTGTGGCACAATCACAAACCAGGGATTCAATCGAAATCCTAGCTTTATTAGTAGAAGAATCCATGCCACTCTGAAAGGCTAAGAACCCTGCTCACAATCGCAAAGCCCAATGTAATCTACTATCGCAAGGTCTAGACACAATCACAAATCCAGATGTGCATCCCCATATACCCCTTCTTTATGAGCACACTAGAAACCTTTGAGTTATCAATGATCCATTTGCATCAATCTATATAATGGAACTTAATCGTTATTCCATCCCGGTTGTGGATCACCATCACAACACCTATCTTTAAGTCGTCATCTTGTAATGCCTCCAATCGCCCGTCGTAAGTCTTAGATCCATCTTACCAAAGTTCCAAAGTTGTCATCGTCATGTCGAAGCTCAAGGTCATCCTGAGTTGTCTCTGAGTCATCCATCCTTGCTCCCTGGCAACTCATTAAAGACCCCCTAAACTATTCCTTGAAGTACGCCTATGCCACGCTTGAAGTACATAGCCAAAACCCTATGCCTTATTTTTTATTTAGTTCTCCCTCTGTTTGGCCTAAAGAATTGCACCGACCAAATAAAAGCAACATCGAGTAGGAATTCCTGTTCAGCACCGCACCATAGCACCACCAAGCCAAGCAACAATCAGATCAGATTTCATGTCCGGTTGCTTCCACTGCCTAACCAAAATACCAACCAGATAGGCATTCCTATCCAGTCATCCACCACTACCGAACCAGAACACCCTAGACAGAAACTCCTGTCTAGCCTCCGATAGTGGTGCTACCAGACAACGTTTGCTATTTAGTTCACCTCCATAGCAGAACAAAAGTGAGACGAAAGCCAACCAATGTCGAACCAAGCATTAGTGAACCATAGTGTTGTAGTATCACCACTTCCCAATTTCACATTGATCTCGATGTTATGCTTCGTTCTTTGACCCTTATGCTTCTCATATGCAATGATACAACTCTCAACAACCTCGAGTCAATCCGTTAAAGCCTGGTTTCACGGTTCCTAACCCTAAAGTCTCTCCTGTTAGTCCTAGAGAAGGAAGGTTTTGATGACAACAACCTTAGGACTTGTTATAAAATATAAATACTAACATTATAGTTTAGATATATATATGTATATGCATGATATAAACATGCATGTACCAAGAATGAAGATTGTACAGTATAGAGATACAAGACTGATGAATTTAAAGATCAAAGATATCAAGATTGAAGGCTCGTGAGTATCAAGAAATCAAGTTATCAAGAGTTCAATATTTTAATAGTACAACATAAGTATTGAGTCTAGAATTATGTTAAAACTTCATAATAGCACGGAAATTTTCATTCCATATTTCATTTGGGATGGAACCCATTTCTACCTTCTTAGCGGCTTACAAACCCACGACAAGTAGGTTACAAAACTACGATAAGTGGCTTACAAACCCATGAACATCTTGGTTTTGTACAAGTTCTCGAGTCCTGATGTGATGAGATATTCTGCAGGAAGAAGCTTGCAAAACTACTTCAAAATGGTTTTTCAAAATGATTTTCAAAACTGCTTTTCAAAATATTTTAGCCTCAGAACTATCTTTATCATTTTTAATATTTTGATTTCAAATTGTCATTGATTTTAAACTATCTCTTGTTTTAAATATTTATCTTTAAAATATTTATTTACTCAGATTTTAAATCACTTTATAGATTAAGATTATATATATTAAAAATTACTTTCTAAACTCTTTTATATGTTTAAACTATATTCAAATATATTTACAAAGTTTAGAAATCATTTTGACAAATTATAGAAACCAATTTTAATAAGAAAATCAAAATAATCAATTTTGCCTAGAGCATGGCGACATCCCTCAACCCCCCATGTCGACATGGTATCCGTTAAATTCAAAACTCAAATTTTCAAAAGAAGTGTCTATTCATTGTATTCTTTCACGAATAGATATGGCTGTTGATTTCCTATCAATACCAGTAGTTTTAAACGAATTTATCATTAGATTTCACTTGTTTTCTCTTCTCTTCAACTTCCACATTTATTCTAAAGAATTCCAAACTATACTCTTCCGAAATACCAAGTGAATCAAACTTGATTATCTCTTGTTTGATTCTCTGCCACTCTCTCCATAAGATCTCAGTGTTATTCAGAGTTATAGGATTATTTGTAAATCAAATTGTTGAGTAAAAGGTGCGGTTGAGCGTTGAAATCAATTGGGTGTGATTGTTGCCCCGAAAATCGATTAGGTGATCTTGTGGCCTGGTAAATCAAGAGAGTTTTCCCCGGACTCGAATACAGGAGGGTGTACCTCGTGGCCTTGAAATCGAGGGTGTAATCTGGGAGATTATTTTTGATAAGAAATCTGTACGTTTGTACGGGACTGGATGTAGTGTAACTCCGAACTAGTATAAAATCCTGGTGTGTTCTTTCCTTTAATGGTTTTATTTATTATTTGCATTTGTGTCTGATTTTGTGATTATATCTGTGTTTGTGAATTGCATTTGTTGGTGATTAAATTTACATAAGTTTCAAAAAGATTTAGAAAATCCACAAAACACTATTCACCCCCCCCCCTCTAGTGTTATTCCAGCCTTAAGATCTGTAATCCGCATTTCTCACATCTCCAATGAGCATTTTCAACCATATAAGCATACAAGAAAACACAATACATGCATCGAACAACATTCAATCATACAACAATTCATGGAAAATCATTCTATTATATGTCTCTAATGTAGCCTAATACACACCAAGGCGACCATACATCTAATTAACATGATTAGAACGCTATAAAACATTTTAAAATCATTTTTACCTCAATTTCATTTTAAAACAGTCCCAAAACAAGATTTCGGCTTTAAAAATAAGTTTAGAACATGTCAAAGCATATAGATGCATATATAGGAATGTGAGAGATGACAAATCACTCACCAAAACCTCCTAAATCCAACTTTTGCATTCAAAATTGAGAATGATCCAAAAAAACATTAAAGATGTGATTTTTCCTCCCCAAAAATGTAGATTTGATGGTCTCTGATGAATACCCTTGCTAATCTACCCATAGTCTATGATTTAGACTTAATTTCGAGGAGAAAGGAATGATTTTTGGTGGAGAATGGGTTAATGAAGGCTTAGATCTATTTGGAAAGTGTTAACGGTGATTTAAAAACGAATGTTCGACCTAATATAGCTTCTAAATCAGAAATGGGTTGGTGGGCTGGCCCCCATACTCACTAATTACCCACTAAGCTACTCTAAAAACTTTCAATCCTCAAATAACAATATGTCATAACTAGAAAGTCCAAATCGCTAATGTGACCACTCTATAGACAGGGAAACCATCGTATCTTTCCAATGGAAGTGGTCTTGGATGCAATTTTAGCCTCTATCAGAAGTTATAGCCGTTACAAGTTTCGAGGAGTAAAACTGTTTGATAAAATCCTAAATATAGGAAATGTCACTAATAGGCATTTCTCAAAGTTATAAAGTCATACGACCTCATATGAATTTAGAAATAGTATTTTACAATCCTCCGATATATAAAATACAAGTCACTACACTCTCCCCCCTTTAGGAATTTCCCCTCGAAATCCCCAACACAACCAAGATAAAATCAAACATAGCGAACATCAGTGAGCAAACATATCAAACATCAAATTTGCATATAGAAGCGGGTAATGATATCCTCTCCTACTGTAGCATGTAGGATAATAAACTAGCCTATATGATATCAAAAGTGAAAGTAAATGCGATAAACAGTCATCTCTCCAAGTAAAGAGCTTTGGATAAGCGGTCCTCATGCTATCCTCGGTCTCCCAAATTCAATTGCCTTTGCAGTCACACCATAAAACCTTTACTAGCTTTGTCGTCTTCCTCCTAAGTTTCTTTGTATCACGTATTAAAATACGAATAGGCTTACGAGGTTTCGATGATTCTGGTTCAATCTCGATATCATTAGGCTGATTCGGTTCAACTATCAAGCCTGAGCCATGCGCAAACTTTCGTAAGCAAGAGACAAGGAACACGTTGTGCACGCCCGCCATCATTTGAGGTAAGTCGACTCTATAAGCTAGGTTTCCAATCTTTTTAAGTATCAAAAAAGGACCATTGAATCTCGGCGCCAACTTCCCCTTAGTACCATATCAAACAACATTCTTCAGTAGAGAGATCTTGAAAAATACCATATCGTCGTGGAGAACTCTAAGTCACGTCTTCTCATATCAGCGTAGCTATTCTGTCTATCCTAAGCAGCTTTCATCCGTTGGTGAATAATCTCGATCATCTCTAAAGCTGCTCTAATCATATATGGCCCAAATATTAGTTGCTCATTCGCTTCCCACCAACATGAAGGAGCGTTGCACGGTCGGCCTTGTAACACCTCAAATTTTGTCATACCGACACTGGATTGATAATTATTGTTGTATGCGAAACCTACTAACTGCAAATTGATCATCCCACGAGCCATCAAAATTGAGAATGCAAGCTTGCAAGAGATCTTCCAAGATACGATTCCCTCTTTCGGTTTGCGCATCAGTTTGTGGGTGATAAATTGTACTGAGATGCAGCTCTATCCCAACGCCTCTTGTCAGCTCTTCCAAGATCCGTTAGTGAATAGAGGGTCTCAGTTGCTCACTATGCCCTTCGGCACAACATGAGATCTCACAACCCACTTCACATTCAACTCGGCCAATTTGGATGCCGTTCAACTAGACTTTACGTGTGACCACCCCACCTCTATACCCATGCTATCCAAGAGTATTACAAAGTAATACTATCATATAATAAGAAGAATGAGGCTATATGGGGTACACATGTGAATATTCCCTTGGACTAACACCGATATGTATTAAAACATTTATTAAATAATTCAACCATTAGTAACCAGTATAAGTACAATACAATAAACACGTGTACTTCCAAGAAAAAACAATACATAATATACTGTAAATAATAGAGTACACAAAGTCAGTCACAACAATAACATATAATATACATAGATCAATATATAATATTGTTTAAATACATATTTCTCAAATCTCATCTATTTCGATACAATTTATTGAATAATCGATATACAACACTGAATCAAATATACACATAAATAGTGAGTCGATGTCACACGTATATCACATAACAATCCTAATATGAGTCTCCTCTAGGCCTAATAAAACACAATCTGGTCATGTCATCCCCGTATCTGAAATATATCGGACTAACCCAAGTATTATAAAATAACACACGGATCAGACTATGTCTAATCAAGGGTATATAAGAATGGTTACACAATATAAATACAAAATGATAATATAATAACACTAACGTCGATAATCAAATCAAAAGAAGCCATGACAAAGGATATATATATATATATATGGTAATCGACACCTAAAATGTATATAATGCTATAAATAATCATCAAGGCATCACATTACCCAAATATCTCAAGTCCATCCGAAACAATCAATCTTCATATCAAAAGATGTCATCACCCAAAAGAAACATATCAAATCAGAAAACACAGAATCCACACAATTAGGTGAGTCATACATATCCAGAAAACAACCTCAAATCTAGAAATATCAATAGAGGAGACATCATCAAGTATAATCAGGCCAGCGTGAAGCATTACCCAAATATAACTCTTAATCTTGATAAAACACCATGAATATCAAATAGGATAGGTTGCCTATCAATATATTAAGAATCCACTATACTCAAATCATATATCACTGGTATAATCTCATCTCCTCATATTTATACTATCAAAAAGTATCATGAAGGGAAATTAATGTATGATAGACTCGAAGTCCCAAGTAGAGTCATGGATAATAACATATGTGACACATGACCTACATATATACTACGATGAGGTGTATCAATCATATATGCCAATCTACTACTTAGTTAGTACCAAAAGGGAGATTGACAGCACGAAGATAGCTCCAGAGTTACAAACTCTCTGCATTCTTAGTTACCTCTCGGTCATCGTGACCCGCATCCACCTATGTGCTCATCGATGTGAGGACTAAGCGGTCACGACATTACAAATAACCCTATAGGTTACAGACTTCTGGCCTAGGTGATACAGGGGTGATCACAAAGCTAATCACAAAGATATATAATAATATGTTATCACGAATCTGGGGCGTGACCCCACGATCAGGCAGCTAGGGTGAATTTTAGCCATATGGTCCTCTCTAACAAACATAATAGAAGTACATCGTAATAGTGGCATATATAAACAATACATATAGACTCAAAGTCTCACTAACTATAGTCACAAAGCTATAAATCACCTCACACTATCCACTATATTCCCGTTATGTGAGTGATATCTACTTACAATGAATAACCGAATAAGTATCACGACAACGTCCCATACCACTACATGATACTTAAACGTTTATTCACTACTTATAAATTACACTCATCTCCGAACTATTCTGTATAATGAGTCCAAAGAATACCTAGAGAAATATTATCGAATTCCCCATCCCAAACGGTATTATAACTCCATTTATTCAGATTTCTCATCATATAGAATAAACATCAGAAATCACACAGAAAGATGTCATCACCGTATCGTAATACAAATAAATCAAATCCATCTCAACGGTGAATCATTCATATGAACCAATTCAATATACAAGAAAAGAGTAATCAGAGAACTAATACGACTGTAGTTATTCAAATAAATATGAAATAAACATATTGACATTAGAAAATTTATTTTAAATTCAAAAAATAGTCTCAAAGCTAAATATTACATATATGCATTATTTCATAATTTACTATGATTAAATACTATTCTCGAAATTTAAATTATTTATATATATATATATATATTATAAAATTTAATAATTATACTTTAATAATTATAAAACGTTATCCACATATCGTTTCATAGTCTTACTTTTAAATACTAGTGAATTAACTTCATTTATTTATTAATCTTAAAATGATGTTCACATTAATATTTAATATATATAAATAGAATATAAACCCCAGATTTAGATATAATCAAAATATAATAATTTATTCATTATAATTTATTCTAAATTTTACGTCTACAAAACTGTATAAATATTTAAAATAATAAGTATGTACCAAATATTCATTCTAACACTCAATATGACAGGTTGTAGATTACTAAGAATAGAAACAATTTAGCATACATAGTTTTCATGAATGGAATTTTGTATTATTACGAAACAACTCATGAGCAATTGAATTGGAGATAAAACCCATCTTGAAAAAAATATAATCATAGCTGAATGTGATAGTGCCTCGTTCTTACATACTTAGATCAGTTTGATATGTGTACAAATTACTACACTCAAGCCTGCAAAGGACAAAAACAAGGCCAATATGCTGAACAATGAAGCATGTGAGTATGTGTGTTATTTTTTATGAATGTGTAGTTCTAATCAAATATGAGTGTCTATGAATTGAAATGACAAAGGCATGAACATAGCCAACCTATATATATTGTTATCACAGGCAATTAACGGACTCATGAATTCAAGGCATGGGAGATGAAATAATTTATAACTCACAAACATGCAAAATGTATAACAACCTAACTATATATAAATATGGACACACGTATGCACATACCTAGTGAAATAACACACACGCACATATAAATATATACCATCCAAACCCATGCATGCACACAATCTCCATGAACACACCTAAATACATAAACACACACTATACACTGTTAAGTAAACACGCATTATAGCAAAGTTTTCACTCATAAAATATGCAGAGTCCTATAGGGACAATCATATATACACATACATATATACTCTCACATTATACACACTCTAAAGCATAAATGCAACCACCTTAGCATGCGCATATACATGCATAAACTACACACTTAAATGCATTCACACCCTAATACACATGTACAATAATTCTCTGGCTGACATACACACACACCCGAGAAAAAACACACATGCTTTCTTCACTCGGTTGCAAAGAAGAAGACACTACCCAGTTCAAAAGTAGGTGAGTTCATATGCTCAAATTTTTCACACACACACATATGCACATTCATTCACTCAACAAGTATGCAAGAATTCTAAAAGAAATGAGATAGATTAGCATAAATTTGTAAGAGAATTCTCACCTGAAACTTGCTCGCTCTCACTCCGCTCTCGAACACACTCCAAACACAGAACCAAACTTAATTTTCCTCCGGATATATATACATATGGGTATGGTGAATATATATAAATATGATGAATTCTGGGGATTATCCAATTTTATTTTAATTTACAAAGCGATGAAGATTGGCTTGATAGCTTTAGGAGAAAGGAAAATAAAAATGGACGGAAAGTTTTTCGTACTATCATGAAGGGTATAGAAATCTTGAAAAGAACTTGGGCTTTACTACTTGAATGTGGGCCTTTAAAAATGAAATAAGTAACTTGTATACATATGTTTTTATTTTCTTTTACAGTTTTACTTATAATCTGAAGGTTATTTAATTTAAGTAGGTATAAATTTTAATTTAAGTAGGTATAAATTTCAATTTAAAATCACCTCATTACAAATATCAATATTGTATTTCAAACACATCATTTTATGAAATATAATTTCTCACGTTTTATCTTATTTAAGTTTAAACATTTTCTTTCCATGATTTAAATCCTTTTGCAAAGCAATTTCAAAACAAATTTATTGGATAATTTTTTTTAATTCTGATCTAATTAATAAAATTACTATTATTAACTATAATTAATTACTATAAAAAAATCATGTTGTTACATTACGAGTATAAACCTAGCACTCATCATTGATCTATCGACTATGCCCCAGATGCTATTGTACCCTCCTCTAGTCCTCGGAAACCCATCGATGAAGTCCATCGAATCTAGTTTCCATTTCCACTCGGGAATCTCGAGCGGTTGCAGCAAACCACTCGGCTTCTTTTGCTCTACCTTTACCAACTAACAATTCATGCACTTCGAGATTAATGTCCCAATGTCCTATTTCATCCTTTGCCAATAAAATATATGCCTCATATAACGGTACATTTTATTGCAGTCGGGATGTATAGTCAATCTCGAATGATGGCACTCTCCTAGCACCTCATCCCTTAACCTATCGATATTAGGAACAAACAATCCCCCGTTCTTACGGAGCCAACCATCACTGTCGAGCCTGTACTGCTTCATCTCGTTAGACTCTACTCCTTCCTTTATCTTTGCCATGGTCTCTACTAGCCTAACATCTCTCTTATGACTAGCACCGATCAGTTCAATCAGGGTAGGTCTGATCATCCGGCTAGCCAACACTTCCAGCTCTAGGTCACATCGAGGCCTAAAATCAAATCCAGCGATAAACTCCAACTACTTCCACTCTAGGAACATCGTTCCAAAGCTATAACGACTCCTACTTAATGCATTAGCGACCACATATCCCATACTAGGGGATAAGATATGTCAAAGTCATAGGAGGCTAGGAACTATAACCAACGCTGTTGATAAAGGTTATGGTCCTTCTGGGAGAATAGATAATTCAATGACTTGTGGTTTGTATTCAACTCGAACCAATCCAAAGCAAATAATGTCTCCATAGCGTCAAAGCAAATACCATCACTGCCAACTCCAAATCTTGATTTAGATACTTCCTCTGTGTGTTGTTTCAGTTGTCTACTTGCGTAGGCGACAACCTTTCCACTCTACATCAACACTGCTCCTAGTCCAGTACCACATCAGTCTGTGTATACTATCAGCTCCTCATTTCTACTCGGAATGACATACACTAGTGCACACGTCAACCTCTCCTTCAGACTCACGAACGCATGCTTGTAGCTTGCATCATAAATAAAAGCCTGATTCTTCTTCGTCAAATTGGTTAACAGCGTTGCTACCTTAGAGAAGTCCTTGATAAAACGTCTATTTTATCCTGCCAATCCAAGGAAACTTCTCATGTCTGTAGCGGTCTTGGGTCGGTCCCAATCTTGTGTTGTTGCCACCTTCGTAGAATCTACAGTAATACCCAGCTCAGAAACAATGTGACCCAAAAATCGCACTACTCTCCTCCAGAAGTGACACAAAGAAAACTTTGCCTTTAATCGATACTTCCTCAACACCTCGAGCACAATCCTTAATTTTTCCTTGTGTTCTTCCTTCATCCTCGAATAAACAAGGATATTGTCCAAGAACATAAGTACAAACTTGTTTAGCTAATCCCTCAAAATACGGTTCATAAGATCAACAAATTATGCTAGAGCATTGGTTAGCTCGAACGGCATAACCAACCACACACAGAATCCAGACGGTGTACGAAACGTTATAATCGGTACACTCTCCTTCACCACTCTTAGTTGATGAAACTCCATGGCGAAGTCCAACTGTGAGAACACCCTAGCACCATGGAGCTGGTCGAACAAGTCATCAATATGTGGGAGTGGATACTTGTACTTCTTCTTTACCTTATTCAGCTCACGCTAATCTACGCACAATCTCAATGAGTCATATGCCTTAGTGGCGAATAATACAGGTGCTTTCCACACAGACATACTCTTTCGAATGAACCGACATTGGAATACATCATTCACTTGCACCTCTAGTTTATTCTGCTCTTTCAAAGCCATTTGCCTCAATGGCATAACAATCGTTTTGGAACCCTTCACTAAATCTACATGAAACTCCATTTCTTGTATGGTGGTAATCTGGTCACCTCCTCGAGTATTTTCGAATACCCCATCCCTATAGGCACAAATGATAATGCGTCGTGCGAGACGTCAAGCGAGTATAGAAAGCTAATCATCACCTCATCGTTAGGCAGGTAGCCTATCTCCAACCTATGCCATTATCCATCCATATCATCACCAACGGCCTGTCATAATCCACCACCACTATGTACTTTTACTGCCTGTTCATCTCCAAAATAATACCGAACCACTCAAATTTCGAAACAAAGCAATCACTAGCAAAAAACATCCATAATTCCATAAGGCTAAGTCTCGACAAACCATTCAAAGGATAGTTGATCCTCAATAGGTTTTGTGATAATCAAAGGTCGGTCAACTATCTCGAGTTTCAATCCCAATCTATCTACCAAATATCAAGATATAAAGGAATGTGAAGCCCCGGTATCAAATAAAACATATGCAGGAGTATCAAAAAGAGAAAGAATACCTTGTATAACGACGATCTTTCCCTTCTCCTTCGCCGATGGAGCACTCGACGAAGTTGGAACAGTGTTCAAAGCGTAAGCAGACACAACCTGTTTATTCCTCAGCAGTTCTGAACAATCCTTCTTGATATGCCTTAGTTTGTTGTAGTTGTAGAATTTCTTGCCCTCCGCCTTGAAGTCTCTATAAGATGGCCTTCCTCTCCATAATTGTAGAGAGTTGGCTCCCACTTGCCTTTCTTTTGACCACTCTTCTGAAACTGCTTCTTCTTCTTGCTACTATCCCACTTCATCTTACCTCACCGGCCAGCTTGCATCTTTGGATCATCATTGGGAGCAACAACCAACTTAGGCTTAGGATACAGACTCTCATGTCGAAGAGCCTTCTGCACCAGCCTCTCAAAGGTCTCATCTATTTGTCCTACTAGATTCTCTCCATGATAATCGTCCAAGCCCATAATAAATATCTTATTCTTCTTGAGTGGAATATCGATAAAAGATAGACTGTACTTCGACATTATATTGAATTTGGCCGCATACTCTGACAGTCATATACCATGTTCCAAGTCAGCAAACTTTCGAAAGAGCACCGACTTATAAGTAGTCGGTATATACTTCTTTTCAAATCCCACCTTAAACTCCTACCAAGTAATCTGATCCTCAGGTGATGTAATCTTCATGGCATTTCACCATCCCATAGATCGTCCTTGAAGCTGTCTAGAGGCCCGCTTCCTCTTCATCGCATCCTTTAACTCTATATCCTCAAAGATGTATGTGCAGGCGTCTAAACAATCCTACACTTTAATGGCGATTCCATTTTGAGGAACAGTTTACCTCCTAGCGTGGAATAATCCTTGTTTAGCATGGCAAAGTCGGCCCTCGGCACTTGCACTGGAGCACCACCACCAATAACCACAAAAGGAGCAACTTGGGCATTTTGAACCATGTTTTGCACCATCTCAACGAACATGTTCTGTAAGTTGGGATTAGCAGGCACTGATCCTACCCCCTCCTCAACTCCTGAAATGGAGTTCCTAATAGCATTCCATGTTAGCTGGCTCATTTTTACAAATTGTAATAAGAATGATCGATCTCTCTAAAAGGAATAGGTGGTGTCCATGAATGATATGCGACTTATATACTATATATTTACACTATTTTATAGTTTTGAAAACCAAAATATAACGAGTACGCTCTCTCATACATCGATTGATCCATTCTAAGGCGATAACTCCTTCCTTAACTCTAACAGATCTAAGTAACAACTTTGGTTGTCTAAGCAACCTAACCTCTAATACCAAATATTACGATCGCCCTACACCTCCACTACCTAATATTCCTATATAGTGCGCTGGGGAGGTACTCGAACGATGCAGGACGGTAGCCAAGGGTGTAAAGTAACAAAAATCCAAGCATAGAACTTTTAAAACATCTCATAATGCATAGAAAAAATATAATATAGTAACATAGAGGCAAAACATGCGAGACAGTGATATAATCATATGAACCCTAAATAAGAACATCACAGTGCAACAGGTTCACAGACTATACAAATGTAACGACCCGTAATTTTCGATAATTAAAATAGTTAATTTAATAAGATTCTGTGATTAAATATTGGAAGAAATAAAAATTTGGGATTTATTAATGAAATAATAACTAAGATGAAACGTAACAATGTTAATCAAGTTAATTATTGATAAATTAAATGAAATTCCAATCAATTGAAATGACTAATATGTATGACTTGGTTATAAAGTGAATATAAGAAAACAAATGTAAATATTGAATTAACCAACGAAATAATATGCAGTTAATGATGATTAAATAAAATTCGGGTTATGTGAGCAATGGTGACCTTTGTTTATAAATAATAAACCTATAATGTGATTTAAAGTTAATGGTAACAATTATTATAAGTTACACAAAGCACATCAAAATGATGGCATGCTCTCCAACAACAACTGTCCTTGGCACAAACCGTGCCGATTTCTTATTTCTACTAAATGATAAGGTTCAGTGGATTTTCATGGAACGCCGGGGGCGCAATGGACACCAATTAGTCTATAAAATTTAAGTGGAAATCAATTGGAATTAAAATGTAAATAAATGTTACATTAATGGGAGATAAGGCAATAACCGTAATTTGTGAATGTAATAACATGAATAGAAATGTTGATTATATTCATAATGTAATAATTGATTTAATTAAATAGTGAATCAAGAAAAATAAATCAATTTGGGATTTTAAATTTTATATAATGTGTGAAATTGACAAAATTCAATATAATTGAAATATAGTAGCTAATACGAATAAAAGATGGAGATTGGAGGATATTAATGTAAGGAAATATAAAACAATGTTAACTATGTTGATAGAATAATAACTGATCTACATAAAAATATTGAAACCAAATAAAATTAATTTATTGGAACTAAATTAAAATAAATAGGATTGATGGCAATTGAAATTAAACACTGAAATTGGTGAATTAATTAAATTTGAATTTGATATCTAAATTTGTTTAAATTATGGTAAATGTTCAAGTAAGCTAAAATGACAGAAATTGTAAATTATTAAATTTGAAGTGAAAGGTGATTTAATCAATTTAATATTAATTTATTTAATTAACGTGAAAATAGCCATTTTGGCCACTGACTCGGATTTCGACAAAACCAGTTTCATAGGATCCGTAACGGTGAATTATTGTAGGATTTCAAGTTTCGTACCGATCGGACTTGTCGTTTGATCATACGGGCTCGAAACGCCTAGAAATCGATTTAATTAAAATCAATTGAATCAATTTGAAATAAGCTGATTTTAACATAACTTCATCATACGATGGAATTAAGGCTTGAACCTATTCCATTGAGTTTAAAATTATCCAAAACGTCTATTTTGATATATGGGATGACCCATTTCGTTTCGGGAACGAAATGGGCTTTTCGGGTCGTTTATCGTTCAACGTTCAAATAAATCTTGTCCATTCATTTTATTTCAGATCTGCCTATAAATAACCTGTTATAAACCCTAGCAGTCTTTCTATTTCTTATTTTTGTACGTACAATTCTCTATGGCTTCTCCTTTCTAATGGCAGAAACAAATTCCAATTCCCAAACCCTTGAATTCAATTTCAAAACCAAATCCAAAATTCAAACTCCTCAAACCCTATCGAATTATATATCTATTTGAAGCTCTCGACGAGCACAAGTCAAATCTGCAGTTCGTTTTTCAATCTGGGTTTCTGTGTGCTTGGAATTTGAGGGATTATTCTCGGTCGTTCATCGATCAACTTCGACCGATCGTCGATCGGAGGGTACTGGGTCGTAGAGATTCACGAGTGGAGTTCATCGGCTTAGGTGGTTCGTCGATTCAAAGGTCAGATCGATGGAGAAAATTAATTAGGTCAAGAATTTTCGGCGGCGGCTGCTGCGTATGGGGGCGTCGGTCGGCGACGTGGTGCTCCGGGGTGGTCGTCGGCGTTGCGGGGGTGGATGGCGACCTGCCTAGTGGACGCGCACATGGTCGTGATAGCTTGTAGTGGTCGATCAATGTGGCAGCTTCAGTCTGGACAAGCGAGGTTAGGGTTCGATCGGTAGAACCTGGGAAGCACGGGGTGACGTGGCATGGGTATTGCTTTTTCTGTTATATTATTTTATTTATTTTCGATTTAAAACTCAAAGTTCTAACTCGCATAACTTTTACATACGAGGTCCAATTCACGCACTGTTTATTCCGCCGGGATCGTATCGAAATTTTGGACATTTTGACGCTGGTTTGGACGAATTCTAAGACCGTTTGAATTTTGGGCTTAAATTGAATTTCAAATCAATTTAAATTCAAAGGTGAGTGTTTTAACCCACTCACAACTTCGAAAATTTCTTATGTTTGTTAAATTAAATTTATGATGTGATTGGAAATTTATTTATGGTTGTTTGGTATATTTTAAATCGTCGTCCCAGTTAATTTGAATTTATTTGAATTAAATCGTTATTTAATTTATTATTGAATTTAAATTGCCAATTAAATACCTGTTATTGATTTATCAATTTTCTATTATTGTTTATTGAATGATTTGGATGATGTTTGTGATGGATGTTGATTGTTGATATTGGATGAATGGATGTTGTATTTTATATCGTTATAAACTGCAAGTCCACTATGGGTTGAAATGATACATACCCGAACGATCTCTAGATTAGGGAAAAATTGTTATGGGTTGAAATGATAGACTCAAGCGATTGTATGGATTTTTATATTTAATTTGGGATTGCAGTTTGAAATGATATATAACCGTAAAATTTTAAATTGCGGATTGAAATGATAAATATCTGTATCACTTGACCCTAGGGTAGAGAATTATATACGGACACCGGATTGGTTAAATTAAATGATTTTAAATCCTTGATTTCGAATCTAGTTAATTGATATTTTGAAATAAAATTTGATTTCTATAAATTGAATTATCATTGGAAATCCAGTTTTATGTTGGAATGTGAATTGGTTTAAAGGAACTGCTTTAAGAAATTAATTGAAGGTTTAAAGTTGAAATTTACGTATAAATGAAATTTTATCGGAATTGAGTCATTGAATTGGGTTGAAATATAACTTTGAAATGTATTGAAATTAGAATAATTTAAATTGATATTTCAAACATGGATTGGAAAGAAATTGAATTGAAAGATTTAAAATTGGGTTTTGTTGATTTGGAAATTGAAATGGTTCAGATGTGTTGGAATAAAATAAATAGTTTAAATTGATATTAATTCCAAATTCATATTTTAATATAAACTGTTTAAAAATATATTATTTTAAAATTTCTAAATTATTAAGATTTTCAAACTATTAAACTATTTTAACCTATATCAACTATATTAAATCATTTTAACCTATTTTAAATCATTTAATTTATTTTAAAATTAATTAACCCATTTTAACTTATTTTAAATCTAATTAATCTATTTTAAAGCTATTTAATTTATCTTAATTATATTAAATCTATTTAACTATCTTAAATCAATTTAATAGTATCTTTAATTAAACTATTTTAGAGTATTTTAACTATTCACAACTATTTAAAACCATTTATAACTATCTAAACTATCTTTCTTAATTTCAACTACCTAAAGTAGATGTGTTTATGTCTTGAATCCTCAATTTTAAAGTGAATACGGTTAAATGATGTTATAACCAAATTTGGGATTTAAATGTTATAATTAATTGAATATGATGATTTGGATGTAAGGATTAACCTATTTGGAATATGATTTTTGAAGGAAAGTGTTTGCACAAAAAATGGACAAACACCTCCAAGTCGTATGATTTAATTGATTTTAGGTTGTTCTTAGTGATTTGGGTGATTTATGCAAATATATGAAAAGCAGGGACTAAACTGTAAAAGACACACAGATTTATAGTGGTTCGGCCAGAATGTGCCTACGTCCACTTTATATGTTATTCTCCTTTTTCTATTCAAATTACAAGTACAAAGCTTTGATACAAGTATATGAAAGTTGTTTGAAAGTTCTGTCCGTGCTTGAGCTCTCAAACTTGTCCCCCATTATTGTACCCCTGCCCCTCTATTTATAGAGTGAGGCTGGGGGTAGGGGTCTTGGATGTATATAGCTGCTGGTGGGCCTGGGCTGATACAATCTGGCCTGGCAAAGTTGGTCCGAAACGCCTTGGTCCGGTGGGATCTGGTTCGGTAGGTAGGCAAACTTGTTGGTTCAGTGGGATCTGGTTCGGTAGGTAGGCGAAGTTGTTGGTTCGGTGGGATCTGGTTCGGTAGGTACGCGAAGTTGTTGGTTCGGTGGGATCTGGTTCGGTAGATAAGCGAAGTTGTTGGTTCGGTGGGATCTGGTCCGATAGGTAGGCGAAGTTGTTTGTTCGGTGGTATGGGAAGTAGGTTGATTTGGTAGTGGGTGGACCGGTGGAGTTGATTTGGTGGATGGTCTGGTTTACCCTGGTTCGGCGAGGACTTACCTCCCCTCTTTGGTTCGGTGAAAACATGCCCAACATTTGCCCCCCAAAGTGGGGCATATGCCAGTCATATGTCCCGCTTTGTTTCAGCTTGGACACTTTCATTCGGTCCTATGTGACGAGCCAGTTGGTTCGGTCGTCATTATTCGCCTATAAGTATGGACCTTGCATCTCTGTTCATCCTTCATCGTTTGAGACAGCCGAATCAATTGTATACCAAACCAACTCATCTGCCAGACCAGGTGAGTCTTCCTCTGCCGAATGGTTTTTCTTTTATGATCGAACGAACTCAAATGCTCTACCGAGTGGGCTTGGGGGTCTAAGACTGAATGACCTTGAACTTTGTTATACCGAATGAGTTTAGGAGGCTAAGGCCGAATGACCCCTTGCTTTACCGAACGAACTTGGGAGACTAAGGCCGAATGACCTTTTGCCTTGCTTTACCGAATGAACTTGGGAGTCTAGGGCCGAATGAAACTTGAACTTTGTTATACTGAATGAGTTTATGTGTTTATAAGTGAGACTCTGGACAACATACACTCGTTCGTTTATATCTCTATCTCCTTATTCTAATAATGTGTTTTCTCGTGTTGCAGATAATGTCTCATAAAGTTGAAACCCGATCAGAGAAGAAAAAATCCCAGGACAGAGATGATCCTTCCGCAGTGCCCCCAGCTCAGTCAGAACCGGGACGTCATGGGCCCACCCCGAAGTCACTAGTAGATGGGTACGGCCCTCAGGAGCTTCTGAACTCACCTCCTGACTGTTTCCCAAGCTCTCTCAAAGGCGAGCAGCTTGATGTTATCTCCCGCTCCTTTGGGATTGACAGAGCGCGCATGCTATTGCCGGGGGAGGGAGTGATGCCATATATTCCCCCCGAAGGGTATTTCGCCTATAGCCGGTACCATTGTATGTGTGGGGCCATTCCCCCGATCAATGCTTGGATAATCAGCTTCATCACGTACTTGAAGGTAGCTCCGTTTCAGCTTCAGCCTAATTCCTACGCCATCCTGTTGAGCCTGTTTGTCATTTTCCAGAGGAGATACGGGCGTCCTCCCTCCAACCGGGAGATCCGGTACTTGTACAATTTGAGAGGCTATAAGAAGGGGTCTCCATACATCAGCTTGGAATCAGCCGTATCTTTCAAGCCTGTCCTGGACTTATATTCGAAGTTCAGTATGTTTAAGAAAGAATGGTTTTTTATCAGGGATGACTCTGTTTCCATCCATCACTTCACCTCCGGTTGTAAGTGTGAAGCTTTATTTATAATTTCCGTTATAACTGCAATGCTTCTTCTTATGTGTTTTTATTTCTTGCTAGCGACAGGTGGCTTTGCGGTCGTGGAGAATGATCGCCTGGTTCAGATGGTTGTGGAAATAGAAGCCATTACGGGAAGGGACAGGTCGGCTTCTTACTTGATCAGGAATGCTACACTTCTGGGGCACAACCTGATCCTTCCGCATCAATCTGTGGTTAAGCAGAGAGACACGGCGGAGGAGAGAGCTGCCAAAGCTACAGGAGGGGCCACGGCGAAAAGCAGCAAAAGGAGACCCTTCCCGCCGCATCCAGTCGCCGGGGGGAAGAAACTCAAGAAGTCCGATGGACCCTCTCCCAGCACACATCCAGATGTTCAGGAGGAGGAAAAAGGTGAGGACGAAGGAGGTGAGGCGGAGAGCGGAAGTGGTAGAGAAGGTGACGGTGATTGTCACGGTGATGATGGTGGCGAAGGACAGGGCGGTGATGGCACCAGGGCTTTTCCTTCCGGGCAGGCGGGCGTGATTCAAGAGTGGACAGATGATGCTCTCCGCCAAGCCTTCGAAGAGTTGGAGGAAACAGAGAAGTCCAAGAAAGTTGGTAAGGTCGGGACCGGCGCCGATTTATCTTCCGGGAGCGCTTCTACTGAGGCAACTTCTGCGATTCAAGGTGAATTTCTCTTTATTATTTTTTAATTCTTGAATGATGGCTCAATACATGCTGGTGACACTTGGTTTTCTTTCCAGGAGCGGGAAAAACGGCCAAGACCTCAGATCTTCGGCACAGGCTTGAACAATACAAACTCCTCAAAGCTTCCGCCAAGCCGAAGCCTCCTACTAACTTTCTTGGAGACGTAGTCGGCTATCGTCCTCTTCTTGGAGTTATTGAAGAAGATATACAGAAGAGGAAGAAGATTTGATCTACGTTTGAATCTCTTCCTGGTCCTCCGGCCCCACTCCAGCCTATTCATGATATTACGGAGGATGATATTGAGTTTATGCCTTCCCCACATCCGTCCGAGAATCCAACCTTCACCCCGATAGATCACCCTGGCTTGGTTTGTAACCCGTTTGCGGGTCATCCAGACCTGGACCCGGCCTCTCATGACATCTCCTTCGATGAGGTTACTGGTGAGCATCTTCTCCCTCGCAATCCCATGGTACGGGTGCTTGACGAAGCTAAGTCCCTGGACCTCGATTTGCTTACTTCCCGGGTTGTAACTCTAGGGGATGAAGCTAAGGCGAATATTGACCGGGTTGCTGAGGAGACCAGGAAATTGATGGGGCATCATGCCCGACTAGTCAAGGCCGGGGAGGAAATTGGGAGTGCCAACATTCGGCTACGGTTAATTATCTCCGACCAGGCTAAGCAGCTTGCCAATCAAGCCATTCAAATTTCTCAGCACGAGGCCGCATCCAGGCAACTGAAGAAGACTATGGAAGAGGCCCGCAGGGCAGAGTTGCGAAAAATGGAGGCCACCTGGAAGGAGCGAATTGACATGGCCATTGTGACGGTGGATGAGGTTCGACAAGCGGACCTCGAGCGGGCACAGGAATTGTCGAGTAGACTCGAGGCCGCGGAGCTTGCTCGGTCCAGGTTGAAGGAGGAGATGAGGATATCCCTTCAGGCGGACCACTCACAATACCGATCGGAGAGGGATGCTGTCGTTGCTAAGTTGCGTGCTTCCGAGGCCCGAATGAGGGAGCTTGAGGAAAACGAGGGGATGATGGATGAGATGCTCCAGGATATGTATTTCCGTACTTGGAAACAGGGTAACTTATCCTGGATGGATGATTACCCCCGAGTTATGGCCAGGATCTATCTTCGGGCTCTAGAGGAGGCTAGGGCTGATGCGGATAAAGAGGGTGGCGCGGTCTTCGGAATGGATGTGGTCACTGCCCAGTTTACCAAGAAGGAGAAGGTGGCGGTGAAGGAGGGTATGCGGCTGCTTGCTGCTGAGGAGGCAGGTGTTCAAGGAGAGGATGATGACCAGGATGGTCAGGAAGCTGGTGCTGGTAAGTCTTCCTTCCTAGTCTTTCCGTTAACTTGGTTGCTTATCACTAATGAATTCTTTCTTTGACTGGACAAGTGGGCAGCAGGACAAGGACAAAACTCCGACGCAGCCGGCTCCTTGATTTGACATGGATATCTTTTTGTGGACTTGACATTGTTGTATATGTTAGTCTCAAAACAATAACGTAACTTTTAGGTTGTAATTATGCTACTTGTAATAAACAACATTATTCTTGATGTGTAACTTTTTAACTTAAGCTGATTCTGTCGTTTTTGAATATTTTTGCTATTTTGACATGTTGTATGAGAAATATAGCTATGCATATGCTTGTAATTCAATTGTGTTTGATGTCAAGTTCTTGTTTAAAACATAATTTCATGTTTTGCAAGGTTGGTGTGATGTGTGAACAAATTACAGCCACGTGTTTATACATGAAAGAAGAAAGTACCGCCCTTCATATTTTACTTATAGATGTCAGCTTTGAATGTCTTGCGTGACTGAGTATGGAATGCGGTCCAATGTCTTGCTGTGAGTATCTGCTTCCATTAGCGAATGTCTCTTATTCTATGTCCTGTACTTCAGGGATTGTTACAGAGGATAGGAGAAAAGTTTCTTGAATAAAATTGAAATATGCGAAATAGTAAAACTTCCAATCACGGAAGGCCTTCGATGTGCTTAAGTTCGTGGCAAACGGGCTTTGTAGTCACTTTCCCTAGCTGTGGGTCTTGGAGACATTTGCCACCCATCTTACGCCTCCGCAGGGAGTTAATCTTTTTTACCACAGCCGTACTTAAGACACATCGGAGCCGAGATCGCGCACAGTAACTACCCGGGCCATTATGGCCCGTAATCGTGGGTATTATTCGATTTACTGTGGCCGGTTAGCATAGGTGTCGATCGTCAACCGTGAACTACCCCTGGCTGGCCACACCTTATGTTGGGGCTTAAAGTAGGTTCACAGTTGCCGGCGAGCCGAACGCCGTAATGAGCTGCCTTGGCTATAGTCGGCCTTCTCGGTGGCTTATAATCGGCTCATTACAGTTGGCTTTAAGGGCCGTCGCGAGCAATGAGTTAACCCACAGCAGAGGGATGTCGGAGCAAAAGTGTCTCATTGGCGAGGGCATAGATTCGCATAGTACCTGTTAGGTCTTGTCCAGGTGAAGTTGTGCTGTGGAGTGCCTTGAATGGAAATGCTATATGCATAGGATTTTGTTCAACAGAAAAGGATAAAGTTAACAAGCATCCAAGACATAAAGGAACAGGTTAAAAAAGAGACAAGGTTTTTTAAAGTGGTTCGGCACGAAAATGCCTACGTCCACTGATTCTCTTTGTTAATTCACTTCATATGGGCAGTACAAGTTAAGAAACGTATCGACGGAGGTGTTGGATGTTCCATGCCCTCTGGAACACCTCTCCATCCACTGTTGACAAAATATAAGCTCCATTGTGGAGATCTTTATGAATTACATATGGTCCATCCCAGATTGGGTCTAGTGCTCCGGGGCGAGTAAAGATCCGCTTGAGGACAAGATCTCCTTCTTGTAAGGTACGACGCTTGACTTTGGAGTTGTATTGTGCTGCCACTTTTTGCTTGTGGGCTGCTGCTTTGAGGGATGCATCATTTCTTCTCTCCTCAATTAGATTCAAAGACATGTGAAGGAGTTCTTCGTTCTCTTCTAGGTTATAGTGGATCCTACGGTGGGAAGGCATGATAGTTTCAACTGGGAGCATAGCCTCCGATCCGTATGCCAGAGAGAAAGGAGTATGCCCCGTTGATGTTCTAAAAGATGTGCGATAGGCCCACAGTGCCGTAGGGAGTTCATCCACCCAAGCGCCCTTTGACTTTTCAAGTTTCTTTTTTATTAGAGTTTTCATAAATTGTTGACGGCTTCGACTTGTCCGTTTGCCTGGGGATAAGCTACGGATGAGAAGCTTTTGTGAATTTCGTGCTCTTGGCACCAGTTGGCGAACTCCTCGCTGTCAAACTGAAGTCCATTGTCCGATATAATTTTGAATGGGACTCCGTACCTGCATAGAACATTTTTGATCAAGAAGTTAATAACTTTCGCTGAAGATACTTTATTTAGGGGTTCTGCTTCCACCCATTTGGTGAAATAGTCGACTGCCACTATAGCATATTTGGCCCCGCCTCGGCCCATTGGCAGCTCGCCGATTAAGTCAATTCCCCATACTGCAAAGGGCCAGGGGCTGGTCATTTGAGTAATTTCAGTTGTTGGTAGCCGCAGAATCTTAGCAAACTTCTGGCATCTGTCACATTTTCTGACGAAATCTAAGGCGTCCTTGCTTAAGGTGGGCCAGAAATATCCATATCGGAGTATCTTTTTTGCAAAAGTCTGCCCTCCGGTGTGATCTCCACAGCTTCCTTGATGAATGTTGGATAAGATTTCCGTTGCTTCCCTTCCAGCGACACACCTTAATAAGGGGTTAGAGAAACCGCGCCGATACAGGGTGTCCTCTTGTATTGTGTAGCGGGAAGCTTTCCTCAAGATTTTCTTGACTTCGTTACGCCCGTTGGGTAGTGTGCCATTTTGTAAGTAGTCTCGGATGGGAGTCATCCAAGTTGCTTCTTCGGTTGCAGCTATTAGATTCACTTGTTCAAAACTTGGGTTCAGTTGCTTTGAGATGGCTATTGCTCCAGAAATAGCACCGTCTCTCATGCTAGCTTGCTTCGCCAATTCGTCGGCCTCTTGGTTCTCTTCTCGAGGGATGTGTTTGACTAAGTAGTGGTCCAATCGACTGAGAAGTAACTTGGTCTTCTTTAAATATGCTATGAGTCGTTCTTCTCGAGCCTGGAATTCTCCTAGTATTTGATTAACAATAAGTTGAGAATCGCTATGAAGACACAAAGAATTGGCTTCGATTTCTAAGGCAAGTTCTAATTCAGCTATCACTGCCTCATACTCTGCATCGTTGTTGGTGGCAGCGAATTCCAACCTTATAGCATAATGCAGCTTATTTCCCCTGGGAGTGATTATTACCACACCTGCCCCCGAGCCTTGTTCGTTTGATGCACCATCCACAAAGAGGTTCCACTTGATGTCTTTAGCTATTTCTGATTGCTCCTTACCTTCGTTGGTAGTGAATTCGGCAATGAAATTGGCCATGGTTTGCCCCTTGATGGCGGTGCGAGGATGGTAGGTAATATCATATTGACTCAGTTCAATGCACCACTTAAGTAGTCGCCCAGAAGTGTCGGGACGATGGAGTACCTGCCTTAGCGGTTGATCGGTCAGAACTCTGATGGAATGGGATTGAAAATAGTGTCGCAGTTTTCGTGATGCGATTAGTAGACAGTATGCTAGCTTCTCAAGTTTAGGATATCTGACTTCTGCCCCTGTAAACCTATTACTTACAAAGTATACTGGACGCTGCGTGCGGTTGTCTTCTCTTACCAAAGCAGCGCTTAGAGCATGAGATGATACAGCAAGGTATAGGTATAACTCTTCGCCTTCGTTTGGAGTCGAGAGTACCGGCGGTTTCTGGAGGTGTTCGATTAAGTTAAGGAAAGCTGTTAAGCATTCGTCAGTCCATTAGAACTTTCCTTTGTCTTTCTTTAGAGCTTCGAAGAAGGGGACGCACTTGTCCGTTGCTTTGGAGATGAATCGGCTTAGGGCGGCCACTTTCCCATTCAGGCTTTGCATTTCCTTTCGAGTGGAGGGTATTTTGATATCTTTTAAAGCTCGGACCTGTTCAGGGTTTGCTTCAATCCCTCTAGCATGGATGATGAATCCCAAGAACTTTCCTGATGATACTCCGAAGGAGCATTTTAGAGGATTAAGTTTCATTCCATATTAGCGAAGTACTCGAAACATCTCGCCCAGGTGGTTTACGTGATCGTCGGCTCTCCTTGAATTTACCAGCATGTCATCCACATACACTTCCATAGTTCGTCCTATTAGCCCTGCAAACATCTTGTTGACGAGGCGTTGGTAGGTGGCTCCTGCGTTTTTAAGTCCGAAAGGCATTACCTTGTAGCAGTACAATCCCCGGTCAGTGATGAAACTAGTGTGGTCTTGATCGGGAGCATGCATGGGAATTTGGTTGTATCCTGAGTATGCGTCCATGAAAGATAAGAGTTCGTGCCCGGCTGTGCTGTCTACAACTTGATCGATTCGAGGAAGTGGGAAGAAATCCTTCGGGCAGGCGTCATTTAAGTTGGAGAAGTCAATGCATGTTCGCCACTTCCCATTAGCCTTCTTTACCAGCACTGGGTTGGCGATCCACTCTGGGTAGATGGCTTCTCGTATGAAGTCATTGGCAAGTAGATTCCTTACTTCTTCATCAAGGGCTGCTGATCATTCTGCCCCCATGCTTCTCTTTCTTTGTTTTACGGGCGCCTTGGTAGGATCAATGTTTAGTACGTGGCATGCTATGTCAGGGGAGATTCCGGTCATGTCAGCATGTGACCATGCAAATACATCCAAGTTGTGGCGGAGAAAGTCAATGAGTTGTTCCTTCAACTCTGCTTTTAGTTGGGACCCAATTTTCAATAGTCTACTCGAGTCATGTTTGTCTACAGATACAAATTCCATAGCCTCTGCAGGCTCGGCGGTGGCCTCCTCCTCTTTGTCCCTAGGGTCTAATTCATTGAAAGGGTCGCTGGTATATCAAAGAGGAGGGGCTTTCTTTAGTTGCTATGCTTCCAAACTCTTTGTGCAGAGGGCAACCTCTACACCCTTCCCTTTATCCTTCCTGTGGTTGTTGCGAAGTTCAGTTACATAGCAGTCTCGAGCAACGTCCTGGTCTCCTTCTACTTCCCCTACTCCATTATCCGTTCGAAATTTCATCTTTAGGCACCATGGGGCCAGGACAATTTGGAAGTCAGACAAGGCTGGCCTTCCTAAGAAGGCGTTGTAGACCGAGTGGTTTTCTATCAGCACAAATGTCTGTTTCCGCACAACGGAGCGGGGATGACTTCCAATTTCAACAAAGAGGTCCAGTTGCCTGATGGGCATCTTCGCATCTCCAGTGAAACTGTGTAGTGGTTTATTGTAGGGAGAAACGTCCTTTATTGATAGTTTCATTTTGTCGAATGTATGCTTGAATAAGATATTTACTGAGCTTCCAGTGTCTACTAGAATTCGGAAAACTTCGGCTGGACCGAGCCGGGCAGAGATAACCATGGGATCCATGTGAGGGTACTGCCTTCCCTCTATGTCACGCCTACTGAATGTGATGTCATCACTCTCTTTCCGCTTCGGGTGGCGTTCTTCTATAACAGAATTAACACAGTCTTCATTGTTTCTAAGCGACTTTCCATATCTTTCCATTTATGCCCAGCTTCTGTCGGCTATGTGCGGTTCTCCCGAGATGGTATGGACCACTATCTTCTCTTGACTGGAGCCGCTAGTGTTGCGATTTCCTCTGCATATCTCTAGTGAGGGTAGCCTTGGATTCTCATTGGCAAGAGCTGGAGTCCTGTTCTGACCTTTTACATAGCGTTCCAGTCTCTTCCTTCTGATGTGTTCTTCAATCAAGTCCCGGAGATGATGGCATTCATTGGTGTCATGCCCATGAGATTCGTGGAAGCGGCAGAACTTTCCAGATTTTTGTGCGTTATCTGATTCCTTCTTGTATGGTGGGCGTTTCTATCTAACTTCGTCTTGGGTGGCAAGGAAGATGTTTTCAATGGTTTCATTCAAAGGAGTGTAAGTGTCGAATCTCGATCCTGGCCGATATAGGCGCTTTTCTCCCTTCTTGCCCCCAGCATTGTCTCTAGAATCATTTCTTCGAACGTCCTTCGCTGCAGCGGGCGTGTTTCCGTGAGCTGCCTTATTTTATTGCCCTGACTGCCCCACAGTGGCAGCATCTTCAAGCCTTATATATTTCTCGGCTTCATGGAAGAAATCGGGTAAAGTAACTGGTTTTTCTTTTGTCAATCTTCTAGCAAATTTAGTATCCGGATGCACACCACTACAGAGGGCCATTAGGATAAGCTTCTCATCGGCATCTTGGACTGCGGCCGCTGCGGCATTGAATCGGGTTAGGTATTGCTGCAGCTTCTCTCTAGGTTTCTGTTTGATACTGGATAAGGAATAAGCGTCCTTGGGTTGTTCCACATTAATGCGGAACTGGCTGATAAACTTTTCTTTCAACATTTCCCACGAGCTGATGGATCCTTGGGGTAAATGACAGAACCAGGAGGTAGCTAGATCTGCTAAGAATAGTGGAAAGCATTTGCACAGTACTCCCTCTGTTGCTCCACTCATGAGCATATGCTGTGTGTATCTATGTAAGTGTACAACGGGGTTGGAGGTTCCTTTGTAAGGTTCCATTGTTGGCATTTTCCATTCTTGGGGGGTGATGGCAATTTCGATATTGCGGGCGAAGGGGCTGGTTACCCTAGTGCCTATCCCTCGATCTCTTTGATCCCATTGGACGCACTCTCTGAACAAGCGTGCCATCCTTTCATCAGAATTTGGAGCAGATAGGAATGAGTTCAGTTCTACTCTGTGGGACTGATCCCGTCCGAATGACCTGTAGGGATGGTATCGTCTATCATTCCTGATATTTTCCAGTGGCTGTCTTTGGTCTTCTGGGAGCATGCTAGGATCAGCTACAGTTGGCCCTTGCCTCGATCTTCCTTGCTGGGTTCTGATCTAAGAACTTCCTCGGGTCCAACTTCGGGCTGGACTCTAGCTCGGCCCCGTTCACTGGCATTTCCATGGTTAGGCAGTATGACAGGCTCAGCTACAGTTGACCTCCGCCCGGTACCTCCCCCGTTGGGTTCGGTTCCAAGCGTCTCCTTAGGCCTAACTTCGGGCTGTGCTCGGTCTCGGCTCCTACCATGGCCGCTTCTGTTGTTAGCTCCTTCGAAGAAGGAAGATCTTTGCTGTCTCCGAGATCCTCCGGACTGGGACCCTCCCCATGATTCAGTGTTGTGGTTGGACTCTTCAGCATCCCTTAAGCATGACATGAGATGGTCCACCAAGGCTTCCTGCTGGGATGTGAAGCGGTTAGTCACTTCAGCCACAACCCTATCTAGATCTGCCATAGTAATTGTTGCCGGCTGTTCTTCGGCAGGGGTGGTCGGATTTGCCTGACCTTCATTTGGTAATACTGCTGGAGGGGGACGATTTACTTGATCTGTGACCAGTGGATTTGGAAGACTGCTGGTTGCGATGTTTTTTCCTTTGTTAACATCTTTCTTCTACTTGGGAGGCATGTTTTCCAAGCAATGAACGATGCTGTTAGGAAGAAGGTTAAGTGGAAGAAGCTGAAGCTTCGAGCTCCTAGTTCTCAGTGAAAGCACCAAAAATGTTTGCACAAAAAATGGACAAACACCTCCAAGTCGTATGATTTAATTGATTTTAGGTTGTTCTTAGTGATTTGGGTGATTTATGCAAATATATGAAAAGCAGGGACTAAACTGTAAAAGACACACAGATTTATAGTGGTTCGGCCAGAATGTGCCTACGTCCACTTTATATGTTATTCTCCTTTTTCTATTCAAATTACAAGTACAAAACTTTGATACAAGTATATGAAAGTTGTTTGAAAGTTTTGTCCGTGCTTGAGCTCTCAAACTTGTCCCCCATTGTTGTACCCCTGCCCCTCTATTTATAGAGTGAGGCTGGGGGTAGGGGCCTTGGATGTATATAGCTGCTGGTGGGCCTGAGATGATACAATCTGGCCTGGCAAAGTTGGTCCGGAACGCCTTGGTCCGGTGGGATCTGGTTCGGTAGGTAGGCGAACTTGTTGGTTTGGTGGGATCTAGTTCGGTAGGTAGGCGAAGTTGTTGGTTCGGTGGGATCTGGTTCGGTAGGTAAGCTATGTAATAGTTTATGTTATTAATATAATTTATTCGTTCCGCTGTGAGATCGTTGTTGTTGTTTCTTTCTTTCTTCTCTTCTTTTCTATTTTCTACCCCTTTCTTTCTTCATAATGATCCGACTTTCTGTGGAGAAAAAGCCGGGCCGTTACAGTTGGTATCGGAGCATAGGTTGAGCGAATGCCTAAGCTTTTGGTTAATTGAATATCAGAGCACTAGGTTGAGTGAATACCAAAAACCTATGTAATAGTTTATGTTATTAATATAATTTATTCGTTCCGCTGTGAGATCGTTGTTGTTGTTTCTTTCTTTCTTCTCTTCTTTTCTATTTTCTATCCCTTTCTTTCTTCATAATGATCCGACTTTCTGTGGAGAAAAAGCCGGGCCGTTACAGTATGTAATTTGTTTAAGATAATTAATTAAGTTTAATTAATTTAAACACTTGATGATTTGATAAATGATTACTTAATTTAATTTATGGATTTGTAATTACTTAGTAAAGAAATAATGGTAATTACTGGATGTAATTAACGGAAGATGATTTAAGAATGGAAGTAAGTTGAGTTTTGTAATTAATCAAGGGATTAATTAAATTAATTAAAAAGTAATTAAATTATGTAATAAAGTAATTAAGGGAAGTTAATTACTAAATGAGATTAATCAAAGGTGATTAATAAATGTGGTTTAATTTAAGATTAATTATTAAATGTAATTAATTTTAAATAGGATAATTAATTAAGGTTTAATTAATTAAAGGAAAGTGATTAATAGTTAATTGATTTCTATAATTAACTAAAGAATAATTACTTAATGTAATTAATTTAAATAAAGTAATTAATTAATTGAAGTAATTAAGGGAAGTTAATTACTGGTTAAGATTAATCAAAGGTGATTAATAATTGTGGTTTAATTAAGGTTAATTACTTAATGTAATTAATAGAATAATTAAAAGAAGTAATTAAGGATCATTAATTTATATAATTAATGATGTAATTAAAGTTTGATTAATTAAGATTAATTAATCAATAATAAGTAATTAAAGAGTAATTAATTAATGTAATTAATTAAGGATTAATATAATTAAATATAGTTGATTAACTTAATAAATTTTAGTTAATTAATTAATGAAGTAATTAAAGGTTAATTACTATAAGTAGTTAAGGATAATTAATTTAAATAATTAATTAAAGATAAATTACTTGGATGTAATTAAAAGATAATTAATCAAAGATGATTAATTGAAATGAATTATTAGAGGATAATTAATTAATTGATTGTAATTAATTAATGGTTAAGTAAGAAGGATTTATAAAATGAAGTAATTAATATCGGCTGTGTAGTGCCACGCTACACAACCGTGTCGCTCAAAAAAAAATGAAGTAATTAATTTAATTCACTTTAAATTAATTAGAGATGATATAAATCATTACTTATGAATGGGTGATACTATTGAATACTTGGCATTGATTGATATCTCTAATGAGATATATGCTGTGTAACTCTGTAAATTGTTGTATACTATGTAATAGTTTATGTTATTAATATAATTTATTCGTTCCGCTGTGAGATCGTTGTTGTTGTTTCTTTCTTTCTTCTCTTCTTTTCTATTTTCTACCCCTTTCTTTCTTCATAATGATCTGACTTTCTGTGGAGAAAAAGCCGGGCCGTTACAGTAAGCGAAGTTGTTGGTTCAGTGGGATCTGGTTCGGTAGGTAGGCGAAGTTGTTGGTTCGGTGGTATGGGAAGTAGGTTGATTCGGTAGTGGGTGGACCGGTGCAGTTGATTTGGTGGATGGTCTGGTTTACCCTGGTTCGGCGAGGACTTACCTCCCCTCTTTGGTTCGGTGAAAACATGCCCAACAGAAAGTATGATTTCGGAAACGATATGATTTCAATGTGATAAGAATTTGAAAGTGAATAAAATTTTGAAAGTATGGTTTTGAGAATATGATATTTTGATATAAATTGTGACTTTACTTTTGAAATGTAAAAGAACCATCCGGTGTGAAATAAGCGTTTGGTTGTTAAAGAGACCGTGATCGGATATTGTCATACTCTCTGCCAATACCGAAAACCACTTTAACAACTGTGTACGTGGTGGAGATTCAAGAAATGAAGTAGGATGGTTTGGCGAACGATTTCTATATAATGTATGACGTGACCCTGACTCCCGTGAGTCAGCTTAGATGTGACTAAAACAGGAGCTATACCGTGCCAAGTGAGGTCATTCCTCCTATTGGGCATATTTCTTTGATACTATATTTTGACTTTGTGATTGATTTGGTGGCCACCCCTCGATTTTGATTGTGGGAGTGTGTCCGAGGTGGGCGGTAGTAGCTGCTATGCGTTACCACCAGTATGGGAGTACAACTGGTATATCTACCCTGGAATTGCCTCGAGTGCCGTGTTCACATGCCCTAGCGCGCCTTCTACGAGTTTGGTTTGTACCATACCTATGGAGTGCCCTCTGATAGCCCTCCAGTTTACGGAGGAATTATGGTACTTTATAGACTATGGGAATATATAAAAATGTGTTAAGGGGGATATGGGTAACGCCTTAACGCTATTTTAATACTTTACTTTATTGTAGACACTATTATAATAGCGTATTGTACTACATAGTAGATAGTTTAATGGGTCCTTAGGAGATGTGAATCCCGAACATCCCTTAAGTTATTGCACTCACGTTAGACATTGGATAGGAGATGTCAAACCATGTAAACATATCCGACGCCGTTTACACTCATATTTATTTACCGTTGATTTAACTTGCATAAGAGCTTTTAGTTCTGACTCGAGTGTTTTATCTTTCAATTCGCTCGGGTCAGCCTGAGCATTTCAGGGTTGAAGAACTTATTTCTGGAGGATGAAGAGGAAGCTTTTTACTATTATTATCTATGATATGTATTCTACTGCACGCATATTGTTCCGCTGCATTATTTATTTATATCTGATATGAATAACTCTGATTCTGCATTGTATAAGTATAATCAAATGTTTTGTAAACAGCTTCATGAACTATTATTTGATTATTATATTTTCTCATTCCGTTGCAAGATTCTGTATTTGTTTTATTTCTTTCTCTTCTCTTATTTACCCCAATAACAATCAGTCTCTTTGTATGGTTTAAGTCGACACGTGTGTCTGCTTAAAACATCCAAAAAGGCAGGTCGTTACAACAAAAAATAATATAATACACTTTATACATCCTAAATCTCCAAAACAAACTCTATAATTATCTCTAAGATAATACAAGTACTGGTATAGCTCCACGGTACTGCACATCGGAATATAAAAGGCAGTAAGCTCCATATAAATATATGAAAGTGTAGCGTCCTACTGGTACTCCGTAAAGCTCCGTGTGCTATCCAGACCAATTATCACTATTCAACTCATTTAAGAGTACGTGAGATAATAAGAAGCAAAGCATAAAACCTCAGGTCAGACAACAGTCTAGTGTGAGTGATACATCATCTCAAAATAACTATAAAATCGTACATAGTAAATATAGACATAAGGTATGAAGAACCATACCTAACCTTTGTCCTTGGATCCAAAGAGTTAGCACATAACAGTTGGTATTTGCTAATCTACTATGACAACCATATAAGTGTACTACAGTCGAAGTATAGTGTCATGTGTCTAGGAATATGGTCGGAAATACCTACATCATATGACACCCTAGAGTGATAAACAACCATGATTATGGCAAACATAGCATCCAACAAATAATCTTCACCATCACCCGTGTGCATTGGATATATGACAACTCATATGTCCCAATCGCAAACCAGGGACTCAATCGAAACCATAGTGTAACAACCCGCATTCCAGTGGACATAGATTTTTCGCAAACTTGAAAACCCTGGTCCACTAAAATATAGATTGCCGGTTTGGTATCCTGCAAAAGAGAAATTATATCAGAGCTCTAATGATAATAACTCACGGCAGAAATAAGTAAATATAATAGATCATAATAATTACTGACCTAGAATTGATATCTCTAATGTCAAGTGCCTTAGCCAGACAATTGCTCCAAACAATACCAGTACCTGCCCTTCTAAATCCTATGAGTTATAGTGAGGAGGAGGTCAGAACAACATTCCAGTGACTGGTAAATTATACATCTTATAATAACACTAGCTTATGTTAATTGTTCACCATTTCTTGTTATGTTAGATTTTATCATTAGTCGCTATGATTTCATCGCTATGTACGAACCATTCCCATCTACCTCCCATAGATTTATATCTATATATATAAATATATATCCCATCGTCCACTAATGGACCTAGATATTATCTCCACCGGTATATATCGCTCAGCACCTCGTAAGAATCCATCGCCTTGATGCATCATGATCATCGTATCGCTCGAGGATATCTTATAGTGCTCACCGATGACCTTTACTCCATTAGGTCCTGTATTCTTTGATGATTTTCACCTTTGTCTACTTCATGTATTGTGGATTTCTAGCCCTATGCACCTCCAACCCATCTGTGTTTTAAAGGAATCTCTTCATGGGTTAACTAGCCTTGCCATATCAAACGAACTAACAAACTACTGTGGCGGTGCATAACCCAACTGAATCAATCCAGGTAAGCGGAAGAGATCGGTTAGGCGTAACCTTTTCCTTATCGTTGGCTGCAAAGGATCGATGACGAGCTTGCTAAATATGCAACTCCTATCCTTTGTTTTGGTATCCACGCACGCTAGCCCTACATTCCCTATTGCATAAGTCTGATCCCGCCCATTGTCCATTTAGATTTCCTAGTGCAATCAAGGCAATACACTCCTCTAAACAAATTTGAAGCAGACTACTCTATAGTGCTTGTACGGTCTCGCCATCCGCTTAACGTCCGCCCGGTGCCAATAATCACGGAGGTTCCGTTCCAAGAACTAACATAACTTGAAGGTATCCCTTCATCGATATGCAAGCGCATACTCTCCACGGGTCCTGTGGTTGAATATGCTTTCGCACTTCAACCTATTCTAATGACACTTAATATCATTTTCTTTCTATAATTTATATATTAAATTATAACTGCCCACACCCATCAAAAATGCATATCCAAGCTACTTATAACATATGATTTATATATATGTTCTCATTCTTCCATTCTTTCTTTCATTGCCTCTATAACTCCTATAGTTGATTACAAGTCTTATTTTACTATGCATTTAGCCTTTCTTCTTCAAATTCATTTACTGCTTCCTTTTCAATTCTTTAATATCGTTGCCTTTTTACTTATTGGTTCTAACTAACATTTCTATTCCCATTTCACTCTCTATTCTTCTTCTTGCCTATTTCTCAAAGCCTCTTTCTTTTATTTTAATTGGTATTCGTACTTTATTCATGACTTGATGATTAACTTTTTGGATTTGCTATGTTTTAGTATATTGCAACTAAACTTCTATTTAATATATCTTAACGCTGTAAATTTCCATATCTAATTAAAAGAAGAGATGTTTGTATGAGGTTTGTAATTACAAGGAATTGCCTTTTTATTTTTCTTGAAATAGAAAATATTAAACAAGGAGATTTTTCCTTGTTATATACATCTCTTTCCTTTTATTTTCACTTGGGCATTCCTTGTTATTCCAAACGTCACACTTTTTATTATTTGAGCTTGATAATATGTGGAAATTTTCTTGACAATCCAAGTTCCATTGTATTAATATATCACAAAAACCCTAAATAGCAGAATGAAGTTTATTTCAACTTAATTTATGCTCGACAAAATAAAAACAAGTTCCTAATCATTACGCATTCATTGTGATTTTATTTATTTCAGTTGTTGTGAAAATACCAATTAAATCTAATCATTTCGCAACTATAGAATTAAATATAGTCATTGCGTAATTACAGAAATAAAACTAATCATTATGCGATTGTAGAATTAAAACTAATCATTACGTATTTACTTAGGCAAGTTTCATATCTTCAACTTTTCACAATTATGAATTTTTTCACAAATTAAATTAAATTCACATGCATATAGGAATAGGTTTGCAATGAAATAATCTAATATCATATAAAAATATATAATATTCCTACTCACCTTTGTTAGTGCTCCCAAATCCCTAGATCTAATCCAGATCTAAACCATGTTATTCGTATTCTCCACTTTTGAATTCCTATTCAGATCCACAAATAACATTTATATAGATCTATTAGAATTTGGATTAGAGAAAAGAGATTTAGATTTATTAATTAGAACCAAATCTAAAGTTTACCTTCAATGTAGCAACTTGATTTGAACTTATTTCCTATCCTCTATTCTTTTCTATTATTCTCCAAAGTGTATCCATGTAGTCTAGATCTAGTTCTGTGTATTTGGAAATTTTGGAGGAGAAATGAAAATGGCAGAGCTTCCGCGCTCATTAGAAAATAATCAATTGGAAGTAAAGCTCTAGGTCCTAATTTATAGAGGTTCAAATCATGGGTCAACCGTTCAGGCCCTTACGTCAACCGTCCATGGTCGACCCAGGCATGGTCACGGTCGACCTGGGTAGTGCTGGTTCGGTGAATTAGGTGCATTCTCTTATTACGTTGATTTCTTACCATCAATATCCAATTAACGTTAATCAACGTTATCTTATCCCCTATTTATAATTCTTGAATGTTAAGTGATAGTTAAGTTTAATGGTGTTAATTAATCGCTAATTAATTTCAAATTATTTCTTTAATTATATATATATATATATATATATATATATATTTCCGGCTATAAAAATTCAAACGCTGATGACCTTTTCATTTGAACTCCGATTGGAAATGTTTTTATATGAATATTGGTCAGAAAATCACAACGAACACAATAGTGTAAGTTTCGTAGCCAAATTCTGACATTTGCAAAAATTCCATTTTTCACTGTTTATTATTTATTAATTAATTTATATTTTAATTAATTAACGTAAAAATGCGGGTTGTTACATTCTACTCCTCTTAAAAGAATTCCATCACCGAAATTTCACAAGGATTGGATCATGTAAATCATCGCACATCCATTCTACACTAATAATCAATTAGTGTACAACCAATTTTGCAACAATCCGTGTATATATGCACAATGCATCACAATACATATGACATCCATGAACAATCATTTCTAATTGGCGCCTTCTATATGAATGATTCCTTTTTAAATCAATTTCGAAAACTTGATGCTAATATCCTAAATATACTGGAAGTTCTACATGAATGTATCTTTTTGAAAAATCAAAAACTATTTTTCATCCAAATTTTCCCAAACTTTAGTAAATAGAAGCATAGTTCAACCAATTTTTTGTCCAGTTCCTACAATCCAAATTCCTAGCACAACTTTGCTAACATCCAATTTAGAAAAAATCAGTTTTCTAAACCTATTTTCGTATGCTTGGAAAGGATCTAGATGGAGAATTCCATATTTCCATCATTCTCTTGTGTAACCTCTTCCCACTGTATCTTCGGGTCTACTCCTTTGCCCCCAATCCTTTTCCTACTTCCTAAGTACAGTTTGCATAAATAACATTTATTTTAAAGTTAAAAAACATTGATGTTTCAGAAACATCCTTTTTAAACTTTTCATTCATCGATAGGGTATATAGGGAAAAATTCTCCATCAACAAAACTGCTTCCTTGTCGCTCACTGTATCCATTTTATTGCAATTATTGCTACGTGGTACAATCTACACTAATCAGCTTACCGGCTATTCCCTAATGTTGGCATGCGATATTTCAAAATTTCTAAAACTCAAAATCCTTAGCTGTTCAAAAAAAAAATTCAAAGTCATATTATTTATAATGAAAACTTTCCTAAACATTTTTTCATAAAATTTTTCTTTTTCAAAATATATGTATATTTACATCTTATAAATAATTCTTCGCATTTCTGATTATAGGATTTAGCCAACAATCCATCGTCCATAATGGACTTAACTTAATTGTGCGGTGAATTTTTAAGTTCTTAAAAAAATTTCTTTTATAGTATAAACCAGTAACCAAGTTCAGTTATAAATTTCAACCTTTGAGGTGCAGGGACATTGACCCGTCGCTACTCAACATTTCTTCCCTGTCCTCCGCTTGTCGAAATTTACTTTAGGAATATTTCTAATCTTTTCAGAACCTACATTTTCAATTTACATTTATTTAGCAGTTAGTTAAATAAATTTTCTTAATTTACTATTTAACTGCCAGTTTCAACTATTTTTTTTCCCTCGCATTAGTGAAGTGGTTTTCTCTAAAATTTCCTTTTTATTACTTTCTAAAATATTGTGTTCCACCTAGAAAACACATAAGAAGGAACATTTCCCTAAACGTACGCAGTTCATAGCAACAACTAATGCTTACAACCCACGAAAAGAAAAACTAACACTGTAAGGAAACACAACACGACTAACTACTACTACAAGAACGGACCTTTCAAACAAGCTTTCCCTCTACAACAACCTTCATATTTTATCCTTCCTTTATTACTTACATTGAATAAGGTCTATTGATCTATTCCATTCTATACTTAATTATGGAATACTATACATCTTCTCACTACAGTGGATATGAAATACACCTATAAAATCTTCATATTAAATGGAAACTAAGCTTGGGGAAATAACCTTCCGATCCACTCTTGTTTCCCCAACTTAAGTCTGCCAATATCCTCCATGTGTGTTTACCATCTGTTGGATAAATTCTCACCACCGGTCCAAAGCTAGACAAACCAAATCACCTCTGCCGATTCAACTCATCTCCTACCTCTGCCGAACCAACCAGCTTCTCAAGCTCCTACCGAACCAGCTTCTCAGAGCTCCTACCGAACCAGCTTCTCAGAGCCACTACCGAACCAGCTTCTCAAGCTCCTGCCGGACCAACTCCAAACCAGACCAAGGTACTACCACCTAGCACCGAATCACCTACAACCGGTCCACTCTACACTCCAACCATCTCCGAGCCAAAGCAATGCCGAACCAACGCTACCAGGCTAGATTACATCAGCCCAGGCCCACCAGCGGCTATGTACATCCAAGACCCCTGCCCTCAGCCTCACTCTATAAATAGAGGGACAAGGGTACAACAATGGGGACAAGTTTTGAGAGCTCAAGCACGGAGAGAACTTTCAAACAACTTTCTTTTACTTGTATCAAAGCTTTGTACTTGTAATCTAAACAAGAGAAGAGAAATAACATATAAAGTGGACGTAGGCACATTCTGGCTGAACCACTATAAATCTACGTGTCTTTTTACAGTTTAGCCCCTGCTTTTCATATATTTGCATAAATCACCCAAATCACTAAGAACAACATAAGATCTACTAAATCATACGACTTTGAGGTGTTTGTCCATTTTTTTCCCTAACATTTTTGGTGCTTTCATTGAGAGCTAGAAGCTCGAAGCTTCATCCACTTAACATTTTTCCTAACAACATTGTTCGCCACTTGGAAAACATGCCTCCCAAACCAAGAAAAGATGTTAACAAAGGAAAAAACATCGCATCCAGCAGTCTTCCGGATCCAGCTGCCACGAATCAAGTAAATCGTCCTCCTCCAGTAGCAGTAACAAATGAAGGACAGGCTAATCCGACCACTCCTGCCATAGAACAGCCCGCAGCAATTACTAGGGCAGATTTGGACAGGGTTGTGGTTGAAGTAACTAACCGCTTCACGTCCCAGCAGGAAGCCTTGGTGGACCATCTCATGTCACGCTTAAGGGATGCTGAAGAGTCCAATCGCAACACTGAATCATGGGGCGAGTCCCAGTCTGGAGGATCTCAGAGATAACAAAGATCTTCCTTCTTCGAAGGAGCTAACGGCAGAAGTAGCCATGGTAGGATCCGAGATCGAGCACAGCCCGAAGTTAGGCCTGAGGAAACGTTTGCTACCGAACCCAACGGGGGAGGTACCGGGCGAAGGTCAAATGTAGATGAGCCTGTCATACTGCCTAACCACGGAAACGCCAGTGAACGGGGCCGAGCTAGAGTCCAGCCCGAAGTTGGACCCGAGGAAGTGCTTAGATCAGAACCCAGCAGGGGAAGATCAAGGCAAGGGCCAACTGCAGCTGACCCTAGCATGCCCCCAGAAGATCAAAGGCAGCCATTAGAAAATATGAGGAATGATAGACGATACCATCCCTACAGGTCATCTGGACGGAATCAATCCCACAGAACAGAACCAAACTCATTTCTATCTACTCCAAATTCTGATGAAAGGATGGCACGCTTATTCAGAGAGTGCGTCCAACGGGAGCAAAGAGATCGAGGGATAGGCGCTAGGGTAACCAGCCCTTTCGCCCGCAATATCGAAATTGCTATCACTCCCCGAGAATGGAAGATGCCAACAATGGAACCTTACAAAGGAACCTCCGACCACGTTGTACACTTACAGAGGTACACACAACATATGCTCATGAGTGGAGCGACAGAGGGAGTACTGTGCAAATGCTTTCCGCTCTTCTTAGCAGATCTCGCTACCTCCTGGTTCTGTCATCTACCCCAGGGATCCATCAGCTCGTGGGAAATGTTGAAAGAAAAGTTTATCAGTCAGTTCCGCATCCATGTGGAACAACCTAAGGACGCTTATTCCTTATCCAGCGTCAAACAGAAACCTGGAGAGAAACTGCAGCAATACCTAACCCGATTCAATGCCGCAACAGCCGCGGTCCAAGATGCCGATGAGAAGCTTATCCTAATGGCCCTCTGTAGTGGTGTGCATCCGGACACTAAATTTTCTAGAAGGTTGACGAAAGAAAAACCAGCTACTTTACCCGATTTCTTCCATGAAGCCGGGAAATATATGAGGCTTGAGGATGCTGCCGTTGAGGGGCAGTCAGGACAGCAAAATAAGGCAACTCACAGCAACGCCCCTGCTGTGGCAAGGGACGTTCGAGGAAATGATTCCAGAGACAATGCTGGGGGCAAGAAGGGAGAAAAGCGCCTATATCGGCCTGGACCGAGATTCGACACTTACACTCACTACGCCATAAATGACCTTCTGCAACATTTTTGCAAGGTGTTGCCAGCTAAAATGTTGCGATAGCTATAGAATTTTGGTCCTACTGCAACATTGTATTTTTGGTGTTACCTTAGCCATAGAAATGTGTTGCTCTAGCTAAACAAGTGTAACACGATGCAACATTTTTATATAGTGTTGCCATAGATGTTATCAGATTAAAAAATTAAAAAAAAATTACACCTCAGCGATCCACACCACCATTTAAAACAAAATCTCAACCGTCGATTCACACCATCGATCCACACCTTACCAATTTCCATTTCCCGCTTTACTTTTCACTCATCCGCTTTCGTTTCTCACCCCCAATTTTCCAATCCCTAATTTTTATTCCTCCGACTTTAAAAAAAATGACGCCGCTCCTCCTTGTTTCTTCGATCTGGAGAATAACTGGCTTTGATTTTATCCCTTGTCGGCCATATCAATTTCCGTTATTTTCTTTCGCCTCGCGTCAGTTTTCCTCACTACTTCCGGATTTGCGATTTTGTTTAGGTTTTTGGCGATTCTGGTGATTCGAGGTAAGGCTGTGGGATTGCGATGGTTCAAGGAGTTGCTGATTTGGTCGCAATTTCGTGGTTGGGGCCTGATGTCAGAGTGGCAGGGGGTAGTCGAATTGGTTTCGGTGAAAACTAGGGCACGCGATTCCAGTTGCTTTGATGCTCTGCTTGATCGAATCTAGTGTGAGAAACGTTCCTGGTAGCTTGCTCCTTCGTTCTCCTTGATTGATTGCTCGAATTGCTTTGACTTCGTCGTCGGGTGCGAAGTGATATTATTTGGTATGTTTTCTGCCTTCTGGTTTACTTGAATATTCTTGATTTTGGTTACACTCGCACGCTTTTGCCGATGATGAATTGGGATTTATTTATAGGCTTTATTTCCTATAATCTCGTGTTTAATCTTTCTGTTGGACTTTGAGAAATCTGGTATGTTGGATTGCAATGATGAATACAAACATATGTGTGTTGAGCTTTGTTGGTTTTGCTTGGTCTGGACTGAACTGGTACCATGCTAACCTTGTTCTTTAACATGAACTGATGCTCCAAGTCCTCTGTATATCATGTTACTGCCTAGGTTTCTCTTGTACATGCCTGATGCATTCACTGTTTTTGCTTGATGGGCTGCCTATGTGTACTGCTGTGTTTCTTGCACTGGCTTGTCTATATTTTGCTGAACCTGGTTCTTGTTTGTTTTGTTGGTTGCTTGGCCCTGAGTTGAATCCAGTCGATGACTCGGGTTTGACCTTGTGCCGTGTCCGTTTTTTTGGCTTGTCTACATATCTGGCTGCACTTGAGTATGAACTTGCACTTGAGTAGTTGCACTTGAGTAGTTTCTTGTACTAAGCCTTATGATGCATGTATGTTCATCCATGTACATGCATTTCTTGGTCATGTTATGTTGCTTGCTGTGTTGAGTACTACTTTGTGCACTTGGCTTCTCCTTTGTGCATTTTTGCTTGAACTGTTGCTTGCTGTCTTCCATACTGCCTTGTATCCATGTGTTGCATTCATGTTTGGCTTATGCACTTATGAAAAGAAACAACCCAAATACCTGAGGCAAATAATATAACAAAAATATTTTCATTTTCTGTTCGAGTTAAATATTATTTTCCAGATTACTGCTTTTGAATTATATGTGACAGGTATTAAAGACTGGACAGCTGGATATAAGCTTGAAGACAGAGTCAAATCAAATGTGCATGAGCTTGAAGACAGGTTTCAAAGAAGGCTCGATCTTTCGAAATCGGATGAATCGGTCGATCCCCGTCGGGACTGCGGTGCCCCGGACCCCCGCCGGCGCTGCGCCCGGACCCGCTTCTCGGCTCGCCTTCGGCTCGGCACTCGGCTCGCCTTCGGCTCGGCATATATTTGTTAGTGTCGGTGTTTGTATAAATTGAAACTGCATATGTAATGAGTGAACTGAGTGATGTAGTGAGGAATATCTGTATATGTGAATATCAGTGTTATATATCATTGAATTGTAAAATAGTGGAGTCAGGAATTTGTACTATTTCAAATGTTGAAATAAAATATTTATTTAAATAAATTACTGTTTAAATATCAAATTCTGTGCAATAGAATTTTATTAAATAAATATTTATTTTTATTAAAAAATCAAATATGCTCTATATTGTGGGCCCCACAAATTCAAAAAGTTCATATCTATAGCAACATTTTGGAATGTTGCTACAGATACCTATGGGTGTTGCCATAGACCCAAATAGGGTTCTATTGCAACAATATTACTTATGTTGCCTTAGATAGTCAAAATGTTGCCTTTGAGGTCTAAGGCAACGGCAAAAATTGCATCACCCTAAAAGTGTTGCCATAGACCTATGGCAACATTTTTCGGGCCTGAGCCAACATTTTTTTTGTGTTGCAGTAGGCCATTTATGGCGTAGTGACTCCTTTGAACGAGACCGTCGAAAATATCTTCCTTGCCACCCAAGGCGAAGTTAGATACCAACGCCCACCATACAAGAAGGAATCAGATAACGCGCAGAAGTCTGGAAAGTTCTGTCGCTTCCACGAATCTCACGGGCATGATACCAATGAATGCCATCATCTCCGGGATCTGATTGAGGAACACATCAGAAGGAAGAAACTGGAACGCTATGTAAAAAGTCAGGACAGGACTCCAGCTCCTGCCAATGAAAACCCAAGGCTACCCTCACCAGAGACCGGTAGAGGAAACCGCAACGCTAGCGGCTCTAGTCAAGAGAAGATAGTGGTCCACACCATCTCGGGAGGACCACACATCGCAGACAGGAGCTGGAAAGAGATGGAAAGATATGGAAAGTCGCTCAGAGACAATAAAGACAGTGTCAATTCAGTTATAAAAGAACGCCACCCGAAAAGGAAAGAAAGTGATGACATCACATTCGGTAAGCGTGACCTAGAAGGAAGGCAATACCCTCACATGGATCCCATGGTTATCTCTGCCCGGCTCGGTCCCGCCGAAGTTTACCGAATCTTAGTGGACACTGGAAGCTCAGTAAATATCCTATTCAAACATGCCTTCGACAAAATGAAACTATCAATGAAGGATGTATCTCCCTGCGATAAACCACTACACGGTTTCACTGGAGATGCGAAGATGCCCCTCGGGCAACTAGACCTCTTTGTTGAGATTGAAAGCCATCCCCGCTCCATTGTACAGAAACAGACGTTTGTGCTAATAGAAAACCGTTCGGCCTACAACGCCTTCTTGGGAAGGCCGGCCTTGTCCGACTTCCAAATTGTCCTAGCCCCATGGTGCCTAAAGATGAAATTTCCAACGGACAATGGAGTAGGGGAAGTAGAAGGAGACCAGGACATTGCTTGAGACTGCTATGTGACCAAACTTCGCAACAACCACAGGAAAGATAAAGGGAAGGGTGTAGAGGTTGCCCTCTGCATGAAAAGTCTAGAAGCATAGCAACTAAAGAAAGCCCCTCCTCTTCGATATACCAGCGACCCTTTCAATGAATTAGACCCTAGGGACAAAGAGGAGGAGGCCACCGCCGAGCCTGCAGAGGCTATGGAGTTTGTATCTGTAGACAAGCACGACTCAAGTAGACTATTAAAAATTGGGTCCCAACTAAAAGCAGAGTTGAAGGAGCAACTCATTGACTTTCTCCGCCACAACTTGGATGTATTCGCATGGTCACACGCTGATATGACTGGAATCCCCTCTGACGTAGCATGCCACGTACTAAACATTGATCCTACCAAGGCGCCCGTAAACCAAAGAAAGAGAAGTATGGGGGCAGAGCGATCAGCTGCCCTCGACGAAGAAGTAAAGAATCTACTCGCCAATGACTTCATACGAGAAGCCATCTACCCGGAATGGATCGCTAACCCGGTGCTGGTAAAGAAGGCTAATGGGAAGTGGCGAACATGCATTGACTTCTCCAACCTAAACGACGCCTGCCCAAAGGATTGCTTCCCACTTCCCCGAATCGACCAACTTGTAAACAGCACAGCCAGGCACGAGCTCTTATCTTTTATGGACGCATACTCAGGGTATAACCAAATTCCTATGCATGCTCCCGACCAAGACCACACTAGTTTCATCACCGACCGGGGTTTATACTGCTATAAGGTAATGCCTTTCGGACTTAAAAATGCAGGAGCCACCTACCAACGCCTCGTCAACAAGATGTTTGCGGGGCTAATAGGGCAAACTATGGAAGTGTACGTGGATGACATGCTGGTAAAGTCAAGGAAAGCCGACGATCACGTAAGCCACCTAGGCGAGATGTTCCAAGTACTTCGACAGTATGGAATGAAGTTGAATCCTCTAAAATGCTCCTTCGGAGTGTCATCAGGAAAGTTCTTAGGATTCATCGTCCATGCCAGAGGGATTGAAGCAAACCCTGAACAAGTCCGAGCGCTAAGGGATATCAAGATACCTTCCACTCGGAAGGAAATGCAAAGCCTGAATGGAAAAGTGGCCGCCCTAAGCCGATTCATCTCCAAAGCAACGGACAAGTGTGTCCCCTTTTTCGAAGCTCTAAAGAAAGACAAAGGAAAGTTCGAATGGACCGACGAATGCCTGACCGCTTTCCTTAACTTAATCGAACACCTCCAGAAACCACCGGTACTCTCAACTCCAAGCGAAGGCAAAGAATTATACCTGTACCTTGCTGTGTCATCTCACGCCCTAAGCGCTGCCTTGGTAAGGGAAGACAACCGCACGCAGCGGCCAGTTTACTTCGTCAGTAAGAGGTTTACGGGGGCAGAAGTCAGATATCCTAAACTTGAGAGGCTAGCATACTGTTTACTAATCACATCGCGGAAACTGCGTCACTACTTCCAATCCCATTCCATCAAAGTTCTGACCGATCAACCACTGAGGCAGGTACTCCATCGTCCCGACACTTCTGGGTGACTACTTAAATGGTGCATTGAACTGAGTCAGTATGATATCACCTATCGCCCTCGCACCGCCATCAAGGGACAAGCCATGGCTGATTTCATTGCAGAATTCACTACCAACGAAGATAAGGAGCAATTGGAAATAGCAGAAGATATCAAGTGGAACCTCTTTGTGGATGGTGCATCAAACGAACAAGGCTCGGGGGCAGGTGTGGTAATAATCACTCCCAGGGGAAATAAGCTGCACTATGCTATAAGGTTGGAGTTCGCTGCCACCAACAACGATGCAGAATATGAAGCAGTGATAGCTGGATTAGAACTTGCCATAGAAATCGGAGCTAATTCTTTGTGTCTTCATAGCGATTCTCAACTTATTGTTAATCAAATACTAGGAGAATTCCAAGCTCGAGAAGAACGACTCATAGCATATTTAAAGAAGACCAAGTTACTTCTCAGCCGATTGAACCACTACTTAGTCAAACACATCCCTCGGGAAGAGAACCAAGAGGCCGACGAATTGGCAAAGCAAGAAAGTGTGAGAGACAGCGCCATCTTCGGAGCAGTAACCATCTCAAAGCAACTGACTCCAAGTTTTGAGCAAGTGAATCTGATAGCTGCAACCGAAGAAGCAACTTGGATGACTCCCATCCAAGACTACCTACAAATCGGCACACTACCCAACGGGCGCAACGAAGTCAAGAAAATCTTGAGGAAAGCTTCCCGCTACACAATACAAGAAGACATCCTCTATCAGCGCGTATTCTCTAACCCGTTATTAAGGTGTGTCGCTGGGAGGGAAGCTAGGGAAATCTTATCCAACATTCATCAGGGAAGCTGCGGAGATCATACCGGAGGGCAAACATTAGCAAAAAAGATACTCCGATATGGATATTTCTGGCCCACCTTAAGCAAGGACGCCTTAGATTTCGTCAAAAAATGTGACAAATGTCAGATGTTTGCTAAGATTCCGCGGTTACAAACAGCTGAGATTACTCAAATGAACAGCCCTTGGCCCTTTGCAGTACGAGGAATTGACTTGATTGGCGAACTGCCAATGGGCCGAGGCGGGGCCAAATATGCTATAGTAGCAGTCGACTATTTCACCAAATTGGTGGAAGCAGAACCCCTAAATAAGGTATCTTCAGCAAAAGTTATTAACTTCTTGATCAAAAATGTTCTATGCAGGTACGGAGTCCCATTCAAAATCATATCGGACAATGGACTTCAGTTTGACAGCGAGGAGTTCGCCAACTGGTGCCAAGGGCACGGAATTCACAAAAGCTTCTCATCCGTAGCTTATCCCCAGGCAAACGGACAAGTCGAAGCCGTCAACAAAGTTCTCAAAACTCTAATAAAAAAGAAACTCGAAAATTCAAAAGGCGCTTGGGTGGATGAACTTCCTACGGCACTGTGGGCCTATCGCACATCTTTCAGAACATCAACAGGGCATACTCCTTTCTCTTTGGCATATGGATCGGAGGCTATGCTCCCAGTTGAAACCATCGTGCCTTCCCACCGTTGGATCCACTATAACCCAGAAGAGAACGAAGAACTTCTTTACATGTCTTTGGATCTAATTGAGGAGAGAAGAAATGATGCAGCCATCAAAGCAGCAGTCCACAAGCAAAAAGTGGCAGCACAATACAATTCCAAAGTCAAGCATCGTACCTTACGAGAAGGGGATCTTGTCCTCAAGCGAATCTTCCCTCGCCCCAGAGCACTAGATCCAATCTGGGATGGTGTAATTCATGAATATCTCCACAATGGAGCTTATATTTTGTCAACAGTGGACGGGGAGGTGTTCCAGAGGGCATGGAACATCCAACACCTTCGTCGATACTTTTCTTAACTTGTACTGCCCATATGAAGTGAATTAACAAAGAGAATCAGTGGACGTAGGCATTTTCGTGCTGAACCACTTTAAAAAAACTTGTCTCTTTTTAACTTGTTCCTTTATATCTTGGCTGCTTGTTAACTTTATCCTTTTCTGTTGAACAAAATCCTGTGCAAATAGCATTTTCATTCAAGGCGCTCCACAGCGCGACTTCTCCTGGACAAGACCTAACAGGTACTATACGAATCTATGCCCTCGCCAATGAGACACTTTTGCTCCAGCATCCCTCTGCTGCGGGTTAACTCATTGCTCGTGACGGCCCTCAAAGCCAACTGTAATGAGCCGATTATAAGCCACCTAGAAGGCCGACTATAGCCGAGGCAGCTCATTACGGCGTTCGGTTCGCCGGCAACTGTGAACCGATTATAAACCCCAACATAAGGTGTGGCCAACCAGGGGTAGTTCATGGTTGACGATCGGCACCCACGCTAGTCGGCCATAGTAAATCGAATAATACCCACGATTACGGGCCATAATGGCCCGGGTAGTTACTGTGCGCGATCTCGGCTCCGATGTGTCTTAAGTGCGGCTGTGGTAAAAAAGAATTAACTCCCCGCGGAGGCGTAAGATGGGTGACAAATGTCTCCAAGACCCACAGCTAGGGAAAGTGACTACAAAGCCCGTTTGCCATGAACTTAAGCACATCGAAGGCCTTCCGTGATTGGAAGTTTTACTATTTCACATATTTCAATTCTATTTAAAGAACTTTTCTCCTATCCTCTATAACAATCCCTGAAGTACAGGACACAGAGTAGAAGATACTCACCAGCGGGAATGGGAATTCACGGTTAGATAGCAGGACATTCAACTGAGCTCCATCCTCGGTCGTACAAAAATATTCAAAACTGCCATCTACAATTAGAACATGAAAGGCGGTATTTTCTTCTTTTATACAAATTCCTGACTATAATTTATTCATACATCACACTAGCATTATAAGGCATGAAATTATGCTTTAAGCAAGAACTTGGCATTAAACACAACTGGATTACAAGCATATGCATAGCTATATTTCACATACAACATGTGAAAATAACAAAAGAATTCATAAAACGACAGAATCAGCTTAAGTTAAAAAATTACACGTCAAGAATAGTGTTGTTTATTACAAGTAGCATAATTACAACCTAAGAGTTACGTTACTATTTTGAGACTAACGTATACAACAATGTCAAGCCCACCAAAAGATATCCAGGTCCAATCAAGGAGCCGGCTGCGTCGGAGTATTGACCTTATCCTGTTGCCCACCTGTTCGGTCAGAGAATGGAATCATTAGTGATAAGCAAACAGAGTTAACAAAAGAAGAAACTAAAGAAGAAAAGGTTACCAACAACTTCCCCTTGATCATCTTGGTCGTCATCCCCTACTTCCACGCCTGCCTCCTCAGCTGCAAACAACCGCATCCCCTCCTTCACCGCTATCTTCTCCTTCTTGGTGAACTGAGCAGTTACCGCATCCATCCTAAAGGCCACTCCACCCTCCTTATCCGCCTCAGCCTTGGCCTCCTCTAAAGCCCTGAGGTAAATCCTAGCCATAACCCGGGGGTAGTCGTCCATCCAAGATAAGCTGCCCTGCTTCCAAATGCGAAAGTACATATCCTGCAGCATATCATCCATCATCCCTTCATTTTCCTCAAACTCCCTCATACGAGCCTCAGAAACCGATAGCCTTGCAATGGCAGCATCCCTCTCCAGTCGGTATCGTGAGCAGTCAGCCTGAAGGGACCTCCTCATCGCCTCCATCTCCTCCTTTAGCCTGACCTGAGCAAGCCCTACAGCTTCAAGCTTCCCCGACAGCTCCTCTACCTGCTCAAGATCTGCCCTCCGAACCTCGTCCACTGTCGAGATGGCCATATTTATCTGCTCCTTGCAGGCAGCCTCCATCTTCCACAATTCTGCCTTACTAGCCTCCTCCATAGTCTTCCTCAATCGCCCGGAGGCAGCCTCATGCTGAGAAATCTGAATGGCCTGATCAGCAAGTTGTTTGGCCTGGTCCGAAACCATCAATCGTAGTCGGATGTTGGCACTCCCAATCTCCCCTCCAGCCTTAACCAACCGGGCATGATTCCCCATCAGCTTCCTAGTCTCCTCCGCCACCCGATCAATATTAGCCTTGGCCTCGTCTCCCATGGTAACTATCCGAGTAGTAAGTAAATCGAGATCTAAGGACTTGGCCTCATCAAGCACCCGTACCATGGGATTGCGGGGAAGAAGGTGATCACCGGTAACCTCGTCAAAGGTAATATCATGGGAACTTGGATCCAGATCAGGATGACCCGCAAATGGATTACGAGCCAAGCCAGGACGATCAATCTGAGTAACGGTAGGATTTTCAGACGGGTGCGGAGAGAGTGCGAACTCAGTATCCTCCTCCGTGATATCATGAAGAGGCTGAACTGGGGGCTGAGGACCAAGTGAAGGTTCGGATAAGGGATGAATCCTCTTTCTCTTTCGAATACCCTCTTCAATAACCCCGAGAAGAGGAAGGTAGCCGACTACATCCCCGGGATGGTGGGTCGAAGGCTTCGGCTTGGCGGAAGCTTTGGAGAGCTTGTATTGTTCAAGCCTGTGCCGAAGATCTGAGACCTTGGCCATTTTACCTGCTCCTGATATGAAGAACAAGTGTCACATGCTTACATTGATCCATAATTCGAGAAACGCGGTAAATTAAAAGTTAAAAGAAGAAAGGAAACACATTAGTTATACAAACCCTGGGGAGGAGTAGGATACTGCAATGAGTCCTGGATTTCATTCCAGGACGGGAGCGGATCATAAAATATTCCTAAGTCCCTATCATAAATGGAGCCTGCAGGAGTCAAAAGTTCACCTTGAGTCGTCGAAGCCACCTTGGCTGGAATAGTCCGAGAAGACTCGCTTGCACCGGTCCCGGCCTTGTCAGCTTTCCCGGATTTCTCTACCAAAGCCGGTTCTCCGTCCAGCCCCTCGAAAGCTTGGTGGAATGCATCATCCGTCCACTCCTGAATCTCGCCTGCTTGCCCAAGAAGCAAGGCCCCGATGCCATCGCCACCATCTCCACCCTCACCTCTCTCCTCCTCCACATCTTCCTTCCCCGGAGTAAGTGGACAAGTGTTGGGGGAAGGACCATCCGACTTCTTAAGCTTCTTACCTCCGACCACTGGAGATTTTGAGAAAGGCTTCCTCTTGCCACTCTCTACTGTGACACCTCCCTTAGCTCGAGCAGCCGCCCTCTCCTCCCCCGTTTCCCTCTACTTGACTACTGACTGCTGTGGAAGGATCAAATTATACTCCAGAAGGGTCGCATTTCTTATCAGGTAAGCAGCCGATCTATCTCTCCCGGGGATAGCTTCTATCTCGGCCGCCGCCTGAACCAGGCGGTCATTCTCCACAACCGCAAAACCACCTGTTGCTAGCAAGAAATAAAATCACGTAAGATAAAGCACTGTAGTTGTAGCGGAAATTATAAATAAAGCTTCACACTTACAGCCGGAGGTGAAGCGACGAATGGAAACAGAGTCACCCCTGATGAAGAACCATTCTTTCTTGAACATACTGAACTTCGAGTATAAGTCCAGGACGGGCTTAAAGGATACAGCAGATTCCAAGCTGATATAGGGAGACCCCTTCTTGTAGCCTCTCAAGTTGTACAAATACCGGATCTCCCGGTTGGAAGGAGGATGCCCATATCTCCTCTGGAAGATGATGAAGAGACTCACCAGAATGGCATAAGAGTTGGGTTGAAGCTGGAATGGGGCCACCTTTAGATATGTAAGAAAGCTGACTACCCAAGCATTAAGAGGCGGGATGGCACCACACATGCAGTGGTATCTGCTGTAGACAAAGTACCCTTCAGGAGGGTCATATGGCATAACTTCTCTCCCTGGCAACAGCATGCGCGCTCTATCGATTCCGAAAGAACGGGAGATGACATCAAGCTGCTCCTCCTTGAGGGAGCTGGGAAAGCAATCGGGCGGGGAGTTCAGAAGTTCCTGAGGGCCGTACCCATCCACCAATGATCTCGGGGCAGTTCCGTGACGTTCTGGTCCTGGCTGAGCAGGGGGCACTGCGGAAGATTCTCCTTCGCCCTGGGATTTCTTTTTATCTGATCGAGTTTCTGCTTTACGAGACATTATCTACAACATCGGAAGAACATGTTGTTAAAACAGAGGAAATAAACAAACAAGTACATGTAGTCCGGAATTTCGCTCGTGATATGAAAAATGAAAAAATCAAGTGTATAAAGTTCATTCGGCACCCAGAGTAAATGTTCATTCGGCACCCAGAGTACACATTCGTTCGGCTATCCAACTCTCAATCTCATTCGGCGGTCATGCCCTCCGAATGAAAAAGTTCGTTCGGTGCTCAGAACCCCCGTGCTCATCCGGTAATCCAAGAATGACGAGTTCACTCGGCACTCAGAATACATAGATTCATTCGGCAGTACCTGATTCGGTGTTCTGAAGCAATTCGGCAGAGAATTTGATTCGGCAGGAATGTTTGGTTCGGCTATCTTGGATTGGAAGGGAATAACGAAAGTATACAGCCCCTACTTATAGGAAAATATAGGATGCCGGACCAGTTGGATCGGCACTCAGCGATCGAATGAAAGGAAACAAAGTAGGCCATACGCCAGCATATACCCCACTTTGGGGGGCAAATGTTGGGTAAATTCTCACCACCGGTCCAAAGCTAGACAAACCAAATCACCTCTGTCGATTCAACTCATCTCCTACCTCTGCCGAACCAACCAGCTTCTCAAGCTCCTACCGAACCAGCTTCTCAGAGCTCCTACCGAACCAGCTTCTCAGAGCCACTACCGAACCAGCTTCTCAAGCTCCTGCCGGACCAACTCCAAACCAGACCAAGGTACTACCACCTAGCACCGAATCACCTACAACCGGTCCACTCTACACTCCAACCATCTCCAAGCCAAAGCAATGCCGAACCAACGCTACCAGGCCAGATTACATCAGCCCAGGCCCACTAGCGGCTATGTACATCCAAGACCCCTGCCCTCAGCCTCACTCTATAAATAGAGGGGCAGGGGTACAACAATGGGGACAAGTTTTGAGAGCTCAAGCACGGAGAGAACTTTCAAACAGCTTTCTTTTACTTGTATCAAAGCTTTGTACTTGTAATCTAAACAAGAGAAGAGAAATAACATATAAAGTGGACGTAGGCACATTCTGGCCGAACCACTATAAATTTGCGTGTCTTTTTACAGTTTAGCCCCTGCTTTTCATATATTTGCATAAATCACCCAAATCACTAAGAACAACATAAGATCTACTAAATCATACGACTTTGAGGTGTTTGTCCATTTTTTATGCAAACACCATCTGTTATTATCTTCTCTTAATCTCATTCTTTAGACAGTATTCTCAATCCTTGATATTTCTTTTATCCATAAGCCTCCAAGATGCATATCCAAAACTTATAGAGGTGTACATTAATATCCTCTTCATGGTTTACACACGTATCAAAATAACATTCCTAGGCTCTTTCTAGTGTCCTTGCACTCTGTAGGGACTTCTTCTTACCGTTCCAAAATTAGTCATTGTTATCTTCTTCATATCCTTATTATTTTCCCTGTCTTACTTAGGCGTTAATTCTTATCTACTCCATATTAAAATACCGATTTTGTCTTTATCAGCATTTTTTTCAAAAAGTAAAACTTCAAAAATTCTTGAAATGATTAATCCCAAAACCCTTGCCTTTAAAAGTGCTACATAGAAACTTCTGTTAAACTCAAAAAAATACTTAGTGTTTTAACTCTTTTTATAACTTACATTTTTAAGATTTTTGAATTTAACTTATTCGCTAAGCTTAAAAGGGAACGTTAACAAGTTTAAGTTTAAAATCAAATCAGCTTTTTCTTTTAAAGAACATTCTAACTTTTATTAAAAATTGGGGATTTTTAATTCAACTGTATATTAAGTTTTTATTTCAAAAACTTACTTATTTTCACCAAACCATTCCTTTCAAAAATAGAATTTACAATGTTTTTAAAACATATTCCATCATTTTTAAATTATAGAAAATGGAGTAGATAAGGACAACTATCATCCTATTATTTTCCTTATATCTCCTACCCTCCCAATCATCCAATATTAGGTGGAGTCATTACTATTAGAAAAGTGGGACTTTTAAAAGATGTTTAAATTAAATGCACATAACAATGGAAAATGTCCATTTTTCTTTGTTCGTCTCTTAATTTCCTAGTCCAATTTAGATTACTAGCATTGCTTTTTTTTAATAAAATTTATGGACACTACTTCTAATTGCTACACTTTTATTATACTTGAGGATTGTAAAGACCCAGAAATTCAGTAATTTGAATTTGGAATATTTAATTTAATTTAAATATTGAAAGGTTAATTTAATAAGTTAAATAACTTAAATTTCAAATATTGTGATTTATTTGATAATTAAATTGTTAAGTTTAACATTTGAAATTGTTTAAATAATTGAATCTTGAATTTAATATGAATGAAAACGATTTCAAAAGTTGAATTAATTTATATTTGAACATGAATTAAGATAGTAAACTTTTAAATTTGGATTTAAAAGCGATTTAACTAATTTTGGAAATTGCTCATTTTAAATAACGTGTAAAAATAGCCTTCCTGGGCATAGTCTCGGATTTCGACGAAACCCGTTTCATTGGATTCGTAATAGTGAATTATTATATGCTGTCGAATTTTGTAGCAATTGGACGTATCGTTTGGTCGTGCGAGTTCGAAACACGTAGAAATTTATTAAAGGAATTTTAATTAAAGTAATTTGATTATGAAAGTTAACTTCCGTATATAATAAAATGGATCCTGATATATATTCCATTGTGTTCGGAATAGGGGTATAACATATAGAATGCCAGGCGACACATTTTGTTTGGAGTTTTTAAATGTTTTTAGAATTTTATAAAAAGGGTTTCTTCCTCGGTGATTGATAAATATACTTATACCGTTAAGGCAGGTATACAGATATTTTCTAAGTATTGAAATAGAAGGGTTTGTGAATATACCTTTATAAAGTATTTTGATACAAGTATTTAGAAGATGGTTTTATTTAATGAAAAGATTAATTAAGGGGACATGGTGTGGCTTGGTGCTTAACTAAATGTTGGTTTTCCCTATGGAATTAAATTCCTGATCGAATGTTTGTTATTCGATAGTTAAATAACCGACTATCGGCATTTGGACCCAAAAGTAACTTTGTAAATATCTAGGAGAAACACGTGATTGTTTATCTTTGACTGTAAATCTCGTTTCGTTCTTCTAGGACAATGATAAGGAAATCTGTCCACTAACGGTTAGGAGGTGATCTCCGATCTTATCTTTGATTGTTTATTTCCTAAAGAACCGGGGTTGAGTTTACCAAAAACCGTTGAATGTTGTTTCGAAGAGACTGGGATCGGATATGTTATCCAAAAACCACTTCGATCCAACTTATGCATTTCGAAGTAAAGACATCTTGAAGATGATGGAGTTGGAGGCGGAGCTCTCAGTCGTTCGTTCAGTCCCAAAACGAACTTGTATGGATGAATGCTTATATTGCATTGTTGCCTGGAGGACAGTGTAAGCATTCTAAGTGGGAAGTGTTATATAAATGGTAAGAGAGTGGCCTCCTCGAGCCTCACACAAGGGGAAATGAATAAAGTAGGGACATGCGGCGGGGCTAAGTGGGTCGCACCCAAGTAGGGTATGATCATCCCAAATCTAGAGCGAATGTATGCTTCAGGATCCCATTGTGTGGTTGTTGATTGCAACAAAGAGTTGATCATATTCATTGCCACCTGAGAAGGGGGTAGTGCCGGTCCTGAGTTGTAGAGGTGCAACGTGTTGTAGCCTCCCGTACACTTGATCTAGAGGTGTACGGATTCGGTGGGTAGACCGTTACCCTTTCATAATTGGAATCCATTCTTCAATACGGGCCTTCGGTTTTGGTTGTAGAACCTAGTATGCTGGAATTTAATTAATGTAACAATTTCGGCTATGATTAATAAGTATTTGTATAATAGATATTATTATAATATCAGTGGATTTCATATGAAATGTTTTGGTTATCGTAAGGTGAAAACCCGTCCGTGTTTATGTGCGGCGTGGGCTTACAGGATACCTTTGTTTCGAAAGGTTTCTATAACTTTAAAGGTCAAATTGGGTGTGTTTTCTCATGCTGGTTTTCCAGACTGACTCTGGTGTTATTTTAATATAATGCTCAAGTCAGACCGAGCATATTTACAAATTGCTTTGGATGCATTGGAGCTCAGGAGACGAGTTGGAGGCCTTCAAGGCATATACATGTATATGTTTATTTTCCCTGCTTTGTTGTTGAAATTATCTGCAATTGTGAGGACAGGATGTTGTAACTATCCAGGCTGATGATTGTGATTATTGTTGTACTCAGGTGGATGTATATATATAACAGTTTCTCTTTCGTAAAGATCATTGATATTATATTATATGATGTTCCGCTGCGATTGTGAGATTTTGTGTTGTTTTTAGTTTCTTTCTCTCTTCTTCTTCTCTTCTCTTCTTCTTTCTTCTTTCTTTCCCCCTAACTATCCGTCTTTCCATTTGATTTGGGTTGGACATGTGTGGTTTATTGTCAATTGAAATTGTACGAAAAAGCGGGTTGTTACAAGGATCCTATATTTTAATACATTGGAACTACTTTTTTCCCAAGAGGAATCGTTAATGCTATAATTCTCTATGAATTTCTTAAAAGATGATTCATGTTTTGCGTGAGATTACAAGGAGTATTATTCCATTTATTTATTCAAATAGACAGTACAAAATATGATATTTATGATATTTTGTACATCTCTTCATTTGCATTTACATTCCTTATTATTTCAAAAAAACACCTTTATTTGTTACCTGATTGATTCATAGAAACTGATTTTGTTATCTATTCATTCCAATGAATTAAAATATGTCAAATCCCAACCTAATTACAATAAGTCAAACCTCTCTTTCATTTATACTTCCTAACTTCCTACTGCTCAATTCTTTAGCCAAAACTGTACAAAATCCAACTGTTTTCCCTAATTTACCATCCTTTTTACTCAAACTATTGTAGTGCAGCCACTTACAGCTTAATTTTTTTTAAGACCCTAAGTCTTCTTTTCTATATCATTCATCTTATTTCGATTTATATATCACGCATATTGTTCACCCAAAAAAAGTATTTAATATCTTAAAAACTATCATTGCACAGAAAGATTCATGAGCTATATTGCTCTATCACTTCTTTTCAAAAGAAAATTTCTTACAGAACCTTTATGATATATATATATATATATGTATGTATGTATGTATGTATGTATGTATGTATGTATGTTTTCAAAATCCAATAATTATTTGCTTTTCCATTAAAAGCCCATTTAAAGTATACAATTTATACTTTTTCATTTTAAAATTTTTTTGTTATTGGGTTAGACTCAAAGTGGACTTCTAACTATTATCTCAAGACATCCTTCTTCCAAATCTAAACTTTCAATCATTAATTGGGTGTGACCATTTCACATCTTTCTTTAGAAACTTCTCCATCTTCCACTATCTATAAGATACGGGTTCTTATTTTCCCTTTATCTTGACCAATTATACATCATCAATCGGCAATCAAAACGTGGATCAACAATCAATGAGCTTTCAAAGCTCGATTACGGAATCATATACTATCCAGTTTTAGGAATATTCCATATGCAACTACTTTATAGAAGGAATCCTTAGGATTTTAGAATATGCTACAGTTATATTTATAGACAAAATAAAAATACGTTCACTCTATGTTTCCTAATCTTTCTGGAATCCACCAACCTATGCTATGATACCAAATGTAACAACTCGCACTCCAGTGGGTCCAGAATATTCGCAAACTCGAAAACCCAATCAACTAAAATATGGATTGTCAGTTTAGTATCCTGTAAATGTGAAATTATATCAGAGCACTAATGGTAATAACTCATAGCGGAAATAAGTAAATTTAATAATCCCTGACCTAGAATTGACATCTCAAATGTCAAGTGCATCCGCCAAACAACTGCTCCAAGCAATACTAGTACCTGGCCTTCTAAATCATGTGGGTTGTAATGAGGAGCGGATCAGAACAACATTCTAGTGACTGGCAAATTATACATCTTATACATAACACTAGCTTATGCTGATTGTTCACCATTTCTTATTATGTTAGATTTTATCATTAATCGCTATAACTCCATTGCCGCGTACGAACAATTCCCATCTACCTCCTATATATATATCCCACCGTCACTAATGGACCAAGATACTATCCCTACTAGTATCCATCGCTCAGCTTCTCGTAAAGAGCCATTGCCTTGCTACATCAAGAGCATCGTATCACTCGAGGAAATCCTATTGTGCTCACTGATCACCTATACTCCATTAGGTCCTATATTCTTTGAGGATTTTCACCTTTTTTTACTTCATGCACCATGGATTTTCGGCCTCATGGACCTCCACTCCATCAGTGTTTTGAAGGAATCTATGTATAGGTTAACTGGCATTTCCCTATCAAACAAACTAACAAACAATATTGGCGGTGTATAACCTAATTGAATCAATCTTGATAAGCGGAAGAGATCAGTTAGGTGTAACCCTATCCTTCCCGTTGATCGCGAGGGACGGATAACGAGCTCGCTAAATATACAACTCCTACCCCTTATTTTGGTACCCACGTACGCCAGCCCTGCATGACCTGTTGCATAAGTCCGATCCCACCATCGTCCATTTAGATTACCTAGTGCAATCAAGGCAATACCCAACTCTAAACAAATTTGAAGCAAACTACTCTACATTGCTTGTACAATCTTTCCATCCGCAAATGGTCCGTCCGGTACCTACAATTACGGAGGTTCCATTCCAGGCACTTACATAACTTGAGGGCATCCCTTCATCTATACGTAAGCGTATATTCTCCATGGGTCCTACGGTTGAATATTGTAACATCCCCCATTTTTAGGCCCGAAACTAAGCGTTGTGGATGCTATAGTAATCCATAGTATTAATTTCCGATGATAAAAATACGGCTATGTTAATCATATCAGTAATCAGAAGCATATGAATATGAAAAATATTTAAAAAAAATTCTTGATAAATTTTCACATTTTATTTCACAAATGATATTTCATATTCGTTATGTAATCCCATTCGCAAATTCACGTTCAAAGAAATTATAATTGTAACAAAATACTCCAAGAGCGATGTATAAAGATGCCTCATTAGTTGATCAGTGTCTAACACTTGGCAATTTTATATAACTTGCCATTACATCCATATAGACAAAACCAAACAACACGTTGGATAAGATAAGTACTCTTAAATAGCTAGATTGTCTTCTACACGTCTCTGGAAGCTTATTCATCTAACTGGAAACCTAAAAGCCCTTACTCTCGATCTACTCAAATGAGTACCCGAGAGTTTAAGGGGAAAATAAAAACTTTAGGTCAGACAAATGGTCTAGTATGAATAATAACCTACCATCTCAAACCAAATAGATATCTAGTGAAACCACATCGCTGAGCGGAACGGGTTTTCCCCTCACTAGTACCTCAACCAAAACATATTAACCATATATTGTGCTCCTGTATCCACAATGGTTATAACATAGTAATTTACTAATATGCAAACATGCAATATACACTGGATTACCCATCCCAAATTATTAGACTATCCATCTAAGTTTTCATTGACTATCCGTCTTATACTTATGTGGATACCCATCTCGGATATATTAGTTCTTTGGATTACCTATCCCATACCATGTTGACTACCAACCACCCATGGTTGCATTATCAAAGTTATGTAGACTATCCATCTCATATATTTCATTTTTTAAAATGAGGTGGACAATCCATCACACATCCTATAGTTTTCCAAGGATGACTACGAACCCTTCAATAACCATATAGAGAATATCCATCTACGGCCTAATGTGGACTATCCATCTCACATCCCATAGTTTTCCTAGGATAACTATGAACCCATCACTCAATAATTTAATTCATGTTATCCACATGTTTAGCCTATGCCTATTGGTATCTCCAATTAGGTTTTAAAGTCAAAGTCATAAAACATAAGGATCACCACCTTTAAATAGGTTAGTATAGATCAATGTCGACAAAGAGGCATGACGCTCTCCTCCTTTAATAATATAACATATCACACATGTGATGTTAAAACAATGTCAAAACTGTTGTTGTTAGTTTTCATAGGATATAGGTTATCCACCGTTCAAAACAAAGCTTTAGGATATTATAAAATAAATGGCTAACTGTGTATGTGAATGAGTCGAATTACTTGTCCCTCGGTCTATTAGAGAACTATCTCTCCAGGGATTGTGAAAGATGTTCCACTAGAAATATTCTTGTTATTGCTTCGACTCATATTCCCCAAAAAGTGGATCCCGCTCTAATAGCTCCGAATAAATTAAATACATACTGTAGACATATTATAATAGTGTATTGTACTACATAGTAGATAGTTTTACGGATCCTTAGGAGATGTGAATCCCGAACATCTCTTAAGTTACTGCACTCACATTAGACACTGGATAGGAGATGTCAAACCCCGTAAACATCTTCGACGCCATTTACACTCATATTTATTTACCGTTATTTTAACTTACATAAGATCTTTTAGTTCTGACTCGAGTGTTTTGTCTTTTCAATTTGCTCGGGTTAGACTGAGATTTGAAGACCTTATTTCTGGAGGACGAAGACGAAGATTTATACTACTATTATTTACTATATTTATTCCACTGCATTCATACTATTCCGCTGCATTATTATTTATTTATCTCTGATATGTGTAACTTTGAGTTTGTATTATATAAGTATAATCAAATGTTTTGTATACAGCTTCATGAACTGTTATTTGATTATTATATTTTGTCATTCTGCTGTGAGATTCTGTTTTGTTTTTTTTCTTTCTCTGCTTTTTCTTATTCACTCCAATAACAATTCGCCCTTCTGTATGGTTTAAGTCGGCATGCGTGTCTGCTTAGAACGTACAAAAAGGCGGGATGTTACAAGTACTTTTGGATGGATAGGTCAGAGTCAAAGCATCTAGGCATAGAGTACTAGAAGCAAGGAAGGAGTGGAAAGACTTTGCCAATAAATGGCTAATGGGAGAGGTCGGTACCAGCTTGATCATGACGATACCGAGATGTTTTAGTGGATCCAGTAATGGTAGTACTTCTAGGAGATGAAGTGGGGATCCTATAGATCATGCTAGAGGTGTTAGCGCATTCACATCAAGGTTGGATGGCGATGTAACAGCATGATAAAAGCTTTGTAACTTTGGTTTGTGACTCGTGGGAGGAGTAGGTACCGAAGATAGTTGCTCGATAAAGGAGAGAGCTGTAAAATAACGAACGTGATGGGTTCTTGGATAATGGAAACTGGATTGAGCAATAGAAGGAATCGGAATTCGAATGGAGTAAAGGAGGACTCATATATGAATGTGCTAAGGAATCATTGGCTACTCGGAGTGTTTTCCGTTGTAATTAAAGTAGAGGTATTGTAAATGGGGACGCCCATGGATCATGTAGGGATCTGTATACCCTAGACCAGTAGATTTGGGTCTAGTGTCTAGCTTTGGGTTACGAGACACATATCGAGCTTTGGGCTGCATGATACGAGTGTACCACAAAAAATGGGATTTCCATTAGTCCCTGGTAGTAAGGAGGCCATACGAGTTATAATATATTTAAAGCAAAGGGATGAGCGATAGTGGGTATTACTTGATGGATGCTATGGTAGCTTTCCTTTGTGGGCTATCACTTATGGATATCATTGGAAGTAGGTATTGGAGGTAAGGATATCTGAACATCCACTATTGTATTTTGTATGATACCTTTATGATATTGTAGAGTAGCATATTATTGTGTTGTGTGGTTACTCTTTGGTTGCAGGGACATATCAGGTATGGTTCGTGTACTCTTGTTCCTTACCATATTTACATATATCGTATTTTAAGATGCACTTACCGCTCATGCCAGACTATTGTCTAACCCAAGATTTTATGCTTTGCTTCTTATTATCTTGGGTACTCTTAAATGGATAGACTATATAACAGGTCTAGGTGACACAATAGCTGTTTGCAGGACGAGTTGGATGGAGTTCTGTCGTATTATATACATATATGGATTTCTACGCTTTTTCGCTGAGCAACACAATGGAGCCCATGGCAGTGCTTGCTTGTTTCTATTTGTTGAGATAGTTTATTGAGTTGATCCTATTGTATACTCTATAACATTTTATGTATGAATCTGTGGATATTATACTCTGATGATTAGTTCACATTGTTGTTATTGTCTCTTTTGTTGTGTCAATAAAATTATACTTTATCCATGCGTTGTGAGATACACGACAGGATATATTATGTGGATGTTTCATTTTCAACCTTGATCATCTTCCTATATCAATTGAGCACTGGTACAACACACTATTTGGTTATTATTGGTGTCGGTGGTATAGGGTGGTCGTCACATTCGGTATCTCCTCTTATGCTAGGGTCACCTCTCTTATGAAGTACCTAATTGAACGACTCACTTTGTCGAAACGTCGAAGTTTGAAACACCATTAGACATCCTATCAATGTTGTAGAATCTTCTCGTCAAAGTTTAGAAGAAATCTCATCGAAGTGCCACCTCTTCACTTCTTTGTCGAACTCATCTATTCATTATGCCTTAATATCGTAATCAAATGTCAAACACTTGAATAGAAACCTCTAGCATGCTCTCTATGTCCCCCTCGTTGCTTCTACCATGTCTGCCTAAGGTTGGCCAAACGCCAATCACGTCGGTGCAAACCCGATTAATGATGTTGGCACCAGCATGTTTCACTTGGCCAAAAATGGCTAAGTCGCCAATTCTCAAAACTCAAAACTCATGCCTTCATGTCCCTAAGCAATGCATCTATTCCCTCAAAGCAAACATGTAGGCATTTTTTACTAAACTTTATTTTCACTTCAATCTCGTTGGCCCGAAGCTCGCTAGTCAAAGCCCGAAGCACCCAAGGTTCCAGCTCAAGTTATCATGCGATTTCCTCCCAGCATCCCATTTCTTGCATTCTACCACCAATGGAGACCTAAATTTTCCATCTCAAACCATGTCCAAATCTAGTGTGACTTGTTCAGTAGACTAGCTATGCATTCATGAACAACATATTCAAGTCGCATCTCATTTCATACACATTTTCCCACCAAATCACACAAATGACGATCACCCTCTAATTACCCAAAAAAGATTAAAGGCACACAACAACCACATACATCTAATGCATAACATCCATGCAACTCATATAAAAAATCCAATTGCAATTGAATCATATATTATGTCCTTGATCTAATAATACATCAATTGATGGGTTGTTTTGTAAAAATGGTCGAAACGATCGAACCGAATGAAATCTCACAATTTTCTTTTCAAAACCATTTTAAAGATGTTACTTAAGTCAGATCTAATTTTGAAAATGTTTTAATTCTTTAAAACAACTTAAAGGTATCAATTTTACTATATGGACATACATAGAATAATGAGATGTGCAAAATCAGTTACCTTATTCTAGAAATGCACAAATCTCTAGCAAATATGGAAATGAACAGGAAGAGCACGAATCACCAGGTAGTCTAAATAGTAAATATTCTAATTTCTTTGCTAATCGCCCCTTAATGATGCGTTTAGGCCAATCAAAGTGAAGAAAAGGATGCTATTTTGCTTCTTGGCTTAAGGGAGTTAATGGTTATTTATAACTGTTTTGGGAAGAGTGTAATGAGGAAGAGGATGCCCCATCAGCCCCACTTAGCACAATTACTGAAATAGGCTTTTTGGCCCAGGCTAAGTATCACTGATTATCCACCTAATTGCCTAAAATCTGTCCAAACTTCAAAAAGCCATACCTCCTAAACTGTAAGTCCAAAAGGCTATTATTACTACTCTACATAAAGAGAAACCATCATATCTTCCCAATGGAAGTGGTCTTGACCCCTCATTCAACCCATATGAAATGTTATAGCATTACAAGTTTTAAGGGTAAAATCGTTCGATAAATTTCCTTAAGGTCAAAAATGCCGCTACTCAACACTTCCCAAATTCAATGGCTTATACGACAAATTTAGATTTTAATAATAATATTTTACTATCTTCCATTATATAAAATACGCGTCATTACAGACATTAACTAAACAAAAAATGTTTTGGTTAAAGTTTATATTAGGACATTGGGCCAAAGTTATACGTGCATTATATTGGAAGCCTTGAAGATACAGTTAAAGTTGTATTTCACTTCGAAAGTTGGACGATAGAAGCGACGCTGGTAATCTTGAAATTCCAGTTGATTTCATCCCTTTAACAAATCGACTCGGAACCTTTTAAACTATGATTTAAAATTTGATTTAAAAGGCCTAGAGTTTGTTATGAGGTAGGTCCTCGTGACCAAATGATATTACTAGTAATTTGATTCCATGTTTGATCCATCGTTTAAAATTTTGGAATAGTTGGCAATTGCATGCTTTATACCGTATCATTGTGGCAATGGATAGTAAGCAAGGTGAAAAACATTTTGATGATTTATTGTTTGATACTGTCGGTGAAGGTAAACGATTTGGTTGGTCTGTGGATGGGTGTAAACCCACCCTGAAATGGGCTTAAATAGCGATCTAGAAAAGACCCATCGAAACTTAGAACCATCTCAAATATGGCTGTTGGTTGGTAAAAAGAAGAATACAAATTTATTTATCTACGCATTCAGAATCTTAAAGGCGAAAGATAAAATATAATAATAATAATAACCATACCCATTCAAAATGCCATTGAAAACCATAACAAAATATCCATAATCACTACTACATATCCGTAGTACAATGTTCTAAAATTACAACATCATTTTTATTTCATGGGTACATCAAAAAATAAAGAAAATAACAAGTAAATAAATAGACTAATGCAACAAGTCTCATCAATGCCTCCACCTTCTGCATCGTCCTTCTTAACAAGTGTTGTAATGAGGAGAAAGTCAGAACAACATATGTCTAGTGAATAAAATCTTGAGCCTTACTATATTAGTACTTGGAAAGTATAATTTAAATAGGAATACGTCTTACGTATTCTACCTACATCATAAGTCTTTCAAATATAAGCATGGGGGCTTTTCTCAAAAATAAAAGGCTTTCCAAATATAAGCTAACCAATTTACTATCAACCCAATAACCCATATCTATCGTCCATAACGTCCTATCAATGTAAGAGATAGTACTCAAGTAACTTAATACCTTTTAATGGGAATTAGGAAAATTCTGACCATTTAATACCTTATTTGAGGCAGGTCCACGTCATTACTACCTATAGTCCCAAGGCGGCCTCCTTGCTAGTAGCTATCTAGTTGACATTGCACGGAATCTCTTCATCAACTTAATACTTCTTATTGAAGCAGGCCCTTTCCTGAGATATCCTCTACCGTGCCTAACCCATAATCCTGATCATGTACTACTTCCTACGTAGAGAAGAGGCAGGCCCTCATACAACCACTTATTACCTTCAATATCTGAAGCAGGTCCTTCGAATTATGACCCGTACCCTATGGTGACGTCTTACATTATCCACACTACTTGTAGACACTAGTAGCCAGATTATCTGGGTATATTTATCCCATATAATTTGGGACTAGCCTCACGTCATTATAGTTACTTATTATAAGTGATGTATCACATCAGCCCCAAAGTCACATTGTGGGTAGCTATATTAGCTTGGCAGAATTTCGTGTGCTTTTGACTGACCTCGCATCCCTACAAATTGGTCATAATCTATTTCACACTCTACATATATTACCACACATCTCACAGTTTCCTTAATCAAGGCCTTATAAGAAACTTTCTTATTTCTCCTTTAACATTAATTGCTTTCCTAAAGGGGATTTAATAAAATTATTAACCTATTTAACTACGCAATTCTATGTTATAATTATACGTTAATTATGCTAACACGCATAGATATATATATATATGTGTGTGTATATATATATATCAGCATGTAGAATTTACGCCCTAATCTAGCGTTTACATGTCAAATCTTTCAATAATTATACAAGTCTTATGCCATATTACCAACAACACCCAAAATTCTAATATTCATATCAAAAGTTCCGATCAATGGACTTGTACACAGTAAAAATTTAAACTCAACTTATCACATCAAAATAATGGAATATATAATAATAACAACTTACACAATTTTATGCTCTATTCAACTTCATTTTCAAATAAAAAATAAACAACTATTTAATTCATGGGAATAAGCGGTGTAAATTACGAATAAAATTCGTATCTTACATACTATTCCTTAATCAAAACCCTTTAACCAAATTCAAAGAAAAAGAATAAGAAGTGGAATAGAAGGTAAAATTACCAAAACTGCAAATCTTCAGAATTTCGATTATTTTGACATAAACAATTAAGATTCCAACATAGAATTCACATTTCACACTGAAGGAGTTTTGGGTGTTTATAATATGATGTTTTCGCAAACCAAAACTCTCCAAGGCATATTTAAACCCAAACTATACTATCAATTGCTAAAATAAAAAAGCTAATATTTTCACTCACGGTATATTCTTAGCTTTGCCTCCTTTGAATTTGACATGCCTTAAACAATTTCTACCAGATCTCTTCTTTTTGATATATATGCAGCAAGAGATTTGTATATATACATTAGATTCGGAAAATTAGAGCAGAATAGGTTGTTGAAATAAATAGAAAACCAAATAGATATATAGGATCTCTTACCTAAAACCCTAATGGAGATTTTCTGACTCCATGAAGAGACGAACTGACGAAGCTTTGCTAGAGTCCCAAAATATTTTGTGAATAAAAGTGAGGGGCTAGGCTCCTATTCATAGTGGTTGAAATGCACCAGAACCGTTGGATTTAGGTCGGTTAAAATAATAAAAATCTGGACGTTCGAAGTGAAAAACCCTAGCCGTAACTTCATAGTCAATGATCGATCGCCGTCCCCTACCGGTGACTGCTAGCGGTTGACCGGTCCTAGGTAGTGGTCGATCGTGACGTTTATTTTGGAAATATTTTTCCGCCATTTTTTTCAATTTATTTTCTTCCTTAATTATAATTTAATGTTATCGTTATTTTAATGTTTACCTAACCCCCAAATCTAATCACTGTTAACTTTCATATTTCAAATTTAAGAATTATTTAATTATTTGAGTTTGAATTCTATTCAAATTATTTTAAAATTGAAAAATTCAAACGTCCATAAATTTTTCGTTTAAGCTTTGTTTTAGAATATTATATATGGAAATCGATCAGAATTTCCCCATGAACGCAATGACATAAATTCCGTGGTCAAATTCCAACTTTTACAAAATTTCCATTTTTTGCCTTATCTTATTTAATTAATTTATCCATTTTATTTCTTTTTTATTAATTTTTACGGGGTGTTAAATTCTTCCCCATAAAAGGATTTCGTCCCTGAAATCTTTCTAAGGGACGAATAACGTAACGCGCAATAAACATCAATGTATACAACCAAGTTATCTATAACCATTTATTCAACCAAAAGTGCAATGTGATTATGTGTGCAGAGCTCAATCCTAGCGTGAATGCAAGTGTCGTGACATATAGGCATGTATGCAACTAGACATGCAAAAAGTGTTCTATATAAGTGCAAAAGTGTAGCAAACATCTTCTACCATCCAATCTAGCAACCATGATGCAACCAAAACCTAATTTTGAAGAGAAAAGTCTACTAGTGAAAAGGTTAAGATGAGAAGTCCTTATGCTTTTTGCTGGATTCTCTCCTCATTGCACTCGAACCAGCCTAATTTCTTTATTATGGAGTTTCCTAGTTCCGTGCTCCACACTGTTTGTGGTGGCATAGGATGTTATTGGCTCCATCTCAATATCTCCCAATATATCAAGCTCTACCACAATAGCTATGCCATAAAGGCATTTCCTTAATAGTGAAATGAAAAGAAAAAAATGTCATGGACTCCTGCCAATTTATCCGGTAGCTCAACATGGTAAGCAAGTTTTCCTATTCTTTATAAAATTGGGAAAGTCCCAACAAATCTTTTGTGCCAACTCTCCCAACTTTCCAAATCTCATGACGTTTCTAAGAGGGAATACTTTGATAAACACCATAACCCCTACTTCAAACTCTAACTCTTTTCTTCGCTTGTCCACATAGGATTTCTGACGATCTTGTATGGCCTTCATTCGTTGCTTAATAAATTCTATCCTTTTCGTTTTGGCACGTCAAACATGCAGTGGTAAATTCTATCACCTTCTTCTTCATCCCTGTCCAATAGAAATTTTTTTCCATATCTCTATTCCTTCAGGATAAAGGGTCATCATCATTGGATAGTGTTACTTTGCAAGCTGAAAATTATTTTCCTAAAAATTCTAAAATTTTTGGGATTAAAGCATCCTTTATTCCTAGTTACTAACCTAATTTCCTCATTACCTTTCAGTCTTACATATAGTTTATCACTAGTTAAGTGTCCTTATGAAATTTCCTTATTTACGATGTTTTTCAATATGTATATATTTATCCAGTTTTCTAGTCTCATTCATAATGCCAACACAGCAATAAAACAAGAACATACCATATCATAGGCTTTTCCAATAGCCTAAGGGAGACAACTAGCGAGAATAATCCTAAAAACTGTAAAAGAAATTTTTACTTGAAGTTGCCATTTATCATTAACTAGTGTAGATAATGTTGTGGTGTGGTCGTAACACTCCTTTTTCAATTAAGATGGACACTTAATATGTCATTCCACTATCACCAACCTCTATTAATTTTCCTTCTTAGTTCTTAATAAATGTGGTCCATTCATTACTTCAGTTAATATACCACTAAAATTTGATCATTAATGTCAATGTTGGACCATTTCTAATCAATCCTCAGTTAAATCCCTTTAAAATTTTTACCGATTTTGAAATCCATTTATTATGCCAATTCAAATCCTCCATCAATGTCATATTAAATTCCTTAATCAATCCCGATATAATACTTTTTAACTTCCATTAATTACAAATTTATTGTCCATTAAATTTGTAATTAATGTCCATAAATTATAATCCATTAATAACTAAGTAATACGTATATGGTCGTAAATTACGCTATTTATATATTTTTATTTTATAAGTTAAGCACGGTTAAACGTGTGTCTATATATTAATTTCTAAACTACAATATTCCTTTCCACATTTGAATTTATCAAAGCTATCCGTCTAAAAAAGTATTACTATTATAATTTTTCCATAAATTAACAAAAGTGAAACCTTTGTTTCATTTGAAACTACAAGGAATTATTTCTTTTCTTTTTAACAAAATAGACAATGTAAACTATGGAAAAAAATATCCATTTTTTACACATCTCTTTCCTTTTTGCTATCTCCCTTGTTAATTCAAACAATACATTTTATACATATTTTAGGGTTGGATAATTTATGAAATTTATATAAAACTTACTCCAAAATAAATCAAAACATAGAAATTCACATTCCAAGTCAACTAGGGCAACCTAATTTACAACCCAGTTATAAATCTGGAATATCTTCACAACATTAACAATATTCTAAAATTAAATATATGGGACAGATTTCCTGGTCATGTTGTACATACTATTCCTATTTTATTCATATCTTAAAACCTTTACACTAGCCCTTTTAGGTAGCGGTCCCTATCTACTCCATAATTTTTTCTGTTTACTTCTCACCATTCTTAAAACTAAGTGTAACAACCTAGAATTTATCATTATTTAAATGAATATTTAACTATATTTTTAAATAACTAATAAATGAATTTTTATTAACAAATAAAAACTGTTTTAAATAATAACTAATGATAACAAAATTGTTTTCAAAATTTGTTTATCGGTATATATAGTTCACAAGGAAATAGAAAATATGACGGGACATTAATTTCTGAAATATCGATTTTTCATTGGTTAAAAGTTATTCAAAATTCCATAACACTATTGTAAACACATACGCGCACAATATAAACCGTTTTACCATGGTGTATATACGTACATATGCATGTACATATTAGGTCACTTAAACACATAAACATATAAGTTAAAATAAGATTTTATTTCATAAAAATATATACATAACATATATAAAAATACACTTTTTCAACACAAGTACTTAATGCATGGTTTGAATAGTGCAAGGAGAGGGGGGTAAAAGTATGGATGGATTTAAGGGGGGAGTATGGTAGTGCACGCATACATATATTTTAATATAAACACTTATATATTTTTTTAATTAATTTCCTATGCCTATATATATCCCCTAACTTTCATCTTTCCATTTTACAATCTCTTTCTCTACTTTAAAATTCCTAAGAGCTTAGGAAAAACTTCCACGGCTTCCCTTCATATTCTCTAGTTTGAGAAAGAAATCCCTTCTTTGGCTAAAACCTCATCTTTAGTTCATAAAATCACTTCTACATCTTCTACAATACCTTCTCTTCCAAGTTTCAAGCTATAATTCCCAAAATAACATAAGGGCCATGCCCAAAGTCACCTTGGCCAATCCCATTTAGGTGTTCGAGTAACCAAAAGTTTCATATTTTGCAAGTTTCTAAAGCGTTTTCAAGTTTTGGCAAAAGTTCGTCTTGATTTGCTAAAGGTTTTGGTGAGTAAAACTTTAGTTTTTGGGAAATAAAAATTCTTGATTTTGATGAACTATATGTTGTGAAAATATAGTGGTTGTTGTGTTGAATTACCATGTTGTGTTGATGGTATATCATTATGTTTACTGTTGAGCTTCGATTTGTGATTTGGTTGTTAAATAATATGTTTAGATATGTATATGTGATTGGTTGGTGATGATATGGTGGTAGTGTGTTTATGAAACCAAAACCATGTGTATGTGATGAATTTGTTATGAAGTTAGCACCTTGAAAAGCCGTAAAGGACTTGAGATCCAATTTGAAAATAAAAGCACTTTTTTCTAGTTTTGGATTTTGAAATTGTTTTCCAAGTTTTCAAAACTTTTCCATTTGTGTTTTCGGACATGTAGTAGCTAGAGTTAAAGTGGATTTTTTACCTAGAAATCAATTCTAACGAACTGCGCTCATAGCGATAGTCGCTATGGATATAGTTCGGGAAATTTCACGGTTTCAAGTTTTAAGTGTTTTTTTTGGATTGTTTTTGAAAAATTATTTCAAACTAATCAAGTAAGTCAAAAGTTTAAGTTTTAATTATTTAATAATTTATTTAATTTATTTATTAGGGTAATTATTATTTAATTAACTAATTAAGTAATTAAGTTAAGTAATTAGAGTTTGGGAAATTATTAACTAAGTTAATTATTTTTAATTAAGGAAGTTTTAAATAATGATTAATTAAGATAAAAGAAGTGAATTTTTATTTAACCAAGTTTATTTACTTTAATTAATTATTTAATTAGAGTTAATTATTTAATTAATTATTATTTAATTAAGGGTTAATTATCCACTTAATTAGGGTTTAATTTCTTAAATGAACGTTATTTAAATTAAAGTTTAATTATGAATAATTTTAAATTAATTAATGAAGTATGATTTTTGATTTAATTAAGATTTATTAAAGTTTAATTAAATATTAAACTTATGATTTAATTAAAGTTTATTCGTTTTAAAGTCTCTTTTAAAAACTCTATCGGTTATTTATTTTAATAAACTTTCTTATTTTAAGTAATTTGTTTTTAAAACCGAGGATCTCTTGTCCATGCTATTAAGTAGCCAAATGAATTAAATTAGCTGTAATAAAATGTTGACATGTTTTATTGAAAGTAAGTCGAATTGTATTTATCACAAAAATCACATTTCGGGAATGCGATGAATACAAGGGGGTTAATTTCGATAAGTGGGTCATGATAATCTAAGCATACGGAACGTATGAACATATGTAAATCTTTACACTCTGATAGTGGAATAGTCCATTATAAACAACTTGACCCCTTAAAATTATCGAACATTGGTTTGAAGATATTGAGATTGGATATTAGTTGTTATCCAAAAACCACTTAATACTAACATAAACGTTCGAATTGACAATAGTAAAGGCAAGTTCCAAGATAAAGACTTTGAAGTGCAAGGTTTGCTACTAACCTTGAGGGTGATTCCAAAACGGGTGTAGTAGAAATAGTGCCTTCGGTTCGTTCATCTCCTGATCAACTTGTATGGAAGAGTGCTGACATTGTGTCAACATCTGGAAGGCAATGTTAGCATTCCAAGTAGTAATGCTATAATAAAGGTAAATGTAGCCTCAGGCCTCATCAATTGGAAATGACTAAAACATGGGAGATGTAGCAAGGCTAGGTGGGTCGCTCCCATAAGGGTAAGGTCCTCCCTATCTAGAGTCCCTACTATAACTCATTTATGCTTCGGTACGGTTATTGATCCCAACCGAGGGGTGATCTTATTCGGTACAATCCAGTAAAGGGTAGGCTGGTCCGGTGTTGGCAGGGGTCGATAGTTTCGACCTCGGCGTTATTTTATCTAGAGATGCACCATGACGGGCGGTACCCCAATAGTCCAGTCATTATATAGAATCCATTTCCCAATAAGTGCCTTCGGTCTTAGTTGTATACCTATTATGCCGAAATTTAATTAATGTAACAATTTTGGCTATGTGAATTATTTACTTGAAAACCCTAGACATTATGATAATATCTCTGGATTTCTATATAAAGTGTTTTGATTATCGCAAGCTAAAATCCATCTGTATTTATGTGCGGCGTGGTCTTACGAGATACCTTTGATTTCAAAGCATTTTATAAAATTAAAAATTAAATATTTTTAAGTTTACACACACCAGATCCATGTCTGACCCGGAATTTTAATTTATTTTCCTAAAATTCTTAGGTACTCAAAATTTTTATGAGTAGCCAAGTGATCCAGGTTTCTTCCAAAGCATTTTAAAGGACCAAAAGCAGGTGGCTTCACCGTTAGCTAGTTATTATTTTATTCCATTGTGTTATGTATGATCTATGTATTTTGTACGGGCAGGTAGTTGTAGTTGTCCGGTTGAAAGTTGTAATACAATGGCTCGGATGTGTTATTATTATGGAAATGACAATGCAATATCCTATGTTATCTATTATATGTTGTTCTTATTCGTGGTGAGATTCTGTGATTGTGTAGTTTCTTCTTATCTTTCCTTTTTCTACCCTTAATGGCTCGTCTTCCGGTGCAAGAAAGGTGGTCGTTATAATTTTGGTATCAGAGCTTAGGTTAAGCGAACACCTAGGCTTTGCGTTGAGGGTCAACTTTGAGAGTACGTATTTGTAATTTTTATTTGTATACATACATACATACATACATACATACATATATATATATCTGACAGATATATCAGCTTGATAGGTTTGATTAGTACCCTTCTTTCAAGGTTTATCTTGTCCAAGTATTCTAAACTATGTCAGGTTGTAAGACATGAATAACAGAGGTACACGAGGTAGGGAAGTAGGTAGTTTTATGACTAGAAATGGTCGAACCCTAAATCCTGGAGTCATTCGGATTGCCGAAGAGGTAGCACCAGAGCAACCAAGATTGAATTTTGCAACCTTATGCAATGATTACACAAACCTAGGAGGGAAACAGTTTAAAGGAACTGTGTCTATTATGGAAGTGCAAGCTTTGTTGCGATCTGGCAAAAAGATTTCTAAAGGTCTCGTTTTATCCGATGAACAGAAAAGGTTATTAGCAGCATGGCAACTACAAGAGGGAGCATCAGCTTGGTGGGACTCCATTATTGCAAAAATATTCCAGAAGAAAAGTTTTCGTGGGCCCAATTTAAAGAATTTTTTTAGGATCAATTCTTGCCAACAACAGGAAGGACGGGGATGTACCGGAACTTCATGGACTTGAAGCAGGGGATCTATCTATAGTAGAATATGAGATAAGGTTCAACGAGTTATCTTGTTTTGGACCGGAATTGATCAACACCCATTAGAGAAAACAAGATGTTGGTTTTGGGTATGAGGGAAGAGTACCATGAGAAAATGACTGCTCACGTTAAAGTCACTTTTGTGGATTTAGTTGATACGACTCTGAGGTATGAGGCCATGGAAAAGAAGAAGCCTACTCCTAGCACCAACCGGTGGGAATGCAAGTGGAAACAATCCTAATAAAAGGAAGCTCAATCTAGGAGAGAATAAAGGGAAGAAGTTCAAGAATATTAGCTGTTACCTTTGCAAGCAGAAAGGTCATATTTCAAGGTCCTGTCCGAACCATGAAGCTCCTAAGTAGCAAAGTGGGCTTATCTCTCCAATGGTCTTGAAGCCGCTTTGTTTCAATTGTCATCAGCCGAGCCATATGATTAAAGACTACCCACTCATAAAGAAGGTGCAGCAGCCCAAGGTGTATGCCATTAAAAATGAACCGTCGACTTCCATGGATGTGAAGGGAAAAGGCATCATTGAAGGTACCTTAGTTATTAATGGTATTTTTGTTCGAGCAATATTTGATACTAGTGCCTCTCGTAGTTTTATCTCTTGTGAATCAGTAGGTAAATTTCATATTATTCCTAGTATTGTAGAAAAACCTACCCATAGGTGGTGTAACCCATCTGAATATGATTTGTGAGAATGTGCCAATTTCCTGCCTTTCTCATCACTTTTCATGTGACCCGTATGCCTTATACTTTAAAGGATTTGATATTATTCTGGGTATGGATTGGTTATCGTAATATGGAGCTAGTTTAGATTGTGCTGAAAGGACTGTATCATTAGAAACTAAGTTGGAAAGAATTGCTAAAATATCATGCAAGAATCATGGTATTAATATGTGTAGTTTCTTGTATGCCCTGGAATCATCCCAGGATGAGTTAAGTTATGTAGAATTTGTTGAGAATTTTCCCAATGTGTTTGAAGAAGTCAATAGCTTACCCCCGCACCAAGAGATAGAGTTCCATATTGATTTGGTCCTTGGTGCTAGACCTATGATTTAACCCAAGAGAAGGATGGCCCCAAAAGAGTGGAATTAGAAAAGCAAACCAATCACCTATTAAGAAGAGGGTTGATTAGACCTAGTCATTAGGGTTGGGGATCAACTGTGTTATTTGCGGCTAAGTCTGATGGATCTTGAAGGTTGTGCATGGATTATAGGGAGTGGAATAAGCTAACCATTAAAATCAATTACTCCTTAACTTGCATTGATGATCTTTTTAATCAACTTCGTGGAGCTAATGTATTTTCTCAGATGGATCTAGCTACAGGATTCCATCATTTGAGGGTTGCTGAAGATAGTATACCCTTAATTGCGTTTAGAGGTCTTGATTGTTTCTTTGAGTGATTGGTTATGCCATTTGAGCTAACAAATGCACCTGCATATTTTGTAGATCTCATGAACCGTGTTTTCCGAGATGTTCTTAACAAGTTTGTGTTAGTTTTCATCGATGACATCCTTATTTACTCCAAATATGAGGAGGAGTGTAAACATCATTTGGAAGTGGTGTTGGAGACATTAAGAAGACATGCCCTGAAGGCGACATTTTCTAAGTGCCATTTTGGAAAAATCGAAGGTAAGATTCTTAGAACATATTGTGACAGAAGAAGGTATTTTAGTAGATCCAGCAAAGGTGGAAGATGTTCAGGAATGGAAGTGACCGTGGACTCCTACCGAGGTTCGTAGTTTCTTAGGGTTTGATGGATACTATAGGAGGTTTATTCAAGATTATTCTAAGATTTCCTCCCATTTGACTAAGCCGACTAAGAAGGAGGAGAAGTTTGTATGGACTCCAAAGTGTGAAGAGGCATTTCTGGAATTAAAGAAGAGATTGACCAGTGCACCAGTTTTGATGTTCCAGATGGAAATAGTGTTCTCACGTTTTACATAGATGCTTGTGGAGTGGGACTAGGTGTTGTTTTGATGCATCATGGTAGAGTGATTGCGTATGCTAGCAAGCAGTTGAAGCCTCATGAGAAGAACTATTCCATGCATGATCTGGAGTTGCTAGCTGTTGTCTTTGCATTGAAAATGTGGAGACACTACTTGCTGGGTAAGGATCCTTCTATTCCTCTTAATTTCTTTCTAATCTTTAGAGATTGTAGGAGTAAGTTTTCTATCTTTAATTAGATTAAAAATTCGAGCTCTTTATGGATCATAAATCCCTGAAGTATCTTTTTACTCAGAAGGATCTGAACCTGAGGCAACAGAGGTGGTTAGAGTTTATGGCGGCTTATGACTTGGATATTCTTTATACGCTAGGAAAGGCTAATGTGGTGGTGGATGCCTTGAGCAAGAATGTCATTCTGACTCTTTTGGAGGTTACCCAACTCTCCTAGAAAGAGCAGCGAGCAAGTAAAGAGAGGACAGAAGCTTAGTGGTAATCATCAGGAAGGTTAAGGTAGGATAGTGTATGTGATATCCCGGGTTTTTGGACAATTTAAATTTAATAATCGGTATTGATAATTTTCTTTCTAATTTTAATTTAATTTGGTAATTTAATCCTTTATAGGCTAATAAATATTTAATTTGGTAATATTAGATCTTTTCTAATAATTTAAAATGGATAAAATTTATCTTTCAAAGCTAATAAAAAAATAGATTCTATTTATAATGTATATATTGATATATATATTGTGAATAGAGAATCTTTTGTTTAAATAAAAGATGAATTTTCAAATTGTAATATATATGTATGTATATGTTATAATTTGGATTGTTTTGAATTTAATTTAATCTATTGATAATTTATATATGTATGAATTGTGATTTAAAGCTTTGTTTTAAAATTAATATTTTTCAAAGGTTAGTTTAGATTAATTCAATTGTTTTCAAAATATAAGATAATTGTTTATTTTAAAAATGATAGTTTAAATAAAGTTTTATTTTTTATTCTTTAAAGTGTTTAAATTTTAAATGGTTATATAAATGTTCTAGATTTTAAAATACATGTATAAGGAATTTATTTATATTTATAATTAGTTTTAGCATTTTTTCTTTTAAAGGTAAACTAATATTTATGAATTAAGTAACTTAAAAAGTAAGTTTATATTTACATTTAAATTAAATAAAATTTATATAAAAACACTTAAGTAATATGTGTAAACATATTAACATGATTAAAGACACTTGTAAGCTAAATGAATTTACATGGACATTTGTCCAATTTATAAAATAAACAAGTGGCAAGATTGTATTTTCTCTAAAAAAATTGAGTTAAACTAATATAATGTTGTAAAAGAGAAACCTGATTATTTTCTTTCAGTTCAAAACGTTTTCTCAGTTTTCTTTCTTCTTCTAAAATCTGAAATAAAATTAAAGAGTAAATCAAACAACTTTTTCAAACTTCAACCTAAGATATTTCAAAACAAGATGAAGATTCAACAGCAAACTTCCACACCAGATTCAACATTAAACAACATGCAAATGGTTCTAATTCAACAATCAAGTTGAAGATTCAACTATTTACAAACATGCAAAGGAGAATCAAAAGGCTTTTCACAAATCAAATTTCAAAGCCTGGAAATAAAATTTGCTCTGCTTTGTTCTCTGGAAAATAACGGTGAGTAAATTTCTTTTAAAAACAGTATTTAATCTGATGTTAAATTGATCAGTGATAACTTTTGCTATAACATAGATTCAAAATATTATTGTGAAGCTGATGTGAATGCATGTACATATATGTTACCCTGTTCTCTGTTATTTTTTAAGATAAGCAAACTGTCCTCTATTAAAAAGTAAATAAACAAGTTTTAAAAACAGTTTAAATCTTGTTCTTCTTTTTGATACATGTAGCAAAATCAAGATGTTTGCCTGTATTCATGAATTGAATTGAATGCATGTTGTGTTTGAATGCCTGTGAAATAAAAATATAGCCTCTGTGAGATAATAACAGGCTTTGATTACTTAAATAATTCAATATCTCACCTATGCATCATAATTAGCCTGGGATTTGTAAACAAAAATTGTTTGTAATCATGAAACATCTCACCTAAAAATACTTATAGGTCTTTAAAATGAATAGTTTACTTGGAATTTTGAAATTCACAGTAAACATTAATTTGGGTTAAAAATTTATGAATTTAATAATTTTGAGTTTTGATTGTATGAATGAAATAGTAATGGAAAATCATGAATTTTAATATATATATCATGATTTTTAGTTTGGGAATTTGTGAGCATTCTCGACTTAAACGTTAAGGAAGTTTTGATCGATTACCATCGATCGACGGCGTTGGGGTGATCGATAATTGTGTTGAAGGTAGTCGGGGAGATGGAGAGTACAGGAAAAATGCTATTGATTTTTTTTAATGGGTGGATTGATCGAATTCGAACGAAGTAGGGTTTCATTCCAGTTTTTGGTCGATAGTTTCTCCAGGAATTTGCGTCGCCGAAGGGATACTGGTGATAATCGCGGTGGTGGGGATGGTTGCTGGAAGATGTGACGAGGCTACAGTGAAGAGGTCTGGCGCTCTCGAGGTCAGAGCCGAAGGGGACGAGTGGATTTCTGGCAATGGTGGTTTCAGCTTTTGGTCGAGATCGACTCGATTTCGATTCGAAGTGGAGTTTTGATTTCTGGGTTCGATTTCTTGATCGCGAGTGATATTTTGATCGTCGACGATGGTCGCGAGGATCTATGGTGGCCGGCGACGTTAGTGCACGTGCACAGTGCACGTTCGTGTGCATTGGGAGATGGAGCTGGGGAAGATGAGTTGTCTCGGAGTGATGCTCGTGTTTTCAGGGTGACGACTCGAAGTAGAGGAGGCTGGGTTTGTCTCGGGGCAGGCTCGCGTAGATTGCTGTTCGAACTCGAGTATTTTAGGTTGTATGCTTATTGGTTAAGTACTATGAAAGATAAAGTTTGCAAATTAAACTTTTGTTTGAATAAATAAAATCAAGTTCGAGTTTTATAGAAGAAACAAATTTACAAAGTTAAAACTTGTGGTTTTAAAATAAATATAAATCAAACTTTATAAATGTTATTTGAATCTATTCTCAAATATAAAAAGGGCTTAAGATGATTGTTTTTGAAAGTAATTATTTTAATTTAAATTTGATTTTTAAATGCCTTATTTCCAAAGAAAGTTTAAGTTATAATTTTGTAAACCAAACTGAATAGTTTAATTTCATGTTATTAAGTTTGATTAATTTAAATGATTTAATTTTTATGATAGTTATGTTAAATTAATTTGACATGAACTTAAGAATACCTAATAAAAAATATGATTTGTTAATAAGTAAAGAGATTAATTAAGTTAAATGGTTTTCTTATTTAATTAAGGATTTTGAAATATAAGAAGTTAATTAATTAATTATTTAATTAATTTTAAATAATTAGTTAATTATTTATTTAATTTTAAATAATCACTTAATTATGGATTAATTAAGTGTAATTACTTAATAAAGTAATTATTGGTTAATTATTGAATGAAATTACTTATGGAAGTAATTAATAGGAAAATTACTCATGGGGTAATTAGTTAAAGTGATAAAAGGGTAATCACTTGATGTTATTAATCTTAGGAATTGATTAATATAATTATTGAGATTAATTAATTTTGGAGTAGTTAATTAATTAATGAATTAAGGATTATTTAGTAATGGAATTACTTATTTGTTAAGTAATTAATTAAGAAAGTAATCAAGATTATTAATGGAAGTAATTAGAAGATAATTACTTATGTAAGTAATTAAGAGTTAATTACTTAATTATTTTAATTAATTAATTAATGTGATAAATTAAATGTGTTTAATTTAAGATTAATTACTAAGTGTTATTAATTAAATTGTAATTAATTAATAAGGTAATTAATTAAGGATTATTTGTTAATATAATTGATTAATAATTACTTAATGAAGTAATTAAAGATTAATTAATTAGATTAATTAATCAAGGTTAATGTAATTAATTAAGATAAGTAATTACAAATTGTTAATTACTGTTTTAAGACTAATTAATGGATGAAGTGGTTGATTAAAATTAATTATTAATTAATTAAAAGGTTAATTAATTAATAAGGATTATTTAATTAATAAATTAATCAAGGTTGATTAATAAAAATAATTAATTATTGGAAGCAAATAAAAGATCATTAATTATTTAATGATAAGTAATTAAAGGTAAATTACTGCATATGGTTATGGTAATTACTTGAATGTAATTAAAGATAATTAATCAAGGAAGATTAATTAAGAAAGATCATTAAGAGATGATTAATTAATTAATTTGTAATTAATTAAGGTTAGTAAGTAGGATTAAGATAATCCAAGTAATTAAAAGATAGCAATTAATTTAATTAAAGGTTAATTAAATTGATTTGGAGTTAATCAATTTTGCTTATGGATGATTGATTGATATTGGGTGATTGATTGATACTGGATGATTTGGATATGATATCTATGATATGTGATATGCTGCTTTGTGAGATAAATGTTGATATGAATTATCTATTGTGATAATGTGATTTATCTATCTATTTATATCATCCTGAATAAGTTTAAATGTTTAAACCTTTAAACAATTTGGCCTTAAAAGATACGTTTTGGATTTCGATGAGACCGGGATCGGGTTTCCATATACCGGAATTCCAGGTCTGGAGACCCGAATACCACATCGATCCAAATTAACGATAGGTCGTGAATCTCAAGTGAAGATGAAGATTCAGAGTGCAAGGATTATTGTCGTTAACTCTGAGGGTGATTCCAAAACGAGTGTAACGAGATAATGCCTTCGGTTTCGTTCGAACCCGGAACGAACTTGTATGGATTGAATGCTTTCAGCACATCGTCAGGCGGACGATGAGCATTCTAAGTGATATGTTCTGATTAAAGGTAATCGTAACCTCAAGCCTCATCAACCGGGAATGGCTAAAACAGGGGAGGTGCAGCAAGGCTTCGTGGGTAGCACCCACTGAGAGCAAGATAGATCCCTGTCTAGAGGTCCCTTTTCTTTTATTCGGCTTAGTGTGTGGTTGGTCGCGCCAACTACGGGATTGTCTTGTTCGGGATTATCCAGTAAGGGATGGTTCCGGCTTTGTGTTGCAGAGGAGCGGGCGTACTCCTCGGTACGGTGATCTAGGCCACGTACTGTGACGGGCGGTACCCCAGTAGCCCTGCCATTGTATGGAATCCAAATTCCAATAAGTGCCGTACGTATTAGTTGTGCCCAACTATGTTGGAATGTGAGATGTAAGCATTTCAGCTATTTCTGTATTTTACTTGAAAACCCTAGACCCTATTATAATACAATCGGATTTCCTATCAAATGTTTTAGTTAGCGTAAGGTAAAAACTTACCCATGTTTATTTGTGGGAAGTCTTACGTGATACTTTTGTTTTCAAAGGTTTTCAAAATTAAGCAATCTAACCGTTTACTCACACCAGACCCATGTCTGACCCAAGTGTTTATTTTCTGTTTTATTAAACTCTTGGGTACTCAAATTTGTATGAGTAGTCAAGGGGATTCAGGTTAGTCTTGACGAATTCTGGAGGAGCTGTGGAGCAGGAGGCTTCAGCGTGTAGATATATAGAGTTTCCGCTGTGTATGATGTATCGTATTTATGTAGTTGTGTTGTATAATAGACAGAAGTTTATAACTGTCTATATTGTGATGTATAAATCGTGTACTCTGATGTATATGATACTATGTAATATCTTATGTGATAATATATTTCTCGTTCCGCTGTGAGATTTCTGATGTGTTGTTGTTCTCTCTTCTTTTCTTTTCTTCTTCTATCCCTTTCTTTCTTCATAACGATGCGTCTTTCTGGGCAAAAAAAAGTCGGGTCGTTACAGTGTACCAGTTTTAAGATTGATAACCGAGGAGTTTTGAAGATGAATGGAGGAATCTGTGTACCGAATATCAACGATCTTAGGCAAGAAGTTTTGTCAGAGTGCCATCGTTCTAAGTTGAGTAACCATCCAGGTGTCTCAAAGATGCGTAGTGATATGAAGCGGATGTTTTGGTGAAAGGGAATAAAGAGAGATATCTCTATCTTTGTTAGCAGGTGTTCGTGTTGCCAATAAATCAAAGGTGAACATCAGAAGATGGCCAGATTATTACAACTCTTGGAAATACCTAATTGAAAATGGGAAAGGATATAAATGGATTTTATCGATGGTTTACCCAAAACTAGAAAAGGAAATTAAGAAGTATGGGTTATCGTGGATCGGCTAATGAAGAGCGCACATTTATTCTGGTGAAACATACAAGGATTGCCGCTTCTTTAGCTGAATTTTTATGAGAGAGAAATTCAGGTTGCATGGAGTTCCTGTGAGTATTGTAAGTGATCGAGACCCCATATTTACTAGTCGATTTTGGGAAGCATTGCAGACTCAAAAAATAAAGTTGAGCTTAAGCATAGCATACCACCCCCAAACTGACGGATAGACAGAGCAGGTGAATCAGATTCTAGAGGTTCTCTTGAGAGTGTGTATTCTGGATTTTGGTGGATCATGGGAGGATCATTTGCATTTAGTTGAGATCTCCTATAGCAATAGTTTCCAGGCGAGCATCAGAATGGCACCGTATGAAGCCTTATATGGAAGACCATGCAAGTCACCAGTATGTTGGGTGAGACGGGAGATAGACTAGTACTTTGGACCGGACATGATCCGAAAGGCTACTGAGAAAGTTGCAGTGATTAAGAAAAGAATGAAGGAGACCCAAGATCGCCAAAAGAGTTATACTGATAAGAGGCGAAGGGATTTGGAATTTGTGGCTAGAGACTTGGTGTTCGTAAAGATTTCACCAATAAGAGGAGCTGTTAGATTTGGGAAAGCTGGAAAGCTAGCTCCAGGGTATGTTAGACCCTTCTGTATTCATGAGAAGATTTGGTCGCTTGCTTATAGGGTCGGGTTGCCAGAGAGATTGGCGGGTGTTCATAATGTATTCCATGTGTCTCATTTGAGGAAGTATGTTCGTGACCCATCTTTGATTATGGAGCCATCGCTTCAAGAGGAATTGGAAATCGAACCGAACTGATAGTGGTTAGACATCCAGTTTATGTTGTGGATCGGGATGAAAGAGATTGTGTAACAAGGTGGTCCGACTAGTTAAAATTCAGTTGAGCGAGGATCCAAGAGACTGCACTTAGGAGACGATGGATCGTATGAAGGAAGCCTATCCCGAGTTGATGTTGGGATAGCTAGTGGTAGGTTGTATGTATAGTGTATGTTTGTTTGCTATGGATGCTTAGTGTATGTATTTGTATGAGTTTTATGATTTGAATATTTTTTTTGCATAGTTAGAATTATCTCCTTGTTTGCTAATTTTGGGACGAAATTCTTTTAAGGGGGAGAGTGTAACGACCCAGAATTTAATCGCTATTTAAATGAATATTTAATTATATTTTCAAATAATTAATAAATTAATTTTTATTAACAAATAAAAACTATTTTAAATAACAACTAATGATAATGAAATCGTTTTCAAAATTTGTTTACCAATATATATAGTTCATAGAGAAATATAAAACACGACCAGAAAGTATTTTGCAAAATATCGATTTTTCATTGGTTAAAAGTTATTTGAAATACCATAACACTATTGTAAACACACATGCACACAATATAAACCATTTTAACATGGTGTGTACATGTACATATACATATACATATTAGCTCACTTAAACACATAAACATATAAGTTAAAGTAAGATTTTATTTCATAAAAATATATATAACATATATAAAAATACACTTTTTCAACACAAGTACTTAATGCATGGTTAGAATAGTGCAAGGAGAGGAGGGGTACACGTATGGATGGATTTAAGGGAGGGAGGAGTATGGTAGTGCATGCATACATATATTTTAATATAAACACTTGTATATTTTTTAATTAATTTCCTAAGCCTTCCCACTAACTTTCATTTTTCTCATTTTACAATCACTTTCTCTACTTTTAAATTCCTAAGAGCTTACGTAAAACTTCCATGGCTTCTCTTCATATTCCCTAGTTTGAGAAAGAAAATCACTTCTTTGGCTAATACCTCATCTTTAGTTCATAAAATATCTTCTATATCTTCTACAACACCTCCTCTTCCAAGTTGCAAGCCACAATTCCTAAAAGAACATAAGGACCCAGCCCAAAGTCCCTTTGGCTGAGCCCATTTTGGTGTTCGAGCAACCAAAAGTTTCATATATTGCAAGTTTCTAAAGCGTTTTCAAGTTTTGGCAAAAGTTCATCTTGATTTAATAAAAGTTTCGGTGAGTAAAACTTTTGGCTTTGGAAAAGAAAATACTTGATTTTGATGAACTATATGTTGTGAAAATATAGTGGATGTTGTGTTGAAGTACCATGTTGTGTTGATGGTATATGATTATATGTTTGTGGTTGAGCTTGGATTTTTGATTTGGTTGTTAAATAATAAGTTTGGATATGTATGTGTGATTGGTTGGTTATGATATTATGGTAGTGTGATTATGAAACCAAAACGAAGTGTATGTGATGAATTTGTTGTGAAGTTAGCACCTTGAAAAAAGGACTTGAGATCCGATTTGAAAACAAAAACTCGTTTTCTAGTTTTGGATTTTGTAAATGTTTTCCAAGTTTTCACCTTTTGTTTAAGTTATCAAAATTTTTCCGTTTTTTGTTTTCAAACATGTAGTAGCTAGAGTTAAAGTGGAGTTTTCACCTAGAAATCGATTCTAGCGAACTACGCTCATAGCGACTATATGTAGTTTGGGAAATTTCGCGATTTCAAGTTTTAAGTGTTTTCTTTTGGATTATTTTTGAAAACTTATTTCAAACTAATTAAGTAAGTCAAAAGTTCAAGTTTTAATTATTTAATAATTTATATAATTAATTTATTTTTTAGGGTAGTTATTTATTAATTAAGTAATTAGATTAAGTAATTAGAGTTTAAGAAATTATTAACCAAGTTAATTATTTTTAATTAAGGAATTTTTAAATGATGATTAATTAAGATAAAAGAAAATTAATTTTTATTTAATCAAGTTATTTACTTTAATTAATTATTTAATTAGAGTTAATTATTTAATTAATTTTTATTTAATTAAGGGTTAATTATCCACTTAATTATGGTTTAATTTCCTAAATGAACGTTACTTAAATTAAAGTTTAATTATGAAATTTTTTAAATTAATTAAGGTTTTAAAGTATGATTTTTGATTTCATTTAGATTTATTAAAGTTTAATTAAATAGTAAACTTATGATTTAATTAAAGTTTATTTATTTTGAAGTCACTTTTATACACTATATCAGTTATTTATTTTTAACCAACTTTCTTTTTTCAAGTAATCTGTTTTTAAAACCAAGGATCTCTTGTCCATGCTATTAAGTAACCAAATGAATTAAAGTAGTTGTAATAAAAAGTTGACACGTTTTATTGAAAGTAAGTCGACTTGTACTTATCACAAAAACCGCACTTTAGGAACGTGATACATACAAGGGAGTTAATTTCGATAAGCGGGTCATGATAATCTAAGCATATGGAACGTATATTCTTACGTAAATCTTTACACCCTGATAGTGGATAGTCCACTATAAACAACTTGACCCCTTAAAATTATCGAACGTTGGTTTGAAGAGACCGGAATCGGATATTAGTTGTTATCCGAAAACCACTTCAAACTAACATAAACATTCGAATTGAAAATACTAAAGGCAAGGTCCAAGATAAAGACTTTGAAGCGTAAGGGCTATTTGCTACTAACCTTGAGGGTGATTCCAATACGGGTGTAGTGGAAATAGTTCCTTCGGTTTGTTCATCTCCAGAACGACTAGTATATATGAGGGCTTACATTATGTCAACATCTGAAAGGCAGTGTTAGCATTCCAAGTGGTAATGCTATAATAAAGTTAAACGTAGCCTCAGGCCTCGTCAATCGGGAATGACTAAAATAGGGGAGATGCAGCAAGGCTATGTGGGTCGCTCCCATAAGGGTAAGGTCATCCTTATTTAGAGTCCCTATTATAACTCATTTATACTTCAATACGGTTGCTGATCCCAACCGAGGGGTGACCTTATTCGGTACTATCCGGTAAAGGCTAGGCCGGTGTTGTGTTGGCAGGGTTCGATAGGTTCGAACTTGGTGTTATTTTATCTAGAGATGCACAGTGACGGGCGGTACCCCAATAGCCTAATCATTGTATGGAATCCATTTCATAATAAGTGCCTTTGGCTTATTTTTATACCTATAATGCTGGAATTTAATTAATGTAACAATTTCGGCTATGTGAATTATTTACTTGAAAATCCTAGACATTATAATAATATCACTGGATTTCTATATAAAGTGTTTTAGTTATCGTAAGGTAAAAACTCTTGATTTCAAAGCATTTTATAAAATTAAAAATTAAGTTGCTTTGAGTTTAACCACACCAGACCCATGTTTGACCCGGAGTTTTATTTTCTTTTCCTAAAACTCTTGGGTACTCAAAATTTTTATGAGTAGCCAAGTGATCCAGGTTTCTTATAAAGCATTTTGAAGGAGCTAGAGCAAGTCGCTTCACCGTTAGCTAGTTATTATTTTATTCCACTGTATTATGTATGATCTATGTATTTTGTACGGGCAGGTAGTTATAACTGTCTGGTTAAAAGTTGTAATGTAATGACTCGGATGTATTATTATTATGGAAATGACAGTGTAATGTTCTATGTTATCTATTATATGTGGTTCTGATTCGTGGTGAGATTCTGTGATTGTGTAGTTTCTTCTTACCTTTCATTTCTTCTACCCTTAATGGCACATCTTTCGATGCAAGAAAGGGGGCCGTTACACTAAGATTTCAAAATTATAAAGTACCTTATCTGAAATCTTTACCTTTAAAAATATAAACTTGGAAACCCTTTTTGCTAATTTTCAAAAATTGCGTAGTTCCCAAAATGAGTCACGAAAATTTTTCTATTTTCTAACCAACTTTTCTTTTTTAAGGATTTTGTACAACAGAGATTTATTTCTTTAAAAGTTAGACTTTTAATTCAAAACATTTAAACCTCAATTATTAAACCAAACTATTATTTAATCAAAAATTCAAAATTTGCTTAATTCCATGAAGGAGCAAACTAGTTTCCATTTTCAAAAACCTTCTACAATAGACAAAAAAAAATTCATTAAATTGTTTTTATACAAATAAACTAATTTCATTAAATTCGAAATCAACACTTATTACTCCATGAAATTATGGCCTATACTTATGAAAAGTTCATTATTTCAAAGATATTTCTACTTACAAGAGAATTATTTTAGTTGACTTCAAACCAGAATCTATTCACATGCATGCCAAGTTTCTAATTTCAAGTTGTTATATTATCCTAAATATATACATTAACATCTATTACTTTATTACTTAAAATATACTATCACTTAACTAAATACTTTTCATAACTTTGTTTAGATCTCATTTAAATTCCTATAATCTTTGTCAATCCCATTTTTTTGTTTTTTTGGCAAAGCCAGCGTGGTTAACTGGTCCCCTACCACTTTTATTGCACAGAACAATAAATGATACAGCAGAAAACAAAGGAGAACAAGGAAAGAAAACAGGAAAAAAAAGAAAAAGCAAATCAGGCATCATTCCCAAATTTGCAACAGATCAGAAGAGAAAATAGTATTACAATTCTTCATTAGACAATAAGTGCCACTCTTAACTTCATGCCAAATATCTTCCATATTCTTTCTCTCATTTTCAAAAAGAATTGCATTCCTTTGTCTCCATATAACTTTCATATAAACCTTCATACAAACAGCAATCATCTTTCCCACCTCATTTTTAATCCTAGCAGCTGAGTAGAAATTACCCCAAACTTCACCAGAATTAGCAATATTAAAATTTATACCAGTTTTCAACCCTATTCTATGCAAGAGAAAATGAAGGGCAGGGCAAACAAAGAAAATATGTTGGGGAGACTCATCATATTGGTCACAAAACAGGCATTTCAGAGTGCATCCCATGCCATATTTCCTCAGAACATCTCTAGTTAACAAGGCTTGGCTAATGACTTTCCATAGCATCAAGTTGTCCTGAGGATGTGAATCAGATGACCAGATGACAGTGCTCCATTTAGAAGCAGGCAGGGGTGTAGAGGCAGTGATGAAATTGTAAGCTCCTTTGATTGTATGAGGCTTGAAGTCCCAAACAACATTATCATTATTTGGAACAGGGGAGAAAAGTTGCTGCATATCATCCCACAACTGCCTTAGGAATTGATTACTAGTGGCAGGGAGCACAATTTTTCCATCATAAATATAATCAATAGCCTTGGCATCAATGTGAATACCAGACTGCACAATGTGATTATAGTCACATAAAGAATCCCATTTTATTTTTCATTCATTACCATTTTAAATTCAATAATATTTTATTCTTATTCAAACATATTCTAAATAGAGAAATGTATATAAAATTATCGCCCTCGTATAAATGTTTTCTTTATAACATTCACAAAATTATCCCAACTCATTTATTAATTCTCATCGTTTAATTCCATTCAATTGTCAAAAACACCTCATATAGCTTTAAATGATGAAAAAATGGAGTAGACAATGATACTTCTATATTATTAATTTACTATCCTATTCCATTTTACTTTTCTCTCATGTTATTTCTTACTAGATTAAAATTCCTAATGTCATTCTGTCCAAAGCTCCCAATATTGCCTCTATCTATTTTTCTCTTAACTAATTGACTCCTAATTCAGCCGTTATTCTTCGTATTTTCCTTATACAGAAATGTTCCTCCTATCCTAGTTATTCTTATCCTTCTATTCTCTATTCCTTAATTTAATTGAGTTCTATTTCCATTTATTCACCCTTTTAAAAAGATTTTTTTTTTAAACAGGAACTTTCAAATTTATAAAATAGAAGAAAAATCATCAAATCCATCATACACTCTATTTTACATTTATTAAAAACTAAGAATCCCTTTCTCTAAAAATCAAAAACTTTTTAACTCAACCAATCGTAAACTAGAATTTCAAAAATGAAAATTTGTTTTTACCAAAAACCTTTTAATCAAGAACTTTTGACTCAATAAATTTTAAATTACAAGTTTCCAAATTTTCTTACTTTTCCAAAACAACTTCCCAATAAATCCTTTGAAAAGTTATTCAAAACATTTCAGGGAATTTTCCAAAAATCTTTTATCAAATTCTTTCACACCAGGCTGGACTTAGAACTTGACTTCTTTTTATTGAACTTTCTTTCTTTCCTACTCAATCCTTATAAAAATTTGATTATCTCCTTGCGGTGATCAATGTACACCTTCTTATGGGAACTTGCTCCACTTCTTTTTACATCTTGCTTTATTCCTTACTTCTATTTATTTACAACACAGACTCTTATCTCCCATCTATTTTATGTATTGGTCTAGACCCACTAACCTTCGTTGTATAATTAAGGCTATCTAATTTACCATAATGATAATTATACTGCCTTATAATTTTTAATTACTATCTAACATGTATATTTGCTATTTTTATAATTGTCAATTGTCCTTAATAAATGATTATTTTCCTGATGGACAATTTTAAAAGCCTTTATTTAATCATTCCAATTTTTACCTATTATGCGTTCCTTATCTCTCCATAATTACCCTAATAATCTCTTTATTTAGTCTGTTTTTATCCTTATTAAATTCTTGTACCTCCCTATTTATTGCCTTATTAACTTTGGATTTACAATCTTTTCCATCAACATTTCCTAAGGTAGTATTGTATGCTGAAGTAAAGATCTGCTTAATGTTTTTGCATATGTTTAAAATAAGTATATACATTTATACATAGTAGGATTTTTTAAAAACATTTTCAAAAATAACAAGTATGCCTCTCATACGTATACCTATCCTATTGATTGGGTAACCCAAGCTCTAATACTAAATGTGACAACCTGCTCAGAAATGGGCCAAAATTATGATCCAGAAAAGACCCATCAAAACTCAGAACCATCTCAAAGCAGGCTGTTGGTTGGTAAAAAGAACACTACAGAACTATTTATCTACGCATTTAGAGTCTCACAGTGGAAAAATATAATGTAATAATAACATTTGTACCCATTCAAAATATCATTGAAAACAATAATAAAATATCCATAATCACGGCTACATATCCGTTGTACAATATTCCAAAATTACGACATCATTTTTATTTCATTGGTACATCAAAAACTATAGAAAATAACAAGTAAATAAATAGACTACAACCACAAGTCTCATCAACATCTCTGCCTTTAGTATCGTCCTTCTTAAACTTTGTTGTAACAAGGAAGGAGTTAGAATAACTGTAACACTTCGTAAAATCAACCATAAATAAATTGGATAAATTAAATTAAACAAGACAGAGAAAAATGGAAATTTTGCAAAAGTAAGAATTTAACCACGAAAGTTATGTCGTTGCATTCGTAATGAAATTCTTCTTAATGTCCATATATAACTTGTTGAAAATGGAGCTTAAACAGAAAAGTTATGAATGTTTGAAGTTTTTGGGTTTAGAATATATAAATAGACTTCGAATTCAAATGAATAATTAATTTTAAAATTTGAAATTCAAAAGTTAACTGTAATTAAACTTAGGGGTTAAGTAAACATTAAAATTAACGTTAACGTTAAAGTATAATTTAGGAATATAACAAATAAAAAACAATGACACTAAAAATCTTTCCAAAATAAAACGTCACGGTAGACCACTCCAAAACTATGTGGGTTTGAATATGCCTTGAGGAGTTTTGGTTTGCAAAAACATCACATTATAAACCCCCAAAACTCCTTCAATGCAAAATGTCAATTTTATGTTGGAATCTCGGTTGTTTATGGCAAAATAATGGAAATAGTGTTAATTTGCGATTTTGATAATTTTACCTTCTATACCACTATTTATTCATTTTATTTTAATTTGGTTAAAGAATTTTAAGGAATAATGTGTAAGGTATGAACATTATTCGTAGTTTGCACTGCTTATTCCCATGAATTAAATTTTAATTCTTTTGTTTATTTTTATGTGAAAAATGAGTTGAATAGAGCGTAAAAATTGGAATTATAAGTTTCTAGTATCAATATATTCCATTATTTTTGCGTAACAAGTTGAGTTTAAATTTTTATTGTATACAAGTCTATTGATTGAAATTTTTGGATATGAATGTTGGAATTTTGGTGATATTGATAATATAGGATAAGACTTATATAAGTGTTGAAAGAGTTGACATTTAAATGCTAGTTTAGGGCGCAAATTACGCACGCTTAGAAATTACTAGGCGCGTGCGCACGTGTGTGTGTGTGTATGTGTGTGTGTATTAGCGTAATTTACATATAATTATAACATTTAATTGCATGGTTAAATTAGTTATTAATTTTATTAAAATCGTCCTTAGGATGGTAATTAATGTTAAGGGCAAAATAAGAGAGATTTATTATAAGGCCTTGATTATGGAAATGGTAAGGTGTGTGATAATATATGTAGAGTGTGATATAGATTATGACTAAGTTATTGGGACGCGAGGTTTTTCAAAAGCACACAGAAGTATGTCTAGCTAATCTAGCTACTAGCGGTGTGACTTTGGAGCTGATGTGAGACATCGCCTATAATAAGTAACTAGGATGACACGGGGTTAATTCCAAATTCTATAGGGTAAATCTGTCCAGCTAATATAGCTAACAATACCTACGAATAGTCGGGCTAATGTGAGATGTCACCATGGGGTATGGGTCATAATAAGAAGGAATTATTTTAAAGATTGAAGATATTAAGTGATTGTGCAAGGGTCTGCCACTGCTCTATGTAGGAAGTAGTAAATGGTCGAGGTTATGGGCCAGGCACGGTAGTGGATATCTCAGGAAAGGTCCTGCTTCAATAGGAAGTATTAAGTGGCTGAAGAGATTCCATGTACTGTCAGTTAAGTGGTTATTAGTGAGGAGTCCGTCTTGGGATTATATGTAGTAAATGACGTGGACCTGTCTTAAATAAGGTATTAAATAGTCGGAGTCTGCCTAATTTCCATCAAAACGTATTAAGTGATTTGAGTACTATCTCTTACATTGATAGGACATCCTAAACGATAGATGGGTTATTGGTTGATAGCAAGTTGGCTATGGGCTTATATTTTGTAACGACCCGTAAAATTTAATGGTTTTAAAAGTATATTTAACTGGAAATTTGTGAAATTTTAAACAACAAAATTTGAAATTAAAAATTTATTATTTGAAATATGTATATTTTAATATAGCAACTGGTAAATTTTCATCTGATAACATTGAAGTTTATTTTCCTGTGAAATTTCATTTCAAATCAAACCGGTTAATAAAAGTGAATTTAAAAGTTTTCCGAAATCAAAATATGGCAACAGGAGAAAATTTATTCAGATCATTCTGAATCAGACTGCGAAATTCGTTTTTCCAAATTTGGACTTCTACTGCTCCGTTTATCTTATTTCTGGTAAAGTAGCAGCATTTTTCGGTACCGATTATCGACTTTTGGTCGGATGATCGTACCACTAATATCTGTATACCGTTTTGATCCTCTCATCGTGTTGATCTCAATGGTATATTTATTTAGTATTTTAGGGTCCGGTACGCGACGGAAGTGATAAACGGTTCGTTGTAACGGTACCATAAATTTCTGACTTTACTCATTAATTCAGTTCAAATTTCTAGCGTGCTCTTCATACCATAATTAATTGTTTTAATTAATTTGCTGAATTAGAGGGTGACCATTTCCATCCCTTGACCATTTCGAAAATCAGCGTGTAAATTTGTATACGTTGTAGTCATTTTGAACGGTTCTTTTGTGTGCCTATTCATTTCTTCATTTATATTTGCTTTGCTGTCATCCATTCCTTACTCACGTATCATCTTCCTCTCCTCCATTATACTTCTGTAGCCGAACCCTTCCAGATCTAAAAAAAAAAGAGACCTCTTCCCAACCATCTCCTTACCACCCGAGCTTCCCTCCTCCACTCCAGATCTCCAACGCCGAAGGCACGCAACCATCCTCCGCCGTAGGCAACCCAGGCCCACCAAGTGACAGCAGGTGGCAGCCACCGCTTTGACCCACCCCTTTGCTCCATTGTTTGGCCGAACTGCTTCGAACCCACTTTTGCTCGATCCACCTTCACTCCTCTTCGTGCCAAACCACTGTCCCTCGTCCTCTCTCCCTCGTCCATCACCATGTTGATCCGTTCATGCTCCAACCCTTTTGCCCTAGCAGCTCACCACCCCATAGTGGGATCCGACAGCCACACGAGGCAGCCTCCACCATTTGCTAACTCCGACTCACTACCTCCCACCCCACTCGGCAACCATCCTCTACCCGTGACAGCCACCGAGCATCCCTCTCCATGCCGTTCCCCTCTCCACCCGTCCTCCACACCCTTTCCTTCGACCCAAGCTTGCTTTTCGCGTGTGCCTCCAAACCCCACTGCAGCCGTTCGTCACCCTCCCTCCGACACTCTTCCATAATGTGCGGCATCTCCACAAACCCTAGTGCCACCCACCCCTCTTTGCTCCTTCCATCGCCCAGTTCTCCTCTGTCGCGCAGCCCTCTTCTCATATTTGTAACGAAAGGTATGTTTTTTTTTAGAAAAGTATGGTTAACAAAAGGGTATTATATTTATAATATAGAGTTGCATTTTTGTGCTGCCTATGAAAGAGAAAACGTATATATGTAAGTTATAGTATAAAGCTTTGGTCTGTTGATTTAAGAAAGGTATATATTTGTAGTTTACGTGCTCATATATATTAGTATAAATATATGTGGCCTATATATGTGTTTAATAAATAAATAATTATAATGGGTATTTTGTCGAATCACATATATAGACTCTGTAAGTTCATGTGGTATAAGTTATATAGGTACTATATAATAGTATGTCGAATTATATATATAAGTGCATGTAAGTTTTATATAAGTTATAGATATATAAATTACGTAAGTCATTTAACCTGTTGTATATTATATTACAAAGTTTCGGCCAGTCGATTCTAAAATAGATATTGATTTTAAAATAGATATATGGATATTTTGATGTTAAATATGTGTTTTAATAAACATTGAAAAAAAAAATTAATGAAGATTTTACACTGATACGTGTTTAAAATTTGATATTGATTTGTAAATATAAGGATATACAGATATATACAAGTCATACAAATATGTATGTTGCTTCCATCAATCTCTACCTAATCTTCATTTGGTCCATCGATCTGTAATTATCAGCTTTGTTCGTCGAATCTGTGTCCACCTTGCTTTGCTTTGAGATTGGCCGTTGGATTTGTCAATTGCCGAGTTCGTGATACAATTCGTAGCTTGTCGTGTTCATTTCTCGTGTTTCTCTAACCTCGAAAGGTGAGCAATCACTCACGATTAACGTTCTTTTATTTAATAAATTTGATTTCAATTGAGGCGACAATTGAAATATGCTGTATAGTTATTTAAATTGTTATATATGCTATTATTTGTATCTGTTCACCTGTGACATCTGACACCAGTATCTAATGTTATATGCCTGTTATTACTATTATTTGTATCTGTTCACCTGTGACATCTGACACCCGTATCTGTTATTTTTATTGATGATATATGCCTGTTGTTGTATTTTATATTATCTGTTATCACTCTGCAAGTTCCCTATTAGTATAGAATTCACTATGGGTTGAAATGATACATACCCGAACGGACTTTAGAATAGGAGAAAATCGTTATGGGTTGAAATGATAAACCCAAGCGATTTTCATTTGAATTGAAATTGGGATTACGGGTTGAAATGATATCTACCCGTATAAATTTAAATTACGGATTGAAATGATAAATGTCCGTATCACTTAACCATATGATAGATGTATATACAGACACCGTTGGTCCTTATATAAGTATTTTGAAAATAAATTCTATGATTTTGGGAAGAAATATATGGTTTTCATAAATGTTGATTCTTAATTTATTTTATATAAATGGTAATGATATATATGGATTTAATAATAATATTGAATTTAAATTAAGATTGATTTAATATATAAAATATAGTTAAGAATTTAAATGTATATTTCAAAATAGGTTTCGATAAAAATTTGAATAAGTTAAGGTTGGGAAGATAATTTGAATTTAGTTGAAATTGTATTCAATAAAGGATTTCATTTAATTAAACCGATTTGAAACTTATTGAAATTGAGATTTAAGATATGATTTATAACTTGAGTTTGATTTATAAGTAATCTAATGAATATTTCTTGTTTAAATAAAGTTTAAGGAAATATTTAGTAAAAATGTAATTTAAGGCTAGTTAAATGATATTGAATTTTTTTAAGTGAATACTCCCTGATTAAATAATAATGAAGTTAAATCAAGAGCTATATGAAACTGTTAAATTTAACATTGAAAATGTTGAATATTAAAGCTTTGAAATATATTGAAAATTTAAATGATCTGTTTAGAAATGAATTAAATTGATGAATTGAGCTTTGAATAAATTTGAATTTGGAATTTGAAGTAGATTTGAATCGATTTGCTAGACTTGAGGAAATTAAATACTTTACTTTTTAAATCATTTAATACATATATATACTATTTTGGAGAATAGATATATTTGAAATAGAAATGATATTTTGATTTTGAAGTAAATAAATTTAAAATGACCACGGTGTTATAATGTATATTTCCACCTTGTAGAGAGTTTTGAAGATCCTTAGAGGATGGTTATCCCAAACATCCCTTAAGTTACTTGTATTTCAGTTGATATTTCACTTGAGTTGGATTTATTAGTATAAGAATGTTAATCCTGACTCGAGTGTTTTGTGTTTTGCTTTACGCTCGGGTCAGACTGAGTGATACAGCATTCGAGACTCACCTTTGGAGTTTGGAGCTTCGTTTGGAGATCCAACTTTTGATTCAGCTTCCAGCTTTCCAGTTGATTCGTTCACAGAAGTCATCTGTTTGGATTGGAGACTTCACTGTATTTGAGATATTCTGTTGTATTTTATTTCTAACTCTGATGTTTATATAGTAGCTTCATGAACTACTATTTTATCTATTCCGCTGCGTATTATTGTATTACTCTGTGTCTGTGATTCTGTGATTGATTTATTTACTGCATATGCTATGTTTTGCCAAATTTAAATTAACAATCTATTATTTTGAATTATTCAAGTCCGACATCTGTGGATTTATTGTCGATTTGAATGGTCCAAAATACTGGGTCGTTACAGTTGGTATCAGAGCTTTGGCTCTAGGCGAAACTTAGCATATATTGTAAATTTATTTACAGAATCACGTTCGTTCGAGTTTAATCTCTTCCTTTTGACTCGATTTCCTTTGAACTTTGGAACGTTCCCTACGGTTCCAAAATTCATTCTTGTCTCTCTCTATTGGTATTCTTTTGATACTGGAGTATCCCATAACTCCACTTCGAATAATCTCTATAAGAATAGGCGATCCCGCCGATCTTTGAATGTTTTGTAAAGGGGTGAAACTCCTTTACAATTGGCATTGATTCACCGGAGATTTATATATCCCTCGGTTTCGATGTTGCCATCTCTTGTTATACCGAATTCTATCTCTGGCAATCGAATGTCGATTTGCCTTAGATTTTCGCATCGATTACATTTTTGAAATCACGGTTGACCAGTTAAGGTCGCCCGCGATTTATATAAATGTATCCATCTATTGTTTTGTAATTAATTATCTCCTTTTCATTCGAACTCATCTTCGAATTAGAATCCTATTTGATTAGAGTCCCTCTAAATTGAATTTCTATCCTTGTTTTGAAATCCATTCTTGAACCATCCTTTGAAAAATCGGGCTTGTTTATACTTTAGAAATTGTTTTATATATCGAAATTATTATCTTGATAAATATGATTTTATTCTATATATATAAAAGTGAAAATGTTTTCGATAAGGATTATATATACCTTTTAAAAATGAGAATTTGAAGTTTGAAAGGATTTGAAATTTTGAAACTATATAAGAAAATTTGATTTATCTAAAAATGATTTATAACTAAAGGATTTGAAATTTGAAATTCGAGAATTGAACTCCGGTATTTTGAAATTGGTTTTAAGATTTCGAAATATATAATAATAATATGATTTAAAAATATTTTCCGAATAAGAAATGTTTCAAATGCTTTTAATGAGTTTCGAAGAAATTTCAAAAGAAGTTTGAGAAAATAGAAGTCCAGAACTCACTTATGTCGCTGGAAAATAATTTCGGTGATGAGTGCACGCATCATCGACCTTGATTTTCGAGTTTCAGAGTGAGGGATAGGCCACTTCAATAGCTTTGCTATGCGAGTGTTTTTGCGAAACCAATTTTGATTCCAAATTCCGAAGTAAGATTTGATATTCAAAGTATATATATGTATATATATTTGAAATGATTTGAAGTAAACCGGTGTTCATTCCTCGAGTTTCGGATTTGATATAAACCTATCTTTTGAAATTGATTTACTGAGTTGTTGTTAATTTCCAACTCTTGAATTTGAAAATGATTTCTTAAACTATTTTGAAGGTTCGAGCACTTCCAAATCAAGGTTAATTTTTCAAAGCTAAGAAATTTTGAAAAGTATGAATTATTTGATAAAGTATATAAGTTTGTTTTGAATGTTTAAGTATGAAGTAATATGATTTAAATAAGTTGAAACTGTTTGGTTAAGTAAATGAATAAAGCAATTTTAAAATTTTCTAATATGAAATTTAGATTTGAAATGTTTTGAAAAGAATTTGGTCTTCAAAATATTTTGAATAAAATTTAGTTTAAATGTTTTAACTTAGTAACATCTTTATGAAACTATATATTTAACAAGTTGGAATAAATATATAGGTTGTACGTATGCTATTTTATTCGCGTAATTAATTTGATCCAAGTTTGAGTACACAAGTTCGAGGTGGATTACACCATTTCGTGTTAGGATTTTTCATTTGATTCTTGATGGCGAATATTTGATATGGATTTTGGGCTAAATTCGAGAATTCTCTATCATAGTATATGGCTATGCAAGGAGACTGATGGCTTCTAGTCGAGAAACCATATCGAAATCCGCATTAGGGAAGTCGAATGGACAATACTAGTTCGAAAGCGAACTTGTGTGATCGAGCGAGCGATCAAATGTGATTCTGCGAAATGATGACGTATGTACATCTTATATCCTAATATCATTGATATATTTTGACGCTGAAATTGAAAGCTGTCGAGTTAGAATATCTTTGCTTACTAAAAGAAAATTCCAATTTAAATTACAAAGATATATAACCCATAAAAGCAAAGATATTCAATCCCATATGGCTCTTCATACAGCGAAATTTATTTTGAAAAATTTGATCCTTATATAAGATAGACCTTACGTAAGTATAAGATGATTTTGAAAACATTTGATTTTGGAAATGAACTGGTTGACTTAAATTATATTGATTTGGAAATTTGGATTTATTTTCTAAAATCTATTATTTTGGAAACTTTGAAACTAAAGATATTTAATTTGAGAAGAAATAATTTGGTGAAATTGTATATGATTTTGAAATTGAACTGATATTGAAACAAATTTAAATTTGAGAACCTTGTGTTACTAAACACTTGATTTGGGAGTTGTCGAACTTATATAAAATTGATTTGTATGAGTATGAAATTGATTCGAAAACTATAGATTTAAAAAGGTACTCAATTTGAAAGTGAAATCTTATATAATTGAAGTCTATATAAGTATGATTTGATATACTATTGATTTTGGAAAGTATTTGATTTGAAAATTAAATCTTATATATAATGGATTTTATATAAGTATGATATTTGAAAGTGATTTGAAAAGGTACTATATGATACATATTTTCGAAGTAAAGATATGGAAAGTGCTTTCTGCTTGATATCCGATTTGTGGCCACATCTTGGATTCATTCTATCGATATTATTCTCTCTGATTTTGGTTTTCCGGATATGATACTCGAGTGTCCTTCGAATTCCATGGCGTTACCCATGGTCTTATCGTTCTCTCGTGACTGCATAGCGCAACTGCCTGGCTGAGTCTTGCCTAGGGGTACGGATTGTTTCCTGGGGGATCCAGGCGTAACCATTGTGTATCCTGCAATCTGTGTAGGTCGCGAATAGTAGCGCAAATGCTTGGCTGAGTCTTGCCTGGGGGTACGGATTGTTTCCTGGGGGATCCAGGCGTAACCATTGTGTATCCTGCATTCTACTAGTCATCATGGCGTAACTCGCAGGGCTGAGAAAGCTTACGGATATGGATTGTTTCCTGGGGGAACCAGGCGTAACCATTGTGTATCTGCGAACCATGGTTAGACAAAGGTTTTGTTTGTGTTTTGATTGGATTGTACTTTCCATATCTGTTTTAAAAAGTTTTCCAGTATTTTCACTGGGTGTTAAAACAAGTCTACTAAGTACCTGGAGAATTCTAGTTTTGCGCCTGATCAACGCACTACCAGAGTCTACAGGAACAAGGATAAACTTGTCGAAACATCGAGTTATAAAAGTATTTTCGAAATGAAATTTGTTTCGTTATAAAAAAAAAATTTATTATAAAAGTATTTCCAACAAAGGAATTTTGAATTAATATTTGAAATTGAAATCCTAATGGTTTGAATAAATTATTCATGCCCGATACTAATCTTTTGAATCTATCTTATCTGCTCAGCTTTATTTATTCACCTATATTCTGTTTTTCCAAGTCCCTCTTCTCCTTGTTGACTATATCCCTTTAAATATTGTTAATTTATATACTATATGGTTTAATAGAAATTTTAGTGTTATAAATATTTTGAGTTATTAATTAAATACAACATATTTAAAAGAAATGATTATTGATTTATTAATAATGTTGAATAGTATCTTGAGATAAATTAATAAATTTATAAATTATGGATTTAATGTTTTCAAATGGCTTCTTTGTAAATATAAGTAATAATGTAAATAATTGTTTTCAAATAGTTTTCATATAATTATAAAGGTGTCATTTAAACATATAAATGGTATTTATAAAGGAAGAAAGAAATTTTACAAATGAGTTTTGAAAAAGTATTAAATTATAAAAAAATAATTGATTTGCAAATGAAGTTTTCAAATGAATATTTCAAGTAAAATTTATATAGTTTTAAATTAATTGTTTAATCTTAACTTTCAATCTATTTTTCTTTCTGGTTGTTTATATTCTTCTACCTCCTTTCTTTTCGGGGACGAAAAGTTTTGAGTGGGGGAGAGTGTAACGACCCGTAAAATTTAATGGTTTTAAAAGTATATTTAACTGGAAATTTGTGAAATTTTAAACAACAAAATTTGAAATTAAAAATTTATTATTTGAAATATGTATATTTTAATATAGCAACTGGTAAATTTTCATCTGATAACATTGAAGTTTATTTTCCTGTGAAATTTCATTTCAAATCAAACCGGTTAATAAAAGTGAATTTAAAAGTTTTCCGAAATCAAAATATGGCAACAGGAGAAAATTTATTCAGATCATTCTGAATCAGACTGCGAAATTCGTTTTTCCAAATTTGGACTTCTACTGCTCCGTTTATCTTATTTCTGGTAAAGTAGCAGCATTTTTCGGTACCGATTATCGACTTTTGGTCGGATGATCGTACCACTAATATCTGTATACCGTTTTGATCCTCTCATCGTGTTGATCTCAATGGTATATTTATTTAGTATTTTAGGGTCCGGTACGCGACGGAAGTGATAAACGGTTCGTTGTAACGGTACCATAAATTTCTGACTTTACTCATTAATTCAGTTCAAATTTCTAGCGTGCTCTTCATACCATAATTAATTGTTTTAATTAATTTGCTGAATTAGAGGGTGACCATTTCCATCCCTTGACCATTTCGAAAATCAGCGTGTAAATTTGTATACGTTGTAGTCATTTTGAACGGTTCTTTTGTGTGCCTATTCATTTCTTCATTTATATTTGCTTTGCTGTCATCCATTCCTTACTCACGTATCATCTTCCTCTCCTCCATTATACTTCTGTAGCCGAACCCTTCCAGATCTAAAAAAAAAAGAGACCTCTTCCCAACCATCTCCTTACCACCCGAGCTTCCCTCCTCCACTCCAGATCTCCAACGCCGAAGGCACGCAACCATCCTCCGCCGTAGGCAACCCAGGCCCACCAAGTGACAGCAGGTGGCAGCCACCGCTTTGACCCACCCCTTTGCTCCATTGTTTGGCCGAACTGCTTCGAACCCACTTTTGCTCGATCCACCTTCACTCCTCTTCGTGCCAAACCACTGTCCCTCGTCCTCTCTCCCTCGTCCATCACCATGTTGATCCGTTCATGCTCCAACCCTTTTGCCCTAGCAGCTCACCACCCCATAGTGGGATCCGACAGCCACACGAGGCAGCCTCCACCATTTGCTAACTCCGACTCACTACCTCCCACCCCACTCGGCAACCATCCTCTACCCGTGACAGCCACCGAGCATCCCTCTCCATGCCGTTCCCCTCTCCACCCGTCCTCCACACCCTTTCCTTCGACCCAAGCTTGCTTTTCGCGTGTGCCTCCAAACCCCACTGCAGCTGTTCGTCACCCTCCCTCCGACACTCTTCCATAATGTGCGGCATCTCCACAAACCCTAGTGCCACCCACCCCTCTTTGCTCCTTCCATCGCCCAGTTCTCCTCTGTCGCGCAGCCCTCTTCTCATATTTGTAACGAAAGGTATGTTTTTTTTTAGAAAAGTATGGTTAACAAAAGGGTATTATATTTATAATATAGAGTTGCATTTTTGTGCTGCCTATGAAAGAGAAAACGTATATATGTAAGTTATAGTATAAAGCTTTGGTCTGTTGATTTAAGAAAGGTATATATTTGTAGTTTACGTGCTCATATATATTAGTATAAATATATGTGGCCTATATATGTGTTTAATAAATAAATAATTATAATGGGTATTTTGTCGAATCACATATATAGACTCTGTAAGTTCATGTGGTATAAGTTATATAGGTACTATATAATAGTATGTCGAATTATATATATAAGTGCATGTAAGTTTTATATAAGTTATAGATATATAAATTACGTAAGTCATTTAACCTGTTGTATATTATATTACAAAGTTTCGGCCAGTCGATACTAAAATAGATATTGATTTTAAAATAGATATATGGATATTTTGATGTTAAATATGTGTTTTAATAAACATTGAAAAAAAAAATTAATGAAGATTTTACACTGATACGTGTTTAAAATTTGATATTGATTTGTAAATATAAGGATATACAGATATATACAAGTCATACAAATATGTATGTTGCTTCCATCAATCTCTACCTAATCTTCATTTGGTCCATCGATCTGTAATTATCAGCTTTGTTCGTCGAATCTGTGTCCACCTTGCTTTGCTTTGAGATTGGCCGTTGGATTTGTCAATTGCCGAGTTCGTGATACAATTCGTAGCTTGTCGTGTTCATTTCTCGTGTTTCTCTAACCTCGAAAGGTGAGCAATCACTCACGATTAACGTTCTTTTATTTAATAAATTTGATTTCAATTGAGGCGACAATTGAAATATGCTGTATAGTTATTTAAATTGTTATATATGCTATTATTTGTATCTGTTCACCTGTGACATCTGACACCAGTATCTAATGTTATATGCCTGTTATTACTATTATTTGTATCTGTTCACCTGTGACATCTGACACCCGTATCTGTTATTTTTATTGATGATATATGCCTGTTGTTGTATTTTATATTATCTGTTATCACTCTGCAAGTTCCCTATTAGTATAGAATTCACTATGGGTTGAAATGATACATACCCGAACGGACTTTAGAATAGGAGAAAATCGTTATGGGTTGAAATGATAAACCCAAGCGATTTTCATTTGAATTGAAATTGGGATTACGGGTTGAAATGATATCTACCCGTATAAATTTAAATTACGGATTGAAATGATAAATGTCCGTATCACTTAACCATATGATAGATGTATATACAGACACCGTTGGTCCTTATATAAGTATTTTGAAAATAAATTCTATGATTTTGGGAAGAAATATATGGTTTTCATAAATGTTGATTCTTAATTTATTTTATATAAATGGTAATGATATATATGGATTTAATAATAATATTGAATTTAAATTAAGATTGATTTAATATATAAAATATAGTTAAGAATTTAAATGTATATTTCAAAATAGGTTTCGATAAAAATTTGAATAAGTTAAGGTTGGGAAGATAATTTGAATTTAGTTGAAATTGTATTCAATAAAGGATTTCATTTAATTAAACCGATTTGAAACTTATTGAAATTGAGATTTAAGATATGATTTATAACTTGAGTTTGATTTATAAGTAATCTAATGAATATTTCTTGTTTAAATAAAGTTTAAGGAAATATTTAGTAAAAATGTAATTTAAGGCTAGTTAAATGATATTGAATTTTTTTAAGTGAATACTCCCTGATTAAATAATAATGAAGTTAAATCAAGAGCTATATGAAACTGTTAAATTTAACATTGAAAATGTTGAATATTAAAGCTTTGAAATATATTGAAAATTTAAATGATCTGTTTAGAAATGAATTAAATTGATGAATTGAGCTTTGAATAAATTTGAATTTGGAATTTGAAGTAGATTTGAATCGATTTGCTAGACTTGAGGAAATTAAATACTTTACTTTTTAAATCATTTAATACATATATATATATATACTATTTTGGAGAATAGATATATTTGAAATAGAAATGATATTTTGATTTTGAAGTAAATAAATTTAAAATGACCACGGTGTTATAATGTATATTTCCACCTTGTAGAGAGTTTTGAAGATCCTTAGAGGATGGTTATCCCAAACATCCCTTAAGTTACTTGTATTTCAGTTGATATTTCACTTGAGTTGGATTTATTAGTATAAGAATGTTAATCCTGACTCGAGTGTTTTGTGTTTTGCTTTACGCTCGGGTCAGACTGAGTGATACAGCATTCGAGACTCACCTTTGGAGTTTGGAGCTTCGTTTGGAGATCCAACTTTTGATTCAGCTTCCAGCTTTCCAGTTGATTCGTTCACAGAAGTCATCTGTTTGGATTGGAGACTTCACTGTATTTGAGATATTCTGTTGTATTTTATTTCTAACTCTGATGTTTATATAGTAGCTTCATGAACTACTATTTTATCTATTCCGCTGCGTATTATTGTATTACTCTGTGTCTGTGATTCTGTGATTGATTTATTTACTGCATATGCTATGTTTTGCCAAATTTAAATTAACAATCTATTATTTTGAATTATTCAAGTCCGACATGTGTGGATTTATTGTCGATTTGAATGGTCCAAAATACCGGGTCGTTACATATTTGAAAAGCCTTTTATTTAAGTTTGAGAAAATCCTTTGGACTTAGATTTGAAAAGACTTATGTTGTAGGTAGAAATGTAAGACATATTCCTATTTAAATTGTACTGCCCAAGTACTAATGTAGTAAAGCTCGAGATTTTTATTCACTAGACATGTTGTTCTAACTCCCTCCACATTACAACATAGGTTAGGAAGGGCGATGCTGAAGGCGGAGACGTTGATGATGCTTGTGGTAGTAGACTATTTATTTACTTATTGTTTTCAACTGTTTTTGATGTACCCATGAAATAAAAATAATGTTGTAATTTTGGAATATCGTGGTTATGTATGGATATTGTTGGGTTTTGACATTATGGATATTTTGTTATGATTTTGAATGATATTTTGATATCTGAATGAAATGAGTATTATTATTATTATATTTTATCCTTCTGCTGTGAGATTCTAAATGCGTAGATTGATAGCTCTGTATTGTTCTTTTTACCAACCAACAACCAGCTTTATGATAGTTCTAAGTTTCGATTGGTCTTTTCTAGGTCTGAATTTCGACCCATTTCAGGCAGGCCGTTACATTTGGTATCAGAGCTTAGGTTACCCAATCAACGGAGAAAAGTATACGTATGTGAGACATACTTGTTATTCTTGAAAAGATTTTTCCAAAAACTCCTATTATATATATGTACTTTATTATGAACATACACATATACACTAGGAAAATCTTTCTTTCAGCGTGTAATACAACCTTAGGAAATTATAACTAAAAGTTTAACCTACAGATGGTAGACTATGGCTGAAAATCCTTCTTTTTCTGAGATTGGGAACCCCGCCAAAGGAATTCCCACTGTTCGAGGGATCCTCAAATGGTTTAAAAAATGCCTCAGGCATGTAGGACAAATCACTATTCCCCAGCCGACTAGACCAGCGGCACCCGTTGTCTTGCCTGCCTAAGTAGCACCTCGTCCTATCGATTTTCCCAAAATGTGTAAGGATTTTATGAGTATACGAAGAAGAGTATATTCTGGAAAGGAAAGCTTCTTAGAGACTAAGGCATGATAAATGACTACGAGAGGATTTTTCAAAAGATTAGTAGGGAGGATCAAGTGAAGCGGAGAATGGCAGCTTGACACCTTAAAGAAGAGCCCTGAGATTGGTGGAACATGGTGGCTGTGAAGAACAATGGTAGGATTGTTACTTTGGATGAGTTCAAGAACCGATTTGAGACTAGGTTTATGTCAAGAGCAGAAGTGAGTTTACAATTAGAGAAATTTATACAGCTTAGGCAGGGAAACTCCACTCTAAAGGAGTACATTAGCAAGTTTACCATATTAGCTAAATTCAGGATGAGTTTGATTGATACACCCATGAGAAAGGGCAGAAAGTTTGTCAAAGGTCTGAACTCCCTTCTTAGGGAATGGTTGTTGACTCAGATACCCACTGGAACTACCTACAAGATGATTGTTGGGATAGCTTTACTACCTATGATTAATGCTGAGGAGAAAGAAATGGAGAAGGAGAAGGTAGGACCCACACAAATCAGGGAGGGGCCAAGAAAGGAAAATTTTGGACAAATAAGAAGTCAAAAGGGAAATTTAAGAAAAAAGGTAAAGTTTTTAATATATGCCAAAAGAAAGGACATCTTGCGAAGGATTGTAGAGTGAATCTTTTGAAGGAAGCTTTTAAGGAGAAGTGTTACTATTGCCATGAGGAAGGGCATTTCAAAAATCAGTGTCCGAAGATGATGAAGGAAGGAGAAATCAGGCAAGCCTACGCCATTGAGGCTGCCCTTATTAGGAGTAGACCACCCCGAGAGACCAAGGAAAGACAGCTATGGAAGGTATAACTCTCATTTTAGGAAATAAAATTCGTACTCGATTTGGCTCCGGATCATCGCATTAATTTATAGCTTGGAATGTGTTAACTCCTTAAACCTTCAAATCCAAACTGTCACCCACCCAATAGTAGTTTCAAATCTCGTTGGGAGGACGAAACATCTTTCCTCAATTTGCAAAGACCTAGCGTTAGACATATGTGACGTGATTTCTTATGCAATGCATGCTTTCTAAATTTCGAGGGGTATGAACTTATTTTTGTGGATTATACTTCTTGTTTGATGATAACAAATAAATTTTTATATTTGAATTTTCTTTGAGAGTGTGTTATAGTTTACAAATGATTTACAAATCGTCAAAACACAATTTTGAGTCTAAGTAAATTGTCATCCATTATATTTCATACGCCTGATGTACATGTATTAATTTCAAACACATTTATTTTTATATGTAAAATAATCAATATTTATTATTATTATCAAAAAGGAAATATTGTCAAATATTGCAGTTAATTTCCATTTGATATATTAATAAATATATATTACATCTAATGTGTTTGATTAGTATTGTATATTTATAAGTTTTTTCAAAAAGAATATTGTTTATCGAAAAAGTTTCATTTCAATAAAATAAAAGAAAGTATATATGAAGAAAGGGAAAGAAAGAGAGATTGAAAGCGAAGAATTGTATACACGATCAGACGATATATTTTAGAAGATATAACATATTTTTCATTATATATAGATTTTGTTTTCTACACAGAAAAATAAACTATCTCACAAATCATATTTTTCTCCATGTATCCTCGTATCTTTCCATACATACCTACCCTCCATTAGTCCATCCTCTCCACTAGCCTATATAAACCCACGCGTTACACACAAAAAAAGTACCGGATTCACAATAGTTCAACACGTCAACAAATCAATAGAAATCCGATCATACCAAAAGGCTGCATCATCCTCCATCACAAGTGTAGAGTATACAACCATAATAGGTTTGGCATGTTTAGTTTGGATTGAGCAAACCAGCAAGTAGATTCTTTGCACAACAAGTACTTAACATCATCATCAATGAGCAAAAGTATTACCATCATCATCCCCAGCGTGAGACCAACCAAACCATCATTATCATCAATATATCTCAATTCAAAACGACAAAACTAAACTTAGTTCATTGTTCGACACAAGCAAATCAGCAGCAACGACAGAGAGGGACGAACTTTAGGTGGCATGAACTCATAGGCAGGCAGCTCCGATTGTAGGCAGGTGCTTTGGTTTGAAGGCAGAAGATCTCGAGTTCTGATTCAAAAGTCAGCGACTTCAGTCAAATTCATCACAAGCATCTCCATCATCCTCTAGCGACAAAGATTTCTAGAAGGCAACTTGCAACAGACAAGGCAACACCTTTTTCAGGCAGTGAGAAACTAGGGCACGACGTTCAGCATCGGTGACGCATAAATCAATGCAATCCAGATAGGCGTGAGCATCAAAGACATCGCAACCGAAACCTCCGATCTTCAGGCGACGCATTTCCAGATCTGCAACACTCACGCGAATCAACTTCGATCATTATTACAAAGCGCAGCTTCATATCAAGGCGATGGTGACGTGCTTTCAGGCAATGGTGAAGTTGGACAGTGGGTAGAGCTTTGATTGCGACATCGAATAATCATTGTGGCTGAAGGAAGAAATTGGAGAAGTTGATTTGGTTTTAGGAGGAAATCGATTTTTCTGTGGCTGTAGAAAATATTTGGGGAGAAGTCGAATATTGAAGAGGAATAAAAATATAAGGGAGAACAGCTTAAATAAGGACGCACGTAACAGGGGAGATTATATTTCTACCATGTCTACCCAGCTTTCTGCTACCCGCTACCCGCTACCATACCCTTTTTTTTCTTTTCTTTTTTATAACTACGATTGGTGGTGGGGAACCGCCGAACCAAGCAGGATTCGATCGGCGATTGCCCACCTACCGTGGTGGCCACCGGCACAGAGTTGGATGCCAATAGCACTACATTATTTCTAATTGTTTTTAGTTTTTTTTTTTTTTTTGAAATCTAAATTTTTTGGTGGAATTACGGTTTGTAGTTCGGGGATTCTGATCTCAGGGGTTTGAGTTCAGGCAGAATAATTAGACATAGAGTTCGAATGTTTGTTAACAGTGTATGCGTAAGCGTTTGAATATTTAACTCTAGTAATAGCTTTGGGAGCAGCAGTAGGCATTAGTCCGAAACTGGATATATCTTATTTTATTTATTTTTTGCATTTACGTTTCCGCACTCTATTGTATATTTTATTAATAACCGTGAGAAATATTTTTTAAATACCCTATTCACCACTCTCTAGAGTATATTACTCAATCCTACAAGTGGTATCAAAGCAAGGTGTTAGGAAAAACCTGATATAACGTCTTACCCTAGCTGCAGTAGATTTAGCGAGAGTCGGTCCATTTATAGTCCACCTATTTTTAATAGAATAGATTCTTCGTATTGGAATATAGGATGCAAATTTATTTAAAATATACTGATTTTCTTATTTGGGATATTATTGAAAATGGATTGGATATAGTAGAGAAGAATAATTCTTTCCTTAATGTTGATGCTATGAATATTCTTATCTCTGCACTTGATAAATCTGAATTTAACCATATCTTCCATTGTTTGACTGCATAGGAAATTTGAAGCACTCTCGATGCAAAATATGGAAGAAAAATCAATAATTGCGAATAATTCCCCAAAACTGATACAAGAAGAGAACTTTGATTGGCGGGACACATATAGAAGATTCAGACGATGATGGTAAAGACGACGATGATAGCAACTCAACAGATGATGAGATAGATGGTTTTTCATTTGAAGATTTAGTTCTTTTGTGTCACAAACTAACTAATATTGTTGATGATCTTGAATTGAATAATAATAAGTTGAAAACTGAAAATTTTAAACTTCGTCTCAAAACCGATAAATTGGAAAATGAGCTTGAAAATATTAAGAAAATTGAAATTTTTTATTATAAAAGATAATTGGAATATGAAAAAGAATTTGTCTGTTTTAATGAAAATTTTCAAAAGCTTGAAAAAGAAATTCGGATTTTGAACAAAAATGAAACTGAGCTGGTTTGCAGGAATAACGTTTTACAAAAGAAGTTAGAGAATTTTGAAATTTTCAAATGTGGAAAATGTGTGGATTTCAACAAGGAATAGATTGAGATTAAAAAATATTTCAAAACCCTTGAAGACAAAAATGTGATTTTGATAAATAGTAAAACTGAAATTATTCGATCAAATCACGACTTGAAAAAGGAGATTGAAAAACTCAAGGATTTTGGAAAACTTAAAGTTGGAAAAGGCCAGCTTTTTGAAAGTAAGATGCTTGAAGTTAAGACCAAAATAAAAGTGCTCGAAAATGAAAATACCGTCTTAAAGCAGAATGATTTTGAAAAGAGAGAGATTGCTTTTAGTCGTCGTTCTAAGCTAATGAATGAGAATAATCTTTTAAAATCCAAAGTTAATGAAATCGAGCTGATTATTCGAAAATTTTCCATGGAAGAAAAATCTTTGAATATGTTATTAGGAAATAAACTCTTTGCGAATAACTGAAAAAGACTTGGATTTAAAAATGTGTCAGTTTATAAACAAACGACTAATAACACAGCTATGAGGAGAATTGTGTTTCCAAAATGTGTGAATTGTGGTAATATTGGACATAGTTATAATAACCGTTGAAATAGGAACATAAATAAACGAGTCAAACAAATTTGGGTTCCTAAGGGAAAGGTTGTTAATATTAACCTTTTGCCATATAAACAATTTTGGGTGCCAAAAATTTCAATTATAAACAAATTTGGTCTTATGTCTCTATCTAAACCACTCACTTTCTCCTCTAATATGTAGGTACAAAGACTGGCAAAGGAGAAATTATAGTGGAGGTAGATTTTGAGTTTCTCTACGTATTTGATGAGTGATAATTATAAAGTTCCTTAGCCTAGAAAAATGAAAGAAGATCCACTAACTTTGGATAAACATGGTAAATGCAAATGCAACTTCAAAAATAAGGAAAGATGATTTTATTGAGAAATTCGAATATTGAAGCAAATTCGATTGATATTCTGGAGTATGTAGTGCGCTTGTTTGATAATACGATTTTCATACTTGACATTGATGATGAGAGTTTGAGAGGACGGACGTAAAACCAACGTCTGAGATATAATTGTTTACCACCATGGGCAGCCCACTTAACAAGTGGTATCATGATGGTATATTTTTATTCGTTTCTTTTCAGAACATTTGGTATGACTTCTAACCCTTGTAATTTCTCTAGTCTAATATTTTTTGATAGCATGTATGTCTCATGGATTGGCTGATATTTCACACAATTTTTGAAGCACACATGGAGAGTTTTCATTTTGTTTTCTGTTTAATCCAAAAATATGTTTTGTTTTCCTTTCTAGAATTTTTTTCGTTTTTGAAAAATGAAAAAATTCAGAAATACGTTTTTACTTTCTTAGGATTTTTATTTTTCTTTCCATATTTATTCATGATGTGATTATTTTCAAATGAGACACTTTGACTATATTTTTAACATGGATTTTCGATGAAAACTTCTTTTGATATGAGAGTCTTGATTAAGGAATTCCTTTGAAAATATTGAAACTTCTTGAGGTGATTTTTTTTAATGCTTGACATGTATTTTTGGAAATGATTATGTGAAATGAAAGTTCTTAAATGTTGTGATGAAATTCTTGAGATTGATTACTGACATTCAAAACTTGAGATGATTGCTGGAGAAACGTTTTTGTTGAGATTGGGCGTTTGATTTTTGTTTTGAAATAATAATGCATATACCCTTAGAACAAATGCTCCTCTTTACAAAAATAGCTCTAAAGCCAATTTATATTATGTTCAATGATAGAATATAAAAGTGAAAATATTTTTGAGGTATTTACAAAGAATTTACTTTTGAAATCATATTACGATCGATTGAACTCTCTTATGTGATTTTCAAAAGTATTTATATTGATTACGTTGACGATTAAGGATATTGCATTTTGTACTTAATTAAATAATGACATTATGATATTTTTGATAATCAAGCATATGTTAAATTTTCTATTTTGACTATTGCATATCCTATATCACCTCTGAATCTATCCTTTGACTATCATATTCTATTGATTCATCTTACTTTCTTTCTTTTCACTATTATTAGTGTTTTTATATGAGTTGGCTAGATTAACGTATCCAATTTTTATTATTGAAAGAATATGGGAAGTGAAAATTACATATATAATATAACTGACCCCCTAAGCCCTAACATGCCTATGATAGATATGTTGGTACTTGTCAAGTAGCGTCCATTCTCATCTATGAGACCGCATGGCAATGCATGGATGGAAGGTTTCTAATCTCATCTACGATGAGTTAGGGATAAGTAATTTTAACTTGAGTAATATTTGTTTAGCCACAATCATTCTCATCTAAGAATAAGCCATTTAATTATGTAACATCTTATGGCAATGTCATGTGAACCCTACTACATATAATTACACTTATTTTGTCTCTCTCTTTCCGTTCATGGGATATGAATTGGTGATATGGTCACTACGATTTATGGCTGATTTTTCATTAAATGATTATTGTCATATTTTCATCGAGTTTCATCATTCAATATCACTTTCTTATTGTGTTAATTTAATATTTATGCTTTTGATGAAAATAAAAGGGGGAGAGAGCGGTTAAGATTTGGTGACACTATAAATTCAACCTCAATATTAAAAGAAACATTATCGGTTTAATATCTTATTCTCAAACACATATGCTGCATATTTAGGGGCAGCATGTCAATAGGGGGGCATGTTATATATATTAAAACATTGTGTTATGCTTTGATTTTTATGATATGTAGCACACACTCAACATAAGTTACACTTGTCAAATCTCAACGTGTTGTTTGTTATCATTAGAAGGGGGAGATTGTGGAGTATACGTCTTGTTTGATGAAAACAAATATATTTTTATATTTGAATTTTTTTTAAGAGTGTGTTATAATTATTTACAAATCATCAAAGCGCAATTTTGAGTCTAAGTAGATTGTCATCCATTATATTTCATATTTCTGATGTACACATATTACATTTCAAACACATTCATTTTTTTATGTAAAATAATATATCTTTATTATTATTGTCAAAAAGGAAATATTATCGATATTACAGTTAATTTCCATTTGATATGTTAATAAATATATATTACATCTAATGTGCTTGACTAATATTGTATATTTACAGGGTTTTTTCAGAAAAAATATTGGTTGTTGAAAAAGTTTCATTTCAATAAAAAATAAAAGGAAGTATATATGAAGTAAGAGAAATAAATAGAGATTAAAAGTGAAGAATTGTATACACAATCGGACGATATATTTGGAAGATAAAATAGAATTTATTTCCCATTATATAATGATTTTATTTTCTACACAGGGAAACAAACTATCTCACAAATCATATCTTTCCTCATATATCCTCACATAAATATCTTTCCATACATACATCCTCTCCACTAGCCTATATAAACCCACACATTACATGCAAAAAAAAGTATCAGATTCATAATAGTTCATCACTCAATTTCGATACACCAAAACTCAACACATCAACAAATCGGTAGAAATCTGATCAAATCAAAAGGCTGCATCATCCTCCATCACAAGTGTAGAGTATACAACCATAATAGGTTTGACATCTTTAGTTTGGATTGAGCAAACTGGCAAGTAGATTCTTTGCACAACAAGTACTCAACATCATCATCAACGAGCAAAAGTATTACCATCATCATCTCCAACATGAGACCAGCCAAACAACCACCATCATCAATATATCTCAATTCAAAACAACAAGACCAAACTCAGTTCTTTGTTCAACACAAGATAATCAGTAGCAATGACAGAGAGGGTTGAACTTCAGGTGGCATGAACTCATAGGTAGGCATGTTCGATTGTAGGCAGGTGACTTTTATTTGAAGGCAGAAGATCTTTGGTTCTGATTCAGAACTCAAGGACTTCAGTCATATTCATCATAAGCATTTCCATCATCCTCCAGCGACAAAGATTTCTAGAAGGCAACTTGCAACATACAAGCCAATTAGGCAGTGAGAAACTAGGGCATGATGTGTAACACCCCTAATTTTAATTAACATTATTCGGGATATTTTAATTAGATAAATTAAATAGAATAATGTGATGTGTAGTGTGATAAAGAATTGTGATTTGATAATCTATATGGTCGAGCCATAATTAACTGACTAATTGGTTAATAAGATTGTTTTATGACTTAAGAATAATAGACATATAAGGGGTAATGTAGGAATAGAAAAACTCTTCATACCTTAAACCCTCCCCTCCCCTCCCCTATCATTCTCACTTTCACAAAACATAAGAAAACAAAAAAATATAAGGAGACCTGCCATTGCTAAGGGGGAAATCATGAAAAATCTAAAGGAGACTCAAGAGCAAATTCAAGGAAACTAAAGCACTCATCAAACCTCAACTCTATTATCAAAATCAAGGCGAATAATAATAGACCATCTCATTTTATACTTATTTGTTTTTGAATATTGCTTGGATTAATTTGTTTTTGATGATATGTTGTGCTATGTTGATTATATCATTGTTTGGATAGAATAACGATTTATTAAATTTTTATGAAATTATTTAAATGGGTTTTAAGCCAAGACTAAACACCCCACCAAGTCCAAGGCGGAGCCTACAAATCCCATGGCCTAAACCTTTTGGCCTTTTAGGCCTCTAAAAAAATCCATCTTTTGCAAGTAAATATAAGATCCAAGGTTGTGAGCAAGTGGTTGTGATTTTTAGTTTGGATTTCATAAACTTTGGTGAGTAAAGCTCACACCTTTAAACAAGTTTTAAATCTTCTTTGTTTTCTAAACTTTGATGGTTGCTTGGATAAAAATATAATGTGTTTTTGTGTTTTACATATATGTATTTCAATGAGATGTTGGTTATTGACTTGGAAACGAAATTGAAAATCAAGTATGGTAAGCAAGTTGTGATTTCTATGTGTTATACGATGTTATAACATGCATATATATATATATATATGTTTGTCCTCATGTATGTGATGTTGGATGTTAAAGAGAGTGTTAGCACTTGAATTTGTTCATGTTGAGATATTGAGATCCTTTGTGTTTTAAATTTGTTTACTTACTTGATTTTGTAGAAAATGTTTTATAAAGTTTTAATTTTATTTTTAGTCTCCAAAAACTTTATACTTTGTTTGTAAATTAAGTTAAGAAAAAGTAGGGGCTTGAAGAGTATTGGGTATGTAAAACTAGTTTCGAAATTATGGTATCCATAGCGATAGTCGCTATGGATGCAGTTCATAAAACGAACACTTTGTGTAAAATTAAATGTGCTTTTTATAAGTATTTTTGAAAAGCATAGTTCAAACATAATTTAAGTATTAAAAAGTAATTAATGCTTATTGATTAAGTAAGGGTTTAATGATTTTTTTAATTTATTAGTTAAATAAAGATAATTAGTACTTAATAACTAATTAAGTGAAGGTAATTAATACTTAATTATTAACTAGGTAAGATAATAATAATTAGTTAATTAAGAAAAGGTTAATTAATTTTTATTTAATAAAGGTTAATTATTTAATTAATTATTATCTAAGTAAGGTTTAATTTTTAATTAATTATTAATTAACTAAGGTTTAGTTATTAATTAATTATAATCAGTCAGGTTAACAACTAATTAATTATTTAATTAAGTTAAGATTTAATTAAGTTTTAATTAAGATTTAATTATTATTAAATAAATGTTTTATTTTAGTTATTTTATTTCCAAGGATCGGTTTGTTTAAAAAGCAGCTTCCTTTTTTTCAAAGAATGGTTTAAATACAAGGGATTCTCTTTGTCTGTGCCATTAAGTAGCCATACAAATATGAAATAGATTACTTTGGATATCTATTTAGCAAAATAAATCCCTATTCTACTATAACTTAATTGAATAGATTATTTTGGATATATGTTTAGCTTAATAAATCTATGTTCTACTATAACTTAATTGAATAGATTATTTTGGACATCTGTTTAGCAGAATTAATTCATGATCCGCTATAATTAAATGGAATAGATTATTGATGACATCTATTTAGTAGAATAAATCACCGTTCTGGTATTATATTTATTTGGACATTTACCCATATGCTAGTTAATTTATATTGGGAAAGTGATGTGTTAACTATTGATAGTTAATTATATATTTTATTTACATGTATCCCTGCTTATGTAAATACCAGTTATGTGACTTGAAAAGTTAAATTGAATTAAAATGGTAACTTGATTTAGCACCATTATGGTCGCTAAGCCTCTTTCTGAATTCGAAAAGTTACAGATTTAAAATAACTTAAATTTTATAACAATTTGAGGTTAAGTGTTTATAAATAATGTTTTAAAGTAAGTTAGTTAATTATTTGGTAGTGAAGTTTTAAAGTTAATTAATTATTTAATTATGATGTATAAAGGAAATCAATTAATTAAATAAAGGTATTTACAAATAACAATCGGTTTATAAAAAGGGATTTTACTTAATAAAAAGGATTTATTTAAAGGAGATTTAAAATGATATTTGGTAAATGATATTTTATAAAGGATTTTTATAAAGGAGTTATAAAGGAAGATTTATAAAGGAGTTTTATAAAATAGAAAGGGATTTTACAAATCATTTTAGAGATTCATAAAAGATGTTTTGTAAATTAATTTGGAGTTTTATAAAAATATTTGTAAATATGAAATGGGCTTATAAAGAGGGAATTTTATAAAGAAATGAAATTTGATTTTGATAATAAATCCTTCTTTATTATGGTGGCATGGAAACATTATTTCCATACTTAACACCGAAGGATAAGTGTTTGGTTTATAGTAAGTAATGTTTTAAATGATATTTGTTTCAGCCTATTTAAATATAAATTTGGACAAGAGCAAATCTTCCTTAGGGTTTATTAATATACTTATACCATTGAGATAAGTATATGGATATATTTTCTAAGTATTAAAAATAATATTTGTTGTGAATATACTTATACCGGTAAGATAAGTATATAAATGTTTTCCAAGTATTGAAAGAAGTATAAGGGGTTTGTGAAAATATCTTTGTTAAGGTATTTTAAATCAAATAATTGAAGGAGATTTATTTAATGAAAGATTTATTTATAAGAGGCTTAGTGTATCCCATATGGACTTAAATCTATGGTTGATTGTTTGTTTATTTGATAGTTAAATAACCGAATATCAAATTTGGATGAATTTTTAACTCTAGAAATATCTAGGTCAAAGCACAAGTATTATATCGTACGGTTATCTTCGGAGATGCTATACTGTACGTATAAAATCATGCATTCTTCTAGGGCAAATGATAAGGAGATCCGTCCACTTAAATAGTTAGGGGGTGATCCTCGCTCATATGTATTGTCTTTTTATTTCCAAAAAGTATCGGGGTTGAGTTTATCGGAAACTATGGAATGTTGGTTCAAAGAGGCCGAGATCGGATAAGTATAAATTATCTAAAAACCACTTTGACCCAACTCAAGCGTTCGAATTAAAGACATCTTGAAGATGATGGAATCAAAGATGAAGATCTTTGAAGTGCAAGGGCTACTTATTATTAACCCTGAGGGTGATTCCAAAATGGATGTAGTAGAAGTAGTGCCTTCGGTTTGTTCATATCTTGAGTAGCTTGTATGGACGAATGCTGGCATTGCATTATCGCCTGGAAGGCGGTGTTAACCTTCCAAGTGGGATTACTATCTACAAAGGTAAAACGTAGCCTAAAGCCTCATCAACCGTAAATGACTAAACCTTGGGTATGCAGTAGGGCTATGTGGGTCGCACCCATTAGGGTATGTCATCGTCCTTCTAGATACATGTACATATTTATGTATTTAGTTATGCATGAGAGCTCTCGGGAAAAGGATGCAAAGCAACCGGGGTGATGACATATTCGATACTATCCAGTAAGAGGTAGGCCGGTTTTGTGTAGTAGGGGTGCAAGATGCTCTTTTTGACCTTGGTACATTTTTCTAGAGGTGTACTGTGATAGGCGATACCCCAGTAACCTTGTCATTGTATGGAATCCATTCTCCAATACGTGCCTTTACGGACTTAGTTGTATACCTATTATGCTGCAATTTAATTAATGTAATAATTTCGGCTATGATTCGATATTTATCTTAAACCCTAAAAATTATTATAATATCATCGGATTTCCCATAAATGGTTTGGTTATCATAGGCTATAAACCTGTTCGTGTTTATGTGCGCCGTGGTCTTACGAGATACCTTTTATTTTGACAATTTTTATAAGATATAAGAATTCATTTGATTGTGTTTCTCATGCTGGTTTTACCAGACTGATCCAGGAGTTATTTTTCTTATAATGCTCGGATCATCCCGAGCATATTTTTCAGATTTAGCTGGACATTTGGGGCTGTAGGAGACGAGCTAGATGCCTTCGTGACGTACTCCCGTATTTTCTTTTACCTTCTGCTATTTGGTTCTTGTTTATGTTTATCAGCAATTGCAAGAACATGTTGTTATAACTATCCAATATTTAATGATAGGATAATTGTACTCTGATTGATGTATGTATATTAAAGTTTTCTTTTTGTAAAGTTCATTAATATATTATAGATTACTCGTTACGTTGTGAGATTCTGTTCTGCCTTTTCTTTTCTTTCACCCCAACGATATGTCTTTCTGGCACTTGGATGTTCGACACGTGAATACCGTGGATGTATGAGGATCGAAAAGGTGGGTTGTTACATTAAATCTTGCCAACCAATTTACATTCAAATACTTACCTTTCCTAATTTCTATAGCTAATATGTTATGCTCTTAATTATTTTACATTATGTCCATACATCTAAATTAACTAGTACAACCACATAACGGTAGTGAACCAACCGTTCAATTATATAATTTTTGGAAAAAAATATAATGTAGTTTCATTAATTTTAGTTAAAATCAAATGATAATATTTTGGAAAAAAAATCTAAAGTTCGAGAGATTTATGGAAAATTTATGGAGAGAACAAAGTAAAAACATTAGAGAGATTTAAGGAGACATGTTCCTTCTTTATTTTGGCTTCATATAATATGATTTTAAAAAACTGCAACAGACAAACCTCCCTAATGCTCTATTTGATAAAATATCTAAAGTTAAACTATTTAAATAAAATCAATAGCTAATATTCGTTAATACATTTAATTAATCCTAAAAATATACATTTCAACATGAATACCATATTTATATTGATAAAAATAAATGTTGATTTGAATAAAAATATTTATAATAACACAACAAAAATTATATACATACATTTATATTTCATTTATTGCAATAAAGTATCTAATAAATAAATTAAAATAAGGTAGAGGAATTTTCCAATCCTATCATTAATTCTAGAAGTTTTCCACTCTCTTTATTTCTAACATATATTTTACCAAGTGATGTACATTATCCAATTAATAATGATTCATAATGTTTTATAGTTAATTCCATGGGCTTGTAATCAAGATACCTATACATTTGTAATATCCATGAGTATTTATAAAATTCCATTAGTGTTATCATATTTCTTCATTTAGGTCCAAATGTTCAAATTAATTGAATAATTAAAATTAATATTTAATAAATTTAATTAGTTATCATTCATTAAGGGTGTTACTATTTACACCTACCTGTTTGCAACCAAATTGGCCACAAACACCCAAGGATAAGTTTAAGTAGTGAAATAAATGAAGAAATTGAATGAAAACAGAGGAATAACGCTAGATATCAAGAAAAATGTAGCAAAAAGCAAAAACAACGAGATTTATAGTGGTTCAGTGTTGATTGCCTACGTCCACTTTGAATACTTTCTTTATTGCTTCAGTTACAATCAGTAAGAAATAATAAGAGATCATGGAAGACCAAAAGGAAATTGGTTACAATAATGGCAGAGTTTCACTTGTAAGCCAAAAAGTCCGTAAAAATGGCCCCAGCCCCTGTATTTATAGATGAAGGCAGCCTCTAATCTGACTGAAACTTTGGCACCTAGACCCCATTAACCACATATGCCCACCATAGGGAGGGCTAGGCCCAACTCTCAATGGATAGGGGTCGGTACCGACCCCTTCATGGGTTGAGTTTGGGCTAGCGATCCCTATGGTAGCTCTTTTATGGTGTGACATGATGGTACTTCAAGTATCATGACATTTGGACATGTGCATCTATGGTTCTTGTAATACTTTAGTTGGAATCTTAACTCGGTCTGCGTTGTGCCGATCCCTTATGATCTTGCAACGTATGCCGATCCCTCCCTTATATACCATGCAACTCCGATTCAAACGTGCTATGCCGAACCAAACAAGCCATGCCGACCCATAGCCTACGAATGAGCCATGCCGACCCCTTTGGTTTCCTAAATGCTATACCGATCCCTCTGTGCCTCATCCATATTATGCCATCCCATTTACATCACGTCAACCCATACATATTATGCCGAGCCAAAAACACTATGCCGACCCCTTTTGCATAAGCCATTATTGTGCCGATCCCATTGGTTTTACAAGTTATGCTGACCCATCCATACTTCCTTCGATTTGTCAAACATCCATGCCGACCCCTATTCCAACCAATCTAAATTTCATAATTTCGACAACCTCCATTATCTATTTGTCGACCTTATTTACCCTGGGCTGGATAAAACTGTTCGGACATTACACTTTGGTCATATGGACGTTGTCTCGTGACCATCCCTCCCATCAACAGTTGAGTCTGGCCTTCGTAATCATCCTTGTGTAGCTGGGTCAAGGTACCGGGTAAAACTTGCCCCCCAAAGTATGTCTTGTGAATAACATGACATGCTTTGAATTGGAGAAAACCAGGTTCTCGGGAATAGGTCTATCCAAGTCCATGGTTGATCATTGTTCCTTTATTAACCTTCGATGGAACATGTCTGACGTCTTGTTCCATTAGAATGCACAAATTTGGTCATATGAAGTCTTTAGGTTTTCTTTTGATTTAACCTTTCAAAAAGCTGAATCCGTAAATCTCTTCCGTGTGCGCTCATACACGTGTTTCTGTTGTTGACTCCCGGACGTGTTCGGACGCCGTTAGTCTCTGCCAAAGTGCTTTATTATGTATACTTCCGTTTATAATCTAATCTTCACGACAATGGTTGTCATTTGGTTTTCAAACATATGCTATTGCCCCTGCTTTCCTTCTTATCTCACTCATATCCATCATTCACGCTTTTCTCCCCTTCCCTTTCCTTTTAAATTACACTATTACATACATGTATATTTTGTCCTTTCATTATATTATTTATTTATCATTTATTATTCATTCTTATTTTTATTCATTTTATTAGTATTATTTTATATTTTTTGGAGGGGTCGACATTTAATATGCCGACCCCGTGGTGAATTTTCCTGGAAAGGATTCGGCTATCTTTGGGGCCGACCTCTCTTCAACTTAGGGACCGGGTCAATAGGGTATGACCAGTTCGTCTTCCTTCCTGGTCACCCATATAAAAGCACGTCCCCCTTTCTTTTCTCTCTTCACTTTATCTTCTCAACATTTAACCCCCTTGTTACTTTACTTTCCCTTGCAAAAATACTCAACCGAACCCAAGACATTTTCCATCTCCCTTTGCTAAATCAAAATAAAAAGAAATTCCTCAACTTTAAAACTAAATCCAAGCTTTAAACATCGTCCCCAATCCGAGGTTCCAACCAATCGCCTGTAATTTAATTCAATACTTATATCGGTATGACTCCTCTTTTTAATCATGTAGTGAGTCATGAATCCTGAGTTTGCGTGAGTTCGAGTGTTCTTTAGGCATACATCATGATCGGTTTCATTGAGATATGCAGAAGAGGAGGAGAAGATGATGGAGTAGGAGAAGAAGAAGGAGGAAGGTGGGTTCGGTTGGTGTCCTAGAAGGGATGGAGAAGAGTTGGGTTTTTTTTCTTCTCTTTTTTTGGTAAGTGAACTTGGGAAAACAGGATCGGTGTAGATCACTTTGATGTAGGGGTCTGTTGGAAGTTTTAAGGAATATCTTTGTTAAGGGATCGGTGAGAAGTAGCTACGGGGAGAGAGGTCGGTGTACGAAATGAGTTTGATGAGATGGATCAATAGGAGATGGTTTTGCGAGGGATCGGCAGGAGTCTGTTGTATGAGGGATCAGTGCTAGCGTAGTTAAGGGATCGATATGACTTGTCTAGTATATGGGTCGGTGATGTCTGTAGATGGGGATCAATTGTGAGCTTGAGGCAAAAGGATCGGCATAAGGCAAAGGGATCGGTGTTGACTATAAAAACCACTTTTAACCTAAGTCACTAAGACGCTTAACTGCATGTTTCCTTGCCTGGACATAAAATGAATGATAACAATGCGACATGCATACTTGGACTTATGGACTTGAGTTCGAACGATTAAATTCTCAGCCTACTTAATCACGAACTAAGTACGAAATCGACTAAAAAAAATGGACTTCATAATTCCAAACGTCAACATCCGATCCTAAAGCTCTGGTTGCCGATCAATCTTCACGCCGATTAAGACGGTCAGCGATGACGGTCTTTCTGGATGAAACCTCTAAGCTTTAACACTTTACTTTTGCTTCTCTGTTTTCAAACTGCTTATGTTTATTTCATATTGCACCGCACTAGTTCACACACAACATGGGGGACAGGTTATTATTTCTAATATCGATTGTCTACTGGGTATAACTAACGCAGTCCCTAAGTTACACGAAGCGCTCAACCATAATGTCTTCTGAATCGGCCGTGAGATCAAGTTCTGCTACCTTATCCGATAAGCCCACATCGAGTCAGCAAATGGAACAAGTAGGGGCATCTGACCCACAAGCAAATTTTTTTTCCGACATCCCAGTTCTTCCTATAGACGTTATTGACCTAGCTCCTAACGCTGCGGAGGATGCCATCATTTTGAATCATCCGGGTGACTCACAAGTGTCCAGAATCGGCGAAGCCGCTCTTCGTCGATTATGCTCTATCCATGGGATTCCTTTCGAAGACATTCTAGTTCTATCGAGGCAAGACCGACCTCACTTGCCCCCAGCTGGATATACTGCATGTAACAAGTTCATGTGCTGGGCCGGATGTGTGCCTCCCTTCAATTCTTTCGTTCGGGAAATATCGAGATATTTGGGGATCACTCCTACTCAGCTACACTCTAACAGTTATGCTTTTATCCATGGCACTTTCCTTCTCTTCATGAACGTCCTATTTTGTCCGCCAACCCCCGAAGACATCCGATACATTTACAATTTCAAATGACGGGCCGATAGTCCTTCGTACGTCTTTCTTAAACCCCTGCCCAAATGCCAGGTCTTGATGGGCGCATGGAATAAGCTTTCCCTATTCAAACATGAATGGTTCTACGTACGGTGTCCTTTTGGCTTCGCAGGAAGATGGTTGGAAGGATGTAAGTGCCATTTCTGCCTTCATCTTTAGTTCAAAGATTCAAATCACAGCTCCTTAATCGTACTAATACCTTCAATTCTTTCAAGTGTCCGCCCTCGACCAGATGGCGTTGGGTACCCCAGGGCCGTTGTGGCTACTCGCGGTACTCCTGTGGAGGATCGGGACATCAAACTCCTCATCACCGATGAGTTTCTCTCGTTACTCGGGCTGTTAGAAGACGACCACAAAACTAGTCTCCCTGGAAGCAAAACAATTCCGAAGACTGGCATCGAGAGAAGAGAAGAAATAAACGACCCCACGGTGCCCTCTGTCAGGGGAACCCAGGAAGTCACCGAAGAGGGGGAGATAAAGGAACCGCAAGATGTGGGGTCGAGAAACGAAGACATGGGCCCTGGAAAAACGCCAACAGTTGATGCGCCACATACTAGCCAATTACAACCTCCCCCGAAGAAGGGAAAAAGTTTGGCTTATAAGATATGAAAGAGGAAGGCCGGGGCAACCCCAAAAGTCATCATAACTATAGTTGAAAAAGAATCATCTTCTCAACAGATGGAGAGCTCGTTGAAGGGACTCTCTAACATTCTGATCTCGGACGATCTATTAAATTACAACTTCACTAATCTTGACGTTGAAGGGCTTAACTCACCCGCAAGGGCGAAGGCGTGCAACCTTCTAACATAGGAGAAGAAACTCCAATGAGTAAAGCCAATGTTACTGGTCCATCGGGGGGAAACACTAGGACACACACAAGCACTTGCACCCCACCATCCACTTGTGATTAACTCTTCACATAACAACTCCTAATATGCTCCTATTTGGCTCTTTTACAGATGCAATGTCTCATTCACATGCTTTCGATCGTCTCTGCGATTCTTCCACTTACTACCGCTCGGGTCGGGATTCCGACTCTGGAAGACGTCGAGACAAGGATGAAGGATGGGACATAGACTATTATTCTCGAGAATCTTCTTCTTCGTCCAGAAGGAAATCTCAGACACATGTTCCACGCCAAGGCGATCCATCTAACCCTCATGCTCATAGCGGAGATAAATCCGCACACCGGGGTTCTCAAGCTGTCGCTACCCATGATTAACACTTTGAATCGTCAAGTTCCAGGCAATCTCATGAGCGTCGCAAACATTCACTAGTTACGTCTGAACAGATCCCCCCGATTCCTGCCCAAGATCCTACCACAGCAGAGAAACTAGCTGAACTCAAATCTACTTTCCCGAAAATCTTCTTTGACGGGCTCAAATTCCTCCCCTCCGTACACATCATTCCTGGAAGTGCCAAAGAGAGCTCATTAACGTGCATGAATGACGTGTACATCCAGCACGAAGCGTTCATTCACTTAGCTGAGAAAGTCTCTGAAGTTTCCATCAAGCGCCAGCATGAAATCGATCACCTTAAGTTTGAGGCCATTCACGACAAAGATATCATCAAACACCAAGATGCTGAGCTGCTCGAATGTAAGGCTCAACTTGCCGAGGTGAAGAAAAATGCAGAGGAAACAGCTGAGGCAGTAAGACGCCTGTAAACTTCGCATAAGAGGGAACTGGATGCTGCACTTCAACGCACTTGCACCTTGGATTTAGAGAAAGACTCCTTACAAAAGGAGAAAGATGTCTTAGCCCGCCGTGTTGAGGAACTAGAAAAATTATTGTCCAAAGAGAGGAAGGAAAAAATTGGGGCACAGGAGGAGTCGTAGAAATACTGCGAGGAGATTGTCGAAACAAGGAACTTAAAGATGAAACTCGATGAACAACTTGCCCAAATCAAAGTCTTGAAAGAGGTCGCCCGTGAAGAGGGCAGGAAAGAGGTGCTCGCGGAAGCTAACCCCGAGTTGAGGCAACGACTGAGTCTGACAGGGAAGAGATCAAGAACTTATTCGATCTGCTCATTGCCGAATACAATGCAAAAGTTCTCCTTCACCGTGACTTGACTTTTCTAGGCGAAGGCTATCTCAAATCGCTCGCCGAAGCTTGGGAGATCATTACAAGGATCAAGAAAGAAGAATTGGGAGTGGCAGAGCTTGATGAGGAGGCTCTTGTGCAAGAAGTGCTCCATGGAAATGAGCCATCTGACTAGGCTACCGCAAAACTTCAATTCTACAAAGCTCCTGCACTGGCCAAGGAAAAAGAAGATGTTGTAGGGTCTTCTGGAACTGAACCCAAGGGCCCTCCTCCTACTCAGCTGGTTGGAACGTCATCTTCTCAACCCACGGAGCAACACGTCGGTTATGATCCAGACAGGCCTGGACTTGGCTCACACATGCTGTCCTCCATCATTTAAGGGAGTACCCCGATGACTACTGAGAGCCAACTGGATGCTGGTACCATATTGAACTCCTTCGAATTAAAAAAGCTATTGTTTTTGTCATATAACGACTATAGACTAATGCTTTCGTTTTGATGGATTTTTGCAGGTCATCCCGGATCTGAATTAACTCCTAGGAGCGATGTCGCCACAGAGCACCAAGGAAAAATAGCCGAGGATCTGGCTGCTACAGATACTCCAGGGCCTGATGCTAAAGTGATTGGGGCACTCGATGAGGACAAGCCCGGAGACCCATCATTTGCTGAAGAGTTTGATGACTTTGTGGTCACGGGTGCTTCGGAGCATACCACTAAACTCAGCATGAAAGAACAAATTGAAGAGGAGGAAAAGTCGAAACGTTAAGTCGAGGGTGATCCCGATGTGGTTGCGGTTGAAGGTCCTCTCCTCAGGCCTCTGCAATTCATCCCACATGGTGGGACAACTCCTATTGAGGTTCCTCCACCCTCTTCAAGTGCCACCAGTAAGGGCGACAAAGGATCTCGAAAGAGACGCTTGACCGATTCAACTCCTGAAAAACTGAAAAAGGAGAAGAAATCGAAGAAATAGTTAGCACCTTGTGTCATTGTACATAGTCTAGATAAGTTAGACATGTGTTTCTTTTCCTAGTAGAAAATGTATGGGTGTGGATCCCGAACTTTTGAATAATTTGTAAGGAATTTTTGGGATTGTGAATAAAAGTTTTTTTTTAGTCTGTAGTTTGGGACTTAAGATTTTTCATCATGGGCGGTCATGCTTCTATCTGAATGTTTTATACTCTGGTCCGTAGTCAGGGACTTAGAGTACTCTAGTCCACGTCATGGACTTAGAGATTTTTTTGCCAAATCATTTATACTCTAGTTCGCGTCAAGGACTTAGAGATTTTTTGTCAAATCGTTTATACTATAATTCGCGTTAGGGACTTAGAGTACTCTAGTCTGCATCAGGGACTTAGAGATTTTTGTTAAGTCATTTATACTCTAGTCCGCTTCAGAGACTTAGAGTACTCTAGTCCGCATTAGGGACTTAGAGATTTTTGTCAAATCGTTTATACTCTAGTCCGCTTCATGGAATTAGAGTACACTAGTCCGCATCAGATACTTAGAGATTTTTGTCAAATCGTTTATACTCTCGTCTGCATCAGGGACATAGAGTATCCTAGTCTGCTTCAAAGACTTAGAGATTTTTGTCAAATTGTTTATACTCTAGTCCGCTTCAGGGACTTAGAGTACTCTAGTTCGCATCAGGGACTTAGAGATTTTTGTCAAATCATTTATACTCTAGTCCGCTTCAGGGACTTAGATTGCTCTATTCTGCTTTAGGGACTTAGAGATTTTTGTCAAACCGTTTATACTCTAGTCCGCATCTGGGACTTAGATTACTCTATTCCACTTCAGGGACTTAGAGATTTTTGTCCAATCGTTTATACTCTAGTCCGCTTCAGGGACTTAGAGTAGTCTAGTCCGCATCAGGGACTTAGAGATTTTTGTCATTCTCCTACCGTCGGCGACCTTTGTTCCTTATTGCGAAAATTGCCTTTTGATTCATCTACGGAAATCACCAGCCGAGCAAACTTACAAAACCCCCCTTGTTCATTCTTATCGGGGATCGGTATAACTGGTCGATTTTTAACTCTACGCATTTGTTCATACATCGCAGATGTCGATATCAATCAGTTCCAACACATATTTAGCATAACATGCAATAACAGTAGTTTATGCAAAGGAAGCTTCAAGCTTTTATTCATCATAAGAATAGGAACAAAATAACTTGTCTTATTACATATCAAAAAAGTCAAATACCAAAGAAAATATTAAAAGCAAATACCACTGAAATGCAAAAGAAATAGTGTAGGTGAAATAACATCGTAAATGCTCGCTATTCCATGCTCTTGGAAGCGTCATGTCATCAACAGTCGCTAGCTTGAAAGTTCCTTCTCCAAGCCTCTGTTCAAAGACGTATGGCCCTTCCTATGTTGGATTCATGTGTGATGGGACTGGAGAAATTCGTTTCAGGACAAGTTTGCCAACTTCAAAGGTTCTCGGTCAGACTTTAGTATTATATTACCGGGCGATTCGGTGTCCATGTGCGGCTGCTCTCAAATCGGCCTCCTCACGCTTCTCATCGATAAAGTCCAATGAATCCAATAAGATATTTTTGTTTGTTCTAGGATCGCAGTAAGTCACCCGATGGGAAGGGACTTCGAGTTCTGCAGGAATGAATGCTTTAGCTCCGTAAGCGAGAGCGAATGGAGTATGGCCAGCCGCAGACTTATGGGTGGTCCTGTAGGCCTAGAGCGCCGTTGGAAGTTCATCCACCCACTTGCCTTTAGCCTTTTCCAAACGCTTTTTCAGGATAGACTTTATAATCTTGTTTGCAGCTTCAACTTGTCCATTCGCCTGAGGGTGAGTGACCGCACAAATCTCTTTTCAATGTGATATCTCCGTTAAAACTCCTTAAACTCAGCACTATCAAATTGAGTCCCATTATCAGTCACGATAGTCCGTGGAAGACCAAAACGACACACAATGTTTCAAACAACGAAGTTGATGACTTTCTTGGTTGTGATCGTAGCTAACGGCCCCGCTTTGGCCCATTTGGTGAAGTAGTCAATTGCGACGATTGCATATCTTGCCACCTTTGGAAATTTGGCAAAGAGCCAATGATATCGATTCCCCATACGGCGAATGGCCATGGACTAACCATTTGCGTAATCTCTGTTGGCAGTGCTGTTAGGACTTTCGCATATATCTGGCATTTGTCGCATCGTCTCACATAATCAGCGGTATCCCAGTTCATAGTCGACTAGTAGTACCCATAACAGAGTATCTTTTTTGCTAGCATTTGCCCCCCAATGTGATCACCACATTCTCCCTCATGGACTTCTTTCAAGACACGCTTTATCTCATCATGTGCGATACACCGAAGCAACGGAACGGAGAACCCCTTTCTACACAGAGTCCCTTCTTGCATAATATACCGTGAAGCTTTATGAAGAACTTATCTCTTTTCATTCCTCTTCCCAGGCAAGGTTCCATGCAACATGTATTCTTTAAATGGAGTCATCCATGATTCCCTTTTGGGTTCTGTTTCTGGTACTTGATCAACTTCCATTACATTTATGCTTGGGGTATGTTGTGTCTCGACTGGAACCAAGCCCATATGTTGTGCATCACCAGTGCTCGTGCGCTTTGCCAATGAGTCGGCTTCTCCGTTCTACTCATGCGGGATATTCAAAATGTCATGGTATTCGATATCTGCCAACAACTCCTGAACTCAGGTAAGATATGGGGCAAGCCATTGTCCCTTTGCCTGGTAGTCCCCTCTAACTTGGTACACCACTAGCTATGAGTCGTAAAAGATTTGAATAGACTTCACCCCAATCTCTCTAGCATGTATAAGTCCAGCAATTAATGCTTCATACTCAGCTTTGTTGTTCGTAGCGGGAAAATCAAGCTTCATAGCGTAGCAAATTGATCGGTTCTCAGGGGTTACACGGACGATGCCCACTCCGGAACAATGATCATTGGACGCTCCATCGGTATATAGCTTCCATTTTATAGTAGGGATTACACCACTCTCTAGGGGCTCGTCCTGCATGGTAAACTCTGCTATGAAGTCTGCCAATGCTTGTCCCTGGATAGCTCTTCGAGGCAGATATGTGATGTTGAACTGACTGAGCTCGCCACTTAAGCAACCTTCCAGACATCTCGGGTTGCTGTAGGACCTATCATAAAGGCTGATCGGTGTAGACTTTAATTGGATGTTCCTGGAAGTACGGGCAAAGTTTGTGTGATGCGATCACCAAGCAGTATGCCAATTTCTCTATCTTCGAGTAGTTTCTTTCTGCCCAGTTGATCATTTACTGACGTAGTACATCGGTCTTTGGATCCAGTTCTCCTCACGAATCAATGCGGCACTTATGGCATATGGCGATATAGCTAAGTAAATGCACAACTCCTCATGATCCACCGGCTTTGACAAAACAAGGGGTCTCTCCAAATGACTCACCAAAGCTTGGAATGCGCCTTCACAATCTTACGTCCACTCAAAATTCCTCTTCCCCTTCTTTATCAAATCAAAAAAAGGAACGCATTTATCGGTCGCCCTTGAAATGAACAGACTCAGAGCAGCGACCTTCCCGTTCAGGCTCTACACTTGCTTAATAGTTCCGGGTGCTTGAATGTCCCAAATGGCTTGAATCTTCTCTGGATTCTCTTCAATTCCTCATGCATTGACAATAAAGCCCAGGAACTTCCCTGACGCAACACCGAATGAGCACTTCAGAGGGTTGATTTTCATGTTATAAAATCGATGGATATCGAACATCTCCGCTAAGTCTCGAATGTGATCGTTTGATCGTCGTGACTTCACGAGCATATCATCCACATAGACTTCCATCGTCCTCCCGATCTGAACTTTAAACATTCGGTTAACCAAACGTTGATAGGTCGCTCCTGTGTTCTTTAATCCGAACGGCATTACTACATAACAGTATAACCTAATGTACGTGACAAAATTGGTGTGCTCCTGATCTGGGACATGCATCGGGATTTGGTTGTACCCTGAGTGCACATCCATAAATGATAACAATTCGTGCCCTGAAGTTGAATTAACTAGCTGATTAATTCTAGGCAGGGGAAAACTATCCTTAGGGCACGCCTTGTTCAGGTCCGAGTAGTCAATACACGCTCTCCATTTCCCATTTGCCTTCTTCACCAGCATGGGGTTAGATATCCATTCGGGATAGAGGACGTCGCGACTGTGGCTTTAAGTTTATCCACCTCCTCTTTAAGAGCCATGGATCTCTCTGGATCCATACCTCGTCTTTTCTGCTTCATAGGGACATACTTCGGATCAATATTCAATGCATGGCTCACAATGGCAGGCGAGATCCCACACATGTCAAAATGAGTCCAAGCGAATACATCCAGATTCGTTCGGAGGAAATCGGTAAGTTCTCTCATCATCGAAGGGCTGAGTTGTGATCCAATCTTCAATGCTCACGATGGGTCATCATGGCTGACTGTGATATCAATCGTCAGTTCGGCCGACACTGCCTTGGCCTCCTTGGGTTCCTCCTCATCATCCCTCGGATCTATATCTCTATAGATCTGACTGTGGTGCCCAAGCCAAGGCTTTGGCGCTATTTGTCAATCTTCAGTAACTTGGATGCAGACAGACTTGTCCATACCCTTTCCCTTCTCTTTCCGCTGAGCCTCTCTTAACTCAGCCATTAACAGGCACGGCCAGTTGCCTGATCTCCATGCACAACACCTACTCCACTATCTGTCAGAAATTTCAACGTCAAACACCATAGGTTAATGCTTCCCGAAATTCGGCCAAGGCCGGATGGCCCATGAAAACATTGTACGGTGAATCCACATCCAAAACAATGAACGGTATGATTTGCACCCTCCCATGCTCGCTTTATCCTAATTCTACTGGCAATTCAACATAACCAATGGCTTCGGTTGCCACACCAGTGAAACCGTGTATACGAGCGTTAGACGGTTTCAAATCTTTATCCTCCATCCTCACTTGATCATATGCCTTCTTAAAGATAATGTTCACAGAGCTTCCACAATCAATCAAAACTCTTCTCACCAGAGTGGGGCCAATCATGGCAGAGATAACAATCAGATCAATAGTAGGGGCCTCTACTCTATCGGCATCTCTGCTTTTGAATACTATATCATCCATCATTGTACATGTTGCTTGGCCGGAGTTCCATCCTCTATATTCGAACAACATTCAAAGTCCACATGTCTCATTGAACTAGCATAGCGCTCCATTTCCTGCCTCCTGTCTACAGGGTGCGGTCCACCAACTATCATGTTTATTACCAACCTCCCACTGGTCTGAGCGGGTTCCTCAGCTCTGCGTGGAGCTTGCCCTCGATTGGGATCGGTCGTTCCCTGTTCGCCATCCTGCGGATTCTTGACAAACTGCTGCAACTTTTTCTACCGAATCAATTTCTCAATGGCATCATGGAGATGCCTACACTCGTCAGTATTGTGCCCATAGCATTCATGAAACCGACAGTACTTCCCGGTTTGCTTTTGTTCCTTGGTCGATTCTTTTGGATGTGGCTTACTATATTGGAAAGTATTACAGGGAGATAGATAGATGTTCTCCAGAGATGCATTCAGAGGTGTATAGTCGTTATATGTAGGAAGCCTTGACCTCCATTTTTTGGGCTCCCTCTTCCGATCAGGATTTCCTTCTCCACTCCTTTTCTGTTGACCTGGCTTGTTTTGAACATTGACCTGAACCTTTCCAGAACTCTCGCCAGATTGCTTTACTGTGATGTTGCTCTGTACCGCTTCTCCGCTTGGTCTGTAGCATTGCTTCTTCTAGACAACCTGGCCTCTTCCTTTCTCATGAATTGGTTTGCCTTTGTGTAGAAACGCTCCAGCATGGCTGGCGGTTTTCCAGCTAGCCAATCACCAAACTCGGATTCTGGGTAAACCCCCCTTGTCACAGCCATAAGTATGGCGTGGTCATTTGGGTTGCTAACTTTAGTGGCAACAACATGAAATCTCTGCAAGTAGTCCTACAGTGATTTCCCCGAAGCCTGGATCACACTGGATAGTGACATCACATCTTTGGGATGAGTAGAGTGAATCCGGAACTGCTCCACGAATCTTGTAGCCAACTCGTCAAATCTTGAGATCGATCATGGGGGTAATCTCATGAACCACATTGTAGCAATCCCAGATAGAGTTATAAGGAAGCATCTGCATTTGGTAGCATCATTCGCTCTCACTGAGTCCATCAACCATTCGTACCTCATGACGTGCTACCGGGGGTCAGCCTTCCCTTCATAAGTAGGCATCGTAGGCATGTTAAACCTTCTAGGATACTCCACATGTGAAATACTGTCGGTAAATGGGGTGTGGCTCCTAGAGACTCCCCAGTCATCGTTTGTCAAGCCCTAGTTTTCCCTCATCGGCTGTCTGACCATTGCGGATAAATCTGGTGTCTGGATATGTGGCGCAAAGTGGTGGTCGTGCTCCATCCAGTGTGAATGTTCTGGCTGGTGTCTCTGGGGCATTCCATGCCTCCTTGGCCTATCATCCTCCTGATGTGTATCCCGAACATTCACTTCATTATCATCCTGAGGAGGTAGCTGATTGGCATCCAAGCGTACTCTAGCGTCTACGTTCCTGGATCCAACACGAGCACGACTCCCCATTTTCATTCGGTGACTTATCCCCTTAGTTGAGGGTCGGTACCGATCCCTGTGGAGGGGTCGGCACTGAATCGTCTTGGTAGACAATGTTGGTCTGTCAAGTGTTGTTCCATCGCTCCAGCTCGTGCCACTTCAACCCTGCGACGCCTACACCTATGGTGCTCGTTCGCTGAAGTTGAGCTATCTGACGTCGAGTAAGAAGCGAGATCCCTTCTGGCACCTTGGTTTTGTTGTTGAGCAATCTGGTTCATCAAGTTGGCATTAGTCTGGATTTGTTCATTTAGCTACCTACGGTTCTCCATCAACTCTCTCATCAAGTCATTAAATTCAGCTATAGTATTGGAATCGGTGGGGTTCTGAACCATAGTAGGTTCCATATTCGCATTAGCAGGTTGGTTGCTTGGGCCCCCTTGTTGGACATTGGCAGTTTCGTTGGCATCAACATTATAGGAAGTAGATCCGGTGCGCCTTACCATATTATATTCCTTTGCTTAGAGCTTGAAAAATCTGAGTAGTACCTGCAAGCTTCTAAAAATGAACCTGGATCTCCTTCGGGGGTTTCTTCAATCCAGTAGCAACAAAGGTGATCCTAATAGCCTAAGAATCGGCTTTCTCAATGCAAGCACCAAAATGTTTGCAACCAAATTGGCCACAAACACCCAAGGATAAGTTTAAGTAGTGAAATAAATGAAGAAATTGAATGAAAACAGAGGAATAACGCTAGATATCAAGAAAAATGTAGAAAAAAGAAAAAACAATGAGATTTATAGTGGTTCGGCGTTGATTGCCGACGTCCACTTTGAATACTTTCTTTATTGCTTCACAATTCGCTTGATTACAGTTATAATCGGTAAGAAATAACAAGTGATCAGGGAAGAACAAAAGGAAATTGGTTACAATAATGGCAGAGTTTCACTTGTAAGCCAAAAAGTCCATCAAAATGGCCCCTTGCCCCTGTATTTATAGATGAAGGCAGCCTCTAATCTGACTGAAACTTCGGCACCTGGACCCTCTTAACCACATGGGCCCACCATAGGAGGGGATAGGCCCAACTCTTAATGGATAGGGGTTGGTACCGACCCCTTCATGGGTTGAGTTTTGGCTAGCAATCTCTATGGTAGCTCTTATATGGTGTGGCATGATGGCACTTCAAGTATCATGACATTTGGACATGTGCAGCTATGGTTCTTGTAATACTTTAGTTGGAATCTTGACTCGGTCTGGATTATGCCAGTCCCTTCTGATCTTGCAACATATGCCGATCCCTTCCTTAAATACCATGCAACTCCGATCCAAACGTGCTATGTTGAACCAAACATGCCATGACGACCCATAGCCTACGAATGAGCCATGCCGACCACTTTGGTTTCCTAAATGCTATTCCGATCCCTTTGTGCCTCATCCATATTATGTCGACCCCTTTACATCACGTCAACCCATACATATTATGCCGAGCCAAAAACACTATGCCGACCCCTTTTGCATAAGCCATTAATGTGCCGATCCCATTGGTTTTACAAGTTATGCCGACCCGTCCATACTTCCTTCAATTTGTCAAACATCCATGCCGACCCCTATTCCAACCAAACTAAATTCCATAATTCCGACACCCTGCATTATCCATCTGTCGACCTTATTTACCCTGGGCTGGATAAAACTGTTCGGACATTACACTCTGGTCATATGGATGTTGTCTCATGACCATCCCTCCCATCAACAGTCGAGTCTGGCCTTCGTAATCATCCTTGTGTAGTCAGGTTAAGGTACCGGGTAACACTACCTAAACACTTACTAACGCCACATAAACAATAATCAAACAAAATCATGAAATCTACCGCAAAAGCCCACCTTAAATTTAAATTTTAAATGATGGTTTGGAAACAGAAGATAGTTGGACAATATATAAATGATAAAATTTAATACTTGAACATAATTATTTTCAATCCTGTTAATCATTAATGACAAAATAAATTGAAGTGAAAAATGTAAGTAAATTTTCTTTTATGAATTTTAGATTAGAAGTCGAATAGTTTAGATTCTAATTCTTTTTTAAAATATGAACGTAAATCAATATTTTTGTAATGCTGTTATCTTTTTAATGAATGAATGAACATAATTAAATATATTTGGCTATATCTTATTGTTTTCTGCTATAACTGGTATCATCGTTTTCCCCTTTTTTCAATCAATCGAGAACAAAATAATAATAATTGGATATTTTTTTATCAAAGCAGTAATAAATGTTATTTAATATGTTATATCGTAACACCTAATTTGAGCTGCAAATTATTCTTTACTACATTAATCTTATTTAGGGTTACATAGTTAAAAAATGGAAATTCTACTTATAACTAAAGTTAATAAAAATTTAATTGGATATAAAAGCTACAAATGAGGAAGGAAGGCTATTCAATGCTTTTAATGAAGTACATGAGATTGAAGGAAGTATGAAAAGGCAGCAGCTAAATAATAAATGGGTTTCTGTAGAGGACAGAAACACTGCTTTTTTCATGCATCAATCAAGGTCAAGCATGCTAAAGATCAAATTACATCTATCTATTATGAGGAAGGCAGTCTCCATTCAACCCCTAAGGATGTCGAAGCTACTCTCTTAAAGTATTTCTCCAACCACTTAGATAACCATTCAAACTTCACACCTGACTTAAGTATGTTTTCAGAGATTCATCTTCCAAGCTTAAAGCCAGAAGAAACATTATCTATGGCATCCAAAATTACTGATGTAGAGATTAAAAGTGCTATATTCTCCATGAACAAGAAATTTAGTGGAGGCCCGGATGGCTTTAACGTTCAATTCTATACCGAAAGCTGGGCTTTTATTGCTCCTGATTTTTGCAAAGCGATTCAGAGTTTTTTTAACAAAGACTAAACCTGCTTCTTTGGTGGGTTCCTTCAAACCGATCTCTTGCTGTAGTGTGGTAAACAAGTGCATTTCCAAGATCCTACCCACAAGGCATGTTGTTGTGCTTCCTAACCTAATTTCCCAGAATCAAGCAGCATTCTTGCCGAGGAGACAATGTGTTGCTTGCTCAAGAATTTCTTAAAGGGTATGGAAGAGCTCAAGCTCCTTCGAGTGCCATGTTGAAGTCATATATTAAATAGGCTTATGACAGCGTACAATGGTCTTCAATAGTTAGAATTATGGCTCTAATACGCTTCCCAAAACCGTATGTTGCTTGAGTTTATGCTTGCATATCAACTACAAGCTACTCCTTGAAATTTAATGGTAAGACAGTTGGCTTCTTTAAGAGCAAACGAGGAATAAGACAAGGTGGTCCCATATCCTCTTACATTTTATCCTTGATATGGAAGTATTTACAAGAATGATTAACAGGAAATATCTTCAAAATGAGATTCTATTCCATCCTAAGTGTAAACAAGCCCATATATCCACTCTCATGTTTGCGGATGATGTAATGATATTCACAAAACCTGATCCAGCCTCTATAACTTGTATTATCAACACTTTGGAAAGCTTCTATCTTATGATAGGGATGAAGTTAAACATCCATAAATCCCACATTCCTATTTCTAGGTGAATCTTGATTATGCCAATGATCTTACCCTTTCATCTGGTCTCTAGCCTACGTCCCATTACATGAGCTATCTTGGCATCCCTCTAACAACTTCTGGGGTTACCATAGCAAACTGCCTCCTTCTCTACTTAAGAATAACTGCCTCTTTGAATTGTTGGGCTGATCGATTCCTGTTCTAGGCTGGTAGGCTTGTTCTTATCAAGTATGTTTCTTTCTCCATGATAGTATACTGGGCGAGAACTTTTATCCTGCCCAATAAATTGGTGAGAATGATAAGAAGTGCTATGCTAAGATTCTTCTAGACTAGTAGTATCCACTCTAAGGAACTTTTGCCTTATTCTTTCAGGAAGTTTGAATGTCCTAAGAGAAAGAGTGGTTTAGGTGTTATAAACATTGAGCTTTGGAATGTTGCTGCATTTAGTGCACACTTTAATGCCTTGCTAAGGAAGAAAGACAGCGTATGGATGGGTTGGACATGGAAGCATACTATATGAAGGAAGAATTTTTGGGACATGGATGTGCCTCAGAGTTGCAGCTAGATGTGGAGGAAAGTGCTTAATTTAAGAACCGTCTTCCTTCTTTTCATTCAATTATCTCTGTACTACAATAGTAATGCTAGATTCTTGGAATAACCATAGGGTGCTCATAGTTTAATTCTATCTAAAGTTCCCTCCAACCAGCAAAAACAGCAATCAAATATACACAAGGATGCGATGGTAAGGGATTTTATGTCTGAAGGCTACCTTCAACTTCCACATTCGAGTAACCAGGAAACTAGAGCTGTTTGGGCTGAACTTCAAGGCAAGACATACCCAACTGTGAATCATGATCACTTTTTACGACCAACTAATGGGATGGAGCACCCTATTTGTGTTGTGTATGAGGAGTTAGCGAAGACACATGAGATGCCTAGCTGTAGATGGTTTAAGAGGACTTGGGTAAATCAATCTCCTTCTAAAGATAACTTGATGCTTTGGAAAGTTTTGAATGAGGTGCTGCTAACCAAATACAAAATGATCATGTATGGGCTGGTTATCAACCTCAGTGTGACTTCTACACAAGTTATCAAGAGAGTTATTAGCACCTTTTCTTTAACTGTGGAAGAGTTATCAACTATGGAGTAAGATGATGGACAAGTTAGGAAGGAGGAATATGGTGAGGGTGAGTGAAGTTGAGTGGGACTTGATTTATAAAGCAACAAAATAGAGAACACTTAATGCTTTCCTCATATTGTTGGGGTTGAATAAATATGTAAAATTGATATGGGAAGAAAGAAATTTGCACTATTTTGAAAAACGAACAAGAATCATACCAGTTCTTTGGAATGTCTTGAAGCATGAAGTAGCTTATGGTACAAAAGAAGCAAAATTTGACATCTCTGATGCTTTGATCTCTGCTTGGCTTTAGATATTTCTTCCTTTTGTTTTAGTTGCTTCTGTGTGTTTGTTTTAGTTTTTCCTTCTAGTGTATTTTTTGTGTTTAACTAGGCTCAAAGCTTGTTTTGGGCCTATTTGTATTTTATTATATATCCAATAAAATCTAGTAGGGGACCAGTCAAACCCGCTAGCCTTGCTAAAAAATAATAATTTAATTGTATGAAAATTAGTTTAATTTAAATATCTCGTGTGTAGCATTAAATTAAAAAAATTAGCTGTGGGTAAATTGGATGGAGAAATTTTGATTTTTTTTGTTAAAAGAAAGATTGAGAGGAGAATTGTAGTCTTAAGAAAGTAAAAAGTTTATGAAAAGGTGGGTGTGGGTGGGTGAGTGAAGATGATAAGTGGGTGAGATGATAGGTGGGTGATAGAAGAGTTTAGGTGGATGTATATAGTAACACCGTTCATTAATTTGTCCAATAAAGAGATTGAACATTTTACGCAATAAAATATATTATTTTACTAAAAGAGATTTAAATTTAATCTAAGTGGACTTCTTTCATTTGAAGGGTTAAATAACTAGAGATCTATATTTGAAAGAACAAAGGTTTTATATAGAAAATACAGATAAGAATACCGCATTAAAAAAAATATTGCGAGTTTCGGTTGACATACGATGTTATGGGAGAAAAGGGAAGAAGAGGGAATTGGAAACAGAAAATCACAACACACTTTTCATTATTATCTATTAAATGGTAGTAAAAAAAAGGAATTTTAAAGTCTCTCATTAATTTTGGCATTTTCTCTCCTCTCTCCTTAATTCTCTCAGGATATTTTAGAATATCTTTATATAACTTGTGATAGTTACATTGTTTTATTAGTTATCATCAACCATTTTATGTTCTAATACTTATGTTTTCTAATTTCTATATTTAATAAGTTCTATTAAGCTGTTTCGTATTATTTTACATTATGTTTATACATTTAAACTAATTAAATATCTTAAGTTTAGACTATTTAAATAAAATTAATCAATGAATATTCCTTAATTCGTTTAACAATTCCTAAAAATAGCAAGTTCAATATGAATACCACTTTTATATTGAAAAAATGAAAAATAAGTTAATTTTTGATTTGAATAAAAATATATATAAATAACACAACAAAAAATTTATACATAAATTTATATTTTATTTATCTCAAAAAATTATTTAATAATTAATTAGTGAAAAAGTAAAGGAATTTTCCATCCTTCTCATTAATTCTAAAAATTTCTCTCTTTATTCCTAATATGTATTTTTAAAATGTTTTAAGCTATCATTTTAACGACGATTCATAATATTCTATCAGTTCATTCCATAATTTTGTAGTCAAAATGCTTATTTTTATAATATTTACAATTATTTACAACGTCTCACTAGTGCTATCCTACTATTTTTCATTTAAGTCCGAATATTTAAATTGATAAAATAAGTATTTAATATTAAAATAAATTCAAGTAACTACCATTTATTAATTTGTCTGATCGATTCTAAAAATGAAATTTTTAGTATGTATACAACATTCATTTTAACACATGTTAAGTCATTCAAATATAACAACATATAAATCAGTTACCAAAAATTATACACAAGAAAAATAAAAAACTTAATATATAATTTATTTAACATAATATATCTATTATGAAGTATGTAGAAATTCTACTTTTAATAGTATTTAAAGTATGAATACTATGTTTTTACAATATTATTTCATGCAACGCATAGTAAGACAACAATACAATGGATAAATAGATCTAAAATTTTTAGGATAATCAATTCACCTTTACATATGGCAACATTGGAGCATATTTGATTTTTTAGGAAAATTGGAAATGAAGGGTGTAAAAAAAATTAAATCCATATTTCATATAATATCACTAAGATTTTATTTGTTAATAAAATTAATTACATTTGATTTGATCAATATTCATAACACACACACACACACACATATATATATATATATATATATATATATATATAAAGTTAAAATTCGACCTTTGAATTATTTGGTTTTACATTTGATCGAATAAATTTAGGAAAGTTGTTACCTACTAATAGATTTAGAGGGATAATATTGTTATTAATTTGGTTAAGTGTTATAAAAGTTAAGGGGAATTTTTATTAAAATTCTATAGGGTAGGGTGTTTTTATACCAAAATTTCTATATAAAATTATTACGGTACTTTCCAATGATATCGTTCATTTTATCTAGGACTCTTTTTATTGTTCTCCATTTCAATTTCAATTTGAATACATGTAAAATATATACATCCATTTTGTTTGAACAAATGAAAATTTTGTATTCTAATTAGCTAGATAGCTACATACCTTATTTTAGAACTTGATTAATACATAAGTTCTTAACATGTTCCAAATATATCATTGTAATATTGAATATATGGAAAGAAAATAATATCTATATCATTTTGTTTCAGTAGAGAATTAGATGGAGAATATGAAAAAGGGATATTGAGGTAGAAAATGAGAATTAACACTTAAAATTAGGAAAATAGGGTTTAAGTTTAAGAGATGATGTGATGGAGAGTTTGAAGATGGAAAAAAGATGAAGATAACTGATTATAAAAAGGCATTATATTCGTTTTAATTTGATTTTATAATTACCCCATATTAATTAAGAAAATACCTTTTTTTCCATTCATCCATATTAAATTTCTCTTTGGCAATTTCCCTACTTTAATATTTGTTTCAATATTCAATAGTCAACATTCAATATTTAGTAATCCGTAAATAACATCGTTAGCAAACATAACCTTAATTGCTCTGTATCATAGATGTATTGATACAAACTTCACATTTACTATTAGCGAACCAAATTCTAATTTATAAATCGCATGGAAAAATTCAACAAACGAAATATGGATAATCGTGTTCCATCGTGAAATAAAAAAATTCTAAAAAGCCACAATTGTGAAATATTATAACAAAATATGAAAAAACAAATAATTTATATTTGCAATTGTTATCCAACTTGAAGACCAAGCATCTTTCAAATGAATCCGGATGCCATAATGAAGACAAAATGGTTCAAGGACTTGGAGGGAAGCTTGGGATGGCATTGGAAGAAGCTACAAGGCATAAGACTACCAAATATAGAAATGGAAGAGGTTGGTACCAACCACTTTCGAAGTCGGTACCAATATGATTTTGTGCACTTTAGGAACCCCTGAAGCTATGGTCAAGGTATTGATGGGTAATGTGGTCGTCCTGAGGCCCATTTCTGAAGAAGTAGTTGGGTAACTCCAAAAGCTATATAGAAAAGGATAAGTACTAGACCTATCAGAATCTCTCTATAACAACCTGATATGTAAGCCCAAAGTGCTCGGATCTTGAAGAACCGAGGCTAGAAGACAAGATATAGGGGAGATGAAGGATTTGCAATTGGCAAATCTGATCGGTACAAACATAATTCATGTTAATACCGACATGATTTTATGTTATAGGGGACTTTGTTTTCCCCCTACATTTTCAGGTCTGAAATTTTACCTGGTATTTCTTGATCCAGCAACTTCGTTGGGTGATCCTTCTATAAATAGCAAACCTATAACAACTTAGAGAGGACTTTTGGTCATTCTTCTTCTTCACTCCTTATCTCTACTCATATTTGTCAATAAGGAGGATACTTTTTACTATTCTTGGTTGATTTGAACAGTAAAACCCTTTTATTCGTGGAAAAAACATTTCATAATAAGATTAAAGTGGACATAGGCTAGAGCTTAGGCGAACCACTTAAAACTTGGGCGTTTTCTACTATTTTCATACCTATAATTCAAATTGTGGTGTTGTGCCACTTTTTTGCACAACATTTTGGTGCTTTCATTGAGAACAAAACTTATTTGGCGTAGATCTAGATGTCTATTATGGATTAGACGATCTAGGAGTTAGATCCTGAAGGTTTTTTGTCTTAAGTCTAAAGGAATTTTATATTGGAAGTAATGACACCAAGGAGATCTAATAGATTTGGAGCAGTGATCGTAGAGAAGATGAGGCATCTGATCTTAATGAGGAGGCTAACCACCCAATAGCCACGTTGCCCGGACCATCTGCCCTTTAGGAAATGGTGACAAAGGTGGAGTTTGATAGGATTATGATGGAGTTGATTCAAAGAATGGTATGTAGTCAAAAGGATCTCCTTGACAAGATGGATGCTAACATTGCCTTGCTGACCCTGTAGTCTCAATGGCCTAGAGGAGTAGGAGCGAAGCATCGCCTTCTTGTTTTGAAGCGGAGAATTCATCTGCTTCTAACTAGAACAAAAGGGATGGAAAGAAAAAATGATAGAGTAGACTACTAGAGCAGCAGGGAAGAAATCTAGAGGAAGTGGCCAGGCCCCGAGCAGAGGACTTCATATCGGTACTGACCAGAATCAAGTCAGCACTGACATGAATTTTGTGAACTCTGGGGGGCCTTGCCCAATGCCGTCAATCTATTTATTTCCGAGGATGATTTGCAAGATACTAGGAATGAAGTTGGACCATAAGTTGGAGCTCAGGATACTGGTGCTTAGACAATTGCTGTAAAACCAACTAGATGTCAAAGAAGATCCAAATGAGCAGTTCTCCCAAATATAAGAGAACCCAGATGTTAGCGAGAAAACCGAGACCATTTGTGGATTTAAGCACTCGGTGCTGCTCTTGATAGTCGTCTCTCGGACCACCAGGCGAGTAAGGAGCATATTGTTGATATGATAAGTGATTGATGGAAGTAACCGATGGAGAAAGAACAAAGATTGGGGTTTTGCGCAAAGCAGAACTCCTTCATGGAGAATATTTTGTAAGAAGAATATCCTTGGAAATCTCAAATCTTTCGATGCCATTGTACAATTGGACGACTTTAGGAAGAATATCCTATGAAATTTACAATTCCTTCGATGTCATCGCATAATTGGACAGCTGATCCCAAGTAACATTTATTCGAGTATGAGTGGCACATAGATGGTGCTAGAGCGACAAATGTAGTGCAGCATAGGTGTTTCCCTATCTTTTTGGTTGAAGTTATGTCAATGTGGTTCACCCGGTTCACGTCCAAATCCATTTTGACTTTTAACGAGTTGGCTAAGAAGTTCTTGGAGCAGCTCAGGCTCCATGATGTTGCCCAAGGATATGATGTCCTTGTTGGGCATTTCTCAATGGACCTGAAGAGTCATTGAAGGGTTTTCTAAACAGGTTCAATATTGCAATCATAAAAGTAAATAATCTAAATAAGGATATGGTGTTGATGGCTTTGGTCCAAGGAATACATCTAGAAACAGATTTTGGAATGTGGCCTAGGATGAAGTAGCCATCACTATATAGGAGTTCCACCAAAAGGCTAACTAGTTCTTGCACTTTAACAAGCAAACCAAGCTGCTAGAAAGACTGTTGGTGGATAGTCAAAGGAAGTTATTCAGAATATGGCTACTAAACAGACCACTGAGAGCATCGACAATGTAGTTGTGTATGTTGGGAATTCTATAATCAAAGAAAGAGAAATCAGAGCGCAGGGCCAGCTAAAATAATGCTAAAAAGCGCCCAAGTAATATGAGACCAAAGGAGTACATGCCTCTAAACGATACGCTCGAAAATATATACCTTGTTACGCAAGGGATTGAGAAATATAAAATGTCGCCATGAAGGGAGGCAATGGAAGCCGAGAGATGCTCAGGGAAGTACTGTCAATTCCATGAGACTCAGGGATACACCACGAATGGGTTTCATCACTTGAAAGATATCATTAAGGAGTTAATCTGCCTAAAAAAGTTGCAATAATATGTTAGAGAGCCACAGGATGACTAACAAAATGTTAGATCTCAAGAGCTGAACGCGTAAGGGAACTAGCCTGGACCAGTGGAGAGAGGCCCAGGAAACCAAATAGAAGGATTGTAATTAACATAACATCTAGAGGACCTCATCCATTGGAGAAAAGCTGGAATGAGATGGAGCGGTATATGAGTTGGTTGAAGCATGTACCGCATGATAGTTGCTTCACCATTGAGGACGGGGCCTCAACTAAGCAGCGGAAGTTAATGACTAATGACATAGTCTTTCATAATAGGGATTATGATGGGATTGTAGCACCAACCTTTAATATCATGGTCATAAAGATAGTTGTAGGCCTAGCTACTATGCATCTAGTTTTAGTGGATTATGGAAGCTCGGTAAACATTCCATTCAAAAGGATTTTCGATCAGATGAAAATTGGTTCAAAGGACATCAAGCATTGTAGATCTAGGGTTCAAGAATTTACTAGGAAGGCAAAGGAACCCATTAAAACTATTGATTCGTTCGTGGAGTTGGGAGATGGAGACCGCAAGATCGTGCGGGTTCAGAAGTTTGTGATTGTTGCTGAATTTTTGGCATACATTGCCTTCTTGGGCCAACCGACCCTAGCTAGTTTTAGAATAGCACTAGCTCCTTAGCGCTTGATGATGAAGATCCCCTTAGAGAATGGGGTTGGATCAATTCGAGGCGATTAGAATGCTAGTCGGGAGTGTTACATCGCTAAGCTCGAAGAAGTAAAGCGATAGGAGGAAGGGAAAAGGGAAGAGAAGGCTCACTACATCAAGAATGCGGATGCACAGAAATTAATTGTAACGACCCATAAATTTCAACTGTTTTAATAACGTAATTAGTTGAAATTTTACGAAATTTTAAACGATAAAATTTTGAAATATAAATTTAATATTTGGGATACGTCTAGTTAAACATAGCAACTGGTAAATTTTCGTCCGAAAATATGAAAGTTTATTCCGCGCGTAAATTTACTTCAATTTAATCAGTTAAAAAGCGATGAAAATAAAATGTTTCCGAAACCTAAATATTTTTACATAGAAAAATTATAAACCATCTTCTGAGCAAGATGTCAGTTTGTCGTTTTTCCAAATTCGGACATCTTAGGCTCCGTCGATCTTATTTTTCAGCGTTTTTCTTGCGTTTTCCGCCAGTAGAAAATTTCGAATTTTGATAATCAAATCAAACCACTGATATCTGTATGCCATTTTGATTGTATCGTCGCGCTGATCACTGTGATATATTCGGTTGTGTGTTTTGGTGTCTAGAACGCGTTAATACCGGCGAAACAGATAACCACATTGGAATCCATTAAATTTTAATTTTTCCCTGTGTCCATTCAAATCGAACAGCTAATTGCATTTATCAATTCTTGTATTGTCGTGCCTATCACTTTTCTCAACTGTTCAATATGTGCCACTTCATTTCGGGTTGGTTTCTTTTGCATTTATTCTATTTTAACGTTCTACCTTCTTCTCTGTTAAATATAATATTTTATTTTTATTTCATTATATCAGTCTGATTTCTTCTTCCCTGCTCTTCATTCTCTTTGAGACAATAAAACGGAAAGAGAAAAAGGGGAGATTCGTATAATTCAAAACTACTCTCCTCCGCCTCATCCATCTCCCCACCACAACCCGACCTTCACTCGCCTCGGCTCAGCCTTCACCACCAAAGCTACCACGCGAGCCGCCACGTCATCTCGGTCTGCCACCCAGTGAGCCACCCAGCGCCTACTCCACTGCCTCCACTTCGCCCTGCCTGGACCCACATAATGCCTACTCCACTGCCTCCACTTCGCCCTGCCTGGACCCCACATAACGCCTACTCCCCAAGACCCGTCCCCTTCCATCTACACACCTGCATGCCACCTCCAAGCCAACTCACATCACCACATGCCGCTTCAGCATCCCTTCGACCCATCCATACTTCCACCATCGCCCATCCGTGCCATCACGTCAGCATTCATCTCCTTGCCCACGCACCGCTCAGCACATCGACTCACCCGCATCTCCACCCCGCCTGACAGCATGTGCCTCGAGAGCCGGCTCCTCCTCCCTGACAGTAAGTCCCGCCTTTCCCTCACTGTCTCATCCCTCCGCAACCCGCTGCTCCGCCTCGGCCTTGACCATCTGCCGTGCCTTCCTCTTCTTTTCATTCACCTCTTCACTTCTTTGTGACAGCGCATCAGCCACCTCCATTCCTTCACCGTCTATGCTCTCCTCTCTTATATAAAATGGTAACATATATCTATATTTATTTACGCATAGCTGTGAAGTATAAATTTTCTGTTGAGTTGTTATATATGCAAGTTAATTTTATTATTGTAAATATAAGTTTAAAGTTCTGTTGTTTATGTATGAATATTTTAATAAAGTGGATTATTTATAGTTTGCAAATGAGGTTACATCAATTTTTTTTTTATGAAAACCGTTTTATGATGTGTGCGTGTGTTAGATTTTATATTAGTTGACAGGTTTCTATATATAATAGGTTAAAGAAGTTTCGAATACTTATAAAGGTTATTTTGATGTTTAAAGTTGTTGGTTAAAAACTAAGTAGTGATGTAGAAATATTATATACATATCTGAGTATATAAGTATATTCGTATAAAAACATTGTTTATATATGTTTTGATGTAGTATATTGAACTTAGGTTCTTATAGGCTATACACCTTTTGTTGTTTGAATATTAAAAATGTTGTTTTAAAAGGTTAAACTATATTGGTTTACACGTATAAGTGTGGGCTTGCATGGGGTCTTTACTGTTTATATTCACTTTAAATGTTACTAGTATAGGTTATTATGACAGCCCATACACCTATATTTGAGAATGTAAAGTATATGGCAGTTTATATAGTGTATAACATTACACGCAGATGTCATAAAGGTTACTATAAGATAATGGTTACAGTAATAAACATATAGTATTATATAGACGGGTTTTAAATCTATAGGTTAGCATACGTATAGTTGTTTTCATTTTTTTGTGTTCGCGCTGTATATTATACATTTCTTGTCTTTGTAAAGGTGGATATTTGAATTGTATAAATATAAGTTGATTTATAGTTGGTATGTGTATATTTATATGATATTTGGATTTTGTTTATATGAATATACAGATTTTAAAATGTATGAATTTAGAATTTGATTTGTATATATAGAGTTATAAGTAAGATCTCTTATACCATTTGATCTTCGCTAATCCAGTTGATTTGATTTCGTCAATTCCGAGCTATCTGTTGTTTTCGTCAAATTGTGCCTATCTTACCTTGCTTTGGGATTTCGTGCCTGGATTCATAACTCACCTCAGTCTCGTTCATCTCTAGCCTCGAAAGGTGAGCACTCACTCACGATTAACGTTCTTTTATTTATTAAATTTGATTTCAATTGAAACGACAATTGAAATATGCTGCTGTTAGTTAATTACACTGTTATATATGCTATTGCCTGTATCAGTTCACCTGTGACATCTGACACCATTATCTGTTAATTATTTATGCGATGATAATACAGTTTGGCTGATAATTGATTTATTGTTAATGTTTATATTGGACGTTAAATTGTTAATGTGAAAATGATAAATAGTATGAAATTGAACTTGATATAGGATAATTAATTGTTAAATTGGATTAACTGACATTTGTATAATATGACCCCTTTAACTGTTAAATTTATCGACACGTAGGATTTGTTTAATTACACTTTAAACCACTGAATGTATGTTGTTAAATTGATGATGTATGAAATTGTAAATAGATGACAAGTAAAAACCGTAATGTAATAATCTTTAATCTACATGAAATGATAGTGTAGATTCTAGAAATAATTATATTAATTCGTACAAAAACAATGCGAATTAATACGATTATTTCGGGATTATTAATTGATTTTTGGATTGATATTGATTGTTGCTATTGCTTGTTTATTTACTTTGACACCATCCCAGTTATCACACTGCAAGTTCCCTTTGTTATGCTTTGATTTTGAATTGAATTGGAATCGGGTTGAAATGATAAATACCCAAAAATTTAACTTTGACCTAGGATAGAAAATTAAATAAAACCCGATTGGTCAATAATTTGATTTAAAAATAAACGAAGATGTTATTTGAACAAATAATATTGTTTTGAAATGAAGTTGAAATTGGAATTTTTATGAAAGAAAGTGTTAATATATAATAATCTGAAACAAAATATTTACAACGTAATCAATGAAAGTATATTGTTTAATTTGAGAAATGATTTGATAATTAAGTTTGAAATTATTAAAGTTTGAAATGATTTAATAATTAAGTTTGAAATTATTAAACTTTGAAATTATTTAATAATTGAGTTTTGAATTATTTAATAATTAAATAAGATTAAATTATTTAATGATTAAATTGAATTGAAATTCTTTAATAAGAAAAATTGAACTTTTGAATAAGTGGATTTTACTTCGTAAATAATTGAAATTGAGTTTCTTTATTAATTTAGTTTTTGGAAGATTATTTAAGTAATTAAATAAGTGAAATTGAATTTCTTTAATAAGAAATAAAATATGATTTATTGAAATTAATGTAAGACTTGAAATTTAAAGAAATTGATTTGAAAATTTTAATTTAATTCAAAATTGTAAGTTTTGATTTAATGAAGTTGAACTTAAGAAATTGATTTAATGACTTGGAAATTTAATAGAAATTGTTTTGAATGATAAAGTAACTTAACGAATATTGAATGAAATCGACAAATGAATTTAAATTGATTTGAATGTTGAATTAAATTAATTTAAATGATTTTCGGAATGAAACTTATATACGAACTTGAATTGATATTTGAATTGTTTTAAATAAATATGGAAATTGAATTATGAGATTATGAAATGGTAACTTGGAAGTTTTGAAACGTAAATATTGGAAATTGGTTTAGAAAGACAAACGAAATGTTGATTTACGAATTGAAATTGAAATTGAAATTGATTTGGTTTTGAAATAAATAAACGACCAATCGGTGAAATAATTACGGAAGTTATTAAAGGGACCGGAATTCGGTTATGGATATACTCTCTATCTAAACCGAAAACCACTTTAATAACTATACGTGGAGTGATGATCCAGAATGAAGTGGTTGGATGATGTACGTGTTGACTGAAGAAAGAGAACGATAATGGATAGCCTTGACACTTGTGTCAAATTGGAAATGACTAAAACAGGAGCTGTGCCGGGCCAATGGAGGATTAGCTACCTCAAGTGGACACACTTCTTCGAACTACTTATACTTGTTGTCGATTGGTGCACCCTTGATTTTGGGAGTGTTGTTTCACGGTGTTGCGGGCGCTGAGGCGTTGCGTTCTCACCAGTCCGGATCAGGCGAACGGTAGTATCACTACCTTGGGTATTGCCTCATGTGCCTTGTCATACTTGTATTCCATTTATGCGCGACCACTACGATTTTAATTTGTACCTTTAGTATATGGATTGCCCTCTGGTGACTTCCGGTTTTGGGGAAACTACGGTCTTGTATATGCTTTTGGGAATAAAAATGTGTTAAGGGTGGAATGGGCCATGACTTAACGCTATTTTGATATCTTTTTATATTACTGATAGACATTATCTACTTAGCGTACATTACTACCTAGTAGATAGTTTAACGGATCCTTAAAGGATGGTTATTCCAAACATCCTTTGGGTTACTTGTATTTCAATTGCTATTTCACTTGAGTTGGATTTATTAATATGAGAATGTTAATCCTGACTCGAGTGTCTTGTGTTTTTGCTTTACGCTCGGGTCAGACTGAGTGTACCAGTATTCGATGCTCACCTTTGGAGTTGGAGCTTTGCTTGAAGATCCAGCCATCTATTCTGCTTTCAGTATTTGATGATTGCAGTGATGTATTCTGATTTGTATCTGATGTATCGTATTACTCTTCTGTTGTAAACTCTGATGTATTTTATATATTCATATAGTAGCTTCATGAACTACTATCTCTTTTATTTCCGCTGCACTTATTACTCTGTGTCTGTGATCTGTGATTATTTATTGTATATGTTCAGTTTTGCCAAATTTAAATTAACAACGCGGTATTTTGAGCAATTCAATTCCGGCATGAGTGTCTACCTATACACTTATAATGGATGCGAATGGTCCGAAATATCGGGTGGTTACAGTTGGTATCAGAGCTTTGGTAGCTCTAGGCAAAACTTAACATATATGGTAAATGTAATTACAGAATCACTCTCATTCGAGTTTAATCTCTTCCTTTGACTCAATTCCTTTGAATTTTGGAACGTTCCCCTCGGTTCCGAAATTCATTCGTGTCCTTCACTATTCGTCTTCTTTCGATCATGGAGCACCCCATAACTCCATTCTGAATGTTATCTATAATAGATCGGCGGTCTCGCAAATCTTAGAATGATTCGTAAAGGAGTAAACTCCTTTATAATAGGCATCGATTTACCGGAGATTCCTGTACCCTCGGTTTACGATGCTATCTATCTCCTGCTATACCTGAATACTATTTCTTGAGGTCGAATGTCGATTTACCTCGGAATTCCACATCGATCTTATTCTTGAAGTTACGGACGATCCGGTTAAGATTGCCCATGAATTAAATAAGCTTATCCAACCCGATTCCGTTAATTGAATCATCTTATCTTTTCTTTCGAACTTGTATTCAAATCAGATTTCTCTTTGATTTGAGTCCATCAAAAATTTGAGTCTCTATCCTTGCTTTGAACTCATTCCTGTATCGTCGAGCAAAGAAATGTATTTGTAAATTAATATTTAAAATGTTTTAAAATATATTGTGTTGTTTGAGTTGTTGATGTTGATTTGGGTTTCCGATCGATTCGTCTGATCAACGCTATCGATAGGATTTCCAAAACACTTGAGCAGAGCAAACTGACACAATATCGTTTTCAAAATTTGATAAATAAAATAAAAAGTTTTGTATGATTATATTATATATAAATATAAGTTTTTTGAAATTAAATTGTCTGAAATAATAAAATTTGATTTTCATATATTGTTTTGTAAATCATTGACTATTGCATAACATAAATAAATGAATTTATAAACTTGGTTATAAATTGATTGGAATTTGAAATGAATTTAATTCGGAAATTTAAGAATTTATTAGTTTTCGGTGATTTCGAACTTTGGTTTTTAAAATTTTAAAGTATATATTATTGAAAATATTTTCGAATAGAAATCGTTTTCAAAGAATTTTAAATATTGAAAACAGTGCTCTTCTCTTTGTCGCTGGAAAATAATTTCGGTGATGGCGGCCGCATCATCGACATTCATTTTCGAGTTTCGAAGTGGAGATACTATTCTGTAGCTTTGCTACGGTTTTGTTTGAAAAATATTTTGATTTGAATTTCTTCAGTATATTTTGATTTACATATATATGGGTATCTTATTTTAAAATTTAATTTGATTTGATATAAATAATATTATATATATCTCTAAATTGTTTAAAGTTAATCGGAAATCTAATTCTTAAATTTTAAATTTTGGAATAAGTATTTAAACTTGAATAATTGAATTTGGTAAATTTTATTTGTATATTGTTCAATGGCATTCTAATACAACTTACCTAAATCATTCAGAAGTTGAATATGTAATTGGATAATGTATAAGGTAAATTGAAATTATAAATAAAATTTGAGTGTTTATAATAAATGTATACACTAAATTTTGATTATAAAGATGTTAATAGTGTTAGATAGGATAATTAGTAAACTCAGTTAATAATGAAATAAATTGTTTTGAAAGAATTAATAAAGTGAAATTTTATCAACATATGAAAGTACCTTGAATTTAAAAGCAATTAGTGAATATAAATTTATTTAAATCGAAACTTTTATGGTTTAAAAAAAAAAATTTTATGGGTTAAATATAGGTGATTAGGTATATTAAGTAGAATAAATTTAACAATAATTTGGAATAAAGAAGAATTTAAATTGCTAAAAAATACGATTATAATAAAAGTCTATTCAAATTTATAGTTTTAGAAATTGTAAATTGAAGATAATTGGATAATAAGGTAATGAATATAGAAATAGTTGAGATTGATTTTAGTGAAATCAAATGGTGATTTTAGTGAAATCAAATGGATTAAATCAACTATTGAATATCAATTAATTTAAATTTGAACTTATATGGTTTAAATAAATTGTTATTTTTTATTTCAAATTTGTTTTTCTTTCTGGTTGTTTCTATTCTCCTACCTCGTTCCTTTTCGGGGACGAAAAGTTTTGAGTGGGGGAGAGTGTAACGACCCGTAAATTTCAACTGTTTTAATAACGTAATTAGTTGAAATTTTGCGAAATTTTAAACGATAAAATTTTGAAATATAAATTTAATATTTGGGATACGTCTAGTTAAACATAGCGACTGGTAAATTTTCGTCCGAAAATATGAAAGTTTATTCCGCGCGTAAATTTACTTCAATTTAATCAGTTAAAAAGCGATGAAAATAAAATGTTTCCGAAACCTAAATATTTTTACATAGAAAAATTATAAACCATCTTCTGAGCAAGATGTCAGTTTGTCGTTTTTCCAAATTCGGACATCTTTGGCCCCGTCGATCTTATTTTTCAGCGTTTTTCTTGTGTTTTCCGCCAGTAGAAAATTTCGAATTTTGATAATCAAATCAAACCACTGATATCTGTATGCCATTTTGATTGTATCGTCGCGCTGATCACTGTGATATATTCGGTTGTGTGTTTTGGTGTCTAGAACGCGTTAATACCGGCGAAACAGATAACCACATTGGAATCCATTAAATTTTAATTTTTCCCTGTGTCCATTCAAATCGAACAGCTAATTGCATTTATTAATTCTTGTATTGTCGTGCCTATCACTTTTCTCAACTGTTCAATACGTGCCACTTCATTTCGGGTTGGTTTCTTTTGCATTTATTCTATTTTAACGTTCTACCTTCTTCTCTGTTAAATATAATATTTTATTTTTATTTCATTATATCAGTCTGATTTCTTCTTCCCTGCTCTTCATTCTCTTTGAGAAAATAAAACGGAAAGAGAAAAAGGGGAGATTCGTATAATTCAAAACTACTCTCCTCCGCCTCATCCATCTCCCCACCACAACCCGACCTTCACTCGCCTCGGCTCAACCTTCACCACCAAAGCTACCACGCGAGCCGCCACGTCATCTCGGTCTGCCACCCAGTGAGCCACCCAGCGCCTACTCCACTGCCTCCACTTCGCCCTGCCTGGACCCACATAATGCCTACTCCACTGCCTCCACTTCGCCCTGCCTGGACCCACATAATACCTACTCCACTGCCTCCACTTCGCCCTGCCTGGACCCCACATAACGCCTACTCCCCAAGACCCGTCCCCTTCCATCTACACACCTGCATGCCACCTCCAAGCCAACTCACATCACCACATGCCGCTTCAGCATCCCTTCGACCCATCCATACTTCCACCATCGCCCATCCGTGCCATCACGTCAGCATTCATCTCCTTGCCCACGCACCGCTCAGCACATCGACTCACCCGCATCTCCACCCCGCCTGACAGCATGTGCCTCGAGAGCCGGCTCCTCCTCCCTGACAGTAAGTCCCGCCTTTCCCTCACTGTCTCATCCCTCCGCAACCCGCTGCTCCGCCTCGGCCTTGACCATCTGCCGTGCCTTCCTCTTCTTTTCATTCACCTCTTCACTTCTTTGTGATAGCACATCAGCCACCTCCATTCCTTCACCGTCTATGCTCTCCTCTCTTATATAAAATGGTAACATATATCTATATTTATTTACGCATAGCTGTGAAGTATAAATTTTCTGTTGAGTTGTTATATATGCAAGTTAATTTTATTATTGTAAATATAAGTTTAAAGTTCTGTTGTTTATGTATGAATATTTTAATAAAGTGGATTATTTATAGTTTGCAAATGAGGTTACATCAATTTTTTTTTATGAAAACCGTTTTATGATGTGTGCGTGTGTTAGATTTTATATTAGTTGACAGGTTTCTATATATAATAGGTTAAAGAAGTTTCGAATACTTATAAAGGTTATTTTGATGTTTAAAGTTGTTGGTTAAAAACTAAGTAGTGATGTAGAAATATTATATACATATCTGAGTATATAAGTATATTCGTATAAAAACATTATTTATATATGTTTTGATGTAGTATATTGAACTTAGGTTCTTATAGGCTATACACCTTTTGTTGTTTGAATATTAAAAATGTTGTTTTAAAAGGTTAAACTATATTGGTTTACACGTATAAGTGTGGGCTTGCATGGGGTCTTTACTGTTTATATTCACTTTAAATGTTACTAGTATAGGTTATTATGACAGCCCATACACCAATATTTGAGAATGTAAAGTATATGGCAGTTTATATAGTGTATAACATTACACGCAGATGTCAAAATGGTTACTATAAGATAATGGTTACAGTAATAAACATATAGTATTATATAGACGGGTTTTAAATCTATAGGTTAGCATACGTATAGTTGTTTTCATTTTTTTGTGTGCGCGCTGTATATTATACATTTCTTGTCTTTGCAAAGGTGGATATTTGAATTGTATAAATATAAGTTGATTTATAGTTGGTATGTGTATATTTATATGATATTTGGATTTTGATTATATGAATATACAGATTTTAAAATGTATGAATTTAGAATTTGATTTGTATATATAGAGTTATAAGTAAGATCTCTTATACCATTTGATCTTCGCTAATCCAGTTGATTTGATTTCGTCAATTCCGAGCTATCTGTTGTTTTCGTCAAATTGTGCCTATCTTACCTTGCTTTGGGATTTCGTGCCTGGATTCATAACTCACCTCAGTCTCGTTCATCTCTAGCCTCGAAAGGTGAGCACTCACTCACGATTAACGTTCTTTTATTTATTAAATTTGATTTCAATTGAAACGACAATTGAAATATGCTGCTGTTAGTTAATTACACTGTTATATATGCTATTGCCTGTATCAGTTCACCTGTGACATCTGACACCATTATCTGTTAATTATTTATGCGATGATAATACAGTTTGGCTGATAATTGATTTATTGTTAATGTTTATATTGGACGTTAAATTGTTAATGTGAAAATGATAAATAGTATGAAATTGAACTTGATATAGGATAATTAATTGTTAAATTGGATTAACTGACATTTGTATAATATGACCCCTTTAACTGTTAAATTTATCGACACGTAGGATTTGTTTAATTACACTTTAAACCACTGAATGTATGTTGTTAAATTGATGATGTATGAAATTGTAAATAGATGACAAGTAAAACCGTAATGTAATAATCTTTAATCTACATGAAATGATAGTGTAGATTCTAGAAATAATTATATTAATTCGTACAAAAACAATGCGAATTAATACGATTATTTCGGGATTATTAATTGATTTTTGGATTGATATTGATTGTTGCTATTGCTTGTTTATTTACTTTGACACCATCCCAGTTATCACACTGCTAGTTCCCTTTGTTATGCTTTGATTTTGAATTGAATTGGAATCGGGTTGAAATGATAAATACCCAAAAATTTAACTTTGACCTAGGATAGAAAATTAAATAAAACTCGATTGGTCAATAATTTGATTTAAAAATAAACGAAGATGTTATTTGAACAAATAATATTGTTTTGAAATGAAGTTGAAATTGGAATTTTTATGAAAGAAAGTGTTAATATATAATAATCTGAAACAAAATATTTACAACGTAATCAATGAAAGTATATTGTTTAATTTGAGAAATGATTTGATAATTAAGTTTGAAATTATTAAAGTTTGAAATGATTTAATAATTAAGTTTGAAATTATTAAACTTTGAAATTATTTAATAATTGAGTTTTGAATTATTTAATAATTAAATAAGATTAAATTATTTAATGATTAAATTGAATTGAAATTCTTTAATAAGAAAAATTGAACTTTTGAATAAGTGGATTTTACTTCGTAAATAATTGAAATTGAGTTTCTTTATTAATTTAGTTTTTGGAAGATTATTTAAGTAATTAAATAAGTGAAATTGAATTTCTTTAATAAGAAATAAAATATGATTTATTGAAATTAATGTAAGACTTGAAATTTAAAGAAATTGATTTGAAAAATTTAATTTAATTCAAAATTGTAAGTTTTGATTTAATGAAGTTGAACTTAAGAAATTGATTTAATGACTTGGAAATTTAATAGAAATTGTTTTGAATGATAAAGTAACTTAACGAATATTGAATGAAATCGACAAATGAATTTAAATTGATTTGAATGTTGAATTAAATTAATTTAAATGATTTTCGGAATGAAACTTATATACGAACTTGAATTGATATTTGAATTGTTTTAAATAAATATGGAAATTGAATTATGAGATTATGAAATGGTAACTTGGAAGTTTTGAAACGTAAATATTGGAAATTGGTTTAGAAAGACAAACGAAATGTTGATTTACGAATTGAAATTGAAATTGAAATTGATTTGGTTTTGAAATAAATAAACGACCAATCGGTGAAATAATTACGGAAGTTATTAAAGGGACCGGAATTCGGTTATGGATATACTCTCTATCTAAACCGAAAACCACTTTAATAACTATACGCGGAGTGATGATCCAGAATGAAGTGGTTGGATGATGTACGTGTTGACTGAAGAAAGAGAACGATAATGGATAGCCTTGACACTTGTGTCAAATTGGAAATGACTAAAACAGGAGCTGTGCCGGGCCAATGGAGGATTAGCTACCTCAAGTGGACACACTTCTTCGAACTACTTATACTTGTTGTCGATTGGTGCACCCTTGATTTTGGGAGTGTTGTTTCACGGTGTTGCGGGCGCTGCGGCGTTGCGTTCTCACCAGTCCGGATCAGGCGAACGGTAGTATCACTACCTTGGGTATTGCCTCATGTGCCTTGTCATACTTGTATTCCATTTATGCGCGACCACTACGATTTTAATTTGTACCTTTAGTATATGGATTGCCCTCTGGTGACTTCCGGTTTTGGGGAAACTACGGTCTTGTATATGCTTTTGGGAATAAAAATGTGTTAAGGGTGGAATGGGCCATGACTTAACGCTATTTTGATATCTTTTTATATTACTGATAGACATTATCTACTTAGCGTACATTACTACCTAGTAGATAGTTTAACGGATCCTTAAAGGATGGTTATTCCAAACATCCTTTGAGTTACTTGTATTTCAATTGCTATTTCACTTGAGTTGGATTTATTAATATGAGAATGTTAATCCTGACTCGAGTGTCTTGTGTTTTTGCTTTACGCTCGGGTCAGACTGAGTGTACCAGTATTCGATGCTCACCTTTGGAGTTGGAGCTTTGCTTGAAGATCCAGCCATCTATTCTGCTTTCAGTATTTGATGATTCCAGTGATGTATTCTGATTTGTATCTGATGTATCGTATTACTCTTCTGTTGTAAACTCTGATGTATTTTATATATTCATATAGTAGCTTCATGAACTACTATCTCTTTTATTTCCGCCGCACTTATTACTCTGTGTCTGTGATCTGTGATTATTTATTGTATATGTTCAGTTTTGCCAAATTTAAATTAACAACGCGGTATTTTGAGCAATTCAATTCCGGCATGAGTGTCTACCTATACACTTATAATGGATGCGAATGGTCCGAAATATCGGGTCGTTACATTAATGCCCAAGCCCTAACTAGGAAACCATAACAAATTCTTTAGGCCTATCGATCCTAGGAAGTGCAAGCAGCACGAATTGAGCCGATGATCAATGTTTCGATTGATATGAACGATCGAACTCGGGTCCTTAAGGTCGGACCTCAGCTCAGCGACGTTTGAGGAAGGAGTTGGTTAGTTATCTCTTAGCAAATCTGGATGTATTTGCTTGCACACATTCGAATATATGTGAGATGTCGTCGGAAATAGCATCCAGGCACTGAACAAGGACTCGAAATATCCCTCTATTAAACAAAAATGATGCAATATGGGTCCAGAGCGATCCGCTGCGTTGAAGGAGGAAGTAAGCTGAAGGCAAACGACTTTATCTGAGATAGTTTATACCCTGAATGGGTACCAAACACCATGTTGGTTAAGAAAGCAAATGGGAATTAGCAGATGTGCATTGATTACTCAGACCTAATAACGCATGCCCGAATGATAGCTTTCTATTGCCTAGAATCGACTAGTTGGTAGACAGGACCACCAGACATAAGTTACTTTCTTCCATAGATGCTTATTCCGGCTATAACAAGATACCGATGCATGTTCCACATCAGGAGCATACAAGTTTTATAACAGATTTGGGAGTGCACTGCAACCGAGTGATGATGTTTAGTTTAAAGAACGCTAGAGCTACTTACCAGAGACTGATGAATTCCATATCCAAGGATCAGATTAGATAGACAATGGAAGTGTATGCAGATGATATGCTTGTGAAGTCACAACTATCGACGAATCACATGGATGATCTTTCGGAAATGGTTGATGTTCCATGGAGATACGGGATGAAGTTAAATCCACTAAAGCGCTCCTTTGGATTCACATCGGCCAAATTTTTGGGATTTATTGTCAATTAAAGTGGAATTAAGGCTAATTCGGAGCAGATTGATGCCTTGAAGCATATAGCTGCCCCAAGCACAAGGAGGGAGATGCAAAGCTTGAATGTGAGGTTTGCCACACTGAGTAGGTTCATTTCAAAGGCAACCGATTAGTGTATACCATTCTTTGATGCCCTCAAAAAGGAGAAAGGAAAGTTTGTCTAGATGAATGAATGCTAGGATGCTTACGAGGAGTTACTAAGGTATATAGAAAGACCACTGATCCTATCTAAGCATTGGACAAAGAAGATATGTTTATCTTTTGGCGATGTCTGCTTTAGCATGAAGGGCATCATTGTTACATGAGGAGGCAAGGATTAGGAGGCTAGTATATTACAATAGCAAGCGGTATGTCGGAGCTGAGAAGAATTATCCGAAGCTAGAAAAGCTCGCTTATTGCTTGTTGATTGCATCAAGGAAGTTGCGACCATACTTCCACGCTCACCCAATAAAGGTGTTAACCGATCAGCCCTTAAAGCAAATATTGCACCAACCAGAGACTTCGGGAAGGTTACTAAAATGGAACTTCAAACTGAGCCAGTATGACATCACTTACCCTCTAAGAAGGGTGAAAAGAGGGCACGCGTTGTCAGATTTCATAGATGGATTTACCATTCGAAATTGAGAAGAGGAAGATGATATGGTCCCACTTTCTCAGTGGAAATAATTCATAGATGGAGCTTCCAATTAACATAATTTTGGGTAAGGAGTGTTACTCGTGACTCCAGAAGGATAACCGATTTTCTACGCACCAAAGCTTAAAGTTCCTTGTGACAAACAATGACGTGGTTATAAAGCATTGATAGTGGAACTTAAGATAGTAAAAGAGTTAGGAGTAAGGATGCGGCATGTATTCAGCGACTCTCATTTGTTGGTCAGCTGAGTGAAGAAGGAATTCCAAGCTAAGGATGTCACACTTGCCCTGTGCCTAACAAAAGTGTTGGAACTATTAATTGATATAGAGCATTACATGATAACGCACATCCCTAGGGAGGATAATACGAAAGCCGACGCACTGGCCAAACGAGCTAGTTCTGAGGATGCGTAGTTGATGAGGTAATTTCCAATGAAGGTTTTATTGGGTCCAAGCATCGACCTGATGGATTTCTACTGGATCATGGAAGCTTAGAGGGAGAAGGAATCATGGATGACTCCAATCAAGGACAATTTGCTGAAGGGAACTCTCTCAAAGGGAAAGAATGAACGATGAAAACTCCTTCGTAAAGTGTCGTGATTCATAATGAAAGAAGGAGTGTTATATAAGAGATGTTCCTCAAGCTTTCTACTTCAGTTCATAGCCAAGGGTAAGGCTAGGAAAATTCTCATGGAAATCCATGAGGGTAGCTGTGGTGATCACATCGATGGACATACATTAGAGAAGAAGATACTTCATTATATATACTTTTGACTAACAATAAATCGTGATATTGCTTATTACACAAAATGGTGCGACGGATGTCAGCGGTTCGCAAAAATTCCAAGAGCCCCATGCATAGAGCTTACGTAGATGATTAATCACTGGTCATTTGCGGTTTAGGGAATTGATATAATCGGTCAGGTACTTTGATGTAAAAGGAAGGAGCAAACTATGCTATCATTGTGGTGGATTACTTCACAAAGTGGGTTGAAGTGGAACCACTTGCCACGATCATAAAGGAAAAAGTGATAAGCTTTGTGATGAATAATATTATCAGTAAATTTGAAGTTCCTTGAAAAATAATAACTAGTAATGGAACTCAATTCGAGAGCACATAATTCAAGGATTTCCATAACCGGTACAAGATCGAGAAAAACATTTTGGCACTAGAACACCTGTAGGTGAATGGACAAGTGGAGATGGTAAACAAAATCATCATGTCCATTTTGAAGAAACAATTGACCAAAGCCGAGGGCAACTTGGTCGAAGAGCTTCCACTAATATTGTGGACATATAGGACAACCCATAAGTCCATAGCCGGTCATACTCCATTCGCTCTGGCCTTCAGAGCCAAGGCTACGATTTCAATAGAATTGGAAATCTCTTCTCATTGGAAAAAGCACTATAATCCCAAGATAAACGAGGAACTCTTGCTTGAGTCCCTTGACATGATTGATGAAAAGCGATAAGAGGCCAAATTGAGGGTGGCTACTCACCAAAAAAGATCAGCATGACATTTCAAAACCAAGGTCTGGATCCATAACTTAGAAGTGGGAGACCAAGTTTTGAAATGATTTTTCCAGGGTATGGGGGCACTTGGTCCAAATTGGAAAGGTTCCTACGTGATTGAACATAGCTTGGAGATGGAACTTTCAAGCTGCCCACTATCGATGGAATTCCAATTTCACAGGTGTGGAATAGTGACCCGTTGCAGCACTATTTCACTTAGTTCTAATTTAACTTATTTTCTTTTAATAAGCCACCATAGTGAATTAGTGGCAATGTAACAAGGTAGGACTGATGAGCACGTAAATGTGCATATTTTTACTTCCATATTTAATCTACTATTATTTTAAATAAATGTCACAATTGTGTGTTTTTACATGTTTAAAACCAAATTTCAAAAATGCTTTCAAGAGATTATGCATGAATCTACGTGGGGGTAAAATGGTAATTTTGTGTACGATTTAATTTGAGAAAATTCACTTGCACATTTTATTTTTATTTGTAGGAATTTGGATGAAAAATGGAAGAGGCTTCATGTATGTATGCATGCACAAAGGTTGGAAGACAAAGGAATGAAGAAATAAAAGAATTCATGAAATCATGGAGGACCACACCTACCCACTAACCATGAACTACAATTAAGAGCTAATGCACATGTTAGTGGGGATTAAAGTCACATGTACATTTAATGGAGGATTAATTTCATGCTAATGATTACTTGGAGGTTACATTTCCTAAAGGGCAATTTGGGTAGCTCTCTAAAATATGGATTAGGATTTTAGGCATGTATAAATAACCCTCTTATGTTCATGTAATGGAGATTTTAATCTTCTTATCATATTATGCAAGTTGTAGCCACAAAATTTATGAGAAATCAAATGGCTTCCTAAGCCTCTTCTTCTTCTTTGTTCTTTACTTGCTTTTATTTATTTTATGTTCATTTTTATTTATATGCTCTCTTTCCTTTTATGTTAGCAGTTTTCTTTTCATTGCAGTTAGTTTATATTTAATTTATGCAAGTATTTTAGTTCTCTTTTATTTTAAGTTACTCTTACTTTCCTTATTTTTTTTAATGTTGCAATCTACATGTGTTGAAATGATAACAAAAATGAGAAGCTAAACCCCTTCAATTTAGGGGTAATGAAGCTCTCTAAATCATGTATATTCAACATATTTGCTAATTTATGATCTCTTTTTAAGCTTAATGAAAAGTTGGTTCAGACCAAGTGACAGAACTCTCTATGAGTTGGGCTACATAAAAGATCTTATTCTAAAATTAATGTATGTCGCCCTAACCGGGAGATGCTATTGAATCGAGCCTACACAGGCGAGTGGAGTATACGTAACAAACGATCTGAGCCAAGACTATGTTGACCCTAAGCCATGAAGCTCTTACGCAGCTAGCCAAGTAGCTTGAAACCTGCGGGTGTAGTAAGACGTAGCCAGGAAACACTAACCAAGAGTACACTCCACGCTGATATGAAATATCGAGCTAGGGTTCTACAGATAATTGATAAGTCAAAATAGAAAACTTTCTTTCATTCTGTATACTGGACTAGGTATCATAGCCTCTCCTGCTTTTCGTGTTCACCACCGACGACAATTCCTTATTTTGGGACGTTATGGCAAAAGACGATGACTCCGATGTAAGTTTATTAGGAAATTTGATAGCTTATTTTGTAATCACAAATGGGCTATGCGTAATCCAACATAAACACAGTTTACATCATCATCTATCTAAGTGATTTTGATCATGGAATTAAAATAGTATCAAAATTTGATGGTCTATGTTACTAATCAAAATAGTAAATAGATCATGCTTAAAATAAATTTTGTTTTAGTTTCATATTCATTTTCATGACATTTAACAAAGTGGTTTTAGTTGTTGTATTAAAGTTTGATGGTTTAAGTTATGTTAATTAATAGCATAAATAGACCATACTTATGATAAATACATCACCAAATCTACTTAGATCAAAATGAGAGATCATAGATTAATTTAGTATTGATTTATGAGAGTGGATTTGCCTCTAAATTGTCATTTAATCTCATAGTTCATTTCACTTTTGCTCTAGCCTAACTTTTATAAATTTTCTAATTCAAAATAAAATTCAAAGCTTGGGTTAATTTGATTGAGTAGAATTTAAAATTAATTCATTTCCCTGCGGATGGACACGTACTCGCCACGTACTATAATTGTACGCTGTGCGCTTAAGGTTATTTTTATTACAATTTTTCGGCGATTTTCAAACCAATAGAAAATTCGTCGTCTATCAAGTTTTTGGCGCCGCTGCTAGAGAATAGATTTGATTTTATTTTTGCTCTTCAAATTATTTTTATTTGATTTTATTGTGTGTTCATTTTGTGTGTTGAATTGCAACTTTTTTTAAAAAAAGAATATTTTACTTTGTGTGTTTGTTGTGTGATTTTTGCTTTCATTTGATTTGTGTGTTTTTGTTTTTCTATTTGCATTGGCATTTCTAGAAAAAAACTTTGCATTTCATTTCAAAAACAAAAATTTACAGTACGATTTTGTTTACATTTTATTCACTGTTTTACAAAAATTCACTCAACATTGTCACTGTGCATACAACTTCTGTGCATTGACTTCTCCTATCCTCAAAACTCTCTACTACTTCTACTGCCTTCCGCACTTCCTCACCACCCCAACATTCATACATCAAAACTGCCCAGCCATACATAAATCTGTGCACGTCCTTTCCTACCACTACCCCACCACCACAACCTATCTTCTCTGTCAACCCGAAACCATCCCTACATTCCTCTGCATCACTGCCTTGCCCACACCATCAATCCCAACAACAACACACTTCAACTTCCATCAACCATATCACTCCACAACACACTTCTACCCACAAGCAACTGCTCCTCACTTCTGACATAGCCTCCCCCCGCTTCATCATCTTTCAACAAACTGCCACCACAACATTCAATAAATAACCCCAAACAAACTAACACCTGCCTACTGTAACCTTCCACTTCTCTGTTTTCAAACTGCCTTCACACTGCCTGCACACATCACTGCATACTTCAACCATTAACTGAACTAGGATCTGCCATCAGCAACTCCTCTGACCATTCTCCTTGCATATCAATTCCCACAGCATTTCATCACTTCACTGCACTTAAACCAAACTTCAACCATCCCTACATTCCTCTGACATACACTGCCTTCAACGTAACCAGATAACCAATACCATTGCTTCACTCCACTGCCTCATCATTGCCTTCCCTTTCAACAACTTCATCATCCACCACTGCTTCATCCATTTCAACCTGCCATCACCATTCACAAACTACATTGCTACACCCAGCAAGTCCACATCAACAAACTGTTCCACCTCCTTACCTTTATCATTTCATACAACCATCATTCAACTCCTACATCAACTACAATTTCACCTTCTGCCTTCAACACAAAAATGTTTCACCATCAAACTACTTCTCTGCCTCCTTCAAAATAGTCAGCATCAACATTGACATACAACCCACCACCAAACTGCCACAAATTCATCAATCACCACATCGCTACGCATAAACAATCCAACCTCCTCAAACTCTAACACTAATCACTCCCTCGCTTCACTCAAACCACCTCCATGAATGCAACCATACTCCTCTAATCCAAAGCGGCCATCGACCAAGAACAACCCGAGGACCAAATCGCCTAAACTGAAACACCACTGTCAACAATCGCAACCCAAAAACAAATCAAACAATCCAAATGAACTGCTACCTCCAATTACTGTAGTCGAATCATGGAATTTTGGTTGAATCGTGGAATTTGGTATAATATTTTGATTTGGGAATTATGATTTTTGGAGAGGTTCTCTGATAACATAAATAAAGCACGCGTGGTTTAGCTTTCTTAGCGGGCCAGGTTGTTTTTCTTTTTTGTTTACTTTTTTAGTCCATCTTTCCTTTTGTTCTTTATTATTTGTAAAAAAAAGGGGGTTATTTTTGTTTTAATCTTATAAATATTCTTGCTAAACAATTTTGTAGGTTGAAATTTGCATGACTTAGAAGAAGAAGTCTGGCTTGCTAAAAACTGCTTTGCTTGCTTATAAAAAAATTCGCCGCTTTAAAATAAATTACTAATAATTCTGCACGCTCTGGTATTGTGCTCTCATCTCTTGTTGTTATTTTCCTTGTATTGTTGGTTGCTTGCATTTTAAAAAAAAATTCAAAAGAAAAAAAAATTTCATTCGTAGTTGCATCGTTAAATCACGTTTAATTTCTGTTTTTCATTCATATCATCTTATTTTCTTTTCTAAGGGCAACACCAAAATCCACATAAGATGGGGGATTTCATCACCCATTCCTTGGCCCACAAATTACCTTTCATCTTAGAACTTGACTAATAATAACGGTTAGACTTCAGACTAAAGGGTGTCACGAGCTCATATAGGGCTTAACTATATCTTGACAAGTTGTCTTCTTTCGAAAATTAATATTCTTGGTGTGTAGGCTACGGCGGATCAATAATCATTTATAAATATTATGGTGATTCATAAATATTATAGTGGTTGTTTCTATGAAGGTACTTAAACCTTCGGCTGCATTGCTATGGTGATTCGTAGTACACCGATAACTCCTATTCGTTACCTAGCCGAGAACTATTTTGTTGAATTAATATAAAGTGGGATTATACAATTTTGGGTTAGGAGCTACTAAGGGCAGAAAATTTACAATTAAGTCCTTGCATTCATTTAGTTACATTCGTTCATGCATATTTAAAAAAAACCAACAAAATTCCAATAAAAATTGCAAATTTTACTTAACTTAGTTCTTCCTTTTTAATTCAAAAGAAAAAAACCTTTTTAATATTTTCCTTTTTTTTAAAAAAAAGAAAAAAATATTTCAAACAAAATCAAAAATCCAAAAACAAGTTTTTTTTAGAAAAACAAAAATCCAAAAAATACAATCTTAATAAAAACATATGAAAAAAAGAAAAAAAATTGAAAAAAAAAATCAAATCTCCCTTTGAAAAATAAATCTCTTTTGGTAAATATTTTTCATTTTAAAAAATGTAAAAAAACAATTTTTTTTTCACCTTCTAAACCTTGCTTCTTTTTCTTAAATTCAATTCTCACTTCTTTCTCTTCATGACTTTTACTTGTGCATGAGTACTGGACTCGTGACACAACAACAAATACTTGGGCTCGTGACCCTTCTACAAATCATTTAACTTGAACAAATGATCCTCCAGCAATGGCGAACGAGAACGCCCCTCGAACTCTCATGGATAGAATCTTTCCCGATAGAGTTTCTATTCCTTCTTGTATCATGCTACCCGCCTCAACGGGTAACCATTTCGAAATTCATTCAAACCATATTGCCATGCTTCTGAAATTTGGCAATTTTGAACACTGTGACCCTTACATTTTTTAACGAAATTCGAACAAGTTTGCACAACCATTAAAATCCAACAACTTTGTGATGACGGAATCAAACTTCGATTAATCCCATTTGCTCTTACCGATTACGCTGAAAAATCGTTGTATAGCTTACCATCTAACTCAATCAAAACTTGGGAAGAATTCGTTAAAGGTTTCTTAAAAAAGTTCTACCCTTGGAAAAAACAACTAAAATTCGAAATGAAATTATCAATTTTCATCAATTAATGGGTGAACAATTCGGAAAATATTTTGAAAGATTTAAAGAGCTTATGACAAAATGTCCACACTATAATTTCGAAAAATGGACTCTTTGCCAAATCCTATACGATGGATTTGAAAATAGCTCACGAACCATGCTTGAATCGATGTGCCAAGGCAATTTCCTCGCCCAACATCATGATGATGCTTGGCAATTTCTTGAAACCCTAGCCAAAAAATCATACCAACAGGAACGTTCTAACGAAAAATCCATTTATTCATGATTGAGCGCACACTCGATAGGATCATCGTTAGCTTTGGAAGCTAAAATCAACGCAATGATTAATAAATTCGACAACGTTTTCTCATCGAACCAATTGAACAAAGCTTTCCAACCAATGTGTTATAAATGCAAAGATCCGAGTCACATAGCCGATCAGTGCCCTAACTCACTTGAACAACTCAATGCTTTCAACAAGGTTAAGAATGTCCCATTTTCTCCAACTTATAATCCTAGTTGGAGAAATCATCCGAACTTTGCTTGGAACCAAAACAATTCCAACACGAATTTGGTTCGTCCCAACTTTCAAGCATTTCCGAACAATGCTTCGAATCCTCCCTTTCAACCCAATCATTTTGAACAAAATTTTGCGGGTCCATCTCAAAATCAACCACAACAATCTTTTGTTCCCCAAGACGATAAACGATTAAGTTCACTTGAAAAATGTCTTGAAACTTTAGCTAAGTCAACCACTCAAAGCCTCCAATCAAACAATAATTTGCAAAATGTGTTAAACTCGTACATGCAGAATACGAGTCAATCAATTGCTAAACTTGAAATGCAAATGAGTCAATTAGCCACATCTGTAAGTGAACTTGAACGAGGCATATTCCCAAGTCAGCCGGTTCCGAATCCCAGAAATCCAAACACGAATTTGAATCAAGCCCATGTTGTTTAAGATAGCAACGTAACCCAAATGAATGTTATCACAACTTTCCATTCCAGTAAACAAATCGATAATCAAGTTGTTAATCCAAACGATTTACCAGAAACCCCTCTCGAAAATTCTAAAACAACAAACGAATTTGAACAAAACGTTGAGCCAAACATCGAATCAAACTCCAATCCAAATTCTTCTTCTATTCAAGTAGACCTACCTACTGAGTATCGTGTTCCATTTACGCATCGCCTTCGACCCAAGAAACACTTTGACCAAATGGAAAAGATGTTGGAAATTTTTAAACAAGTCAAAGTTAACATCCCGCTTCTTGATATCGTTCAGCAAGTCTCAACTTACGCTAAGTTTCTCATGGACTTGTGTACCCAAAAACGACACACTCATGTACCCAAGAAAGTTTTCTTAGCCACCGTACTTAGCGAAGTCTTGTCTCAATCAATTTTTGTCAAATATAAAGGTCCTGGATGTCCGACAATCTCTTGCACGAGAGGAGACAAAATGATTAATAAGTGCTTCCTCGATTTGGGAGCGAGTATCAATTTGATTCCTTATTCAGTTTTTCAACAACTTGGCTTGGGTGAACTAAAACCGACAAAAGTAACTCTTCAATTTGCCGATCGTTCGATAAAGAAACCCGTGGGAGAAATCGAGGACGTACTCATCAAAATCGGTCAATTTATATTCCATGTCGATTTCATCATTTTGGAGACTCAACCTGTGAATAATCCGATGAGTCAAATTCCATTAGTTGTAGGCCGACCTTTCTTGGCTACTTCAAATGCTTTAATCAATTATCGAAACGGTTCGATGAAAATTTCTTTGGGAAACATGACTTTGGATTCTTAACATTTTCGATCTTGAAAATCAACCAAATGAACCACATTACCAAACGTTGGAAGTTAGCTCCATTCAAGAAAATTTCAATAATGAAATAATTGACCTTAACAACGAACGTGAGACCGAATATGAACAACTATTTCAAGACGAGCCTAACGAAATGGAAGTTGCGCTTCCATTTAAGCCCCTTACCGTTGAATCGGAACTTTAATCGATTTTGTTGATTGAGCAATCTCGAGGTCGGACCTCAAACCCCATCCCGATCACCTTAAGTATGCATACTTAGGTGACAATGATACATTCCCCGTCATAATTTCTTCAACTCTTTCTCTTGATCAAGAAGCTTCCCTTCTTCCAATTCTATTGAAAAACAAAGAAGCAATTGGATGGTCGATCATCGATATAAAGGTAATTAGTCCCGCTCTTGTTCAACATCACATCCATTTAGTTGACGATGCTATGCCTGTTTGTGACATGCAACGAATGCTTAACCCAAAAATGAAGGATGCGATTCCTAATGAAATTCTTAAGCTTCTTGATAATAGAATCATATACCCCATCTTAGATAGTTCGTGGTTTAGCCTAATTCATGCCGTGCCGAAAAAGTCTAAACTTACCGTTATCAAGAACGATTCTAACGAACTCATTCCAACTTGTACTCAAATGGGTTGGCGTGTTTGCATTGATTATCGAAAACTAAATGCTGCAACACGTAAGGATCACTTCCCTTTCCTTTCATCGACCAAATGCTTGAACAATTAGCCGGTCGCGAATTCTATTACTTTCTTGATGGTTATTCCGGCTATAACCAAATTCCAATCGCTCCTGAAGATCAAGAGAAAATAACTTTCACGTGTCCCTTTGGCACTTTTGCGTATCGACGTATGCCTTGTGGCCTTTGCAATGCTCCTGCTATGTTTCAAAGATGCATGGTCAGCATCTTTTTCGATATGATCGAACGCTTTCTAGAAGTATTTATGGACGATTTTTCTATCTTTGGAAACTCTTTTTTCAAGTGCTTAAACCATCTTGAGTTGGTTCTTAAACGATGCAAGACAAACATTTAACGTTAAATTGGGAAAAATGTCATTTTATGGTCGAACATGGCATTGTTCTTGGGCATGTCATTTCAAAAAAAGGCATTGAGGTAGATAACGCGAAAGTTGATGTAATTGTGAATCTACCCATTCCCAAATCTATTAAGGACATTCGTTCATTCCTTGGACACGCTGGTTTCTATCGACGCTTTGTGAAAGACTTCAGTAAAATTTCTCGACCTCTTACAACTCTTCTTGGAAAAGACGTTCCATTCGACTTTAAATGTGACTACGTTTCTACTTTCGAACATCTAAAAAAAAACTCATTTGCGATCCCATCATTTGCTCACCCAATTGGAATCTTCCTTTCGAAATAATATGTGACGCTTTCAACTTCGCGGTTAGTGCTGTTTTAGGACAACGCATCAACAAAATTCTTCATGTCATCTACTACGCTAATATGACTCTAAACGATGCTCAACTCAATTACACGACCACTGAAAAAGAGCTTTTAGCAGTAGTCTTTGCGCTAAAAAAAATCCCGACTTTATTTGATTGGGTTATGCATTATTATTTACACTGACCACTCCGCTCTTAGGTACCTTTTCGCTAAAAAGGATGCTAAGTCTCGGTTGATCCGTTGGATCCTTTTATTCCAAGAATTTGACCTTACGATCAAAGATAAAAAAGGATCCGACAATGTCATTGCTGATCATCTGTTACGTCTTCCAAAGGCAGCATCTTCTTTACCGACCAACGAGAACTTTCCTGATGAACAACTCCTTTCTGTTATGTCGATCCATGGTATGTTGACATAGTGAACTATTTAGTCACTAAGGAAACTCCATTTTGGTCGAAATAAGATAAATATAAATTTCTTTCCCAAGTCAAGTACTTCTATTTGGATGATCCATACTTGTTTAAATACTGTTCCAACCAAATCATTCGACGTTGCATCCCGGATTGCGAAACCAACAGTGTTCTTTCATTTTGTCACGTTCAAGTGTTCGGTGGACATTTTGGTCCTCGAAAAACTGTTGAAAAAGTACTTCAATGCGGCTTTTACTGGCCCATTCTTTTCAAAGACTCATTCGAATTTTGTAAAAATTACGATCCCTGCCAAATGGTAGGAAGAATCTCTCGATGAAACATGATGCCTCTGAACCCCATTCCTACGATCGAAATCTTTGACGTTTTGGGTATTGACTTTTTGGGACCGTTTTCCCATTCTTTCAAAAATTTGTAGATTCTTCTTGTTGTTGATTAAGTCTCCAAATGGGTCAAATCCATTCCGTGTAAAACCAACGACCGTAGAATTGTTGTGAAATTACTTAAAGAAAACATCTTTTCGAGATTCGGCACACCTCGGATAATAATAAGCGATAATGGAACCCATTTCTATAATCGCTCATTTGAAACTTTAATGAAGAAATACTCGATAACCCACAAGTTATTCACTCGGTATCATCCTCAAACTTGTGGTCAAGCTGAAGTTTCAAATCGCCAAATTAAACAAATCTTGGAGAAAACTGTAAATAAAAGTCGAAAAGATTGGTCTCCAAAATTAACGGATGCACTTTGGGCTTACCATACCGCTTTTAAAACTAACCTTAGAATGTCCCCATTTTGTTTAGTTTACGGGAAAGCATGCAATTTACCAATTGAAATCGAACATAAAGCGTTGTGGGCAGTGAAGAATTTAAGCTTTGACCTTGAAAAGGCTGGCGAAAACAAAAAAATGCAAATCAACGAGTTAGAGGAGATTAGGAACGACGCGTATGAAAACGAGAAAATTAACAAAGAAAGAACAAAAGTTTTTCATGACAAGTCAATCCTAAGGAAAACATTTTCGCCAAATCAGAAAGTTCTTCTGTATGACTCTAGACTTCACTTATTCCCTGGGAAATTAAAATCAAGATGGACCAGACCATTTGTGGTACGGACTGTTTTTCCACATGGTGCGATAGAAATACAAAACCCTAGGGATGGAACAATTTTCAAAGTCAATGTTCATCGTTGAAAGCCTTACTTGGAATTTCCGTGTGATCGAGAGGAGGAGCTCATGATTCTTCATGAACCATACTATGTCTAGTAAGAAATGTTAACCCATTCTTGTTAATATGTACATATTTTTCCCCGTTACACTTGTTATATCATGCATTGACTATGGGGACACAGTCAAAATCAAGTGTGGGGGGAGTCTCATGTTCATTTTTGATTTTCATGGTTTGTTTTTTGCATTTTCTTTCCAAAATTCAAAAACTGAAGAAAAAAACAAAAAAACAAAAAATCCTAATTTTTTAGCATTCTGATTTATTTTGAAGAAACACTATAGGTTAAGTATAGGTTTTTGGTTATTAAATTGAAAATTTTGAAAATTTATTTGTCTCAACAAAATCAAAAATAAAGTTTGATTACAAGTAACGATGGTTTAACTAGTGTATAGGAAGGTTCATGGGTGTTAATTATTAAGTATATCCTAATTGTAAATCTTTGTTTGAAAGAGTGGTTGATTTAGAGTAAAGTCGATAACGTTTTTGATCTTCTATGTTAAGTGGTGCTAAGATGATTTTACAAAACTCTCTCTTCATAAAAAAAACATTAAGAAAATGGTTTTTGTGAAAATAAGAAACAGCTACAGTCATGTGTTCACACGCAAGCGTGTACACACGCCATGCTCTATACCCTTCTCACGTAAGCCTGAAAGGCAGTGCAGGATCGGTATATTTGGTCTCAGTTTATCCGAGTTAGGTGTATGTAAATAGATTTAATAAAAATAACCACCTAGAGTCATGTGTTCATATGCAAGTGTGTACACTCGCCACGCTATGTACTCTTCTTACATAAGTCCGAAAGGCAGTGCAGGATCTATTTATTTGGCCTCAGTTTATCTGAGTTTGGTGTGTAAATAATAATAAAGTTAATACTTTTCAAAAATAGAGAGAGAAAGAATTAGAAATCCAATCACTATTTTCACTTAGTTGATTCGACTTGTTATTCAAAAGAAATAAAAAAACCACTTTGAAATACTTTGATAATCAACTAAGGATCCATTTCATAGCTGCACTATGTTATCAACCGAAACAACTAGCGAAACTAGAGTCTAATTATGATGATAACTTAATTTTTGTTGAAAGTTTTGACGAGTAAAAGGACTTAAATTTCTTGATAATGACCAGAACTTATATTTAACTTATTCATGTCAATTTAAAAGTAAATTCTTCATTTGTAAATATTTTCAAAAACTTGCATTCATATCTTCGTAAATAAATCTTGCATTTAGGAATTTTTCATGTTGCATTTGAATTTTGTGGGAAGTATCCGCTAAAAACCCTCACAAGACAACACTCATCCTACTAGGGACACAAAGAGGTTTAACGGCTTGTTGCATACGCTCAATGCAATCGTGCTCCCTACGAAAGTGGATTTATCTTAGTTATTCTTTATTCGAGGACAAATAAAAAGATAAGTGAGAAGGTATTTGATGTGCACATAAATGTGCATATTTTTACTTCCATATTTAATATATTTTTATTTTAATTAAATGTCATAATTGGGTGTTTTTACATGTTTAAAACCAAATTTCAAAAATGCTTTTAAGTCATCATGCATGCATCTACATGGGGGTAAAATGGTAATTTTGTGTATGATTTAATTTGAGAAAATTCACTTGCACATTTTATTTTTATTTGTAGGAATTTGGATGGAAAATGGAAGAGGCTTTATGTATGTATGCATGCACAAAGGAATGAAGAGATAAAAGAATTCATGAAATCATTGAGGACCTCACCTACCCACTAACCATGAACTACAATTAAGAGCTAATGCACATGTTAGTGGGGATTAAAGACACATGCACATTTAATGGAGAATTAATTTCATGCTAATGATTACTTGGAGGTTACATTTCCTAAAGGGCAATTTGGGTAGCTCCCTAAAATATGGATTAGGGTTTTAGGAATGTATAAATAACCCTCTTATGTTCATGTAATGGAGGTTTTAATATTCTTATCATATTATGCAAGTTGTAGCCATAAAATTAATGAGAAATAAAATGGCTTCCTAAACCTCTTCTTCTTCGTTCTTTACTTGCTTTTATTTATTTATGCTCATTTTTATTTACATGCTCTCTTTCCTTTTATGTTAGTAGTTTTCTTTTCATTGCAATTAGTTTAGATTTAATTTATGCAAGTAGTTTAGTTCTCTTTTCTTTTAAGTTTCTCTTACTTTCCTTTTTTAACGTTGCAATCTACATGTGTTGAAATGATAACAAAAATGAGAAGCTAAACCTCTTCAATTTAGGGGTAATGACTCTCTAAATCATGTAGATTCAACATATTTGCTAATTTATGATCTCTTTTTATGCTTAATGAAAAGTAGGATTATGATGTAAGTTTATTAGGGAATTTGATAGCCTATTTTGTAATCACAAATCGGCTATGCTTAATCCAACATAAACACAATTTACATCATCATCTAACTAAGTGATTTTGATCATGGAATTAAAATGAAATCAAAATTCGATGATCTATGTTACTAATCAAAATAGTAAATAGATCATGCTTAAAATATATTTTTTAGTTTCATATTCATTTTCATGACATTTAACAAAGTGGTTTTAGTTGTTGTATTAAAGTTTGATGGTTTACATTATGTTAATTAATAACATAAATAGACCATACTTCTGATAAATACATTACTAATTCTACTTAGATCAAAATGAGAGATCATTGATTTATTTTGTGTTGATTTATGAGAGTGGATTTGTCTCTAAATTATCATTTAATCTCATAGTTTATTTCTCTTTTGCTCTAGGGTAACTTTTACAAATTTTCTAATTTAAAACAAGCTTCAATGCTTGGGTTAATTTGATTGAGTAGAATTTAAAATTAATTCATTTCCCTACGGATCGACCCATACTCCCACGTACTAAAATTGTACGCCGTGCGCTCGTAGTTATGTTTATTACAATTTTTCGGCGATTTTCTAAAGTAGGACTTTTCACCTATTTTGTATATAAATAAAGTTATCTTCTTGAACCAATGGAACCGTGTTCTTGTAGGCGAAATCTTATGTTGCGTGATTGGCAGTTCAATCAGGTACCCGAATATAGGTACCGACCAACTCCTTTGATCCAAGATCATGACAAAGGAGTATAATCACATAGGTTGGTTGGATAATTTGCCTTTATCCCTCTGGTCTTGACTAATGTTGAAGACAGGCAAAGTCAGGCAAAGTCAATGAGGGATGCCTGAAGATAGGCACCCAAAACACTAGTTCCTGGAGATAGGGACTGGTGTATAATAAGATTTTCATGACCAAGTTTGTGGCTCAACAGGACATGTTCGGCTGAGGATAAGCAAGGATGGTCAATGAATGTTCTCGATTAACACCCAATGATATGTGACATCAAGTATGGAAGCCCAGAGGTAGGCACCCGAAACAATAGTTCCTGGAGATAGGAATCGGTGTATAATTATAATATTCACGACCACGTTGGGGCCCGATAGGACATCCCCGGCCGAAGATAAAACGATGATGGTCGAGGATCTATTTTGATCAATGCTCGAAGATTGGGGAGGCCAAGTGCTAATGCTCGAAGATAAGCGTCTAGACTACTGATCCCCAGAGCCAGGGATTGATGGATGAGTGGACTTTTTATCACTTACGTTCTGGCAAGATACACCTGGCTGATAGTGAATGATGAAGAGCAGTAAATGACTTCGATCAACACCCAAAGCTAGGTGAAATTGAAATATAATGTCCAAAGACAGACCCTTGAAACATCATTTCCCATAGATAGAAAGCAACAGGAAGTCAAGCATTCCTTGACTAGTACCTTATTCATGGTCGGACGAAATTTGGCCAAGGATGAACAAAATCTGCTATGGAGAAGGCCAAATGAATAACAAGTTATGTTAGTCCAAAATGGAGATATTTTGGTAATGGTAAATAGTACTATACAATGGATTATAACCGAGCAATTGTAGGAAATTTCTTATATGCACAGAGCTACGGTAAATAGTAAAATTGCACAAATGCAGGCATGTATAATATAAGTAAATCATAGTACATGCGGTTATATTATATATGTAGGCAGTTGTATTTTTTCAAGTTAAGTAAAAGTGCAGAAATGTAAATATTAACAAAGGTTGTACAGAAAATAACGATCGTTATTTACAACCACTTTTCATTCAAAAGTTGTAGAGGCCGGTCCTGCACAAACTCAGCTTATGTACAAAAGGAACAAAATACATCAAAAGGAAGACCAAGGAAAACTGTCTTCCAAACACTTTAAGAGGCACAAAAGTTGCCTTAGAATAAATAAAAAGGAAGCCTACTTCTTATTTCCTCGTTTGCTGTCACTCTTCGGATCATCCTTCACTGGACACTTCTTCGAATCCTTAGGTTTCCCTTTTCTAGGTTTTCCTTTCGTTGAGGTCCTATCCACAGATTGTGTTGTCTCTCCCTTGGTAGTGATGACAATGGGATCTTTAGTCTTGTTGATGGCAGGGTCAGGGGATCTCGAGGAGCCGCCAATATCGCTACCCTTCGAAGGTTTGATTTTTAGAGAAGGATCTTTAAAGTAGGATCTGATTTTCCTGGGCTGGCGGATTCTTCGATCCTAGGTTCTTTCTTGATTTTGATTTTGGACAGGTCGAGCTTCAACCTCTCTACCACGGAAATGGGATCGGTTGGGCCCATAGCACTGGTATAATGTCTTCCCCCAATGATTACGACTTGTCATCCAATCCCTTCGGAGCCTCAATCTTCGCTAAATTACTACTGGGGACAGAGATGGAGGGAAGGACTAGATCAACTAGACTCGTGGTGATGGAGGTTGACTCGGTGGAGATAGCAACGGGACCCAAGCCTTGAGTAATTGGTGGTGGAGGAGGAGGAAGCGATGGATGAGCTGTAAGTTCACAAACAGTGAAGTGAAGGTTAGTGATCATCTCAGGCGAGAACCAAAGCTTCTCTAGCAATAGATAGACAAGAGAAATACCTTCACTATTTGGAGTTTCTTTAACGGGGGAGGCAGCAACTTCACCCTCTTGAAATTGATGACTGAATGGGATGAGATATAAAACAGGAATGTAGAGCTCATCAGTGGTTATGGCGGTAGAAGCATGAATCATAGAAAGGAAGGCCTTAAAGTTGGCCCCCGAAAGAAGTTGAAATTTCAGTCGTAGGCTCTTTGGACTTTGGAGACGAAGATTCTACTTAACCTAATATGATAGGACCAGTAGAAGCTTCAATGGGAGCTTTGCTTGTAGCCGCATCCTCTTCTGGCGGGGTTGCCTTGCCTTTCTCTAAGACTATGATGTTGTCGGCATCCAAATATTTGGCTTTCAATTGGTCTTTGGTGAGGTCTTCACTAGACGCAGCCGCATGATGCAAAATTACCTCCCATGTGTCTACTAGAGTCATGAGATAACTACTTCCCAAAAACTCCAAGTTTTTTTCTTCGATTACATTTGCAGAGAATTATTGAAGGGCAGAGTTCATTTCTATTTTATCCTTTATGGCTTGGTTAAAAGCTTATTTATTTCCATCACAACAGCACCAAGCTCAAACCGAGCTTCTACTTTGGCTTCTATTTTGGCCCTCAGACTAGCCTTAAGTCTTTTAACTTTGGCATATGAAGTATTTGGATTTCTGTGTCTTTAGCCTGAAGTGTAGTGTCTTTCTCTTTGATCATTGTATCCTTAGCTTTAACCTGCTCTATGAGTTGGTCATTCTCGCGGTGTTCCTTCCGAAGCTGGTTATTTACCACGGTGAGTGCTTGAGTATGCACATTATACATCTCCTGAATGAGGGCCTTAGGGTTCTCAATTGATGTCTGAGCTTCGTCTCTTTGTTTTGTGAGCTCGACCAACTCTCTCTTGTAATCGTTTATTGTATTATCGTAACTCTTCCTCTCTGATTCGAACAACTGGATTTCCACCTAATTGATTTTATTGACATCGGAGAGGGCAACGCGGGATTCTTCCACTCAAACAATTGGTCAACAAGCTCGGTAACCCCACTAAATCTGCAATTAGCTTCTTCATAGGGGATATCTTTGATATTGTGATCGGATTTTACCCTTGTCAGGAAGTGGTTAGGAAAAGTGGCCTGCATCTTGGTCATCGTGGTCGTTGACGAGTGTAATGGAGGTAGGGGTGGAACTTGACGAACAGAAGCTTCCTTGGATCTTTGGTAGGTTAGCATAGTGGTGATGGGGAGCTGGATCATTGGAATTTGTTAAGAAGAAAGCATGGGTTGAGAGCATGGATGGAAGAGCCAGAGATAGGACTATGACTATCGTGGGAATCGAGGGACTTCTTCCCTAGGTCATATTATTCTCTTTCCTTGGCTTGTTGCTTCCTCTTATCCAGATCCTCCTAATATTCCTTCTCTTTCCTTTTCTGCCTCTCTACCTCAGTCTCTCTGTAACGACCCTAATTTTTTGTAACATTATTTAGGATATTTAATTAGTTAAATAAAAAAAATAATGTAATGATTAGGGGATTGAGATTTGTTATTAAAAAGGGTAGTCATGCCATGTTAACAAATGAACTAAAGGGGATTTGAACTTAAAATAAGAGAGGGAAATAGGTTATGGCAAAATAGGAAAGGACACATCCTTATACCCTAAACCCTTACACTCATTCACTTCATATGTTCATTTTCTACAAACAAAAACCATTGAGGTCGGCCACTATTAAAGGAAAAACAAGAAGAAGATAAAGAAATTAAAGGAAGAAAGGTTAAGCAATCAAATCCATTCTCAAATCTCAACTCCTTAATCAAAAAGCTAAGGTGAATAATGACTACATCTCAAGTTTTTAATGGTTTTTAGTTTTTAGTATGAAATCCAAATCATCTGCAAATGTTTTGGATGATAAAATGTATATTTATAAGTTGTTGATGATTTATGCTAATTCACATAGATTTTGTGATATGTTTTGATATTAAAAACCTATTATATGACATCCAATTACCTTGCGAATATATATTTAGATTAGAAATGATAATTAAGAAAAGGGTTTCAATTTTCATAATTTTTTGAATTAATGTGCATTTTATATGAATTTTCTAGTGAAGAAAATTCTATTTCAGGTTTAAAAGTTAATTATGGCCAAATGGCTTAGGTTCAGAAATTTATATATGTTGGAAAACATATTAAAAATGATTTATAGGGATTTTTGTAGAATTTCCTAAGTGTTTTAATGGATATATAAAATTATTTAAGGTATGAGACTTAAATGTTTTATATATTTATAAAAAGGAGAAGGGTTATTTTTAAATAATTCAAATTGTTATTTTTGAAAATTAGCATTACTTTTATAAAAGAAAATTTGCAACCAATCATAATTTGGAAAACAAGGCAGGTTAGGTACAAAGAATTAATTTAAAAAGTCAAATCAACATGCTTTTTCCTGTTTCAATGCTTTCGACACCAGGCTTCCGACTCCTTACCTCCGCCTCCAACACCATCAAAACCAATGCACATGGTATCAGATACTTGGTACGTAGTGAATTGGATATAGGCGGAAAGTACTGGGTCAAAACCAAAGGTTCCGAGGGGATCGAAGCATGCTTTGCTTTTAAATGAAAATGCACCTGCTTTGCTTTCGATAGTAATGCTTTCGACTTGGTTAGCTTCCGATTGGGTCAAACTATTTAAATCAAAGGTTTTGAATGGGTTGCCCTTTTGTTTTAAATGAATGCTTTCGAAGGGGTCGAAACCCCTGACTGCGGCTTTTTACCTTTCGACCCAGATTGGTTTCGAAAGGGTTACCTTGTTTTTAAAACCAAGGCGCCTCTCCAATGCTTTCGAAGGGATGGTTTGGACATCATCACTTCTTTACTTAGGAGTGATCTCGAAAGGGATGCTTTCGACTTAAATTTTTTAATGACCCTTTTCTCTATTAAAGGTAGAAACCAAATGGTTTTGAAAGAGATAGTTTTAATGGTTTCGAAAGGTGTTTCCACATGTTATAAATTGAACCCAAATGCTTTCGAAAGGCTTGATGTTTTAATGCTTTCGAAAGGTTTTAAAGAAAGGTTTCTAAGGGGTGGTTCCCCAATGGTTTCAAAAGGTCTAAAAGGAAAGGTTTTCCAATGGTTTCGAAAGGAAATGTTTAAGTGTTTTAAAGATAAGATGTGTAAGGTTTTAAAGCTTTCGAAGGAGATGTTTTTCAATGCTTTTGAAAGGATAAATATGAATGGTCTCGAAAGGTATGATTTCAAAATGTATGTTTTTGTCTTCGGCCTAAGGTTTTACTTGTATTGAAAGGGATACTTTCAAAGGTTTCGAGAGGGGTACTTTCGAAAGTTTAAACATTTTCAACAACAAGGTTTTGTGTAAAGAATAAGTAACATGGCAAGGTGATTTGAGTAAAGCAAAAAGTATATATAATTTCCTTGTTTAAAAAATGATTTAAAGGTTTAAATCAATTTGAAAGAAAAGGTTTTCAAGGAAAATTTTATGGGTAGATAACCCTAAGTAAAATGACTCAAATATTAGAATACCAGATGGGACTGGTATGAGGTCGTGCCTTATACTTTAGCTAGTAGCCCATAGCTAAAATAGGTCCAACATTGTAGTGTGTAGGGCTTTGTCACAGGTGAGACTAAAATGATGTTACACACAGAAAGGAATCTAAAAAGGAAAGACAGGTTATTTGTGAGCCCGTAAAACCATTAGGATCAGTTAGACCTGAAGAATTAAGTAAGGACAGACCGTCTAGAAGAGGAGTATCTAACAGATGTTAGATTTTTATGTTTTTCTAGTAGGCCCAAGTTAGCCAAGGATTACCAGTTAGCTAAACAAAACTACAGTGTATGGACATATAGTCCATTTGATAACTGATATGTACATATACATGATATTGCTTTACAAATTTAACCAGTTTTTGTTGCATAAATATAATTTGCAAAAGATATGTTTTAAAAGGATATTAGAGAGGGGTAACCTGTTCCGCTAAGCGGCATGGTCTCACTTAATATCAGATAACCGAGATGTAAAGTATTATTCACACCGGGCGTTATGTCTGACTCGAAGTTTATGTTTTTCTCCTTAAACTCTCAGTTGCTCAAAATTGATTTGAGTAGGCTATGGGTTGAGGATTTTCATATTTTAGTAGGTTGGCGAATAAATCTTTCGGAGATGAGCAGGTGGCTGATGGATAGCTATTTTGGAGTATTTTTTTACTTTGTTTATTCCGTTGTGTTGTATTAAGTCAGCTATGACTATATAGTACTCTGGTCAATTAAGGGGGCATCGTCATATGTCGCTCTTGGCGTATTTATGTAATAACTATATTTTATCTGAACCTGGGAAAGCGATGGGATTATGTAATTTGAATATGGAACATGTTTTGGAAATGTAATCAAAAATATTGTTTTTATGAAATCTGTGATTTTGTTTCATATTCATGTGCTTCTAATATTATGGATACCATTAACATTACCGTATTTGGTCACCAGAAGTTAATACTATGGATGACTGCAGCATCTGTAGCTCTTAGCTTCAGGCCTCCAGATAGGGGATGTTACGACTTGGTATCAGAGCATAGGTTTATGAAAAACAAAAACTAAAAAATGATTTTTGAAAATATAATCCTAAGGGACTAGCGATATGATTGGGGTAGGGGATAACGTTATAGTAACGTACTTGTATTTGCTATATATAAGTATGCGCTTTATCTCTAGTCTCATATCTCTATTATGTTATTTTTCTGTATCTCACGAAGGTTCGAATGCAGATGTGGATTCTCGAAGGGATAATGTTCGAGGAGGAAGCACCACTACAGATGGAAATGCCAAACCTAATACTAGAAGGAACCAAGGTCAGGCACGATCTGGAAATATTGGTGCTGAAGTCCCACAAGTTGACATGGGAGCCATGTTTCAGGTTTTCGTGAATATGATGGAAGAAGGGGTTGATGCTTGAGTAGTTGGAGGAGGAGCCCAGGAAGCTCCAGTGGTCAACAATTATGCTACTTTGGGTAGGGACTATGCTAGGTTAGGAGGAAAACCATTCATTGGGACTGAAGACGCCATAGAAGTAGAGAACTGGTTATTGCATTGCGAGAGGATTTTTGCAGACTTAGGGCTCGGTGATGAGCAGAAAAGAATGCTCACTTTGAGACAACTTCAAGGAGCAGCTTTATAGTAGCGGAATAGTGTGACGGTTGGATTGGATGAAGGAACAATGACATGGGCTGAGTTTAAGAGGAGGTTCAAGGAGAGATTCATGTCTGTGATGGCAAAGTCTATCTTGCTCAGAAAGTTTGCCGAGTTAGAGCAGGGAGAGATGACTGTCGTAGAGTATGCTACAAGGTTTGAGGAGTTGGCAAGATATTGTTATGCCACTGTGGATGCCGTGATTAAGAGAAACGAGAAGTTCATTATGGGGTTGAAACCTGAATTGGCCAGGGCTACATTACCTCATATCAGGAATCCTTGCGATGTTGTAGTAGAGATGGCTCTAAGACACGAGTGAATGATTGCTTCTGTGGAGAAGAATAAGGCGAAGGAGGTCGAGGTGGGGCAAAGTCAGAAAAGGAAGTTCTTTCCTAAGAAGGGTGCCCAGAAGGGTGGAGCCGTAAAGAAGGGAAAGTCAGAAGTTGCTATTTTAAGTGCGACAAAAAAGGGCATTTTGCGAATGAATGTCGTTCTGGAGAGGCAAAGAAGGCGACTGGGAAGAAGAATATCAAATGCATCAACTGCGATCAGATGGGTCATTACAAGATCCAATGCAAGGAGCCTGCTAAGGATGGGAAGGGAAAAGTATATGCATTGGCGCCAGCTACCTCGAGACCCACGGCAGGCGAAAAAGGGAAAGCAGTGTTGGGAGGTATGCTTATGATTCTTGGTATGGCAGTTGGTGTTCTGTTTGATACCGGTGCATCGCATTCTTTTATATTTCGTTGTTTGGTAGATAAACTTAACCTTGAACCCTCATACCTAGTTACTTCCTTAAGGGTTGACAATCCAATAGGAGGGTATGCAACCCTTGGGATGAGATGTGACCACCTAGAGTTTGACTTGTTAGGTCATACCTTTGTTTGCAGTTTGCATGTGTTTGATTTCGTAGGGTTCGAAATTATTTTTGGTATGGACTGGTTAAGTAAGTACGATGCTGGGATATTTTGCCATGATAGGAAAATATCGCTTAGACACCCAGACTGTAGGGAGTGGATTGTATATACCGTAGAAAACCCTAGCTGTGAGGTGAATGCTTTGTTTGGTGTTGTGGAGATAGAAGACAAGCTGAACCGAGTTTTTGTGGATAGAGAATTCGTGGATATTTTTGAACCCGTAGTAAGATTGCCGCCGAAATGAGCCATTGTGTTTCAGATAGATTTGGTGCCCAGAGCAGAACCAGTGAGTATACCGCCAAGCAGGATGACACCTACCGAAATGAGGGAACCGAAGGTGCAGTTGGTGGATTTGGAAGGCAAGAATTTTATCAGACCTAGTAGTTCACCTTGGGGAGCAAACGTAGTGTTTGTGAAGAAGCCGGACGGATCATTAAGGTTATGTATCGATTATTGTAAGTTGAATGAGAAAACGATAAAGAATCGATATCTGTTGCCTAGGATTGACGATTTGTTTGATCAGTTGAGTGGAGCCAAGATATTTTCGCGGTTGGATTTAGCAACAGGTTTCCATCAGCTTAGAGTGGCAGAGGATAGTATTCCTTTGATGGCGTTTAGAACCAGATATGGATCGTACGAACGGTTAGGGATGTCGTTCGAACAGACTAATGCACCAGCTTTCTTTGTAGATTTGATGAACTGGATTTTCCGAGAGCACCTGGATAGGTTCGTATTGGTTTTTGTAGATGATATTTCGGTGTACTCTAAGGATGAAAGAGAGCATGAAGTTCATCTTAGAGTAGTGCTTGAAACGCTGAGGTAGCATTAGCTGAAGGCAAAGTTCTCGAAGTGTCATTTCTGGAAGAAAGAAGTGAAGTTTCTTGGCCATGTAGTTTCAGAGAAAGGGTTATCAGTTGATCCAGCTAAGATCGAGGCCGTGAATAGTTGGAAGAGACTAGAAATGGTGACTGAGATAAGAAGTTTTCTAGGATTGGCTGGTTACTATAGGAGGGTTTTTAAGGATTTTTCGTGGATAGTGGCACCAATGACGAATCTAACTCGAAAGGATGTGAAGTTCGTTTGGACCAATAAGTGCGAGGAGGCATTCCAGAAGCTGAAACACTTATTGACTAATGCACCTGTGTTGGTTGTTCCAGAGGGGAATCGGGATTTGGTGGTGTACATGAATGCATGAGGGACTGGGTTTGGCGCAGTGTTAATGCAGAGGGGTAGAGTAATTGCATATGCTTATCGACATCTTAGACCGCATGAAGTCAGATACCCAACCTATGATTTGGAGTTAGCCATGGTGATTTTTGCATTGAAGGTGTGGAGACATTATCTTTTAGGAGAAAGATTCGAGTTGTATACGGATCATAAGTCGTTGAAGTATTTGTTCTCTCAGAAGGAGCTGAACATGAGACAACAGAGGTGGTTAGAGTTCTTAGCTGCTTATGATTTCGGTATTGAGTACACACCAGGAAAAGGCAAGAAAGTTGCAGATGCACTTAGCAGAAAACATCAGTATGTGGTGTTAGCAATGGTAGCTGAGTGGAAAGATTTGGAAGCGCTAGCGACTTGTAGAGTACAGTGGAGAACTAAGAGTAGTTCATGTATAGAAATTGCTTTGTTATCATGTTTGGAAGTTCGACCAATTATGATCGAAAAGGTTGCTTTTAAAAAGCTAGAGGATCCAGTGTTGGCTGAACGAATCAGAAAGTTGAGAGATGGAACAGAGAGCGATGACTTAAAGGATTTTAGTCTTGACCAGAATAGGTGGTTAAGAAAGAAAGGAACATTGTGTGTTCCGAATGTAAGAGACATTAGGAAGGAAGTTATTGAGGAATGCCATCGTTCAAAGCTCACTATTCATCTGGGAGGAACTAAGATGTATAAGTACATGAAGAGAAGTTTCTTCTAGGAAGGTATGCAGAGGGATGTAGGCTTATGGGTGAAGCAGTGTTTGAATTTCCAACGGGTAAAAGCCGAACATTAGAAGCCAAGTGGGTTTCTTCAGCCTTTGGACATTCCAGTGTGGAAATGAGATTCTATTTCTATGGATTTCATTGACGGATTGCCAAGGTCTAATAGAGGAAATTAAAGCATATGCGTCATTATGGACAGGTTGAACAAGAGTGCCCATTTCATTCCAATTAAGTCAACCGGAACGACACCTGTGTTAGCGAAGTTGTTTATGAAGAATGTAATTAGACTGCATGGAATTCCTAGTAGTATAGTGATTGATAGAGATTCTTTATTCAATAGAGAGTTCTGGAAGAGTCTCCGGGATACCTTAGGTACCAAGCTCAAGATGAGTACCGCTTACCATCCACATAATGATGGACAAACAGAGAGAGTGAACAAAGTCTTGGAGGATTTGTTACGAGCTTGTGTGCTAGATTTTGGGGGATCATGGGAAGACCATCTACATCTAGTCGAGTTTTTGTGTAACAACGGTTATCAGGCTAGTATAGGGATGGCACCATTTGAATCTTTGTATGGAAGACCATGCAAATCTCCAGTTTGTAGGTTAGAGACCGGGGATAGGTTGGTTCTTGGTCCGGATTTGGTTAGGGAAGCTGCAGAAAAGATTGAGTTGATTCGAGCTAGAATGAAGGAAGCTCAATCTAGGTAGAAGAGTTATGCGGATAAAAGATAGAAAGACTTAGAGTTTTCTGTGGGAGAGCATGTTTTCATTAAGGTGTCGTCGATGAAGGGTGTGATTCGATTTGGGAAATCAGGGAAGTTGGCACCGAGTTTCGTCGGACCATTTCCTATTATTGAGAGGATCGGGAAACTCACGTATAGAGTAGAGTTACTGAGTGGTTTGGCAAGAGTCCATGATATTTTCCATTTTCTCATCTAAGAAAGTATATTCGAGATCCGGAGACTGCTATAGTACCGATTGTGTTAGATGACTTAGTCGTAGAGCCGAATTTGACTATAGTTAGAAAGCCGGTTCACATAGTCGCGAGAGGTGAGAAGAGGCTTAGGAACAAGACAGTCAGATTAGTTAAAGTCTAGTGGAGCGAGGATGAGAGAGAATGTACTTGGGAGACTGAGAACAGGATGAGAGATGCTTATCCTGATTTGTTTGATGGTATGTTTTACCTTTTTGATTGATTTGTTTTGTAACTTATCGTAATTTCTAGGACGAAATTCATTATGGAGGGGAGTATGTAATGACCCTAATTTTTGGTAACATTATTTCGGATATTTAATTAGTTAAATTAAATTAAATAATGCAACGATTAGGAGATTGAGATTTGTAATTAAAAAGGGTAGTTGTGCGATGTTAACAAATGAACTAAAGGTGGATTTGAACTTAAAATAAGAGAGGGAAATAGGTGAGGGAAAAATAGGAAATGACATATCCTTATACCCTAAACCCTTACACTCATTCACTTCACATATCCATTTTCTACAAACAAAAACCATTGAGGTCGTCCACTATTAAAGGGGATAAAAGAAGAAGATAAAGAAATTAAAGGAAGGAAGATTAAGCAATCAAATCCATTCTCAAATCTCAACTCCTTAATCAAAAAGCTAAGGTGAATAATGACTACATCTCAAGTTTTTAATGGTTTCGGTTTTTAGTATGAAATCCGAAATTATTCGCAAATGTTTTGGATGATAAAATGTATATCTGTATGTTGTTGATGATTTATGCTAAATTACATAGATTTTGTGATATATTTTGATATGAAAACCCTATTATATGACATCCAATTGACTTGCGAATTTAGATTTAGATTAGAAATGATAATTTAGAAAAGGGTTTCAATTTTCATAATTTTCTGAATTAATGTGGATTTTATATGAATTTTCTAATGAAGAAAATGCTATTTCGGGTTTAAAAATTAATAGCCAAATTATATTGGCTTAGGGTCTAAAATTTATATATGTTGGAAAACATATTAAAAACGATTTATAGGAATTTTTGTTGAATTTTCCTAAGTGTTTTAATGGATATATAAAATTGTTTAAGGTATGGGACTTAAATGTTTTATATATTTATAAAAAGGAGAAGGGGTATTTTGTAAATAATTAAAATTGTTATTTTTGAAAATCGGCAGTACTTTTAGAAAAGAAATTTTGCAGCCAATCATAATTTGACAAACAAGGCAGGTTAGGAACAAAGAATTAATTTAAAAAGTCAAATCAACATGATTTTTCCTGTTTCAATGCTTTCGACACCAGGCTTCCAACTCCTTACCTCCGCCTCCAACTCCATCAAAACCAATGCACATGGTATCAGATACTTGGTACGTAGTGAATTGGATATAGGCAGAAGGTACTGGGTCAAAACCAAAGGTTCCGAGGGGATCGAAGCATGCTTTGCTTTTAAATGAAAATGCGCCTGCTTTGCTTTCGATAGTAATGCTTTCGACTTGGTTGGCTTTTGACTGGGTCAAACTAATTAAATCAAATGTTTCGCATGGGTTGCCCTTTTGTTTTAAATGAATGCTTTTGAAGGGGTCGAAACCCTTGACTGCGACTTTTAACCTTTCGACCCAGATTGGTTTCGAAAGAGTTACCTTATTTTTAAAACCAAGCCGCTTCTCCAATGCTTTCGAAGGGATGGTTTTGACACCATAACTTCTTTACTTAGGAGTGCTCTCAAAAGGGATGCTTTCGACTTAAATTTTTTAATGACCCTTTTTCTCAATAAAAGGTAGAAACCAAATGGTTTTGAAAGAGATAGTTTTAAGGGTTTCGAAAGGTGTTTCCACATGTTATAAATTGAACCCAAATGCTTTTGAAAGGCTTGATGTCTTAATGCTTTCGAAAGGTTTTAAAGAAAGGTTTCTAAGGGGTGGTTCCCCAATGGTTTCAAAAGGTCTAAAAGGAAAGGTTTTCCAATGGTTTCGAAAGGAAATGTTTAAGTGTTTTAAAGATAGGGTGTGTAAGGTTTTAAAGCTTTCGAAGGAGATGTTTTTCAATGCTTTTGAAAGGATAAATATGAATGGTCTCAAAAGGTATGATTTCAAAATGAATGTTTTGGTCTTCGGCCTAAGGTTTTACTTGTATTGAAAGGGATACTTTCAAAGGTTTCGAGAGGAGTACTTTCGAAAGTTTAAACATTTTCATCAACAAGGTTTTGTGTAAAGAATAAGTAACATGGCAAGGTGATTTGAGTAAAGCAAAAAGTATATATAATTTCCTTGTTTGAAAATGATTTAAAGGTTTAAATCAATTTGAAAGAAAAGGTTTTCAAGGAAAACTTTATGGGTAGATAACCCTAAGTAAAATGACTCAAATATTAGAATACCAGATGGGACTGGTATGAGGACGCGCCTTATACTTTAGCTAGTAGCCCATAGCTAAAATAGGTCTAAAATTGCAGTGTGTAGGGCTTTGTGGCAGGTGAGACTAAAATTATGTTACACGCAGAAAGGAATCTAAAAAGGAAAGACAGGTTATTTATGAGCCCGCAAAATCATTAGGATCAGTTAGACCTGAAGAATTAAGTAAGGACAGACCGTCTTGAAGAGGAGTATCTAACAGATGTTAGATTTTTATGTTTTTCTAGTAGGCCCAAGTCATCCAAGGGTTACTAGTTAGCCAAACAAAACTACAGTGTATGGACATATAGTCCATTTGATAACTGATATGTACATATAAATGATATTGCTTTACAGATTTGACCAGTTTTTGTTGCAGAAATATAATTTGCAAAAGATACGTTTTAAAAGGATATTAAAGAGGGTTAACCCGTTCCGCTAAGCGGCATGGTCTCACTTAATATCAGATAACCGAGATGTATAGTACTATTCACACTAGGCTTTATGTCTGACTCGAAGTTTAGGTTTTTTCCCTTAAACTCTTGGTTGCTCAAAATTGATTTGAGTAGGCTGAGGGTTAAGGATTTTCAGGTTTTAGTAGGTTGGCGAATAAAGCTTCTGGAGAAAAGCAGGTGGCTGATGGATAGCTATTTAGGAGTGATGTTTTACTTTGTTTATTCCGCTGTGTTGTATTAAGTCAGTTATGACTATATTGTACTCTGGTCAACCAAGGGGGCATTGTCATATGTCGCTCTTGGCGTATTTATGTAATAACTATATTTTATCTGAACCTAGGAAAGTGATGGGATTATGTAATTTGAATATGGAACATGTTTTGGAGATGTAACCAAAAATATTGTTTTTTGAAATTTGTGATTTTGTTTCATATTCATGTGCTTCTAATATTATGGATACCATTAACGTTACCATATTTCGTCACCGAAAGTTAATACTACGGATGACTGCAGCATCTGTAGCGCTTAGCTTCGGGCCTCCAGATAGGGGATGTTACATTCTCGTTGGAAAAAGGAACGATGAGGATATGGGTCGAAAGTGGTTCCTCGGCGCTCGCCAATGCACGAAAGTATGTAGTGTAAACGATCACTCCTCATTGTACCTAAAATGAAAGAATTGATTTTATCAGTCTCAGAACATTAAAGTAAGGGCGAATGTAGGATATGTGTGTTCATGACCGTTGTTGCCCTAAGTACTCTATGGACTGTGTTCAAAAGGTTGTAAAGATGGAGTTTCGCCTCCCTCGGTAAGGAGATCCTAGGATGTGAAGCTGGAACCTAAAGAATCCCTCTTAAGAGGATCACCGATTGGGATGTCAAGGTCGCTTAGCGAGTCAAAGATTTTTCTAAAGAACCAACTAGAGGATTCTCCTTGACTTTTGATGTCATGCTCAGTTCAGTTGACTGCTGGAAGTTCCTAATGATTATTCGCTTCGAACTTGATGGGGCAGGAACTTTGATACCCTCTGGAGATGTCTCTTTGTACAATTCATCTCCCCTTTGACCAAAGTCCTCATCGTCGTAATCTTCCTCATCCCTTTCTAGTTCTTCCTCTGCTTTCTCTCCCTCTCCTTCTTCCCTTCCATCTCCTCTTTCATGAATTGTTTCCTTCTCTACACTTTCTTCTCTCTCAACTTGCACTACATTTTCTATATTTGCTTCCATAGCTTTATCGACGGTTTCATCAATGTTCACTATGCCTAGTAGGCTTTTAGCCCCTCCTTAAATGTCTTCTTGGAGATGCAAACAGGGCGGAGGAGCTGGTGGATACTCAAGACCCTCTCAGTGGAAGTTTGGTTGGAACGACAAATCGTTTAGGGTATAGAAGACCAGATTGGTAAAGTTTCTCATTCATCAAAAGGTAAGCGGTGGTGTGGAATCGAATGTTGATCCTTTTAAGGGTATATAGAGTTTCAGAGTGTGTTTTACTTCTATCTCGAGCAGGAATATCTATGAAGAAAGAGGATAAGAAGCTAGACACTTAGATGGGAAGAATCCAAGTGTGAAAATGAATGGAAATGAAAACAACCAATGCCGATTGAATCCTAAGGGGAGTTTAATGAAGAAGTACTCATTCTTGAAGTATGAGAATTTGTTGTGTAGTGCCTCGATACTTTGCAGCGACGCTAGGCTTCTATCATTAATAGAGAAGATAACTCGCTCTATTGTTTAAAGCTTAAGGGTTGTGTTAACTCCCCAAAGGTTGGAGGCCAATGAAGTTGAATCATGAATAGGATATGTAAGGAATTCAATAGGGCATATCCATTAGAGTTTACTTGGTGGGAGCGTTCCTAAGATCTAGGAGGAACATTCAGAGGAACGTAAAGGACGGTACAACTCAGCTTATGCATAAGTACTTTTTGCTGGTTATGTAACCTTACGGAGGACTGTACGCCAATTATTTAACTATTCGAAGCAAGACGTCGCTCTTTGGGATTCCATGTTGAAGGCATATAGTTCAAAATGACGTGGCTCTTAAAACTAAAGGCATTTGTTCTAGGGGATCATCTAGAACCCTAAACCGACATGTTCATTGAGAGGAGGAGGTAGATCCTGGATTGGAGCTACTGGTACTATCATCCTCTACAACTCAGCTATGATTGAGCGTCTAATTCCAGACGGCATGGATGTTGAGGCTTGAGTCATGGTATACCTGGCTTCAGAAGGAATCAATAGTCCAACACTAATGTTGAAGCGGGGAGAATGGAGAGTCATTTTGGAATGAAAAATTTATAGTGAACACTATCAGGCATGTTTTATTTTGGAATTCTATTTTTATGTGAACTAGTATGACTGACGCTTAGAATCTAACGGATGTCGACATGGTTCAACAATTAGATTATAAGCGTCGATCGGGGCAATTTGAGGTGTGAATCTATGCAATGTGTCATGTGTCCTATACACGGCAAACGGAACATTCTATATTGGTAGCCCACTCGTGCTAGCAAACAAGCTCCATTGCACGATGGAACTGTATGTCAGGTCTTACCTTTTATTGTCAGATATTCGATAATAGAACCCATGTCCGAAGTAATGTAGAACTTTCTTTGCAGGAACATAGGATTATGTAATAATTCGAAGTGCAATGTGATGAAGTGGTTTGAATGTCGGATTGCATTCGATGTGACTGTTCTTTGGATAAGAACCATCTCATCGGAGTATAAAGGAACGATTTGTGATCGACCAGACTTAGGTAAGATGTAGCAATGTATTTTGGAGTACATTAGGGCTTGATTCCATTGCAAGGGAGGAAAACCCAAAGCAAGGACAACAAAGACCTGATGCAAGCACTAGGAGGGTATGGAGCCATCATGACTAGAGCGCTTATGTTGGAAACTCTAAGCCAGGCTTGGAGTCGTCTTAGAAACTCATATTCTTGCAATAGCCAGGGCAGTGCAATGGTCGACAATAAATCAAAGCCACCAGCTATTTATTGGCCATAGGCAACCTCCGACCACAACATGTTATGATGCCACAACCATGCAGCAGCAAAGGAACCCACCCTTGTATCGATCTAGATCTGGATTCGAATTTGGAGATTTGAGGGTCGAGGCCTCTGAAGGCAAGGCGACTTGTATCGCAACTGGTAATGGTTGTTGAGGACGGCTATGGCGGTTTATTAATGCGAACTATGTAGCCGCAGTTGGTTGAGGTTGGAAGCAGCGGGTGAAATGCTTAAAATTACTTAAAGGAAATCAAGGCAAAAAGGTTAAAAATGCAAGGAAATGAAGAGTGAGTGGAAAAAACGGTTATGTTTAAGTTTGATAGGTACCAATATGACTTAGCATATCATATCGGTACCAACATGAAGTGTTCGGTACCAACATAAATTATTGACTCCAAAAAAAGAAAAAAGGATAGAGAAATGGAAATGAGAGAAGGAAAGTAAGTTCTCCCCTGGTCGAGGCGTGGAACAATCTTTGAAGTAATATAGATCTTGACCTTGGCACATAAAGTAGTAGGACCGCTATTTAATGTGGTTGAACGGATGCTCATCGAATGGAGACGACACTAATCTTGGATGACCAATGGACTTGTTTAGATAACTCCACATGCTTGTCTAGATCCAAAGCACTCTTTATTTCCAAAAAAAGCGTACTTAAGGGGCCAAGTGTTATCCAGTTTTATGATCAAACAACTTTCAAACTAATATGGACGTCAGGATGAAGACGAAAAGGTTCAAGGACTTGGAGGCAAACTTGGGATGGATTTGAAAGAAGCTTCATGTAGTAAGAGTGCCAAATTTAGTAGTGGAAAAGGTCATAACCGACCACTTTTTAGGTCGGTATTAATATGTTTTTGTGCATTTTGGAAACATTTTGGAAACATTGATGAATAATGCAGTTGTCCTGGGGCCTATTCTAAAGAAGTAGTTGAGTAACCCCAAAATGCTGTATGGAAAAGGACAAGCAATAGACGTGTCGGAATGTCTCGATAATAAATTGATTTCTAAGACCAAATTGTTCGGGACTTGAAGAATCGAGACTAGAAGACAAGATATAGAAGAGACAAAGGATTTGCAACTGGAAAATCAGATTGGTACCGACATGATTTTATGCTATGGGGTACTTCGTCTTCCCTTCTACTTTTTCAGATTGAAGGTTTACATGGTATTTTGCGATCCGATGACTTTATTGAGCGATTCTTCTATAAATAGCAAACCTATAGAAACTTAGAGAGGACTTTTAGCCATTCTTCTTCTTCAATATTTTTCTCTACTTGGATTTGTCCCTAAGGGGGCTACTTGTTACTATTCTTGGCTGATTTGAACTGTAAAACCTTTGTATTCGTCATAAAAACATTTTGTAATAAGATTATAGTGGACGTAGGTTAGAAAATAGCCGAACCACTATAAAATTCATGCATTTTACACTATTTTCGTAATGTTTTTAGTTAGATCTATCTCTCATAATTTGGATTGCAATGTTTTGCCACTTTCTGGCCCAATAGAAATACTAAGAAATTTAATTATTATTTGAAGGCATTATGTTTGGAATAAAGATAACATAAAGAAGAAATGTGGAAGATATTACTTTTAATGTAATACTAAGGGCACTATGGTTTGGGCTAACTGCGTTCGGCTGTTAACGACCGAACTATTTTTTTACACTGCGGTTGATGGATAATTACTGACCAAACAATGTTTGGTCAGTGATTAACCACCGACCGCGGTGTCTCTAGTATCTAGCAGGGTGCCATTAGCACCAAATTATTTTTAAGAAGGCAATTGTTTCTATCTTTCTCTTTAAATCGGAAACACCCCACACCCCTTAATATACCCAAAAGGACACATTAAAAAGCATGGTGCGTTGTAGGTATAACTGAAACTAACAGAGACTAAGATTCACCAGACAAAAATAGGTAAAAACAGTGGAAACTAAAATAATAACTTATTCAAAACAAAAACTTCATAATTGCTTCATAAACCAAATAAGTCAAATACCAAATACAACATACATGTCTCAAAACCCAGTATGCCTCATGAAATAAAAACTCGTAGTCTCAACAAAAATCAGAGTATAAATATCCCTCATAATAAGTCAGTACACAGAAAGAGCTAAAGCTAGAATAAAAGAAATACATGGTAGAAATCTTCTCCAAGAACCCTCCAAGTAACCACGATCTACTGTCCTCTCCCTTGATTGCCTAGGGGGGAAAAGGGAAAATAGAGAAGTGGATCAGACTAAAAGTCTGGTGAAGGATAGTAATTACTAGAATCTTTAAGAAAAGTAAAAGTAATAGAAATTACAACAGTGCTAGTATATAAAAGGAAACAAAGGAAATAGAAAAGAGAGAAACTGGAAATAAATACGAATTAGCTAGTACTCAGTTAATAAGATAGGTCAACTTTGATTGTTTGCACTTGTCCTTGATAGCTGCTTTGATTAGGCCGAATTCCTAATTCTACCCTTTGATCGGCCTGCTACTCCATAGAATCTACTATGGACCAGACGTTTCCCTACACAGTATACTTTGGGGTCTTCGAAAGATACACTTACTAAGCGCTTAGAACTCATAGCGATTACTGAGCACCAAAATGGAAGTCGCACACGTAATTTCGACCATGCCCATGCTACCTGTTGCTCCCACTTTCGAACTTTTATTTACCATAGTCAACATAAGCGTGCCCCTCGCCTCACTTCAGGATTATGTGAAGCACCTTGTCTCACTTCAGGGTTATGTGAAACACCGTGTCCATAGAAAAATAGGAAATGCTGCCGGTATTGGTCTCTATCAAACAAAAATCTAGTTGCGCCCCTTGTTCAAATCCCCTTGATTTGAACAACCATAGATTGACTGTTTACTACCACTATAAGCATAAGCATATCCCTCGCCTCACTTCAGGATTATGTGAAGCACCTCGTCTCACTTTAGGATTATGTGGAACACTGTAACCATAGAAATATAAGGGGAATGCTATTTGGTACATGTCCTACTCTTATCTTTGCTTATTAACTTAGATAAATTATTTAAATAAGCCTTTATTTTTATCAATTACTATTATTGCTTATTAGTTTATCCTAAGTCTTAAAATAAGTGCCATAGTTTCCATAGTTTACCATAGTTTCCATAGTTTATCAATTTATAACTTACGTTATAATCATGCTTATTACTTAACCCAAGGTCTAAGTGTGAAAATAAGCTTCTTTCTTCTTTTATTCTTTTTAGTTATAATTCTAAGTTATAACTAGGCCAATCTTCTTAATTTAGTCCAATTAATATCATAATTAGGCATAATTTCAGTCCTATTCCAATTATATTTGTGATTTACATCTCATAATCCATTATTTCAAATTTCTTATAATTTAATCCAGTTTCGTGTTAATTCTATTCTAATCAATATGTTAAGAAGAAGAAGGAGAAATAAAAGAAAACTAAAAATAGAAGGAAATCCAAGGAAGAAGATGTAAATAATGCATAAATAACAGTAAATAAATTAAAATACTAAATAATCTGTAATTAAATGGGAAAAGCTATAATTAACAGAAATAAACTAAAATTAACTGAAAAGAATAGCTAGAAGGAATAGACTGAAAATAATTCTAAAAACTGTAAATAAATTACTAAAAAGGTTACTCAAAAAATCGTAGTTAAACTACAACTATTGGAAACCCTATTATTTTAAATTACTTAAAGAAAATTAAAATAATTACAAGCACTCACCTCTGGTCCTTAGCTCTTCCCTTGAGGCCTTCATGGATCCACTTGAGGGTATTAAAATATTTTTATTAAAAAGATTCTCTCCTTGGAAAATTATTCCTTTCAGGGTCATTCTTGAAAAGGTGAACCCAAGCGGAGAAAATCTAGAATGTGAAAAAGTGTTAGGCTTAGTGTTCTATTTATAGGTGTAGAAGTGGATCTCGGACCATTGGATTTGAGGATTGAATAGGATGCAACCCGTCATAGGCTGAATAGGGGTCATCGGATGCATGAATGGAAGGACCAGATGAAGCTAAATAATGCAAATTACGTGTTCAACTTTCGAACGAACGAACGCTCGTTCGTTCGTTAAAATAGACAGGCGGGTCGACCGGGCGGTCGACCGCCCTTGTGCCCAGGTCGACTGGCCGGTTGACCTGGCATATATATATATATATGTATGTATATATATATGTATATATATATATATTCGTTTCTTTGATTATTTTGTTCTTTGCTCATATTAACTCATATTTTGGCTTTCTACATATGGAAATTAACCAGAAAATTACCACAGACACAATGGTGCAACTCCCGTGGCTCAATTCTAATAATTTCACAAAGTTATTTTATTATATAATTAATTAACGAATTAATTATTACGGGTTAAATTTTGGGTTGTTACATTCTCCCCTCCTTAAGGATTTCGTCCCCGAAATCTCTAAGGATAAAAGAATGTACTAAATGTTTTCATCCAATTCTACAACCAACTACTCAATCATCACCCATTACATCCATTGTCCTTAAGTTTTTCTTACAATTTATGATACATATGCAATTAGTGTAGTGTAAATGTTCCTATCTAATGCAAAAGATTAGGCGGTCCACTAATTATGGTTACCTCCTTTTATGCAATCATGTCCGTGCCATGTATCTAAATGAATGCAAAAATTCCCTAATGACAATTGATAGTTCTATATGCGTGCTACAAAAACCATTCAAATGCAACAATCATGTGATATCATCCATTTATAGCAACCATGAAAAATAAAATAAAAATGCGCACACATCCATATGCATATGCTCTATTGTCCTAGTTAAGCCGATCCCTAAAGAATACTAGTGTCTAGTGTACCTATATGCATCCATTAGCATCCACTAGCAAACACTTGCAACCACTAGCATACATCATTCATAACATGTTCTAATAACATGTTTACACCAAACCCTACCATCCAGAGGTTAAATCCTAAGTTCTACCCTCCCAAAGGATAATAAAGGAAAGAACCTATTCAAAACTAAAGATGGAAATAGGAAATTCTAAAAACTTACTATCGAAAAGATAAGGATAGGAAGTACAAATCTTCTCTTCTGCTTCTTAAGTGGCATCTGCAACATCATCACCCATTGCACCTTTACTAGAGGAACCTCCTTATTCCTTAGTCGCTTGATGTCTCTTCCAACAATATTCGTGGGGATACGCTGAATAGATGCTTCCCTTTCTACCTCCACCTCCTTTAACTGACTAGGATTTACAACCTCCGTCGAGTCATGTAAGCACTTTCGCCAGTGTGAAACATGGAAAACGTCGTGTACTCCCGCGAGCCTATCTGGTAACTTCGCTCGGTAAGCCATCTTCACAACTCTCTCTATGATAGGAAATGGTCCAACAAATCTGGGGGCTAACTTCCCATTCGATCCGAACCTTACCACCTTCCTCAGTGGGGATACTTTGATAAAAAGTAAGTCCCCAACCTCAAACTCAATGTCTCTCCTCTGCTTATCTGCATAAGACTTCTGCCTATCTTGGGCTGTCTTCATCCTTCGTTGAATTAAATCCACACTCTCTGATGTCTCCCTTACCATGTCAGGCCCAAGTAGCAACTTCTTCATAGACTCCACCCAACATGAAGGGGACTTACAAGGTCTCCCATATAAAGCCTCAAATGGTGCCATTCCTATGCTCGTTTGGTAACTGTTATTATACGCAAACTCAACCAACGGAAGATGCTCCTCCCAAGTTCCTCCAAAGTCCAAAATGCACATCCATTGCAAATCCTCAAGCACTCTATTCACTCTCTCCGTTTGGCCATCCGTCTGTGGGTGATAGGCCGTACTCAATCAAAGTTGCATCCTTAACGCCTCCCGTAAGCTTCTCCAAAACTCACTAGTGAAAATAGGATCTCCATCACTCACCACTCTAGAAGGTACTCCGTGAAGTCGGACTATCTCTCGAATATAAAGGGATGCCAAATATGATGCCGTCAGCCTACTCTTAACTGGGATGAAGTGGGCACTCTTGGTCAACCGATCAACAATCACCCACATGCTAGTTTTCCCCTTCCTAGAGTGGGGTAAACTATCTATATAATCCATAGAAATACTGTCCCACTTCCATTCTGCACATCTAAGGGCTGAAGTAATCCACTAGGCTTCTACTTCTCTACTTTTACCCTTTGGCAAATGAGGCATTTAGCTACGAACTCCGCCACGTCCTTCTTCATGCCATTCCAATAATACATCCTCTTCATATCCCGATTCATTTTGTCACCACCAGGATGAATAGTCATACGGGAATGGTGTGCCTCCTCCAAAACTGCTCTCAACAAATCACTGGCGCGGGGAACACAAAGCCTCCCATCTCTCCTAAGCTACCCTTTGCTATCAATGGAATAACGTTGGAGATGTCTAGAGACCTCTCCTCGACTAATCCTATCCATCACATCCATAAGCTCTGAATCCTCTCACTGCCTCGAGCCAATCTGATCCATAAGGGTAGCCCTCACCTATAATGCTGCTAACAATCCGGGAGTAATGTTCGTAGAGGGCTTAAAATCAAAAGTAGAAATAAACTCTAAGCTCCTCCACTCTACGAACAAAGGACTAAGGGTTGCTTTCTTTCTACTCAATGCATCTGCAACCACATTACCCTTGCCAGGGGTATAAGCTATCTCAAAATCATACGAGGCTAAAAACTCCATCCACCTTTGTTGCCTCAAGTTCAAGTCCTTCTGCGAGAATAGGTACTTCAGTGACTTGTGGTCGGTGAAAAGCTCAAACATCTCTCTAAGCAAATAGTGCCTCCAAGACTAAAGTGCAAAAACTATGGCAGCCAACTCCAAATCATGGGTAGGGTAGTTCTTCTCATGCGTCCTCAACTGCCTACTACCATAACATACCACCATCCCTTCTTGCATCAACACCGCTCCTAGACCCGTCCCACATGCATCAGTGTATACGGTAAAAGCCTTAGCTCCATCGGGTAGTACTAACACTAGTGCACTAGTAAGGGCTCTCTTAAGCTTTGTGAAGAAAACCTCAAAATCCACGTTCCACACGAAAGCTTTATTCTTCTTAGTAAGGCGCTTGAGTGGTGCCAAAATCTTGGCAAAGTCTCTAATGAACTTCATATAATAGCCAGCCAATCCTAGGAAGCTCTTAACCTCGGTGACGTTCTTGGGGACCTTCCAATCTTGTACTGCAATAACCTTGGTAGGGTCAACAGCCAAACCTTCCTTCGAGACCACGTGCCCTAAGAAATGTACCTCCTCTCTCTAAAAGTGACACTTCAAAAACTTAGCTCTCAAATGGTGACTACGAAGTGTGCGAAGAACTTCCTCCAAATGAACAGCATGCTCCTCCATATTCTTGGAAAATACGAAGATGTCATCCACGAATACCACTATGAATTTATTTAGGACTTCTCTAAAGACACGGCTCATCAAATCAACAAAGTAGGCTGGGGCATTGATTAGCCCAAAAGGCAGTCTTATCTATGCTGTCTAGAGTCCGTCTGGCTGTCATCGGAGTCCTAAACGCAGTCTTATCTATGCTGTCATCGGCGACTCTAAGCTGATGGAATCCCATGGCTAAATCAAGCTGGGAGAATACCGAAGAGCCAACTAACTGGTCAAAAAGATCATCAATCCTAGGGAGTGGATATCGGTTCTTCTTAGTGAGCTTATTTAATTCTCTATAATCAACGTTATTTGTAGGATGGTTGGGTAGCAGCATATGTTTATTTGTAGGATGGTTGGGTAGTAGCATATGTTTATTTGTAGGATGGCTCTTCTTGTTATTAATTGGGCATAGTATATTTGTACGATGGTTGGGTAGCAACATATGTTTATCGACAGTTGTGAGCAACATGACGTTTGTTTTGTTACACATGATCTCGAGTTGGCTGCACATTTTATTCTTTTGAAGATCTGGAGACATTACTTAGCAGGAGAGCGATTTGAGTTATGTACTTACCAAAGTCCTAAAAGTATTTGATTTCTTAAAAGGACTTATGCATGACACAATAAAGGTGCTTAGAGTTTGTGACTACTTATGATTTTAAAATAGTTTATCCTCCAATCAAAGCCAATGTGGTGGTTGATGCTTTGAGTAGGATGTATGCAGGTATGGTAACTTTTATGGTAAGAGAGTGAAAATGTATGGAGTTATTGGTTGCATGTATCGTACGATCGAAGGGGAAGTGACTATTGTATTCTTTGGATGCATATATTTTTTTCAAAATATATTAGCTAAAATAGGTGAAAGGCAAAGGGAATACAAGTAGCCAGAAGAGATCATGAAAAAAAGTTGATATCACCGATTTTGAAGAAGTATAAGTGGTATGTTTTGCAATTGATGAGCATGGATATTGTATGTGTTCATACAATTGAAGAATTGAAGATAAAGGTAATGGAAGTGTGTCATAAGTCAAGATTTACTATCGATCCAGTTCATATAGTGATGTGTCACAACGTGCAAAGAACTTTTTGGTTGATGGTTTTGAAAGCAGATGTCATCCAACACATTACAAGATGCTTAAATTGCTCGCAAGTTAAAGTAGGGCATTTTCGATCACTAGGATTGTTACCATCGTTAGATATACCTTCCTAGAAGTGGGTGTCCATTTGTGTGAATTTTATAGATAGGTTGCTAAGGTCAAACAAAAAAAATGATTGCATATGGGTTACCATAATTTGGTTGATGAAAAGTTCTCACCTTTTGCCTATTGATTCTCATCGAGCAATGGCCAGCTAAGCAAATCCTTACATGAATAATGTTTGTGTTTACATAGGATTACAAAGTTGATTATTTCAAATCAGGACCCAATGTTTACTTTTGAGTTTTGAGATATTTTATAAGGTAGGATTAGCCACGTTCTTCATTTGTAATAAAAATTAGCTTCTTGAACCAATGGAAACATGTTCTTGTAAGTAAGATCCTATACAGCATGAGTAGCAATGCAATCGGCTACCCAGAGATGGGTACTGATTTGTAACGTCCCCCACTTGGAGGCCCAAAACTAATGGCTACGGATGCTGCAGTTATCCATAGTTATTAATCCTCGGTGACCAAATATGGTAATGTTAGATACATTGATACATTGATACACAGAAACACATGAATATGGAAAATTTAAAAACATCAAAAAAATTTCCACATTCCATTTCATTACATAATCCCAGTACGCAAACCACGTTCAGATAAAATATAATTAATACAACATACGCCAAGAGCGACATATGAAGATGCCTCCTTGGTTGATCAGAGTATAATATAGGCGAGTAAACAGCTTTGCCATAACAACCAACAACACATAACGGAAATAAAAAGAACCCTTATTAACTAGCATGCCTCCTGCATGCCTCCGGAAGCTTTATTCGTCTAAAAAGAGAACCTAAAAAACTTTACCCTCAAATTACTCAAAATCAAATGAGCACCCGAGAGTTTAAGAGGTAAACAAAAACTTCAAATCAGACATAAAGCCTCGTATGAATAACAGTCTACCAGCTCAAACCATTTAGATATCTAGTGAGACCACGCCACTTAGCGGAACGGATTCTCCCCTCACTAGTATCCTATAAACTTTATAAAACCATATACTGTGCTCCTACATCCACAATGGTTAAAACATTTCAAAACAATATGATGATATACAAACAAGTAAATTAATTTTGGATTACCCATCCCCATTCATACTGAATATCTGTCTTATTCATAGTTTCTACGGTCACTATTAACCTATTAGGTTTCATGGGCTTACTAATAACCTATTTAATGTATATGGACTCCCTGCCCGATTTCATAGTTTTCATGTGATAACTAAAAACCTATTAGCCCCTGCTAATATCTTTATTGTTTCATGGGTTTTCCCTGAACCTATTAGTAACTCCAATATTTTCCTCCTATCCTAGTTTTCATGGGTTGACTAGAAACCTATTGACTTCTGTCAATATCTTAATCCGGATATAGATTTCATGGGTTCACTACAAACCTATTGGCCCCTGCCAATATCAAATCAGAGTTTTTATGGGCTTACTATGAACCTGTCTTCCTGACATCTTCGTTTATACATAGTTTTCATGGGCTTACTATGGACCTATTGGCCCCTGCTAATATCTTAAATTAATATTTTAGCATCCTTAATCTATATTCACTACTGGGACAAACTAGCTGGTTAATCTTCCCTTCCCCAAAGTACCGTTATGGGTTCATTTGAATAAATATATGAAGAAGCAATCATAACAACATAATAATACCAACACCTGTGGTTTAATATCCTTGAAATCTTTTTATATAAAACTTGGTTAATCCCTTTAACCGGTTAATCAAGGAAAACTTCTTCAAAAACTCCATTTCAAAACTCTTTATTTATGCCATGGTTTTCCTTTAAAATGAGATTGGGTTAATTGTTTTGAAACCTTAAACATCACTTTCGAAACTATGGTTAACCTCCTTCGAAAGCATAGAAAACTTATTTTCAAAACACTAAGTATATACCTTTCGAAGCTCTTTAAATCATCTCTTTCGAAACCAAAATATACCTTTTGAAATTACTAAACCATTACGTAAAAATCCTTATAAACATAGCTTCGAAACCAATGAAAGTACCCCTTCCGAAACCATTGGGTTTACCTTTAGAACTTCTTTTGGGTCTAAGTGAATATATATATGAAATTATCTCTTTCAAAACCTTTTATCTTTATAAAAATGTTTGGGGAAATTTGATGGCTTCAGAACCATCCTTTCGAAAGCTTCAAAACACTTATGTAAAACATTGAAGGTTAGTATTAAAACCCCTTTTCGAAGTCATTGCCTTCGAAACCCATGAACCCCTTTTGAAAGCATTTAGGAAGTGGCTTAGTATAAGTTTAAAACAAAGACTGCCCTTCGAAAGCATTGATGGCTTCAATACACTCGAAAGGTAAAAGAACGGCAGCAGGGTTTCGACTAGGTCGGAACCATCATTTTCGAAAGCACGCTTTTATAAACAAAAAGGGTTCTCATCCAAAAGCCCTATTTTTAATCAAAGAAAGGCGGCAACAGGTTCGAAAGTAACAAGGTATCGACTTGGTTGAAAGCACCCTTCAAAAATGAGGCAGGCGCATATCTTTCAAAAGTAAAAAATGGTTTTGACTTTATTGAAAGCAATGCTTTCGACACCCTGCCTTCCGCCCTTCACCAATCCACTTCGTACCAATCTCATTGATACCATGTGTATTGGCTTGGGCTTTGGTTTCGACTGAGTCAAAGCAGAGGCAATGGAGTCGAAAGGCACTTCCGAAAGGGGAGGAACCAGCTTTTTCTCAAAAAGCTGAATTAGTGCTAATTTTAGTAATGACTTTATAACTTACTTGCCTTTTTGTAATCCTTTGATTGGTTGCCTTAAAACTTTTCAAATTCTTTACAACATAACTGCCACTTATTCTCAGATCTAAATCAATGAAAATTTCATAATTAATCCCTTTCATTAAGCAAAACCAATTATGCAAATAAGTCCTAAAATAATATAGTATCCAAAGTAAATCTCTTAGGAAAAATCCCCAAAATATAGAAATTCACATTCATCATGTTATCTAACATACAAAAATTCCTGACCCATTTTCTTCCTGAAATAATCGAAATTAATTTAAACCCAATTTTATCATATTTTCCTTTGAAAATTCATATTAAATTTTCCATAGCTTGGAAAATTACAAAATTTGAAACCTAACTCCAAAATCATAATTCACATAACATATAATTTTTCCATGGCATTTAAAAATCATTTACATTCGGTTTTACCCAGAAACCGTACACAATCCATATTAAAACAATTTGATTTAAACAAACATGTTATAAATTCATGCATATCATCATCCAAACATCATTAAACGAATTAATCTTAAATTCGAAAACATATGATCATAGAATAAAATAGAGACGGTATAAATTATTATTCACCTTGAATATGATAAGGAATTTGAGATTTGTTGAAGATTAATTCCCCTAGCTTTAATCCTTAGCTTTGATTTAATTTTCTCTTCTTTTCTTCCCTGTAATGGCCGACCTTGCTTAGATTTACGTTTGTATTGATTTTGGGAAATGAAATGTACGTGAATGGGCAATGGAACATTAATGGTTGTATAACTGTGAATAGAGAGTGGTGCGACTATTTACTAATATGCCCATGTTTTGATTAATAACATAAAAGCCATTTTAAGCCCATTTAGTTCATTAAGCACGGCTATATAACTATTTTATTCAAATCTCAATCTCCTTACCATTCTTATTCTTAAATTATTCTGTTTAATTTATCTAATTAAATCTCCTGAATAATGTTATCAAAAGTTAGGGATGTTACTGGCTCCCCTTCTTAAAGAATTTCGTCCTCGAAATTCAGTAAGGACTAAATACTAAACATAACAATCATCTGTAACAGCTCCTAATAACCATACTAGCCTACCTGACTAGCAACTATCTACAAAAATCTAATAAAGAATTACCCTCAAAGCAGATCAGGATAAGTATTTATAATCATGTCTTCTGACTCCCAAGTACAGTCCTTCTCGTTATCGCTCCACTGAACGTTCACCAACCTGACAGTCTTGTTCCTCAATCTTTTCTCATCTCGCACAACAACCCAACTGGTTGTCTGACAAAAGTCAAATTAGGCTCTACTATCAAATCTTCCAACCCTGTCAGAGGAATAGCAGTCTCTGGATCATGCACATACTTGTGAATATGAGACACATGAAATACATTATGGACACCTGCCATACTGCCCGACATCTGTACTCTGTAGGCAAGCTTTTCAATCCTTTCTATAATCTGAAATGGACCAACATATCTTGGTGCTAGTTTCCTGACTTTCCAGATCGTACCACACCCTTCATCGGTGATACCTTAATGAAAACCTTATCTCCAACAGAGAATTCTAGGTCTTTACGCCTCTTATCAGCGTAACTCTTTTGTCTGGACTGAGCTTCATTCATCCTTTCTCGGATCAACTCAATATTCTCTGACGTCTCTTTAACCAAATATGGACCTAAGACTAATCTATCTTCAGTTTCCAACTAACATGCCAGTGATTTGAATCGCCTTCCATACAAATCTTCAAAAGGTGCCATTCTTATACTAGTCTGATAACTATTATTATAGGAAAATTCAACCAAATGTAGGTGATCTTCCCAAGATCCACCAAAGTCCAATACACGAGCTCTCAGTAAATCCTCAAGTACCTTGTTGACTTTCTCTGTCTGCCCATCTGTCTGAGGGTGATATGTAGTACTCATATTAAGCTTGGTACCTAACACTTTCTGTAGACTCTTCCAGAATTCGCTAGTGAACAAAGCATCTCTGTCACGGATTATACTACTAGGAACTCCATGTAGTCTAACTATGTTCTTCATAAACAACTTAGCTAAAACAGGTGTCGTCCTGGTTCACTTAACTGGAATGAAATGGGCACTCTTGGTCAATCTATCCACTATAACCCATATACTTTCATTTCCTTTATTTGACCTTGGCATCCCGTCTATAAAATCCATGGATATCGAATCCCATTTCCAAACTGGAATCTCTAAAGGCTGAAGCAACCCACTCGGCTTCTGATGTTCGGCTTTCACTTATTGACAGTTTGTACACTACCTAACCCACAAGCCAACATCCCTCTTTATACCTTCCTAATAAAAGCTCCTCTTCATATCTTGATACATCCTGGTCCCTCCAGGATGAATCGGAAACTTGGACGGATGACATTCTCCAAGAACCTATTTCCTCAAGTCCTCTACATTCGGAACACACAACCGTCCCTTCTTACTCAACCATCCTCTTTGGTCAAGACTAAATTTCTTTAGATCATCGATCTCAGTTCCAACCTAAAGCCTTCTGATCTTCTTGGCCAATACTGGATCCTCCCTCTTCTTAGAAGCAATTCTCTCGATCAACACTGGTCGAGCTTCTAAACAAGACAACATGGAGGTACTCTGACTAGAACTAGCAGTCGATCGTAACTGTACACTACAAGTAGTCAAAGCTTCTAAATCCTTACACTCTTCCAACATAGATAACACCACATTCCGATGTCTTCTACTAAGAGCATCCGGTACCTTATTCCATTTCCCAGATGTATACTCTATACCAAAATCGTAAGCAGCAAAAACTCCAACCACCTCTGCCGTCTCATATTCAACTCCTTCTGAGTGAATAAATACCTTAAAGATTTATGATCCGTGTATAGCTCAAATCTCTCCGCTAAGAGACAATGTCTCCAAATATTCAATGCGAAGATTACTGCAGCCAACTCCAAATCATGAGTAGGATATCTCACTTCATGTGGTCTAAGCTGTCATGACGCATTGGCAACAACTTTACCCTTCTGCATCAACACCGCTACTAATCTAGTCCTACGTGCATCAGTATACACCAAAAATCTTTGGTTTCCGTTTGGAACTACTAACACTGGTGCATTGGTCAACAAATGCTTTAACTCAAGGAATTCTTCCTGACATTTGTTGGACCAAACAAACTTCACATCCTTCCTGGTTAACTTAGTCAAAGGTGCTGCTATCCATGAGAAATCCTTGATGACTCTCCGGTAGTAGCCAGCAAGTCCAAGAAAACTCGTAATCTCAGTCGCCGTCTCTGGTCACTTCCAGTTATTCACAACTTCGACCTTATCCGGATCGACTGACAAGCCTTTCTCTGAAACCACATGACCAAGAAAATTAACCTCTTTCCTCCAAAAATGACACTTGGTAAACTTCGGCTTCAGCTGATGCTGCCTCAGCATCTCAAGCACCACTCTATGATGATCCTCATGCTCTCTCTAATCCTTAGAGTACACTAAAATGTCATCTATAAACACCAGCATGAACCTATCCAAGTACTCTCGAAAAACTCGGTTCGTCAAATCCACAAAGAAAGCAGGTGCATTCGTTAACCCAAATGGCATCACTAACCACTCATATGAACCATATTTAGTCTCAAATGTTGTCAAAGGAATACTGTCCTCTGCCACTCTCAACTGATGGAAACCTGTCACCAAATCCAACTGGGAAAGCACTCTAGCTCCACTCAACTGATCGAACATATCATCTATTCTTGGAAAGGATACTTATTCTTAATCATTCTCTCGTTCAACTTATGATAGTCGATACACATCCACAACGACCCATCTGGTTTCTTCACGAACACCGCGGCCACTCCCTAAGGTGAATTGCCTTGTCTACTAAAATTCCTTCCTTTAAGATCTACTAGCTGCACCTCCAATTCCTTCATCTTAGTCGCTGTCATCCTGCTAGGTGGTCTACTCACAGGTTAAGCTCCTGGCATAAGATCTATCCGAAACTCAATAGCTCGTTTCGATGGTAGTCCAGTGACCGACTCTAAGACATCTACAAACTCTATTGCTACTCGAACCTGACTTAACTCTTCTCCTACTTCCATAGCACTTGGAAAAGCACAAACACCCCGGTCAGAATTCTCCACAGAGAATATGATTCGGTTTTGACTATCTGGGTGTCTCAGTGATATCACCCTATCCTGACAAAATATTCTAGCCTCATATTTACCCAACCAATCCATACCCAAAATGATACCGAAATCTACGAAATCAATAACATACAAACTGCATGCAAAATTATGACCTAACAAATCAAGTTCTAACTGGTCACATCTCATCCAGAGTTGCATACCCTTATGTTGGATTCGCACCCTTTAAGGAAGTAATAAGGTACGTGGGTTCTAAGCATAATCTATCAACCAAACACTGAGATATAAATGAATGTGATGCGCCGGTATCAAAAAGTACCCTAACTGGTATACTCTGAATCAAAAGCGTACCTTCCATCATAGTCTTCCCTTTATCAACTGCAGTTGGCCTGGCTGGTCCAATAGCAAAAACATTTCCATCGTCCTCCGTGACTGGCTTTGGACACCGATTCTTGTAATGCCGAACTTGATCGCAGTTGAAGCACTTTACATTCTTCTTATTTGCAGCCTTCTTTCCATTGCCTAACCTGAAACACCCCACACCCCTTAATATATTCAAAAGGACACATTAAAAGGCGTGGTGCGTTGTAATATGTTCAGCGGAATACACTCCATATGTTCCTGCCATCCAGCTCGCCTCCTGAGCTCCAGAACGTCCTAACCTGAAAAGCTGTAATACTCGGTCTGACCCGAGCATTACAACAAAGTAACACCCGGGTCAGGCCAACTATCTTGAAATACTAAGACATGAAGCTTATTTGAAAACTAGGGTAACTCGTACCTTTCTACGAGTTCTCATCTTATTAAAGTCAATCACATATTATAAGATCATATCTAAGAAATGTTACTCAGTTTTTAAATGTTACTAAATTTATTCCATTCCAGCCTGTTTAATTCCACATATCCAAAGAATTTAGATTACTAATCGAAGTGGTTTCGGATATTGCTAATATCCGACTCCGGTCTCTTCGAATCCAATACCCTCTTTAATCCAAATTGTTTAAGTGAAAAACAATTCAATTCTTATATACAAGATGTCAATTTACACAACAATTTATAAGTGACCCACATTATCATAGTTCATCCCATTCATATCATAGCACATCTGAATCGCCCATTTAATATTAAACCATTTATCTTTATAATCACTTTAATTATTCTAAATAAATTTTAACGTAATTTATCTTAAACCTTATTTATACTAAACTAAATCATCATTTAATATTTCAAAAGAAATGGGTTGAGAGATTCGTTTTAAAAATTTGTCTAAAATTAAATTTTAAACCAGTATTGTAGTTTTAGTTCAAAACTGGATATCATCACCAAAACCCGAGCCACATTACAAAATTCTCGAGCAAACACCCGAGTCTCGAACAATACCAGTTACTTCGAGTCACCCTCAAACTTTCACGAGATCAAAACCGAGCCACCATCACTACTTCAGACACACGCATCTCCACTGTGCACGTGCACGATCGCTTAGCGTCGCTCCGATCACCGTTGCTACCATCCGCAAGTCGATGCCGACCTTCTCGTCTCGAATGAACACTCAGAACCACGAGTCTCCCCGTAATTCAAAATCGAGCCTTCTCGTCAACGTTCGAAAATCACCATGGCCAGGAAACTCCTCGCAATCGTTCCACCGATCACCAGAAAACCCAATCTCCAGTCTTGAGCTTCGCCGACGTCTAACTCTTCTATTCTATTCACCCTCACTAAGACCGATTCACTCAGGTCATCGCGATGAACCCAAAAACAACGACAACCCACCCAGCCTCTTAAACCCTAGTTCGACGAACTGACATCGCCACGGTGGCTAAATACACCTCTAACCAATTTTGCCGACATCTCCGGTTGCCAAGCTAACCTCGGCAAAAACTTTGACCAGGAAAAATTTGACGATCACCAGGAAAAGCTAGAAACTTATTCTCTGATCAACTCAAAATTTCTCTCAATTTATAAACTTAAAAATCATGGTTATATTCTTAAAAATCATAGATTTTGAAAGCTCATCAAATAATATACATGAAATCACAAATCGTTTAAGTCGAGATTTTGATATATTTAGATTTCACTGTAATCCTTCTTTTTTTTGTTAAAACTATCCTTCATTCCTGACTGGAAACATTTTTAAAACTAACATCTGGTTGTTTCTAACAAATTTTGTTTATGATTCAAAGTCTAAGAAGGATCAGGGGAAATCGATATTGAATTTATCAAGTTTTAAAACCTGTACAACTAAACAGAGCTAACAATTTGTATTTAGACATGCACGTCATTTCCTGTTTTTAAATTAAATACTAAATAATTTCATCTGGAAATATTTTTAAAAATCAATGTCATAGTCTTATAATCATTTTCTATTTATAATTCAAAATCTAAAATTGATTATATAAGGAGCAGTTTGAATTTTGTTATAGTGGCTTCAAGCCTGAGATTCACAGAGTAGTTCATATGTATAGATATGCATACACACAGACATGCATACACACAGGACAGTATGGTTCAAAGCATTTTACCCAACAACTTGAAGTATTCATCACAACATTAATATATATAAACAGATCCAACTTGGAAACAGGTTAGTTTGCTCACAGGTTTTTATAAACAGAGGTATGTGTATATATATAGTATATTTTAAAGCCTGTTTTATCCAAACAACCATACAATCCATCCATGCAAACCATATTTATAACACTACTATCATAAATCATCACAGGCATCAGGATATCAAGGGAAATTGGTTTCAAAAATAAGGTTTGCTCACCTTAAAATTGTTGAACAGAGGAACTCAGATGTTTTGAAGTGAAAACTGCACTTGCTATTGAAACAGCAGGCTTGATTTACTTGATTTAATTAAACTTGAACTTGAATCTTGCTTTAAATCTTTGCTCAGATTAAAACTTGAATTTGCTATTGTTTTTAGTTTGATTTTCTTTTTAGTTTTTGTTTAGAAGAAGAGATTGAGAAATGAAATCTGAAAATGTTTGAACCGAACACAGCCTATTCTCTCAACATTATTAATATATTTTAATTTAAAGAAAACAATTTGCCACTTGTTATATTGCATGTTATTTTAGCTACAAATGTTAAATTATGAATTTTATGTTTATATCCTTGCCTCTAAATTATTTATAAATTATGTCTAAATCCTTACTTAATTTTTATTTATTTATATAGATTATTTATTTTATATTTACATATGTCTTGTATACTTTAATTTTTATACTCACAGTTTTTTTTAAAAGATATACACATATCAAAACTTTATATTTATTTACAAATATACTAACTATATCTATTTCCTAGTATATAAAAGAAAAGGTATTTTTAAATCTTTAATTAAATCTCACCTTACATATTTACAAACCAATCTTACACATATATATGTATAGAATTTTCAAAAATCTGTTTAAAGTTGATTCTATATATATATTATATTAGTTTTGAAAAGATAAATTTTGTCAAATAAATATTTATAAAAGGAGATCATTAAACAAATATTATCAAATGAATATTTATAAGTCAATATTTATTTTAGTTCAAATTCATCTATATACATATTCAGATATATTCTAATTATCATAATTTCATTTATTAATCCAAATAAAAAAAACAGTATTTCTATTAATTAACCCAGTTAATTATCAATTAACAGATGTTCCAAAATCCGGGTTATCACATTCCTCCCCCCTTAGAATCTTTTCGTCCTCGAAAAGAAACGAAACCAGAATTTATTCAATACTTAAAATCTGATAAATTTTCTTTGATCATTTTTATTTTTTAAAAACACTTTTTAAAAATCTATATAATATTATCAAAATAGTTTTTTTGTAAAAATACTTTTATAACTCGATGTTTCAACGAGTCCATCCTTGTTCTTACAGAAATTCGGTCATACGTTGATCAGACGTAGGACTGAAAATCTATAAGTTCTTAGCAGACTCATTTTCAACACCCGGTGAAAATACTTGGAAAATAATTTTGCTGAAAATATAGAAAACATTTTGAAAACGAGGAAATATCTTTGGTAAAAATGCTCTAGAAATCATCACCCCCATCCATGGTCACAGTTACATCACGGGTTACGTTGCCATCGCAGCAAAAGTCCATGTAACTGATTACACCATGTGTAACGACCCATAAATTTTAATAGTTTTAATAATATAATTAATTGAAATTTTGTGAAATTTAAACAATAAAATTTGGAAATAAAAATTTATTATTTAGAATACGTCTATTTTAATATAGCAACTGATAAATTTTCATCTGATAATATTAAAGTTTATTTTCGTGTGAAATTCTATTTCAATTTAAGTCAGTTAATTTTTGATGAAAATAAAATGTTTTCCAAACTTGAATATTTTTATACAGTAAATTTCCAAATCATCTGCTGAGTGAAACATCAGTCTTCGTTTCATCAAATTTGGATTTCTATTGCTCCGTTTATCTTAATTCTGGCAAAATAGTAGCATTTTCGGTACCGATTATCGACTTTTGGTCGGATGACCGTACCGCTAATATCTGTATACCGTTTTGATCCTCTCGTCGTGCTAATCTCAATGGTATATTTATTTCTGTATTTTGAGTAGCGGTACGCAACGAAAACAATAAGTTGTTCGTTGTAACGGTACCGTGAATTGCGACTTTTAATTTCTCCGTCCTTTTCAAATTTGAAACGTAAGCGGGACCACAATAATTATTTGCTTTAATCTTTTCAGCTGAATTTTTGGAGGACCGTTGCTATTCAAATCACTTTATATTTATTGTATACACGAAACGGTTCATTTATTTATTTATTTTGCCTTTGTAACCTTGTTCACTTCGTTTCTTTCACATTGCAAAATTATGTGCTGTCACTCTTCTAATCTTCCTCCACATCTTTTCATTCTTTATACTTCTTTCCAGATCCTCCCCTTCTCCTCTCTCTTCTCTTCACTGTCGAATCCCGCCTCCCCCAAACCAACCACTTCCCTTCCTCCTTCTCCGGCCAGCAACTTCCCCATCTTCACGTTTTCCACTTACCACCAACCTGGCAGCTCGCGCATCCTTCCCACGTGAGCATCACCAAACCCAAGCAACGACCGAAAACCCTCCGCCACGTCAAAGCTCTTCCACCGTGCCAAAGCCACCACCACCTAACACGGCCAGCGACTCCACCGAAGCCACGTCAACCTCCCATTTCGCCGCATGCAGCCTCTCCGCCTTCCCCTTGGCCTCGTCGCTCAGCAGCTCCGCCCACCACCACTCGAACCACCAGCCTAGACCGAGCCCGACCTCTCGGCTTTGCTCCTCCCCAATCTTCCAGCCTCCGCCCCAAGCAAACACTGTAGCCTCTCCACTTGTCCTCCTCTCTACTTTTCCCCTTCCAGTCAGTAGCCGCAACCGACCCACGCTGGCAGCCCAGCCACCGTGGTCACTCTTCGATCGACCCAGACCCCACTCCTTCTTCCTCCTCCTTGCGCAACCCACCCTTGCGCCACCACCTGTCATTTCGACCTAGTGCTGCCTCCCCTTTCTTGTGAGTGCTTATATATATATTATAGATTATGTATATATATGTTATAATAGTTTATATATATTATATGTTAATGTATATATGATGTGGTGTGTTTATATATACAGTAAATGATAATATATTTAGTTATATTCGTATGTGTTTAGAATTAAAAAAAAATTATATATGTGCTGCAATGTGTTTGGTTATCTATATATCTAAGTATACAAAACATATTGGCTTACATGATTTTGTTATTTTGTTTCCCTATAAGTTACACCTATCTGTAGTAGTTGTATATATGATAGTTGAGTCGAAATTATAAAACTGTTGTATATGTATTTATGCTTAAAGTCTTGTTATATATATTATAATATAAGTTTCGTAGGTGTACGTATATTTTATCTAATATATATATTAGTTCTATATAATAGTTTATATTATAAAAAAAAGATATGGACTTTGAACATTGTTTCCCGTATATATATAGTGATGTATTGTATACAAGATTTGACATATGCTTTTGAGAATTTTTTTTGTGTATATGGACTATAATAGTATTTATTTTAAAGTATATGGTCTGCATTTTGCTTGGATATGTAGAGATACAAATATTTACTATATATATGTACTATGGGCTGTAAGTAATATATATTTGTTATTAAATGATGGTTTCAAAGTGTATAGATGAAAGTATATGTTATAATGAAGAAGTTTGTGTGAGTTGAATGAATTTATACTTGATCTGTTGTGTAGATTTTATATAGTTCAGTTGAGTATATGCATATAGGTAGATATCAAGTATAACTTAAGTATTTTTCATTTTTGTACATATATACAAATAGTTATTTCAAATTATATGATGTATCTACATCGATTTCAATATATATGTTTTATTTTTAAAACAGCGATTTTGAAATACATATATATATATATTTAATTTAATATGTGTTTGAGCATTTAGAATATGATTTTATATAAATAGTTATATATAGTTATATATATATATATATGTGTTCACTTATATCATTATCTTCATCGATCCATTTCTGATTTGATTTCGTCTATCCTTATTTATCAGCTTGTCCGTCAAACTCAAGTCCATCGTGCTCTGCTTCGAAATTCGTACTTGGATCCGTAACTCATTACATTGTATATTCTCTCTAGCCTCGAAAGGTGAGAAATCACTCACGATTAACGTTCTTTTATTTATTAAATTTGATTTCAATTGAAATGAAAATTGAAATATGCTGTTGTAGTTATTTAAATTGTTATATATGCTATTATCTGTAACTGTTCACCTGTGGGATATGACACCATATCCTATTGTTTATATTTTTATTGTTATTAATGATATATGCCTGTTGTTGTATTTGATATTATCTGTTATCACTCTGCAAGTTCCCTGTTAATATAGAATTCACTATGGGTTGAAATGATACATACTCGAACGGACTTTAGAATAGGAGAATTTCGTTATGGGTTGAAATGATAAACCCAAGCGATTTTCATTTGAATTGAAATTGGGATTACGGGTCGAAATGATATCTACCCGTATATATATTTAAATTTCGGATTGAAATGATAAATATCCATATCACTTAACTATATGATAGATATATATACAAACACCGTTGGCCAATATATATATAAACATTTTGAAAATAAATTTTATGGTTTTGGGAAAGAAATATATGGTTTTAAATAAAAGTTGATTTTTAAATTATTGCATAAATAGTAATGATATATATAGATTAAATAATGATATTCAATTTAATTAAGATGGATTTAATACATATAAAATGTTAAGTATAAAATTTATATTTCAAAATAGATTTTTGGTAAAAATTTGAATAAGTTAAGGTTGGGAAGATAATTTGAATTTAGTAAAGAATTTTATTTAATTAAACCAATATAAAGCTTATTGAAATTGGAATTTAAGATATGATTTATAACTTGAGTTTGATTTAAATAATTTAATGAATATTTCTTGTTTAAATAAATTTAAGGAAATATTTAGTAAAAATGAGATTTAAGGCTAGTTAAATGATATTGAATTTATTAAGTGAATATTCCCTGATTTAATAATAATAAAATTAAAATCAAGTGCTATATGAAACTGTTAAATTTAACTTTGAAAATGTTGAATATTAAAGCTTTGAAATATATTGAAAATTTAAATGGTATATTTAGAACTGAATAGAATTGATGAATTGAGCTTTGAATAAATTTGAATTTGGAATTTGAAGTTGATTTGAATCGATTGCTAGACTTGAGAAAATTAAATGCTTTACTTTATAAATTAATTAATATATATATCTTGGAAAATAGTTATATTTGAAATGAATTGATATTTGGGTTTTTAAGTATAAATTAAATTTAAATGACCACGGTGTTATTATGTATATTTCCACCTTGTAGATAGTTCTGAAGATCCTTAGAGGATGGTTATCCCAAACATCCTTTAAGTTACTTGTATTTCAGTTGATATTTCACTTGAGTTGGATTTATTTATATAAGAATGTTAATCCTAACTCGAGTGTTTTGTATTTTGCTTTACGCTCGGGTCAGACCGAGTGATACAGCATTTGAGACTCACCCTTGGAGTTTGGAGCTTCCTTTGGAGAACCAACTATCGCCTCAGCTTTTAGCTCTTCTAGTTGATTTGTTCAGAGAAGTCATCTGTTGTACTGAAGACTTCACTGCATTTGAGATATTCTGTTGTATTTTATTTCTAACTCTGATGTTTATATAGTAGCTTCATGAACTACTATTTTATCTATTCCGCTACGTATTATTGTATTACTCTGTGTCTGTGATTCTGTGATTGATTTATTTACTGTATATGCTATGTTTTGCCAAATTTTAAATTAACCATTCGGTATTTTGAATTATTCAAGTCAGACATGTGTGGATTTATTGTCGATTTGAATGGTCCAAAATAGCGGGTCGTTACACCATGGAACCCACAACAGATCGCAGTTACATCCAGGGTTACGTTGCCGTCGCAGCAAAAGTCCATGTAACTGTTGGCTCTCAGCAGCACACACGATTTCGCTATCAAAATGAAACTTCTCCCACATAGGTCGCAGTCTACCGATATAAAATCAAACGCATACTGTTGGCTCTCAGCGGCACACATGACTTTCGCTATGTTACCATAGTGTCACAGTCTACCGATATAAAATCAAACGTAGACAGTTGGCTCTCAGCGGCACACATGACTTTCGCTATGGTCTGCAGTAGATCGCAGTGACATTGAGTTAAACTGTCGTCACAGCATAATCCAAATGCCTCTGTGGGCACCAGCCCCTCGACTTTCGCTACACAAATAATCCTCAGGAACTAGTTTTGTCCGGACTCCTCACAGGATCAACTTTAGAATCCCCCCTTGGGGTTCAAGGCAGTACCACCCTGTGGCACTCCTGAGAAGTTTATTTCAAGGGAGCGCCTTTTTCCCCAGAGCTATTTTCAAAACACTTTATACTATATACTTATAGTATCTTCAAATCATACCCTTTATGATTTATCAAAATCTCCTTTACACAAAATCGATTACCAAAATCGATAATTCTCAAACTAGGCTTTCCAAAATCCAAAATTGATTTTCCCAAAAATCAAAAGCCTTTTCCAAATTCATAGGTTCCCAAAATCTTTTTCAAAATCATTCTCATAAGATCCTTTATATATATATATAGATATATATAACTTTGAAAAACTTTGGATCATTTCAAACTTGTATAAAACCTCTTTTATACTTCAAATATTTTCAAAACTTTTTTTTTCTTCTGGCAATAGATTCAACAAGGGAAGATTTATCTTATATATACACAACTTTATTTATTCCAAATCAAATATTCAAATTTGATTATTCTTTTATAAAGTTATTAACCATATCACTTTTTTATAAAATGAGTTCTAATCATAGAAATATTCAACTCACATTTTATTTCATCATTTATTTCTCAAAATATACCCTTCTATTTCAAAAATATTTTACAGTTTTATCCACAAATTTTCAATATCAATTTCATTCAAACACGTACGATATACACATATCATCCGTACGCAATATCAATCTGATCGCTCACTCGATCACACAATTTCTTTTCCGAACTAGTATCGTCCACCCGACTTCCTAGTGCGGACTCAGATCTGGTTTCTTGATCAGAAACCGTCATTCTCCTTGCATAGTCACAACTATGATAGAGAATATCCAGAACCAATCAACAATCCATATCCAGGTTCGCCGTCGAAAATCGAGCGAAAAATCCCAACTCGGATCGATAATACTATCTCGAAATTCTGTGTTCGAATCTGGATCAAGTCACTATGCGAATAGAATAATATACGTATATCCTACGTATTTATCTTTATTGGTTATTAGCCAAATCAATTCTCTTTTCTATTCACATTTCCTTTAGTTCCATTCACTTATTCTCAATTGCTTCCATTTCCAATTGAGTTATTACTTTAATTACCAACAGTTTGTACTTTGACCAATTTATATTTAAAAATAGCTTGAAAAAGTTTAAAATAGATAAGTAGTTGAAAAATAGTTATTAGTTTGTAAAATAGCTGTAAAATAGTTAAGTAGGTATAAAATAGTTAGATAATTGCAAAATAGTTTTTAAAATAGTGATTAGATATAAGTAACTGAAAAATAGTAATTAGTTTATAAGACAGTTTCAAAATAGTTAAATAGTTCCAAAATAATTGTAAAATAAGTATAAGATAGTTTGGGGTTTAAGAAGAAAGATTGTATAGTAAATAGTTTGGAAAAATAGATTTGTATTAAAACAATTTATTTTGAAAATAATCCAGAGTCAAACCGTTCAATTCCCCATCAATTCAATTTAAATTTCCCCTTCCATTTAAATTGACTCAATACTTCAATTTCCATTGAAATTGATTTAATCCCAATTCAAGTTGAATTAACATTAATTCCTTTCCAAATTCAAATCAAATTCCATTTGATTTTTAAACTTATTCAACTTCAATTTCACTTTAAATTAATTCAATTCAAATTTTCCATTTGAATTTTAAACTTATCCATCTTAAATCACAATTCCCATTTATTCAAATCAAATTCAATTTGAACTAATTCAATTTAAATCTCAATTTTAAACTATCTCGAATAATATAAATTCGAGTTAAAATTTTTAAATATTGATTTAATTCCTTAAATCACAATTCCTTTACTTTTAAATTAATTCAACCTTTATTTTTAATTTTAACAAATTAAATCTTTAAACCTTTTAATTCTGAATTCAAATTTCAAAATTCCATTTTAAAATTATCTTTACTTAACTTATTACAAAGTTCAAATAAGAATTCAAAAACAATTTAATCTTTAGATTCTAATTTATTATCCATTTTCAATTTCCAGATCTCAAACCCATTTTGAGATCACTCATAACTCCCATTTAAATTAACCATTTAACTACCCAAGTTAAATTTAAATTTCATCTTGAAATTTCCAATTCAAGTTATTCATTCAAACTTATTTAACTTCCTCCAAGTTAAATTAAATTTACTTAATCCGGTCAACTTTACACAATTTGAATTCCCATTCAAATTTTAAACTTCAGATTAATAATCTTTCCCCTTTAAGTTTAAAAACTTACTTCACTTTAGGTTTCACATCACATCCCAAAGAAAATTCAAAACTCAACCTTAGAATTTATTTCCAAATATAGATATTTATTTTCTTTACACACCAAGTTATACCTTAAATTTTTAATTCATTCTTGGTTTTTAATTTCAAAACAAACTTCTTTAAAACAATTTCAAGTTTTCTGGATTTAGATTTAAAATTTCACAATTCAAATTATCTTCAATTCCAATTTATAAGTCATATTCACCTAAAAGTTTACTTCCCTAAAACATTTCATTTTACTTAATTTTTTACAACATTTCATTATTATCTTTATTCTGATAACACTTCCACAAATTCAAGATTTAATTTCAATTTGGATCCCTTTCCAACTTATCTTCATTTCAATTTCAATTTGGTTGTATTTCTATTACCACTTAATTTAATTCCAATATTTTAACAACCAATTACCTTAATATTTATTAAAAAGAAATATTGCTTTATATATAATCTTATATAAAAATCATTTGAAATCTTTATATATGAAAATAACAAATACACTCTCATATATACATACACTTAACTCATTCTAGGGTACCATTGACCCTATCTTTAATGAGTAATCCCAACAGAGCCAAGGTTCTCGCTTAACCTTCTGCTCTGATACCAAATGTAACAACCTGGAAATTTCGAACCCGAAAATTCCAGATAGTTAGAAGAAAAAGAAAAGAGATAGAAGAAAGAAACAGAACAAGACACAGATTCTCACATTCGCAGCGGATCAAATACAATATCAAATTATAATATCAGTTATACAAAGAAAACTGTATTTGTTAATTACATTTTAATACATCAGAGCTACAACATTCACAATATACTAGACAGTTAGAATTAACATGTCTCAGATAAACGATAGTAATATGCTCAGCGGAATACACTCCATATGTTCCTGCCATCCAGCTCGCCTCCTGAGCTCCAGAACGTCCTAACCTGAAAAGCTGTAATACTCGGTCTGACCCGAGCATTACAACAAAGTAACACCCGGGTCAGGCCAACTATCTTGAAATACTAAGACATGAAGCTTATTTGAAAACCAGGGTAACTCGTACCTTTCTACGAGTTCTCATCTTATTAAAGTCAATCACATATTATAAGATCATATCTAAGAAATGTTACTCAGTTTTTAAATGTTACTAAATTTATTCCATTCCAGCCTGTTTAATTCCACATATCCAAAGAATTTAGATTACTAATCGAAGTGGTTTCGGATATTGCTAATATCCGACTCCGGTCTCTTCGAATCCAATACCATCTTTAATCCAAATTGTTTAAGTGAAAAACAATTCAATTCTTATATACAAGATGTCAATTTACACAACAATTTATAAGTGACCCACATTATCATAGTTCATCCCATTCATATCATAGCACATCTCAATCGCCCATTATAAACATTAACAATTCAAGTCATTCGATATCATTTAACCATCCATAAGCCAGATTTATTAGATATATAATTTCTAATTAATTTAATAAATCTTCAACTAAATTAATTAGCAACTTTAATCACTTGGATTAATTTAATCCTGCTTACTTAACATTAATTAATTACAACCTAATTTATTTATCATTTGTTAATCATCCATCTTAATTAATCATCCTTGATTAATTATCTTTTAATTACATTAAGTAATTAACCTATAATTACCACATAGATTAATTAGCCTTAACCATTCGCATTAACTAACTTTTAATTAATCTCCTTAATTAATTTATTACATTAATTAATGATCCTCTAATCACTTCCAGTAATTAATTATTCTATTAAGTAATCTTTAATTAATTACATTCATTATTTTATCCTTAGTTAATCTCATCAAGTAATTAATCATCCTTAATTACTTACATCAACTAATAATCATTTATTACTAAAGATCTTAATTGATTTAAAAGGTAAACCATTTATCTTTATAATCACTTTAATTATTCTAAATAAATTTTAACGTAATTTATCTTAAACCTTATTTATACTAAACTAAATCATCATTTAATATTTCAAAAGAAATGGGTTGAGAGATTCGTTTTAAAAATTTGTCTAAAATTAAATTTTAAACCAGTATTTTAGTTTTAGTTCAAAACTGGATATCATCACCAAAACCCGAGCCACATTACAAAATTCTCGAGCAAACACCCGAGTCTCGAACAATACCAGTTACTTCGAGTCACCCTCAAACTTTCACGAGATCAAAACCGAGCCACCATCATTACTTCAGACACACGCATCTCCACTGTGCACGTGCACGATCGCTTAGCGTCGCTCCGATCACCGTTGCTACCCTCCGCAAGTCGATGCCGACCTTCTCGTCTCGAATGAACACTCAGAACCACGAGTCTCCCCGTAATTCAAAATCAAGCCTTCTCGTCTACGTTCGAAAATCACCATGGCCAGGAAACTCCTCGCAATCGTTCCACCGATCACCAGAAAACCCAATCTCCAGTCTTGAGCTTCGCCGACGTCTAACTCTTCTATTCCATTCACCCTCACTAAGACCGATTCACTCAGGTCATCGCGATGAACCCAAAAACAACGACAACCCACCCAGCCTCTTAAACCCTAGTTCGACGAACTGACATCGCCACGGTGGCTAAATACACCTCTAACCAATTTTGCCGACATCTCCGGTTGCCAAGCTAACCTCGGCAAAAACTTTGACCAGGAAAAATTTGACGATCACCAGGAAAAGCTAGAAACTTATTCTCTGATCAACTCACAATTTCTCTCAATTTATAAACTTAAAAATCATGGTTCTATTCTTAAAAATCATAGATTTTGAAAGCTCATCAAATAATATACATGAAATCACAAATCGTTTAAGTCGAGATTTTGATATATTTAGATTTCACTGTAATCCTTCTTTTTTTTGTTAAAACTATCCTTCATTCCTGACTGGAAACATTTTTAAAACTAACATCTGGTTGTTTCTAACAAATTTTGTTTATGATTCAAAGTCTAAGAAGGATCAGGGGAAATCGATATTGAATTTATCAAGTTTTAAAACCTGTACAACTAAACAGAGCTAACAATTTGTATTTAGACATGCACGTCATTTCCTGTTTTTAAATTAAATACTAAATAATTTTTATCTGGAAATATTTTTAAAAATCAATGTCATAGTCTTATAATCATTTTCTATTTATAATTCAAAATTTAAAATTGATTATATAAGGAGCAGTTTGAATTTTGTTTTAGTGGCTTCAAGCCTGAGATTCACAGAGTAGTTCATATGTATAGATATACATACACACAGACATGCATACACACAGGACAGTATGGTTCAAAGCATTTTACCCAACAACTTGAAGTATTCATCACAACATTAATATATATAAACAGATCCAACTTGGAAACAGGTTAGTTTGCTCACAGGTTTTTATAAACAGAGGTATGTGTATATATATAGTATATTTTAAAGCCTGTTTTATCCAAACAACCATACAATCCATCCATGCAAACCATATTTATAACACTACTATCATAAATCATCACAGGCATCAGGATATCAAGGGAAATTGGTTTCAAAAATAAGGTTTGCTCACCTTAAAATTGTTGAACAGAGGAACTCAGATGTTTTGAAGTGAAAACTGCACTTGCTATTGAAACAGCAGGCTTGATTTACTTGATTTAATTAAACTTGAACTTGAATCTTGCTTTAAATCTTTGCTCAGATTAAAACTTGAATTTGCTATTGTTTTTAGTTTGATTTTCTTTTTAGTTTTTGTTTAGAAGAAGAGATTGAGAAATGAAATCTGAAAATGTTTGAACCGAACACAGCCTATTCTCTCAACATTATTAATATATTTTAATTTAAAGAAAACAATTTGCCACTTGTTATATTGCATGTTATTTTAGCTACAAATGTTAAATTATGAATTTTATGTTTATATCCTTGCCTCTAAATTATTTATAAATTATGTCTAAATCCTTACTTAATTTTTATTTATTTACATAGATTATTTATTTTATATTTACATATGTCTTGTATACTTTAATTTTTATACTTATAGTTTTTTTTAAAAGATATACACATATCAAAGCTTTATATTTATTTACAAATATACTAACTATATCTATTTCCTAGTATATAAAAGAAAAGGTATTTTTAAATCTTTAATTAAATCTCACCTTACATATTTACAAACCAATCTTACACATATATATGTATAGAATTTTCAAAAATCTGTTTAAAGTTGATTCTATATATATATTATATTAGTTTTGAAAAGATAAATTTTGTCAAATAAATATTTATAAAAGGAGATCATTAAACAAATATTATCAAATGAATATTTATAAGTCAATATTTATTTTAGTTCAAATTCATCTATATACATATTCAGATATATTCTAATTATCATAATTTCATTTATTAATCCAAATAAAAAAAACAGTATTTCTATTAATTAACCCAGTTAATTATCAATTAACAGATGTTCCAAAATCCGGGTTATCATAGCTGTAGTCTCTACTCAGCTTAGTATAATTATTCCCTACTGGAGCCACAGGATTAGCTCCTCCAACATTTCCAGCAACACCGGCAGCAGCTCCTACATGCATCATATTGATGAAGAACTAATACATCTCCCCCATATCTACTGGTGGATTTCCAGCACCCACATTAGCATCAGCATTTTGGTTATTAGCATTAGCCAGTTGACCCGGGTTCCTCCTGGTGTGTCGAGCATTTCCGTTGGTTGTGGTGCTTCCTCCACCAAGATTTCCTCTTCCGTTTTCTGCTTCCATATTTTCTTTCTCGTAAATATACATACGAGCCTTAGTAAGATACAGAAGAACGAGCTAAGAGAGTGAGGAATACATACTTATATATATCTATATATCAAATACAAGTACGTTACTATAGTGTTAACCCAAACCTCAATCTTATTATCTGGTTCATTGGATTATGTTTTGGAAAATCTTTTAGTAATTTCTTTTAAGTTTCATAAACCTATGCTCTGATACCAACTTGTAACATCCCCCACTTGGAGGCCCGAAACTAACGGCTACGGATGCTGCAGTCATCAATAGTTATTAATCCTCGGCAACCAAATACGGTAATGTTAGATACATTGATACACAGAAACACATGAATATGGAAAATTTGAAAACATCAAAACAAATTCCACATTCCATTTCAAACCATTTCTAGTTCATTACATAATCCCAGTACGCAAACCACGTTTAGATAAAATATAATTAATACAACATACGCCAAGAGCGACATATGAAGATGCCCCATTGGTTGATCAGAGTATAATATAGGCAAGTAAACATCTTTGCCATAACAACCAACAACACAAAGTGGAAATAAAAAGAACTCTTACTAACTAGCTTGCCTCCTGCACGCCTTCGGAAACTTTATTCATCTAAAAAGAGAACCTGAAAATCTTAACCCTCAAACTACTCAAAATCAATTGAGCACCCGAGAGTTTAAGGGGAAAACAAAAACTTCGAGTCAGACATAAAGCTTGGTATGAATAACAATCTACCATCTCAAACCATTTAGATATCTAGTGAGACCACACCGCTTAGCGGAATGGGTTTTCCCCTCACTAGTATCCTATAAACTTTATAAAACCATATACTATGCTCCAGCATCCACAATGGTTAAAATATTCAAAACAATATGATGACATGAAAACAAGTAAATTAATTTTGGATTACCCATCCCCATTCATTTTTACTATCTGTCTTATTTATAGTTTCTAGGGTCACTATTAACCTATTAGTTTTCATGGGCTTACCAATAACCTGTTTAATGTATATGGACTCCCTTGCCGATTTCATAGTTTTCATGGGATCACCAAAAAACTATTGGCCCCTTCCAATATCTTTACTGTTTCATGGGTTCTCCCTGAACATATTGGTAACTCCAATATCTTTCCTCATACCCAAGTTTTCATGGGTTGACTAGGAATGTAATATCTCGGAAATTTGGGGCAATATCAATTTAATAATCTGTTTAAATAATTAAATTGATTTGATAATATTTGATAATAAAAATTTGAATTGGTTTAATAATCTGATTAAATAAATATTTACTGAGTGAAATTATCTTTTAAAAACCAATAAAATGATTTCTATTTATAATGTGTATATATATGTGTGTATATATTGTAAATAGATAAGCTATGGTTTGAAATACAATTTACATATGATATGTTAATTCATTTAATAAATAGTAGTAATTTATAATCTCCTTTATAAATTATTTTAAAATAGATAAATATGTTAATTTCAAACAATATTAATAGAGCATTGTTTTTATAATAAAAAGACCTTAATAAAATAAGATTGTTATTTTCAAATTGGATGTGTTGTTTTAAATTTACTTTAAATTGGATTTTAAGAATATAATTTGAATTTGAATTTGAAATTCAAAAGAGGTAATATTTAAATAGTTTTAGATTTTAAATATATATGTATAAGCTTTTATTTATAAGTATAATTGGTTAGTTCTTTAAAAAGTTATCTTTATATATATAAATAGATAAGTAATAAGTGTTTAAGAAAATAAAGAAAAAGCTTTTATCTATATTTAAAATAAATATAAACTAACTAAAAAGACATGTGTAAGTTCCTAAGGCTTGAAAATAACATGTGTACATTAATAAACCAATGTAAATGACAAATGTCAAAGCTTTAGATTTTTGTTTTTCTTTTATTTAATAAATCATTTTTACTTATATCAACACATGCTTTCATTCCATTTTTTTTCTTTTCAAATTCTTTTTCAAACTTAAGAAGATTTCAGCCTGAGACAAAATATTCTCAAGAACAAACCTGAAACCATTTCCTCTCAAAAACTAAATCCCTGTAATTCATTTCTTCAAAAATCTGTAACCATTCTTCATTTCTCTGAAACCCATTTTCAAAATCAAAGCAGAAATCATCAAACAACCTTCTCTGTTTTGAAGGCAAAGCCTGCATTAAAAATCTGAAAAGCCTGCAATTTTTCTAAAAATCTGGAAGCAAAATCAAAGTTCTTTAAATCTGGAATCTAAGGCAACATATCAACAATACAAGGCTATAGCAACATGCAAGTTTCCAAATCAAGCAATTAAAGTTTTAAATCGAAGGAGCAACAAGACAACTCAAGTTAAAAGATTTTAAAGTTTTCAAAATCAAAACTGAAGTAGCTCTGTTATTCATTTGAAATCTGGTGAGTAACATTTATTTTAAAACTTAAGTATATGATATATGGTTGCATGCTATAAATTCTTGAGTCCATGATGTGATATGCCTGCATGTTGTTAAATATGAATTGTATGTATATATGTTGTGATTTTGTATGCATGTCTGATATCAACCCTGTATAGTTTCCAGCTTTGAAACTTCTCAAGTTTTCTTTGTTTAAAGTGAGCAAACCCTTAACCTTAGACACACTTTGGTTTGCATGTAATTAGTATTAATGAATATTTGTGAATAAGTTGTATATGTTATGAAGAGTGTTTGAATGATGATAGGAATGTGCTGTGCATGTCTGGGAAACAGATACCAGTATCTCTGTTTCAAAGATTTACAGGATGCAATCCAATTTGAAAATCATATTCTCATCCTACAATCATTTATAGATTTTGAAGTCTAAACAAAACCTATTCGTAATTGTAAGATCAAAATTTTAAAATACTGTTAAGTATAAAATATATATAGATTTACTGGAAGGAAGGAAAATATAGTAAACCTTCAGAAATGGTAAAAATCAATCATTTTAATTTTGAATTTGGGTTTCATAAACTAAATTATATGAAAAAAAAGATGAATTTAGGTAATGGTTTCAAAGTTTTTAATTTCGTATATAATGGAAATTGTCAAATTTATTGAAATTGGTACTTTTATCAATATCTGATGAACGGAGAGATGATAAGCTTTGAAATTCAAGTTGAAGATAACTCGAGTGTTGGAGATTGTTGGAAAAATGTTCAAATTTTTTTTGGTTAAGTAGAATGATGGATCGAGCTCAAAGTAGGGTTTAAAGCCTAGTTTGGGTTACCAGAATGCTCGAGATAATTTCTTCAAAGTTGGCCCATCGGAGTTAATGGGGTCGAGGGGAAATGATGCGTGGGAAGGTGGCGCCGTTTTGGGTACGATGGCGTGGCTGACCTTGGATGGGATCGTCGTCGGCAAGGCATTTTCCAGTAATGGGTTCTGTTACAGGTTTGGTCGAAATGCTCGAATTCGACTGAGATGTTCGTTCGTGGTTTTGGTGTTTGGGATCGTGGATGGTGAGCATAGATGATATGCTGGCGTTAGAAGCGATGATCGGAGGCGATCAACTCGCCTGTGCACGTGCACACGAGATATCACGGTGTCTGGGTTGTTTGTTTTTTTTGGGAAGATGTAGTCTCGGGTTCGACTCGAGATTCTTGCGTGAGTGACTCGGGGAAATTAGGTTTTGACTCGGGTTTTAAAAAGGGGAGGCTCGGGTAGCTGTTTGATTGATTTCAGTTTTAACCTGGAAGAATTTTAAAATTTAAAATGAGTTTAAATTGTAAAGCAGAATTTAAAACAAAGTTTTAAATAAAAGTTTAAAGTATGGATTCAATTTAAATTTGTATCCTAGTTAAGATAAATAAGTTTATTAAATTTTAATGTTTAAGCAAATTTAAAATGTTTAAAAAAGATATGAATTTTAAATGAGTGGGTTTAAAATCTTATAAATTTCTTTTATAAATGTTAAGTGTTTCTTTAACATTTGGTTTTAAGAAGATTTTGTAAATTTGATTTAAAATTGGTTAAAGTTAAATTGTAATTTATTTTAAATCTTTAATATAAAATGAATTAAAAGAAAGATTTTAAAGTTAAATCTTTTAAAGTCTTTGTTAATAATAATTAAAGTAGTTAAAGGTTAATACTTTAATTTAGAAAGTAATTAAAGGATTATTAATAATTAATGAGAGATCATTAATTAGGAATTATTAAATAATTAATTAATGTGATTAATTTTTGATAATCAATTAGATTAATTAAATAATATAAATTGGTTAAGTATAAATTACTTAAAGAAAGTAATTAAAGAAATTAATTACTTAAGGTAATTAATTAAATAAATTTGATAAGTTTAAATTAATTAGTTAAATTAATTTAAGATAATGATTTGGAAATTTGATAATTACTTAAATGTAATTAGTGAAAGTATAATTACTTAGGAAAGTAATTAAAGGTAATTACTAGATGTAATTAACTGAAGATGATTTAATAATAAACGTAATTTGAGTTAATTACTTTTGAATAATTAATCAAGGGATTAATTAAAGGATAATTAATTAACGAGTAATTAATTTATGAAGTGGAGTAATTAAGGGAAGTTAATTACTAAATGAGATTAATCAAAGGTGATTAATAAATGTGACTAATTAATTATTAAATGTAATTAATTTAAATAAGATAATTAATTAAGAGTAATTAAGGATCATTAATTAATATAATTAATGATGTAATTAGGAATTGATTAATTAAGATTAATTAATATATAATTAGTGATTAAAGTAATTAATTAATTATAATTAATTAAGGATTAATGTAATTAAATATAGTTAATTAATTAATGAAGTAATTAAAGATTAATTACTGAATGGTTTAAGTTAGTTAATTTGTAAAATTAATTAAGAGTTAATTACTTAAGGTAATTAAAGTATAATTAATCAGGATTGATTAATTAAGATGATACTTAAAGTATGATTAATTAATTGGTTTAATTAATAATTAAGTAAGCAGGATTTATAGAATGAAGTAATTAATTTAATTCATTTTAAATTAATTAGAGATGATATAAATCATTACTTAGGATGGATGAATATTATTGAATGCTTTGCATTGTTTGATATCTCTGATGAGATATATGATATGTGATATGGATGTTTGGTTGAATTGTAATGATAATATGAATTATCTGTTTGTGATAATGTAGATTATCTATTGTGAATTATCTATCTGTGTAGTATAGATAACTGAATTGAATTGTTTTAACCTTAAAACAACTTGGCCTTAAAAGATACGTTTTGGATTTTGATGAGACCGGGATCGGGTTTCCGTATACCGGAATTCCAGGTCTGGAGACCCGAATACCACATCGATCCAAATTAACGATAGGTCGTGAATCTCAAGTGAAGATGAAGATTTAGAGTGCAAGGGTTATTGTCGTTAACTCTGAGGGTGATTCCAAAACGAGTGTAACGAGATAATGCCTTCGGTTTCGTTCGAACCCGGAACGAACTTGTATGGATTGAATGCTTTCAGCACATCGTCAGGCGGACGATGAGCATTCTAAGTGATATGTTCTGATTAAAGGTAATCGTAACCTCAAGCCTCATCAACCGGGAATGGCTAAAACAGGGGAGGTGCAGCAAGGCTTCGTGGGTAGCACCCACTGAGAGCAAGATAGATCCCTGTCTAGAGGTCCCTTTTCTTTTATTCGGCTTAGTGTGTGGTTGGTCGCGCCAACTACGGGATTGTCTTGTTCGGGATTATCCAGTAAGGGATGGTTCCGGCTTTGTGTTGCAGGGGAGCGGGCGTACTCCTCGGTACGGTGATCTAGGCCACGTACTGTGACGGGCGGTACCCTAGTAGCCCTGCCATTGTATGGAATCCAAACTCCAATAAGTGTCGTACGTATTAGTTGTGCCCAACTATGTTGGAATGTGAGATGTAAGCATTTCAGCTATTTCTATATTTTACTTGAAAACCCTAGACCCTATTATAATAAAATCAGATTTCCTATCAAATGTTTTGGTTAGCGTAAGGTAAAAACTTACCCATGTTTATTTGTGGGGAGTCTTACGTGATACCTTTTCTTTCTAAAGGTTTTGAAGTTAAGCAAGTTTAACCTGTTACTCACACCAGACCCATGTCTGACCCAAGTTGTTTATTTCTGTTTTATAAACTCTTGGGTACTCAAATTTTTACGAGTAGCCAAGGGATTCAGGTTTAGCTTTGACGAACTGTGAAGGAGCAATGGAGCAGGAGGCTTCAGCGTTCGTAGATATAGTATTCCGCTGTGTTGATATCTGTGTTAGAGTCTTGTATTGTATTTGAGTTGTAATATATAGACAGATGTTTATAACTGTCTAGTATGTGTTGTATAGTTGTGTAAACTCTGATAAGTGTTGTATACTATGTAATAGTTTATGTTATTAATATAATTTATTCTTTCCGCTGTGAGATAGTTGTTGTTGTTTCTTTCTTTCTTCTCTTCTTTTCTATTTTCTACCCTTTCTTTCTTCATAATGATCCGACTTTCTGTGGAGAAAAAGTCGGGTTATTACAGTTGGTATCAGAGCTTAGGTTGAGCGAATGCCTAAGCTTTTGGTTAAGTGAATATCAGAACACTAGGTTGAGTGAATACCTAGGTTCGGAAGGGTTGTTCATTAGAGACAGGATCTGTAGCAACCTGTTTGAGTCCGAGTGTATATATATACGAGAGTGCGTATTTGTTAGTTATATAAAATGATTTTATATTGTGTTAATTGATCGGTTGAGTGGTATATGGATTCTGGTCAATACGAGTAGCTAACGTTATTGATAGGGATCTCTAAACACTTGGACCAGGCCAACGGACACAATATTGTTTTAAAGAGGTAAATGAAATAATTTTACCCAGAAATAATTTCTATATAAAAAGTATCATTTTAAAATATATATATATATATATTTCTACCTATTTGTTGGGTTACCTGTTCGGGTTTTCCAATATAAGTTATAAAGGTAGATAAGGTGGTAGTGTGAGTAACACGACTACCAATGGTTGAAGTTTGAATGTTGAGGTTGGAAGTATATCTGTCGAGACTGTAGACCTAATACTGTCTCGAGTAAGCTTTGCTATGGTGAAGGATTTCATCGAACTCCGAAGGAAACTGTAATGGTTCGGAGTTTATCTTTGAAGTTTGGATGAGTAGAGTTTGGATCTGTCGGATGTACAGAAGTGTGTGATGGTATCTTGATACCTCAGGTAATAGTAGCTGTATGATGAGATACAGTGACGATGGATGTTCCTGAAGATGTTTTCTTTGGAACAAGCTTAAGGAAGTGTATCTGCTTCGGTGTTGTGGCTGAGTTCAGCATGGTGTTTCTGTTTTGTTTGAGGTTCGAGTTTCTCGAAGAGCTTTGATTTGGGAATCTTTGGCATATGTGGCAGCAGTGCAACTCGGAGTATTCTGTGCGTTGGCAGGAAAGTTTCTGGCTGAGCAGTTTTCTGAAGATGAAGTTCAGAAGCGGTAGAGTGGATCCATTTTTTCGATGGATTGGATAGTTTAAGTATAAGCTGTTCTGATTGGTAAAGAGAGAACAGTTTTCTTTGGAATTAGGATGGGTTGATCTGATCAGGAAGGATCTGTAGACAGCCCAGGATTAACAGAAGGATTTTGTGGATAAGAGACGGAGGAATTTGGAATTCAAAGTTGGAGACTTCGTTGTTGTTGAAGTTTTCTCTGGTGAATGGGAGCTATAAGATTGGGTAAGTCTGGGAAGTCAGCTCCGAGGAATATTAGATCTCTTCTGTGTTCTAATTTGGATAAGAGCTTGGTCTACAAGGATTGAATGGTCAGTTTGGATAACTGGATTTCGTTGTGTTTCATGTATCTCTGAGGGAGTACATGTTTGATATATCTCTGGTTATGGAACCAGCAGTTCTGGAGGATTTGGTTGTTGAGTCAGACTCGTTTGTAGTCTGATATCCTGTTTAGTTTTGTAGATCTAGAAGTAGAAGCTCTATAGCTTAGTAGTATTGTTTGTTGGATTCTGTAGAGCGAGTATCCCAATATATATATATATACCTGGGGAAACTCGAGGAAATTTTATCCAGAATTTTATCTGGATAATTAGAATTGTTTGATTGAGTGAATTGTTTGCTATGGTTGTTAGCATATGGATGATAATTTATGGTTGTGATTTAAATAGATTATTAAATTACCTTTGTTTTAAATTTCGGGGACGAAATTATTTTAAGGGGGGAGGAATGTAATATCCCGGAAATTTGGGGCAATATCAATTTAATAATCTGTTTAAATAATTAAATTGATTTGATAATATTTGATAATAAAAATTTGAATTGGTTTAATAATCTGATTAAATAAATATTTACTGAGTGAAATTATCTTTTAAAAACCAATAAAATGATTTCTATTTATAATGTGTATATATATGTGTGTATATATTGTAAATAGATAAGCTATGGTTTGAAATACAATTTACATATGATATGTTAATTCATTTAATAAATAGTAGTAATTTATAATCTCCTTTATAAATTATTTTAAAATAGATAAATATGTTAATTTCAAACAATATTAATAGAGTATTGTTTTTATAATAAAAAGACCTTAATAAAATAAGATTGTTATTTTCAAATTGGATGTGTTGTTTTAAATTTACTTTAAATTGGATTTTAAGAATATAATTTGAATTTGAATTTGAAATTCAAAAGAGGTAATATTTAAATAGTTTTAGATTTTAAATATATATGTATAAGCTTTTATTTATAAGTATAATTGGTTAGTTCTTTAAAAAGTTATCTTTATATATATAAATAGATAAGTAATAAGTATTTAAGAAAATAAAGAAAAAGCTTTTATCTATATTTAAAATAAATATAAACTAACTAAAAAGACATGTGTAAGTTCCTAAGGCTTGAAAATAACATGTGTACATTAATAAACCAATGTAAATGACAAATGTCAAAGCTTTAGATTTTTGTTTTTCTTTTATTTAATAAATCATTTTTACTTATATCAACACATGCTTTCATTCCATTTTTTTTTCTTTTCAAATTCTTTTTCAAACTTAAGAAGATTTCAGCCTGAGACAAAATATTCTCAAGAACAAACCTGAAACCATTTCCTCTCAAAAACTAAATCCCTGTAATTCATTTCTTCAAAAATCAGTAACCATTCTTCATTTCTCTGAAACCCATTTTCAAAATCAAAGCAGAAATCATCAAACAACCTTCTCTGTTTTGAAGGCAAAGCCTGCATTAAAAATCTGAAAAGCCTGCAATTTTTCTAAAAATCTGGAAGCAAAATCAAAGTTCTTTAAATCTGGAATCTAAGGCAACATATCAACAATACAAGGCTATAGCAACATGCAAGTTTCCAAATCAAGCAATTAAAGTTTTAAATCGAAGGAGCAACAAGGCAAATCAAGTTAAAAGATTTTAAAGTTTTCAAAATCAAAACTGAAGTAGCTCTGTTATTCATTTGAAATCTGGTGAGTAACATTTATTTTAAAACTTAAGTATATGATATATGGTTGCATGCTATAAATTCTTGAGTCCATGATGTGATATGCCTGCATGTTGTTAAATATGAATTGTATGTATATATGTTGTGATTTTGTATGCATGTCTGATATCAACCCTGTATAGTTTCCAGCTTTGAAACTTCTCAAGTTTTCTTTGTTTAAAGTGAGCAAACCCTTAACCTTAGACACACTTTGGTTTGCATGTAATTAGTATTAATGAATATTTGTGAATAAGTTGTATATGTTATGAAGAGTGTTTGAATGATGATAGGAATGTGCTGTGCATGTCTGGGAAACAGATACCAGTATCTCTGTTTCAAAGATTTACAGGATGCAATCCAATTTGAAAATCATATTCTCATCCTACAATCATTTATAGATTTTGAAGTCTAAACAAAACCTATTCGTAATTGTAAGATCAAAATTTTAAAATACTGTTAAGTATAAAATATATATAGATTTACTGGAAGGAAGGAAAATACAGTAAACCTTCAGAAATGGTAAAAATCAATCATTTTAATTTTGAATTTGGGTTTCATAAACTAAATTATATGAAAAAAAAGATGAATTTAGGTAATGGTTTCAAAGTTTTTAATTTCGTATATAATGGAAATTGTCAAATTTATTGAAATTGGTACTTTTATCAATATCTGATGAACGGAGAGATGATAAGCTTTGAAATTCAAGTTGAAGATAACTCGAGTGTTGGAGATTGTTGGAAAAATGTTCAAATTTTTTTTGGTTAAGTAGAATGATGGATCGAGCTCAAAGTAGGGTTTAAAGCCTAGTTTGGGTTACCAGAATGCTCGAGATAATTTCTTCAAAGTTGGCCCATCGGAGTTAATGGGGTCGAGGGGAAATGATGCGTGGGAAGGTGGCGCCGTTTTGGGTACGATGGCGTGGCTGACCTTGGATGGGATCGTCGTCGGCAAGGCATTTTCCAGTAATGGGTTCTGTTACAGGTTTGGTCGAAATGCTCGAATTCGACTGAGATGTTCGTTCGTGGTTTTGGTGTTTGGGATCATGGATGGTGAGCATAGATGATATGCTGGCGTTAGAAGCGATGATCGGAGGCGATCAACTCGCCTGTGCACGTGCACACGAGATATCACGGTGTCTGGGTTGTTTGTTTTTTTTGGGAAGATGTAGTCTCGGGTTCGACTCGAGATTCTTGCGTGAGTGACTCGGGGAAATTAGGTTTTGACTCGGGTTTTAAAAAGGGGAGGCTCGGGTAGCTGTTTGATTGATTTCAGTTTTAACCTGGAAGAATTTTAAAATTTAAAATGAGTTTAAATTGTAAAGCAGAATTTAAAACAAAGTTTTAAATAAAAGTTTAAAGTATGGATTCAATTTAAATTTGTATCCTAGTTAAGATAAATAAGTTTATTAAATTTTAATGTTTAAGCAAATTTAAAATGTTTAAAAAAGATATGAATTTTAAATGAGTGGGTTTAAAATCTTATAAATTTCTTTTATAAATGTTAAGTGTTTCTTTAACATTTGGTTTTAAGAAGATTTTGTAAATTTGATTTAAAATTGGTTAAAGTTAAATTGTAATTTATTTTAAATCTTTAATATAAAATGAATTAAAAGAAAGATTTTAAAGTTAAATCTTTTAAAGTCTTTGTTAATAATAATTAAAGTAGTTAAAGGTTAATACTTTAATTTAGAAAGTAATTAAAGGATTATTAATAATTAATGAGAGATCATTAATTAGGAATTATTAAATAATTAATTAATGTGATTAATTTTTGATAATCAATTAGATTAATTAAATAATATAAATTGGTTAAGTATAAATTACTTAAAGAAAGTAATTAAAGAAATTAATTACTTAAGGTAATTAATTAAATAAATTTGATAAGTTTAAATTAATTAGTTAAATTAATTTAAGATAATGATTTGGAAATTTGATAATTACTTAAATGTAATTAGTGAAAGTATAATTACTTAGGAAAGTAATTAAAGGTAATTACTAGATGTAATTAACTGAAGATGATTTAATAATAAAAGTAATTTGAGTTAATTACTTTTGAATAATTAATCAAGGGATTAATTAAAGGATAATTAATTAACGAGTAATTAATTTATGAAGTGGAGTAATTAAGGGAAGTTAATTACTAAATGAGATTAATCAAAGGTGATTAATAAATGTGACTAATTAATTATTAAATGTAATTAATTTAAATAAGATAATTAATTAAGAGTAATTAAGGATCATTAATTAATATAATTAATGATGTAATTAGGAATTGATTAATTAAGATTAATTAATATATAATTAGTGATTAAAGTAATTAATTAATTATAATTAATTAAGGATTAATGTAATTAAATATAGTTAATTAATTAATGAAGTAATTAAAGATTAATTACTGAATGGTTTAAGTTAGTTAATTTGTAAAATTAATTAAGAGTTAATTACTTAAGGTAATTAAAGTATAATTAATCAGGATTGATTAATTAAGATGATACTTAAAGTATGATTAATTAATTGGTTTAATTAATAATTAAGTAAGCAGGATTTATAGAATGAAGTAATTAATTTAATTCATTTTAAATTAATTAGAGATGATATAAATCATTACTTAGGATGGATGAATATTATTGAATGCTTTGCATTGTTTGATATCTCTGATGAGATATATGATATGTGATATGGATGTTTGGTTGAATTGTAATTATAATATGAATTATCTGTTTGTGATAATGTAGATTATCTATTGTGAATTATCTATCTGTGTAGTATAGATAACTGAATTGAATTGTTTTAACCTTAAAACAACTTGGCCTTAAAAGATACGTTTTGGATTTTGATGAGACCGGGATCGGGTTTCCGTATACCGGAATTCCAGGTCTGGAGACCCGAATACCACATCGATCCAAATTAACGATAGGTCGTGAATATCAAGTGAAGATGAAGATTTAGAGTGCAAGGGTTATTGTCGTTAACTCTGAGGGTGATTCCAAAACGAGTGTAACGAGATAATGCCTTCGGTTTCGTTCGAACCCGGAACGAACTTGTATGGATTGAATGCTTTCAGCACATCGTCAGGCGGACGATGAGCATTCTAAGTGATATGTTCTGATTAAAGGTAATCGTAACCTCAAGCCTCATCAACCGGGAATGGCTAAAACAGGGGAGGTGCAGCAAGGCTTCGTGGGTAGCACCCACTGAGAGCAAGATAGATCCCTGTCTAGAGGTCCCTTTTCTTTTATTCGGCTTAGTGTGTGGTTGGTCGCGCCAACTACAGGATTGTCTTGTTTGGGATTATCCAGTAAGGGATGGTTCCGGCTTTGTGTTGCAGGGGAGCGGGCGTACTCCTCGGTACGGTGATCTAGGCCACGTACTGTGACGGGCGGTACCCCAGTAGCCCTGCCATTGTATGGAATCCAAACTCCAATAAGTGCCGTACGTATTAGTTGTGCCCAACTATGTTGGAATGTGAGATGTAAGCATTTCAGCTATTTCTATATTTTACTTGAAAACCCTAGACCCTATTATAATAAAATCAGATTTCCTATCAAATGTTTTGGTTAGCGTAAGGTAAAAACTTACCCATGTTTATTTGTGGGGAGTCTTACGTGATACCTTTTCTTTCTAAAGGTTTTGAAGTTAAGCAAGTTTAACCTATTACTCACACCAGACCCATGTCTGACCCAAGTTGTTTATTTCTGTTTTATAAACTCTTGGGTACTCAAATTTTTACGAGTAGCCAAGGGATTCAGGTTTAGCTTTGACGAACTGTGAAGGAGCAATGGAGCAGGAGGCTTCAGCGTTCGTAGATATAGTATTCCGCTGTGTTGATATCTGTGTTAGAGTCTTGTATTGTATTTGAGTTGTAATATATAGACAGATGTTTATAACTGTCTAGTATGTGTTGTATAGTTGTGTAAACTCTGATAAGTGTTGTATACTATGTAATAGTTTATGTTATTAATATAATTTATTCTTTCCGCTGTGAGATAGTTGTTGTTGTTTCTTTCTTTCTTCTCTTCTTTTCTATTTTCTACCCTTTCTTTCTTCATAATGATCCGACTTTCTGTGGAGAAAAAGTCGGGTTATTACAGCTGTAACGACCCGCCACTCATTCCACAGAATGACGCATCATTAATAAGAAAGAAAGGGGTAGAAAATAGAAAAGAAGAGAAGAAACAAAGAAACAACAACAACTATCTCACAGCGGAAAGAATAAATTATATTAATAACATAAACTATTACATAGTATACAACACTTATCAGAGTTTACACAACTATACAACACATACTAGACAGTTATAAACATCTGTCTATATATTACAACTCAAATACAATACAAGACTCTAACACAGATATCAACACAGCGGAATACTATATCTACGAACGCCGAAGCCTCCTGCTCCATTGCTCCTCCACAATTCGTCAAAGCTAACCTGAATCCCTTGGCTACTCGTAAAAATTTGAGTACCCACTATTGACTTCTGTCAATAACTTAATCTGCATATAGTTTTCATGGGTTCACTACAAACCTATTGGCCCCTGCCAATATTGAATATAGTTTTCATGGGCTTACTATGAACCTGTCTTCTTGACATCTTCGTTTATACAGAGTTTTCATGGGCTTACTATGAACCTATTGGCCCTTGCCAATATTTTAAATTAATATTTTAGCATCCTTAATTTGTATTCACTACTGGGTCAACCTAGCTGGTTAATCTGCCCTTCCCCAAAGTATCGTTATGGGTTCATTACAATGTGAATAAATATATGAAGAAGAAATCATAACAGTATAATAATACCAACATCTGTGGTTTAATATCCTTGAAATCATTTTATATAAAACTTGGTTAATCCCTTTAACCTGTTAATCAAGGAAAACTTCTTCAAAAAATCCATTTCAAAACTCTTTATTTATGCCATGGTTTTCCTATAAAATGAGATTAGGTTAATTGTTTTGAAACCTTAAACATCACTTTTGAAACCCTGGTTAACTTCCTTCGAAAGCATAGAAAACTTCTTTCCAAAACACTAAGTATATACCTTTCGAAGCTCTTTAAATCATCTCTTTCAAAACCAAAATATACCTTTCGAAAGTACTAAAGCATTACGTAAAAATCTTTAGAAACATAGCTTCGAAAACAATGAACGTACCCCTTTCGAAACCATTGGGTTTACCTTTAAAACATCTTTTGGTTCTAAGTGAATATATACGAAAGTATCTCTTTCGAAACCTTTTATCTTTATAAAAATGTTTGGAGAAATTTGATGGCTTCGGAACCATCATTTTGAAAGCTTCAAAACACTTAAGTAAAACATTAAAGGTTAGCATCGAAACCCCCTTTCGAAGCCATTGCCGTCGAACCCTTGAAGCCCTTTCGAAAGCATTTAGGAACTGGCTTAGTATAAGTTTAAAACAAAGACTATCTCGAAAGCATTGATGGCTTCAATACACTCGAAAGGTAAAAGAACCGTAGTAGGTTTTCGACTAGGTCGGAACCATCATTTCCGAAAGCACTCTTTTATAAACAAAGAGATCTCATCCGAAAGCCCTATTTTTAATCAAATAAAGGTGGCAACAGGTTCAAAAGTTACAGGTTATCGACTTGGTCGAAAGCACCCTTCAAAAACGAGGCAGGCGCATATCTTTCAAAAGTAAACGATGGTTTTGACTCTATCGAAAGCAATGCTTTCGACACCCTGCCTTTCGCCCTTCACCAATCCACTTCGTACCAATCTCGTGGATACCATGTGTATTGGTTTCAACTGAGTCGAAGCGGAGGCATTGGAGTTGAAAGGCACTTCCAAAAGGGGTGGAACCTACTTTTTCTGGAAAAGCTGAATTAGTCCTAATTTTAGTAATGACTTTAAAACTAACCTGCCTTTTTGTAATTCTTTGATTGGTTGCCTTAAACCTTTTCAAATTCTTTACAACATAACTGACACTTATTCTCAGATCTAAATCAATGAAAATTACATAATTAAGCCCTTCCATTAAGCAAAACCAATTATGCAAATAAGTCTTTCTTCTAAAATAATTTATTTTTCAAAGTAAATCTCTTTGGAAAAATCCCCCTAAATTACAGAAATTCACTTTCATCATGTTACCTAATATACAAAATTCAAGACCCAATTTCTTGTTGAAATAATTGAAATTAAATTTAAACCCAATTTTATCGTATTTTTCTTTGAAAATTCATATTAAAATTTCCATAGCTTGAAAAATTATAAAAATTGAAACCCAACTCCAAAATCATAATTTACATAACATATAATTTTTCCATGGCATTTAAAAATCATTTACATTCGGTTTTACCCAGAAACCGTAAAAATCCATATTAAAATAATTTGATTTGAACAAACATGTTATAAATCCATGCATATCATCACCCAAACATCATTAAAATGAATTTAATCTTAAATCCGAAAACATATTATCATAGAACATAATAGAAATGGTATAAATTATTATTCACCCTGAATATGATAAGGAATTTGAGATTTGTTGAAGATTAATTCCCCCAGCTTTGATCCTTAGCTTTGATTTAATTTTCTCTTCTTTTCTTCCTTGTAATGGTCAGCCTTGCTTAGATTTACATTTGTATTGATTTTGAGAACTGAAATGCACATGAATGGGAAAATGGAATATGAATGGGTGTATAACTGTGAATACAGAGTGGTGCGGCTATTTACTAATATGCCCATGTTTTGATTAATAACATAAAAGCCATTTTAAGCCCATTTAGTTCATTAAGCACGGCCCTATAATTGTTTTATTCAAATCTTAGTCTCCTTATCATTCTTATTTTTACATTATTCTTTTAAATTTATCTAATTAAATCTCCTAAATAATGTTATCAAAAATTAGGGATGTTACACGATTCCTTTAGTCCTAAATCAGGACAAAGGAATATAAGTCAATCGGTTAATTCGACCCTATTCCTCCAGAACTGATTACTGCCCGGAAATAGGCAAGGTCGATAAGGAATACCCATGGTAGGGTAGATAAAAGCTCAAGTTTTCATAGATAGAAACTGACGTGCGGATAGAAATTTGATGACCATGCTTATAGCCCGGCAAGATGTGCTATATCGATGATAAGTGGGGACAGTCAATGGGTACCCTCGGTAAGCAGCTAGAGATAGGTGAGACCGAGGTTAGATGCCTGGAGGTAGGCATCCGGAGCATCGGTTCCTAGAGATGGGAACTGGTGCACAATCTGGACATTCACGACCGCACTTTCGGCCCAACATGAGATGCTTGGTCGAGGATAAGCGAGGATGGTTAGTGAATGCTTTCAATCAACACCCGAAAACATGTGAAGTTGAAAGCCAGAATCACAAAACAGTAACCATTAGACTCCTCTAATCCAGGATTAGGATCGGGAGAGTATAATCGTAATAGGGGCAATCGAATAATTTACCCCTTGCTACTAACCTTCGATCGAAACTTGAAGTAGGTCAAGGAATGTTGCCCAAAGTCTGGCATCTAGAACGCCAAGTCTCGGAGATAGGACTAGGTATGTGATGGAATTACAAATGGTATGGCTTCGCTTGCGGCCTAGCGAGACATGTTTGGCCAAGGTTAAGTGGTGGAAATCAATGGATAATATCAATCATGCCAGATTATAGGCGAGACCGAAGACATAATGATACGAACGTTTGAATCACTATTCCTCAGAAATAAGGAACCGCACAGAACTCGGATTATTTTTAACTTGTTATTGGTTGAAGGAAACACGACCTGGAATAAATAGGAATAACCATGGAGTTGGTTAAATAATATTTCTATTTAGCCAAATGAAAACACTTTGACGATAATAAAATAGAACTAAATAGTGGAGTATTACTAAAACATTGCAGGAATTTTACTTATATATACAAAGTTACAGAAAGTAAAAGCATTGCACAGACATAAGCATGTATAATATTTTCAAATTATAGTACATTCAAGTATGTTATATATGCAAGAATGGTATACAAAGTATAGAAATGCATATAGAACAGAGAGTGAAACAGAAAAGTAGTCTTTCATCATACACTAACTTTATATACAATGGACGCGGGGGCCGGTCTCGCACAATCATGGCCAAGGTACAACAAGCTGGAAAATTCAAAACCACAACCCAAAAGAATACAAATAGAGTCTATCTCGTTGTCGTTGGAAGGTCGACGAAGAGCCTATTTCTTGTTACCCTTCGTTTTCTTCTTGCCCGCCTTACTACTGAGCCATTGTAAGACCTCTTTTGGTTCTTCTTATCCCTTGGTGTTCTACCGTTAGATGGAGTAGAGTTGCCTTCAATGGTAATGGAGGCATGATCTCCAGGACAGTTGACGGGGGGCTTAGAGATCTCTATGGAGGCACCAGTGTTGTTACATTTTGAGGCCTTGATGGTAATGGGATGGACTTATAGAAAAGGCTATAGCTTCTTGGTACCAGCACTGGTGATAGCAATGTCTTCCTCCAGGGACTGCGAAGTGTCGTCTAATCCCTCAAAAGTTGCGATTCTTTTCGAATAAGGACTAGGAATGGAACTGGAAGGGAGGCTTGGAGTGACTAGTCCCTTAGTCATGGAGGCTGACTTTGTGGTAATAGCGACAAGGCCCGAGCCTTGAGTAGTTAACGACGGAGGTGGTGGTAGAGAAGGATGACCTACAAGGTCACAAATAAAGTGGTAAAAATTAGTAACAGTCTCAGGCAAGAACTGGATTATCCCAAATACGGGTGAGACAAGGGATATACCATTGCCCAAACTCGCTCATTGAGAAGGAAACTTAGAGATTTCCCACTCTGAGTTAGTAGGTCAATAAAGGGGGTATATAGGGTTCAATAGGAGTAATCATTATGGAAGTTGGAATAACCTAGGTGGCCTCGAAGCCGGCCTCCCTCTAAAATAGGTATATACATTGCAAGCTCTTTGGACTTAAGAGTTGAGGGTTCTGCCTAGCCCGATGCACTTGGATCGGTAAAAGATTCAATAGCAGCTTTAGCGACACCATCTTTCACCGCCAAGAAAGCTTTTCACTCTTCGAGCTTTAGCATGTCTTCATCGTTAAGGTAGTTGGCTTATAGCTCATCCTCGGTAAGGCCTTCAGCCAGTGCTTATGCCCATCATACAACCTCTTCCTAGGTGTCGGCAAGGGTGATGACATAAGTACTCCCCAACCACTTCAGGTTCTTGTACTGGATAACATAAGCGTAGGACTACTGAAGGGTGATGTTTATTTCCTCTCTTTCCTTAGCCTTCTGCTTTTTCAGGTCACTCAAAGCATGTATGGATGTAATGTAGTCAACTTGAGGTACCAACGTCTCGGTTTTCGACAAGAGTAAGGCAGAATCAAGCTTTTCATTTTCAATGCACAACTGCTGGATTTCAGCTGCATGGTCCTCGATAGTTTTATCCTTTGCTAGGACAGTTTTGTCCTTCGCGTGGAGGGCCAAGTCCTTGTCACCAAGTAGTGTCTTATGAGCAACATTGTCTTAATGGGTGGTCCTTAACAGATCTTTCATTATGACCTTGGCTTGGTTTTGAGCCTTCGTTATCTTCACGACCAATTTTTTAGCCTTACTCTCAGATTATAGAGCCTCATCTCTCTCTCTCTCTCATTCCCTATCTTCTCCAAATCCCTCTTGTATCCATTTATGAGGCAATCATAGGTTTTCTTTTTAGATTCAAATGACTTAATATTCATTTGGTTGATTCGATTGACATTAGAGAGGGCATAACAAAGTTTCTTCCACTCGTATCCTTGGTCGACAATCTCTTGGACCCATCTGGCTGGACTGGGCTGGAGGAGGAGGAGTTGAATGAGTGGTGATTCCTTTGGACGAGGAGAAGGAGGAATGATAGTAGCAAGTGAGAATGAAGCTGAAATTTGTTGCTACGGAGGAAGCTGAGGTTGAGATTGAGGCAGAGGAATGCTAGAAGATGAATCGTAGGGATCTTCGGAATCTTTATGCCTTTTCCTACGATCGTAGGAGTGTCTCTCTTTGGCATGTCTCTTCTTTCTATCACTTTCTGCCTCGTGTTCTTTTTTGCGGGTTCAATCTCCTTTAGTCTCTCGCCCTCTATAAGAACATGAGATTAGAAATTATAATACTACAATCGCTTAATGAGCCAAATATGTCATCTGCAGAATCACTCGAAGGAATCATCTCGGTTATTGGTGTCATGCTCGATTATGTGGTTTGATTTGAAGTGTTGATGACAATACACTTTGGACATGATAAGTCTAGAGGTTTGGTGCCATTGGGTGACGTCTCCCTATACGACTCATCTCCCTCTTGACCAATGTCATCATCACCATCACTCCCTTCATCACTGCCTTCTTCTACTTTATCCTCCTTCTCTTCTTCTCTTCCTTCTTCCATATCTCCTTCTTCATAAATCATTTCCATCTCGACTCTCTTATCCTTTTCTATTGGTACTTCACTAGCAATGTGCTTTTCTGTTGCGCTATCACAAAGCTCATCAACATTTATCATGACGGACGAGCCTTCAGCTTACCTTTAGTGACTGTCGTTAGAGTTGCGAGCAAAGGCAGAAGACCTGGTAGGCATCCAAGAAATACTCGGATGAATAGTAGTAGGAAAGAAAAAGTGGTTGGGATGTAGGAGATTGCATCAACAAAAGTTCTTATTCATTAGACGATAAGAGGTGGTGCATTTTCGAAAGCTAATTCTCTTAATAGTTTGCAGACTTTTAGTATGCTCTTTGCTTATGTCACGAGCAGGAATATCTATGAAGGAATTAGATAATAAGTCAAAAGCTTAAATGGTGAGAATTCAAGTGTGAAGAAGAACATAAAGGAATGACTCTTCCTTCCTGAAAGCCAAAGCCTATTTAATTCATACGGACATTGAATGAAGAATTACTCGTTTTTGAAGTACAAACGTTTATTATGGACAGCTTCGATGACCTTGCAATGACACCAAGCTTTGATGATCATGTAGGAAGGCGACTCCCTCTGTGACGACCCACCTTTTTGGACGGTTTAAATCGACAATAAACCACACATGTCTAACTCAAACCATTCAAAAGGGAGGATTGTCAATGGGATTTAATAAGAAAATAAGGGAAAAGAAGGAAAACAAAATACAGAATCTCGCAGCGGAATGACAAAATATAATGATCAAATAAATAGTTCATGAAGCTGTTTTACAATATACATTTGATCACACAACCTTTACAACAATCAAAGTACAATTAACAACATACCAATAATGATGCAGCGGAATAATACTAATAATATAATATACCAAACTCCATGTTCGTCCTCCAGAAATATTGTCTTCAACACTGAAAAGCTCAGACTGGCCCGAGCGTAATGAAAAGACAAATCACACGAGTCAGAACTAAAAGACCTTATGTAAGTTAAATCAACAACAAGTAAATATGAGTGTAATAGCTTCAGAGATGTTTATGGGATTTCACATCTCCTATCCAGTGTATAACGTGCGTGCAATAACTTAAGAGATGTTACAGGATTTTCCATCTCCTAAGGATCCGTCAAACTATCTATATGTAGTAAAATATGCTATATATGTAGTGTCTAATCAATAATATAAATATTAAAATAACATTAAGGATTTACATTAATCCCCCTTAACACATTTTTAAGCATTGTCCTATAGATTGCCTTTAACACCACCAGTAACGTCGGTAGTCAGGGAGGCGCCGTGATAAGACAACACTAAAACAAAATCGTAGTGGTCACATATAAGGATAAAAGTATGACAAGGCACGTGAGACAATGCCCAAGGAAGGATTCTACCAGTTTACCCTTTTTGGCTGGTGGTAACGCATCGTAGCTACGACCGCCCAACGAGTCCACCACCCCAAATCAAATCAAGGTACACCGATCAAGTCCAAAATCAATAATATAATACGAAGGGATGATGGCCCCTAAAGGTTGCGAACCCCTTGGCCATACATAGGCTCCTGGTTTAGTCATTTCTAATTGACACAGGTGTCGAGGTCATCCATCATCGTTCTCTTTCTTCAAATCCAGCAAACGTTCACAAAATCCAACCACTTCATTCTGGATTATCCACCACGTACACAATTATTAAAGTGGTTCCAATATTGACAGAGAGTATGCCAATAAGAGGCCTCGGTCTCTTTAATAACCAACGTCATTTTTCACACCGGTTGGTTCTTTTACATTTCAAAACCGATCCATATTTCATATCAAAATATCATATTCACTTCAAAATATCAAAATCATCATATTTACTCAAATATGTCATTTCACTTGAAAGTATCACTTCAAATTCCAACTTAGGTTATAACCTTATTTAACCCCGTTCATTTAAATCAACGCTTTAAATATAAACATTTCAACTTTGCACAGTTTGAAATTTTAGAAAATAGTTTGAATAGTTATAAATAGTTTAAGGATTTTAAAACGGTTTAATATAAAATGGTTTGAGTATTGAAAATGATTTGAATAGTAAAATAGCTTGGAAAAATCAAAATAATTTGAATATTAAAATGGATAGATTTAAAACAGTTTATATTAAAATAATTTATTTTGAAAATAGTATCAAATTAAACTATTTTTTTTCATTTTAACCAATTTATACCCATGTCCGATTTCAAATCAACAAACTCAATTTCCAATCTTTCAATTCAATTGACTAAATTTCAATTTAGTTTCAAATCAACTTGATTTCAATTTTAATTTGAATTAACTTCAATTTTTGAACACTCATTTTTAACTTCAAATTCGATTCAACAATCCAATTCAATGATTTAAATTTCAATTTAATTCTTATTTTAAACCATTTCAATTCATATCAATTTCAATTCCAATTCCACTTTGCTGATTTAAATCACTTAAATCAAATTAAACTTCATCATTCAATTTAAGGTTCAAACTTTAAAATAATTCAATTTTCAAAATTAACGTCATATATCGATTTATAACTTTACATTTCCAATTCAGTTCTTTAAAACAATTTCTTTTAACCAATTTCAATTTCAACATTTCAAAGCTTAATTCGAAAATACTTCAATTCACAAAAATCCAAAATTTTATTTCTTTTAAACAATATTATTTAATCAAAATCCAACAATCAAGATTTTTAAAACTACTAAATTTAACCAATCCGGTGTCCGTATATAATTTTTTACCCTATGGCCAAGTGATAAGTTATTTCAATTTAAATTATAGGGATGGATATATATCATTTCAATCCAAATCAAGGTGTCATAGGTATATATCATTTCAACCTATTTCTTAGTTCATTTTCAATGGTCAAAATGATAATATAAATGATGTCAATATATAAATAGGTAATAATAGGGATATATCCAAAATAAATAAACAACCATACATCCAACATTAATCAATAACATACAATAACAAACAACATACAAATCAACCAACATATCACAACAGTTACCAATTATCCATTATCGGTGTTAACAAGCGATTGAATTCAATATTAAATTAAATGTCAATTTAAATTCAATATAAAATTCAAATTAATTTAAATGTCAATTAAAACTTCCAAATAGCAACCAATAAAATTCTTATCACTTCATAAATTTAATTCAACTAACATAAGAAGGTTTAGTATTGCGTGAGTGGGTTAAATCACCCACCTTTGATTTATAGTCGATTAAAAATCCAATAAAAGGTCAAAAATCCAATAGTCTCCAAATTCAACCAAGCCAGTTCCTTGTTGTCCAAAATTTCGATACGAACCCATTGGAAGAAAACGCGTGCAAATCCTAGTTCGTATGCAAAAGTTATTCGAGTTAGAAGATATAAATTTAAAATTTAAAATTAAATAAAAGGCAAAAGGGGAAATAACGTTACCAGCCTAAACCCTAATCGACTAATCGCGCACGCTAACTCATACAGCCGCCACCCTCTTCTTCAGATCACCACCGCTAGGAGCCTCAACTGCCTGATCGGACTTCGCCGCTGTCATCACCAGGCTGAGGCGCCCCTACGCCTGAGCGCTGCCACGCACGACGCCACCAGAGCCGACTGCCTCCACCCCGTTAGTTCGTCGTTTCTGGCGATCCACGACACTTCTAGACCAAAGTAACTGTATGGATCGCCCCTACTCATCGCCCTCTACGCTGCAGCACTTCTTGATCGTCGAATCGTTGCAAATCCACCGTTGAATTGCAAAAATCTACAATGGACAACCGAGGAAAGATTGCTGATTTATGGACAAACCGAAGATCAATTGCAAAAACGAACTGCAGATGCAAATTATGTTCGTCGAGAGCTTCGCGATGATGTATAATTCGATAGGTTTTGAGGAGTTTAAATTTTTCGATTTGATTTGGAATTGTAATTATAGTTTGAGATGTCTGCCATTGAGAAGGAACAGTTAATGAAATAGATAGATAGAAATTGTACGTATAGACAATATAAATAAAAGACTGCTAGGGTTTATAATAGCCATATATATAGACAAAGCTGAAATAGGAATAGATGGCATAGATCGAATTGGATCAAAGCGACAACAAGGACCCGAAAATCCTGTTTCGTTCCCGAAACGAAAATAGGTCATCCCATTTATCAAAATATACGTTTTCAATATTTCTAAACTCAATGGAACTATTTTCAAACCCTAATTCTATTGTATACAGAATTTAGCCTTTAAAAATCAAATTATATTCATTTAAATTCCTTTAATTGATTTCTACGCGTTTCGAGCTCGCACGATCAAACGATATGTCCGATCGCTACGAAACTTGAAATCCGATAATAATTCATTATTATAGACCCGATGAAACTAGTTTCGTCAAAATTTGAAACAGTGCCCAAACAGACTAATTTTCACGTTAATTAAATGAATTATTAATTTAAAAATCAATTTAATCACTTTTAAATTCAATTTAAAAGTTAACCATTTTCATCATTCCTGATTACATAGAAATTTAATGATCCTTTTTAAAATTAAATTTTCCATGTAAAAATCTAATATTTAAATATTACATAACTTTCAACGTTCAATTACACTGTAATAAAATCCCAGTTAATTATATTTTAAATTTAAATATATTTTATTATTTTGATTTACATGTTCTTATTATCAAATCAACAAATACCTTATGAATTTCGTTAACATAAGTCTCCATCTTATTTCACTCAACTCTACTATTAACATCTTTTAACATATTAATTGCAATATTTCAATTACATTAAATTTCAACATTTGATTTCTAAATTAATTTCAAATGGATTTAATAATAAGATGATAAATAAAGCAGTATTTACATTTAAGTACTTTAAACACATTTATCAATTTTATTATTTACTAACAAAATCTATGTATAACACATATGGTTTCCTATTGCATGTTAAAACCAACCAAAACAACTAACAATGATTTCTCTTTTTAATACACTTTTAAATTTCTTCCTTATTAACTTCCATTATTACCATTAATTGGAATTTCATTAAACAATTGTCAATTTCATTCAATTAGCATTACTAATTTATATTCTAATAAATTTTCCCATTTATAAATCATAAATTTTAATTTCACACAATAATAAATTCCAAAAATCTTATTAAATTGAATATTTTTATTTATCGAAAATACGGGTCATTACAATATAATATATATATATATAATTTTTAATAAATTGATTTTGTTAATTTTATTGTGTTGGATGTTAGTAAATGATAATATTTAATTATTGTCATTTATTGTTTGATTAGTCAAAGTTCTTAAAACTATTGACTATTGTAGGTTATAAGAAAATGTAAGTTATAAATATGGTATTAATTATGGCTTACAAATAAAATGAATTTAACAGGAATTGAGAACTTAGATTCCGGTGTTTGAATTTAGTTTTTAAAGATTTTGGAAAAAGTAATATTAGTATTATTTGGAAGTATTTGCAAATTGAAATGTTTTCAAAATGTGTTCAAAAGGTACTTGAAAGAAATGTTTTAAAAGAAATTTTAAGAAAATAAGTTCTGTACTCCCCTCTTCTGTTGTTGGAAAATAATTTCAGTGATGATCGCAACATCATCGACGTTCATTTTCGAGTTTCAAAATGGGAAGACCACTATTGTAGTTTTACTACACAGTTGTTTTGATAAACAATTTTTGATTAAAATTTTCTAAGTACGATTTGATATACAAAAGAGATAAGTATATATTACTTCGATGTGATTAGAAATGAAACACGGTATTTAGTTCTTAAGTTTTCTAATAAATAGTGATTTTCAATTATTGGAATAGAATGGAATCTTGGTTAATTTAAAAATTTGGAAACTTCTAAATTGAAATTTGAATTAGGAGGTAATTGTTTAATGGAAATATTAAGAAATTGAAGTTGTAACTTGTAGATTAAAAGATAATTAAAATTAAGAAGATGTAAATTATTGGGCATTTTTGCGGACTAAAATGAATAAGATAAATTTGTATAATGTTCAATTACATTCTAAAAACATACATAAAACTTACCAGAAATGTAAAAAGTTGAAATGTTAAATATGAATATGTAATAGAATATTATACAAGTAAAAGCTTAATAGCAAAAATGCTTCAATCTGAACATATATTTATAAATAAAAGAATTAAGATGTTACAAGAAATGTTATAAACATAAGTTATTGTTTTGAAATGCTTAGTAATTAAACTGAATAGTAAAAAGTTAATACTATTTCAACAAATGATTATAAACTTAAGAAATTGTTGAAATGATTTATTAATAGATTTAATATTAATTTATTCATAGGTAGATGTAATATTAAATGATACTGTATATGAAGGAATAAATGTGAAAAAAAGAGTAAAGAAACTTAAATATGAAATGGTTCACTAATGAATATTACTGTTAGATGGAAGTCAAAGTTACTTAATAATAAATGTGAATTAAACTACAAAAAACTTATGTAATACTTTAAGAATTGATTCATTCATGTTCTAACTATTAAATGAAATAATTTATGTAAGTAAATGAATATAAATTAATAAAAGATGTCATTGTATGAATGAATGAAATAAATAAAAGGTAAATAATGTGAAAAGAAACCAATCGAATAAACTTCAATAATATTTAAAATTCTAAGTTGTTTGGCTTATGGGAAGTTACGGAAATGATACTTCAAATTGTTTGAGGTTGTATGAATATTATATTAAGTAATTATCTAAGGCTATTGAGCGTAAGGTATGCTTGGTAGTTTATTTATCACCCTTGTATGATGAAATGTTTCTGAACATGGACAATCTATTAGTTTTGGTTGCTATGGATGTGTGATTGATTCTTTTATTTCATACAATGGTTGTACTGCTTTTGTTTGCAAATGATTGTTATATTTGTCTGTTGCTTGTACTATTAATTGAAACAACTAAAATATATTACTCTTTTACATAATTTTAACTCTTTTGGATTATGTAAGTAAAATACAGGTTTATGGAAGCAATGGCTAATGCTTTTGGTTTCATAAATAGAGTTTTTTTCTCGACAAATATGTTATGATTACGGTTTTTGGAACGATATTTTATTGTATTTCCCATGGTTTGGGATGTTTTTTTATTGAAATATGATATATACAATGTAATTATTGATATTATTATTTTTTCGGACCTATCCGTGCATATGAGACTTTGCTAAAAAATTTTCGAAAATTTAGGACTTAAATTTTTTTTGTAGAGATTGAGTTAATTTTAGTTTTTTTATTAAACTTAATTATGTAAGTTTAAAGTGTTTATAAACTGAATATTTTGAATAAAATTATATCAAACCTCTTGATTCTTTCTTGTTCCTTTTCGAGGATGAAAAGTTTTGAGTGGGGGAGATTATAACGACCCGTATTTTCGATAATAAAAAATATTCAATTTAATAAGATTTTTGGAATTTATTATTGTGTGAAATTAAAATTTATGATTTGTAAATGGGAAAAATTATTAGAATATAGTAATGCCGATTGAATGAAATTGACAATTGTTTAATGAAATTCCAATTAATGGTAATAATGGAAGTTAATAAGGAAGAAAATTAAAGGTGTATTAAAAAGAGAAATCAATGTTAGTTGTTTTGGTTGGTTTTAACATGCAATAGGAAACCAAATGTTTTATACATAGATTTTGTTAGTAAACAATAAAATTGATAAATGTGTTTAAAGTACTTAAATGTAAATACTGCTTTATTTATCATCTTATTACTAAATCCATTTGAAATTACTTTGGAAATCAAATGTTGAAATTTAATGTAATTGAATTATTGTAATTAATATGTTAAAAGATGTTAACTGTGGAGTTGAGTGAAATAAGATGGAGACATATGTTAATAAAATTCATAAGGTATTTGTTGATTTGATAATAAGAACCTGTAGATCAAAATAATAGAATTTATTTAAATTTAAAATATAATTAACTAGGATTTTATTACAGTGTAATTGAACGCTAAAATTTGATTAATATTTAAATATTAGATTTTTACATTGAAAATTTAATTTTAAAAAAGATCATTAAATTTCTATGTAACCGGGAATGATGAAAATAGTTAACTTTTAAATTGAATTTAAAAGTGATTAAATTGATTTTTAAATTAATAATTCATTTAATTAACATGAAAATTAGTCCGTTTGGGCACTGTCTCGGATTTTGACGAAACAAGTTTCATCGGATCCGTAATAGTGAATTATTATAGCATTTCAAGTTTCGTAGCGATCTGACATATCGTTTAATCGTGCGAGCTCGAAACGCGTAGAAATCAACTAAAGGAATTTAAATGAATATAATTTGATTTTTAAAGGCTAACTTCTATGTACAATAGAATTAGGGTTTGAAACTAGTTCCATTGAGTGTAAAAATATTAAAAACCTATATTTTAATATATGGGATGACCTATTTTCGTTTGCCGAACGAAACAGGCTTTTCGGGTCTTTGTTGTCGCTTCGACCTAATTCGATCCGTGCCATCTATTCATGTTTCAGCTTTGTCTATATATAGGCTATTATAAACCCTAGCAGTCTTTTATTTCTATTTTCTGTACGTACAATTTCTAGCTATCTGTTTCATTAAATGTTCCTTCTCAATGGCAGACATCTCAAACTCTAATTACAATTCCAAATCAAATCAAAAAAATTTAACTCCTCAAAACCTATCGAATTATATATCATCGCGAAGCTCTCAACGAATGTAATCTGCATCTGTAGTTCGTTTTTGCAATTGAGCTTCGGTTTGTCCAGAAATCGGCAATCTTTCCTCGGCCGTCCGTTGTAGGGTTTTCCAATTCAACGGAGGATTTGCAACGATTCGATGATCAGGAAGTGCTGCAGCGTAGAGGGTGACGAGTAGGGGCGATCCATAGAGTTACTTTGGTCTAGAAGTGTCATGGATCGCCAGAAATGGTAAACTAACGGCAGTGGAGGCGGTCGGCTCTGGCGGCGTCGTACGTGGCCGCGACTCAGGCGTAGGGGCGCCTCAACCTGGTGATGACAGTGGCGAAGTCCGATCAGGCAGTTGAGGCTCCTAGCGGCGACGATCTGGAGAAGAGGGTGGCGGCCGTATGAGTTAGCGTGCGCGATTGGTCGATTAGGGTTTAGGCGGGTAATGTGATTTCCCCTTTTGCCCTTTATTTAATTTTAAATTTTAAATTTATATCTTCTAACTCGAATAACTTTTGCATACGAACTAGGATTTGCACGCGGTTTCTTCCAATGGGTTCGTATCGAAATTTTGGACAACAAGGAACTGGTTTGGTTGAATTTGAAGACTGTTGGATTTTTGACCTTTTATTGGATTTTTAATCGACTATAAATCAAAGGTGAGTGATTTAACCCACTCACGCAATACTAAACCTTCTTATGTTAGTTGAATTAAATTTATGAAGTGATAAGAATTTTATTGGTTGCTGTTTGGTAGTTTAAATTGACATTTAAATTAATTTGAATTTTATATTGAATTTAAATTGACGTTTAATTTAATATTGAATTCAATTGCTTGTTAACACCGATAATGGATAATTGGTAACTGTTGTGATATATTGGTTGATTTGTATGTTGTTTGTTATTGTATGATATTGATTGATGTTGGATGTATGGTTGTTTATTTATTTTGAATATATCCCTATTATTACCTATTTATTTATTGACATCATTTATATTATCATTTGGACCATTGAAAATGAACTAAGAAATAGGTTGAAATGGTATATACCTATGACACCTTGATTTGGATTGAAATGATATATATCCATCCCTATAATCTAAATTGAAATAACTGATCACTTGGCCATAGGGTAGAAAATTATATACGGACACCAGATTGGTTAAATTTAGTAGTTTTAAAAATCTTGATTGTTGGATTTTGATTAAATAATATTGTTTAAAAGAAATAAAATTATGGATTTTTGTGAATTGAAGTATTTTCGAATTAAGCTTTGAAATGTTGAAATTGAAATTGGTTAAAAGAAATTGTTTTAAAGAACTGAATTGGAAATGTGAAGTTATAAATCGATATATGACTTTAATTTTGAAAATTGAATTATTTTAAAGTTTGAACCTTAAATTGAATGATGAATTTTTATTTGATTTAAGTGATTTAAATCAGCAAATGGAATTGGAATTGAAATTGATATGAATTAAAATGGTTTAAAATAAGAATTAAATTGAAATTTAAATCATTGAATTAGATTGTTGAATCGAATTTGAAGTTAAAAATGAATGTTCGAAAATTGAAGTTAATTCGAATTGAAATTGAAATCAAGTTGATTTGAAACTAAATTGAAATTGAGTCAATTGAATTGAAAGATTGGAAATTGAGTTTGTTGATTTGAAATCGGACATGGGTCCAGATTGGTTGAAATGGAAAGAAATAGTTTGATTTGATACAATTTTCAAAATAAATTATTTTAATATAAACTGTTTAAAATCTATCCTTTTTAATATTCAAATTATTTTGATTTTTCCAACCTATTTTACTATATAAATCATTTTCAATACTCAAACCACTTTATATTAAACCGTTTTAAAATCCTTAAACCATTTAAACTATTGAACTATTTATAACTATTCAAACTATTTTCTAAAATTTCAAACTGTGCAAAGTTGAAATGTTTATATTTAAATCGTTGATTTAAATGCGAATGGGGTTAAATAAGGTTATAACCTAAGTTGGAATTTGAAATGATACTTTCAAGTGAAATGATATATTTGAGTAAATATGATGATTTTGATATTTTGAAGTGAATATGATATTTTGATATCAAATATGAATCGGTTTTGAAATGTAAAAGAACCTACCGGTGTGAAAAATGATGTTTGGTTGTTAAAGAGACCGGGGGCTCTTATTGGCATACTCTCTGTCAATATTGGAACCACTTTAACAACTGTTTATGTGGTGGATGATCCAGAAAGAAGTGGTTGGATTTGGTGAATATTTAATGGATTTGAAGAAAGAGAGCGATGATGGATGACCCCGACACTTGTGTCAATTGGAAATGACTAAAACATGAGCCTTTGTCTGGCAAAGGGATTCGCAACCTTTAGGGGCCATCACCCCTTCGTATTATATTATTGATTTTGGACTTGATCGGTACACCTTGATTTGATTTGGGGGTGGTGGACTCGGTGGGCGGTCGTAGCTATGATGCGTTACCACCAGCCAGAAAGGGTAAACTGGTAGAATCCTACCTTGGGCATTGTCTCACGTGCCTTGTCATACTTTTATCCTTATATGCGACCACTACGATTTTGTTTTAGTGTTGTCTTATCTAGGCGCCTCCCTGACTACCGACGTTAATGGTGGTGTGTAACGACCCGTATTTTTAAACATTTAAAAATATTAAATTAAATAAGATTTTTGAATAAAAATTTTATAAATAATTTTTTTCTTCAGATTTTACTAAAACAAATTTAATTATAATACAAGTTATGAGCTTAAGTAAAATTTCTATTAATGAAACATGTTTGCAATAATGTAAGGATGATAACAAATGCTAGTGTGTATTTTAATAACATTGGTTTGAGTGAAATTAACAATTGTCTGAATGTAAATTTCCAATTGATTGGAATAATAAATGTTAATAAAGAATAATAAATGTTTCTTTGTTAAAGAAAATCATATGTTTATTTATTTGAAATGTTTGGTAGCTGAAAGATTGATGGCACAGACGAGAAACTATTATTTGGTAAGAAATGTATAATTCCTGTTTGTATCCAATAGTGTATAAATATGTTTAAATTACTATTAGATAGGAAATAATTGTTCTATTTCTCATTACATTTATTTTGTCCAGTTTGAAATTCTCCTTTGTAAACAATTGAAATTAATGTAATTGAATAATTTCAATTAATGGTAGAGAGGACACCAAATTGTAAATTAATAGGTGTAATTAAACGTAGTTATGTTTTGTGAAAATATAAGGAAAGTTGATTTAATGAAAATAACATTTATACCAAATAAAATGAATGTTTCATTTGTGAATGTATGTTTAATTTTGATTAAAATAAAAAATAGAATCATTGATTTAAAGGAAGAAATATATGTATATTTGAGCTGTGTTTTAGCATACAAATGGATTACAAGAGTAGTAAAATAATTTATTTAAGTAAGTTATTATTGCTCTACTATACAAACAACAAATTTATAAAGGTGTTTAAATGACTAAAGGAAACAATTATTCTATTTTTCATCCATTTTAGTTGTCTGTTTTGAAATTTAACTTTGGAAGTAATTGCAATTAATGTTATTGAAATATTTCAATTTGAAGGGAAGAAAACGTTGATTGCAATTAATAGATTTAATAAAAGAAATGCACCTTTTAAAAAAAAACCCAACCCAGAGCCCTGATGAAATCGAAAGGATGAGATGAGCTCCCCCCTAGCCTGGTCCGACCACAGACAGGAGGGTTTTAAGCCAGCCCAACACAGAGATTTGATGCCCCCAACCCAATTACAGGTTTTATGGGGACCCACCTCCACTTTGGACCTTTTCTTTTTCCGTCCATTAACCTTCTATTTCCTATCTGACTAAAACAAAGTACGTACAGAAATTCCTCATTTGAGAAACTTTCTGCGTACTCTTCTTCTTCTTGTTGCTCAAATCTACAGAAAACTCCAAACCCCAAAACTCCTAAATCTCCAAATCAAATTCCATCCTTCCTCTTTCAAACCCTAGCCTACCTCTCTCCTCTTGCCTCCACCCACCTCCATCACCACCCACAACCCACGGTAGTAACCCATGGCCAAAGCCCCACCTTCCCTCTCCTCTTCTTTCTCCTTTTTCCCTTCATTTTCCCTTCCATTTTCCCTCTTTCTTCCCCTTATTTCCATGGCTTCAATATTCCACTAAAATACACCAAATCAAATAATTTTTCTTTTGAAACCGTGTATAATTTCAATGGGAACAACTTTGTTGTTGAACATTTCTTCCCATTCCGAATATTTCTATACCAAAAAATCTATTTTTAAAGTCCTTTCTTGGGTCTAGTTTTGGTCGAAAATACCCCATATTGTATCAATCATATCTCCTTCGGGAATGAATCAAATTATGTGATTCTTTTTTGTTAGATCATTTATATTTCCAGTGGCTTTAACTTTCTTTTAGATCAGTTCTTCAAATTCCTTAATTTTCTATGCTAAAAACTCAAATATTTTCAAAGTATTTTTGAACTCAGATTTTCAACTCAGAAAACACCTCTATTTTTTTGACCATAACTTCCTCAAGGCAAAAGATTTTTAAGTGATTCTTTTTTTTAAAGTGGAGAGAAAATAATTTGCAATAACTTTATAGTTAGTCACTTTTACAAATTCAGTAATATTCTGGTCCGAATATGTTCTTAAAGATGACCTAGTTTCAGGTTTGTCCGTAGTTTGGACCTTGGGTTGTTTGGAAGTTGGAAGTAGTTGAAACTTGTTTATTGATTCGTGTTCGTGTCTAAAATTTGTTGGATTTGCTTTGCATTTGGATCTTTGCTAGGAATCTCCATATTGCTCTATTTTTATCATCACCTTCGTTGCCACGAAAGGTGAGCAAACACTCACAACTACTAGATTTTCTTATGTTAGTTAAATGGAATTTATGATGTGACTAGAAATTGATTAGTTGCTGTTTAGTATATTTTAAATTGTCATTCAAGTTAAATCCGACTTTTATTGAATTTAATTGCTATTTAATTTAATATTGAAATTTAAATTGCCAGTTAAATAACTGTTAATGATAACCAATAAATTGTTGGTTGTTATTGGTTGATTTCAATGATGATTGTGTTGTATGTTCAATTGTTGATATTTGGATGGATGTTATTGGTTGACATTTTGGATGATTGGATGTTATTTATGTCTATATCTCTGTTATCCCTATGGGTTGATGTAACGACCCGCTATTTTGGACCATCCGCATCCGCACATGTCGGACTTGAATGATTCAAAATACCGAATTGTTAATTTAAATTTGGCAAAACTGAACATATGCAGTAAGTAAATAATCACAGATCACAGACACAGAGTAATAAATGCAGCGGAAGCAAAAGATAGTAGTTCATGAAGCTACTATATACATATCAGAGTAAAATAAGGTACAACAGATGTCTCAGATACAATAATCAAATACAAGAATCAGAATACAATCACTGGAATCAACTGAATATCTGAAAGCTGGATAGATAGCTGGATCTCCAAGCGAAGCTCCAACTCCAAAGGTGAGTCTCGAATACTGGTACACTCAGTCTGACCCGAGCGTAAAATAAAACACAAAACACTCGAGTCAGGATTAACATTTTTATATCAATAAATCCAACTCAAGTGAAATAGCAACCGAAATACAAGTAACTCAAAGGATGTTTGGAATAACCATCCTTTAAGGATCCGTTAAACTATCTACTATGTAGTAGTGTATGGTAAATAGATAATGTCTATCAGTAATATAAAGTATCAAAATAGTGTGAAGGCGTTACCATTATTCCCCTTAACACATTTTTTATAAGTGTTATAGTCTATACAGCACTGTAAACTCCACCGTAAACTAGTGGGCTATCAAGGAGTACTCCATAGGTATAACACAAAACAAATCGTAGTGGTCGCGCATAGGGATACAAGTATGACAAGGCACATGAGGCAATACCCAAGATAGTGAAACTACCGTTTGCCTGATCCGGACTGGTGAGAACGCATCGCCGCAGCGATCGCAACACCGCAAAACAACACTCCGAAATCAAGGGTGCACCAATCGACAACAAGTAATGAGTAGTTTTCGAAGAAGTGTGTTCGCTCGAGGTAGCTAACCCCCATTTGGCCTGGCACGGCTCCTGTTTTAGTTATTTCCAATTTGACACAAGTGTCAAGGCTATCCATTATCGTTCTCTTTCTTCAGTCATCACGTTCATCATTCCAACCACTTCATTCTGGATCACACTCCGCGTATAGTTATTAAAGTGGTTTTCGGTTTAGACAGTGAGTATGTCCTTAACCGATTCCGGTCTCTTTAATAACTTTCGTAATTATTACACCGATTGGTCGTTTATATTTTTCAAAACCAAATCAAATTCAATTTCAAATAGAATTTGTAAACCAACATTTCATTTGTCTTTCAAATCAATTTCCATAATTTACGTTTCAAAACTTCCAAATTCATAATTTCAAAATCTTATAATACAATTTCAATTTCTATTTAAAACAATTCAACTATTGATTCAAGTTCGTATATAAGTTTCATTCCGAAATCATTTAAATTAATTTAATTTAACATTTAAATCAATTTAATTTCATTTATCGATTTCATTCAATATTCATTAAGTAAATTTGCCATTCAAAACAATTTCTATTAAATTTCCAATTCATTAAATCCATTATTTAAATTTAACTTCCTTATATCAAAACTTACAAATTGAATTAAATTAAATTCATCAAATCAAATTCTTTAAATTTCAAGTCTTACATTAATTTCAATAAATCACATTTTATTTCTTGTTAAAGAAATTGAATTTCACATATTTAATTTTAGTTACAAGTTTCAAAACTCAATTAAATAAGAAACTTATTTTACTTATTCAAGAAGTTAAATTTCACTTATTAAAGAATTCAATTTTACTTAATTATTAAATAATTCAATCTTATTTAATTATTAAATAATTTCAAAACTTAACTATTATAAAATTTCAAAACTTAATTATTAAATAATTCCAAAACTTAATTCAATCATTCTCAAATTAAACAACGTTCTTTCATCAACTACTATGTTAATATTTTGTTTCAAATTATTAAATATTAACATTCTCTTTTGATTAAAATTCAAATTTCAACTTCATTTCAAAACCATATTATTTATTCAAATAAAATCTTTATTTTATTTTTAAATCAAATTATCGACCAATCGGGTTTATTTAATTCTCTATCCTAAGTCAAGTTCATTTGGGTATTTATCATTTCAACCCGATTCCAATTCAACTCAAAATCAAAGCATAGCAAAAGGGAACTTGCAGTGTGACAACTGGGATGGTGTCAAAGTAAATAAACAAGCAATAACAGCAACCAATATCAATCCAATAATCAATTCAAATAATCCCGAAATAATCGTGTTAATTCACATTGTTGTTTGTGCAAATTAATATAATTATTCCTAGAATCTACACTATCATTTCATGTAGATTAAAGATTATTACACTAATATTAATACGGTTCTTCAATTTATATCTATTATTCAATTTCAAACTACATCAATTTAAACAGCATACCTTTAAATGGTTTAAGTACAATTAACCATATTTCTACATGTCAATTTATTTAAACATTTAAAGGGGTCATATTATGCAAATATCATCAAATCAATTTAACACATATATCAAATCTAACTATCCTACATCAAATTTCAATTTCAAATTATTTATCACTTACAACATTAACAATTTAACGTCCAATGTAAACAACAAACAATCAATCAATTATCAACCAAACTGAATTATCATCGTTTAAATAACAGATAATGGTGTCAGATGTCACAGGTGAACTGATACAGGTAATAGCATATATAACAGTGTAATTAACTAACAGCAGCATATTTCAATTGTCGTTTCAATTGAAATCAGATTAAATAAATAAAAGAACATTAATCGTGAGTGATTGCTCACCTTTCGAGGCTATAGAGACGAATGAGAATGAGACGAGTCATGAATCCAAGCACGAATTTCAAAGCAAAGCTAGATGGACACGGATTTGACGGACAAGCTAATAGACAAGAATATAGACGAAATCAGAACCGGACCGATGTAGACAAAAATCGAAACAAAAGTATATTATATTATTATTTTCTTAAACCAATATTCAATTTAAATTACATGTTATATTTCAAATCATAATACATATCCAAATCACTTTATATTATAATTTAGAATCTAAAAGAACCCAATATATATATATATATAAACTAATATATTATACAACTAGATGACATACGTAGGTTATATAAATAAATATATACTTAAAAAAATATTTTATACTTAAAATCATATACAAAGCATATATCACCTAACAGCCGAAACCATTATAAAATTTATAGAGTAATACAGGCTTATATATATTACAGTAAACATTACCCATTTAGGTATGCACGCATAAAAAAGAAAAATGCTGACAAAAAAAATCGAATAGGAGACAATGAACCAAAACACGACAGCTCACATATATCTTCATATGTGCTTTATATCTTATAAACAATCATACCAGTTATTTACGTATACATTAAAGTTAATATAAATTTGAACACATGGTAAAAATATTTACATTTCAAAAGCGTTGTTTTAAATAAACACATATTAAACATCTGTGAACAAGTTTTAATGCAAAAAAAATATATATACCTGAATATATTAAATCAATGTACAGACTAACTTCAAATACTTTACATAAAACAGACTCATATGTTCAAACAAATATATATACAACAACACTATCATATATATAACTCTATGCAGTGGATCCAAAAATGAATAACCTTTAAAATCTAACAAAAACTGCACATAAACCCACAGCTTGTAATATAAACCATTATACACTAATACAAATATATATGCGGCTATCCAGAGTTATTAAACAAAAGTATCATATATACATCAGCTTTCAACAGTAAAACAAACATCACCTTCAAAAACAGATACCACCAGATCTTTTTAAAATATATGAAAATATCCACGTATAAACGAATAAAATTTTTATATTCTTACCAACATTATATATATATAACGTTTTTTATAAAATATACCCACAAAACTTATATATGGCAACCCATAGGAAAATGAATGCATACCTTAACACATATATGTAGATAAATATGCACGTGCTCAATATATATTTACATACCTAATAAAAAAAAATTCAAAAGGAATGCTGTAGCATCACTAGAACAAGCTGAACCAATGGAGGCCTACAGCCTTCATGCGCTAGAGGCAGGTGATAGATGGTGCGAAAATCAAGGGTCTGGCGCGGGGTCGAGGGGATTTGCATGCGTGGGGATGTGATATAAAGTCTGAAGGAGAGAGTGTGTGGTGGCTGCACAACGGCGGAGGAAGCAAGGTCGGCTGAGGGGAAGGCGAGTGGAGAAGGCGGAGAGGTGGGTGGAGCACGGTTGTGGCCACGGAGGACAACAGGTTGGGCTGTGGTACTGTTGCAGAGCCGTGGGCAGTGGGGAGGCCGTAGCCAATGGTGGCCGAAGGGGGAGGCGGTTTGCGTGGCACGTTGCTTGGGTTCATGCTCGGCAAAGTGTGGCCGGCAAGGCTAGGAAGGTCGACGAAGTTGGTGGCCGAGCTTTGAGAGGGAAGACACGCGTGGATTTGACGAGGGAGTGGCAATGAACAGGGAAGGGAGAAGGCCGGGTGTACGCTGTCTCAAGTGCTTGCATGGAGCTGACGAGGTCTGGTGTGGCAGTGGGTCGGTGGGCTGGAAAACGTAGTGGACTTGGAGGAAGGACATGCGGAGGTGGCGAGGCACAGTAGATGAGTGGTGTTTGAATTCATGGGAGACGATAATAGCTTCAGGAGATAAAAGCTAGCTTCCTCTTTTTATGGTAAAGTTTCAAAATAAATAAAAAAGTAACCGAGTGAAAGAACAAGAAAACAAAACAAAAAATTTAATGGGCAAAGAAAAAGAAAGAAGAGCAGGGGAATGAATGGATGGGTGGGGTGAATGGCACAGGCTTCAACAAATAACGCACGCTTAAGATAAAATAATATATCTTCATGAAGAAGACAACACGAAAATGGAAAGCAAACGTTTCATTGTGCTAGTATCCAGCTGTATTAATTCAAACTAGGGAATAGTGACAGCCGGTGTGAATATAAAAAGGCAAGTGTTGTTTGAGTTAACACGGCAGATAACAGAAGGACAATAGAAAGTGAATGGCTCAAAACGGATACCACCGATACGGTTAACTGTTCCACGGACTTCGCCGCGTATCGGACCCTAAGCACACAAATGAATATACTACGGAGGTCAACATGACGCGACAGTCAATACGGTACACAGATATCAGTGGTATGATCGAATTATAAAAATTCAAATTTTTCTACTACGAAAAATGCAAGAAAAACACAGAAAAATAAGATCGACGGAGCTAAAGAAGTCCGAATTTTGAAAAACGAAAAATGCCGTCTTGCTCAAAAGATGGTTTAGAATTTTTCTATGTAAAAATATATAGGTTTCGAAAACGTTTTATTTTCATTACATTTTTACTGATTTAAACCAAAATGACGTGACTGAAATTTACTTTCATATTTTCTGACGAAACTTTACAATTTCCTATGTTTAAATAGACGCATTTTAAATATCGAATTTTTGTTGTGAAATTTTATTGTTTATTTTTTTATTTAACGAAAATTTCATTTAACGCAAAACGCACGTTTCCTGCGTTAAAATTATTATTTTGGTTTCTGTTATTGGTTACAACTATTTCATATTATTACATTACGTTTTTAATATGTATTACATTATCGGTCTTATTGAAATTGGTCGTCTACGAATTTTGTTTTGGATTTGTAACTTATATACAAAGAGATTTTCATTTAATAAATCGTAAAATTTTATTTCTATCGGATTTTTTTTAATTAAAATTTTATTTAATTTAGTATTTTTAAAGTGTTAAAAATACGGGTCATTACAGTTGAAATGATACATACCCGAACGATATTATAAATTAAGGGAAAATCGTTGTGGGTTGAAATGATAAACTTGAGCAGTTTTCATTGATGTGGAAATGTTGATTTTTGATACTGGTTGAAATGACATATACCCATATAATTTCTTGAATTTGGACTTTTATTTGGAGTTGAATTATTTGAAGGGTTTAAGGTAATTCAAACTTTGGATTTGTTTTAATTAGATAAATAAAACTGATATTTCGATTTATTTGAAACCCTTTAAATGATTATATTCACGTTGTACACTTGATAGGAGATGAAGTCCTGTAACATATATGAAACCATTGCACTAATATTTTTATTTTACTTGTTTTCATTTGACTTACATAAGATCTTTTAGTTCTGACTCGAGTGTTTTGTCTTTTCATTACGCTTGGGTCAGTCTGAGCTTTTCAGTGTATTGAAGACTATTTTTTGGAGGACGAAGACGAAGATTTGGTATATTATTGTTATTTATTATTCCACTGCATTATGTGTTCCGCTGCATTATTTGTTTATTTCTGATGTATGTATAACTCTGATTTGAATTGTAAAAGTGTAATCAAATGTTATTTGTAAAACAGCTTCATGAACTGTTTATTTGATTATTATATTTTGTCGTTCCGCTATGAGATTCTGTGTTTTTTCCTTTCTTTTTCTAATTTACCCCATTAAAATTCCTCCCTTTTGAATGGTTTGAGTCTGACATGTGTGGTTTATTGTCGATTTGAACCGTCCAAAATGGTGGGTCGTTACATGGTGTCAAAGGCAAACTATAGGACAATGCTTAAAAATGTGTTAAGGGGGATTAATGTAAAGCCTTAATGCTATTTTAATATTTATATTATTGATTAGACACTACATATATAGATAGATAGTTTGACGGATCCTTAGGAGATGGAAAATCCCATAACATCTCTTAAGTTATTGCACGCACGTTATACACTGGATATGAGATGTGAAATCCCGTAAACACTCATATTTACTTGTTGTTGATTTAACTTACATAAGATCTTTTAGTTCTGACTCGTGCGATTTGTCTTTTCATTATGCTCGGGTCAGTCTGAACTTTTCAGTGTTGAAGACATTATTTCTGGAGGACGAACATGGAGTTTGGTATATTATATTATTATTACTATTCTACTGCATCATTATTGGTATGTTGTTAATTGTACTCTGATTGTTGTAAAGGTTGTGTAATCAAATGTATATTGTAAAACATTTTCATGAACTGTTTATTTGATCATTATATTTTGTCATTCCGCTGCGAGATTCTGTATTTTGTTTTTCTTCTTTTCTCTTATTTTCTTATTAAATCCCATTGACAATCCTCCCTTTTGAATGGTTTGAGTTAGACATGTGTGGTTTATTGTCAATTTAAACCATCCAAAAAGGTGGGTTGTTACACCCACCGTTGCTTAAAGCTCAGGACATAAGTTAGTTGTGACGACCCTAAATTTTGAACATTTGAAATTGAAATATTTAATTGATTTTAAATATTTGAAAGTGTAACAACCAGGAGATTTTCGACCTCGAAAATCTACATCAATACGCCCACTGTATCGAATGCCGAATATCTAAGTGCCGAAAATACCAGGTCATTAGGGTTAAAAAAGAAGGAGGTAGAAGAAGAAAATAGAATACAACATCAGAATCTCACAATCGCAGCGGAATAATATATAATAGATAACATCTGATCTTTACAGGAAAGAAACTATATCTGTTTTTGTACATTACATCATCAGAGTACAATACAATCAGAATCAAATACTGGAGAGTTATATTAACTTGTCCTACAAACAGAATACACAGTATACACAACACAGCGGAATATACAACAAGTACGAGTGATACGTCTCTCCATCCAGCTCGTCTCCTGAGCTCCACAGAATCCTATCATGTATCTGAAATACTCGGTCTGATCCGAGCATTATAATAAAATAACATCCGAGTCAGTCTGGAAAACCAGCGTGAGACAACACACTCAATTGGATTATTAAAGTTTTCCAAACCCTTTGAAATCAAGGGCATCTCGTAAGACCATGCCACAAATCAAGGGCATCAAGTACAACACTTTAGATTTTAAAAATAATTTAGAAACACTTTATTATAAAATATACTTTAAATTAAGAACTACTGTTTCCTGGGGATTTGACCAGGCAACTAGTACTCGGCAATAAGTGCTCGGCATCAGAGAGTGACCGACATCAAGGAGTGTTCGACGAAGCACTGTCCGTCCAGGAGTGTTCGGCGAAGCAACTGACATCCATGAGTACTCGGCATAGTACTCGGCATCCATTGGTGTCCGGCGTCCAGTAATGTTCGGCGTACAAGAGTACTCGGCGTCAAGGCTGCTCGGCATACAAGAGTACTCGGCATCCCATGGTGTTCGGCGAGGCACTTGACAACCAGGAGTGTTCGGCGAGGCACCCAACATCCAACGAGTGCTCGACAACAAGTGTGCTCGGCATCAAGACTGCTCGGCATACCAGAGTGCTCAGCAACGAGAGCGCTCGACGTCAAGACTGTTCGGCATTTAAGTAGTTTTCGGCATACAGGAGTACTCGACGTAGTACCCGGTGGGATTAGAAGTACTCGGCGTAAGGGCACTCGGCGTCTATAAGAGCGTTCGGCTTCAACTGACTAACACCCTACACTTCCCAAACATCAACCACCTCGTTCGGCATAGACGGGACCGTTCGGCGTCAGAGCGTTCGGCACATCTGTGGTTCGGCATACAGCGCTCACTATACTCGGGCTGGAGTGTTCGGCCAACAGCCCACTTGGGAAGTCCAGCCCATCTTTGCCTATAAATAGAGGGGCAGGGTCACAGTGAAAGGGATCCTTTTTTGGAGAGAAGACGGGGAGACTCTGCCATTTCCAAGACTCATCTTCTCTACTTAAACAACTTCATTCAAGCATTTGATTCACGAATTGTATTTGTAATCAACAATAAAGAAGATCAATAAAGTTTAACCTCAAAGTGGACGCAGGCAATTACGCTGAACCACTATAAATTTGGTGTTCTTACTTTCTGCATTTAAATTAGTATTGTCTTCTCTGTTTAATTTACTTTCATCATTTATATCTCTACACAATCTTTCTGAACGAGGTTAGTGACCAATTTTGGTGCTAACACTTTGGTGCTTTCACCGAGAATCGAATTCTCAGACCTCAAGGATCTGCTTTGAAGCTACTGGATTGAACAAATCCCCCAAAGAAGATCCGACTTACTGATAGGACATCCGTTGATTCTACTCAGAGTTCATACCGATAACTCTACAATGGCAAGACCACGTACCAGGTCAGCTTCTCTTAATGCGGATGCCCGAGAGACTGCTAGCGTGCAACAAGCAGGACCTAGCAATCAACCGGCGATCCCGAGTGCAGGGATTGCCGCTCAAGAACAGACTCCAGTTGTCACCAGAGTAGAGTTCAATGACTTGATGAGATAACTTAGGGAAAGCAGGAGACAACTGGGAGAACAGATGCAAGCTAATGCCAACCTGATGGCACAACTCACTCAACAGCAGCAACAGAATGCTGGGGGCAATCCTGCTGCTTATTCCTCATCTGACAGCTCTACTTCTTCTGATGAACCACCCAGGCGTAGACACCGCAAGACTGAAGCTGCAAGGGCGGATGCTGCTGTTCGAACAGCTGGAGACCGCAACCAAGCCAGAACTGGGAGCTTCAGAACCGGAGTACAGATGGAGGATGGAGCTCCAGATCATCAAAATGCTAACAATGTTGAGCCTCAAGACGCACGATTGGCAGATCGCCAGGAAAGGAGGCATCAGCATGGACAGGCGCGTAGAACTGACTCCAACCTCCCAGCTTCCATACAAACACCCGATCTGACAGCCATGATCAGGCAACTGATGAAAGAAAATCAGGGCTTATCAAATGACGACTGGGGAGTGTCAAGAAGTCATACTCCATTCACGGATGTTGTGCTGCAAGCGGCGTACTCCAAGAAGTTTAGCATGCCAACTATTCCTGCATACGAAGGAAAGACTGACCCCAGACAACATGTAATGAGGTATGAATGGATGATGGATTCAGCCAGAGCAAATGATCCCACCAAGTGTAGGTGCTTTCCGATTACTCTATCTGGGATCGCTACTATGTGGTTCACCCGACTTCCTCCGTGATCTGTATCAAGTTTCGAGGAGTTAGCAAAGAAGTTTATTGAGCAATTCAGGATACACACTACACGCCCGAAGGACGTGATGTCTCTGTCAAGTGTAATCCAAAATCCCGGAGAGTCGCTGAAGGAGTACTTACAAAGATTCCACGTTGCGGCAACTGAAGTCAGTAATCCCAACGACCATGCAATCCTAATGGCTGTAATGAGAGGTGTAGATCCGGATTCTAAATTTGGAGACTGGCTGGCAGGAAAACCTCCGGCTACGCTAGAGCGTTTCTACTCCAAGGCACACCAGTTCATAAGAAGAGAGGAAGCTAGGTGGGTACGACGAGATAAGGCACCGGGACCTGCCCAAGAGTCAATCAAGAGCAACATTGCTGTGAAGCAATCTGGAGACAATTCGGGAAAGGTCCAAGTCAATGTCCAGAGTAAGCCTGTGCAGCCCAAAGAGTCCGGAGGAAGAAGTCAAGGAAAGAGGAAAGAAGTGGGAAAGTGGAAGTCGAGAATTCCAAGCTACAGCGAGTACACTCCGCTAAACGCCCCACTTGAGAACATTTACCTATCCACCTGCAATACTTTTCAGTACAGAAAACCACGTCCAAAAGAATCAACTGAAGAACAGAAGCGGACTGGGAAATATTGCTGCTTCCATGAAACTTATGGACACAACACGGAAGAATGCAGACACCTGCATGACGCTATCGAGAAATTGATCAGAAAAAAGAAGTTGCAAGAATTTGTAAAGGATCCACAGGAAGGAGGACAGGGAACGTCCAACCCAGGTCGTGCACCAGCTCCACGTCATCCTGAGGAGCCTGCTCGGACTGTTGGAAGACTGGTCATAAATACAATTATCGGCGGACCTCATCCCGCAGATAAGAACTGGCAAGAGATGGAACGATATGCAAGCTCCTTGAAGCATGCAGATTTTGAGTGATGTTCGAACGTAGAGGACGGGGCCCCTGCTAAGCAGCAGCGCGTGATGACAGACGATATTGTGTTCAGGAACAAAGACGCTGATCAGGTAGAGGCTCCGACCATCGATCCCATGGTCATATCTGCAACGATCGGACCAGCATATGTAAAAAGAATTTTGATTGATTGTGGAAGTTCAGTCAACATCATCTTCAAGAAGGCCTACGATCAGATGAAGCTAGAGACAAAAGACTTGAAACCATCCAAAGCTCGTATCCACGGCTTTAACGGCGCTGCGACTGATGCATTAGGATATGTCGAGTTACCAGTTGAACTGGGACAAGGCGAGCGTCGGAGGGTACGAATTCTACCCTTTGTAGTTTTGGATGTGGACTCTCCGTATAATGTTTTCTTGGGTCGGCCGGCCCTGGTTGAATTTAGGGCGGCATTAGCCCCGTGGTGCTTAACTTTGAAGTTTCCGACTGACAAAGGAGTAGGCATTGTTCACGGTGACCAAGCAGCTGGTCGTTCCTGTTATGTGGCCGAGCTTCAAGAGGCCCACCGGAGGGAGAAGGGAAAGGTTGCGGACAACCCCGTCCGCATCCTCAATACGGATAATTGACAAGTAGCGCCCGAGCCCTGGCTCGGGCATAGTTCTCGGATCTACGGAGATATAGATCCGAGAGACGACGATGAGAAACCCAGGGAAGAGAAGGCGGCACCGGCTGAATTAACAATTGACATTTCAGTTAGCCGTGGCGACCCCTTGCGAATACTGAAGATCGGATCACAGCTTGGCCCCGCAATGACTGAAGACCTTAGCGACTTCCTCCGGGCGAATCTTGATGTTTTCGCCTGGACGCATTCTGATATGTGTGGGATTTCTCCCGCCATCACGAGTCATATGTTGAACATAGACCCGAAATACGTCCCAGTCAAGCAAAAAAGGAGAGGAATGGATCCGGAGAGATCCGCCGCTCTTGGAGAGGAGGTGGACAAACTCAAGGCGAATGGGTTCGTCCGCGACGCCCTCTACCCTGAATGGGTATCCAACCCCGTGCTAGTAAAGAAGGCGAATGGCAAATGGAGGACTTGCGTAGATTATTCCGACTTGAACAAAGCGTGCCCAAAGGACAGTTTCCCGTTGCCTAGGATCGATCAGCTGGTCGACTCCACCGCAGGACACGAGCTGTTGTCATTCATGGACGCGTACTCAGGATACAACCAAATCCCAATGCATATTCCGAATCAAGAACACACCAGCTTCGTTACAAATGTCGGACTATATTGCTATATAGTGATGCCCTTCGGATTGAAGAATGCTGGAGCGACTTATCAACGTTTGGTGAATCGAATGTTCAAGGACCAGCTAGGCAAAACCATGGAAGTCTATGTGGATGACATGCTCGTAAAGTCACGACGGTCAAACGACCACATTCAAGACTTAGCTGAAATGTTTAACATACTCAGGTTTTATGGAATGAAGATCAACCCGCTGAAGTGTTCTTTCGGTGTTGCATCAGGGAAGTTTTTAGGATTCATCGTCAACGCTAGGGGAATCGAAGCCAACCCAGAAAAGATCCAAGCCATTCGAGATGTACAAGCGCCCAGGACTATAAAGCAGGTACAGAGCTTGAACGGAAAAGTAGCTGCGCTGAGTCGATTTATATCCAAGGCAACTGACAAGTGCATCCCGTTCTTTGACATAATAAAGAAAGGAAGGAGAAATTTTGAATGGACGTCTAGCTGCGAGGAAGCATTCCGGAATCTGGTAAGGCATCTGGAGAGCCCACCAATGCTATCTAAACCAGTTGACCATGAGATGCTGTACGTTTACTTGGCTATATCCCCTCATGCGATAAGCGCAGCTTTGGTTCGTGAGGAGGATCGAGTCCAGAAGCCGGTATATTATGTTAGCAAGCATTTAACGGGGGCAGAGAAGAATTACCCTAAAATCGAGAAATTGGCTTATTGCTTGGTGATTGCATCACACAAGCTGCACCCATACTTTCAAGCGCATTCAATCGGTGTTTATACCGATCAACCCCTGAGGCAGGTACTTCAACGACCGGAAACTTCTGGAAGATTGCTAAAATGGAACATCGAGTTGAGCCAATTCGATATCGCGTACTTACCATGGAGAGCCATCCGAGGGCAAGCGTTAGCAGACTTCATCGCTGAATTTACCATACCCATCAAACCGGACGATCACGACATCATTCCCCCCATTCGATGGAAATTATACACTGACGGTGCATCAAACGACCGTTGCTCCGGCGCGGGCGTAGTTCTTATAACTCCGGAAAACCGATCAATCTGTTATGCCCTGAAGCTCGATTTCCCGGCTACGAACAACGAAGCTGAATATGAAGCACTGATCGCTGGCTTGAAGCTCATCAAAGAACTCGGGATCGAATCAGTCGAAATCTTTTGTGACTCGCAGTTGGTGGTTTACCAAGTACGAGGAGACTACCAAGCAAAAGGACGAAAGCTTGCTCCGTAACTCGTTCAGGTCCAAGAACTACTATCAAATCTTGAGCGTTATGACATTTCACATATCCCGCGAGAACAGAACAAAGAAGCCGACTTGTTGGCTAAGTTCGCAAGTACCGACGATGCTCAACAAATGGGATTGTATCCCGTTGAAGTCTTGCATGCCCCGAGCATAGACGAGATGAAAATCGATCGCGTGTTGGAAACAGAAATCGAAAAGGACTCGTGGATAACCCCATTCAAACTGTACCTGACAACCGGGGCTTTACCAGAAAGAAGAAGCGAAAGACGACAGGTCCTTCGGAAGGCTGCGCGGTACGTAATACAGGGTGGATCCATGTACCGAAAAGGATTCTCAGTCCCATTATTACGATGCATCGCTCATGATGAAACAAAGCGAGTCTTGAGGGAAGTTCACGAAGGGGAATGTGGCGACCATACTAGGGGGCAAACGCTAGCAAAGAAGATCCTCCGCTATGGATATTACTGGCCCACCGTAAACCGGGATGCCGCGGACTACGCAAGAAAATGCGACAAGTGTCAGAGATATGCAAAAATCCCGAGGGCTCCATCAACGGAACTCACACAAATGATCAGTCCTTGGCCGTTTGCGATCTGGGGAATCGACATAATCGGCTCTTTGCCTCTATCCAAAGGTGGTGCGAAATACGCAATAGTTGCAGTCGACTATTTCACGAAATGGGCTGAGGCAGAACCTTTGGCCACTATCACCTCTAAGAAGGTCATTAACTTCGTTGTACGAAACATTATATGCCGCTTTGGCCTTCCACGCACCATCATTACAGACAACGGAACGCAATTCGAAAGTAGAGAGTTCAAAGAGTTCTGTTTAAAGTACGGCATCGAGAAAAAGTTCGCCGCCGTTGCACACCCAAAAGCTAACGGACAAGTCGAGGCCGTTAACAAAATAATCAAGTCCATACTAAAGAAGCGTCTAGAGAAGGTTGGAGGCAAATGGGTAGATGAACTCCCGACAGCATTATGGGCGTATAGAACTACCCACAAGTCCGCGACCGGCCACACTCCGTTCGCCTTGGCATACGGCTCTGAAGCCGTTATACCCGTGGAACTTGAAGTTCCATCGCACCGAGTGACATACTATGATCCCAAGACGAACCAAAACCTCTTGCTGGAATCACTGGACTGCATCGATGAAAAGCTGGAAGAAGCTGAATTAAGGGCGGCGGCGCACAGACATCGAGTCAAGCGTTACTATGACGGCAGAGTCCGCCCAAGAATCTTTGATGTGGGAGATCTCGTTCTGAAACGAGTCTTCCCGGTACCATCACGCATGAATCCCAGCTGGGAAGGTCCATACGCCATTGAACGGAAGCTTGGAGAAGGAACATTCAAGCTAGCGACCGTTGATGGCGCGACACTCCCCCGAGCATGGAACGGTGAACATTTGCGGCACTATTACATTTTGCATGTTTCCCTTTCTTGTTATAGGCACTATTGTTTCCTGCATGTTTCCATTCAATAATGACTTAGTTTCCTTTTAAAGTTGTAATCGAGCGATTTAGTTGATTTTCATTAATAAAGGCTTGAAGCCACATTCTCTATGAAGTTTCTATATCTCTTAATTGGATGATAAATTACATTATCCGGCGCGACATACAGACTCGTACGAACGATTCCAAATCTCCGAATCCCCAGAGCGCGGATCGGAATAATCTAAGTCCCCAGAGCGCGGACTAGAGTACAAACGATTCCAAATCTCCGAATCCCCAGAGCGCGGATCGGAGTACTCTAAGTCCCCAGAGCGCAGACTAGAGTATAAACGATTCCAAATCTCCGAATCCCCAGAGCGCGGATCGGAATACTCTAAGTCCCCAGAGCGCGGACTAGAGTATAAACGATTCCAAATCTCTGAATCCCCAGAGCGCGGATCGGAGTACTCTAAGTCCCCAGAGCGCGGACTAGAGTATAAACGATTCCAAATCTCCGAATCCCCAGAGCGCGGATCGGAGTACTCTAAGTCCCCAGAGCGCGGACTAGAGTATAAACGATTCCAAATCTCCGAATCCCCAGAGCGCGGATCGGAGTACTCTAAGTCCCCAGAGCGCGGACTAGAGTACAAACGATTCCAAATCTCCGAATCCCCAGAGCGCGGATCGGAGTACTCTAAGTCCCCAGAGCGCGGACTAGAGTATAAACGATTCCAAATCTCCGAATCCCCAGAGCACGGATCGGAGTACTCTAAGTCCCCAGTGCGCAGACTAGAGTATAAACGATTCCAAATCTCCGAATCCCCAGAGCGCGGATCGGAGTACTCTAAGTCCCCAGAGCGCGGACTAGAGTATAAACGATTCCAAATCTCCGAATCCCCAGAGCGCGGATCGGAGTACTCTAAGTCCCCAGAGCACGGACTAGAGTATAAACGATTCCAAATCTCCGAATCCCCAAAGCGCGGATCGGAGTACTCTAAGTCCCCAGAGCGCGGACTAGAGTATAAACGATTCCAAATCTCCGAATCCCCAGAGCGCGGATCGGAGTACTCTAAGTCCACAGAGCGCGGACTAGAGTATAAACGATTCCAAATCTCCGAATCCCCAGAGCGCGGATCGGAGTACTCTAAGTCCCCCGAGCGCGGACTAGAGTATAAACGGTTCCAAATCTCCGAATCCCCAGAGCGCGGATCGGAGTACTCTAAGTCCCCAGAGCGCGGACTAGAGCATAAACTATTTCAAGCCTCCAAGTCCCCGGGACATAGAGTCAACAAGAAGTCCAAGTACTCGAAAGATGTGGAACGAGAGGTACGCCATGTCCAAAAATGTTTGAACTGCACAAGAATGGACCGGGAGATAGTGCAACTCATAAGAACTTGAGTTATGGCTACAATTAGTCAGCAAACCAAATAAAGACAAGAGAATCATTCAAACAAAAAAGAAACTAAAACTTTATTCAATAAGTCCAAAATGAGGATACATGATCACTCCTACAAAATTCAGACCTCTCTATACAAACTACAAATCATGGGAGATAAAAAACGATTACAAAACTTAATCAGGAAACTTGTTGAACAAGTGCATCGATTATTTCTTCGACTTCTTCTTCTTGTCTGCCTTTGGTGTTTCCGACGACTCCTCTCCCTCACGCTTTTTCTTGGACTTTTTGCTTGCTAGAGAGGCGAAGTCGGGAGTAGGAGACGGAACATCTAGCGGTTTGGACCTGCCCGGGAGAATGATTTTCAAAGGTCTATTCCGCGGGTCAGTGAGTTCCAATACTTCAGATTCAACTTTGACTTTGACCTTTTTCTTCTCCTCGTCGGCGAGACGGTCCTTCATGCTCATCTCTGAAGTATGTTCAAAGGCGCCAGTGATTTTAACTTCATCGCTTCCTTCGGCAGGAGACGAAGTATCAAGTTTGTCATCATCAAGCGCCCCGATCACTTGAGCGTCTGGACCGGGAGTTATCCCTGCATGAGCCACGTCGCTTGTTTTCCCTGCTTCCTCCTTGGCGTCATCGCTCCTCGGAGTTAGCTCGGCGTCAGAACAACCTGCATGAAAATATAAGAAGTGGGCATTAGAACGAATAACCATTGCTGAAAAATGACTGGATCTCTTCGACTTCTAGAGAAAGAAGAATTTCCTACCAGGATCCGGTTGGCTATCGGTGGCGCGCGGGGTTTCACCTTCCAGGATAGGTGACAGCACATGAATGCCGAGCCCGGGATCTTCGGGATCATAACTGGCATGCTGCTCGAATGGATCAAGCGCCGACCGACCGGCCGATTGAGCAGCATAAGGAGCGGCGATATGAGGAGTAGTAGCGTCGGCCTCTGACGGGCCAGCCTCGTCGTTCTTCTCTTTCGAAGGGGAAGAGCCTTTGCCATAAAGAGCCAATGCTGCGGATAAATCCGATGGCTCATTCCCCCTCAGGAACTCCTTCACCAATGCATCCCCGTCGATCTCTTCGGAGCCTGACTCGACTTTCTTGATCTTTATCAGAGTTTCCCATGCCTCAGCCAGGGATTCGTGGTAGCCGTCGCCCAAGAATGTTAGGTCGCGGTGCATAAGGACGCGAGCTCCGTACTCGGCGATCAGCGGGTCAAACATACTCTTGACCTCTTCCCTGCCGGCCTCTGCGGCCGCCTCAAGGCGAGAATCAAGCTCCTCCACAGCCATTCTTTTGCCCTCCTCACGGGCCTCATCCTTCATTTTCTCGACCCCGGCAAGTTCGTTGTCGAGCTTTGTCTTCAGGAGTCGGGTAGCAACAATCTCATCACAATATCGCTGCGATTCTTCCTAAGCAGCTATTTTATCTTCTTTCTCCTTGGAGAGTTGTTCTTTCAGCTCTTTGACTTGAGTAGCGAGCGCGTCCCTTTCTTTTTGGACAGAGTCTTTTTCTAGGGCAAGGGCGCCGCTGCGCTGAACTGCTTCGTCAAGCTCCTTTTTGTGAGCCACCTCTAAGGGAGCAACTGCCTCAGCAGTATCTTTCGCACCTTGTTCAGCGACTTCTAGCTTCGACTTATACGAAGCAAGCTCTTCGTCTTGGAGTTTGATGATTTTCTTATCGCTGTCGGCCTCCAGATTCAGACGGTCAATCTCGTGTTGACGCTCGACAGATACTTCCGAGATCTTCTCCACCAAGTGCACGAATGCGTCATGTTGAACATAGACGTCATTGTTGCAGGCAATGGCACTTTGCTTCACGTGCCCAGGAATGTGATGGATGGCTGGGAGGAATTTCAAGCCGTCAAAACAGATTTTCGGAAACTTGGCCTTAAGGTCGACCATCTTTTTCGCAACAGTTGGGTCCACGGCAGGAGTAGGAGGAGGAGGCTTAGAGAATTCCATTCTTTTACACTGCTCTCGAACTTGCCTCGTACTCGATGAACTGGAATGTTGTTCTCGAGCAGCATCAGACTGATAACCCTTCTACAAAGACTTCTCTTTATCCGGCTCAGTTGGAGGAGGAAGATCGCTGGACTGGGAAGATTGAGAGTGTGCTTTCTTGCAGTGAGACGACTCGCGCGGACGATTGTCCCTATCTTCATAATCACCTCGGTCCCGGCGTCTGCCTGAACCGGAATCCCGTCCGGAGTGATGGAATATAGAAGACCCCTGAAGGCGATCAAGTCCGTGTGAGCGGCCCATATCACCTGCAAAGAAGGGAGATAACAACGAGTTAAGGAGACTTCACGAATTAAAAAGACTTGAAGTATATTATGGAATGCGCATGTGCGTGTGTGTCCTAGTGTTCCCCCCGACGGACCCGTTCGTTTATCTTTGCTAATCGGAGTATTGTCTCCTTGAACCAGGAGTTGAACTCCTACATTGCCTCTAGCGGGCGAAGAGAATTTGAGAGCTTCAGGATCATCGAACCCGTAATTAAGTATGTCTTCGGGAATAGAAAGGTTCGATAGACCTCTCAAGGAACTTTCCAGATGCTGCGAAGAAGCCTCTTTCTCAGGAGGGGTAGGCGTAACTTTTGAGGTGCCACCAACTTTCTCCTTTTGAACCGTGTATTTCAACTTCTTCTTTCCCTTCGAAGGGGAGGATGATGTCTCAATATCCTGAACTTCGATTGCCGGATTCCAAGCGGGACCCACGTTCTCGCCCTGAGTTTCGGGGGCATCATCCTCTTTGTGCTCGCCTTCTTCGTGCGTGTCGGGAGCGCGACGCGACGACGGTCCGGCAAGTTTTTTCCCTTTACCAGATGGAGGTTTGGGAATTGTAACACCTTCTGGAAGGCTGATCCGACGACCAGGGGCTAGCAAGCCGAACCCCAACAGCGATTCATTTGAAATGATAGCTCGGATATCTCAATCCTCGGCCGGAAGAGCTCTAATCGCATCGACAGCATCAGAATATCCTCGGCCTTCCGGGCGTGGGCTGATACCTGAAAAGATGAAACGGAAAGTTAGGAAAGACATGCTCGGGTTAAATACGAATAGTAACTCGGCAGAGAGACTTACTGCCTTCAACCCATCTCCTAGCGAAACCGGAAGGGCAGCGCACATAGAACCATTCCTGTTTGTACAGGGCGAATTTGCTACAGGCCCCTGTCAAGATCTGGCACTTGTGGTATGGCTCGAGGAACATGAAGGAAGGGCTATCTTTCCGTCTCTTGAACATATAAATGTATCGGATATCACCGGGGGTTGGAGGTCTGGAGAAGACGGTCATGAAAAGTAAATAAGTCCTATATAGAAACGCATGGCCATTCGGGTGCAGCTGCGACGGAGCTATGTCTATACACTGCAGCACATCCCGGAGAAATAAATTGAATGGAGGCACGCTGCCCATCCAACACATGAACTTGTTGCAGGCTGTGTACCCGACTGGGGGTAGATGAGAGCGGTCGTGTCTCGAAGGAACTAACACGTCAGCAAAGGGAATCCCGTGAATGGAACATATCCGTCGCAGAGTGGCCTCGTTGATCTTCGAGGCTTGAGAATCGATCGGATTGTCCAGTAAGATGGTTGACTCCAGAGCATCGGGCGCCAAGTTATGAGCGGGAGAGATTGACGGGTTAGAAGTATCTGCGGCTCCTTGCCTCGATGACGGCCCAGGCCTGTCGGATATGGTGGCGGAGCTAGATTTTCTCGACATCCCGAATAAATAACTAAATGCTTGAGAAAGCTATACTTGAAAAACGTCGAACGTTAGAATTAGCAACACGAGTTTTCCCCCCACGTGGTGTGTGAACTAGTGCAAGCAATTGTGTACAGACAATAAGAATGTTTTAAAAGATATAATAATTAGCTTCGAATCATCGCCTTCGAAGACCGTCATCGCTGACCGTCTCAAAAAGCCCGCCTTGAGGTGATTACAGTTCCAAATTCAAAAGACATATGGTTTCTAAAGTAACCGGCCTAAGTGTAGTATGACATTTATACTGTTCGGCATTTAAGTAATTTTCGGCATTCAAGATTATTCGTCCTAAGTATAGTGTTCGGCTGTGTTTGGCTCGGTTTAAAGAGTGTTCGGCAATTGTATTGTTCGGCATGTCAAGTGTTCGGCAATTGTATTGTTCGGCATGTCAAGTGTTCGGCAATTGTATTGTTCGGCATGTCAAGTGTTCGGCAATTGTATTGTTCGGCATGTCAAGTGTTCGGCAATTGTATTGTTCGACATGTCAATTGATCGGCATTTAAGTAATGTTCGGCATGTCGATTGTTCGGTCTGGGTTATCATTCGGCTAAAAGTGGTCTCCACCACGATGTCAACTTCACCCTACACCATCTCCGTCTGCGCCGAACGTCAGGGACAGATCGCTCGGCGAAGACTACACTGTTCAGCATCCCATCTTTCTTTTCCTTCCATTCTTGTTCGGCGCAAAGGAGCTAGCCCTAACTAGACAACTCCAAGCATGCGAGCCATTTCTGCTCGACGCTTATTATACGATCATGGAAAGGTCACGTTTCCCATGAAAACAACCTAAGTCTTGTGTTGAAGTAATCTAAATCACAGAAGGATTGATACCTAATTCGACGATCGAAGTTGAGAATGGATTATATAGGCTTTATATCTGGTAGGATGGGGAGAGTTGAAAGTCTCTAAGGAATGGCTGAAAAGAAGGCGTAAAGGGAAAAGAGACGGTGAGGACCTGGTTATATAGAGGGAGGTAGAAGTTGAAGAGGCTATACCCGGTAGAACCGGTCAACACCGAAGGGTTCGACATCGTAGCAGTATGACGTTCGGCACACGAGGTACGTTCGGCTTCGAGCGTATCGTTCGGCATCTAAATCTCGTTCGTCTTGCACCTCCTTCGCTAGCACTCTCGAGAAGGTACCTCCGAGGTAGATTGTACCAGATTCAAAGCGCATCACGTTCGGCCACGCAATACACTTTGGGGGGCAAGTGTTTCCTGGGGATTTGACCAGGCAACTAGTACTCGGCAATAAGTGCTCGGCATCAGAGAGTGACCGGCATCAAGGAGTGTTCGGCGAAGCACTGTCCGTCCAGGAGTGTTCGGCGAAGCAACTGACATCCATGAGTACTCGGCATAGTACTCGGCATCCATTGGTGTCCGGCGTCCAGTAATGTTCGGCGTACAAGAGTACTCGGCGTCAAAGCTGCTCGGCATACAAGAGTACTCGGCATCCCATGGTGTTCGGCGAGGCACTTGACAACCAGGAGTGTTCGGCGAGGCACCCAACATCCAACGAGTGCTCGGCAACAAGTGTGCTCGGCATCAAGACTGCTCGGCATACCAGAGTGCTCAGCAACGAGAGCGCTCGGCGTCAAGACTGTTCGGCATTTAAGTAGTTTTCGGCATACAGGAGTACTCAGCGTAGTACCCGGTGGGATTAGAAGTACTCGGCGTAAGGGCACTCGGCGTCTAGAAGAGCGTTCGGCTTCAACTGACTAACACCCTACACTTCCCAAACATCAACCACCTCGTTCGGCATAGACGGGACCGTTCGGCGTCAGAGCGTTCGGCACATCTGTGGTTCGGCGTACAGAGCTCACTATACTCGGGCTGGAGTGTTCGGCCAACAGCCCACTTGGGAAGTCCAGCCCATCTTTGCCTATAAATAGAGGGGCAGGGTCACAGTGAAAGGGATCCTTTTTTGGAGAGAAGACGGGGAGACTCTGCCATTTCCAAGACTCATCTTCTCTACTTAAACAACTTCATTCAAGCATTTGATTCACGAATTGTATTTGTAATCAACAATAAAGAAGATCAATAAAGTTTAACCTCAAAGTGGACGTAGGCAATTACGCTGAACCACTATAAATTTGGTGTTCTTACTTTCTGCATTTAAATTAGTATTGTCTTCTCTGTTTAATTTACTTTCATCATTTATATCTCTACACAATCTTTCTGAACGAGGTTAGTGACCAATTTTGGTGCTAACAACTACTTTAATACTTTATTCAAAAATATATACTTTAAGAATATTTAGAATAAAGCTACTTTATAAAATATAAAACTAGATTTTTACCTTTTAAAACATAATACCAAGTCATTTTTAAATAATTATTACTAAAATAAATTTGAAATTTGCTTTAAAATTTAATCATTTAAGAATAATAAATTTTCTAAAACATACCTTTAATCAACTTTAAAACTTTAACTTATACTTAAGGATTTGCTTTGAAATCGTACTTGGCTATCCAGGGAAATATACTTCTCTTTCACATCTTAAAAATAAATCACTATTTATTTTTAACCAAATTTATCCATTCCTTTTATAAATTCCCACCCTGAATTTATACTTCCAAATATCCACTGATATATTACTTCACTTTATAAACCCCGTTTATAAATTTCATAGTCTCAACTTCCTTTTAAAATCCCAGTTTCAAGTACTTAATCAATTATCAAATTGATTTTCAAAATTTACTCCATTTAAAAATAAATTCTTTACTTGTCCAATTTTATTTCAAAACTTATAAATTTCAGGTTTAACTTCCTTGTGATGATTTAAAATCTTACTTTAACCGATAATACAAATTTCCACATTTATTCCAAGATTTTCTTTTATTTCTTTCTAAACCATTTTAACTCTGAATTCAAAAATAAATCTTTCATTCCTTTAAATAATATCACTTAAGTTTAAAATTCATTATTTCCCTTTTATTCAAAATCCCCTTTCCATACTCGGAATTTATTTACTAGAATTTAAAAATCACTTTATCCTTTTCTAATTCATTCTTTTTTTTAATTCCCTATAATTACTTTACTTAAACATTCTCTCATATATTTTCTTATCAAAATCCAATTCTGTATATTTTGATAACTCAGTGCACCGAAATATATTCTAACAAACCATAGCATTCAATATTCCAATTATCCATATAATTAATCACAGAATATCAAATATTCATAACACAGAATATTAAAATAATCTAAATAAATTTGAGGAATCCAGTTGGATCCCTCCAACCCGTTTCCCTGCATCCACAGATGTTAGCACAATACCAATTCCACTTCGAGGTGGAACATCGCGGTATATGGGTTTATAAAATATCATCCGCTATTATGCGGCTCATAGGGTCTCATCCGCTATATAATGCGGGAAATCAATCACGACAATATATATATATATATATATAATATCACATCCAATCAATCAATCAATAATTTAAATTCGAACTATTTAAATTAAATTCTGGAAATCCATATGTGAGTGAGATTAACTCACCTTTGATTTTTATTTGCAACCCACTTCAAAATTGCCTTGGTTTTCCGATTTTGACCTTGAATAAGCAATTTATATGATTTTATTAACATTTGAACCAATTGAAAAATCAACTACCATTCAATAAATTTAATTAACTAATTATTTTGTTTAAACTAAATTTCCCTTTTAATGATCTTTTTAGTCACTAAGATAATTAATAAGCTAGTTTAAACATTTTTTTTTCTTTAATATAAACTCTTATTTCGGAAGTCTCAAGTATATTTATAAAAATAAAAATTTCTAACTTCACATAAGTTTTCAAACATGTTATATTCCTATCTTATCTATAATAATTTCTGTCTATCCTATAAATAGATATATGCAAATTTGCATATATGTGTACACTTTCAGCCACTGCATACACGTATAAAAACTTAACTCTACTGTAAAATTTTTATTTTCAACTGTTTATAATCAATATTCTTTTAAATGGAAATATATTCTGTTTATCTACATATTTTAAATGAAGATATATATATATATATATATAAACTGTATTTAAATATTTTACTGTAAATTTATTTATATTCCTCTACAAATATAAGTATTCAAGAGGAAGAAGTTATACCTTATTGTCGACCAGAACGTCGCGCCTACACCCCTAGCCTCGGCCTCGGCCAGACCACGTCGAAGACATCAAAACCCCATCTGCTCCCACGATTCGAACTCGCCACCACCGCTACTCGACTTCGATTCAACAAACGGCCCTCTAACATTGATCGCGACTTCCCATACATCCAACCCTACTCGAGTTCTAGCAAAGCAAACCCCCTCGCATCCCACACTGCTTTCCTCGTGCTTGCTTTTCTTCCTGGTCTACTCGATCACTTCGAGTCTTGATTTAGAACTCATTCGCTTGAGGGGAAAAGAAGGAATCTCGTGAAATTCGTCGCGATTTGGACATCGTGAATCTCGAAGGGGTCGCGGTTATAATTGGACGAGGTAGCTTCCATTTTATTCTTTGCTAGAGATAAAAGAGGTAGAGGAAGAATAGATGATTTTGTTCGATTTTGATTACACTGTCGAGAAAAGAAGAGATGGAAGTAGCGTCTTCGAATAGGGAACGAAGAGATCGGCTCAAGATTTGATTTCATTTTTATTTTTGAGCTTCGACTTTGATTCAATCTGAGAAAAGGGAGAATTCGCGACCATTGTTTCTTGCTTGGGAATATATCTACTTGCGTGCTATATTTTAAAAGAAAAGAGAAGGCAGACAATGTTGTGAAAAAGGAGGACAGGTGTGCCAACACTATCAGGCTACAGGGATTTTTGAAAAGAGCAAAAGCTGATGTAGAAAAAGTGTTGACGCGAAAGGATTTTGACTGGTAAATATAACATATATATTTAAATTGAATTCAAATTTAAATTGTCTCGAAAACGCAACTTAAAATTTTAATATCCTATCGAGGCGTGGCACTAGGTGTTTATAATGTTAAACCCCCATTCTGAACGCAATGGAAAAGGTTTCGAGTCCTAATTCGATCGTATGGAGAAGATAGCTTTTTGGACCCAGTTATTATATTGAATTCAATATAAATTTCAGCGCGTTTATATATCGTACGCTCACACAACAAATCCAATCACTATGAAAATTGAAATATGATAATAATACAATATTACGGATCCAATGGAACTAGTTTCATCGAAATTCGAGACTGTGCCTCGGAAGGCTATTTTTAAATACCAATTTAAACGATATATTTTCAAAACTTAACAAAACACTTCCAAATTCAAGTTTAACACTTTTACTATCTTCAGCACTATCAATATAAATTTTACAAGCCTTTAAAATATTTTTAACAGGCTTAAAACTGCAGATTCAATAATTTACCCAATTTCAGTTTATTAAACCCAATAACTTAATTGCTAAATAAATAATAATATTTGAAATCCAAGTTAAACTACTTTTAAAGTATTTAAAATCAATTAAATATTTCAATTTCAAATGCTCAAAAATTCTGGGTCGTTACAATGTTAGTTCAACTTGAATTTCAAATATTGATATGAATTTGGCAATTAAATTATTAAATTTAATTTTGGATGTTGAGTAAAATATTTAAATCTTCAGTTTTGAGCTTGTTAAAAATATTTAAAAGCATAGAAAATTTATATTGATAATACTGAAGGTAATGGAAGCTGCAGAATTGAATTTGAAAGTGTTTTGTTCAGTTTTGGAATTTATATCGTTTAAATCGACATTAAAAATAGCCTTCTGAGGCATGGTCTTGGAATTTGACGAAACTAGTTCCATTGGATTCGTAATATTGTATTATTATCGGATTTCAATTTTCGTAGTGTTTGGAATGTTCGTTTAGGCCGTACGATAAACAAACGCGCTAAAAAGTATATCGAAATTTAATTTAATAACTGGTTCAAAAAGCTATCTTCTCCATACGATCGAATTTGGACTCGAAACCTTTTCCACTACGTTAGGAATAGGGGTACAACCTTACAAACGCCTGGCGGCATGCCTCGATAGGAGATCGAGATTTTGAGTTGTGATAATCGAGACGATTTGAATTTAAAATTTAAATATAAATAATATTAATATATCAAAGCACTGTTGCAAGCAAAGACACGTAGAGGAAATTTTAAAACACGTGTTTACCTTTCTCTATAAAAATTTCACACGTGTCTTCTTTATGATAAAAAATAATAATAATAAAAGAAGAAAGTGCCAAGCATTTTAAAACAAAAACCAATCGAGCTCGCTCGGAATTAAATTAATGTTGAGCCTCTTTTCAAAACTCGAAACCCGTTATCTCCGTTCCTCTTTCCCTCAGAGATGTATTCGTAATCATTCCAAATAAAAATAATAACGAGCTACCCCTTTCGAAATCAAGCAGTGGCCGCTCCTTCAGATCTCAATTAAATCAGGGGCGACAAGTGGGATCGCGAAGCGATCTTGTCGAGGCTGGATGCTCGAATGGCGAGCGCGGCTAGAGTTCGAGCTTACGGTGGAGGTTTTGCAAAGAGGGGGGCGAAGTCGTGACCGGAGGGGCGTTGTGGTGGCCGATGTTGATCGGCGATAGTAGCTTGGCGTGATGATTTTTGGTGGTTTGCGAATTCGAAGGCAGCGATCGGAGGGCTCGCGATTGTCGTGGGGGCGCGTGCGACGTCAGCGACTCGACCTTTAGATGGCGGAGGCTTTGCGACAATAGAGGGTGGCCAGAGACTTGCCTGACTTCTATTCGCGAATAGGCAGTAAGGTATAATTTTATTATTCAACTTAATGTTAATTAACAGCAAAGATAATTTAGTTTTTAATTAAAGTGTTAAAAGGCGATTAATTTTAAATTGAATTTTTGATAAATGGATAATCAGTTTGATTTTGAAATATATATATATATATATATGTATGTATAATTATACAAAACTATACATGCATGTTTTAAATTTTAAAACAGTAAATGTACATTTTAAATTTACTAGTTGGTTTAAAATTAATTTATTTAATTATCCTAAGATACTAAAAAGGGAATTTTTGGTTTAAAATTAAATTAATAAAATCATTGGGTAATTAAATTTATCCACTAGGAATTTAATTGTTCGATTTGTTTCGAATATTAATAAACTGTATAAATATTTATACAAGGTCTAAAAATCGAGAAACAAGCCGGAAATGGAAATGAGTTGGAATGGACTGCAAAATAAAAAGAAAAGGTGATATCTTCTCACTCACTTGATTTGCCTAGTTAATTTAAATGAATAAATTTAAATTATTGGATGTGCTTAGATGAATTTAATAATTTATCCGTTGGATGATGGTATATATAGTAGTATATATATATTTGGAGTGATTGATTTCCCGCATTATATAGCGGATGAGACCCTATGCGCCGCATAATAGCGGATGATATTATATAATCCCATATACCGCGATATGCCACCTCGAAGTGGAATTGGTATTTAATTGTTGTGCTAACATCTGTGGATGCAGGGAAACAGGTTTGAGGGATCCAACTGGATTCCTCACATTGTTGAATTTATTTGTATATGTTGTGATGTGATAATTTGTGAATGATTATATTTGTGTGAATGATTATATTGATAAATGGAATTTATTTGAAGGCTATAGTTTAGCCAAATATATTTTTGGTATCATAAGATACCAGAAATAAATAAAATTGGATTTTTGAAAATTAAAGTAAAGATTTATTTTAAAAGGTAATAAATTTTTGGAAATCAATTTGGAAATCAATTTGGAATTTGATTTGGTGTTTGAAATAAATTTGGAATTTGATTTGGTGTTTGAAAGTGAATATTTGGAAATCGATTTGAAAATTGTATAACAATGGATATTTGGAAAGTGTATTTTCATTGGAAAGCCGAGTATGTTTTCAAAGTAGCTGATAAATATAAATTGAAAGTTTAAGGATGGGTTTAAAAAGGATACTTTGGAGAAATTATTTTCTTAAGTTGTTTTTAAATCTTTATAGTAAAGATTTATTTGGTTAATTATAGAAGTGATTATTTTAAAGATCAAATTGAAATTTGATTTAGAAAATGGTTATTTAAATAATTATACTCTATCTAATAATTTCATTTTTAAAATTAGTTTGGGCTTGAATTTTATATGAGATATTAGTATAATATTTTCATAACTAATATTTTAGATAAAGTGTTTAAAAATAGTTTTTATCTCAAGTGTTTCCAAATATACATATACTTTTGGATAAGTGTTTTAAATTATTCAGACTCGGCAAATCTTCAGTGAAAATAAATAACATTTGGAAATTTATTCCGCAAAAGATAAGTGATTTGAAATTGGTTTTCAAAGTGTTGAAATGTTAAAATATATCTTGCGAAGATATTTTGAAAATAAATAGTTGGGGAAAAATTATTTAAAATTGATGATTGTTGTGAATGTTGTTTGATAGTTAAATAACCAACTATTAGTATAAACAATTTGGGAAATTATTGAGACTTGATGATTTGTTGTGAATGTGATTGATAATTAAATAACCGACTATCAATATTGACCTTTAAACGGCATTTGAATTTCGATGTGACAGGGGTCGGATTCTAGATGGTTATCCGAAACCCACATCGAATCTTAATAGTGAATCTTTGTGACTTGTGTATCCATGTGTTTTTAAAAATAAATGCTCATTATTCGGATTAGCCGGGAGATGACTTTATGTCATAAAACCCATTCCGAATAATGATACGACGAAATGGGATTGCATTTGAAGATGGTGTTGAAGACTGAGTGTTTGCACAAACAATGGACAAACACCTCAAAGTCGTATGATTTAATTGATTTTATGCTGATCTCAGTGATTTGAGTGATTTATGCAAATATATGAAAAGCAGGGACTAAACTGTAAAAGACACGCAGATTTATAGTGGTTCGGCCAGAATGTGCCTACGTCCACTTTATATATTATTTCTCTTTTCTTGTTCAGATTACAAGTACAAAGCTTTGATACCAGTATATGAAAGTTGTTTGAAAGTTCTCTCCATGCTTGAGCTCTCCAACTTGTCCCCCATTGTTGTGCCCCTGCCCCCAGTTCAGCCGAATCCAGAACGACATGGGCCCACCTCGAGATCGCTGGTGGACGGGTACGGTCCTCAAGAGCTTCTGAACTCACCTCCTGATTGCTTCCCTAGCTCCCTCAAAGACGAGCAGCTTGATGTCATTTCTCGCTCTTTCGGGATTGACAGAGCGCGTATGCTGTTGCCGGGGGAAGGAGTGATGCCATATAATCCCCCCGAAGGATATTTCGCTTACAGCAGGTATCACTGTATGTGTGGTGCCATCCCGCCTCTCAATGCCTGGATAGTCAGCTTTGTCACATATCTGAAGGTGGCTCCATTCCAGCTTCAGCCTAACTCCTACGCCATTCTGGTGAGCCTTTTTGTTATCTTCCAGAGGAGATACGGGCGTCCTCCTTCCAACCGGGAGATCCGGTATTTGTACAACTTGAGGAGCTATAAGAAGGGGTCTCCATACATTAGCTTGGAATCAGCCGTATCTTTCAAGCCGGTCCTGGACTTATACTCGAAGTTCAACATGTTTAAGAAGGAATGGTTTTTTATCAAGGATGACTCTGTTTCCATCCGTCGCTTCACTTCTGGCTGTAAGTCCTAAGCTTATTTATAATTTCCGTTATGACTGCAATACCTCTTCTTATGTGTTTTTGTTTCTTGCTAGCGACAGGTGGTTTTGCGGTCGTAGAGAGTGACCGCCTGGTTCTGATGGTTGCGGAAATAGAAGCCATCACGGGAAGGGATAGGTCGGCCTCTTATTTGATTAGGAATGCTACACTTCTAGGGCACAACCTGATCCTACCACATCAGTCTGTGGTCAAGCAGAGAGACACGGCGGAGGAGAGGGCTGCCAAAGCCACAGGAGGGGCCACGGCGAAGAGCGGCAAAAGGAGACCCTTCTCGGCGCACCCAGTCGCCAGGGGGAAGAAACTCAGGAAGTCTGATGGACCCTCTCCTAGCACACATCCAGATGTTCAGGAGGAGGATAAAGTGGAGGGGGAAAAAGGCAAGGATGAAGGAGGTGAGGCGGAGAGCGGAAGCGGTGGAGAAGGTGACGGTGATCGTCACGGCGATGATGGTGGCAAAGGACAGGGTGGTGATGGTACCGGGGCTTTGTCTTCTGGGCAAGTAGGCGAGATGCAAGAGTGGACGGATGACGCTTTCCGCCAAGCCTTCGAAGGTTTGGAGGAAACAGAGAAGTCCAAGAAAGCTGATAAGGTTGGGACCGGTGTCGATTTATCTTCCGGGAGTGCTTCTACTGAGGCAACTTCTGCGGTTCAAGGTGAATTTCTCTCTATTCTTTTTAATTCTTGAATGATGGCTCAATGCATGCTGGTGACACTTGATTTTTACTCCAGGAGCGGGCAAAATGGCCAAGACCTCAGATCTTCGGCACAGGCTTGAACAATACAAACTCTTCAAAGCTTCCGCCAAGCCGAAGCCTCCTACTAACCGTCCTAGAGACGTAGTCGGCTATCGTCCTCTTCTTGGAGTTATTGAAGAAGATATACAAAAGAGGAAGAGGAGTCGGTCTACGTTTGGATCTCTTCCTGGCCCTCCGGCCCCACTCCAGCCTATTCATGATATTGAGGAGGAGGACACCGAGCTTATACTTTCCCCACATCCGTCTGAGAATCCAACCTTCACCCCGATAGATCACCCTGGCTTGGTTCGCAATCCGTTTGCGGGTCATCCGGACCTGGACCCGGCATCTCATGACATCTCCTTCGACGAGGTTACTGGTGAGCATCTCCTCCCTCGTAATCCTATGGTACGGGTGCTTGACGAAGCTAAGTCCCTGGACCTTGATCTGCTTACTACCCGGGTCGTAACCCTGGGGGATGAGGCTAAGGCAAATATTGACCGGGTTGTTGAGGAGACCAAGAAATTGATGGGGCACCACGCCCGACTGGTCAAGGCTGGGGAAGAGATAGGAAGCGCCAACATTCGGCTACGACTGATGGTTTCTGACCAGGCTAAACAACTCGCCGACCAAGCCATCCAAATCTCCCAACATGAGGACGCATCCAGACAATTGAGGAAGACTATTGAAGAGGCCAGTAAGGCGGAGTTGCGGAGGATGGAGGCCGTCTGTAAGGAGCGGATTGACATGGCCATTGCCACGGTGGACGACGTTCGGCAAGCGGACCTCGAGCGGGTCGAGGAACTATCGGGGAGACTTGAGGACGCGGAGCTTGCTCAGGCCAAGTTGAAGGAAGAGATGGAGGCGATGAGGAGGTCCCTCCAGGCTGACCGTTTATGGTATCTATCGGAGAGGGATGCTATTGTTGCAAAGCTGCGGGCTTCTGAGGTCCGAATGAGGGAGTTTGAGGAGAACGAGGGGATGATGGATGGGATGCTCCAGGATATGTACTTTTGTACTTGGAGGTAGGGTAGCTTGTCCTGGATGGATGATTACCCCCGGGTTATGGCTAGGATCTATCTCAGGGCTCTAGAGGAGGCCAAGGCTGAGGCGGATAAGGAGGGTGGCGTGGCCTTCAGGATGGATGTGGTTACTGCCCAGTTTACCAAGGAGGAGAAGGTGGCGATAAAGGAGGGCATGCGGTTGCTTGCAGCTGAGGAGGCAGGTGTGCAAGTAGAGGATGATGATCAAGATGATCAAGGAGCAGATGATGGTAAGTCTTCCTTTCTAGTCTTCCGTTAACTTGGTTGCTTATCACTAATGAATTCTTTCTTCGACCGGACAGGTGGGGAACAGGACAAGGATAAAACTTCGACGCAGCCGGCTCCTTGATTGGACCTGGATATCTTTTTGTGGACTTGACATTGTTGTATATGTTGGTCTCAAAACAGTAACGTAACTCTTAGGTTGTAATTATGCTACTTGTAATAAACAACACTATTCTTGACGTGTAATTTTCGAACTTAAGCTGATTCTGTCGTCTTTTGAATGTTTTTGCTATTTTGACATGTTGTATGAGAAATATAGCTATGCATATTCTTATAATTAAATTGTGTTTGACGTCAAGTTCTTGTTTAAAACATAATTTCATGACTTGCAATGTTAGCGTGATGTGTGAATAAATTATAGCCACGTGTTTATACATGAAAGAAGGAAATACCGCCCTTTATATTTTGCCTGTAGATGGCAGCTTTGAATGTCTTGTGTGACCGAGTATGGAATGCAGTCCAGTGTCTCGTTGCGAGTACCCGCTTCCGTTAGCGAATGTCTCTTGTTCTGTGTCCTGTACTTCAGGGATTGTTATAGAGGATAGGAGAAAAGTTTCTTAAATATAATTGAAATATGTGAAATAGTAAAACTTCCAATCATGGAAGGTCTTCGATGTGCTTAAGTTCGTGGCAAACGGGCTTTGTAGTCACTTTCCCTAGCTGTGGGTCTTGGAGACATTTGTCACCCATCTTACGCCTCCACAAGGAGTTAATTCTTTTTTACCACAGCCGAGCCGAACGCCCGAGATCGCGCACAGTAACTACCCGGGCCATTATGGCCCGTAATCGTGGGTATTATTTGATTTACCGTGGCCGGCTAGCATGGGTACCGATCGTCAACCGTGAACTACCCCTGGCTGGCCACACCTTATGTTGGGGCTTATAGTCGGTTCACAGTTGCCGGCGAGCCGAACGCCGTAATGAGCTGCCTTGGCTATAGTCGGCCTTCTCGGTGGCTTATAATCGGCTCATTACAGTTGGCTTTAAGGGCCGTCGCGAGCAATGAGTTAACCCGCAGCAGAGAGATGCTAGAGCAAAAGTGTCTCATTGGCGAGGGCATAGATTCGCATAGTACCTGTTAGGTCTTGTCCAGGTGAAGTCGCGATGTGGAGCGCTTTGAATGGAAATGTTACATGCATAGGATTTTGTTCAACAGAAAAGGATAAAGTTAACAAGCAGCCAAGATACAAAGGAACAAGTTAAAAAAGAGACAAGGTTTTTTAAAGTGGTTCGGCACGAAAATGCCTACGTCCACTGATTCTCTTTGTTAATTCACTTCATATGGGCAGTACAAGTTAAGAAAAGTATCGATGGAGGTGTTGGATGTTCCATGCCCTCTGGAACACCTCTCCGTCCACTGTTGACAAAATATAAGCTCCATTGTGGAGATCTTTATGAATTACATATGGTCCATCCCAGATTGGGTCTAGTGCTCCGGGGCGAGGGAAGATTCGCTTGAGGACAAGATCTCGTTCTCGTAAGGTACGACGCTTGACTTTGGAGTTGTATTGTGCTGCCACTTTTTGCTTGTGGGCTGCTGCTTTGAGGGCTGCATCATTTCTTCTCTCCTCAATTAGATCCAAAGACATGTGAAGGAGTTCTTCGTTCTCTTCTGGGTTATAGCGGATCCTACGGTGGGAAGGCACGATGGTTTCAACTGGGAGCATAGCTTCCGATCCGTATGCCAAAGAGAAAGGAGTATGCCCCGTCGATGTTTTGAAAGATGTGCGATAGGCCCACAGTGCCGTAGGGAGTTCATCCACCCAAGCGCCCTTTGACTTTTCGAGTTTCTTTTTTATCAGAGTTTTTAGGATTTTGTTGACGGCTTCGACTTGTCCGTTTGCCTGGGGATAAGCTACGGATGAGAAGCTTTTGTGAATTCCGTGCTCTTGGCACCAGTTGGCGAACTCCTCGCTGTCAAACTGAAGTCCATTGTCTGATATAATTTTGAATGGGACTCCGTACCTGCATAGAACATTTTTGATCAAGAAGTTAATAACTTTCGCTGAAGATACTTTATTCAGGGGTTCCGCTTCCACCCATTTGGTGAAAAAGTCGACTGCCACTATAACATACTTGGCCCCGCCTCGGCCCATTGGCAGTTCGCCGATTAAGTCAATTCCCCATACTGCGAAGGGCCAAGGGCTGGTCATTTGAGTAATCTCAGTTGTTGGTAGCCGTGGAATTTTAGCAAACTTCTGGCATCTGTCACATTTTCTGACGAAATCTAAGGCGTCCTTGCTTAAGGTGGGCCAGAAATATCCATACCAGAGTATCTTTTTTGCCAAAGTTTGCCCTCCAGTGTGATCTCTGCAGCTTCCTTGATGAATGTTGGACAAGATTTCCTTGGCTTCACTTCCAGCGACACACCTTAATAAGGGGTTAGAGAAGCCGCGCCGATAGAGGGTGTCCTCTTGTATTGTGTAGCGGGAAGCTTTCCTCAAGATTTTCTTGACTTCGTTACGCCCATTGGGTAGTGTGCCACTTTGTAAGTAGTCTCGGATGGGAGTCATCCAAGTTGCTTCTTCGGTTGCAGCTATCAGATTCACTTGCTCAAAACTTGGGGTCAGTTGCTTTGAGATGGCTATTGCTCCGGAAATGGCGCCGTCTCTCACGCTCGCTTGCTTTGACAAACACCTCAAAGTCGTATGATTTAATTGATTTTATGCTGTTCTTAGTGATTTGAGTGATTTATGCAAATATATGAAAAGCAGGGACTAAACTGTAAAAGACACGCAGATTTATAGTGGTTCGGCCAGAATGTGCCTACGTCCACTTTATATATTATTTCTCTTTTCTTGTTCAGATTACAAGTACAAAGCTTTGATACCAGTATATGAAAGTTGTTTGAAAGTTCTCTCCGTGCTTGAGCTCTCCAACTTGTCCCCCATTGTTGTGCCCCTGCCCCTCTATTTATAGAGTGAGGCTGGGGGGTAGGTGTCTTGGATGTATATAGCTGTTGGTGGGCCTGGGTTGACGCAATCTGCCTGGTACTGTCGGTCCAGTATGTCTTGGTCCGGGGGAACTTGGTCCGGTGGTAGGTGGTCCGGTGGTGAGCGGGAACGTCTCTGGTTCGGTAGGCATGGGGAGTAGCTGGTTCGGTAGGAGCTTGGTTCGGTAGTAGCTTGGAGAAGGCTGGTTCGGTAGTAGCTTGGAGAAGGCTGGTTCGGTAGTAGCTTGGAGAAGGCTGGTTCGGTAGTGGGTTGGTTCGGCTGAAACTCACCCAACACTGAGTATTTTCGAAAACAAAAGGATTACATGTCGAATGTCTCTGCACCGATTTGCTCCAGTATAGAGATTTTATCACCCTTTGTGATGGGGAGTCCGGACGTGATTAGTGAATATCCGGATTGCAAGGGCTTCTTTGAAGTGCCTTCGGTTCCGTTCGAACCCGGAACGGACTTGTATGGATGTATGTCTGACATTACACTTTGAGATGTAAAGTTGGTTTCTATCAAATACATTTCTGTTGGTGGCGGAGAATTTATTCTCTTTGCTTAACACCCTTCTCTGAGACATATGAGCTCAGAGGTTATGTAGTTGATTGTTACTAGTGATATATTCTCAATTTGGTAATGTGGCATGTTAAGTGTTGCTGATCATTTGTTGATCGAAGCATGGCTTTTGTGAAAAGTGTAGCTTTGTGGATGAGACTTCGTCGGACCTCACAACCCGAAATGGTCAAAACAGGAAGGATGCGGCAAGGTTGTTTTGGGGGTAGCGCCCTTAGGGTATGTTCATTTCCTTTTGGAAAAAGGTGGTATCATGGTATGGATCCCAGATACTTAACTTATGTGGTTGCTATAAATTTATTACTTTGTGGTTGTTAGTGTTGAGGATCCTCGGATAAAGGTCGATAACGACCGGGATGGCATACTCGTGTGTGGAGTTATCTAGTTACAGCTTCATTGCACTAGAAGCGTGAGATAACTCGGCCTTGTGTTGGTAGAGATCCGGTTAGGTTCTCGGGGCGTCCCTTCAGAGGCGTACCCATGTGGTGTAGGAAGTTCCTTAGCCTGATCATTTTTTGGAAATCCAAAGAAACAATACGCGCCCTGTACGGTTTTAGTTGTATAACCTGCCATTTACTTATGGTAGTTTCATTTTCCAAAAGCATAGCGGATTTCTTTTTATTCCTTTGTGAAAATAACTGTTTTTAAGATCTCACACCAGTCCCATGACTGACTCGGAGTTTATTGTTCCCTTTCTAAACTCTGGGTGCCCATAATTTTCCACACGGGCAGCCTAGAGTCAGGTTATCAGTTGTTCTGGAGCGAAGTCAGAAAAGTATGTTGTGGAGATCAGGAGGCGAGCTGGATAGCGAGACGTACTTTCGTATACTATTATCATTCCGCTGTGTATTCAATCACATGGGCATGTTATTATAACTACCAGTGTTGTGTGTTGTTGTAAACTCTGATGATGTATTGTATGAACTGATATAGTTCTTTTGTTTAAAGATTATTCAATTATCTATTATATATTGTTCCACTGCGAATGTGAGATTCTGTTATTGTTTCTGTTTCTTCTTCTTTCTTCTTCTACCTCTTTCTTCTTTAACCCTAATGATTCGGTTTTCCGGCATTCGATGGTTCGGCATTTGATACAGTGGGCGTATTGATGTCGACTTTCGGAAGTCGAAAAATTGGGTCGTTACATTAGTCCTCTAAAGGTGGGTGGTTGCTAAAACTTGTTCATGAACAGCTCGTATAAAAAGCTCAGCATGGCATAACTATTGGGATGGACTTGAGTAGAAACGAGCCTATGCTTTTGAAGGAACATTCGCGAAAAAGATTAAAAGCCGAAACTGCACCGCCTTGGTACATACATTTATTGCACGCCCTATAGCACATTAGAGGGTTTTGCGCACATTGAAATTGCGCAGTAAATAGGGCATCTTCCTTAGGAATCCCATATTTCCGACATATGGTTCGAAGCGTCTTAGCGGTTAGAATTGTTGAAACATCTACTCGAACCAAAACTCTTAAGCCCACTAGGATGTTAATATGAGGAGATTGATACTAGACTAGTTTTTCTTGTGCTCTCATTCTCTGTAACCAAGCAGTAATTGAGCACATAGGTCTAAAATGCGTGGAGGTCGAAGCCAGAGCAGTGGTGTATCTGGCTTTGGAAGGACTTGATATCCCAGCGCTAAAGTTGAATCAAGGACAGTGGCGAATCATTCTGGATAGGAAAACTTGATGTTCAAAATGGTCGGGTATGTTTTATTTCGGAATTCAATTTTAAACGTGAACCAATGTGACCAGCGCTTGGAATGTAACGGATGTCGACATGTGTTGACCAATCGGATTTTGAATGTTGACCGAGGCAATTAGAAATGTCAATCTATATAGTGTGAGTCATGTGTCCTGTACATGATAAACAGATCGTTAAGTGTTGATAGCATGCTCATGTTAGAAAACGAGCCATGTCGCATGAAGGAACCGTGAATTAGATTTTACCCATTATCATTAAATAATTGATAATGGAACCACTATGTGGAGCAACGTAGAGCTTTCTTTAATAGGAATATAGGAAGCGTAGTCATCGAAAATGCTATGCAATGGGATTATTCGAATGTCGTAGCGTGTTCGACATGACTGTTCTCTTAAGAACCCTCCTATTGGACTTTAGATGGTAATGATTGACTGTAATTTCTTGGAGGTTACATTTAGATTCTAAAATGTGTGAAGAGGTGAATTATTGCAAGACTGGGAAGGCCCAAAGAGTGGATTAAGATGGCTCAGGGTTAACATTGGGAAAATGAAATTATTATAGCTCGGGTTGTTTTAGTGTCAACTCTAGGTCATGCTCAAGGTTAGCCAATAAAAAGTGGGAAGCAAAAACCAAGAAATCAAGGCATATGTCAATCACTAATCATCAGATCCATGCCCAACATCGGCCATAGGTGAACTCGACTTTAGGTCGATGATGTGCTCCGCCACTAGGAGATGCTTATAACCCATCTTAGGAAAGTAGGTTCGGATCTAAGGCTCGAATAGGTTGATGACAATATCTCTAGACGATGCGACGATGGTCGAGATGGGTAGCAGGCGTGACAATGTTTTCAGGTAGTCAGCGGCGACAGGAGCATATCAATGGTGATTGATTTGGAGCTTGGAAGTTGGACTTCGAAAGAGGTTAGTGGAAGGAAGTACTTGGGCATGAAAAAAAATAAAGCCAAAAACTGAAAAAGTAAAGAAATATTTCTAAGAATTTGGCTTATATACTATCACCGAATTGAAGAAGAAATCAATCCAGTATCGACCAGAACAAGTTGGTACCGAGAAGAATTCTGAACCTAAATTGAAAAGGGAGAGGGAGGAAAAGAAACTTGAAGGTAGTACGTACCTGACTTAAGGTGTAATGATCTCCAAAGTGTAGATCTTGTCCTTAGCACAAGAAATGGAATTCCTATTATATATATCAGTCAAATGGATATCCATGGGATAGGGACGACTCTTGAAACAACTCTTAGATAACCAATAATCATATATGGATGATGTTTTACACTTGCCTTGATCTAGAGTATACTTTGTTTCTGATGGAAGCATACTCTAGGGGGCAAGTGTTATTTGGCTTTTCAACTAAGCGGCTTTCAAACGGATCTGGACATTAGGATGGAGACAGACTGGTTCAAGGACCTAGAAGCATGATTAGAAGGAAAAATGAAAAGACTTGGAGAAGTTAGAAGGAGTTTGGAGAAGGTACAAAAGATCGGTACCGAGCTCCTTTTGGGCCTCTTTTGAGGCTAGATAGGTATGGATTTTGGATTGCTGGTTTGAGCGATCGTCGTGGGGCCCATTTTTGATGGGATAGGGGAACAACTCTAAGAAAGCTCTAGAGACAAGGACAAGTACTAAAGGCATCAGAACCTCTCGACAATGACTTGATTTTTAAGGAAAAAGAACTCGGGGCTTAATGGATCGGTGCTAGAAGACAAGATTGAAGAAGATGGAACAATATAATGGAGCAAAAAGAGGTTGCTAACGATCAGAGCAGGTCAGTATCAACATGATTTTGGTGGCTTGGGCGTTATCTTCTCCTTCTACTTTCTTGGATCTGGATCTGCAACTAGTATTTTGTTGGTTTCCGACTTCATTTTGGCAATTTCTCCATTAATACAACACCTATGGCAATTGAAAGGGACCTTTTTGGCCACTTTCTTTCTTCACCTTCTTCCTCTACACGAATCTAGTCACCAAGGCAGTAACCTTTTCTATTCTAGGCTTTTAGATTAGTACAACCATTGTACTATTGATTAAAATCCATAAGAAATAACATTACACTAGACGTAGGCCACAAATTTGCCGAATCACTATAAAAATTCGGGTATTTTTTTTTGCGTTATTACTTTTATTTGCTAGATCTCTATATTTTAGTTCATTTTTGGGCGTTATGCCATTTTCTAGCTCAATAAATTTTGTTTCAAACTCTTTGATGATTTTGAATTATAATGATAGCAGATAATCATATCAAAATCTAAAAGATAATGGATTGAAAATGGAAAAAAAAACTTGAAATGGATCAAAGAAACAAAATTGGAAAAAAGTATAACTCACCGGCTATTTTCTGTTGAGCCCAAAAATGGAACAACACCCAAAGCAACTGATATAAAGAGAGATCTAGCAGCAAGCAATAAGTAAATCAAAAGGAGCACTAGAATTTTATAGTGGTTCGACAAATCTATGGCCTACGTCCATTGTATTGCTGTTGATTATAGATTATCAGTCACTAGTACAGGATTTGTCAAGTTCTAACAGGCTAGAATAGCCAAGAGTAGCTTCTTGAGTGACTATGGTTGAAGAGAGATATAAGATGAAGAAAGTCCAAACCTAATTTTTAAAGTGGGAGTTACTCCTTCCCCCCTTTGGTCTTTTATATTTGATTCAATAATCTCTAAGAACTTTTTCTTTTAGATCGCATTGTTTCGGAGAGGTTCTAATATCACTTATACTTGTCCGCTTTCCTTCAAAACTTCGTTGGGGTTGTTTGCCTACTCCTTGAGAAATATACCCCGAGATGATCATTCTTATCAACTATCACATGACATAGCATCAGAAGTCCATAGGGGGCAGAAAAAGTGATCGGTATCAACCAAAAAAGTGGTCGATAACGAGCACAGCTCTCATTTTGCTCCAAGTTCTTAGGTCCATTCCTATTGTCCTCCCAAACACGTTCCAAGTTTGTGAATCATTCTGTCTTCAACCTGACATCCAGAATCATCTAAAGGATGTTCGGTTAAAAAGTTGGATAACACTTGCCTTCCTAGAATACGCTTTTGTTGGAAACAAAGCTTGCTCTAGAACAAGACAAGCATTTACCCATATTCATATACATCGATTAGCTATCCAAAAGTTGCTTCCAAGCATTGTCTTTATCCCATAGGCATCCATTCGACCGCTTTAACTAGTAGAAATTCCATTTTCCATGCTAAGGACAAGATCTACACTCTGGAGATCATTCTAAGCTTTAGCTAGGTATGCACTACCTTCCCCTTGTCCTTTTTTCCATTTTTTGAACAAAAATTCATTTCGTTACTGAGCTAATTTGCTCGGTACTGAGTCATTTTACTCAGTCAACGAGTTGTTTAAACACTAAGCACTTAGAATTTTTCCTTATCTTTTCAATTTCTCCTTGCCCTTATGTTTATGGACCCACTCTTTCCTCCTACCATCAACTTCTTTGAGACTTCAACCCCTTGAACTAAACCTCTCGCCATTGATCGCCTAGCTCTACCAACACCTCCCTCACACCGTTGTCATCTCTTGATCATCGTCTTACTCATTGTTGACTTCCCTAACAATTCGTTCCCAAACTATCTTCATTGACTTGTAAATCAAAATACTCCAAGGCAGGACAAAGATGATGGCATAGCTATGGCGGTGCCATGATGATCATTGTTGGCTATCTCGGGGTTGTCAATGGCCGATAGTAGCCAGAGAATGGTGATTAAGATCGGCTTCTTTTCTGCTTAGAATTCATTCCTTACATGCTTTTAAGTCTATATGCATGCCATAATGAAACAAGGTCGATTACCGATCCCCAATCCAAGGTTCAGTGAGATAGTTCTTTTCTAAATAATGGTAGCATTGAATGCATCCCGACATTCGAACAATTCTGATACACTGCATTTTGAATTAATGCATTTTTGGTGTTCCTGTAAAAGAAATGCTCCATGTTATTCCGGACAACGGTTCCATTATCGATTATTTGAGGATAACGGGTAAGATCCATTGCACAGTTCCTTCGTGCCATATGGCTCGTTTTACTAGTATGAGCGAGCTATCTACATAGTATTGTTCGTTCGTCGTGCACATAACACAGGACCCACATTGCATAAATTAACACTTTCACTTGCTACTTCCATTTCCCTCGATCCAAAGGATCTCTACTCCATCAACTCCAATTCCAGCTCCATCAACCCGCATGTAGGCCGCCTTCCCTGACCTCTGCTTAACTGGTGTCATGTCTGACCGTAACATCAAGAACATTCCTAAGGACGAAGCAGATCAAATGTCCAGCGGGCCCAGAAGGATGTTGGCTAAGGCTATGTGTGGAAGAAGCTTTCTTATGCCTATCTAAGGTTAACCGAATCAATTAGACGAACATTCAATCATTTGAATCCAAAAAGATTATCTATGGCAGCCTTATTGAGGGGGTATAAAAGAGACCTGGAGAAGATGGGGATAGAGATAGATTCAGCCTTGAAATCAGAGGAAAGTACCAAAAATCCAATGAAGGAAATGAAGAGAGCACATACCCAAGATGAAATCATGATAAAAGATTTGCTAAAGACTTCTCATAAAGACAACGCTGCTCTAAAGACAGAGCTTGCTGAGAAGGACTTGGCCTTTGCTGGAAAGATTGAAACTTTCTGGGCCAAGGATAAAACAATCGATTACCAGGTAGCTGAAATTCAAAAGCTTCTTGCTGAAAAAGACAAGCTTGAAATAGATCTGCTATTAGCAAATGCGGAGAAACTAGAGATTGAAGTTGACTATACTGGCTCCGTACATGATCTAAATGAGTTGAAGGGTCAAAAACCAAAGAGAAAGAAGAACTCATTACCACTCTTCAGCAGTTTCTTTCCAATGTGATACAATACAAGAATCTGAAGTTGTTGGGAAGTATGTATTCTATTACATTCACTGATGCCTAGGAGGAAGTGTTGTGCCATGCGGAAGCGACCAGCACCGAGGACGAATTGATGGCCAGGTACCTGGATGATGATGATATAACAAAACTTGAAGAGGGAAAGCCTATCCTTACTGCTGAAGATGTTGTTGCTGCTAAAGCTGTCGTTGAGCTCCTACCGACCCAAGTGCATCTGGTCAGGCAGAGTCGTCAATTCTTAAATATCAAAAGCTAGGAGTGTATATTCCTACAGCCGAGGGGCCAGCTCCGAGGCCACCAAAGTTATTCCAACTTCTACAGTGATCACTCCTATCAAACCTTATGTTCCCCACTTCATTGATCCACCAATTCAGCATTCTCTCAAACAGAAGGACATCTCTATATATCCTGCTTCACAACATAGTCGGAAAAGGAATATCCCTTCCTTCTCCAATATTCGAAGTCCTTCAATTCTCGGTTGAGACTGTTATTGACCTCTACTTCTCCGTTTGCGTACTTATAGGTCATCCTTCCCTTCCAGCTCTTCCACTTTCAATCACGCAAAGCGTGGACACTACCGCTATCACTACCGAGTCAACTCCAACTACCGTAGGACTATTTATTCCAAGTCTTTCTCCCAACTCTAATCTCGGTTCTAATGCGGAAATAATTGCAGCTTTGGAGGGATTGGATGATGTTTCCTAGTACCAGGGAGAAGACATTAATATACCTAGTGCCTCAGGCCCGATCGAATCCATTTCCAGGGCAGAGAAGTGGAAGATCGATATGTCCAAAGTTAAAGTTAAGACTGAGCCCGATCATGATAAGCCAACAAGCACCAAAGTGCCAAAATCTTCTTCTATCATTTCTCCAAACGTTATCCATCCTCCAAAAAGTAGCAGCACCGCCGCACAAAAACTTCCGAGCTTCCTTCCAATCATCTTGAAGTCCCGACCATCATTGTTTCAAAAAGCAACACCACCCTTTCTAGAGGCTTTAATAATTAAACTGTCAAAAATAATCCAAGTTCCATGATGTTCCCTATCTCCAGGGAGTAGTGGTTTGAATGTCTATCTCCTAACATCCGCAATCTCGCTGATAACCAAGTGTGATTGGTGTTATCCTTAAGTTTACACTATTATACCTCGACAAAGCATATTCTCCAAGCCATTAGGAAAACCCTAACCCTTACGTTGTTCTATCACATTGCGAGTCCTATTTTTGGGACTTGTTGCTTCAAATACTGAAATTCGGGCATTGTTCACCAATCTTGCTATTTTCGGGCATTGGCTGGTGATTAATCATGTGCAGCAATTATCTGATTGCCCTAAGTCCTATTCTACTCTTTCTATCCTGATTCTGGACCAAAGGAGTCTGATAGTTCCAATCTCCAACCTTCAACGACTATCCTTCCTATCTATGGTTGAGCAATTCCTGCTAGGCCGCAAGCACATCCGCAGGGGTCTTCTCCATTTACCAGTTCCTATCTCCGGGAACTAGCTACTTGGACTCCTATCTCCGGGCACCCACTCTTAGTCGCACCCAACTCCGGGCGTTGGCCGAGAGTGTTTGTGGACCGCCTTCATTTATTCTTAGCCTATTGTATCCTACTAGGTTGCAAGTGTGGTCATTAAAAATCCAACCACGCATGAGTTTCTATCTTCAAAAATTGGTACTTTAGTTGCCATATCCTCGGTGTTCCTTCTTGACATTACCCAATTCCAAGCAACAGCTAATATTTAAAGTTGGGATCAAATTATTCGACCGACCCTTGTGTTTACCCTTCCCAGTCCTGTTCTGGACCAAAGAAGCTGGTACTATTTTTCAAGTACCTAAGCAAGTTGTTTAAATACTAAGCACTTAGTATTTTTCCTCATCTTTTCACTTTCTCCTTGCCCTTGTATTTTTGGACTCGAGCTTTCCTCCTACCGCCGACTTCTTTGGGTCTTCGACCCTGTGAACAAAAACTCTCGTCGTTGATCACCTTGCTCTACCGCTATCTTCCTGACCCGTTTCCATCTCTAGATCATCATTTTACTCATCGTCAACTTACCCAACAATTTGTTCCCGAACTCTCTTCATTAACTTGTAGATCAAAAAACTCCAAGGCAGGTCATCGACGGTGGCATAGCTATGGTGGTGCCATGATGGTCATTGTTGGCTATAACGAGGTTGTCAATGGACGATTGTAGCCTAAGATTGGTGATTGAGATCGGCTTCTTTCCTGCCTTAAACTCATTCCTCACATGCTTTTAAGCCCATACGCATGCTATAAGGAAACATGGTCAATCATCAAACACCAATCCAAGGTTCAGTGAGATAGTTCTTTTCTAAATAATGAACATTGAATGCATCCCAACATTCGAACAATTCTGATAAACTTCATTTTCAATTAACGCATTTTTGGTGTTCTTGTAAGAGAAATGCTTCATGTTGCTCTAGACGTTGGTTCCATTATTGATTATCTTATGATAACGGTTAAGATCTGATGCATAGTTCCTTCGTGCAATATGGCTAGTTTTATTAGTATGGGTGAGCTATCTTTACAGGATGGTCCGTTCATCGTGCATAGGACCCGCACTACATAAATTTACTCTTTCACTCACTACTTGTTAGCACCAAAATTGGTCACTAACCTCGTAGAGAAAGATTGTGTAGAGATATAAGTGATGAAAGTAAATTAAACAGAGAAGACAATGCTAATTTAATTGCAGAAAGTAAGAACACCAAATTTATAGTGGTTCAGCGTAATTGCCTACGTCCACTTTGAGGTTAAACTTTATTGATCTTCTTTAGAGTTGATTACAAATACAATTCATGAATCAAATGCTTGCATGAAGTTGTTTAAGTAGAGAAGATGAGTCTCGAAAATGGCAGTCTCCCCAGTGTTCTCTCCCAAAAAAGGATCCCTTTCGCTGTGACCCTGCCCCTCTATTTATAGGCAAATATGGGCTGGACTTCCAAAATGGGCTGGATGGCCGAACACTCTAGCCCCAGTACAATGGTCGCTGCATGCCGAATGTAACATTCCCCCTTTTGACCGCCTCCAGTCGGTGATTAAACCAACTAGAAACGTTCAAAAAGACGAATTGTTATTTAGTTTATAAGGTTTAAACAGAATCAGCCACAGAAACACAGATAATAACACTGAATTAAAAAAAATGAGAATTTATTTCATTACTATAAATCTTTTTATATACATCAGAGTTTTATACAATTTTAATACTGATACAGCGGAATATCTTAAAATACAATTTTCTTCTGAAAACAAAAATGGTTCTTTACTCTCTCTCTAACTTCGCTGCTCAAAAATCTTCAAGCTGTAGAAATACTCGGTCTGACCCGAGTATTATATTCAAAAGAAAATAATACACAGGTCAGTCTAATTCAAACCAGTTTATTAGTGCATATAAGCAGTAATAATTTAAATAGACGACAGTCACAATAATTCTCGTCTACCCAACTCTTTTAACAAAGAAATCGGATAACGAAAATTTTAACACTAAACAGTGTTAAACAATAATTCAACATATTTAAATCATCAACAGAGATAAACAGTGTTATTGGCTGCCGTACACGCACGCGTGTACGGCCTCGCCAATACAGCCTACAAATCAATGCATCCGACGCAAAGAAATATCAATTCAAAACTGTCGATTTCGTGGTGGCTGCAGTACACACGTACGCGTGCACTACCTCGCCACCACCGAATATAAAGTCATCACATAGAAACAAAGGGTAGGACTGCAACAAAAAATGCAGCCACCCTGGCAACAAGTACAACAGGGATGAGCAGATGCAAGTGAAACAAGTCAACAAACAAAGGAACCAGACCCAATCAAACAGTGCATAATGCACTGAAGATCTTGAACAAAGCTCGGGTGAAACAAGAACACTAAGTGGAACTGAACACCCAATAGATCAAATGACACATACTCAAATACCCAACTGGTGATGCAAACCAAACTACAACCTAGGAATAATATGAGCAATGCATGCTACCTGAAGACAGCAGACACATTGAAATAAAGCTACCTCAAATATGATACAGTGAACTATAGGATATACAGGTATGCAGTGACAATACACAAGGTAAGATGTAAAGTCAAATTCGTTGTCTTCTCACAGGAGGTACAAAATCATTTTTCGAACAAAGCATCAAACTAAACTGCACATGAATATGAAACCTGGGCTCATAGGCAAACAGTTCAAAATGAACATTTTCACGTAACAGTTTTAAAACAAAGACTGTTTTTACAAAAGTATCAACTCAAAGAAACACAAATAGGTCTAGTTGATTAGAAGATCTCATAGGCAATGGTACATAGAGACACAGTGCGATAACATATATGTAATGGTATTGCTATGAGCATTTGGGACAGGCCTAAGCTAACGGACTGAACAACTAAAAGCACCCGCACAAGAACCAAATGCATTCAGGTAGGTACACAAAATGGCCAAAGCTTATATGCATCAAGTATGCCACATTCAAGAACAAGCTCAAATGCACTTAATCAAGTACAGTATCATATAATCAAAATGAAGTACCAGACTTAAAACAGAGGACAGGGAAGTAATAACAGCAAACCAAATGCCATCAAGATAAATACAATGTAGCATACAAGTAATGCGAAACTGTCAAGTAGACAGAGAATCATGAAACAGTCACATATATACATACATGAATGTATATATATACATGAAGTATCAAGTGCCTAAGCCACAGTGAAATGCTTGAGGCAAAAGCAAATATACAATAGAAATAGAACTTGCCGAATGGAACACATGGATCAAAATCATGGATAAAGCATGCAATATGGAACAACGACGAAGCATATTTAGGTATGCAATTAAGTGATGCTTGCCGAATTCCAAACTGCTCCTAAAACAGATGCTTGAAAACTACAATGCAGGCTCAAATCAGTCTTTAGTGAATGCAGACTACAACATAAAAATTCAGTGGATAAATGTAACAATGAACTTGCTCAAAGGTCAGAAGTAAATACAGTGTGCATACGACAAAGAGCTCGAAGCCAAGACTAAAGCAATCTGATTGTGATGCAAGCAATGACCAGAACAAAAAATGCAGGTGAACACATTCAAGCATCAAGTTATGACAGGGATGAACAGAAGTGACCTAAACAACATTGCATTAACTAAGTCAAAGAAATCATCTTTACAAAAATCAAGTTTTTACAGTCGAAGACAACTGCAGTGCAAAACCATGGCTATTGAGCAAGCACATGGATTCACAAATCAATTTCAAGTAAAAAGAATCAAGACCGAAGTCAATATAAATTCAATTTCCAGGTATTTGAAACGAGTGAACCAGTCAATGATACCGCAACAACATAAGCAAGCAAATCATGGAACCGCAGTATCAATGTCAATATATAAGAAAACTGTAAGTGTAGACTCGCCGATACATGCATACACACATACAAATGTATATATGCACATATATAAAGTCATATCTAATTAGTCAAGCAGTTACAGATTAACAGTGTTTTATTTTAAGAAATCATCGTTCCAGTCAAAGAACGAAATCAAAAATCGAAATCGAACAAACAGTGATGACCAACGAAGTCGACTCCAGTCAAAAATCAAGTTTAAAGCCGAGTCCCTCATTATCACAACAACAAAGTTAAACCCGAAGTCACCAAAAATCCACGAAACTAAACTGTGAAACCCATCTACTCGAGAATATAAGAGTTCGAACAAAATCCACATAAACAAAATTGGACAGTCAGAAAGTCGAACAACAAAATCGAAACCACTACAGCCATGAAACAGAAACGAACGAAAAATCACAGGATTCAAATACTAATACGCTAGAGGTATGAATTAGATGTGAGAAATAAAATTCCTCACCTTTACTCGACGAATCGGAGCAGATGGAGTTGATGCCGCGGCGGTGAAGAACGAGCGAAGAGGAAGACGAAGCCGGCGCCTTTGATTTAAAACGAAGCCCTAGCCAATTCCACAAAAACGAACGAGACGAGAGATTGAAGCGGCCGCCATTTTTTTTTCTTTGATCGATTTAGGTTTACGAATGAGAAATGAAAGAGGGGGGTCGGGTTCGTGTTTTAACCGAGACAACATCGTGAAACCAGGCGTGGGCTAAGGCATGATTTAAGGGGTATGGGCTGGTATGGGTTAAGGTGTGTTAGTTTTTTTTTTCTTTTTATTTTGTTTTTATTTACTAATAAAGTATGTTATTTATTTTGGGAGATAAAATTTATTTCCTTTTTAACATCTTTATCTATCTAACATTTATTTGCATATATCATAACATATCAATTTCAAAAATGTAGAGTTTTAATTTAATCGAATAAGATGAATTTGATTTTAAAATCCAAAGATTTTATACTTTAAAATTTCAAAGCAAATTGCCTTATTATTTACAAATTCCGATTCAAATTTAAATTCAAATATATTCCTCAAATTAAACTTGAAAAATTCGAGCACATTCACAATTTAAATAAATTTAAATCAATTATTAATTTAAAATAATCTAAAATTTTGGGTAAAAATTCAGGTTGTTACAGAGATTCAATTTGAATTCGATTAAATTCTCTACACGTTTATACGCCGTGTATTCACAAAATAATTCCGATAAATACGAAAACTGAAATCCGATAATAATTCAATATTACGGACCCAATGAAACTCGTTTCGTTAAATTCCGAGACTGCCTCGGAAAGCTATTTTTAAATTCAATTTCAAACGATACAATTTCAAAACTGAACAAATCGCTTGCAAATTCAATTCTGAAGCTTCTATTATCTTCAGTATTATCAATATGAATTTTCTAAGCCTTTAAATTATTTTTAACCGGCTCAAAATCGAAGATTCAAATTTTATTCAACTTTCAATAGATTAAATTCAAAATTAAATCGCCAATTCATTCTGATAATTTGAAATTCAAGTCAAATCATCGTTCAAATATTTAAAATAAATTAAATATTTTCAATTTTAATTGTCGAAATTTCAGGGTCGTTACAAACTCCCCTCCTTAAAAACTTTTCGTCCTCGAAAAGGAAAGGTTGTTAAAATTTCATCGATATTTATACTCTAGTCAATTTTACCAAGCTTGAAACTTAATACAAATAAATGAATATAGGATTCATTCCATTTGTTTAATCTCACTAGTTCTGTTTATCTTCTCTTTTATTCAATGATTTCTACAATCATTGATTTCAAAAATCAAAACCCAAAAGTCTTCTACCAAATTTCTTGATTTATAAACTCAGATTTTAAACTTAAAATTCTGTCATGTTAGAGATTTATATAATATATATCTCTTCCAAAGCTGTGGACTTTCAAAACATTTCAAAAATCCTCTTCCTTAGTTCATTAAGTAGGAATTTTGAAATTTTAATTTCAGATCATTGATTCACTATTTACAGTTTGAAAATACTTGCTAACTCGAAATTTAACAAGTCCATCTTCGTTCTCACAGACATTAGGCATACGCTGGCCAGGCGCAGGTCTAAAAATCTCCAAGTACTAAATATACTTGCTTCAATTCCCAGTGAAAATACTTTTAAAAATTCTTTTAAAAATGGATATGGAAAGCACGTTCCCCCATGGATCACAGTTTACCCGGCGGTTACGCTACTATCCCAGTAGAATCGCTTGTAACTGCAGGTTTCACACCTTTCTTGAATTACGCCATGGTTGTTGCCATAGATTGCAGTACACACGGCGGTTACGCTACTATCCCAGTAGAATCGCTCGTGTCTGTAGGCATCACGCCCCTCAAATTTCGCCTGGCATTAGATTGCAGTTTACCCGGCGGTTACGCCACTATCCCAGTGGAATCGCTTGTAACTGTGGGCATCTCGCCCCTCAAATTACGCTAATCATCAATCAAATCTAATCTCATCGCGATGAACTATCGCGAAGGATTTCCGATTCAAATAGTCACTCTGACTAAAATTCTACGTAGCTACGAATTTCAAATGGATACTCTTCACGAGTTCCAATACCTTCTCCAATAATAATAAATGGAAGGTACTTTTCCACATCCTCAGTTTAGAAAACATAATATCATATATGTAGTACTTTCATTTCACATTTCGTACATATCATATCCATGTAAGCTTACATAAGATTTCCATAACAATGTCTTTCTAAACTAACGGTTTTCAATTCACCGCATTCATATATATAAGTTCTAAAAACTTACATATTCCATATTCATAACAAAATAGAGGATTTCAAAATTTTCCTCTAAGTCGATTTGGAAATTTAAGGTTATCTCAAACCTAATTCATATTCATAATTCCATTTATTATCGACTTTCACATTCGATTTGGATTTCACGCTTACATCGTCAATTCTCAACACAGAATTGATGTCTATCGATATATAACCTCTGAGCTCGTACGTCTCAGAGAAGGGTGTTAAGCTAAGAGAATAAATTCTCCGCCACCAACAGATATATATTTAATAGAGATCAATTGCTATGTCATCAATTCACAATGTTAGACATGCAATCCAAATCATCATCTGAAATTCAAAGCTCAACTTATATTGTCTTTGATGTCGAAGTTAAACTCAATTTTAACTTAACGATTCAATCTTTTTGAAAAATTTCAAATTGAACAAATTGTTCAAATTCTCATTTAACTTTTCAACTTCGACTTCAAAAATGAATTTCAAATCATTTATTCCTTACGGAATATATTCACAACATTTCATATTTGGAAAAAACATTTCCATACTTATTTAAAAATAAGTAATTCACAATCCATTTTATTTTCAACATTTGAAAATATTCGATATACTTAAATCAAAATTAAGTATATATTTCATCTTTAAGGAAATCATTCTCTTTCACATTTTTTATTTGAGTTAAAACGAATGTTACGTAAAACATCGTTACGACAACTCAAAATCATTAGTATAGGGATTCGAAATTTAGATAGATGTATAAATCCCAATACTATGCAAAACATTTCCTTTCGGAAATCATTTACTATAACAACAGTGTTATAGTCCACCATTTCCTTATATTCGAAAACGTCTATTTCAACAATGAATGTTGAAATCTATGGTTTCGATATTCAATGCCTTTGAAAACATCTTTTTAAAACAATTAACTTCGTTTTAAAATATCACTTTCCCAAAACATGTCCTTTTTCTTCAATAATATATTCACGGTCCAAAATTGTGAATATACATCTTTTAACAAACTATAAGAATTTACTTATCAAAATAAGTCAGTTTCGAATTTATAAACAATGTTTATAAATCTCATTCCTATTCATAAAGACTTCAATTCATAAAAATTGCTTTATTAACCATTCCTTTATAACCCAATTTTATATCAGAATTTTAATTTACAAGTAAATTACTTATAAATTCTTTTATTTCGCAACTTCGATTCATTTTATAACTTCACATTATAAAACTTTTAATTCTGTAACTTCCATTCACTTATGAAATCCATTAAATATTCCACTTTTAACACTTATACAATTCAAATATTTTATTAACACTTTCAAATCTTCCATTTAAACCGTTTATAATAATTCAAAAATTCCAATTCAAACTATTATATAAATTTATCAGTTTTCCATTTCCAAGATAATCAACTAGTTCTTTAGTAAATCATTCATCGAATTGATTTCCAATTTAATCACATTTGATTCATTCACATTGGATTTTACTAACATTCATTCATATCCAATTAGTTCACATTCACTAATTTATATTCGAGTTAGATTGCTTCAATTCAAATCAAATTTGATTCTCTTTAAATTTACTTATCTTTAAATTTGAATCCAATTACTTAGCTTTCAATTTCCATTAATTCAATTTCATTAATACTTAATGAATTTCTATACGATCAACTAGCAAAACCAATGCACATTCAATTTAACCAAATTTATTTACTTTGCTTATATTCAATTTGGTTCAACACACTTAATTTCAATTGGTTTATATTCCAATTCAGATTGAATTTTTATACTCACCATATTCACTAATTCACTTTTACAGTTAAAGTTGAATTTTCCTTTATATACTCAAATTCATATTCATTACATCACTTTATCAATTCATTTTGATATCAAATTCAATTTGATTCAATATTACTTAAGCCATGTTTCATTTTATCTTCACTTGCATTAATTTTCACCATAAAACTTAAGTTTCGTCTCAATTTTATTTGAAATTCTATTTTATTTAACTTTTACTAAAGTCAAATTCATATCACATTCAAAATTCAGATTTTGTTTCACTTAACAAAACCGTTTAACCATTTAACAACTGGTTTTACTTAATTTTCTCATTTTATAAGTTAAACAACTTATTAATTTAAACTTCCCAATTCATATCATATAATCACTTCTCTTTTAAGTTTAACTTTCCATCTCAACAATTTTATCAAATCAAGTTCAATTTTATTTAACTTCCTTTAGTTAAATTTCAAATCATATATTTATTAATACTAATTCAATTCAATTTAAATTTTCTTAAGTTAAAATCTTTATTTTCAAAAACAATTTTATACTTCTTTGGATTTGAAAAACGTTCTCTTTAAAAGTGTTTCTAGTAACTATTCATATTAAACATCATAAACTAAGCTTTGTGTAAACCAAAGCTCTGATACCACGCTGTAACATTCCCCCTTTTGACCGCCTCCAGTCGGTGATTAAACCAACTAGAAACGTTCAAAAAGACGAATTGTTATTTAGTTTATAAGGTTTAAATAGAATCAGCCACAGAAACACAGATAATAACACTGAATTAAAACAAATGAGAATTTATTTCATTACTATAAATCTTTTTATATACATCAGAGTTTTATACAATTTTAATACTGATACAGCGGAATATCTTAAAATACAATTTTCTTCTGAAAACAAAAATGGTTCTTTACTCTCTCTCTAACTTCGCTGCTCGAAAATCTTCAAGCTGTAGAAATACTCGGTCTGACCCGAGTATTATATTCAAAAGAAAATAATACACAGGTCAGTCTAATTCAAACCAGTTTATTAGTGCATATAAGCAGTAATAATTTAAATAGACGACAGTCACAATAATTCTCGTCTACCCAACTCTTTTAACAAAGAAATCGGATAACGAAAATTTTAACACTAAACAGTGTTAAACAATAATTCAACATATTTAAATCATCAACAGAGATAAACAGTGTTATTGGCTGCCGTACACGCACGCGTGTACGGCCTCGCCAATACAGCCTACAAATCAATGCATCCGACGCAAAGAAATATCAATTCAAAACTGTCGATTTCGTGGTGGCTGCAGTACACACGTACGCGTGCACTACCTCGCCACCACCGAATATAAAGTCATCACATAGAAACAAAGGGTAGGACTGCAACAAAAAATGCAGCCACCCTGGCAACAAGTACAACAGGGATGAGCAGATGCAAGTGAAACAAGTCAACAAACAAAGGAACTAGACCCAATCAAACAGTGCATAATGCACTGAAGATCTTGAACAAAGCTCGGGTGAAACAAGAACACTAAGTGGAACTGAACACCCAATAGATCAAATGACACATACTCAAATACCCAACTGGTGATGCAAACCAAACTACAACCTAGGAATAATATGAGCAATGCATGCTACCTGAAGACAGCAGACACATTGAAATAAAGCTACCTCAAATATGATACAGTGAACTATAGGATATACAGGTATGCAGTGACAATACACAAGGTAAGATGTAAAGTCAAATTCGTTGTCTTCTCACAGGAGGTACAAAATCATTTTTCGAACAAAGCATCAAACTAAACTGCACATGAATATGAAACCTGGGCTCATAGGCAAACAGTTCAAAATGAACATTTTCACGTAACAGTTTTAAAACAAAGACTGTTTTTACAAAAGTATCAACTCAAAGAAACACAAATAGGTCTAGTTGATTAGAAGATCTCATAGGCAATGGTACATAGAGACACAGTGCGATAACATATATGTAATGGTATTGCTATGAGCATTTGGGACAGGCCTAAGCTAACGGACTGAACAACTAAAAGCACCCGCACAAGAACCAAATGCATTCAGGTAGGTACACAAAATGGCCAAAGCTTATATGCATCAAGTATGCCACATTCAAGAACAAGCTCAAATGCACTTAATCAAGTACAGTATCATATAATCAAAATGAAGTACCAGACTTAAAACAGAGGACAGGGAAGTAATAACAGCAAACCAAATGCCATCAAGATAAATACAATGTAGCATACAAGTAATGCGAAACTGTCAAGTAGACAGAGAATCATGAAACAGTCACATATATACATACATGAATGTATATATATACATGAAGTATCAAGTGCCTAAGCCACAGTGAAATGCTTGAGGCAAAAGCAAATATACAATAGAAATAGAACTTGCCGAATGGAACACATGGATCAAAATCATGGATAAAGCATGCAGTATGGAACAACGACGAAGCATATTTAGGTATGCAATTAAGTGATGCTTGCCGAATTCCAAACTGCTCCTAAAACAGATGCTCGAAAACTACAATGCAGGCTCAAATCAGTCTTTAGTGAATGCAGACTACAACATAAAAATTCAGTGGATAAATGTAACAATGAACTTGCTCAAAGGTCAGAAGTAAATACAGTGTGCATACGACAAAGAGCTCGAAGCCAAGACTAAAGCAATCTGATTGTGATGCAAGCAATGACCAGAACACAAAATGCAGGTGAACACATTCAGGCATCAAGTTATGACAGGGATGAACAGAAGTGACCTAAACAACATTGCATTAACTAAGTCAAAGAAATCATCTTTACAAAAATCAAGTTTTTACAGTCGAAGACAACTGCAGTGCAAAACCATGGCTATTGAGCAAGCACATGGATTCACAAATCAATTTCAAGTAAAAAGAATCAAGACCGAAGTCAATATAAATTCAATTTCCAGGTATTTGAAACGAGTGAACCAGTCAATGATACCGCAACAACATAAGCAAGCAAATCATGGAACCGCAGTATCAATGTCAATATATAAGAAAACTGTAAGTGTAGACTCGCCGATACATGCATACACACATACAAATGTATATATGCACATATATAAAGTCATATCTAATTAGTCAAGCAGTTACAGATTAACAGTGTTTTATTTTAAGAAATCATCGTTCCAGTCAAAGAACGAAATCAAAAATCGAAATCGAACAAACAGTGATGACCAACGAAGTCGACTCCAGTCAAAAATCAAGTTTAAAGCCGAGTCCCTCATTATCACAACAACAAAGTTAAACCCGAAGTCACCAAAAATCCACGAAACTAAACTGTGAAACCCATCTACTCGAGAATATAAGAGTTCGAACAAAATCCACATAAACAAAATTGGACAGTCAGAAAGTCGAACAACAAAATCGAAACCACTACAGCCATGAAACAGAAACGAACGAAAAATCACAGGATTCAAATACTAATACGCTAGAGGTATGAATTAGATGTGAGAAATAAAATTCCTCACCTTTACTCGACGAATCGGAGCAGATGGAGTTGATGCCGCGGCGGTGAAGAACGAGCGAAGAGGAAGACGAAGCCGGCGCCTTTGATTTAAAACGAAGCCCTAGCCAATTCCACAGAAACGAACGAGACGAGAGATTGAAGCGGCCGCCATTTTTTTTTCTTTGATCGATTTAGGTTTACGAATGAGAAATGAAAGAGGGGGGTCGGGTTCGTGTTTTAACCGAGACAACATCGTGAAACCAGGCGTGGGCTAAGGCATGATTTAAGGGGTATGGGCTGGTATGGGTTAAGGTGTGTTAGTTTTTTTTTTCTTTTTATTTTGTTTTTATTTACTAATAAAGTATGTTATTTATTTTGGGAGATAAAATTTATTTTCTTTTTAACATCTTTATCTATCTAACATTTATTTGCATATATCATAACATATCAATTTCAAAAATGTAGAGTTTTAATTTAATCGAATAAGATGAATTTGATTTTAAAATCCAAAGATTTTATACTTTAAAATTTCAAAGCAAATTGCCTTATTATTTATAAATTCCAATTCAAATTTAAATTCAAATATATTCCTCAAATTAAACTTGAAAAATTCGAGCACATTCACAATTTAAATAAATTTAAATCAATTATTAATTTAAAATAATCTAAAATTTTGGGTAAAAATTCAGGTTGTTACAGAGATTCAATTTGAATTCGATTAAATTCTCTACACGTTTATACGCCGTGTATTCACAAAATAATTCCGCTAAATACGAAAACTGAAATCCGATAATAATTCAATATTACGGACCCAATGAAACTCGTTTCGTTAAATTCCGAGACTGCCTCGGAAAGCTATTTTTAAATTCAATTTCAAACGATACAATTTCAAAACTGAACAAATCGCTTGCAAATTCAATTCTGAAGCTTCTATTATCTTCAGTATTATCAATATGAATTTTCTAAGCCTTTAAATTATTTTTAACCGGCTCAAAATCGAAGATTCAAATTTTATTCAACTTTCAATAGATTAAATTCAAAATTAAATCGCCAATTCATTCTGATAATTTGAAATTCAAGTCAAATCATCGTTCAAATATTTAAAATAAATTAAATATTTTCAATTTTAATTGTCGAAATTTCAGGGTCGTTACACCGAACCTGGTATGCCGAACGCTCTGATGCCGAACAGTCCTTCTATGTCGAACGGTATGCTGGATGTGTGGGAAGTGCAGGATGATTGTCAGTTGAGGCCGAACGTGTCTCTATCCGAAGCTCTTGAATGAAAAGTGCACGCTGGCCGAACGACATTGTCTCCTTGAGTAGTTGTGCATACTGAATGTCTTCTGGATGCCGAGTACTCACGTTGCCGAGTACTACGCCGAGTACCTTGGAGTGCCGAGTACTCTCGTTGCCGAGTACTACGCCGAGTACCAAGGGATGCCGAGCGCTCTTGTTGCCGAGTTCTCCTATCACCGAGTTCTAATGATGCCGAACGCTAGGGATGCTGAGCATTGGTTGTCGCCGAGTGCCAGTTGACGCCGAACGCTACTTGACGCCGAGTCTCCTGGTCGCCGAGCATTACGGATGCCGAACGCTATGGATGTCGTGTGCTTCGCCGAACACTCCTGGATGCCGGCCACTCTGAGATGCCGAGTGTCACCTGATGCCGAGCACTAGTTGCCTGGTCAAATCTCCAGGAAACACTTGCCCCCCAAAGTGTATCGCGTGGCCGAACGTGATGCGCTTTGAATCTGGTTCAATTTTCCTTGATGATGCCTTCTCGAGCATGCCTGTGACAGAGGTGCGTGACGAACGTGGTTTGGACGCCGAACGATACGTTCGAAGCCGGACAGCCCTCATGTGCCGAACGGCACTTCGTTTTGACGCCGAACACTCTGGTATTGACCGGTTCTACCGAGTATAGCCTTTTCAACTTCTACCTCCCTCTATATAACCAGGTCCTTCCCATCCCTTCTCCTTTACCTTTTCATTTCTGTCACTCTTCCAAGATTTGCAATTTTCTCTAGCCGAATAGATTTACAACTTGAACATCCTTCCTAAGCTCCTAACTGCAATCTAGGTACTGCTCCTCGTATAACTCGAATAGGTTTCAAATGAGATGGTCAAGTTTGTCATGTAGAAAGCTTTCGAGTAGGTTGCCCTCATTGCCGAACGATAATGCGAGGCGAGGAGGAAGGATTTGAGGTGTTTGCACATGTGGCTATTGTATTTAGCTCCATCGCGCCGAACCAAAGTCAAAAAAGAAGGAGAAGGAAAACGTTGGAGGTGGTAAGGGTGTTGGAAGGCATAGCTATGGTTCGGCGTATGTTGTCATGCGCCGAATGATAGAGGCTGCCGAATAGTATTTCGTCTGAACAAACTAAGGCCGAACACTCACTAGAACGCCGAACAACAACTTAGCCGAACGAACTCTAGTAGCCGAACACACTTAGACGCCGAACTGTATCAATGCCGAACATCATAAATATTGAGCAACTGACATGCCGAACCATGTTTAGGCCGAACAATACAATTGCCGAGCAGAACTTAGACCGAGCAAAACAAAACCGAACATTGTACTTAGGCCGAACATTTTGAATGCCGAACAGAACCTTTAACCGGACAATGACTTAACCGAACGAGGCCTTTAGCCGAACAAGGCCGTTAGCCGAACACTTGACAATGACTTAACCGAACAAACATACATGCTGGTCTATTCTTAGGATGAACAATGCAATTGCCGAACAACATTTAAATGCCGAACAGTTATAAATGTCAAATTAGACTTAAGCCGGATACTTCATAAATTACATGTTTTCTAGATCTGGAACTGTTACCACCACCAGGCGGGCTCTTTGAGACGGTCAGCGATGACGGTCTTCGAAGGCAACGATTCGAAGCTCATTTTTATATCTTTGAAATCTTATTGCTTGTACACAATTGCTTGCACTAGTTCACACACCACGTGGGGGGGAAAACTCGTGTTGCTAATTCTAACGTTCAACGTTTTTTAAGTATAGTTCTCTCAAGCACTTAGCCAGGTTCGTTATTTATTTGGGATGTCGAGAAAATCTAGCTCCGCCACTATATCCGACAGGCCTGGGCCGTCATCAAGGCAAGGAGTCGTTGATACTTCTAATCCGTCGACTTCTCCTGCTCATAACTTGGCACCTGATGCTCTGGAGGCAACAATCTTACTAGACAATCCGATCGATTCACAAGCCTCGAAGATCAACGAAGCTGCTCTACGACGGATATGCTCCATTCATGGGATTCCTTTTGCCAACGTGTTAGTTCCTTCGAGACACGATCGTCCTCATCTGCCCCCAGTCGGGTACACTACCTGCAACAAGTTCATGTGTTGGATGGGCAGCGTGCCTCCGTTCAATTTATTTCTCCGGGATGTACTGCAGTACATAGACATAGCTCCGTCGCAGCTGCACCCGAACGGCCATGCATTTCTATATGGGACTTACTTACTTTTCATGGCCGTCTTCTCCAGACCTCCAACCGCCGGTGATATCAGATACATTTATATGTTCAAAAGACGGAAAGACAGTCCTTCCTTTATGTTCCTCGAGCCATACCACAAATGCCAGATCTTGACAGGGGCATGTAGTAAATTCGCCCTGTACAAACAGGAATGGTTCTATGTGCGCTGCCCTTCTGGTTTCGCTAGGAGATGGGTTGAAGGCAGTAAGTCTCTCTGCTGAGTCACTATTCGTATTTGATCGGAGTCATGCTTTTCCTAACTCTTCATTTCATCTTTTCAGGTATCAACCCGCGTCCGGAAGGCCGAGGATATTCTGAGGCTGTTGAAGCCATTAGAGCTTTTCCTGTTGAGGATCGAGACATTCGGACTATCATTTCAAATGAATCACTGTCGGGGTTTGGCTTGCTAGCCCCTGGTCGTCGGATTAGCCTTCCAGAAGGTGTCACCATTCCCAAACCTTCGTCTGGTAAAGGGAAAAAACAGGCCGGATCGTCGTCGCGCCGCACTCCCGATACGCACGGAGAAGGTGAGCGCAAAGAAGACGAAGCTCCTGAGACTCAGGGCGAGAACGTGGGTCCCGCTTGGAATCCGACAATCGAAGTTCAGGATATTGAGACGTCATCCTCCCCTTCGAAGGGAAAGAAGAAGTTAAAATATACAGTTCAAAAGGAGAAAGTTGGTGGCACTTCAAAAGTTACGCCTATCCCGCCTGAGAAAGAGGCTTCCTCACAGCATCTGGAAAGTTCTCTGAGAGGTCTGTCAAACCTGTCCATTCCCGATGATTTACTTAATTACGGGTTCGATGATCCTGAAGCTCTCAAATTTTCTTCGCCCGCTAGAGGCAATGCGGGAGTTCAACTCCCGGTCCAAGGAGACAACACCCCGATTAGTAAAGATAAACGAACTGGTCCGTCGGGGGGAACACTAGGACACACACGCACATATGCATTCCATCATACACTTCAAGTTTTTTCTCATCTCACGGACTTTTCTTAACTCGTTGTTATCTCCATTCTTTGCAGGTGATATGGGGCGTTCTCACGGACTCGATCGTCTTCAGGGCTCTTCTGTATTTCATCACTCTGGACGGGATTCTGGTTTAGGCAGACGCAGGGATAGAGGCGACTATGAAGATAGGGAAAATCATCCCCGCGAGTCGTCTCACCGCAAGAAGGCACATTCTCAATCTTCCCAGTCCCGTGATCTTCCTCCTCCAACTGAGCCGGATAGGGAGAAGTCTTTACAGAAGGGTTATCAATCTGATGCTCCTCGAGAACAACATTCCAGTTCATCGAGTACAAGGAAAGTTCGAGAGCAACGGAAAAGAGCGGAATTCTCAAAGCCTCCTCCTCCTACTCCTGCGGTGGACCCAACTGTTGCGGAAAAGATGGTCGATCTTAAGGCCAAGTTTCCAAAAATTTGCTTTGATGGTCTGAAGTTCCTCCCGGCCATTCATCATATTCCCGGGCATGTAAAGCAGAGTGCCATTGCCTGCAATAACGACGTCTATATTCAACATGATGCGTTTGTGCACTTGGTGGAGAAGATCTTGGAAGTATCCGTTGAGCGTCAACACGAGATTGATCGTCTGAATCTGGAGGCTGGCAGCGGTAAGAAAATCATCAAACTCCAAGACGAAGAGCTTGCTTCGTATAAGTCGAAGCTGGAAGCCGCTGAACAAAGCGCAAAAGATACTGCTGAGGCAGTTACTCGTTTAGAGGTGGCTCACAAAAAAGAGCTTGACGAAGCAGTCCAGCGCAGCAGTGCCCTCGCACTAGAAAAAGACTCTGTCCAAAAAGAAAAGGACGCGCTCGCCACCCAAGTCAAAGAGCTGAAAGAATTACTCTCCAAGGAGAAGGAGGATAAGGTAGCTGCTAAAGAAGAATCACAACGATACTGTGATGAGATCGTTGCTACCCGACTCCTGAAAACAAAGCTCGATGACGAACTCGCCGGGGTTGAGAAAATGAAGGATGAGGCCCGTGAGGAGGGCAAAAGAAAGGCTGCAGAGGAGATTGACTCTCGCCTCGAGGCGGCCGCGGAAGCCGGCAGGGAAGAGGTCAAAAGCATGTTTGACCCGTTGATTGCTGAATACGGAGCCCGCGTCCTCATGCATCGCGACTTAACATTCTTGGGTGACGACTACCTAGAGTCCCTAGCCGAGGCCTGGGAAACTTTGATAAGGATTAGGAAGATCGAGTCAGGCTCCGAAGAGGTCAATGAGGAGGCCCTGGTGAAGGAGTTCCTTAGGGGGAATGAGCCATCGGATTTATCCGCAGCATTGGCACTTTACAGCAAAGGCTCTCCCCTTCCAAAAGAGAAAGATGGTGAAGCTGGCCCATCTGGGGTTAATATTTCTGCTCTTCATATTGCTGCTCAATCTGCTGCCCAATCGGCCGGTAGGCCGACACTTGATCCATTCGAGCAGCATGTTGGTTATGACCCCGAAGACCCTGGGCTCGGTGCTCATGTGCTATCACCTATCCTGGAGGGTGAAACCCCACGCGCCACCGATAGCCAACCGGAACCTGGTGGGAAATTCTTCTTTCTCTAGAAGTCGAAAGATCCCGTCTTTTTTAGCAGTGGCTACTCGTTCTAACGCTCATTCTTTATGTTTTCGTGCAGGTTGTTCTAACGCCGAGCAAACTCCGAGGAGCGATGACGCCAAGGAGGAGGCAGGGAAAACAAGCGATGCTGTCCACGCGGGAGTACTCCCTGGTCCCGATGCTCAGGTGATCGGGGCGCTGGATGATGATAAGCTCGACACTTCATCTCCTGCCGAAGGGGATGATGAAATTGAAATCACCGGCGCCTCTGAGCATACTTCACAGACAAGCATGAAGGACCGCCTTGCCGAAGAGGAGAAGAAAAAGGTTGAGGTCAAAGCTGAACCTGGAATACTGGAAGTAACCGACCCATGGAACCTGTAACGACCCGCCATTTTGGACCATTCGCATCCATTATAAGTGTATAGGTAGACACTCATGCCGGAGTTGAATTGCTCAAAATACCGCGTTGTTAATTTAAATTTGGCAAAACTGAACATATACAGTAAATAAATAATCACAGATCACAGACACAGAGTAATAAGTGCAGCGGAAATAAAAGAGATAGTAGTTCATGAAGCTACTATATGAATATATAAAATACATCAGAGTTTACAACAGAAGAGTAATACGATACAACAGAGTTAAACTAGATACAAATCAGAATACATCACTGGAATCATCGAATACTGAAAGCAGAATAGATGGCTGGATCTTCAAGCAAAGCTCCAACTTCAAAGGTGAGTCTCGAATACTGGTACACTCAGTCTGACCCGAGCGTAAAGCAAAAACACAAGACACTCGAGTCAGGATTAACATTCTTATATTAATAAATCCAACTCAAGTGAAATAGCAATTGAAATACAAGTAACTCAAAGGATGTTTGGAATAACCATCCTTTAAGGATCCGTTAAACTATCTACTAGGTAGTAATGTACGCTAAGTAGATAATGTCTATCAGTAATATAAAGATATCAAAGTAGGGTTAAGCAGGGCCCATACACCTCTTAACCTGTTTATTCCCAAAAGCATATACAAGACCGTAGTTTCCCCAAAACCGGAAGTCACCAGAGGGCAATCCATATACTAAAGGTACAAATCAAAATCGTAGTGGTCGCGAATAGGATAATCAGTATGACAAGGTACATGAGGCAATACCAACTAGGATACTAGTAGTTGCGTGATCCGGACTGACGTTGGGCATAGCAGCTACTACCCCACCACCGCGAAACAACACTCCCATAATCGAGGGGTGCACCCAAATCGAATCACAAAAGTAATAGATATGGTAACGAAGAAGTGTGTCCGCTAGAGGTGGCGAACCTCAATGGCCCGGCGCGGCTCCTGTTTTAGTCATGTCAGGGGTCATCCAAAATCGTTCTCTTTCTTCAATCAACGCGTTCACCAAACCATCCACTTCATTCTAGATCAACACTCCGCGTATAGTTATTAAAGTGGTTTCGGTTCAGATAGAGAGTATATCCATTACCGATCCCGGTCTCTTTAATAACTTTCGTAATTATTACACCGATTGGTCGTTTATATATTTCAAAAACCAAATCAATTTCCATTTCAATCAGAGTTTATAAATCAACATTTCATTTGTCTTTCTAAACCAATTTTCAATATTTACGTTTCAAAACTTCCAAATTCACAATTTCAAAATCTTATAATTCAATTTCAATTTCTATTTAAAACAATTCAAATATTGATTCAAGTTCGTAAATAAGTTTCATTCCGAAATCATTTAAATAAATTCTATTTAACATTCAAATCTGTTTGCACAAAAAATGGACAAACACCTCAAAGTTGTATGATTTAGTAGATCTTATGTTGTTCTTAGTGATTTGGGTGACTTATGCAAATATATGAAAAGCAGGGGCTAAACTGTAAAAAGACACACAGATTTATAGTGGTTCGGCCAGAACGTGCCTACGTCCACTTTATATGTTATTTCTCCTTTAGATCTCAGATTACAAGTACAAAGCTTTGGTACAAGTATCTAAAAGTGTTTGAAAGTTCCTTCCGTGCTTGAGCTCTCAAACTTGTCCCCCATTGTTGTACCCCTGCCCCTCTATTTATAGAGTCAGGTTGGGGGCAGGGGTCTTGGATGTATATAGCTGCTGGTGGGCCTGGGCTGAAGTGATCTGGCCTGGCAGTCTGGTTCGGCATCCTCTTGGTTCGGTCATGAGGTGGTTCGATGATAGGTGGAGAGGCTTTGGTCCGGTTGTATTTGGTTCGGGGGTAGCTTGGTTCGGTGAGGCCTCGGACCGGTGGTGGATGGCAGGTGAGTTGGTTCGGTAGCGAGGGAAATGGTTTGGTATTAATTAGTAACAGATAAGCAGGTTATCATAGCATTTGTTGGGCATTAAATCCGGCTTTGATGGGTAATGAATTGGTATTTATAGTGGAGATATGGCTGATTTTTATTAATTATTTGATGTAATAAATGCAAGGAAATCAGGAAGTAAATCTTTAATTTCTTCTTAAGGATGGTGAGTAATTTGCTGGATAACATTTGCCCCCGAAGTATGCCTTGTTGGCAACGAGGTATGCTTCGCTCAAGAACTTGTGTTGGTGAAAGCAAATTTGTCGGCATCAAATTCTCATCTCTTTGGATGTTTGACAGATGTTAAGTGTCGGACTATTCCTGCACAAGGAGATAGAGTTAATCATTCATATTCGAGAGCATTCATATTCAAGAGATACTTTAGAGAGCAGTTCTCAGGTCGCTTCTATAACCTTTGATTGAAAGCAAGAACGATGTTGTAAAGATTTTTGAAAGGTGTCGCCCTTAGGAACGAATCAGAGCATGGCTGTGGACCGTTCGGGGTCGCTCATCACATGTGTAAGTCGTTCTCTAAGCACTAACCTTTAAAACTAGTTTTATGCAAGAAATCATTTTTTATGAGGTGTTGCACTTGGGAAGGAATCAGAGCATTGGACCGCTTACATTCGGGATCGCTTACATGAGTAAATCACTTCCCAAATGCTAACCTTTAAAGCATTTTTTGATGATGCAAAATTCAAATGTAGAAAGGAATCTAAATTCTAGATCTCATTTTTTTAGTTCAGTTCAGTTGATGATAATTTCTATTTGATTAGCAGACCCTAGAGTCCGGTACTTATCTGAGTGAGGGGCTTTGCATGCCCCTTATTTCTGGTCCTTGGTGGTTGCCCTCAGCTATTTGCTTCATGGTAGAAGGAAAGTTTGAATGAGAGGATGCCTCTTGGCTGCCCCCTTGCTGAGTTCCTTCCATAGCGCTTTTCCTTGTATGAGGCTTCTTCGTCTTCTAAAAGCTAGATCTAGGAACCTGTTTTCTGGATCTAAATTTTTTCTTTCAGATCTGGAGTTGGATCTTCTTTCTAACATAGAATAAGCTTCAGATCTGAGATTCCCTAGTTCCTCTCAGTGAAAGCACCAAAATATTAACCCAAAAAATGGATCAACACCGTGATTTGAGTGTGAAAAGCACCAGCCTTAATGGTAATCCAGAAAACAACAACACAGATCACAAAAATAAGAAGATAAAAAGAAGAAAAGATAAAAGAGACACGAAATAGTGGTTCGGCGAAATCTATGGCCTACATCCACTTTATAATTTATTTATCACTTGTATTTTCATATTACAAGAGATTTTTGAGGAGGAGAGGAGAAGTCACATTTTCTGTTTCGATTCCTCTTTTCTTTTGCAATGTTAGGTTTATTTATAGCTGTAAGCCTTGACCTAGTGTTGGTGTTGAATTGTAGTGACGCTGACTAGGCTGATATTAATTGCACCATACTCTTCTTCTTTAAGGTAAGGATGAATGGAATTAAGGAATATTTGATATGGAAATGGTTGGCATTAATTAGTAACAGATAAGCAGGTTATCATAGCATTTGTTGGGCATTAAATCCGGCTTTGATGGGTAATGAATTGGTATTTATAGTAAAGATTTACTTCCTGATTTCCTTTCATTTATTACATCAAATAATTAATAAAAATCAGCCATATCTCCACTATAAATACCAATTCATTACCCATCAAAGCCGGATTTAATACCCAACAAATGCTATGATAACCTGCTTATCTGTTACTAATTAATGCCAACCATTTCCATATCAAATATTCCTTAATTCCATTCATCCTTACCTTAAAGAAGAAGAGTATGGTGCAATTAATATCAGCCTAGTCAGCGTCACTACAATTCAACACCAACACTAGGTCAAGGCTTACAGCTATAAATAAACCTAACATTGCAAAAGAAAAGAGGAATCGAAACAGAAAATGTGACTTCTCCTCTCCTCCTCAAAAATCTCTTGTAATATGAAACTACAAGTGATAAATAAATTATAAAGTGGATGTAGGCCATAGATTTCGCCGAACCACTATAAAAATTTCGTGTCTCTTTTATCTTTTCTTCTTTTTATCTTCTTATTTTTGTGATCTGTGTTGTTGTTTTCTGGATTACCATTAAGGCTGGTGCTTTTCACACTCAAATCACGGTGTTGATCCATTTTTTGGGTTAATAAAATCAATTTAAACTCATTTATCGATTTCATTCAATATTCGTTAAGTTACTTTATCATTCAAAACAATTTCTATTAAATTTCCAATTCATTTAATCAATTCTTAAGTTCAACTTCATTAAAACAAAACTTACAATTTTGAATTAAACTAAATTCGTCAAATCAATTCTCCAATTACAAGTCTTACATTAATTCCAAAAATATCACATTTCATTTTTGTTAAAGAAATCCAATTTCACTTATTTACTGCCTTAAATAATTTTCCAAAACTTAATTAATAAAGAAACTCAATTTCAATTTTTTTTTTTTTACGAAGTAAAATTCACCTATTCAAAAGTTCAATTTTTCTTATTAAAGAATTTCAATTCAATTTAATCATTTAATAATTCATTATTAAATAGTTCAAAACTTAATTATTAAATAATTTCAAAGTTTAATAATTTCAAACTTAATTATAATTTCAAACTTAATTATTAAATCATTTCAAACTTAATTCAATCATTTCTCAAATTAAACAACATTCTTTCATTGATTACATTGTTAATCTTTTGTTTCAGATTATTAAATATTACCACTTTCCTTTCATCAAAATTCAAATTTCAACTTCATTTCAAAACCATATTCTTTATTCAAATAAAATCTTCGTTTATTTTCAAATCAAATTATTGACCAATCGGGTTTTTATTTAATTTTCTATCCTAAGTCAAAGTTCAATTTGGGTATTTATCATTTCAACCCGATTCCAATTCAATTCAAAATCAAAACATATCAAAGGGAACTTGTAGTGTGATAACTGGGATGGTGTCAAAGTAAATAAACAAGCAATAACAACAATCAATATCAATCCAATAATCAATTCAAATAATCCCGAAATAACCGTATTAATTCGCATTGTTATTTGTACGAATTAATATAATTATTTCTAGAATCTACACTATCATTTCACGTAGATTAAAGATTATTACAATACGGTTCTTTACTTGTCATCTATTTACAATTTCATACATCATCAATTTAACAACATACATTCAGTGGTTCAAGATGTAATTAAACAAATCCTACGTGTCAATAATTTAACAGTTTAAGGGGTCATATTTTACAAATGTCAGTTAATCAAATTTAACATTTAGCTATCCTATATCAAGTCCAATTGCATACTATTTAACATTTTAACAATAACAATTTAACGTCCACTATAAACATCAACAATCAATCAATTATCAGCCAAATTATATTATCATCGCATAAATAATTAACAGATAATGGTGTCAGATGTCACAGGTGAACTGATACAGGTAATAGCAAATAAAACAGTGTAATTAACTAACAGCAGCATATTTCAATTGTCGTTTCAATTGAAATCAGATTTAATAAATAAAAGAACGTTAATCGTGAGTGAGTGCTCACCTTTTGAGGCTAGAGGGATGGACGAAAATGGAAGCAATAGGCACAAAAGCCTAGAGATCAGTGAGCGGAACAGCGACAAGTTTAGAGTTTGCTGCGACAATTTCGATATCGAGAAGGTGAGTCAAGATAATTTAGAGGTCGATGTAGCAAAATTTATGTTATATATATATTTCCCGACAACAATTTTAAAACATATAAATTATCCTCAAATCAAAATGAAATTTAAATAAAAAAAAATCCTTATGATTAATTTATTTAAAATTATTGTCTCCTAAACCATATGTAATTTAATACTTTAAGCTTATAAAAGAAAACATATACCTAGAACCTATAACAGATATTATATATATAACCTTTATAAATATATACAACAGATGCTTTAAAGTCATTACAGACTATAGTACAAAAAACATCCATGCATATTACTAAGTTTACCACCGCAAACCAATAATATAAGAAATGTATTTATAAACATCTATATGTACTTAAGTTGATATATAAACTAACGTTAAAACTTACTTCACATACCTAGATATATATAACTAAAACATTAGACATAACTCTTACCAAATATATAAAGCAACAGATAGTTTAAATCTTGTATAAACCTATATATTATAATATTTTAAACAGTAAACAATTTAAACACTTTAATATAAATACACAGAAACAATAAGTTCTTCAGTATTTAATTTATACAGACTAACCCTTTATATTTCTTATAGGAATATAATCATAGGTTAAAACCAAACATAACTTATGGCTTGTAAACAGGCTTATATAAATTGATATGCACGCACGTTTAACATGCTACCCAGAACAAAGTAAATTTCAAGTTCCAAGAAATAAATACAGGCGATGAATTTATATGTAAACAAGAAGGTTGCTCACCCTCGACTAAAATGAAGGTGATGAGCTCAGTTTGCAAGGAGACGGTGACCGAGACAATTCGGTGGTTGCGCGAGGTGGAAGTGGGTACGGTGTGCTGACGTGGATCGGAGGGGACAGGACGCACGGAGGAGAAAGAGAGTTGGCCGGGGTTGGTGAACGAAGGTGGTGATGCGGCTTCGGCATGGGTTGGGCGATGGAAAGTTTTGTGGAGGTGGCTGCCGTGCTAATCACGAGGAGGAGGGTGCGGGCGGAGGAAAACAAGTGTGGTGGCATCTAGAGGCGGAGGGATGATGGCGTGGAGGAAACAGGGCAGGGCACGGCAGAAAAAATAGGTGGAGGTGGCCGAGCTTTGGTTGGAGGTGGGGACAGGCGAGGCTTCCCGTGATGATGGTTGCGTGGGTTGCGTGGGGTAGAGGGTCGAGGCGAGCAAGGAAAAATGAAAGAAGAGCAGCCTCCATCTTCGTGCAAAATATAATGTGAATGTTGAGAGAAGAGAAAGTGACAGAGAGTAGATAAGTTGCCTAGTGAAAATGCATTTATGAAAAGAACTAATGAGAAGGAAGGCAAAGGAATTTGAACGGCAAAAACTAACAGGCATTTTAAAATACGTGTATTAGACGGACGTGCATATTAAATGAAAATAGGAATGGTAAAAGTTATAAGCTGTATTTTCTAGAAATCATAAAGTCATGACTGTTGGGTTATGCACGGCAATAGAATAGTCTCGAGAAGTTTTTTTTTTTAAACAAATTTTGAAACCAATACGGTTGACTGTTTCACGGTTATCGTTGGGTGCCGAAAATCCAAAACACAGAATTGAATATACTGCGGAGATCAGCGCGACGAGACGGTCAAAACGGTATAAAGATATCAGTGGTACGATTTACTTATAAAATTTCGAATTTTTCTACTACGGAAAATGCAAGAAAAACGCTGAAAAATAAGATCGACGGAGCCAAAGATGTCCGAATTTGGAAAAACGACAAACTGACATCTTGCTCAGAAGATGGTTTAGAATTTTTCTATGTAAAAATATTTAGGTTTCGGAAATATTTTATTTTCATTTCTTTTTAACTGATTAAATTGAAGTGAATTTACGCGCGAAATAAACTTCCATATTTTCGGACGAAAATTTATCAGTTGCTATGCTTAATTAGACGCATTCCAAATATTAAATTTTTATTTCAAAATTTTATCGTTTAAAATTTCACAAAATTTTAACTAATTACGTTATTAAAACAGTTGAAATTTACGGGTCGTTACACTCTCCCCCACTCAAAACTTTTCGTCCTCGAAAAGGAACGAGGTAGGAGAATAGAAACAACCAGAAAGAAAAACAGATTTGAAATACAAAATAACAATTAATTTAAACCATATAAATTCAAATTTAAATTAATTAATATTCAATAGTTTGATTTAATCCATTTGATTTCACTTAAGTGAAATCAATCTTAATTATTTCTAAATTCATTATCTTATTATCCCATTTTTCAATTTACAATTTTTAAAACCATAAATTTGAATAGTCTTTTATTATAATCATATTTCCTTCAACAAATTTAAATTCTTCTTTATTCCAAATTATTGTTAAATTTATTCTTCTTAATATATCTAATCACATATATTTGACCCATATAAATTAATTTAAACCATAAAAATTTCGATTTAAATTAATTTATATTCATTAATTGATTTCAAATTCAAGGTATTTCCATAAGTTGATCTAAATTTAATTTATTAATTAACCTTCAAAACAAAATTTATTTTTCAATTATCTTATTATTCTATTTTATCTCTATTAACATTTTATAATTAAAATTTAAGTGTATAACATTTATTATAACCACTCAAAATTTATTTATAAATTCAATTTATCTTATATATTATCTAATTACATATTCAACTTCTGAAAGATTTAGGTAAGTTGTATTAGAATGCAGTTGAACAATATACAAATAAAATTTTCCAAATTCAATTATTCAAGTTTAAATATTTATTCCAAATTTGGTTTTATTTATAATTTAAAATCATCTTTTAACAAAATTTAAGAATTAGATTTTCCGATTAACTTTAAACAGTTTAGAGATATATATAATATATTTATATCAAATCAAATTAAATTTTAAAATAAGATACCTATATATATATATAACTCAAATTATACTGAAGAAATTCAAATCAAAATATTTTTCAAAACAAAACCATAGCAAGGCTACATAGTAGTATCTCCACTTCGAAACTCAAAAATGAACGTCGATGATGCGGCCGCCATCACCGAAATTATTTTCCAGCGACAAAGAGAAGAGCACTGATTTCAACATTTTAAAGAATTCTTTGAAACGATTTTTATTCGAAAATACTTTCAATATTATATATTTTAAAATTCTAAGAACCAAAGTTCGAAATCACCGGAAACTAAATTCTCAAATTTCTGAATTAAATTCATTTCAAATTCCAATCAATTTATAACCAAGTTTATAAATTCATTTATTTATATTGCAATAGTCAATGGTTTACAAAACAATAAATGAAAATCAAATATTATTATTTCAGACAACAAATTCATTAACAATTTAATTTTAGAAAACTTATATTTACATATAATATAATCATTCAAAACTATTTTGTTTATCAAATTTGAAAACGATATTGTGTCAGTTTGCTCTGCTCAAGTGTTTTGGAAATCCTATCGATAGCGTTGATCAGACGAATCGATCGGAAACCCAAATCAACATCAACAACTCAAACAACACAATATATAAAACATTTTAATATAAATTTACAAATACACTCTTTGCTCGACGATACAGGAATGAATTTTCAAAATAAGGATAGGGATTCAAATTTTTGTTGACTCAAATCAAAGAGAATTTTGATTCGAAGACAAATTCGAAAGAAAAGATAAGATGATTCAATAACAGAATCGGGAGATGGTAAGTTTATTTAATTCACGGGCAACCTTAACCGGGTCGTCCGTAACTTCAAGAATAAGATCGATGTGAAATTTCGAGGTAAATCGACATTCGATTCAAGAAATAGAATTCAGGTATAGCAGGAGATAGATAGCATTGTAAACCGAGGATACAGAAATCTCTGGTAATTCAATGCCTATTGTAAAGGAGTTTCACCCCTTTGCAAAATTTCGAAGATTGGCGAGACCGCCGATCCATTATAAAGGTCATTCGAAGTGGAGTTATGTGATGCTCCAGAATTTGAAAGAAGACGAATAGTGAGGGATACGAATGAAATTTCGGAACCGAGGGGAACGTTCCAAAATTCAAAGGAATTGAGTCAAAGGAAGAGATTGAAACTCGAATGAGAGTGATTCTGTAAATACATTTACCCTATATGTTAAGTTTTGCCTAGAGCTACCAAAGCTCTGATACCAACTGTAACGACCCGCCATTTTGGACCATTCGCATCCTTTATAAGTGTATAGGTAGACACTCATGCCGGAGTTGAATTGCTCAAAATACCGCGTTGTTAATTTAAATTTGGCAAAACTGAACATATACAGTAAATAAATAATCACAGATCACAGACACAGAGTAATAAGTGCAGCGGAAATAAAAGAGATAGTAGTTCATGAAGCTACTATATGAATATATAAAATACATCAGAGTTTACAACAGAAGAGTAATACGATACAACAGAGTTAAACTAGATACAAATCAGAATACATCACTGGAATCATCGAATACTGAAAGCAGAATAGATGGCTGGATCTTCAAGCAAAGCTCCAACTTCAAAGGTGAGTCTCGAATACTGGTACACTCAGTCTGACCCGAGCGTAAAGCAAAAACACAAGACACTCGAGTCAGGATTAACATTCTTATATTAATAAATCCAACTCAAGTGAAATAGCAATTGAAATACAAGTAACTCAAAGGATGTTTGGAATAACCATCCTTTAAGGATCCGTTAAACTATCTACTAGGTAGTAATGTACGCTAAGTAGATAATGTCTATCAGTAATATAAAGATATCAAAGTAGGGTTAAGCAGGGCCCATACACCTCTTAACCTGTTTATTTCCAAAAGCATATACAATACCGTAGTTTCCCCAAAACCGGAAGTCACCAGAGGGCAATCCATATACTAAAGGTACAAATCAAAATCGTAGTGGTCGCGAATAGGATAATCAGTATGACAAGGTACATGAGGCAATACCAACTAGGATACTAGTAGTTGCGTGATCCGGACTGACGTTGGGCATAGCAGCTACTACCCCAACACCGCGAAACAACACTCCCATAATCGAGGGGTGCACCCAAATCGAATCACAAAAGTAATAGATATGGTAACGAAGAAGTGTGTCCGCTAGAGGTGGCGAACCTCAATGGCCCGGCGTGGCTCCTGTTTTAGTCATGTCAGGGGTCATCCAAAATCGTTCTCTTTCTTCAATCAACGCGTTCACCAAACCATCCACTTCATTCTAGATCAACACTCCGCGTATAGTTATTAAAGTGGTTTCGGTTCAGATAGAGAGTATATCCATTACCGATCCCGGTCTCTTTAATAACTTTCGTAATTATTACACCGATTGGTCGTTTATATATTTCAAAAACCAAATCAATTTCCATTTCAATCAGAGTTTATAAATCAACATTTCATTTGTCTTTCTAAACCAATTTTCAATATTTACGTTTCAAAACTTCCAAATTCACAATTTCAAAATCTTATAATTCAATTTCAATTTCTATTTAAAACAATTCAAATATTGATTCAAGTTCGTAAATAAGTTTCATTCCGAAATCATTTAAATAAATTCTATTTAACATTCAAATCAATTTAAACTCATTTATCGATTTCATTCAATATTCGTTAAGTTACTTTATCATTCAAAACAATTTCTATTAAATTTCCAATTCATTTAATCAATTCTTAAGTTCAACTTCATTAAAACAAAACTTACAATTTTGAATTAAACTAAATTCGTCAAATCAATTCTCCAATTACAAGTCTTACATTAATTCCAAAAATATCACATTTCATTTTTGTTAAAGAAATCCAATTTCACTTATTTACTTCCTTAAATAATTTTCCAAAACTTAATTAATAAAGAAACTCAATTTCAATTTTTTTTTTTTTTTACGAAGTAAAATTCACCTATTCAAAAGTTAAATTTTTCTTATTAAAGAATTTCAATTCAATTTAATCATTTAATAATTCATTATTAAATAGTTCAAAACTTAATTATTAAATAATTTCAAAGTTTAATAATTTCAAACTTAATTATAATTTCAAACTTAATTATTAAATCATTTCAAACTTAATTCAATCATTTCTCAAATTAAACAACATTCTTTCATTGATTACATTGTTAATCTTTTGTTTCAGATTATTAAATATTACCACTTTCCTTTCATCAAAATTCAAATTTCAACTTCATTTCAAAACCATATTCTTTATTCAAATAAAATCTTCGTTTATTTTCAAATCAAATTATTGACCAATCGGGTTTTTATTTAATTTTCTATCCTAAGTCAAAGTTCAATTTGGGTATTTATCATTTCAACCCGATTCCAATTCAATTCAAAATCAAAACATATCAAAGGGAACTTGCAGTGTGATAACTGGGATGGTGTCAAAGTAAATAAACAAGCAATAACACCAATCAATATCAATCCAATAATCAATTCAAATAATCCCGAAATAACCGTATTAATTCGCATTGTTATTTGTACGAATTAATATAATTATTTCTAGAATCTACACTATCATTTCACGTAGATTAAAGATTATTACAATACGGTTCTTTACTTGTCATCTATTTACAATTTCATACATCATCAATTTAACAACATACATTCAGTGGTTCAAGATGTAATTAAACAAATCCTACGTGTCAATAATTTAACAGTTTAAGGGGTCATATTTTACAAATGTCAGTTAATCAAATTTAACATTTAGCTATCCTATATCAAGTCCAATTGCATACTATTTAACATTTTAACAATAACAATTTAACGTCCACTATAAACATCAACAATCAATCAATTATCAGCCAAATTATATTATCATCGCATAAATAATTAACAGATAATGGTGTCAGATGTCACAGGTGAACTGATACAGGTAATAGCAAATAAAACAGTGTAATTAACTAACAGCAGCATATTTCAATTGTCGTTTCAATTGAAATCAGATTTAATAAATAAAAGAACGTTAATCGTGAGTGAGTGCTCACCTTTCGAGGCTAGAGGGATGGACGAAAATGGAAGCAATAGGCACAAAAGCCTAGAGATCAGTGAGCGGAACAGCGACAAGTTTAGAGTTTGCTGCGACAATTTCGATATCGAGAAGGTGAGTCAAGATAATTTAGAGGTCGATGTAGCAAAATTTATGTTATATATATATTTCCCGACAACAATTTTAAAACATATAAATTATCCTCAAATCAAAATGAAATTTAAATCAAAAAAAAAATCCTTATGATTAATTTATTTAAAATTATTGTCTCCTAAACCATATGTAATTTAATACTTTAAGCTTATAAAAGAAAACATATACCTAGAACCTATAACAGATATTATATATATAACCTTTATAAATATATACAACAGATGCTTTAAAGTCATTACAGACTATAGTACAAAAAACATCCATGCATATTACTAAGTTTACCACCGCAAACCAATAATATAAGAAATGTATTTATAAACATCTATATGTACTTAAGTTGATATATAAACTAACGTTAAAACTTACTTCACATACCTAGATATATATAACTAAAACATTAGACATAACTCTTACCAAATATATAAAGCAACAAATAGTTTAAATCTTGTATAAACCTATATATTATAATATTTTAAACAGTAAACAATTTAAACACTTTAATATAAATACACAGAAACAATAAGTTCTTCAGTATTTAATTTATACAGACTAACCCTTTATATTTCTTATAGGAATATAATCATAGGTTAAAACCAAACATAACTTATGGCTTGTAAACAGGCTTATATAAATTGATATGCACGCACGTTTAACATGCTACCCAGAACAAAGTAAATTTCAAGTTCCAAGAAATAAATACAGGCGATGAATTTATATGTAAACAAGAAGGTTGCTCACCCTCGACTAAAATGAAGGTGATGAGCTCAGTTTGCAAGGAGACGGTGACCGAGACAATTCGGTGGTTGCGCGAGGTGGAAGTGGGTACGGTGTGCTGACGTGGATCGGAGGGGACATGACGCACGGAGGAGAAAGAGAGTTGGCCGGGGTTGGTGAACGAAGGTGGTGATGCGGCTTCGGCATGGGTTGGGCGATGGAAAGTTTTGTGGAGGTGGCTGCCGTGCTAATCACGAGGAGGAGGGTGCGGGCGGAGGAAAACAAGTGTGGTGGCATCTAGAGGCGGAGGGATGATGGCGTGGAGGAAACAGGGCAGGGCACGGCAGAAAAAATCAGGTGGAGGTGGCCGAGCTTTGGTTGGAGGTGGGGACAGGCGAGGCTTCCCGTGATGATGGTTGCGTGGGTTGCGTGGGGTAGAGGGTCGAGGCGAGCAAGGAAAAATGAAAGAAGAGCAGCCTCCATCTTCATGCAAAATATAATGTGAATGTTGAGAGAAGAGAAAGTGACAGAGAGTAGATAAGTTGCCTAGTGAAAATGCATTTATGAAAAGAACTAATGAGAAGGAAGGCAAAGGAATTTGAACGGCAAAAACTAACAGGCATTTTAAAATACGTGTATTAGACGGACGTGCATATTAAATGAAAATAGGAATGGTAAAAGTTATAAGCTGTATTTTCTAGAAATCATAAAGTCATGACTGTTGGGTTATGCACGGCAATAGAATAGTCTCGAGAAGTTTTTTTTTTTTAAACAAATTTTGAAACCAATACGGTTGACTGTTTCACGGTTATCGTTGGGTGCCGAAAATCCAAAACACAGAATTGAATATACTGCGGAGATCAGCGCGACGAGACGGTCAAAACGGTATAAAGATATCAGTGGTACGATTTACTTATAAAATTTCGAATTTTTCTACTACGGAAAATGCAAGAAAAACGCTGAAAAATAAGATCGACGGAGCCAAAGATGTCCGAATTTGGAAAAACGACAAACTGACATCTTGCTCAGAAGATGGTTTAGAATTTTTCTATGTAAAAAAATTTAGGTTTCGGAAATATTTTATTTTCATTTCTTTTTAACTGATTAAATTGAAGTGAATTTACGCGCGAAATAAACTTCCATATTTTCGGACGAAAATTTATCAGTTGCTATGCTTAATTAGACGCATTCCAAATATTAAATTTTTATTTCAAAATTTTATCGTTTAAAATTTCACAAAATTTTAACTAATTACGTTATTAAAACAGTTGAAATTTACGGGTCGTTACAGAACCGACCTTTGAAAATCATTCTCCCAGGCAAGTTCAAACCGCTGGATGTTCCGTCTCCTACTCCTGACTCCATTTCTTTAGCAAGCAAAAAGTCCAAGAAAAAGCGTGAGGGAGAGGAGTCGTCGGAAACAACGAAGGAAGACAAGAAGAAGAAGTCGAAGAAATAATCGATACACTCGTTCAACGACTTTCTTGCTTAAGTCTTGTAATTGCTTTTACCTTCCACAACTTGTAGTTTGTATAGAGAGGTCTGAATTTTGTAAGAGTGATCATGTATCCCCATTTTGGACTTATCGTATAAAGTTTTTAGTTCCTTTTCGTTTGAATGATTCTCTTGTCTTTCTTTGGTTTGCTGACTAATTGTAGCCATAACTCAAGTTCTTATGAGTTGCACTATCTCCCGGTCCATTCTCGTGTCGTTCAGACATTTTTAGACATGGCGTGCTTCTCGTACCACATCTCTCGAGTACTTGGACTTTTCGCTGACTCTGTGCTCCGGGAACTCGGAGATTTGAAATCGTTTATACTCTAGTCCGCTCTCCGGAGACTTGGAGTACTCCGCTCCGCACTCTGGGGGTTCGGAGATTCAGAATCGTTTATACTCTAGTCCGCGCTCTGGGGACTTAGAGTACTCCGCTCCGCGCTCTGGGGATTTGGAGATTTGAAATCGTTTATAATCTAGTCCGCGCTCTGGGGACTTAGAGTACTCTGCTCCGCGCTCTGGGGATTTGGAGATTTGAAATCGTTTATACTCTAGTCCACGCTCTGGGGACTTAGAGTACTCCGCTCCGCGCTCCGGGGATTCAAGATTTGAAATCGTTTATACTCTAGTCCGCGCTCTGGGGACTTAGAGTACTCCGCTCCGCACTATGGGGATTCGGAGATTTGAAGTCGTTTATACTCTAGTCCGTGCTCCGGGGACTTAGAGTACTCCGCTCCGCGCTCTGGGGATTCGGAGATTCGGAATCGTTTATACTCTAGTCCGCGCTCTGGGGACTTAGAGTACTCCGCTCTGCACTCTGGGGATTCGGAGATTTGAAGTCGTTTATACTCTAGTCCGCGCTCCGGGGACTTAGAGTACTCCGCTCCACGCTCTGGGGATTCGGAGATTCGGAATCGTTCATACTCTAGTCCGCGCTCTGGGGACTTAGAGTACTCCGCTCCGCACTCTGGGGATCCGGAGATTTGAAGTCGTTTATACTCTAGTACGCGCTCCGGGGACTTAGAGTACTCCGCTCCGCGCTCTGGGGATTCGGAGATTCGGAATCGTTTATACTCTAGTCCGCGCTCTGGGGACTTAGAGTACTCCGCTCCGCACTCTGGGGATTCGGAGATTTGAAGTCTGTTATACTCTAGTCCGTGCTCCGGGGACATAGAGTACTCCGCTCCGCGCTCTGGGGATTCAGAGATTCGGAATCGTTTATACTCTAGTCCACGCTCTGGGGACTTAGAGTACTCCGCTCCGCACTCTGGGGATTCGGAGATTTAAAGTCGTTTATACTCTAGTCCGCGCTCCAGGGACTTAGAGTACTCCGCTCCGCGCTCTGGGGATTCAGAGATTCGGAATCGTTTATACTCTAGTCCGCGCTCTGGGGACTTAGAGTACTCCGCTCCGCGCTCTGGGGATTTAGAGTACTCCTCTCCGCGCTCCGGGGATTCGGATATTTGGAATCGTTTGCACGAGTCTGTGCGTCGTACAGGATAATGTAATTTGTCACCCAATTATGAGATATAGAAACGTTAGTGATTCATGGAAAATACGGCTTCAAGCCTTTATTAATGAAAATCAACTAGACTGCTTGATTACAACTTTAAAAAGAAACTATGTTATGACTGAATGGAAACATGCAGGAAATAACAGTGCCTAAAATAAGAAAGGAAACATGCTAAATGTAATAGTGCCGCAGATGTTCACTGTTCCATGCTCGGGGGAGTGTCGTGCCATCAACGGTCGCTAGCTTGAATGTTCCCTCTCCAAGCTTTCGTTCAATGGCGTATGGACCTTCCCAGCTGGGATTCATACGTGATGGTACCGGGAAAACTCGTTTCAGAATGAGATCACCCACATCAAAGATCCTTGGACGGACTCTGCCGTCGTAGTAACGCTTAACTCGGTGTCTATGCGCTGCCGCCCTTAATTCAGCTTCTTCACGCTTTTCATCGATGCAGTCCAGGGATTCCAACAAGAGATTCTGGTTTGTCTTGGGATCATAGTATGTCACTCGGTGCGATGGAACTTCAAGCTCCACGGGAATAACGGCTTCAGAGCCGTATGCCAAGGCGATTGGAGTGTGGCCGGTCGCGGACTTGTGGGTAGTTCTATATGCCCATAATGCTGTCGGGAGTTCATCTACCCACTTGCCTCCAACCCTCTCCAGACGCTTCTTCAGTATGGACTTGATTATTTTGTTAACGGCCTCGACTTGTCCGTTAGCTTTCGGGTGTGCCACGGCGGCAAACTTCTTCTCGATGCCATACTTTAAACAGAACTCTTTGAACTCTCTGCTTTCAAATTGCGTTCCGTTGTCCATGATGATGGTGCGAGGAAGGCCAAAGCGGCATATAATGTTTCGTACAACGAAGTTAACGACCTTCTTAGAGGTGATTGTGGCCAAAGGTTCTGCCTCAGCCCATTTCGTGAAATAGTCGACTGCAACTATCGCATATTTCGTGCCACCTTTGGATATAGGCAAAGAGCCGATTATGTCGATTCCCCAGATCACAAATGGCCAGGGACTAATCATTTGTGTGAGTTCCGTTGATGGAGCCCTCGGGATTTTCGCATATCTTTGACACTTGTCACATTTTCTTGCGTAGTCCGCGGCGTCCCGGTTTACGGTGGGCCAGTAATATCCATAGCGGAGGATCTTCTTTGCCAGCGTTTGCCCCCCAGTATGGTCGCCACATTCCCCTTCGTGAACCTCTCTCAAGACCTGCTTTGTTTCATCATGAGCGATGCATCGTAATAATGGGACTGAGAATCCTTTTCGATACATTGATCCATCCTGCATTACGTATCGTGCGGCCTTTCGAAGGACCTGCCGTCTTTCGCTTCTTTTTTCTGGTAAAGCCCCGGTCGTTAGGTACAGTTTGAATGGGGTTATCCACGATTCCTTCTCGATTTCTGTTTCCAACACGCGATCGACTTTCATCTCGTCTATGCTCGGGGCATGCAAGACTTCGACGGGATACAATCCCATTTGCTGCGCATCGCCGGTACTTGCAAACTTAGCCAATAAGTCGGCTTCTTTGTTCTGTTCGTGCGGGATATGTGAAATGTCATAACGCTCAAGATTTGATAGTAGTTCTTGGACCTGAACGAGGTACGGAGCAAGCTTTCGCCCCTTTGCTTGGTAGTCTCCCCGTACTTGGTAAACCACCAACTGTGAGTCACAAAAGATTTAGACTGATTCGATCCCGAGTTCTCTGATGAGCTTCAAGCCAGTGATCAGTGCTTCATATTCGGCCTCGTTATTTGTAGCCGGGAAATCGAGCTTCAGGGCATAACAGATTGATCGGTTTTCCGGAGTTATAAGAACTACGCCCGCGCCGGAGCAACGGTCGTTTGATGCACCGTCAGTGTATAATTTCCATCGAACAGGGGGAATGATGTCGTAGTCATCCGGTTTGATGGGTATGGTAAACTCAGCGATGAAATCTGCTAATGCTTGACCTCGGATGGCTCTCCGTGGTAAGTATACGATATCGAATTGGCTCAACTCGATGTTCCATCTTAGCAATCTCCCATAAGTTTCCGGCCGTTGGAGTACCTGCCTCAGGGGTTGATCGGTATAAACACCGATTGAATGTGCTTGAAAGTATGGGCGCAGCTTGCGTGATGCAATCACCAAGCAATAAGCCAATTTCTCGATTTTAGGGTAATTCCTCTCTGCCCCTGTTAAACGCTTACTAACATAATACACCGGCTTCTGGACTCGATCCTCCTCACGAACCAAAGCCACACTTATCGCATGCGGGGATACAGCCAAGTATACATACAACATCTCGTGGTCAACTGGTTTTGCTAGCATTGGTGGACTCTCCAGATGCCTCACCAGATTCCGAAATGCTTCCTCACAACTAGACGTCCATTCAAAATTTCTCTTCCCTTTCTTTATGATATCGAAGAATGGGATGCACTTGTCAGTTGCCCTAGATATAAATCGACTTAGCGCAGCTACTTTTCCGTTCAAGCTCTGTACTTGTTTTATAGTCCTGGGTGCTTGCACATCTCGAATAGCTTGGATTTTTTCTGGGTTGGCTTCGATTCCCCTAGCATTGACGATGAATCCCAAAAACTTCCCTGATGCAACGCCGAATGAACACTTCAGAGGGTTGATCTTCATCCCGTAAAACCTGAGTATGTCGAACATCTCAGCCAAGTCTCGAATGTGGTCGTTTGACCATCGTGACTTCACGAGCATGTCATCCACATAGACTTCCATCGTTCTACCCAGCTGGTCCTTGAACATTCGATTCACTAAACGCTGGTAAGTTGCTCCTGCGTTCTTCAATCCAAAGGGCATCACTACATAGCAATACAGCCCGGCATTTGTAACGAAGCTGGTGTGTTCTTGGTCCGGAATATGCATCGGGATTTGGTTGTACCCTGAGTACGCGTCCATGAATGACAGCAGCTCGTGTCCTGCGGTGGAGTCGACCAACTGATCAATCCTAGGCAACGGGAAACTGTCCTTAGGGCATGCTTTGTTCAAGTCGGAATAATCTACACAAGTCCTCCATTTCCCATTCGCCTTTTTTACTAGCACGGGGTTGGATACCCATTCAGGGTAGAGGGCGTCGCGGACGAACCCATTTGCTTTGAGTTTGTCCACCTCCTCTCCAAGAGCGGCGGATCTCTCCGGATCCATTCCTCTCCTTTTTTGTTTAACTGGGACGTATTTCGGGTCTATGTTCAACATATGACTCGTAATGGCGGGAGAAATCCCACACATATCAGAATGCGTCCAGGCGAAAACATTAAGATTCGCCCGGAGGAAGTCGCTAAGGTCTTCGGTCATCGCGGGGCCAAGATGTGATCCGATCTTCAGTATTTGCAAAGGGTCGTCACGGCTAACTGAAATGTCAATTGTTAATTCAGCCGGTGCCGCCTTCTCTTCCCTGGGTTTCTCATCGTCGTCTCTCGGATCTATATCTCCGAAGATCCGAGAACTATGCCCGAGCCAGGGCTCGGGCACTACTTGTCAATTATCCGCATTAAGGATGCGGACAGGATTGTCCGCAACCTTTCCCTTCTCCCTCCGATGGGCTTCTCGGAGCTCAGCCACATAACAGGAACGACCAGCTGCTTGATCGCCATGAACAATACCTACTCCCTTGTCAGTTGGGAACTTCAAAGTTAAACACTACGGGGCTAACGCTGCCCTAAACTCAGCCAGGGCCGGCCAGCCCAAGAAAACATTATATGGGGAATCCACATCCAGAACTACGAAGGGTAGAATTCGCACCCTCAGACGCTCGCCCTGTCCCAGTTCAACTGGTAACTCAACATACCCCACGACATCGGTCGCTGCGCCGTTAAAGCCGTGTATACGAGCCTTGGACGGTTTCAGGTCCTTTGTTTCTAGTTTCATTTGATCGTAAGCCTTCTTGAAGATGATGTTGACTGAACTTCCATAATTAATCAGAATTCTTTTCACATATGCTGGTCCGATCGTTGTAGATATGACCATGGGGTCGATGGTCGGAGCCTCTATCTGATCAGCGTCTCTACTTCTGAACACAATATCGTCTGTCATTACGCGCTGCTGCTTAGCAGGGGCCCCGTCCTCCGTGTTCGAACAGCACTCAAAATCTGCATGCTTCAGGGAACTTGCATATCGCTCCATCTCTTGCCAATTCTTATCTGCGGGGTGAGGTCCGCCGATAATTGTATTTATGATTAGTCTACCTACGGTTTGGGCAGGCTCCTCGGGATGACGCAGAGCTGGTGCACGACCTGGGTTGGACGTTCCCTGTCCTCCTTCCTGTGGGTCCTTCACAAATTCTTGCAACTTCTTCTGCCTGATCAACTTCTCGATAGCGTCATGCAGGTGTCTGCACTCCTCCGTGTTGTGCCCATAAGTCTCATGGAAGCGACAATATTTCCCGGTCCGCTTCTGTTCCTCGGTTGATTCTTTCGGTCGTGGCTTTCTGTATTGAAAAGTATTGCAGGTGGATAGGTAAATGTTCTCAAGTGGCGCGTTCAGCGGAGTATACTCGCTGTAGCTTGGAATTCTCGACTTCCACTTCTCCGCTTCTTTCCTTTTCCCTTGACTCCTTCCTCCGGACTCCTTGGGTTGCCCAGGCTTGTTCTGGACATTGACTTGGACCTTTCTCGAGCTGTCTCCAGACTGCTTCACAGCAATGTTGCTCTTTATTGATTCTTGGACAGGTCCTGGCGCCTTATCCCGTCGTACCCACCTAGCTTCCTCTCTTCTTATGAACTAGTGTGCCTTTGAGTAGAAACGCTCTAGCGTAGCCGGAGGTTTTCCTGCCAGCCAGTCTCCAAACTCAGAGTCTGGATCCACACCTCTCATTACAGCCATTAGAATTGCATGGTCGTTGGGATTACTGACTTCAGTTGCTGCAACATGGAATCTTTGCAAGTATTCCTTCAACGACACCCCGGGATTTTGGATTACACTTGACAGAGACATCACGTCCTTTGGGCGCGTAGTGTGTATCCTGAACTGCTCAATAAACTTCTTTGCCAACTCCTCGAAATTTGATACGGATCGCGGAGGAAGTCGGGTGAACCACATAGTAGCGATCCCAGATAGAGTAATCGGAAAGCACCTACACTTGGTGGCATCATTCGCTCTAGCTGAATCCATCATCCATTCGTACCTCATGACGTGCTGTCTGGGGTCAGTCCTCCCTTCATACGTAGGGATAGTAGGCATACTAAACTTCCTGGGGTACGCCGCTTGCAACACAACAGCCGTGAACAGAGTATGACTTCTTGACACTCCCCAATCATCATTCGATAACCCCTGATTTTCCTTCATCAACTGCCTGATCATGGCTGTCAGATCTGGTGTCTGTATAGAAGGCGGAAGGTTAGTGTCTATTCTACGCGCCTGTCCATGCTGATGCCTCCTCTCCTGGCGGTCTGCCAATCGTGCGTCTTGAGGTTCCACATCGTTAGCATTTTGATGATCCGGGCCTCTATCCTCCGTCTGTACCCCGGTCCTGAAGTTTCCAGCTCTTGCTTGGTCACGGTCTCCAGTTGTTTGAGCAGTAGCTTCTGCTCGTGCAGCGTCAGTCTTGCGGCGTCTGCGCCTGGGAGGTTCATCAGAGGACGTTGAGCTGTCAGACGAAGAGTAAGGAGGGGGATTGCCCCCATCATTCTGTTGCTGTTGTTGAGTGAGTTGTGCCATCAGGTTGGCGTTAGCTTGCATCTGCTCTCCTAGTTGTCTCCTGCTTTCCCTGAGTTCTCTCATCAAGTCATTGAACTCTATTCGGGTGACAACTGGAGTTTGTTCTTGAGCGGCAATTCCTGCACTTGGAATCGCTGGTTGATTGCTAGGTCCTGCTTGTCGCACACTAGCAGTCTCGTGGGCATCCACATTATGAGAAGCTGACCTGGTACGTGGTCCTGCCATTGTAGAGTTATCGGTATGAACTCTGAGTAGAATCAATGGATGTCCTATCAGTGAGTCGGATCTTCCTTGGTGGATTTGTTCAATCCAGTAGCTTCAAAGCAGATCCTTGAGGTCTGAGAATTCGATTCTCAGTGAAAGCACCAAAGTGTTAGCACTAAAATTGGTCACTAACCTCGTAGAGAAAGATTGTGTAGAGATATAAGTGATGAAAGTAAATTAAACAGAGAAGACAATGCTAATTTAATTGCAGAAAGTAAGAACACCAAATTTATAGTGGTTCAGCGTAATTGCCTACGTCCACTTTGAGGTTAAACTTTATTGATCTTCTTTAGAGTTGATTACAAATACAATTCGTGAATCAAATGCTTGCATGAAGTTGTTTAAGTAGAGAAGATGAGTCTCGAAAATGGCAGAGTCTCCCCAGTGTTCTCTCCCAAAAAAGGATCCCTTTCGCTGTGACCCTGCCCCTCTATTTATAGGCAAATATGGGCTGGACTTTCCAAATGGGCTGGATGGCCGAACACTCTAGCCCCAGTACAATGGTCGCTGCATGCCGAACCTGGTATGCCGAACGCTCTGATGCCGAACAGTCCTTCTATGTCGAACGGTATGCTGGATGTGTGGGAAGTGCAGGATGATTGTCAGTTGAGGCCGAACGTGTCTCTATCCGAAGCTCTTGAACGAAAAGTGCACGCTGGCCGAACGACATTGTCTCCTTGAGTAGTTGTGCATACTGAATGTCTTCTGGATGCCAAGTACTCACGTTGCCGAGTACTACGCCGAGTACCTTGGAGTGCCGAGTACTCTCGTTGCCGAGTACTACGCCGAGTACCAAGGGATGCCGAGCGCTCTTGTTGCCGAGTTCTCCTATCACCGAGTTCTAATGATGCCGAACGCTAGGGATGATGAGCATTGGTTGTCGCCGAGTGCCAGTTGACGCCGAACGCTACTTGACGCCGAGTCTCCTGGTCGCCGAGCATTACGGATGCCGAACGCTATGGATGCCGTGTGCTTCGCCGAACACTCCTGGATGCCGGCCACTCTGAGATGCCGAGTGTCACCTGATGCCGAGCACTAGTTGCCTTGTCAAATCTCCAGGAAACACTACTTCTATTTCCCCTCGATCCAAAGGAGTCTCTACTCCATCAGCTCCTATTCCAGCTCCAGCAACCCACATGCAGGTCACTTTCCTCGACCTCTGCTTAACTGGTGTCAGGTTTGACCGTGACATCAAAAACATTCCCAAGAGCAAAGAAGATCAGACTATCCAATAGGTTCAAAAGCTCGTTGACTAAGGCAATGTGTGGAAGAAGCTTTCTTATTCCCTCTCTAAGGTTAACCGAATAAATTAGACGAATATTCGATCATTTGAATCCAAAAAATGACCTATGGCAGCCCTATTGATGGGTATAAAAGAGACTTTGAGGATAGAGATTGATGCGGCCCTAAAATCCGAGGTAAGTACCAAAAATCTAATGGAGGAAATGAAGAAAGCCCTTACCCAAGATGAAATCATGATAAAAAAATTTGCTAAACACTTCTAATGAGGATAACACTACTCTAAAGACAAAACTTGCTAAGAAGCAGTTTGCCTTTACTTCAAAGGATGAAACCATCTGGGCTAAGGATAAAACAATCAATTACCAGGCAGTTCATATTCAAAAGCTTATGGCTGAAAAAGACAAGCTTGAAATAGATCTGCTATTAGCAAAGGCGGAGAAACTAGAGATTGAAGTTGACTATACTGGCTCCACACATGATATAAATGAGTTGAAGGGTCAGGAAACGAAAGAGAGAGAAGAAATCAACACAACTCTTCAGTAATTCTTCGCCAATGTGATACAGTACAAGAATCCGAAGTGGCTGGGAAGTAAGTATTATTTACATTCATTGATGCTTGGGAGGAATTGTTGTGCCATGCAAAAGCGACCAGTGAAGGCCCGACCGAAGATGAATTGATGGCCAAGTACCTTAATGACGATGATATAATAAAACTTGATGAGGGAAATGCTATCCATGTTGTTGAAGATTTCGTTGCTGCTAACGTTGCCGCCGAGCTCTTACTGACTTGTGCATCTGGTCAGGTAGAACCGTCAATTCCAAAATATCAAAAGCCAACAGTGGGTAATCCTACAACCAAGTGGGCAGCTCCGAGGCCACTAAAGTTATTCCAACTTCTGTAGTGATCATTCCTATCGAACCTTATGTCCCCTACTTTATTGATCCTCCCATTCAGCACTAGCTCAAAGAGAAGGATATCTGTATATATCCTGCTTCACAACTAAGTCCGGGAAAAGGAATATCCTTTGTTTCTCTAATATTTGAAGTCCTTCAGTTCTCGCTTGAGACTGTAACTGACCTCTACTTCTTTGTTTTTGTAGTTATAGGTCATCCTTCTCTTCCATTTCCTCCGCTTCCAATCACTCAAGGCATGGACACTACCATGACGAGTCAACTCTTATGACCGCGTGACTATTGTTCCACCTCTTCCCCTAGCTCTATCCTCGATTTTGATGCGGAAAGAGTTGCAGCATTGAAGTGATTGGACGACGTTTCCTAGTATCAGGGAGAAGACATCACTATAACTACTGCCTCAAGCCCGACCAAATCCATTTCCATGGCAGAGAAGTAGAAGATCGATATATCCAAATTTAAGGTTAAGACTGAGCCTGGTCATGATAAGCCTACAAGCACCGAAGTGCCAAAATCTTCTTCTCGCATTTCTCCAATCGATATCCATCTCCAACGAGTAGTAGCATCGATTGACAGGGACTTCCGATCTTCCTTCCAATCGTCCTGAAGATCCTACCATCATTGTTTCCGAAGCAACACCACCCCTTCTGGAGGCTTTGATCATTAACCAGTTATAAATAATCAAAGTTCCAAGATTTTTCCTATCTCCAGGGAGTAGTGGTTTGAATGTCTATCTTCTGATGTCTGCAATCTCACTAATAACAGGGTGTGATTAGTGTTATCCATAAGTTTACACCGTTAAACCTAAGCAAAGCATATTCTGCCAAGCCGTTGGTAAAACCATAACTTTTGTATTGTTCTACCATAATACGAGTCCTATTTTTTGGACTTGTTGCTTCAAATGCCCAAATCCGGGCATTGTTCACCAACCAAGCCTATTTCCGAGCATCGGTTGGTGATTAACATGTGCAACAAATTATCTGATTGCCTTAAGTCCTATTAGACTCTTTCTATCCTGATCCTGGACCGGAGGAGTCCGATAGTTCTAATCTTCAACCTTCAATGACTATCCTTGCTAATCCATGGTTGAGCAATTCCAACTAGGCCGCAACCATAGTCGCAACTGTCTTATCCATTTACCGGTTCCTATTTTCGGGAACTAGCTACTTGGATTCCTGTCTTCGGGCACCCACTTTCAGTCCCACCTAACTCCGAGCGTTGGCTGAGAGTGTCGGTTGGTCGCCCTTGCTTATTCCTAGCCTATCGTGTCCCGCTAGGCTGCAAGCGTTGGTGTGCATGTAAATATGCATATTTTTATTTCCATTTTTAATCTAATTTAATTAAATAAATGAGCAAATATGGTATTTTAACATGTTTAAACCAAAATTTCAATTATATTCAAATCATCATTTATTCATCTTCATATAGGGGCAAAATGGTCATTTTGTGCATGTATTAATTTTGAGAATATTTATTTGTGCATTTTATTTTCATTTGTAGGAATTTGAATGGAAATATAATTAAGGCTTCATGGAAAATATGCATGCACAAGAGAAGACAAGCAAATGAAAATAGAAATAAATCAATTCATGAATCATGGAGGACCCCACATACCCACTTACCATGATGTACAATTAGGAGCTAATGCACATGCTAATGGCCATTAAAGTTACATGCACACTTAATGGAGGATTATTTCATGCTAATGATAACTTGGTGGCCACACTTTCTCAAGGGCAATTTGGGTAGTTCCCAAAAATATGATTAGGGTTTCCAAACATGTATAAATACCCTATATGTTCATGTAATTAATATCTTAGCCTCCTTAGCCTCCACTTTAGTTAGTTTAGTTTGAGGCTCAAAAATAAACATAAGCTCTCTTTCTTTTTTATGGCTACTTAGCCATTTTCTTCTTTCATGTAATTTTCTTTTTTATGCAATTTTAATTCATTCTCTTTTCTATTTACAAGCCTTCTTTCCTCTTATGTTAGTAGCTTAGTGTCATTTCTTATGCAAGTAGATTAGCTTTATTTCATTTTAATTAGCTCTCTTTTTAATTAGCTTGAATTTTTTTTCTTTTTTTTGTTTCATGTTGAACTCTATATTTGTTTAATTGATAACAAATATGAGAGGCTAAACCCCTTCAATTTTGGAGTAATGAAGCTCTCTTAATCATGTAGATTCAATATTTTGATAAATTTGATCCCTTTTTGTGCTTAATGGAAATTTTTGAATGGGTTAAATTTTGTTGTTTTAGTTTTGAATTTGATAGCTTATGTTGTTGACACCAAATAGGCTATGCTTAAACAAACAAAAACACAAATATCCTCTTCATCTTTATATGATTATGGTAATGAAGTGAATTTTAAAATGAAAATTTGATGGTCTATATTTCTAATCAATAGTTAATAGATCATGCTTAGAATAGATTTTATTTTCGACTTCATTGTCATTTTCATGAGAGTTAAGAAGTGGTTTAATGGGTGTGTTATAGTTTGATGATTTATATTGGACTAATTAATAGCATAAATATTCCATACTTATGATAAATACATTAATTAAATTCACTAATGACCAAAAAAGAGATATCATAATTTCATGTTGTGTTGATTTGTGTGATCATGAGAGGGGATTTGCCTCTAAATTGCCTTCAAACTCTCATATTTGTATCCATTTTCTTTTGCTAGTTCATTTACAATTTTTTAGCTTAAAAACATCTCAAAATCTTGGTTTAATTTGATTGAATAAAATTTTAAATCTAAACAATTCCCTACGGATCGACCCGTACTCGCCACGTACTAAAATTGTACGTCGTAAATTTGCGGTAATTTTTAATTTAAATTTATAGGCGATTTTCTAACTCATAGAAAAACCGTCGTTAAACAAGTTTTTGGCGCTGTTGTTGGGGAATTTGTTTGATTTTAATTTTCTATTCCTCGAATTATTTTTGTTTTATTTTATTATGTGTTTGTTGTGTGTTTGCGTGCATTTAAAAAACTTTTGTTGTGTTGTGTGATTGTTGTTTGATTTTTGCTTGCATTTGTTTGTGTGCTTGTTTTCTAGTTCTATTTGCTTTTGCATTTCTATTTAAAGAAATAAACAAACATACACAATTTATAAAAATATATATTTTATTTCTCACAATTTCATTTACATTTTGTGTTTTGATCAACTACATTTTATTTCTGTGCACTATTCTGAACACACTGTGCGCGTACAGGAGGAATCACCACTTGCTGTTGCTAACATCCCACTGCTGTGTACATTAAAAATTCTACAGCCAACCACAGTTTCACCATCAACTCTCTGCTCTTCCATCTGATAACCTATCGACCACCAGAGAAACTGCTGCGTCCACCCTGGCCATCCACTCCCCTATGCTCACAGCATATTCAATCACTACTTCCCACCTACTTCACACCACATTGCAGTGTGCACTGCCTCCATTCACTGCTCTGCTAACAACATATACTCAACTTCCATATACCAATACTTCACAAACCATCTCACCACTGACCACAACCTCCTTAAAAACTGACCAGTAAAATTCTCATTGCCATAAACCCTGTACAACTGTGCACACTTCTATGCACTTCCCCATTGATTGCATCACCAAGCACCTTCCCTCTGCTTTCATTACAGTCACACAACCCACTTGCACCGTTTCTACAAACTCACAGCTGCATACATCTATACATCTATCCACTACTACTTGCAAACTGCATCAACAAACATCATTTCTCCCCTAACCACACCAGAAACCCCCTGCTTACATCCTCCACCACCTGAAATTCCATACCACCCACAGTCTACCATCTACTCCTCCTACCTAGTGCACAATTGTCATTCATATCCACCGGTTAACATACTACCACCTGCACACCCTACTACTGTACCCAAACCAGTCACCAGCACTTCCCCCTGACCACAACATTGCTGCCACACTTTTCTGTCATTACCATCAACTACACTGCCTTTCAAACAACCACAAACTCCAATAGCACACCCCTGAACTTCTGCCACTGCCATCTACAACAACTTCTGCATCACCATATCTGCTGCATACATTTGCTTGCATCTGCCTCTCCATACAACTACAGTGCCCACCTGAAGCATACATACATTTTTTTTGCCATTACTTACATACATTTTTGGCCAAAACAATTTCCTCATTACAACAAACCCAACCACACTTCATTCATTCATCACTTTCATTCATTTCCATGAAGCCTCTTGTAATTTCCATCCAATTTATTTGATTTTAATTTTATATTCTTCGAATTACTTATTGTTTGATTTTAGTGTGTTTGTTTTGTGTGTGTATTGCATTTAAAAAAATAGTGTTGTGTGTTTCTTGTTTGATTTTTGCTTGCATTTTGTTTGTGTGCATCTCTTGTTCTTCTATTTGAATTTGCATTTGCATTTCTATATAAAAAAAATATATACACAGGTCATTTCAAAAAAAAAGTTTTCAATTTCATTTTCTTTTTACATTACAATTTTCTATTTTAATTACAAATTTTCTTTATACATTACTGTGCACCACTGTGCAACTAACCAAAGACACAGTGCACAAACTCCTCTGTAAAACTGTGTCATTCTTCCATTACTGCCTACCACTCAACCACTATACCACTGTAGTCCATCCCCCGTCGGCATCAACAAACCAACATCTGCCTGTCATTTCCCACAACCCCAACAGATATCCACCACGCTACACATACCACTACATAAACATTCACATCCCCTATACTGTTGAAAGCAATTCCCTGCCTTATCACAGCACCCACAGACTTGCTCACCCAAACATGAAAGTGACTATGTTATAGGATCGTGTAATATGGAATATATACTAAACTAATTAACTAGTGCGGAAAGTAACTATAAAATAAAAATAGCAGTAAAGTAAAATGACACCAGATATTTTTATACTGGTTCAAACTTCCTGTTCTACGTCCAGTCCCAGACTCCTTCTGGAATTCTAACTAGCAACCCTCACTTAAGTCAGAGGAATAGGTTTCAACCGCCTGAGCAACCGAACATGACTTTGTCCACACCTGAGCAACCGAACATGACTTTGATACAAATAAAATGTTTTCTTGATTTTGCGTGTTCTTGTTACAACATAGATTTGTCAAATGAAGTACACCCTTCCTATAATTTTTCCTCAAGTATGATGTGTGTAGTTGTGTGTATATGAAGGTTAGGAAGTTTCAGATTACTTTTAGAAATATAGAATTATGTTCGTAAGAAATTGATATTTGAACTCAAGGGAGCAGTAAATTCAGAAAAGATGATTCAAGTAAAAGCAAGAAAGTTAAGTAAGTTGATCTTGAAATTCATGCATATATATAGTAGATAGAAAGTTACAACTTCTGGTAAAAAGTTTTATCGAATAACAATGGACATAACTCTCTGCATAGAAGAAAACCGTTCATGAAGAGAAGTGTCTATTAATAAAAATGGCAGTTAGAAGCAGGTCAGTCAACTGGTTATGAAATTCAATCGACTGAATTTGAATTTGTATATGTGCATTCTTATGTGCGTAGATTCAGTCGACTGATCTGTGCATTTTATAAAAAATATTTGCACAGGTTCAGTCGATTGAGTGCACGAATCCAGTCGATTGAACTGAGTATTTTCTGAAAACAAGTTTGAAAATATGTTGAAAAGTTAATTTCAATAAGGTCGTGAAAATTTTAGTATATAGGGAGTGAACTGCTTGAGGAAAGATTTTAACATACTAGACCTAGACTCTAAAACGAAAATTTTACTTTATATACGATCTTTGAGTCTTGTTGCCTCGTCGAGTCTAGTCTCCTTCGTAGTTTGTAGTCGTTGATTTTATCGAATATTCAATTATTCTTCTGTCGTCTTGATCGTCATGGCATGAATCGAAACCTAAAATCTAACATTCTCCCCCTTTTTGATTGATGACAACTCTTTGTGATTTATTGAAATATGAGCGAAATCTCGATAAAAATCGCTATATAACTCCCCCTGAATCTAAGACAAAATTTTCTTAAACCTGCATGAAATTTGTTAGTACTACACTTCTTCTCCCCCTTTGTCATCGACAAAAAGGAGATATGTATATATAAATATATATAGGTAATATAAAAGCATTTATGGAATAAACATAAAAACTTGTAACTATCATGTAGAACATAGATAATCTTAGGAACATGAATGAAAACACAGTATTGTTTCATAGAACATTGTCACAGAACCATATGAAAATAAAACACCATACCATACCATACAATCATAGAGCATACTACATAAAGCACAACGTTGTTTCAAAATAAAAAACATACCATTTTGCAAAATATTGAGAACAAAAACTAAGTAAGCAACTCACTCCTCATTATTTCCATCATCACCAGAACTTTCCTCCCCCTCTTCATCATCCCCTTCAGTTTCTTCATATTTTATTTTGATGTTTCTTAGTTTGTCAAGTAATTCAGTGTTTATTTCCAATAAATCATCAAAAGTTAGATCACTTACCTCATCATTTGTGGCCATAAAACAGACGTTGGCTTGTTCAGAATCACTGTCTGTGTCACTGTCTGATGATGAAGATGATTCTGAATCATCCCATGTAATAGAGAAAGCTTTTTTTTGAATCTGTCTTTCTTGTTCTTAAATTTGACTCCCTTTCAATCAGGACAGTCTTTCTTGATGTGACCTTTCTTATGACATTCATAATATTCTAAAGTAGAAGACAATGGCTTGTTGTTGTTATTATTGCTGCTGAAGCTGGTCTTGTTGTTTCTGAATTTGTTACTCTTTCTGAATTTCAAAAACTTTTTGAAATTTTTAGCAATGAACGACATATCTTCTTCATCTGTATCTGATTCATCCTTTTCTTCTTGGAATGCTATATTCTTCTTATCTTGTGCCTGTACTCGTTTTGCCTGAAGATTGACTTCATAAGACATTAGATTTCCTATCAACTCTTCTGGTTTAATGGTTGAAATGTCGTTAGCTTCTTCGATTGCTAAGACCTTTTGTTCCCACTCATCAGTTAAGGAGTTGAGGATTTTTGAAACAATATCAAACTCTGTATATTTTTCACCTAATGCTAGAGAGAATGATATATGTCTTAGGTTCTAGAGTACATTTCATTTATTGTTTCATCTTGCTTCATTTTGAAATTCTGGAACTGATTTTTGAGCATAGAAATCTTACACTGCTTTACTTTGTTAGTACCTTCATGTGTAATTTTAAGTATCCGCCAAATTTCATAAGCTGTAGTACACATGCTTACTTTATTAAATTCATTTTTGTCTAATGCACAATATAACATATTCATAGTTTTGGCATTTGCAGTAGCATCAAGTTTTTGTGCGTTAGACCATTTTGAATATTCTGTAGTAGGTATGGTATATTCTGCTTGAGTAATATTCCAAGTTTCATAACTATTAGCTTGCATATAAATTCTCATTCTAGTGGACCAATAGTTATAGTTCAACCCGTTAAATAGTGGTGGTCATGCAATAGATTGACCTTCAAGGAAACTTGTGCTAGTGCTAGTGTTGTTTTCCATACTAAAATATCAGGTAACCGTGTTACGGTTATAAGATAACCTTGCTCTGATACCAAATGAAAGTGACTATGCTATAGGATCATGTAATATGGAATATATACTAAACTTATTAACTAGTGCAGAAAGTAACTATAAAATAAAAATAACAGTAAAGTAAAATGACACAGGAGATTTTTATACTGGTTCGAACTTCCCGTTCTACGTCCAATCCCAGACTCCTTCTGGAATTCTAACTAGCAACTCTCACTTAACCTGGAAAAATAGGTTTACACCGCTTGAGCAACCGAACAGGACTTTGACCACACCTGAGCAACCGAATAGGATTTTCCCGCCTGAGCAACCGAACAGGACTTTGATACAAATGAAATGTTTTCTTGACTTTGTGTGTTCTTGTTACAACACGGATTTGTCAAATGAAGTACACCCTTCCTATAATCTTTCCTCAAGTATGGTGTGTGTAGTTGTGTGTATATAAAGATTAGGAAGTTTCATATTGCTTTTAGAAATATTGAATTATGTCCATAAGCAATAGATATTTGTATTCAACAGAGCGGTAAATTCAGAAAAGATGATTCAAGTAAAAGCAAGAAAGTTAAGTAAGTTGATCTTGAAATTCATGCATATATATAGTAGACAGAGAGTTACAACTTCTGGTTAAAAGTTTTAACGAATAGCAATGGACTTAACTCTCTGCGAAGAAGAAAACCGTTCATGAAAATGGCAGTTAGAACCAGGTCAGTCGGTTGGTTATGAAATTCAGTCGACTGAATTTGAATTTGTATACGTGTATTCATATGTGCACAGATTCGGTCGACTGACTTAGTGCATTTAGTCGACTAATCTATGCATTTTATAAAAATATTTGCACATGTTCAGTCGACTAAATGCATGAGCACAGTCGACTGAATTGAGTATTTTCTGAAAACAAGTTTGAAAATATGTTGAAAAGTTAATTTCAATAAGGCCGTGAAAATTTTAGTATATAGGGAGCGAACTACTTGAGGAAAGATTTTAACATACTAGACTTGGACTCTAAAACGAAATTTTTACTTGATATACGATCTTTGAGGCTTGTTGCCTCATCGAGTCTAGGAGTCTTGTTGCCTCGTCGAGTCTAGTCGCCTTCGTAGTTTGTAGTCGTAGATTTTGTCGAATATTAAATTATTCTTCTGTCGTTTTGACGTTTTGATCATCTTGGCATGAATCAAAACCTAAGATCTAACAAAATATTCCTCCACCTCTGTTGTACCATTAACACTGCACACTGCCTCAAATACCCCACTGTATACAAACCATTCAACACTCATCCATTAACACTCCATACAAATATTAACATTGGATCACCATACCCGTTGTTGTACACCACAACTCAATCTTCATAAGTGATCATAACCACTTCTCCTACAACCCACTTGCATCACAGTCTACCAACCATCTACCTGATCAACTCCCATCACCACCACAACACATTGCTTCACGCTGCCATACTACTGCTACACCCTGCTTCTATCACCTCCTTATACCCACTGTCATCACATTCCCATATCATCACTGCAAACACATCAAAGCCCTCCTTGAACCGCTGCAACTCCAGCAGCCAATACCCAATCACAACATACAGTTGCACCACCACATCATTGCAATCCTCCAATACCCGGACCAACCACATCGCCTTCCAAAACAACATCAATAGAAACTGCAATCCTCCTCCACAAGCACACATCAATCCATACACTGTCAATCGAACTGCTATTACCTCTGCCTACTGCCTAGCCCAAAAACTTCCCAATCTCAACCAAATCGCCTCGAACCCCCTTTCGAATCAAAGAAACAAATTCGCGACCTGATTATCGAAATTGGCCATCGCAATTTTATTTTTATTTTATTTTTTATTTTGATTTTCTTAGAATAATTCTCGGTTTAAGATAACGAAATAAAAAAAGGAAGAAAAGGGGTTTCAGGTTTGCAAGTTATAGTTGAGTTTAGGCCGGTTGGATTTTGTTTGGGCTGAGTGTCCTTTTGTTCTTTTGTTCTCTTCATTAAAAAAAAGAAAAAAAGTGGGTTGTTTTCAATTGCTTTGGTTTAATTTGTTTTGTTTTTCATTTCTTTTAGTTTTTTCTTTGATATATATATATATATATAACAATTGTACATATCTTGTTTAAATTTTCAGGTTGCAAGTGGCAGAAGTGCTTGCTAAAAACAATTGCTCGCTTGCTTATAAAAAAAATTGCTGCTTAAAATAAAATTGCTAATAATTATGGCCGCTTTGGTATTGTGCCTTTTTCCCTTGTTTTTATTTGCTTTGTATTGTTGGTTGCTTACATTTTAAAATTTTCAAAAACAAAAAAAACAAATTTCATTCATAGTTGCACTGGTAAATCATGTTTAATTTTAGTTTTGCATTTCATCTTAGAATCTGATTAATAATAACGGTTAGACATCTTAAGGGTATCACGAGCTCACCTAGGGTTGAATTGTATATTGAAAAATTGTCTTCTTTGAACAATTTAATTTCTTTGTGTCTAGGCTACGGTAGAGCAATAACCATTTAAAAATATTACGTTCATTCATAAATATTATAGTGGTTGTTTCTTTGAAGGTACTTAAACCTACGGTTGCATTGCTACGGTGATTCGGGGTGCACCAATAAATCATGTCCCTTACCTGGCTGAGAACTAACTTATTGGATTAAGACAAAGTGTGATTATATAATTTTGGGTTAGGAGCTACTTAGGATAGAAAATTTGCAATTAAGCACTTGCATTCATTTAGTTGCATTAGTTCATGCATATTAAAAAAAAGAAAAAGAAATTTCAAAAGCCAAAACTAAAAAAAAATTGTAAATATTTCTTAACTTAGTTTTTTAAATCCTTTCTTTTGAAATTTTCCAATCAAAATCAAAAATCCAAAAAAAAATTTGAGTTCTTTTTAGAAAAGTAAAAGTCGAAAAAAATATAAAACCTGTAACATCCCACCTTTTTGTATGCTTAAGCAGACACACGTGCCAACTTAAACCATACAGAAGGGCGGATTGTTATGGGGTAAATAAGAAAAAGTGGAGAAATAAAAGAAACAAAATAGAATCTTGCAGCGGAACGATAAAATATAATAATCAAATAACAATTCATGAAGCTGTTTTACAAAACATTTGATTATACTTATACAATACATATCAGAGTTACACATACCAGAGAATGATAATAAATGCAGCGGAATACAATGGTGTAGTGTAATATAATAAATAGTAGTAATAAAATCTTCGTCTTCGTCCTCCAGAAATAGGGCCTTCAAATCCTGAAATGCTCAGGCTGACCCGAGCGAATTGAAAAGACAAAACACTCGAGTCAGAACTAAAAGATCTTATGTAAGTTAAATCAATGAAATAAATATGAGTGTAAACGGCGTCAGAGATGTTTACGGGGTTTGACATCTCCTATCCAGTGTCTAACGTGAGTGCAGTAACTTAAGAAATGTTCGGGATTCACACCTCTTAAGGATCCGTTAAACTATCTACTATGTAGTAATATTCGCTATTATAATAATGTCTAATCAGTAAAGTATAATCATATAGAAAATAACGTTAAGGGGATGGTGAACCTTAATGCGGTCGGATCTTTAAACCAAACTCGTAGTGGGTTCGATATGGTAGGTGACACGGCACACAAGGCAATGCCAGGGTAGATATACCAATTACGCATCCGGACTGGTGGTGACGCATAGCAGCCACTACCGCCCACCTCGAACAACACTCCCAAATCAAGGGTGGCCACCAAATCAATCACAAGTAATAGAATGGTATCGAAGAAGTGTGTCCGATCAGAGGTGCTACCTCTTTGGCCCGTCGATCGCTCCTGTTTTAGCCACCTTATGCCAACTCACGGGAGTTGGGTCCACGTATATACCTTAGGATCGTCGCCACCATCCTACTTCATTCTGGAAACTCCACCGCGTACACAGTTGTCAAAGTGCTTTTCGGTATCGACAGAGAGTATGTCCATATCTGATCCCGGTCTCTTTAACAACCAAACCTTATTATAACATCGTGGTCATTTTAAAAATATATATACTTTTAAAAACACAATCATTTCCCTTTCAAAACATATTCTTTATTTCAAAATAGTATATACATCAAAAACCAAAATATTATTGCCATTTCAAACCATATACTTTACTTCAAAATAGTATATACTTTAAAACCAAAATATTATTGCTATTTCAAAACATATCATTTACTTCAAAATAGTATATACTTTAAAACCAAATTCAATAATATATCATTTAAATAAAATCCAAATTTTCAATCACTATTCTTGCTTTTAATTATAAAACTTGAAATATTCTTTAAAACCATCTTAAACCCAAATTACATAATGTAGTCATATTCTTAATCTCAAAATTTCAATTGGTTTCAAATCAATATATTTAAAGATAATTCTTAAATAAATTCTATTTCAAATAAATTCATTTTCAAACCATATTACTTTCAAAGTTATAACAATTTCGAAAACCAATACTTTGAAAACAATAATACCTTAATTTCAATAAAACATTTCAATTTTGATATATTTCAAGTCTTTAAATATTCCAAAATTCCCAACCAAATATGATAATCTTATATATACCTTAATCCAATTTACTATTATTTAGTTTAGAAATATTTATTTAATAAATTCAATATCACTTAAATAAAGCTCAAACTTGAAATATTCGTAAATCAAACTTAAAACATCATCAAGTTATACATAGCTTAAATTTTAGAATTTAACCATATATAAAATAATATTTATATAATATCAAAATTTAATATTTATTAAACCGTATATTTCTTTCCAAACCATAGAAAATCCCTTAAAATATTTTATATATAGACCACGGTGCCTGTATATAATTTTCTATCCTATGGTCAAGTGATACAGATATTTATCATTTCAATCCGTAATTTAAAAATAAAAGTTTACGGTTATATATATCATTTCAAACCGCAATCCCGAATGAAATGAAAATGCATAATAACTTACAGTTTATACAATATAAAATATGGCATCCATTCATCCAAATATCAATAAACAACCATTCATTACAATCATCATCCAATTTAAACAAAACATCAATATAAAGCATATAAAATATAACAGGCATCAACGAATAGTTTATATTCAATAAAAATTAATAACTATTCAACTGACAGTTTATATGCAATAATAAATAATTTTAACAGGCAAATTATATACAATAATAAAATTAAATAACAATTTAATTTAACTAAATGCTATCTAACTGAGATGATGATTAAATATATGCCCAAACAATCATAGATAAATTTTAAATCACATCAAAATTTTATTTAACAAACATAAGAAATCTTAGAAGTTGTGAGTGGGTTAAAACACTCACCTTTTGAATTAAAATTGAATTCAAATCCAATTTAAACCTAAAAATTTGATCGTCTCATAATTTGTCCAAACCAGCGTCATCAAGTCCGGAATTTTTATTACGATCCTAACAAAAAAACCACGCGTGAAACGGAGTTCGTATGCGAGAGTTATATCGAAAATTGTGATTGAAATTAAATTTAAATAGAAACAAAAAGAGAACACATTTACCGCCACGTCGCTAAATCACACGTCACTGCCTTCTTCTTTTCATTCTCTACAACAACGCACGCAATTATCTCTAGGCAAATTGACGCGCACGAGACAACACCATTGAATTACGCTCGTCGAGAGCTTCAACATATAAAATTTTGAGATGTTTTTGAGGACTTTGAATTTTTGACTTTGATTTTGAAATGGATCTGGATCTGAGATTTTTGTCTACCATTGAGGAGGAGAAGGAGCTGATGAAATTTTACGCGCAGACAAATGAGAATAGGCGGAGGCTAGGGTTTAGCGGGGTATTTATAGATGAAGTTGGAATAGACAGATGGATCCGAATTTTAATGAATTCACAATTTGTCAATTTAAATTCCAATAATCCATTTATTTGATTTCTAGATCTTATTATGAATAAATGGTCAACTTACCATTTCTATCATTTCTGATTGCAATTAGCTTCAAATTTATTAACCAAACCTCCATATCAAATAAGGATTTATTGCAAAAAATTTAGTGTTTACCTTTAATTAAAGTAAATTCAATAAATTATAAAATCTTATTTCAATGAAATTTTATACCATTCGTATTCAATTCTCTTTATTAAATCAATCATCCTCTTATGTATATATATTTAACATTAGTATATATCCAATTACCCAAATTGATTTACAGCCTAACATAACATTTGAATTTTATTCCCAATTCATAAATTGCTACCTTAGCTAAAATTTAACGTTTCCCCTTTAATTTACATTTTTCACCTTTCGTTACTACACTAATGATCCTTAAAGTAACGTTTATTATTAATAACAATATTATAATTACTTACATTTTAAATGAACTTTATTTACAATAAATTCATTGACCAATTAATTAGGTAATTTATATAGTTGCTATCCTATCCTTAAATTTATTTCATAAATTAATCTATTTCATCTAAATTCTTATCTATGTAATATTTCAACATTTAGTTTCATCAAATGTAATTGTTTTCCAATACGTTAATAACTTTATTTCCAAGTCTTATATTACAACAAACTATCCAATACGAAAGTCTTAATATTTTTACCGGTACTACTTTAATTAACATTAACGCAATACTCAATTTAAATTATTGTAACTGATTTCAAAATTGTAAATTAACAAGCTACCAAAATAGGCAACATACAATAATCGTACTCTAACCTTTAGTCACATTAATATGCTTTTATTTCTCAAAAATCGAAGTTCCCATTTAACTAAATCTCCATAAATGAATTTGACATTATTTTCAAAAATTACTTTATATTAACATTAACGTAAAAATATATTTATATCTATTGCAATCGATTTACCAGTTATACTTTAATATACTAAAAAAAATGGTTAACCAAATTTTTTTACCATTTAGCATTCACTTCCACTTACAAGCTACTATTAACACAAATGTTGTCATTGACTTAGCTCTAATTAAGTAAATTAGATGAATGGGCAAATTTTAACAATTATCACTAAATGCCAAATTCTACTCACATTCATAATTAAATATCAACTATAATTTATTAAAATTACTTACCTATCCTTATTATATCAAATTGCAATCTATTTAGTACTATCTTCTCAATTAACATAACATTTATATGTTAGATTTCATTTAATTCCAATTTATTAACCCACTTAAATTTTATTCTTTTCATTCAATATCAATTGTCCATTCTATAAGTAAAATTAACATTAGATTCATACTCATATAATAGCTTCAAATTCATCTAATAAATATTTACAAAATCTTTAAATACTAAAACCATTTAATTGCAATTAATCCCTTTGATTACAAATTAACTTAACAACCTAATAAAATAAGTAACGTACAATCAATATTATCATTAACTCCTAATTACACTTTTAGAGGTTCACTATTTACACCCCAATATTGTAATTACTTACATAACACTGGTTTTACTCAATTAACATTTATTACAAACTATTCCAAAATTTATTCAATATTTATTAGTTTTCTTATATTATATTTATAACCAAGTGTAACCTTTAACTTGAATTGGTTGGATTTCCTTTCAAGTTATTAATAATTAACTTATACTAACATATCACTTAATTTATTCCAATTACCGTTACAATGTTTTTATTACAAAATCAATTAATTACTTTCCTTTCTCGTATTAAATTATACACCTGTATAATCCTTTCCACTATTCATTTATTAGCATTCTATGTAAATTTCAATCTCTTGTAATAACTTATTTATTATACTTTTGCATATCAATAAACAAGGTTTCAAATAAATGGGGTTTATTAAATTCAATCTTTATACTTAAGTCTATTATAACCAATGTAATATTTTCATAGGTTAATTATTAACATTTATTTCGTTACCACATTATAACCATTATATTTCTTTATAATTAAATTCCAAAAATCTTATAAATAGGCCAATTTAATTTACGAAATTTACGGGTCGTTACAATCTCCCCCGCTCAAAACTTTTCGTCCCCGAAAAGGAAAAGAAGGGAAAAGAAGAAATAAGGAAACAATATATCTTTCTTAAATATTAAATTTATAAACAATAAGTTTACAAAATAATTTAAAATAAGATATACCAATTTATACCCGTTTAAATCCTTTATACATAAATTATTAAGGATTGTAAAACATTTTCAAATTTTTCTAAGTCCAAAATTTATGGAAAATTTTGGCAGAGTCTCCTTTGTACAGAGAGGCTCGGGAGAAAATATAATATTAAATATAACAAAATATCGCATATAATACTCAAAATATTATATCCCAACAAGGGAAAACATATAAAATAGCGCTATAAACCGAAATCTGAAAACGTACCTATTTGTTGGGCAATTTACACTTATTTTATGGAACCAAAGCACTAGCAATTGCTTCCATAACCTGCATTTCACTTATATAATCCAAAGGGTTAACAATTATATAAGATGAAATATTTAGGTGGTTTCAAACACTAACCACAAATCAATACAACAACCATAAATTCAACAACAGTATACAACAAATACAAATCAACCATTCAAGCACACAAAACAAATAGGTGTTCGGGTTCAAAACTTCAAATTGTACAGAATGAAAAATAAACTATCAAGTGTATCATTTACTCAACAGTCTTAGATGTAACAAAATAGATAATTTATTCATTCTAACAATTTCAAATTTCCTTACCCAACCAACCATAAACCAAACAATAACAATTCCAACCAACAAATCAAATTAACTTATAAATTTTTTTTTCATACATTTGTTGTTTGATTTCCTTTTTACTTACACAATGATTTATCTTTTAGTTTACATTTATTTCTAACAAACTTTTAATTTCATTTACTCATTAAATGTTTGTTTCATTTATTTTCACCTATTACTTATAATTATTCATTTTCATTCATTTAGGTCATGTAAGTTCTTTTTATTGCATTACATTTATGCACTTTTCAATTTCAATCATTTATTTAATGCTTACATTTCTATTATATTTAATTATAGTAACCCTTTAAATTACACTTAAATTCTTAACCTTATAACATCAATTCTTATAAGTAAAGGATTTCATTAATTCATTTCCTAAGGTTTGCAATCATTTATTTATATTACTTACTTTTCTATTATATTAAACTAGTAGCATTTAAATTATACTTAAGTTTATAACCCTACACATCAATTCTCATTTATTAAAGAATTCCATTAATTATTTTCATTATCTCAAGTTAATTACTTGTATAATATCTATTACATTTTCTTATAACATTTTCAACTTTTATATATTTTGGTAAGTTATATATATGCCTTTAAGAATGTAATTGAAAGTTATACTAGTTTCCTCAATTCTTTTAATTAATTAATGGTTCAATAATTTCATCTATGTTCTATAAGTTACAATTTCAAATTACCTTTAATTTCATTCATTTATTTTATGCTTACCTTCTATTATATTTAATTATAGCAACATTTTAATTACACTTAAATTTATAACTTTATACATCAATTCTTATAAATAAAGAATTTCATTTACAAAGGTTTAAAATCATTTATTTATATTACTTAACTTCCTATTATATTAATTTTTTTAATTAAAGGTTCCAATTATTAATTAGTCATATTCCAATTTACTACACTTAATTGAACTATTAATTAACTGGAACTTAAGAACCAAATACCGGGTTTAATTTTAAATCATGTAAAATAATAGATAGATGTATATACTTAAAATACATATATATCCAATTATAATTAAAACGATAAATTTTTCTCAAACAAATATGCAGTAAACTACTACAGTGGCCTTCCCACTTTGAAACTCGAAAATGAATGTCGATGATGCGTGCACTCATCACCGAAATTATTTTCCAGCGACGGAGAGGGGAGTACAACTTTATCTTTCCAATTTTCTTTTAAAAAAACATTTCTTTCAAATTATATCAAAATGTTCATATCAGAAATTACTTCTAATAATATTATTATTCCAAAATCAATTGAAAGAATTTCCAAAACCCCAGGACTTAAGTTCTATATTTCCAATTTTTATTTATTTATTTTAAATCTTATTTCGACTATTAATTATAAATTTTATTACCTAACAATCAATATAATAAAACCAAATATAGATTTTGTAAAAAGTTTATTTTATATATATAGAAAATACAATAGGCAAAATTATTTCATTCACCTATATTAAAACAAATATTATGTCGGTCTGTCCTATTAAGTGTTTAGAAATCCCTATTGATGTCATAGCGTCCCATGCACCAACCAGAATTTCTAAATACAAAACGGAACAAATTAACACAATAATAAAACATTTTTATAACACTAACAAATACGCTCTCATATACATACGCTCAACGACTCCCATAGGGTATTACTACCCTATTAGTAAAGAGTCGAACCCCACAAGGCTAAGGTTTATCGCTAAACCAAAGCTCTGATACTAGATGTAACATCCCACCTTTTTGTATGCTTAAGCAGACACACGTGCCAACTTAAACCATACAGAAAGGCGGATTGTTATGGGGTAAATAAGAAAAAGTGGAGAAATAAAAGAAACAAAATAGAATCTTGCAGCGGAACGATAAAATATAATAATCAAATAACAGTTCATGAAGCTGTTTTACAAAACATTTGATTATACTTATACAATACATATCAGAGTTACACATACCAGAGAATGATAATAAATGCAGCGGAATACAATGGTGTAGTGTAATATAATAAATAGTAGTAATAAAATCTTCGTCTTCGTCCTCCAAAAATAGGGCCTTCAAATCCTGAAATGCTCAGGCTGACCCGAGCGAATTGAAAAGACAAAACACTCGAGTCAGAACTAAAAGATCTTATGTAAGTTAAATCAATGAAATAAATATGAGTGTAAACGGCGTCAGAGATGTTTACGGGGTTTGACATCTCCTATCCAGTGTCTAACGTGAGTGCAGTAACTTAAGAAATGTTCGGGATTCACACCTCTTAAGGATCCGTTAAACTATCTACTATGTAGTAATATTCGCTATTATAATAATGTCTAATCAGTAAAGTATAATCATATAGAAAATAGCATTAAGGGGATGGTGAACCTTAATGCGGTCGGATCTTTAAACCAAACTCGTAGTGGGTTCGATATGGTAGGTGACATGGCACACAAGGCAATGCCAGGGTAGATATACCAATTACGCATCCGGACTGGTGGTGACGCATAGCAGCCACTACCACCCACCTCGAACAACACTCCCAAATCAAGGGTGGCCACCAAATCAATCACAAGTAATAGAATGGTATCGAAGAAGTGTGTCCGATCAGAGGTGCTACCTCTTTGGCCCGTCGATCGCTCATGTTTTAGCCACCTTATGCCAACTCATGGGAGTTGGGTCCACGTATATACCTTAGGATCGTCGCCACCATCCTACTTCATTCTGGAAACTCCACCGCGTACACAGTTGTCAAAGTGCTTTTCGGTACCGACAGAGAGTATGTCCATATCCGACCCCGTTCTCTTTAACAACCAAACCTTATTATAACATCGTGGTCATTTTAAAAATATATATACTTTTAAAAACACAATCATTTCCCTTTCAAAACATATTCTTTATTTCAAAATAGTATATACATCAAAAACCAAAATATTATTGCCATTTCAAACCATATACTTTACTTCAAAATAGTATATACTTTAAAACCAAAATATTATTGCTATTTCAAAACATATCATTTACTTCAAAATAGTATATACTTTAAAACCAAATTCAATAATATATCATTTAAATAAAATCCAAATTTTCAATCACTATTCTTGCTTTTAATTATAAAACTTGAAATATTCTTTAAAACCATCTTAAACCCAAATTACATAATGTAGTCATATTCTTAATCTCAAAATTTCAATTGGTTTCAAATCAATATATTTAAAGATAATTCTTAAATAAATTCTATTTCAAATAAATTCATTTTCAAACCATATTACTTTCAAAGTTATAACAATTTCGAAAACCAATACTTTGAAAACAATAATACCTTAATTTCAATAAAACATTTCAATTTTGATATATTTCAAGTCTTTAAATATTCCAAAATTCCCAACCAAATATGATAATCTTATATATACCTTAATCCAATTTACTATTATTTAGTTTAGAAATATTTATTTAATAAATTCAATATCACTTAAATAAAGCTCAAACTTGAAATATTCGTAAATCAAACTTAAAACATCATCAAGTTATACATAGCTTAAATTTTAGAATTTAACCATATATAAAATAATATTTATATAATATCAAAATTTAATATTTATTAAACCGTATATTTCTTTCCAAACCATAGAAAATCCCTTAAAATATTTTATATATAGACCACGGTGCCTGTATATAATTTTCTATCCTATGGTCAAGTGATACAGATATTTATCATTTCAATCCGTAATTTAAAAATAAAAGTTTACGGTTATATATATCATTTCAAACCGCAATCCCGAATGAAATGAAAATGCATAATAACTTGCAGTTTATACAATATAAAATATAGCATCCATTCATCCAAATATCAATAAACAACCATTCATTACAATCATCATCCAATTTAAACAAAACATCAATATAAAGCATATAAAATATAACAGGCATCAACGAATAGTTTATATTCAATAAAAATTAATAACTATTCAACTGACAGTTTATATGCAATAATAAATAATTTTAACGGGCAAATTATATACAATAATAAAATTAAATAACAATTTAATTTAACTAAATGCTATCTAACTGAGATGATGATTAAATATATGCCCAAACAATCATAGATAAATTTTAAATCACATCAAAATTTTATTTAACAAACATAAGAAATCTTAGAAGTTGTGAGTGGGTTAAAACACTCACCTTTTGAATTTAAATTGAATTCAAATCCAATTTAAACCCAAAAATTTGACCGTCTCATAATTTGTCCAAACCAGCGTCATCAAGTCTGGAATTTTTATTACGATCCTAACAAAAAAACCACGCGTGAAACGGAGTTCGTATGCGAGAGTTATATCGAAAATTGTGATTGAAATTAAATTTAAATAGAAACAAAAAGAGAACACATTTAACGCCACGTCGCTAAATCACACGTCACTGCCTTCTTCTTTTCATTCTCTACAACAACGCACGCAATTATCTCTAGGCAAATTGACGCGCACGAGACAACACCATTGAATTACGCTCGTCGAGAGCTTCAACATATAAAATTTTGAGATGTTTTTGAGGACTTTGAATTTTTGACTTTGATTTTGAAATGGATCTGGATCTGAGATTTTTGTCTGCCATTGAGGAGGAGAAGGAGCTTATGAAATTTTACGCGCAGACAAATGAGAATAGGCGGAGGCTAGGGTTTAGCGGGGTATTTATAGATGAAGTTGGAATAGACAGATGGATCCGAATTTTAATGAATTCACAATTTGTCAATTTAAATTCCAATAATCCATTTATTTGATTTCTAGATCTTATTATGAATAAATGGTCAACTTACCATTTCTATCATTTTTGATTGCAATTAGCTTCAAATTTATTAACCAAACCTCCATATCAAATAAGGATTTATTGCAAAAAAATTAGTGTTTACCTTTAATTAAAGTAAATTCAATAAATTATAAAATCTTATTTCAATGAAATTTTATACCATTCGTATTCAATTCTCTTTATTAAATCAATCATCCTCTTATGTATATATATTTAACATTAGTATATATCCAATTACCCAAATTGATTTACAGCCCAACATAACATTTGAATTTTATTCCCAATTCATAAATTACTACCTTAGCTAAAATTTAACGTTTCCCCTTTAATTTACATTTTTCACCTTTCGTTACTACACTAATGATCCTTAAAGTAACGTTTATTATTAATAACAATATTATAATTACTTACATTTTAAATGAACTTTATTTACAATAAATTCATTGACCAATTAATTAGGTAATTTATATAGTTGCTATCCTATCCTTAAATTTATTTCATAAATTAATCCATTTCATCTAAATTCTTATCTATGTAATATTTCAACATTTAGTTTCATCAAATGTAGTTGTTTTCCAATACGTTAATAACTTTATTTCCAAGTCTTATATTACAACAAACTATCCAATACGAAAGTCTTAATATTTTTACAAGTACTACTTTAATTAACATTAACGCAATACTCAATTTAAATTATTGTAACTGATTTCAAAATTGTAAATTAACAAGCTACCAAAATAGGCAACATACAATAATCGTACTCTAACCTTTAGTCACATTAATATGCTTTTATTTCTCAAAAATCGAAGTTCCCATTTAACTAAATCTCCATAAATGAATTTGACATTATTTTCAAAAATTACTTTATATTAACATTAACGTAAAAATATATTTATATCTATTGCAATCGATTTACCAGTTATACTTTAATATACTAAAAAAATGGTTAACCAAATTTTTTTACCATTTAGCATTCACTTCCACTTACAAGCTACTATTAACACAAATGTTGTCATTGACTTAGCTCTAATTAAGTAAATTAGATGAATGGGCAAATTTTAACAATTATCACTAAATGCCAAATTCTACTCACATTCATAATTAAATATCAACTATAATTTATTAAAATTACTTACCTATCCTTATTATATCAAATTGCAATCTATTTAGTACTATCTTCTCAATTAACATAACATTTAGATGTTAGATTTCATTTAATTCCAATTTATTAACCCACTTAAATTTTATTCTTTTCATTCAATATCAATTGTCCATTCTATAAGTAAAATTAACATTAGATTCATACTCATATAATAGCTTCAAATTCATCTAATAAATATTTACAAAATCTTTAAATACTAAAACCATTTAATTGCAATTAATCCCTTTGATTACAAATTAACTTAACAACCTAATAAAATAAGTAACGTACAATCAATATTGTCATTAACTCCTAATTACACTTTTAGAGGTTCACTATTTACACCCCAATATTGTAATTACTTACATAACACTGGTTTTACTCAATTAACATTTATTACAAACTATTCCAAAATTTATTCAATATTTATTAGTTTTCTTATATTATATTTGTAACCAAGTGTAACCTTTAACTTGAATTGGTTGGATTTCCTTTCAAGTTATTAATAATTAACTTATACTAACATATTCCTTAATTTATTCCAATTACCGTTACAATGTTTTTATTACAAAATCAATTAATTACTTTCCTTTCTCGTATTAAATTATACACCTGTATAATCCTTTCCACTATTCATTTATTAGCATTCTATGTAAATTTCAATCTCTTGTAATAACTTATTTATTATACTTTTGCATATCAATAAACAAGGTTTCAAATAAATGGGGTTTATTAAATTCAATCTTTATACTTAAGTCTATTACAACCAATGTAATATTTTCATAGGTTAATTATTAACATTTATTTCGTTACCACATTATAACCATTATATTTCTTTATAATTAAATTCCAAAAATCTTATAAATAGGCCAATTTAATTTACGAAATTTACGGGTCGTTACAAAACCTTTTCAAAAAAAATTGAAAATCCAAAAACAAAACAAAAATCAAATTTCCCTTTTGAAAAATAAATTCCTTTTGGTAAATATTTTTTCTTTTCCTTTATAAAAAAACATTCTTGGAAATGTCTGAATTTCTCTATTCACAAGAATTTTATAATAGTTGTGAAAATCAATATAATCCATATAATTTCATACCAAATTCTTATGGATATTTTAATGATAACTATTGTTTAAACAATTCGAATTTTGAACCACAAAATTTTCAAAATGCTTACTAACCCTCAAATCTTGAAAATAACATTGAAATGATTTCGTCTTTACTTGAACTCTCTACACAACAAAAACAAAGGATAAATGATTTGTGTAATTCATATTTGTGCAATGATTCAAGTCAAAGTTTTCAAAATAATCAAAATTTGAATCCACTTCAAAATTCAAATGATTTCAAGTATAACCCATGCCAATTCAATAACGAAAATGGAAACAACTTTTCAAATAATTTTGGCAATGAGAATAATCTCGACTATGGTTCAATGGACAAATTTTGTTTACAACAATTTCAAATTGAAAATCCTCCAGTTAATAATTATAAATTTGATTTTGTTGAGCAAATGGATGGAATTTACAATGATCACACGGATTTGTTGTTTGAAACATATATGAAACAATGCGATAAAAAAAATCAAATACCAACATGTGAAGAGTCAAGTTATAATCCACCTTTTACCAAAATTGACGATTTTCAAAAAAAAAAAACTTTTGAAATTGAAAACGACAATCTTAATGTTGTTGAAAATACAGTAATTGAGTTGGATTTCAACTCTTTTGAGGGTGAGAAACTCAATTTAAAATTCGATCTTCCTTTTCCCGATTTTGAAAATTTGAATGCGACAACTTTAGATTTTGAAATTGATACATGCAATGAAGTTGTTGATAATCCAACAAAGGAAGATGAATTTAGTGAACATAATTTTTTTGGACTTTTCGAAAATGAGTTGTTGAATTCTGAAGGGGAAGATTTAAGTCACCATTTTGATTTAAAATCAATAATTCTGAAGAAGTTTTCAATAATAAGTTTGAATTACAATTTGGTGAAAATAAACTTGAACTTCAATCAATTGTTCTATCTATCCCGAAAATCATCGAAAATAAAACAACTCATTCGATTTTTAATAAAACGGCATTCATTTTTCCAAATCAACATTCAACTTTGAAATCTTTTATGGTTTGGTTTTTCAGCTTAAGCTGTGTCTCTCATACTTGATGAGACAAATGAATTGGTCTTTGGAAGACCGTTACATTTACTCTTTAACATTATATTTTCTGATGTCTTGTAAATAATAATCGTTTCATGTAAATATAGGTCATTTTTATTTTATTTTTTTCCTTTCACTTGGGTTGACTATGGAGACACAATCAAAATCAAGTGTGGGGGGAGTCTCATCTTCATTTTTCATGGTTTATTTTTGCATTTTCTTTTAAAATGTTTAAAAACAATTTCCAAAAAAAAAGAATAACAAAAATTCCAAAACAATTTTTTTTTAGCATTTTGATTTATTTTTAAAGAAAAACTGTAGGATAATATAGGATTTTGGTTATTAAATTAAAATTTTTGAAAATAAAAATAAAGTTTGATTACAAGTAACAATGGTTTAACTAGTATATAGGAAGGTTCATGGGTGATAATTATGAAGTATATCCTAATTGAAATCTTTGTTTAAAAAAGTGTTGGATTTAAAAAGGATATAACATTTTTTATCTTCTAAGTTAAATGGTGCTAACATGATTTTGCAAAACTCTCTTCAAAAAACAAAAAAACAAACAAAAGAAAAATATATTTGTATATATGTATACATTTTTTATTAACACCTAGAGTCATGTGTTCACACGCAAGTGTGTCCACTCGCCATGCTCTGTATCCTCGTAAGCCTGAAAGGTAGTACATGATCGATATATCTAGCCTCAGTTTATCCGAGTTAGGTGTATATATAAAAATTCTTTTATTAATAATGCCTGTAGTCGATAGTTGTACACACTTGTGTGTTCACTCGCCACGTTCTATATTTCTCTGACATAAGCCCGAAAGGCAGTGCATAGGTGATATATCTGGCTTTAGTTTTCTGAGTTAGGCATATGTAAATATTGTTAATATCAATAAAATTTTCAAAAATAGAGAGAGTAAGCAATTGAAATCCAAACACTATATTTGCTTATTTGATTTGACTTGTTATTCGAAAGAAATGAAAATACCGCTTCGAAAAACTTTGATAATCAACTAAGGATCCATTTCATAGTTGCACTATGTTATCAACCGAAACAACTAGCCAAACTAGAGTCTATTTGTTATGATAACTTAGTTTTTATTGGAAATTTTGACAAGTAAAATGACTTAAATTTTCAAGATAACGACCAAAATTTATACTTAACCTATTCGTGTCAATTTGAAAGTAAAATTTTCATTTGTAGATATTTTCAAAAAACTTGCATCCACCCCTTTATAAATAAAACTTGCATTTAGAAGTTTTCATCTCGCGTTTGGATTTTGTGGGTAGTATCCGCTGAAAACCCTCACAAGACAACACTCGTCCTACTAGGGACACCAAAGGTTTAACGGCTTGTTGCATACGCTCAGTACAATCGTGTTTCCTATGAAAATGGATTTATCTTAGTTTTAGTTTATTCGAAGACGAATAAAAAGATAAGTGTGTGGGTATTTGATGTGCACGTAAATGTGCATATTTTTATTTCCATATTTAATCTAATTTAATTAAATAAATTAGCATATAGGGTATTTTAACATGTTTTATCCAAAATTTCGATTATTTTCAAATCATCATTTATTCATCTTCATATAGAGGCAAAATGGTCATTTTGTGCATGTATTAATTTTGAGAATATTTATTTGTGCATTTTATTTTTATTTGTAGGAATTTGAATGGAAATATAATGAAGGCGTCATGGAAAATATGCATGCACAAGAGAAGACAAGCAAATGAAGATGGAAATAAATCATTTCATGAATCATGGTGGACCCCACCCACCCACTTACCATGATGTGCAATTATGAGCTAATGCACATGCTAATGGCTATTAAAGTTACATGCACACTTAATGGAGGATATCTCATGCTAATGATAACTTGGTGGCCATACTTCCTCAAGGGCAATTTGGGTAGTTCCCAAAAATATGATTAGGGTTTCCAAACATGTATAAATACCCCATATGTTCATGTAATTAATCTCTTAACCTCCTTAGCCTCCATTTTAGTTAGTTTAGTTTGAGGCTCAAAAATAAACATAAGCTCTCTTTCTTTTTCATGGCTACTTAGCCATTTTCTTCTTTCATGTAATTTACTTTTTTATGCAATTTTAATTCACTCTCTTTTCTATTTACAAGTTTTCTTTCCTCTTATGTTAGTAGCTTAGTTTCATTTCTTATGCAAGTAGATTAGCTTTTATTTCATTTTAATTAGCTTTCTTTTTAATTAGCTTGACTTTTCTTCTTGTTTTTGTTTCATATTTAACTCTACATTTGTTGAATTGAAAACAAAAATGAGAGGCTAAACCCCTTCAATTTAGGGGTAATGAAGCTCTTTTAATCATGTAGATTCAACATTTTGATAATTTTTCATCTCTTTTTATGCTTAATGGAAATGTTTGAATGGGTTAAACTTTGTTGTTTTAGCTTTGAATTTGATAGCTTATGTTGTTGACACCAAATAGGCTATGCTTAAACAAACAAAAACACAAATTATCTCTTCATCTACATATGATTATGGTAACGAAGTGAATTTTAAAATCAAAATTTGGTGGTCTATATTTATAATCAACAGTTAATAGATCATGCTTAGAATAGATTTTATTTTCAACTTCATTGTCATTTTTATCAGAGTTAAGAAGTGGTTTAATGGGTGTGTTATAGTTTGATGTTTATATTGGGCTAATTAATAGCACAAATATTCCATACTTATGATAAACATGTTAATTAAATTCACTAATGACCAAAAAAGAGAGATCATAATTTCATGTTGTGTTGATTTATGTGATCATGAGAAGGGATTTTCCTCTAAATTGCCTTCAAACTCTCATATTTTTATCCATTTTCTTTTGCTACTTTATTCACATTTTTTTAGTTTAAAAACATCTCAAAATCTTTGTTTAATTTGATTGAATAGATTTTTAAATCTAAACAATTCCCTGCGGATCGACCCGTACTCTTCACGTACTAAAATTGTACGCTGTGCGCTTGCGGTAATTTTTAATTTTAATTTATCGGTGATTTTCTAACTCATAGAAAAACCGTCATTAAACAAGTGTGGTCAATAAAAATCCAACCATGCACGAGTTTCAATCTTCGAAAACAGGTACTTTAGTTGCCTTATCCTCGTCGTTCCTTCTTGACGTTGCCCAATTCCAAGCAACAGCTAATACTTAAAGTTGGGGCTAAATTATCCAATCGACCCTTGTGTTTACCCTCCCCGATCCTGATCCTGGACCAAAGAAGCAGGTACTATTTTTCGGGTACCTAAGCGAGTTGTTTAAATACTAAGCACTTAAAATTTTTCCTTAAATTTTCACTTTCTCCGTGCCCTTGTGTTTTTGGACCCGAGCATTCCTCCTACCACCGACTTCTTTTGGACTTCGACCCCTTGAACTAAACCTCCCACCGTTGATCACCTAGCTCTACCACCATCTCCCTGACACCATTATCGTCTCCAGATCATCATCTTACTCATCATCGACTTCCCTAAAAATTCATTCCTAAACCCGCTTCGTTGACTTGTAGATCAAAAAACTCCAAGGCATGTCAAAGACGGTGGCATAGCTGTAGAAGTGCCATGATGTTCATTGCTGGCTATCCCGGGGTTGTAAATGGCAGATAGTAGCCTGGGATTGGTGATTGAGATTGCTTCTTTTCTACCTTGAACTCATTCCTTTCATGCTTCTAAGTCCATATGCTTGCCATAACGCAACATGGTCAATCATGAATCACTAATCCGAGGTTCAGTGCGATAGTTCTTTTCTAAAGAATGGTCGCAATGAATGAAACCCAGCATTCGAATGGCATTCGAACAATTTTGATACACTACATTTTCAATTAATGCATTTTCGGTGTTCGTATAAAATAAAATGCTCAATGTTGCTCTGGACATCGGTTCCGTTATCGATTATTCGACGATAACGGATAAGATCCGATGCACAGTTCCTTTGTGCGACATGGCTCGTTTTACTAGTATGGGCGGCCTATCTACACAGGATGGTCCGTTCGTCATGCACAGAAAACAGGACCCATACTTCATAAATTAACACTTTCACTCGATACTTCTATTTCCCCTCAATCTACATGAGTCTCTACTCCATCAACTCCTTTTCCAGCTCTATCAACCCACATGTAGGCCACCTTCCCCGACCTCTGCAAAACTGGTGTAATGTCTGACCGTGACATAAAAAACTTTCCCAAGGACGAAGAAAATCAGAATGTCCAGTGGGTCCAGAAGCTCATTGACTAAGACTATGTGTGGAAGAAGCTTTCTTATGCCCTCTCTAAGGTTAACCGAATCAATTAGATGAATATTCAATCATTCAAATCCAAAAAGATGACCTATGGCAGCCTTATTGAGGGGTATAACAAAGATTTGGAGAAGACGAGGACAGAGATAGATGCAGCCCTGAAATCTGAGGCAAGTACCAAAACTCGGATGGAGGAAATGAAGAGAGCCCGTACTGAAGATGAAATCGTAATAAAAGATTTGCTAAAGACTTCTCACGAGCACAACACTACTCAAAAGACACTGCTTACTGAGAAGGACTTTGCCCTTACTGCAAAGGATGAAACTATATGGGCCAAGGATAAAATAGTCAATTACTAAAAAGTTGAAATTCAAAAGCTACTGGCTGAAAAAGACAAGCTTGAAACAGATCTGCTGTAACAACCCAAATTTCAGTGGGTCCGGATTTTTCGCAAAAATGCTAGAATCAAGCCCACTGAAGCCCGAGTTGGGTTTCTGGTATCCTGTAAATGGGCAAAGACAGATATATCAGAGCTTAGGTAAACATCTCACAGCGGAACTGAAAAAATATAATAGTAAGTAAATACTCACTAAAATAATTACACTTTTTAAACAAGTGCCTCGAAGCTGGAAAGTCTCTGCCATCTACATAACCTGTAGGATGTAATGAGGATAGGGTCAGAACTAAAGTTCCGGTGAGTGGGCAAATTATATACTTCTAAGTTTAATTCTAAATATACCGTTTTATTTCCATTTTCAGTTATATTAGGTTTATTGGGTTTATAATACTCTCGCCTCTATGCGTGAATCGTACCCATCTACTCCCTAGCAGATCAAAACCTAATAACTAATATATGTAGCTATATGCCCAATGACCGTATCGGTCCTAGGTACTACCTTTAGTACCTTCTGTATCTTCCCCGAAAAGGACTCCATCGCCTCGTTGCTAGGACGTGCTGTGACTACATCTGTAAAGGACTACCTTGTAAGGCCTACAATACAGATGCTCCGTCGTCTTCTTTGAAAACGTAAAACTGCGTCCGCACTAGCCTATACTAATGCTCGGACATCCACAATGCACCACCAAGTGCGTACCTTGAGGACTATATGTAATCGTTATGTCTTGTAACGACCCGCCTTTTTGGACAGTTTAAATCGACAAATCAAACACACATGCTGATTCTAAACCATTCAAAAGGGCGGATGGTTAATGGGTTAAATAAGAAAAGAAAGGAAAAGAAAGAACAGAAACAAACTCAGAATCTCGCAGCGGAAGGAACAAGATATAATAATAAAATAACAGTTCATGAAGCTGTTAAATAAATAAATTTGATTATTATTATACATCATAAATCAGAGTTACATACATATCAGAGATAATACAATAATGCAGCGGAAAAATAATATGGTAGTAGAATACAAATGATGTAATACCAAACTCCGTCTTCGTCCTCCAGAATAGATCTTCAACCTTATCTGAAATGCTCAGGCTGACCCGAGCGTAATGAAAAGGCAAAACACTCGAGTCAGGACTAAAATATCTCATGTAAGTCAAATCGAATAAGAAAATATGAGTGTGACGGCGTCAAAGATGTTTACGGGTTTTGACATCTCCTATCCAGTGTCAACGTGAGTGCAATAACTTAAGAGATGTTACGGGATTTTCCATCTCTCAAGGATCCGTTAAACTATCTACTATGTAGTACAATACGCTATTATAATATGTCCACATTAAAGTAAAAGTATTAAAATAGCGTTAAGCCATGGCCCATTCCACCCTTAACACAGTTTATATTCCCAAGAGCATATACAAGACCGTAGTTTCCCCAAAACTGGAAGTCACCAGAGGGCAATCCATATACTAAAGGTACAAATTAAAATCGTAGTGGTCGCGCATAAATGGAATACAAGTATGACAAGGCACATGAGGCAATACCCAAGGTAGTGATACTACCGTTCGCCTGATCCGGACTGGTGAGAACGCAACGCCGCAGCGCCCGCAACACCGTGAAACAACACTCCCAAAATCAAGGGTGCACCAATCGACAACAAGTAAAAGAATAGTTTATGAAGAAGTGTATCCACTTGAGGTAGCTAATCCTCCATTGGCCCGGCACAGCTCCTGTTTTAGTCATTTCCAATTTGACACAAGTGTCAAGGCTATCCATTATCGTTCTCTTTCTTCAGTCAACACGTACATCATTCCAACCACTTCATTCTGGATCATCACTCCGCGTATAGTTATTAAAGTGGTTTTCGGTTTAGATAGAGAGTATATCCATAACCGATTCCGGTCTCTTTAATAACTTCAAAATTATTTCACCGATTGGTCGTTTATTTATTTCAAAACCAAATCAATTACAATCTCAATTAAAATTTATAAATCAACATTTCATTTGTCTTTCTAAATCAATTTCCAAATTTACGTTTCAAAACTTCCAAATCAAAATTTCAAAATCTTATAATTCAATTTCAATTTCAATTTAAACAATTCAAACATTGATTCAAGTTCGTATATAAGTTTCATTCCAAAATCATTTAAATTAATTTAATTCAACATTCAAATCAATTTAAATTCATTTATCGATTTCATTTAATATCCGTTAAGGTACTTTATCATTCAAAACAATTTCTATTAAATTTCAAATCCATTACACTACCTTTTTAAGTTCAACTTCATTAAATCAAAACTTACAATTTTGAATTAAATTAAATTCGTCAAATCAATTCTTCCAATTACAAGTCTTACATTAATTCCAAAAATATCACATTTTCATTTCTTGTTAAAAAAATTCAATTTCACTTATTTACTTTCTTAAATAATTTTCCAAAACTTAATTAATAAAGAAACTCAATTTCAATTATTTATGAAGTAAAAATTCACTTATTCAAAAGTTCAAAATTTTCTTATTAAAGAATTTAAATTCAATTTAATCATTAAATAATTTAACCTTATTTAATTATTAAATAATTCAATAGTTTCAATTTAGTCCAATTCACAAATTTCTTTGAATTTCAATTAAATTCCAAATTAATTAAATCTCAATTTTAAATAAATTTTCAATTCCAAACTCAAACTTGAAATATCATTTCATAAAAAATTTCTTAGAAATATTCAGAGTTCGATTAAAAGTCCAATCTTTTAAAACAAATCAACTTTCGAAAATTTACGCCGTATTTCAAAAAGTTTCTTAAAAATCTAAACTTCGAATAATTAAACAATTTCATTTACCAAGTTTAAATTCCAACATCTTGAGCTTCAATTCAAAATAATTCAATTTCCATAAATTCGATTTTATTCTTAGAATCAATTCATTTAAATAATTTCAAAACAACTTTTAAAATCATTTAATTTAACCAACCCGGTGTCCGTATATAATTTTCTAACCTATGGCCAAGTGGATAATTATTTCAAATTTAATTTCAAGGATGGACATATATCATTTCAATCCAAATAGATGTCATAGGTATATCATTTCAACCTATTTCTTAATTTATTCGAAATGATTCGGTTTATAGTTTATATGCAATAAACAATATACATGATGATAGCATGATATATCAAAATAAATAAACAACCAATATCAACCAATAGCATCCATCACAACCAATCAACCATAAAGCCAATAACATTCACAACAACTTCATAATTATCAATATCAGGAAATTTGATCGCAATTAAAATTTAACTTTAATTTGACTGTCAATTTAATTTTCAACGGTGAATTCAAATGACAATCTATATGACAATTAAATTTTTATCAAACAACGACAAATAAATCCATATCACTTCATAATTTCAAATTTAACTACCATAAAGATATTCAGTACGTTGTGAGCGTTATAAAACACTCACCTTTTGAATTTAAATTGAATTTACATTCAATTTAAACCCAAAAATTTGACAGTTTCCAAATCCATCCAAACCAGCGTCAAAGTGTCCGGAATTTCGATACGATCCTAACAAAAGAAACCTCGCCCAAATCCGAGTCCGTATGCAAAAGTTATGAAAATTTGAAGATTGGAAAATTCTGGTGCTGAGTCGACTTCGAGTTCCCGCCTCAAATACCCGATGCCTGCTTGGAGTTTTTTTGGAAATCGACCCGATGACCCGAGTAGTTTTCTTCCTGACTCGAAGTAGCTCCAGGGTTTTTCCCCCTGAAACCCCAAGCGCGACCTGAAGCGCGTAAATCTCGAAAATTTTTTTTTTTTAGATTTTGGAATTTGGGAATTAGGTTTTGTCTGCCATTGGAATGAGAAGCTAAGAAGAAGATGAATTGTACGTACAGACAAATGAAGATTAGGGAGGCTAGGGTTTATAACTGTGTTTATATAGGTATGTTAGAGATAGAGTAGATAGACTGGATAGATGAACGTGCGGAACAAACTATGGCCCGAAAAGCCCGTTCTGACTCCGGAACGGAATTGGGTAAACCCATATATCAAAATAGGTGTTTTAAAATATTTTAAACGCAATGGAAAAGGTTTCAAGTCCAAATTCCATCGTATGAAGAAGTTATGCTAAAATCAAAATTTCAAATTGATTTTAATTGATTATAATTGCATTTATTTCAAGGCGTTTCGAGTCCGTACGATCAAACGACAAGTCCGATTGCTACGAAAATTGAAACCTTACAATAATTCACTGTTACGGATCCGATGAAACTAGTTTCGTCGAAATCCGAGACAGTTGTAAAAATGACAATTTTTACTGTTTAATTTCAATATAAAATTCCCAATTTTAAACTATTAACTTTTAAATCAAATTTCAATTGTTCACAAATTTTATTTTTAATCTCACAGTAATTAACAATCTTTTACAATGCAGTTTTCCATTATAAATCCAGTATAAAAGATTACATTAGATTCAGCGTTCAATTATATTGTAATTCAAATTCAAGTTATTTAATTCCAATTGAATTCTTTTATTTCGATTTACACTTTCATTATTTCATCAACCATTTACTTATACATTATTATCAATAGTTTATAATTCATTTACTTTCATTTTCTTCAGCTATCATCTTATTTAAATTCACAGTAATATTAAATTACATTCATTTACGTTGATTTCCATATTATAACTTCAATATTAAATATACATTTTATTTATTTCATTGTTTACAATCAAATTCAATTCAATTCAATTTCTTGTTACATTCAAATTTAAATCTTTACTTACGTTCAATTACCAGTTAACATCTTTATCAAATTACAGTTTCGGTTATTATTTGATTTCAATCAACTGTAATATTAAGTTACATTTATTTATATTAGTTTCAATAACATAAACTTCCACTATTAAATCTACCGTTTTATTTATTCTTTGTTTACAATCATAACCAATTTGGTTTACAATCAAACTCAATTCATTACTTACATTCAATACAGGTTAACATCCATATTTAATTTACAAATAAGTTATTTCAGAATTCAGTTTTGCATTTTAACTTGTAATTCACATTTAACAACACAAAATTTTATTTCCTTCGGATTTTTATCCAAATTTTTTATTTTAATTCGTATTTTTAAAGTGTTAAAAATACAGGTCGTTACATGTCTAATCCCTGAATCCCGCTAAACAAGGTCTACCTTGTACGGAACTTAGTCGGGGATTTTCTATTTCTGTTAAGGACTGCCTCGTTAGGCCTACAATACAGATATTCTACTTGGTCTGTCTCTTTTCTTATTGTGGCTATGGCCCCACGCAGCCACCCCTCTACTAATCGAAAGACCTCTAAAGAGCTAAGTGGCTGAGCCCTACTGCAAACAATCTAAACATCCAATTGGCTGCGCCCCCCATCCAATGTCTCGATGATGAAAGAATCATTGGACTGTTGGTTTAACTCTAGTCTTTCCCAAACTCGCTTCTTGATTTTGATGCTGGCCCGATATCCGCATGCGATTATCCTTTTGGGTCCTGCCACTAAAACCTACTTGCAAGTCAAGTACGGTGATATACGAATATCCTACTCCAAACATCAACCCTTTTTGACTGCCTACAATGGACCTGCCATGCGAAAAGCAGTCAAGGCATACTCTTTTGATGGAACACATCCAGACCTGCCTTCGGGGGACTGCTCCATTATGACTACCCCAGAGGGCCATCCTAGAGTACCCTCACGTCCCGTTGAAGTATCGTACTTTCTCTAGCCTAAAATATCTAAGTTGGACGTGCTCCTTCTGTGCTGAAATTTGTGATGAACTGCTTCGTTAGGCTCTTCATCCTTTAGGCTGCTCCAAACGCATCTTACTGTTTTATTAGACCCTACGTCTAATCTTTTAGTATGCGTTTAGTTCACTTTTCTTATTCTGTTGGCTATTCATTTACCCTAATCAGCATAAGCTTTGTCCCAGCCTCACCTAACTATTGTGAGACCATCAGTTCCTGACTGAAAGGGAATGTTGTTGGTATGGGCCACTTCTATTATCTTGCTTATTAACTTATTCTAAGATATAAGTTTGTTAAAATAAGCCTCTTCTGATATTTCTGCTCTATTTTCTTATTAACTTAATTTAAGTCTTAAAATAAGCCTTTTCTGTTCTTTCTACTTAATTATAACCTATGTTATAATTGTACTTGCAACTGTCACTACTGTATTATTTTATAATCAATATATTATGAATATAATTACAAGCATCTCTTTTCTATTCTAGTCTGTCTTCTTTTATTATGATATTGAATTCTCTTTAATTCTCTTGTTATATGACAATCTTGGCTTGGGACTACGTCCGACTGTCACAAATTTACTTATCATAATAACTACTTTGCCTTTATTTTATTATCTGCGCAGTAATTGCAGATCTAGGTATATTTCTTTTAATTGCTTCTAGTCTTGTCTAAAAATTAACCTGATTTCTTTTTAACTTCCTGTAATTCTTCACTTTATTTTCTTATATTATAGGAAGTTGTTCTATGTTATTTGGTTGGTTACAAAAACTGTGCTAAAATTCCATTTCCATGTTTTAATACTAAAAAATTCTATAAACAATAATCTGTAACTACAAGATATTTCTTTTATTACTCTAAGTTTTTGGATAGTGCAAAATACAGTAGTTTCTCTATTTTACACTAATTCCTTTTTTCTTTCTTTTATTCTTGCAATTACGTTTATCGTTATCTTTTAAATATTAAACTATGGAAATGTATTCTCTTTTTTAAACAAACCAATTAATCTATCACTTACTTCCAAATCAAGTTATTAGACTTTCCCTTTTAATTTATTTTTCCCCGTTTTAGTGTAATTTACTGCAAAATTCTATTTTGCTCTTTTTATTTCAACTTTTCTTCTTTTACATCTAATTTCTGTAAATCTAGTGTTCTTTTATTTTGGTCTGTATTTGCGAATTCTTCTCTTTACTATTTTATTCGCGTAAAAAGAAATAAAAAGAAGCTAACATTTACAGGCTAGATTTCAACTTTTAAAATAGTTGTAAATAACTGTAAATTTCTTACTTTTAAGCTTATGCCTCTCTCTAACTATCAAGCTTAATATTATTTATATTTAATTGGATTACTATTTCCCTTTTTTCCATATAAATAATAATTAAATATAAGCTCTCTTATACAATTTACAGTCTCATCATAACTAATTAACAGAATTAATTACTGAAATAAATACTGAATAAAATTATTTAACTGGAATCTAACGATAATATATCATAAACGTAAATGATATATAATTAAATCCACTCACTTGGAAAGAAAACACTCCAAATTCCAGATCTGATTTTTAACCAAGTTCTATTATCCATAGCCTTTCCTATTGCAACCCTATTTGGATCCACAAATTGGGATTTATATGGATTTAGAAATTCGGATCTAATTGAAGAAAAATAAAATAAATAAACTAGAGAACCTGATCTGAGAACTTTACCTCATTCGGACGACTTTATTTGAACATCTCTATTTTAGACCTCTAATTTCTATCTCCAACTTGTAAATCAGAAGACGTGAATCTAAATAGCTAATTTCTGGAGAATTGGAGGAGAAAGAAGAGTGACAGGGATTCCGCACTCATTTAGAAAAAATATGAGTTTGAAGGCTCGCCTTGCCTCTTTATTTATAGAGAGTCAAAACAGTGTCGTCCGGCCGCTTAAAACAATGCAAATCAGGCTGTTCAAAAGGGTCCAGAATGAGCGCACTCGATTTGTTTTTAAACGTTTTATTTATTATAAACGTTTAATGTTTAAACGTTTCCTATTAATTCTAATTAACTCTCATTAATTCTCCGATTTAATGCTCTTTATAACGCATGTCTATTTTGGATTTTAAGCGTGCCTTATTTGTTTTATTAAATGTTATTTATAAACGTTAACTTTTAAACGTTATAAATTATAAACGTTTAACCTTTTTTTTATGTTGCTTGTTTATTCTAATTAATCACCATCAATTGCTTGATTAATTTCCCAATATAAAACTTTTCTATTTTGAATTTCACATGTGACCAATTAATGTAAATTAATTTCCTCCAATAGCTTACTTGATTACATTGCCTACTAATGTTAATCAATTGTCTTTAATTACTAATATCAATTAATTTCCTTTATGATGGCAATGTTAATTAATTATGTTTATGACGCGCGTCTATTTTAAAATTCAAATGTGCGTTATTTCTAGAATTTCGTATGTACATATATTTATTTATAACAAATATATTTACATACATTTACATGTATAATTATTTTTCGATACAAAACTTCGAACATCAATAAATTTTTCATATGAACTCCGTTCGAGACATATTATATATGTAAATTGATCAGAAAATATATGCATATACAAGAATTTCAGTGGGTCTGGATTTTTCGCCAAAATGTAGAATCCAAGCCCACTGAAGCCCGAGTTGGGTTTTTGGTATCCTGCAAATGGGCAAAGACAAATATATCAGAGCTCTGATAAACATCTCACAACGGAACTGACTAAAATATAATAGTAAGTAAATACTCACCAAAATAATTACACTTTCTAAACAAGTGTCTCAAAGCTGGAAAGTCTCTGCCATCGACCTAACCTGTAAGATGTTATGAGGAGGGTGTCAGAACTAAAGTTCCGGTGAATGGAAAAATTATATACTACTAAGTTTAATTCTATATATACCAATTTATTTCCATTTTCTGTTATATTAGGTTTATTGGGTTTATATTACTCTCGCCTTTATGCGTGAATCGTACCCATCTACTCCCTAGTAGATCAAAACCTAATAACTAATATATGTAGCTATATCCCCAATGACCTTATCGGTCCTAGGTACTATCCTTAGTACCTTCCGTATCCTCCTCGAAAAGGACTCCATCGTCTCGCTGCTAGGGCGTGCTGTAACTACATCTGTAAAGGACTGCCTCGTAAGGCCTACAATATAGATGTTCCATCGTCTGCTTTGAAAAAGTAAAACTGCGTCCGCACTAGCCTATAATAATGCTCGGACATCCACATGTACCACCCAGTGCATACCTTGAAGGCTATACGTAATCGTTCTATCTACTCCCTGAATCCCGCTAAACAAGGTCTACCTTGTACGGAACTCAGTCGGGGATTTTCTATATCTGTAAAGGACTGCCTCGTTAGGCCTACAATACAGATATTCTACTTGGTATGTCCCTTTTCTTATCATGGCTATGACCCCACGTAGCCACCCCTCAACAAATCGAAAGACCTATAAAGAGCTAAGTGGTTGTGCCCTATTGCAAAAAATCTAAACATCCAATTGGTTGTGCCCCCCCATCCAATGTCTCGATAGTTAAAGAATCATTAGACTGTTGGTTTAACTCTAGTCTTTACCGAACTTGCTTCTTGGTTTTGATGCTGGCCCGATATCCGCATGTGACTATCCTTTTGGCTCCTGCCCACTAAAACCTACTTGTAAGTCAAGTACGGTGACATACGAATATCCTACTCCAAACATCAACCCCTTTTGACTGCCTACAATGGTCATGCCGTGCGAAAAGCAGTCAAGGCATACTCTTTTGATGGAACACCTACAAACCTAACTCCGGGGGATTGCTCCGTTATGCCTACCCCAGAGGGCCATCCTAGAGTACCCTCACGTCCCGTTGAAGTCTCGTACATCCTCTAGCCCAAAATATCTAAGTTGGGCGTGCTCCTTCTGTGCTGAAATATGTGATGAACTGCTTCATTATGCTCTTCATCCTTTGGGCTGCTCCAAACGCATCTTACTGTTTTATTAGTGTAACGACCCGTATATTTTAGTGTTTTTTTATATTTAATTAATTGAATTTTTTTGTGAATTTTTAAATAATTGAATTTGGGAATATAAATTTGATATTTGGAATACGTATATTTAAACATAACAAATGGTAAATTTTCATCTGATAATATGAAAGTTTATTTTATTGTGTAATTTTATTTTAATTTAAATCATTTAATATTTGATGATAATAAAATGTTTTTCAAACCTGAATATTTTTCTATAGAAAATTTGTAAATCATCTTCTGAGTGAGTCGTCATAGTTCGTTTCTTCAAATTTGGACTTCTATTGCTCCATTCATCTTATTTTTGACAAATTAGCAGCATTTTTCGGTACCGATTGTCGACTTTTGTTCGAATGGTCTTACCACTGATATTTGTGTACCATTTTGATCGTCTCATCGTGCTGATCTCCATAGTCTATTCGTTTGTATGTTTCGGAGTCCGGAAGACAGCGTAATCTATGGAACGATTTCCGTAACGGTATCCGAATTTTTTTCCCTTTTGGTTCCCTGTCCCTTCATTGTCTACTGTGAATCAGTTAGCCACCCAAAAATTAATACTTCAGCCTTTGACTCTTGTCATTCCATCGATTGAACATGTTATTTATTATTCGTTTCGGTACGTTTCATCTTGCTTCATTTACATCTCTGTCCACTAAAAAGAAAATGCAATACATAACCCTTTATATTTTTGAAAGCTGTCATCTCCATCTCCCTCTTGTTCCTTGTTTTTCCTTCCCTTCTCTCCAAACTCACACAACCCACCACCTCCTTTTTATTTCCTCCACCTCTCTTCCTCTACCGTGCAAGCTTTCACCCTCGGCTCCATTCCCATCACCGCCGAGCCCTGTCAATCGTGCGACCTTTCTCGTCCACGCCTGAAACCAGCAGCCCAAAGCCACGCTCAGTTCCGATCCCTTCCAGCCCGCCATAGTACCATCACCCAACCACCGTCTGGTTCTCCACTTTCGGCCTCCCTCTGCCATGTACATCACTTCGCCACAACCCAAGCACACAGCTCGACAACATCGAGTGCCACTTCTTCCCATCTGCTCGACCTTTGCCTTTTCCTCTACGGTCGAAGCCAGCCTCCTCCACTAGCCACCTCGAGTTCGCTTCTTTCGCTAGCATTCACCTAGCGTGTCTTCTCCTCGGTTCCATCTTCTTGCATATATAGGTTAGTTATATGTATTATATTACAAGCTTGTGTATACAATAAGATAAAGTTTGTTATAGGCTTATATATATTTGCTAGTTCAAATAGATGTTTGCATACGTATGTACTTTAATATATTATATAGGTAGACATTTGATTTCAAAAAGTATAAAGATTTTAAAAAAAATTATATACATACGTAGATGTCAAATATAGGCGTACTGTATGTATAGTTTGCTGTTTTATAATAAGTTTTATATATATATATATATATATATATATATTTCGATTCTAAGCCCATGTTAGTTTTATAATTATCTGTTTGACTGATATAGATATATGTTTTACATTGGTTCGAGACACATATATAGGTTATGCATATATTCACTTGTATTACAAACGAGGATTTAAAATGTACGGGTATGTTTAATAATGAATATATATTGTTATGTTAGAAATTTGAGAGTCCGGTGTTTTATTTTGTTAACAGTAACTATTATATTACAAAAGAAGTGGTATATATGTCTACTGTATATATTTTTTTATATGTTTTCAAATATAAAAGTTTTATGTTATTTTAGTACAGTTAGTTTTAATGTATATAAAAGCTTATATTTGTTTAAACCAGTAATTTATATGTTACGTGAGTATACATTTATATTTAGCTGTTTGTATAGTTTAGTTTTTGTTAGTTTATATATATGTAGTTTTATGTCAGTTATAGAATACATATATATATATATATATATATATATATTCTGTTATATCAAGTTGATTTGATCCTTTCTCATCAATTTCCATTTATCCTCATCGATCCCGCCCTGATTTGATTCGTCAATTTCTATTTATCAGCTTTGTTCGTCAAACTCGATTCCATCGTGCTTCGCTTCGAAATTCGTGCTTGGATCCGTAACTCATCCCGTCGTTTTTATCTCTAGCTCAAAAGGTGAGTTTTATCACTCTAGACATATGTACTTATATTATTGTGAAATGATGACAAGTGAGTCTGTATAAATTGATATGTTATTCATATAAGCATGTGATATGTTATATGATGTTAAATACTGCTTATATATTTGTTACATCACCTGATATGATATTATATGTTTTACTGTTCATTTTAATTATTGTATCTCACACTGCAAGTTCCCTATCACTATGGGTTGAAATGATACATACCCAAAAGGACATTAGAATAAGGAAAAATCATTATGGGCTGAAATGATAGGCTTCAGTGATTTTATTGTAATTTATTTGACTTGGTATTGCGGGTTTGAAATGATAGAACCCGGATTTTTCTTTTTAAATTACGGATTGAAATGATACATATCCGCATCACTTGACCTAAGTTAGAAAATATTATACAGGCCCATGGTTATATTTTTAAATAATATTTTCCTAAAAATTATTGAATATTTTAATGTTTTAAATATATGAAATTTGAGCTAAAAGATTTGATTTAAATGACTTAAATATAAGTAGATGTTGGTTTTTCTATAAGTTAAGATTTTATAACTCAATAAGTGGCTTTAATGGAAATTTTAAAGATGTGTTGGTTTTAAATAGAATGTAAAGACATTTATTGATGTTAAATAACTTAATAATTGAATTTGACTTAATATGGAAGTTTTAAATCTAACCTAGTAATTGTTATGAATTTTACTTTATGAAACGGACATGTTTTGTGTGATAAATAATGTATTTTGAACTGATAAATGGAATACAGTTTTAATTGGACATTTCGTAATAAAATGTATTTAACTAGAAAACCATAGGTAATTGATGTCCAAATGAATAGATCTAAAAGAAAATTTTGATTTTTATATTAACTATGATAAAATATTCTTTGGTGAAATGTTATGTTTTGTAAAATAAATAGTTATGATTTTTAAATGGAAAAAATGTAACTTTAATTATGACCTAACTTGATAATTGGAAATTTGGTTCTAAATGAAATTGTTAAGTTAAGTAAATAAATGGGAATTTTGTTTTATTTATGAAGTGGGTATTTTAAAATAAAATGTTAGGTTATTTGGTGAAATAAAAGTTAAGTAAAAGAATGTGCTTTTGACTTAATAAATGAATTATAGTTTAATTTGGATATTTTTTTATAAAAGTTTATCTTATTGAATCATAAGTTTAATGATATCCTAATAAATAATTTCTGAAGTGGAAGATGTAATTTTATAGGTTAAAAATGGCTAGAATTGGAGTTTTAATGTTTCTGAAAAGTTAAGTAATTTATAAAGGATTGACTAACAAATGAAATTAATTTAAATTCGACGTTTATGAATAAAAATGTTGTTTTATTAAATTTACAAGTTAAGTAATATCCAAATAAAAAAATTTGGAAAGTGGAATGAGTTTGATAAGTAAAATGAGAAAAATTGAAGATATATTATTTTAAAGGGTATAACAGAAATTATAGTGTTTCTAAAATGCTGTGGTTAAATGAACTATGGCTGAAAATATACTAAAAGGACCTATAAATGCATTTCTGAAGTGCTGTAATTTCTAGAAATTGAACTATGGCTGAAAATATACTAAAAGGACCTATAACAGCATTTCTGAAGTGCTGTAATTTCTGAAAATTTGAACTATATGCTGAAATTACTAAATAAACCAATAACAACATTTCTGAAATGAATATTATTTGACATTGAATTTAAATTGTTTGGAAATGAATTTATTTGAAATAGTATTTAATTTAGAATTGTCTTTAAATATATTAGCTTGAAGCTTATTGGAATTGAAGATTTAAGAATATGACTTTATAAAGTGGTTTGGTTTAAGATTTTTTAAAGGAATATTTCAAGTTTAATAAATTTGAGGAAATATTCAGTGATTTGGAAATTTGGGTTTTATTTAAAAGATATATTGATTTGATTTTTGGAATTTAAATGATATATTACTGCTTTGGGATTTGAATGGAAGTGATATATTGATTTGGCTTTGAAATGAAATAATATAGTATTTAGTTTTGAAATGGATATGATATTTTGGATTTTTAAGTAAATGATTTTGAAATAAATATCCATGGGTTATAATAACGATTGGTTGGCAAAGAGACCGGGATCGGATATGGGCATACTCTCTGTCGATACCGAAAACAACTTTAACAACCGTGTACACGTTGGAGATTCCAGAATGAAGTAGGATGGTGGCGACGATCCTATTGAGGTATGAACGTAGACCCGACTCCCGTGAGTTGGCATAAGGTGGCTAAAACAGGAGCAATCCTCGGGCCAATAAGGTAGCACCTCTGATCGGACGCATTTCTTCGATACATTTCTATTACTTTGTGATTGATTTGGTGGCCACCCTTCGATTTTGATTGGGAGTGTGTTCCGAGGTGGGCGGTAGTGGCTACTATGCGTTTCCACCAGCCCGGATGCGTAATTGGTATACCTACCCTGGCATTGCCTTGTTGTGCCGTGTCACCTACCATATCGAGCTTTACTACGAGTTTGGATTTGTGCCGTAGCCTGTGGAGTATTGAGGGTAGTTCCCGATCTGGGGGTATGCTAATACTGGATAGACTACTGGGACTATTATGTGTTAAGGTGGAAAATGTAAAGCCTTAACGCTATTTAAAAGTAAGTTTATTTTATTATTAGACATTATTATAATAGCGAATATTACTACATAGTAGATAGTTTAACGGATCCTTAAAGAATGGCGATCCCAAGCATTCTTTAAGTAACTTGTACCTTTATAATACAGTTCACTTGAGTTGGTTTACATTGTATAAGTATGTATGTCTTGACTCGAGTGTTTCGTGTTTTGCTTTACGCTCGGGTCATACTGAGTGATACAACATTCGAGACTCACCTTTGGAGTTGGAGCTTTCTCGGAGATCCAGCTATCTATTTCGCTTTCAGTCATTCAGTTGATTCCAGTGATGTATTCAGATCTTGTATTTGACTATTGTATTGAGACATCTTTGTATTCATAAATTCGGATGTATTTTGTTTAACTCTGTTATATATATAGTAGCTTCATGAACTACTATTTCTTTGCTTCCGCTGCATTGTTATATTACTCTGTGTCTGTGATCTGTGATTTATTTACTGTATATTCTGAGTTTTGCCAAATTTTATTTACAATCTATTATTTTGAATTATTCAAGTCTGACATGTGTGGATTTATTGTCGATTTGAATAGTCCAAAATAGTGGGTCGTTATAGTTGGTATCAGAGCTTTGGCTCTAGGAAAAACTTAGCATATAAGGAAAATTTGTTTACAGAATCACTTTCATTCAAGCTTGAATCTCCTCTTTTTTCACTCGATCTCCTTTGATTTTTGGAACATCCCTGCAGTTCCAAAATCCATTCTTGTCTCTCCCTATTCCTCTTCTTTTGATTTCGGAGTATCCCATAACTCCACTTCAAATGATCTTTTAGTGAGTCGGCGGTCTCGCCAACCTCAATTTGACTTGTAAAGGGGTGAAACTCCTTTACAATTGGCATTGATTCACCGGAGATTTCTGTATCCTCGGTTTATGATGCTGCTATCTCTTGCTATGCCTGAATTCTATCTCTTGAGATCTAATGTAGATTTGCTTCAGAATACTGCATCGATCTTATTCTTGAAGTCACGATTGACCGATTAAGGTTGCCCGAGATTTATATAAGCTTATCCATTTCCTTTATTCTATTGTTTAATCATCTTGTCTTTTGTTTCCAACTTATCTTCAAATCATTCTTGAAGTGTTTTTGTAAACTAATATTTAAAATGTTTAAATATATATTGTGTTGTTTGAGTTGTTGATGTTGATATGGGTTTCCGATCGATTCGTCTGATCAATGCTATCGATAGGATCTCCAAAACACTTGAACAGAGCAAACTGACACCATATTGTTTTCAAACTTCGTAAATGAGAAATTTTGTATAATCATATTATATATATGTAGAATTTTCTGAAATTTTATAGTTAATTGAATTGGATGTTAAGAAATAATATTTGATTTGAAATCATTGGCTTTGTTCATATATAAATAGTTGAACTATAAAACATGGTTATAAAATTAATTTGGAAATTTAAATGAATTTAAAACAAGAATTGAGAATTTAATTTCCGAAGATTTTAAACTTTGGGTTTTAAAGTTTTAAAAGGATATATTATTTAAATATTTTTTGAATAGAAATTGTTTCTAAAGAATTTTAAAGTTTTAAATCAGTGCTCTTCTCTGTCGCTGGAAAATAATTTCGGTGATGACTGCAGCATCATCGACGTTCATTTTCGAGTTTCGAAGTGAAGAGACCATCTTTTCGGGAGAAGGTGATGGAGGCATGAGGAGATAACATCATCTAACAAATATGTATAAGTTTATTACTAACCTATATTAGATAAACAACAGATGAGATAGCAATCACGAGGAGGAGATGTCGGGAGAAGGTGATGGAGGCACGTGTGACAGGTGGCCGAGGACAGTGCTTGGCTGGTGGCCTGGGCTTACGCTGATGGTGGAGGAAAGGAGGGGAGAGGTAGGAAGGCCTTGGGTGAGGTGAAAAGATGGAAGGTCGAGAGCTAGTTCGGCCAGTGGAGGGTGATGGCTTCGGCCAGGTCAGGGTGGCTAAAGCTGGGTTCGGGAAGATGAAGTAAGGCTTGAGAGTGGTGGCGGACTCGAGAATGGAGAAGGTGGGTTACTCACGGTAGTGGCTCGGCAATGGGAGAGGTGTTTGCTCACGAGTGGGTTGATAGCATAAGGAGGAAGGGGCGGAAGCTTGCGTGCCAGGTGAGGGTATGGCTGCCTGAGGCGTTGGATGATCGGTTGAGGTGTTGTTGAGTGGAAGTGGAGATTATGAAGAAGAAAGGGACAAGCAAGTGCAGGCAACAAGAAAAAACCTTATTATTATATATATTACTTTGTTTTTGGAATGGCAGAACCAATAAGGGATAGGAAACGAACCATCATTTATTTTTATAACTGTAAGAAGGGCAAATGTCAAGCACGAGAATTCAGGGAATCATTAAAGCAATAGGCTTTTGTTTTTCAACTGTTGAAAAAAAATTTGAATCGACACGGAAATTAAAAAGTTAAAACGGATACCGATACGGAAAATCGTTTTAGTGATTTCGCGGCGTATCGGACCTTGAAACACACAAATGAATATACTGCAGAGATAAGCACGATGAGACGATCAAAACGGTACCCAGATATCAGCGATACGCCCATCCTATCAAAAGTCGATATTCGGTACCAAAAATGCTGCTAAAATGCCGAAATTAAGATAAACGGAGCAATAACAGTCCAAATTAGCGAAACGAAATATGACGTCTCATTCAGAAGATGATATACAAATTTATTGTATAAAAATATTCAGGTTTGAAAAATATTTTATTATTATCAAATATTAACTGATTTAAATTTAAATAAAATTACACAAGAAAGTAAATTTCCATATTCTCTGATGAAAATTTACCATTTGCTATATTTAAATAGACGTATTCCAAATATCAAAATTTTTAATTCCAAATCCAATTATTTAAAATTTCATAAAAATTCAGTTAATTACGTTATTAAAACAATTAAAATTTACGGGTCATTACACTCTCCCCCACTCAAAACTTTTCGTCCCCGAAAAGAGAGGAGATAGGAGAATAGAAACAACCAGAAATAAAATAGATTGAAATACCAAGTACAACAATTAATTTAAAACCATATAAACTACATTTTTATATTAATTAATATTCAACGGTTTGGTTTAATCCATTTTATTCAATCAATAAAAAGTCATTCAATTCAAAAATTTTGATTTACTTTTCATTTTATCAACATTTCTTTCAAACAAATTCATTTTTAAATTAACTCATTTATTTTATCCATTTATCTTTAGCTACGTTGATTCCACTAAAATTTCAAGTTCACTATTCTTAAGTTCATATTTATCTACTAAAATAGTCTTCTCTTTTATTTATTTAATTTATTTCACTTAACATATTTTGCAACATATATTAGGTGTACACATTTGTTATATCCATTTATTATTAATTCCATCTCTTTTTATTGTTCAATTCATTATTTATAAATTCCCTTAACAAAATATCATTTGGACAATCTTATTGCTCACATTTATATTGTATATTATTCAATTACCTATTATCATTAACATTTAACTATTTTGTAACGACCCGGTATTTTGGACCATTCAAATCGACAATAAATCCACACATGTCGGACTTGGATAATTCAAAATATCAGATTGTTAATTTAAATTTGGCAAAACTCAGCATATGCAGTAAATAAATCAATCACAGAGTCACAGACACAGAGTAATACAATAATACGCAGCGGAATAGATAAAATAGTAGTTCATGAAGCTACTATATAAACATCAGAGTTAGAAATAAAATACAACAGAATATCTCAAATGCAGTGAAGTCTTCAGTACAACAAATGACTTCTTCTGAACAAATCAACTAGAAGAGCTGAAAGCTGAGGCGATAGTTGGATCTCCAAAGGAAGCTCCAAACTCCAAAGGTGAGTCTCAAATGCTGTATCACTCGGTCTGACCCGAGCATAAAGCAAAACACAAAACACTCGAGTCAGGATTAACATTCTTATACTAATAAGTCCAACTCAAGTGAAATATCAATTGAAATACAAGTAACTTAAAGGATGTTTGGGATAACCATCCTCTAAGGATCTTCAGAACTATCTACAAGGTGGAAATATACATTATAACACCGTGGTCATTTTAAATTTATTTACTTCAAAACCCAAATATCATTTCATTTCAAATATCTATTTTCCAAAATAGTATATAAATATATTAAATGATTTAAAAAGTAAAGTATTTAATTTCCTCAAGTCTAGCAAATCGATTCAAATCACTTCAAGTTCCAAATTCAAATTTATCCAAAGCTCAATTCATCAATTTAATTCATTTCTAAACAGATCATTTAAATTTTCAATATATTTCCAAGCTTTAATATTCAACATTTTCAAAGTTAAATTTAACAGTTCATATAGCTCTTGATTTAACTTCATTATTATTTTATAAGGGAATATTCACTTCATAAATTCAATATCATTTAACTAGCCTTAAATTACATTTTTACTAAATATTTCCTTAAACTTTATTTAAACAAGAAATATCCATTAGATTACTTATGAATCAAACTCAAGTTATAAATCATATCTTACATCTCAATTTCAATAAGTTTCCAATCGGTTTAATTAAATAAAATTCTTTATTGAATACAATTTCAACTAATTTCAAATTATCTTTCTAACCTTAACTCATTCAAATTATTACCAAAATCTAATTTGAAATATATTTTAAATACTCAACATATTATATGTATTTAAATCAATCATTCCCATTTATATATAATAATTTAAGGCTCAACATCTATTAAAACCATATATTTCCTTCCAAAACCATAGAATTCATTTTTAAAATATTTATATATATGGACCAACGGTGTCTGTATATATATTTATCATATGGTTAAGTGATACGGATATTTATCATTTCAATCCGAATTTATATATATACGGGTAGATATCATTTCGACCCGTAATCCCAATTTCAATTCATATGAAAATCGCTTGGGTTTATCATTTCAACCCATAACAAAATTCTCCTATTCTAAAGTCCGTTCGGGTATGTATCATTTCAACCCATAGTGAATTCTATACTAACAGGGAACTTGCAGAGTGATAACAGATACTAAAAATATATAACAGCAGGCATATATCATCAGTATAAATAACAGATACGGATGTCAGATGTCATAGGTGAACAGATATAAATAATAGCATATATAACAATGTAATTAACTACAACAGCATATTTCAATTGCTATTCCAAATGAAATCAAATTTAAATAATAAAAGAACGTTAATCGTGAGTGATTGCTCACCTTTCGAGGTTAGAGACGAAGGAGAATGAGATTAGTTACGAATCCAGGCACGAATTCCAAAGAAAAGCAAGATTGAACGCGAATTCGGTGGACAAGGCTGATAAACAGGAATAGACGAAATCAAATCAGGTTTTGCTTGATACAGACTAAAATAAAATATATATTATTATTTATATTAATTTCTTAAACCAATATTAAATTTGGAACTCATATTTAAAATAAAATATACATATGTACTTTCAAATAGATACTAAATCTAAACAAAAATATATATATATACATTTATTAAACCACGGACCAAAGTATACCCGTATACACTAATATATATGCTGATATAAACTGACGCACATGTTATAAATTTAAACAATACATCATATAAAAGTTAATTTATTACACTATATATACATATAAAGAACCTATCAACCGAACAACCATAATTATACAGTACAAAAATAAAATATTTTAAATAACACTAATAATAACCCTTAATATATAGACTTATATACTGCAACTTATAACAAAATATGCAAAACATGTATATATTTAACTCCAGAATCATAAACCAGATATATATGCAGACAAATTTTCTAGAAAACCGAGTATATAAATCTAACACTAAATATATAATTATATACCTATATAAATTTGGAAATCAAGTTCCTATATATTTTAACAATTGCACACTAACCTATACACAGGTAAAGTATGGCTTATATACTTATGTACCTAGCAACATATTGTATACGAACTAGTATATGCTGACTTATTAAAATATACAACATATATAAGATATAAATATATTAAAATATATGCTCACTGACCCTATATATCATTACATATATATGACTTATACCTTGTACATGGGCTAGCTACAAAGCAACAGATTAAACAAACTCAAAACCTGATACATATTTACTTTGCCGTATACTTTCATTAAATTAAACAGACTTTATAAAAGTATATACTTGAACATCTTATAACCTATATACCAACAATTATATATTACTGAAATACACATAATACTATATAAAACTGAAATCCAACTTTGATCTATTTTACAAAATATACAAATATATATTAGAACTGTTATATAGATATATATACAGGTTAACAAAGCATGCATACCAATTTATATAACACGGAGAAGAACAAAACAAGCAGGGAAGGCTATCGACTGCTAACATCAGAGGTTCGGGTTGGCAAGGTTGCGGGGTCCCGAGGAAAGACTAAGGCAGCGTTGGGTAAGGGAAACATGTCCTAGCAATTTGGGTCAGGTGTGCAGGGCGATGGAAGCACGGTGTTGAAGGCTATGGTGGTCGGAATGAAGGCGACAGGGTGTTCGGCAGGCTCAGTTGGTTGTAGATCCGGTCGTGGGCTGGTGTGGGTTGTATTGTTCAAGTGGGGCTGCTAGGTAGTTGACTGGGGCGGAGGTGGCACGGTCTTTGGTGGCTTGGGTCGAGGAGGAGGACGGATCTCGAGTCGAGGAGGTCTGGGCAGAGGTGAGATGTGATGCGTGCTTGGTTGCCGAGGTGTTTCACGGTGATGGGTTGTCGAGGAGATGGTCGTTGGCCAAGGCCATGGGTGTGGAAGACGGAGGAGGTTGGTGAGGGCGGTGAGCTGTTGCGTATGGGTGGAAGGAGTTGAGGCGTTTGGTGGCTTCGGTGGATGGTCGCATGGCTGTGCTCGACGGAATATTCTGGGAAGCAGAGGAGGGAGCGGGCGAAGTGGGGAAGTGGAGATGGTGGGTTGGAGACTGCAGACGTGTGGGTGGGAAAGAGAGAGAAATGGGAAGATGGAAGGCAATGAATATAAAAAGGCAGAGAACAATATGCAGAGATAAATGCATTAGAAAGTGAACCGTTCAAATGAATAAACGTATACAAATTTACACGCTGATTTTTGAAATGGTCATGGGATGGAAATGGTCACCCTCTAATTCAGCAAATTAATTAAAACAATTAATTATGGTACGAAGAGCACGTTAGAAATTTGAACTGAATAAATGAGTAAAGTCAGAAATTTATGGTACCGTTACAACGAACCGTTTATCACTTCCGTCGCGTACCGGACCCTAAAATACTGAAATAAATTTACCCTTGAGATCAACACGATGAGAGGATCAAAACGGTATACAGATATTAGTGGTACGATCATCCGACCAAAAGTCGATAATCGGTACCGAAAATGCTGCTATTTTGCCAGAATTAAGATAAACGGAGCAGTAGAAGTCCAAATTTGGAAAAACGAATTTCGCAGTCTGTTTCAGAATGATCTGAATAAATTTTCTCTTGTTGACATATTTTGGTTTCGGAAAAATTTTAAATTCACTGTTATTAACCGGTTTGATTTGAAATGAAATTTCACAGGAAAATAAACTTCAATATTATCAGATGAAAATTTACCAGTTACTATATTAAAATAGACGTATTCCAAATAATAAATTTTTATTTTCAAATTTTATTGTTTAAAATTTCACAAAATTTCAATAAAATATACTTTTAAAACCATTAACTTTTACGGGTCGTTACACTCTCCCCCACTCAAAACTTTTCGTCCCCGAAAAGAAAGGAGGTAGAAGAATAGAAACAACCAGTCAGAAAAGATAGATTGAAAGTCAAGATTAAATAATAAATTTGAACTATATAAATTTTACTTAAAATTTTAAAACTTCATTTACAATTCAATTATCTTATATACTTTAAAACCTTTCAAAAATCCATTTGTAAAATTTCTTGCTTTCTTTATACTACCATTTATATGTTTAAATGACACCTTTATAAATGTATGAAAACTTATATTAACAAAGAAGTTATTTGAAAACATTAAACCCATAATTTATAAATTTATTAATTTATCTCAAGATACTTTTCAACATTATTAATAAATCAATTATCATTTCTTTTAAATATGTTGTATTTAATTAATAACTCAAAATATTTATAACACTAAAATTTCTATTAAACCATATAGTATATAAATAACAATATTTAAAGGGATATAGTCAACAAGGAGAAGAGGGACTTGGAAAAACAGAATATAGGTGAATAAATAAAGCTGAGCAGATAAGATAGATTCAAAAGATTAGTATCGGGCATGAATAATTTATTCAAACCATTAGGATTTCAATTTCAAATATTAATTCAAAATTTCTTTGTTGTAAATACCTTTATAATAAAATACCTTCATAGTCGAAACAAATTTCCTTTCGAAAATACTTTTATAACTCGATGTTTCAACAAGTTTATCCTTGTTCCTGTAGACTCTGGTAGTGCGTTGATCAGGCGCAAAACTAGAATTCTCCAGGTACTTAGTAGACTTGTTTCAACACCCAGTGAAAATACTGGAAAACTTTTAAAAAAGAAAGATATGGAAAGTACAATCCAATCAAAAACGAACAAAACCTTTGTCTAACCATGGTTCGCAGATACACAATGGTTACGCCTGGTTCCCCCAGGAAACAATCCATATCCGTAAGCTTTCTCAGCCCTGCGAGTTACGCCATGATGACTAGTAGAATGCAGGATACACAATGGTTACGCCTGGATCCCCCAGGAAACAATCCGTACCCCCAGGCAAGACTCAGCCAAGCATTTGCGCTACTATTCGCGACCTACACAGATTGCAGGATACACAATGGTTACGCCTGGATCCCCCAGGAAACAATCCGTACCCCTAGGCAAGACTCAGCCAGGCAGTTGCGCTATGCAGTCACGAGAGAACGATAAGACCATGGGTAACGCCATGGAATTCGAAGGACACTCGAGTATCATATCCGGAAAACCAAAATCAGAGAGAATAATATCGATAGAATGAATCCAAGATGTGGCCACAAATCGGATATCAAGCAGAAGGCACTTTCCATATCTTTACTTCGAAAATATGTATCATATAGTACCTTTTCAAATCACTTTCAAATATCGTACTTATATAAAATCCATTATATATAAGATTTAATTTTCAAATCAAATACTTTCCAAAATCAATAGTATATCAACTCATACTTATATAGACTTCAATTATATAAGATTTCACTTCCAAATTGAGTACCTTTTCAAATCTATAGTTTTCGAATCAATTTCATACTCATACAAATCAATTTTATATAAGTTCGACAACTCCCAAATCAAGTTTTAATAACATAAGGTTCTCAAATTTCAATTTGTTTCAATATCAGTTCAATTTCAAAATCATATACAATTTTACCAAATTATTTCTTCACAAATTGATTATCTTTAGCTTCAAAGTTTCCAAAATAATAGATTTTGAAAATAAATCCAAATTTCCAAATCAATAATTTAAGTCAACCAATTCATTTCCAAAATCAAATGGTTTTCAAAATCATCTTATATTTACCTAAGGTCCATCTTATATAAAGATCAAATTTTTCAAAAATAAGTTTCGCTGTATCAAGAGCCATATGAGATTTGAATATCTTTGCTTTTATGGGTTATATATCTTTGTAATTTAAGTTGGAAATTTACTTTTAGTAAGCAAAGATATTCTAACTCGACAGCTTTCAATTTCAGCGTCAGAATATATCAATGATATTAGGATATAAGATGTACATACGTCATCATTTCGCAAAATCACATTTGATTGCTCGCTCGATCACACAAGTTTGCTTTCGAACTAGTATTGTCCATTCGACTTCCCTAATGCGGATTTCGATATGGTTTCTCGACTAGAAGCCATCGGTCTCCTTGCATAGCCATATACTACGATAGAGAATTCAAGAATCAAGCCCAAAATCCATATCAAATATTCGCCATCAAGAATCAAATGAAAAATCCTAACACGAAACGGTGTAATCCACCTCGAACTTGTGTACTCCAACTTGGATCAAATTAATTATGCGAAATAAACAGCATACGTACAACTTATATATTTATTCCAACTTGTTAAATATATAGTTTCATAAAGAGGTTACTAAGTTAAAACATTTAAACTAAATTTTATTCAAAATATTTTAAAGACCAAATTCTTCTCAAGACATTTCAAATCTAAATTTCATATTAGAAAGTTTAAAATTTTCTTATTCATTTACTTCCAAACAGTTTCAACTTATTTAAATCATATTACTTCATACTTAAACATTCAAACAAATTTATATACTTTATACCTTTCAAAATTTCTTAGCTTTGAAAAGTTAACCTTGATTTGGAAGTGCTCGAACCTTCAAAATAGTTGAAGAAATCATTTTCAAATTCAAGAGTTGGAAATCAACAACAAATCAGTAAATCAATTTCAATAGATAGGGTTATATCAAATCCAAAACTCGAGGACTGAACACCGGCTCATTTCAAATCATTTCAAATATATATATACATATATCTTCCGAATATCAAATCATACTTAAGAATTTGAAATCAAAATCGGTTTCGCAAAATCACTCGCGTAGCAAAGCTACTGAAGTGGCCTATCCCTCACTCTGAAACTCGAAAATCAATGTCGATGATGCGTGCACTCATCACCGAAATTATTTTCCAGCGACACAAGTGAGTTCTGGACTTCTATTTTCTCAAACTTCTTTTGAAATTTCTTCGAAACTCATTGGAACTCATTTGAAGTCATTTGAAACATTTCTTATTCGGAAAATACTTTCAAATCGTATTATTATATATTTACAAAACCTTAAAACCAATTTCAAAATACCGGAGTTCAATTTTCGAATTTCAAATTTAAAGTCTTTTAGTTATAAATCATTTTTATATAAATCAATTTCTTATATAACTTTTCAAAATTACAAATCCTTTCGAAACCTCAAATTCTCATTTTAAAAGGGTATATATAATCTTTATCGAAAATATAATATAATCATACTTATAAAAATAATAATTTCGATTTAGAAAACAATTTCTTAAAATACAAACAAACCCGATTTCAAAGGATGATTTAAGAATGGATTTCAAATCAAAGATAGAAATTCAAATTAGAGGGACTCTAATCAATTAGGATTCTGATTCGAAGATATGTTTGAACAAAATGAGGTAATTAATCACAAACAATAGATCGATATACTTATATAAATCGCGGGCGACCTTAACCGGGTCAACCGTGACTTCAAGAACAAGATTGATGCAGAATTCCAAGAAAATCAACATTCGATCGCAAGAGATAGCGACATCTAAACCAAAGATATAAATCTTTGGTGATTCAATGCCAATTGTAAAGGAGTTTCACCCCTTTACAAACATTCAAAGATCGGCGGGATCGCCTATTCTTATAGAGATCATTCGAAGTGGAGTTATGGGATACTCCAGAATCAAAAGAATACCAATAGAGAGAGACAAGAATGAATTTTGGACCCGTAGGGAACGTTCCAAAGTTCAAAGGAAATCGAGTCAAAAGGAAGAGATTAAACTCGAACGAAAGTGATTCTGTAAATAAATTTACAATATATGCTAAGCTTTGCCTAGAGCCAAAGCTCTGATACCAACTGTAACGACCCGGTATTTTGGACCATTCAAATCGACAATAAATCCACACATGTCGGACTTGGATAATTCAAAATATCAGATTGTTAATTTAAATTTGGCAAAACTCAGCATATGCAGTAAATAAATCAATCACAGAGTCACAGACACAGAGTAATACAATAATACGCAGCGGAATAGATAAAATAGTAGTTCATGAAGCTACTATATAAACATCAGAGTTAGAAATAAAATACAACAGAATATCTCAAATGCAGTGAAGTCTTCAGTACAACAAATGACTTCTTCTGAACAAATCAACTAGAAGAGCTGAAAGCTGAGGCGATAGTTGGATCTCCAAAGGAAGCTCCAAACTCCAAAGGTGAGTCTCAAATGCTGTATCACTCGGTCTGACCCGAGCATAAAGCAAAACACAAAACACTCGAGTCAGGATTAACATTCTTATACTAATAAGTCCAACTCAAGTGAAATATCAATTGAAATACAAGTAACTTAAAGGATGTTTGGGATAACCATCCTCTAAGGATCTTCAGAACTATCTACAAGGTGGAAATATACATTATAACACCGTGGTCATTTTAAATTTATTTACTTCAAAACCCAAATATCATTTCATTTCAAATATCTATTTTCCAAAATAGTATATAAATATATTAAATGATTTAAAAAGTAAAGTATTTAATTTCCTCAAGTCTAGCAAATCGATTCAAATCACTTCAAGTTCCAAATTCAAATTTATCCAAAGCTCAATTCATCAATTTAATTCATTTCTAAACAGATCATTTAAATTTTCAATATATTTCCAAGCTTTAATATTCAACATTTTCAAAGTTAAATTTAACAGTTCATATAGCTCTTGATTTAACTTCATTATTATTTTATAAGGGAATATTCACTTCATAAATTCAATATCATTTAACTAGCCTTAAATTACATTTTTACTAAATATTTCCTTAAACTTTATTTAAACAAGAAATATCCATTAGATTACTTATGAATCAAACTCAAGTTATAAATCATATCTTACATCTCAATTTCAATAAGTTTCCAATCGGTTTAATTAAATAAAATTCTTTATTGAATACAATTTCAACTAATTTCAAATTATCTTTCTAACCTTAACTCATTCAAATTATTACCAAAATCTAATTTGAAATATATTTTAAATACTCAACATATTATATGTATTTAAATCAATCATTCCCATTTATATATAATAATTTAAGGCTCAACATCTATTAAAACCATATATTTCCTTCCAAAACCATAGAATTCATTTTTAAAATATTTATATATATGGACCAACGGTGTCTGTATATATATTTATCATATGGTTAAGTGATACGGATATTTATCATTTCAATCCGAATTTATATATATACGGGTAGATATCATTTCGACCCGTAATCCCAATTTCAATTCATATGAAAATCGCTTGGGTTTATCATTTCAACCCATAACAAAATTCTCCTATTCTAAAGTCCGTTCGGGTATGTATCATTTCAACCCATAGTGAATTCTATACTAACAGGGAACTTGCAGAGTGATAACAGATACTAAAAATATATAACAGCAGGCATATATCATCAGTATAAATAACAGATACGGATGTCAGATGTCATAGGTGAACAGATATAAATAATAGCATATATAACAATGTAATTAACTACAACAGCATATTTCAATTGCTATTCCAAATGAAATCAAATTTAAATAATAAAAGAACGTTAATCGTGAGTGATTGCTCACCTTTCGAGGTTAGAGACGAAGGAGAATGAGATTAGTTACGAATCCAGGCACGAATTCCAAAGAAAAGCAAGATTGAACGCGAATTCGGTGGACAAGGCTGATAAACAGGAATAGACGAAATCAAATCAGGTTTTGCTTGATACAGACTAAAATAAAATATATATTATTATTTATATTAATTTCTTAAACCAATATTAAATTTGGAACTCATATTTAAAATAAAATATACATATGTACTTTCAAATAGATACTAAATCTAAACAAAAATATATATATATACATTTATTAAACCACGGACCAAAGTATACCCGTATACACTAATATATATGCTGATATAAACTGACGCACATGTTATAAATTTAAACAATACATCATATAAAAGTTAATTTATTACACTATATATACATATAAAGAACCTATCAACCGAACAACCATAATTATACAGTACAAAAATAAAATATTTTAAATAACACTAATAATAACCCTTAATATATAGACTTATATACTGCAACTTATAACAAAATATGCAAAACATGTATATATTTAACTCCAGAATCATAAACCAGATATATATGCAGACAAATTTTCTAGAAAACCGAGTATATAAATCTAACACTAAATATATAATTATATACCTATATAAATTTGGAAATCAAGTTCCTATATATTTTAACAATTGCACACTAACCTATACACAGGTAAAGTATGGCTTATATACTTATGTACCTAGCAACATATTGTATACGAACTAGTATATGCTGACTTATTAAAATATACAACATATATAAGATATAAATATATTAAAATATATGCTCACTGACCCTATATATCATTACATATATATGACTTATACCTTGTACATGGGCTAGCTACAAAGCAACAGATTAAACAAACTCAAAACCTGATACATATTTACTTTGCCGTATACTTTCATTAAATTAAACAGACTTTATAAAAGTATATACTTGAACATCTTATAACCTATATACCAACAATTATATATTACTGAAATACACATAATACTATATAAAACTGAAATCCAACTTTGATCTATTTTACAAAATATACAAATATATATTAGAACTGTTATATAGATATATATACAGGTTAACAAAGCATGCATACCAATTTATATAACACGGAGAAGAACAAAACAAGCAGGGAAGGCTATCGACTGCTAACATCAGAGGTTCGGGTTGGCAAGGTTGCGGGGTCCCGAGGAAAGACTAAGGCAGCGTTGGGTAAGGGAAACATGTCCTAGCAATTTGGGTCAGGTGTGCAGGGCGATGGAAGCACGGTGTTGAAGGCTATGGTGGTCGGAATGAAGGCGACAGGGTGTTCGGCAGGCTCAGTTGGTTGTAGATCCGGTCGTGGGCTGGTGTGGGTTGTATTGTTCAAGTGGGGCTGCTAGGTAGTTGACTGGGGCGGAGGTGGCACGGTCTTTGGTGGCTTGGGTCGAGGAGGAGGACGGATCTCGAGTCGAGGAGGTCTGGGCAGAGGTGAGATGTGATGCGTGCTTGGTTGCCGAGGTGTTTCACGGTGATGGGTTGTCGAGGAGATGGTCGTTGGCCAAGGCCATGGGTGTGGAAGACGGAGGAGGTTGGTGAGGGCGGTGAGCTGTTGCGTATGGGTGGAAGGAGTTGAGGCGTTTGGTGGCTTCGGTGGATGGTCGCATGGCTGTGCTCGACGGAATATTCTGGGAAGCAGAGGAGGGAGCGGGCGAAGTGGGGAAGTGGAGATGGTGGGTTGGAGACTGCAGACGTGTGGGTGGGAAAGAGAGAGAAATGGGAAGATGGAAGGCAATGAATATAAAAAGGCAGAGAACAATATGCAGAGATAAATGCATTAGAAAGTGAACCGTTCAAATGAATAAACGTATACAAATTTACACGCTGATTTTTGAAATGGTCATGGGATGGAAATGGTCACCCTCTAATTCAGCAAATTAATTAAAACAATTAATTATGGTACGAAGAGCACGTTAGAAATTTGAACTGAATAAATGAGTAAAGTCAGAAATTTATGGTACCGTTACAACGAACCGTTTATCACTTCCGTCGCGTACCGGACCCTAAAATACTGAAATAAATTTACCCTTGAGATCAACACGATGAGAGGATCAAAACGGTATACAGATATTAGTGGTACGATCATCCGACCAAAAGTCGATAATCGGTACCGAAAATGCTGCTATTTTGCCAGAATTAAGATAAACGGAGCAGTAGAAGTCCAAATTTGGAAAAACGAATTTCGCAGTCTGTTTCAGAATGATCTGAATAAATTTTCTCTTGTTGACATATTTTGGTTTCGGAAAAATTTTAAATTCACTGTTATTAACCGGTTTGATTTGAAATGAAATTTCACAGGAAAATAAACTTCAATATTATCAGATGAAAATTTACCAGTTACTATATTAAAATAGACGTATTCCAAATAATAAATTTTTATTTTCAAATTTTATTGTTTAAAATTTCACAAAATTTCAATAAAATATACTTTTAAAACCATTAACTTTTACGGGTCGTTACATATTTCTAGGTAAGTTATATTAAGGTTCTGAGTGTAATTAAATACTATACAAATTTTCCTTTTTATTTACAACATTTATATTAAACCAAATTTTAGTTTTAACAATTTATTACTTAAGTTTTCTTCCTGTATAACCTTTAATTATATTCACCCTAACTTTTAACTCTTTTTTTTAGGTAAGTTATATATATTAGAATGCGATTGATTATTATACAAATAAATTTTATCCTAGTTCAACTGTTTCAAGGTGTTTTAAATTTCATTTCTCATTTTAAAAATCCAATTATTCAGAAATTTTGTTTTATCTCAATAATTAAAACCATCACTTAACAAAGAATTTAAGAATTAAATTTCCAATTTCCCTTCAACCCACCTTTCAAATAATTACATACATACATATATATTTTATAAATTAAATTATACACAAGAATTTTAAATCAAATGCATTTTCCAAAACAAAGTGTAGCAAAGCTACTAACTCGTCTCTCTACTATGAAACTCGAAAATGAACGTCGATGATGCTGTAGTCATCACCGAAAATTATTTTCCAATGACAAAGAGGAGAGCACTGACCTACTTCTTTTAAAATTCTTTGGAAACAATTTATATTCGAAAATAATTTAAAATAATATATTCTTTCAAACCATGAAAACCAAATTTTGAAAAGCACCGAAAAAATTAAAATTCTCACTTTCTTAATTTAAATTCAGTTCAATTTCAAATCAACTTATTATATACAATGATAGTTAATGGTTTAGAAATGTTAATAAAAAAATAAATGATAATTTATTATTATCATTTCTAACAACCATTTCATTTAATTATCAAATTTCAGAAAATTATACCTTTATATATAAAATATCATCATACATAAATTTATTTCATTTACAAATTTTGAAAACAATTATTGTTTCAGTTTGTTCTGTTCAAGTGTTTTGGAATTCCTATCGATAGCGTTAGCTAGACCAATCGATCAAAACCCAAAATTCAAACTTAACAACTCAAACGACACAATATAAAACATTTTTAATTACAAATACACTCCATCACAGGATGATTCAAGGATGGATTTCAAAACAAGGATAGAGATTCAAATTTTGAGGAGTCTTAATCAAATAGAATTCAACTACGAACATAACATGAAAGGAAGATAAGATAATTAAATTAAAAAAGAGAATAGATGGATGGACTTATATTGATCGCACGTGACCTTAACCGAGTCAACCGAGATTTCAGGGATAAGATCGATGCAGAAATTCAATTTCCCGCTTGGGAGGTGGAGAGATGACTTCACCCAATATCAGAATAATCTCTAAATATCGGGGTGGAGTCAAGAATACTAGGCTGATCATCAAGTACAAGATAAACTACCCACTTATACTGGGGCTATCGACATTCGATCAGAAGAGAATTACCCGGTCGTCTACTATAGAACAGTTCGGGTTATTTCAGAAATAACATCTAAAACCGAGGATGTAGAAATCTCCGGTGAATCAACGCCTATTGTAAAGGAGTTTCACCCCTTTACAAATCATACATGTAACAACCCATAAATTTTTAAACGGTTTTTAATAACGTATTTAATTGAATTTTAGAGAAATTTTAATTATTAATATTTTGAAATAAAAAATTTAATGTTTGGATTACGTATAATTAAATATAGGTAGTCAATAAATAAGAAAACATATAAATTTAGATTACGTTACTGGTTAATTAATTTGGGCGTACGTTCGTTTTAATTATTGCACCTACTGTACGCACACTTTTATTTCACATCTTAGCTGTTAAAAATCAAATCAGCACGTTCATTTAAAAAAAAGAATTTAATAATAATTGTTAATTGTAAATATTGATCTATTGAATAAAATTTAAGAGGAAACAATAGTTTAATTGTATTGTTGTAATTCAAATAAGTTAACCTCTAACAAATGAACTAAAATTGGTAACTAATGGATATGTTGAGTTATGTGTAATTATTAAATAATGTTTGATTTATTGTTAATAAAAAGAAGAAAAAAGGAAAAATATTATGTTCTATTTATACATCAAATGGTGGTTTTGAAATTTAGTTTTGAAAGCAAGTATGGATTTTTGATTCAAAGAAAAATTTGGTCATAATATACATATACACGGAAAGTTTAGTTTGGGTATAGGGTCCATTAATTTTTGTGTGAGTTCTAGTAGGTATGTATATATAGGTTATGTTAGTATTTTCAAATATATTACTCATTTCCTTGAAGTTTTGAAACACACTGTCCAATCAACCCATTAATTGCTCTAATAATTTATTTTGGGAAATTCAAGGCACAGTTGTTTTATTTGCCATCATTTTTTTTCCAAACGGTTCATTTTGCCTTTATAACGTATCCTTACATTCCATACTTATCTTTTTCCTTTACGTTTCAAATATGGAATGTGTTGTCCAATCAGCGATTTATTGCTTTAATTTCTCAACTAAATCTTAGGGTGACTGTTGCCATCCTATAATTATTTTGAATATCAAAACATATAAATTGTATACGTTTACGTTCATTTTTGGTCAGTTCTTCTGTTTTAAAGTAATATATTTATTTCTTAAAAACGGTTGCATTGTGAAACACGTCTCTTCCAAATCTTCACCGTGCAGCCCAAGCAATATAATAAATTGCTTTAATAACGTTGTTGAATCAACGGTCATTTCAATTTATCATTTGTTGTACGTTTCCTTTTTGCTTAAAATTTGGCTACGTAAACATTAATTCAAAAATAGGAAGAAATCATTCGTTTCCTGTAGCCACTTCATTTGCTTTAATTATTTCACGTGACTCAAGCAGGTGACCGTTTCCATTCACTCAACCTTTATCTATATTTTTGTTTTAAATTTCTTTCCTCTATTCACTAGGGTAATTATGGTATGATTCTTATTGGTCTGCCTTTCCTTCTTTCCTTCGACAATCAAAAAAATAATATATATATATATATATATATAAAACCTTTAATTATTATCTCATTTCTTGCTTGCACGGTTACAAATAATCAATTGTTAATTGCATGTTGTAGTCTGTTCATGCCTATTTGGTTCATAAAAATTATTAAGCATTTTACCCAGAGCAGCCAACTCACCTACATCGTTCTCTATCTATTTATTTGCGTACAAGTTCAAACTTTTCCATTTTCTTTGATTGATAGATTTGTTGCCTTTATCTATTCTTTCTCTCCCTGTCTTTATTGCTTAAAGGAAAGCAATCTATCAAAACATGAATATTTGATTGTAGCTAGCCGTTACCTATACCCAAATTTCCACTTTTATGACCGTCATTCGAATATCAAACTTATATACTTTTTGCATTCATTTTGCTCATTTAATTTTACGTTTCTTATTCCAGCTTTTAAATATTGAGCTCCTCCCTTATATTTCTCTGTGGCCTTTACTTCTCTTCTCTGTTTCTTCTTTTTTTCCCCCTCTATTAGCTTCTCAAAACCATCACTCCGCAGCTCCTCCCTGATCTTCCACCCCTCGTGCTCCTCCGTAGCCACTTAGACCGTGTACTCCTTCTTTTGCGTAAGTATATATATTTTTTATATACCTATGGTATATTATAATATATACTGTGTACGTTAGTTTATATGCTTATATATATACGTTGTTGTATGTTTATGAAAGAAAATATGTATATATCACACATTATATTCTCTGTTTTGTTTTAAAATATATAAGTGTTATAGGGTATAAGGTACACATATATAAAGTTATATGTTGTATAAGAATATAAGTGGATTTGTACAGATAAAGCATGGGTTTATTGATATTATAATTACGTAAATACTGATTTTATATAAACAATTATATGATCTATTTTTATATATTATAGAAATTGGAAAATCTGGTTCGACAATGAATATATGTTATACTGTTTATATATTATAGTAATATATATTGATTTTGTTTTAGTACGATATAGACAGTGTTTATAAGTTTTTTAAAAAAAAAATTAATTTATATTAGTTTGGATTTTACCTGTTGGGTTAGATAGGGTCACTGAGTATACATATGTATATATTTATACCTTATATACGTTTGTATATATATATTTGTTAATTATATTTTAAGTTATATGTTAGTTATAATATATTATGGTTTGTAGTATTCCTAATATTTTAAAACGGAAAATATATATTGTTGGAAACTTGTAATACAATCGCGTTGTATATTTTCTATTTAAGTTTATATAACTTTATATATATGTGTGTATATATAATATAAAATTTTGTTTGCAAATGTCTATATGAGTATACATTAACTGGTTTTAAAAGATATAAATATATGGAGACTTTGTTCGAAGTGTTGAATTAAATTTTAATTTGAGTTATATGATTAAATTGATTTTTTAATAATAAATAATAAAATTATATACATCATTTCTTATCATATCAAGATGGTTCTAATCGTTTTCACCAAAATTCTTATCTCTCAGCTTTGCTGAATTCGTGCCAATCTAGCGTTGCTTTGAAATTCGTAGCTTGTTGTGTTGTCTATCTTCTCTAGCCTCGAAAAGTGAGCAATCACTCACGATTAACGTTCTTATATTTATTAAATTTGATTTCAATTGAAACGACAATTGAAATATGCTGCTATAGTTATTTAAATTGTTATATATGCTATTATCTATAACTGTTCACCTGTGGGATATGACACCATATCCTGTTGTTTATATTTTACTGTTATTAACGATATATGCCTGTTGTTGTATTTTATATTATCTGTTATCACTCTGCAAGTTCCCTGTTAGTATAGAATTCACTATGGGTTGAAATGATACATACCCGAACGGACTTTAGAATAGGAGAAAATCGTTATGGGTTGAAATGATAAACCCAAGCGATTTTCATTTGAATTGAAATTGGGATTACGGGTTGAAATTATATCTACTCGTATATATTTAAATTACGGATTGAAATGATAAATATCCGTATCACTTAACCATATGATAGATATATATACAGACACCGTTGGTCCATATATATAAATATTTTAAAAAAAATCTATGGATTTGGAAAGAAATATATGATTTAATAAATGTTGATTCTTAAATTATTTAATTTAATTAAGATTGATTTAATACATATATTATGGTTAAGTATTTAAATTTATGTTTCAAAATAGATTTTAGTAATAATTTGAATAAGTTAAGGTTGGGAAGATAATTTATTTAATTAAACCGATTTGAAACTTATTGAAATTGAGATTTAAGATATGATTTATAACTTGGGTTTGATTTAAGTAATTTAATAAATATTTCTTGTTTAAATAAATTTAAGGAAATATTTAGTAAAAATGTAATTTAAGCTAGTTAAATGATATTGAATTTATTAAGTGAATATTCCCTAATTAAATAATAAATGAAGTTAAATCAAGAGCTATATGAAACTGTTAAATTTAACTTTGAAATTGTTGAATATTAAAGCTTTGAAATATATTGGAATTTAAATGGTTTATTTTGTGATTCAGATCTGCATTTGAAATCAATATAATTTGAATTTGTTATTTAGAAACTGAATTGAATTAAAATGGAAAATTTTAGATTGAATTAAATTGGAATTTGGAATTTGAGTTGATTTGAATCAATTTGTGAGACTTGAGGAAATTTTAAATACTTTACTTTTAAATTATTTAACATATATATATATATATATATATATATATACTATTTTGGAAAATAGATATATTTGAAATGAAATGATATTTTGGTTTTGAAGGATAAATTAATTTGGAATGACCACGGTGTTATAGTGTATATTTCCACCTTGTAGATAGTTCCGAAGATCCTTAGAGGATGGTCATCCCAAACATCCTTTAAGTTACTTGTATTTCAGTTGATATTTCACTTGAGTTGGATTTATTAATATAAGAATGTTAATCCTGGCTCGAGTGTTTTGTGTTTTGCTTTACGCTCGGGTCAGACCGAGTGATACAGCATTTGAGACTCACCCTTGGAGTTTGGAGCTTCCTTTGGAGATCCACTATCACCTCAGCTTTCAGCTCTTCTAATTGATTTGTTCAGAGAAGTCATCTGTTGTACTGGAGACTTCACTGCATTTGAGATATTCTGTTGTATTTTATTTCTAACTCTGATGTTTATATAGTAGCTTCATGAACTACTATTTTATCTATTCCGCTGCGTATTATTGTATTACTCTGTGTCTGTGATTCTGTGATTGATTTATGTACTATATATGATGAGTTTGCCAAATTTAAATAACAATCTGATATTTTGAATTATTCAAGTCCGACATGTGTGGATTTATTGTCGATTTGAATGGTCCAAAATAGCGGGATGTTACAATATAGAGGTTGGCAGGACCGCCTATGGGATGAGTCACCCAAACAAATAAAGCTATGGGATGCTTCAGTATCAAAAGAACATGAATAGGGAAAGACAAGTATGAATTTTAGAATGGAGGGGAAGCTCCAAAATTCAAAGGAAATTCGAATCAAAGAGGAAGAAATTTAAGCTCGAACGAAATGTGATTCTGTAATTAAATTTACTCTATATGCTTAGTTTTGCCTAAACCAGAGCTCTGATACCACTTGGAACGACCCGGTATTTCAAACCATTCGCATCCGCACATGTCGGACTTGAATTGCTCAAAACAACAAATTGTAAATTTTTATATTTGACAAAACTCAGCATATACAGTAAATAAATCAATCATAGAATCATAGACACAGAGTAATATAACAATAAGCAGTGGAATAGATAAATAGTAGTTCATGATGCTACTATATAAACAACAGAGTTTGAAATAAAATACAACAGAATATCTCAAATACAATGAAGTCTCGAATACAAACAGATGACCCTTCTGAACAAATCAACTGAAAAGGCTGAATAGATAAGACAGATCTTCAAGCAAAGCTCCAATCTCTAAAGGCAAGTCTCAAATGTTGTGACACTCAGTCTGACCGGAGCATAAAGAAAAACACAAAACACTCGAGTCAGGATTAACATTCTTATATTAATAAATTCAACTCAAGAAAAATGTCAACTAAAATACAAGTAACTTAAAGGATGTTTGGGATTTCCATCCACTAAGGATCCATGGAACTATCTACTATGTAGTAATATACGTTATTATAATATGTCTATAGTAAAGTAAACTATTAAAATAGCGTTAAGGCATTACCCATATCTCCCTTAACACATTTTTATATATTCCATAGTCTATACAGTACCGTAATTCCTCCATAAACTAGAGGGCTATCAGAGGGCACTCCATAGGTATGGTATAAACCAAATTCGTAGAAGGCGAGATAGGGCATTTGACAAGGCACTCGAGGCAATGCCAGGGTAGATATACCGTTTGCAGATCTGGACTGGTGGTAACGCATAGTAGCTACTACCTCCCACCTCATGACACACTCCCAAATCAAAGGGTGCACCCAATCAAATTACAAAAGCAATAGAATGGTATCGAAGAAATGTGTCCAATAGGAGGAAAGACCTCACTTGGCCCGGCGTGACTCCTGTTTTAGCCGCATCAAGCTGACTCACGGGAGTCGGGGCTATGTAAATACCATACAGAATCGTCACCAAACCATCCTACTTCGTTCTGGAATCTCCACCACGTACATAGTTGTTATAGTGGTTTTCGGTATTGGCAGAGAGTATGACAATATCTGATCCCGGTCTCTTTAACAACCAAACGCTTATTTCACAACGTGGTCATTTCATTTCAAATAGTTCATACTTCATATCAAAATATCATATTCATTTCAAAACCATATCAATTCGAAATCATTATTCACTTAAAATAATATTCATTTTCAGAATTGTAACATTTTCAAAGGTTGAAACACTTTCGAAATCATAACACTTTTGAAATCATAACACTTTTGAAACCATAACACTTTGAAATCATAATACTTTTGAAATCATAATACTTTGAAATCATAATACTTTGAAATCATAGCACTTCCGTAATCATAACAGTTTCCACCTAAACAGTTTAGATGTTGAAAATAGTATATATATTAAAATAGTTATAAATTAAAATAGTTTATATATATATTAAAATACTTTATATAATAAAAATTTTTTTTCTCCAATTTCGCAAATCGAGTTAAATCATCTTATGTATAAAATTTCAATTTAAATCACTTCCAATTTAACCATTTCAATTTAAAGTTCAAAGATTCAAGTTTAAATATTCAAACATTTACAATATAAATTTCATTTATATTTCAACATTTAACTTTAAATTTATTCAAATTGGAAATTATTCTCTTAACCATTTTTATAATAATTTATTTAAATCCCAATTTATACATCTAAATCAATATTAAATATTCAATCTCAATTTTATTCAAATTTGAGAATATTCATTTAATCACTTTTCAAATCAAGTTATAAATCCAGTTATAATCATATCTTTTCAAAATCTCAAAACTAACAAGTTTAAATCAATTCTTTCTTAAATTCAATTATTAACCAATTTGAATTCCAAGTCAACATTAATTTATCTTCCCAACCTTTATTATTAAAGTTATAAATCTATTTTAAAATATTAATATAAATTTTAAATAAATATTTTAAAACATATTATATACTAATTAAATTAAATTTTATTAAGTTAAATCTTATTATTACATTTATTTATGTAAAATCTTATTTTATACATCTTTGAAAATAATAAAATTTAAGTAAAATTTAATAATAAGATTTAATTTATAATTTCAAAACTAACTTATAAATTAAACTTTCCAAACATACTATTTTAAAAATCTAAAATTTAGATATATATAAAAATAGCTTTTATATTTTAAAAATCTAAATCTGTTAAAAACCATATATTTCCTTTCAAAACTTTGGAAATCATTTTCAAAAATATAGACCAACGGTGTCCGTATATAATTTTCTATCCTATGGTCAAGTGATACAGATAATTATCATTTCAATCTGCAATTTAATTATCTATGGGTATATATCATTTCAACCCGCAAATCCCAAATTCAAAGTCAATGAAAATCGCTTGGGTTTATCATTTCAACCCATAACGATTTTCTCCTATTCTACAAGATCGTTTGGGTATGTATCATTTCAACCCAAAGGGAATTCTAAACTAACAGGGAACTTGCAGAGTGAGAACAATCATGATAATAATTTAACAGATCAACAACAGGCATATATCATCAGTAACAATAAAATATAATATAGATAACAGATCATGGTGCCAGGTGTCACAGGTGAATAATTATAGATAATGGCATATCATATACAGCAAATATATAATTAACAATTCAATTTAGCAGCATATTTCAATTGTCGTTTCAAGTGAAATCAAATTTAATAAATATAAGAACGTTAATCGTGAGTGATTGATCACCTTTCGAGGCTAGAGATTTGAAAATGAAATGAGTTACGAATCCAAGCACGAATTCCAAAGTAAAGCAAGATTGGCACGAATTCGACGAACAGAGCTGATAAATAGGAATCGATGAGAATGAATCAAATATATAAATTTTCGAAAATCAATTTAAAAATTATATTTAAAATAAAAATATATATATTTATTTTCAAATAAATATTTAATACCAACACATAAAAATATTTATATATATTTGAAAAAACCAAAGTTCACATATACTTATATATAAATTAATGTAAAACATGATATATCTAACCCATTCTATAACATATATTATATATATATACACATCTCAGAATATTACAAAACATATTTCATATAAATACATACAAAGCTTGTATCACATAATCAGTTTATATACACATCTTATAATTCTTATACAGACTTACAATTTAATATATATATATATATACTAAATTTTTTCACAGCAAACCAACAACATACCAAATGTATACATAAACATATATATATATATATATATTCTACTGTATATTTTAAACTGATATAAAAACTAACATATAACTTTAAATATAACTAACAAATACATATATACTAACATATATAAGATATAAATATACACATATGTATACTCACTGACCCTATATAACTTATAGAAACTGATATATATACAAACAAATAAGTTTCGTATAAACATTTATATACAACAGCAAATGAAACTATGCTAACAAACTTATACTTAATACTTAAACTTACTTTATTATATAAATAATAGGTTATACAAGTTACATATACTTGATTCTCTATATGCATAAACAGAACAAAATTTTATATTATATATACATTTATAATAAGATAAAGTATAAACACATAACTAAGATATATATATATATATACCCTTTATATATTGACTAATATGTACCCTGTAGATACCATAGACATATATTTAACAAATATATAGCATATAATTACATAACTTAACATAACAACTAACAAACGGTGTAATACACTATTGACATTACTATATATATAACTAACAAATATATATAAGTTTATTACTAACCTATATTCGATAAACAACAGATGAGGTAGCAGTCACGAGGAGGAGCTGTCGGGAGTAGGTGATGGAGGCACGCGTGATAGGTGGCCGAGGACAGTGCTCGGCTGGTGGCCTGGGCTTACACTGATGGTGGAGGAAAGGAGGGGAGAGGTAGGAATGCCTTGGGTGAGGTGAAAAGATGGAAGGTGGAGAGCTAGTTTGGCCAGTGGAGGGTGATGGCTTCGGCCAGGTCATGGTGGCTAAGGCTGGGGTTGGGAAGATGAAATAAGGCTTGAGGGTGGTGGCGAACTCGAGATGGGATAGGGTTGGTTACTCACGGTAGTGGCTCGGCAATGGGAGAGGTGGTTGCTCATGAGTGGGTTGATAGCATAAGGAGGAAGGGGTGGAAGCTTGCGTGCCAGGTGAGGGTATGGCTGCCTGAGGCGTTGGATGATCGGTTGGGGTGTTGTTGAGTGGAAGTGGGGATTATGAAGAAGAAAGGGACAAGCAAGTGCAGGCAACAAAAAAACCTTATTATTATATATATTACTTTGTTTTTGGAACGGCAGAACCAATAAGGGATAGGAAACGAACCATCATTTATTTTTATAACAATAGGAAGGGAAAATGTCAAGCATGAGAATTCAGGGAATCATTAAAGCAAAAGGCTGTTATTTTTCAACCGTTGAAAAAAATTTTGAATGGACACGGAAATCAAAAAGTTAAAACGAATAACGATACAGAAAATCATTTTACTGATTTCGTGGCGTACCGTACCTCGAAACACACAAATGAATATACTATGGAGATCAGCACGACAAGACGATCAAAACGGTACCCAGATATCAGAGATACGTCCATCCTATCAAAAGTCGATATTTGGTACCGAAAATGCTGCTAAAATGCCGAAAATAAGATAAACGGAGCAATAGCAGTCCAAATTTGGCGAAACGAAATATGACTTCTCACTCAGAAGATGATATACAAATTTATTGTATAAAAATATTCAGGTTTGAAAAATAGTTTATTATCATCAAATATTAACTGATTTAAATTTAAATAAAATTACACAAGAAAGTAAATTTCCATATTATCTGATGAAAATTTACCATTTGCTATGTTTAAATGGATGTATTCCAAATATCAATTTTTTTATTTCCGAATCCAATTATTTAAAATTTTACAAAAATTCATTTAATTACGTTATTAAAACCATTAAAATTTACGGGTCATTACACTGGATATCTATCGATCTTGATCACTATGAGTCATCTAGCTTTTTCGAATTCACCAATAAATCAAAGGTCATTCTAGACGTTATAGCTAAGGGCTTTAGTCCTTGCATAAGTGTTAGTCATAAATCATAATCACTCTGGTTTCATCTAGAGTTATCATATTAGAAATATCATTATCTAAGTCATCCTGTATTTGCCCGGGGTAAAGTTATCTTATTTAAATGTCATCCCGTGTCCGCCTGGTAATTTTTAGGTTAATCACAAGGCGTTCCGTAACATCCCTAATTTTAAATAATATTATTTAGGAGATTTAATTAAATGAATAAATAGAATAGCGTGATGATTAGAGTGATAAGGGAATTGAGATTTGAATATAATTAAGGTTATGCCTTAACCAAATAAATCTGTAATCCTATTTTATAATTTAAGCATATAATTGAATAGGGAAAGGGTAATATAGAAATAAATAAGACTTTATAACCCTTAAACCCTTGTTCCATTCTATTCATGTTTTCATAAATCAAAGATCCAAAGAGCAAGGCCGGCATTAACCCTAAGGAGAAGAGAGCATGTAATCAAGTAGGGTTTCAAGAGTTAGCTAAGAAGATTTAAAAGCAAGATTCAAATCTGAATTCATTATCAAACCGAGGTGAATAATAATCTAAATCTATCTCATTTTAATTGCTTTTTGTTTGATTTGATTTGGTTTAGATTTAAAACCGAATGTATAGAGGTCTTGATGATATGCCATGATGAGTTTGTCATGTTTTGATTAAGTGATTATGAAGAGAAATTAAATAATTCGGTTTTAAGGCTAAAACCATAGTTTTCGACCTCCAATTGCTATGAATTTTTGAGATGATGTGTAAAATATTAATTTGGAAATGGGTTTTTAATTTCATAATTTTCTACGTTCAGATCAATATATTATAAGGTTAAACATGCATAAATTCGGGTTTAATTTATTAATGGTAATTAAATGTGGGTTTTGGACCCGAATATTATATATGTCAAAAGGAATATAATTTTGGAATTAATGTGAATTTTTGAGATTTTTCCCATGTAATTTTGAATTGTGGAGAAATATGCTAGGGTATGCATATAACAGTTTAATTAATTATGGTTAGTAATTAATTATTTGAAATAATGTTTTAGATCTTGGAAATAGGGTGCGATAAATTTTCAGTAAAGAAAATTGATAAAGTTTTGCTAGCCAATAAATTTTTGACAAATTATATAGGTTCGGTGAAAAAAACAACTTTTTATAGCAATATTGCAGTTTTTATGTTAACTACGGTTATGCGATGTCGACATTGGCTATGTCGAGCCATCACTCACCACAACCCAGAGTCATTGACTCGGAACAAAGCAAGGCCACATGATATCAACGAGCTTGGCATGAAGTGGATAGGTTTATGTTCTCGTCAAGGCTAAAATAGAAAAGGCGAAGAGACAGTCTTTGGCATGACGATATCAATGTTTATTTATAATACATTTTATACTAAGTGGCATTGTGACGCCCCACCTCTATACCCACACTAGCCAAGAACACTACGGTGTAGTGCGGTCAACTAGCACGGAGAATAAGGCTGTTGAGGAGCGACCATCTATGTAATTGCCTTGTGCGAGCACTGATATGTCAGATAATAAAACATTGCATTTCATTTTTAGAGGAAACCCGACATACCGATACAAACTCAAAGCTACTACACAGTGGCTATAATAGTTTAGGACAATAGATATAAAAATAACACAGATAACATAAATGCGGAATAAAGATGGAACGAAAAGTCTCATATATACAATAACTGATATCAGTTACAATACATTTGACACAATACAAATGATACAACTACAATTGTCGACTCAAGAAGTTATATATACAAGTACATTATCGACTAATATACATGAATACATTATCATCTTAAAACAGACACACTGACTACTTCAACAGGACGAAGACCACTTCAAATGATATAAAAAGTCTTCATAGCTCTAGCAGCAACCCAAAGCTAAAAATCTACAACCTGTACATACTCGGTCTGACCCGAGTATTACATTCAAAAGAAAATAATACTCGGATCAGTCTAATTCAAACTCAGTTATTAGCGCATAGAAGCAATAATAATCAATCTCAATATAGATGACAGTCACATAAATCTCGTATATCCAACTCTCGATACGAGAATTGGATAACGGCAGAAATAACACTAAACAGTGTTAATCCACAAAACAGAAATCCAAAGCAGTTTAAGCAATTGAAATGTCAATTTAAAAATATCAATGCTAATTGGCTGCAGTACACGCTAACGTGTACTGCCTCGCCAATACAGCCTACGAATTACGCAACAGGTCGATGAATTAAGGATAAAAGAAATATCGATTAAAATCTGTCAATTCTGGGTGGCTGCAGTGCACGCACGCGTGCACTGCCTCGCCACCACCGAATATAAAGTCACCACCACAATGAAACTGCAGTGGCAAACAGGTATAAGGACGAAGGCAGGCTGCAACTAAAATTAAAAATTATGCCTGTACACAGTGAAGTGAGATACACATGAAACAGCATGACTGTACAAACTATATACAAATGAGAATATGCTATGTAGTGAAGCAAAATAGGTCAAGGGTGAACACACGAGAAGTCACAGGTCAGGGATGCAAGAAGTCAGGGATCAAAGATCAAACATGCAACTGCAACACAACTACACATATAGGAATGAATAAAAATCAAGTCCAGATACTCAAAGGCAACAGACTCAAGTGACCAGAGTAGCTCAAGTTCAAGTAATTACATATAACCACATCAAACTGCAGCAGTGACTAAGTGAACAAGATGAAGACAGAAACAACATGCACCATTTCAAATACATGAAGACCATATTCAAGTGCATAGGTAGATCAAATACCCCATTGAAAATATAGTCACTAACAGGTACAACAAAGTGTACCAGAGAGACCAGTGAACACAACCCAAAAAGGCTACTGCTTCAAACTTCATACATACATATATAAGGGCTCGAAGCAATGACAGTGACCAAAGTCACAAAAGAATTAAGTCCAGAAGGTATGCAACAGAAATAGTGAAGATGAGAAGGCAAACAAAACTCACGAACAAGTCAAGATAAATTCAAAAGGACTATGGCCAACAGACACTGCAATTACATGGACTAGATTTATCGAGTTAATCCACCCATATATGCATACACACAAACATATTTGTGTATATGCACACATATGCAGAAACAGGTGGTAGTGCAAATATAATACAACAGCCTTCTTAAAGAAAATATTATACAGTGCAAACAACAAGCCAGAGGTGGGCAAGATGAATTAATGAACTCATAGGGACGGTGCAATCAAAAGCACATATATGCAGCAGCTACAATAAGTAGAGATGAAACAATGCAAACTGCATAATGATCGAAGTCAAGAGTGTCAATGTGATCAAGTGCATCAGTGAACAAATGCATACAGATCAGGTACAACAAAGTGCATCAAAGAAACTAGAAGTGCAGAAACACTTCTGAGAGCATGGAAATGCAATCACGTAACAAGTGACCGAAGTCAATTTCTCAAATAGTTTGACAAAGAACAGAATTCACAGTATAGCCGAAATCATGGGACAACAAGTCAGTGAAGTGGTGAAAAGGTTATCACCAAAAATCAATTACCAGATGGTTATAACATTACCCCGAAATCAAACTGAAAGTCAAGGTCTCGAAACGCATGTATAAATAGCACTTTGAAGTAGAGGTGGATGAAATTCAACTGAAGACCGCATATACATCGGGGTGGACAAATGGTCAAGTGAACCATGTGTATGCAACCAGACAGTGTAAAGATGAAGCAGTGCAAACCAAAAAACTCAAAACAGAGATGACCGAAATCAAATTCACAGCAAAGCCGAAGTTCACAATTTCAAGTCCAGATTCAAAGCCGTGGAGAACAAGTATCAAATGAGTTCAAATCAATGCCGTGAAATCCACGTTATCAAATACATATGCAAAGAATATCTCAAGCATCAAAACGAAAATCATCACAGGCATCGAAACATAATCAAATGGCCGAAGCTCTATATAATCGAATCGAACCAAGCAAGGTTTAAATTAGATGTGAGCTTTCACTCACCTTTAGCATGCGAAGCGAAGACGAGCTCGGCAAACCCTTTTTAAGTGGCGTCGATTCGAGGTCTCGAAACCCTAAATCGCCAGGGGGATGAAGATACGAGACCGCCATTTTTTTTTTAATGTTTTCTTCGATTTTGGGCTTAGGGTTTTTGAATGGATGAAGGGGATGGGTTATCACTTATCACGGCAACAGATCAAGCATGGGCCAAGATTTTAAAAATTTATAAAGCCCGAATACTTTTAACCATGTTTATTAAACACCTTGGTGATATTTAAAACACGATTTGAATCCATTAGAACAACGGATTCGAACACGATAAAAATTCATATTTAGGATTTTAAATACGAATAGACGATGTCATATTTAAATAAAATATTTAAATATATTATCGTATAAATGCGGGTTGTTACAGGCATATAGTCGCGTTTTGTATTAAGAAGGATGCATGCCGCATATACTACTTTGAGCCTTTTGCCTCGTCGACGTAGCTGGTCATCGAGCCTAACCTTTTGCCACTTTTAATATGGTCATCGAGCCTATGTCGGTTTTAACTAGCCTTCGAGCTTAATCCATGCTTTTTATTATCATTGAGCTTTGACATGTTGTCATTAAATAGTCATCGAGTTACATTATGTCGCTTTTAAAATTGATATTGAGCCTTGTCAATGTCGATTTTAACTAATCTTCGAGTTTTTAAATAGGTGGATAACCTATGTATCATGTGTATCGGTGACTTCATTATCATCAAGGCTTATGATGCTGCATGTTTAGTCTTCGAGTTTTAAGAGGTGGAAAGCCTTATGCTTTTACATTGACACGAGGTGATGTCGACGTTGATCAAACTAAGATGTTTTGAAAACAATAAACCTTATCTCATTTTCAACCATGTACATGGTTATATAAAAAGGGTTTTATTAAATGGCATTAAATTTTGAGAATATGAAAAGATGATTTTCTTGTTAATTTTGGATTTAAGGGTACTAACCATATTTCATTAAGAAAATGATTACAAGGAATTAAACTATGGATGTTTATATTATTGTGTGCATTTGATCAGTTATTATAAAGGCTATTTTTATCCTATTCACTTCATTGTTGACCCATAACTGCATTTTGGGGGTATTAAGGGCAGAATAACCAACTAGGTTGACCATATTGTGAATATAAATTTACTTAACTCCTATGTTAGTAGAATTCCATCCAGGAGGTCAGGTAGACCAGAATATAGGATGCCCAGAACTAATCAAAAGATTATTGAGTTAGACAAGTTATTAGTTAGCCCATGAAATTTATGTTATGAGAAATGTTACGGCAGGGGCCAATAGGTTCTTAGTGATCCCATGAACAGTATGCACGGAATATGTTATTGATAGAGATCAATAGGTTCATAGTTAGCCCATGAAAACTATGAATTGAGAAAAGTTATTGAAGAATCCAATAGGTTCGTAGTGATCCTATGAAAACTATGATTGGATAAAGTTATTGGTAGAAACCAATAGGTTCTTAGTGATCCCATGAAAACTATAAAATCGAACAGATAGTCCATAAGATTGGAATGGGTTATTAGTTAGCCCATAAAAACTAATAGGTTAATAGTAACCATAGAAACTATAAACTGTGATGGATTGTCAGGTAAATTGGGATGGGAAATCCAAGGCATATTGCAGTTTTGAATATATCATATTATGTTATGTTTTGACCATTTTGGATGCATGTGCATAATGTATGGTTATTGTATAATGGTTAACATATTAATGAGGGGAAAACCCGTTCTACTTAGCGGCGTGGTCTCACTAGATATCTAGTTGGTCCGAGATGGTAGGTTATTACTCACACTGGAATTTTTGTCTGACGCGAAGTTTTTGTGTTTCCCCTTAAAATCTCGGGTACTCATTTGAATATATCGAGAGTAAGGGTTTTTCAGGTTCTCTTTAGATGGGAAAGCTTCTAGAAACGTGCAAAAGGCAATCAAGCTAGTAGGAGCTATATATCTATTTCCCGCTATGTTTTGATTCTGCTATGTGTTGTAATGGCAAGTTGTATTAAATGCCATATATTAGACTCTGATCATCCAAGGGGGTATTTTCATATGTCGCTCTTAGAATATTTTGTAATAATTATATTTTCACTGAACGTGGTTTGCGAATTGGGATTGTGTAATGAAATTGAAATCATATTGTGAAATGAAATGAGAAAATTTATCTTAAAATTGTGTTGAATTTTCCATATTCATGTGTTTCTGGTATTATCAAAACGATTAACATAGCTGCATTTTGTCATCAGAAATTAATAACTATGGATGACTGCAGCATCCATAGCACTTAGTTTTGAGCCTCAAAATGGGGGATGTTATAGTTTGGTATCGGAGCATAGGTTTATGTATACTTAAAAAGAATTGAAACCAAAATATTTTGAAAACATAATCCAATGAATCAGAGATTAAGATTGGGGTTGGGATAACGTTATAATAATGTACTTGTATTTATCTATATATGAGTATGTATTACCCTCTCTCTTAGACCGTTCTTTTGTATCTTACTAAGCCTCGTATGCAGATTTACAAGAAAGAAAGGAATGGACACAGGAAAATGAAGAGTGAATCTAGGTAGAGGAAGCACCACAACTAATAGGAATGCTTGACCCAATACTGGAAGAAACCAAGGTCGATAGGAAAATGATAATCAAAACGCAAATGCCAACATAGGTACTGGAACCCCACCAGTAGATATAGGGATGATGTATCAGTTCTTCATTAACTTGATACAAGCTTGAGCAACTGCAGGAGTATTTGGAGGAAATGTTGTGAATGCGGGAGAAGCAAATCCCGTGGCTTAGTTGGCAATAATTATGCCAAGCTGAGTAGGGACTATACAAATCTTGGAGAAAAGTCTTTTCGTGGAACAGAGGATGCTGTAGAAGTGGAAAATTGGCTTTTGCATTGTGAGAGAATTTTTGTTGATCTGAGTTTGGACGATGAGCAGAAGAGAAGATTGGCTTTGAGAAAATTGCAAGGTGCGGCATTGTACTGGTGGAATGGAGTTACCGTCGGTGTGCTAGAGGAAGAGTTAACTTGGGCAGAGTTCCGAAGGAGATTCAAGGAGAGATTTTTGTCTGAGGTTGCTAAGTCTACTTTGCTCCGGAAGTTTATAGACTTGGAGCAAGGAGCAATGTCGGTGATTGAGTATGCCACTTAGTTTGATGAGCTATCCAAATGGACATGCTACCATTGACACCGACATTAAGAGGAATGAAAAGTTTATGAACGGATTAAAGCCAGAGGTTGCTAGGGTGACCATGCCACATCTCCAAGACCCGAGCAATGTTGTAGTAAAGATGGCAAAACGAAATGAAGAGATGCTTTCTTCTTTGGGAAAAGAGAAGTAGGCTAAAATTCAGGATTCCCAGGGTAAGAAGAGAAAGTTCTTTAAGAAGAAAGGAGCTCAGAATAGAGGAGCTGCCAAGAAAGGAAAGGCTAGTCTGGCTTGCTGCAAGTGTGATAAGAAGGGACATTTTACTCATGAGTGCCAATCTGTCAAAGGAAGAAAATTGCTGATAAGAAAGGAGTGAAATGCTTCAACTATGACCAGATGAGGCACTACGAAAATCAATGTCCAGAACTAGTCAGAGTTGACAAGGGAAACGTTTTTGCTTTGAAATTGGTGTCTTCTAGGCCAAATGTGTTAGGAACTCCTATCTACAAGTTTTGATAACTACGAACCATATAACTATAATTATACATATATATCTCGTATCTTATTTTTTGTAGATACTCAAGAATACAAATCGAAGCATGGAGCATGGATCACAGCAGTAGAGAGATAAAAAATGTATACAAATCTTAGAAATAATATGTAAAATCTCCCTAGGTTTTGTATATGATAAAATACACAACATTCACACAGAAGAATAGATTTTACATATGCTTGACTGGTACTATGCCCCCAGACTTCTGGTCCCAGCTTCTGGAATTTTTCCAGATAATACATGATCAGACGTCTGGTCATCATAATCCAGACGTATGGATTTGGCTCTAGGAACTTTTTAAAATACACAACTGTCAAATCTGAAAGGTTGCTTCTACATCTCTTCTTCAAATCAGTTCTATCCCAAACTGAAGCAACTCTAGAAATGAAAAGAAATGGTAGCAACACTTCAAATCGATCTTTTCACAACTATAAATACATCAGTGATTTTACAATTAAAGTAACGAATTTCTGATTTCCATTCTCTATATCTACTTTGCACTCAAATTCAAGTTACTCATTTTTGCTATCAATATTTCAACCAAAGATCATTAACTTTGGTTCAGTTTTCTTCCATATTTCCAAAGCACACACATATTCATATATATACATATCCAGTGGAGATTATAGGAAGACTTGTACGTATTGTTAATATCAGTGTTAATCAGAGCACATTCTTGACAAAAGATTTCTATTTTAACAAGCCTATTCCTCCGGGCGAAGCGAGGGCAGTTGGTTAGTGAAATTCCGAAGGGGAGCTTCGGGACAGGATGTAGGACGGGATGTCCGAACCAGTATAAAAATTCTGGTGTGATTACTGTTATCCTGCCTTTTGGCAAGGCCGTGACACCAAGAATTTGACTAGAAACCAATGACAGTTCGTCTTGGAGATCGGTTATACGCAGGCTCACTATGGATATCGATGAATTTTGTCCGAGTCCGGATCAAGCTAAAATTGATATGACACGACAAGCGAAGCTATGAGAGCCAACGTTCCAAATTTCAAGTCAATCGGAGTTCGTATGCTTAAGATGTTGATCGATCACGGTTGAGAAATCCAAACTTGCATCGATCATAACTCGAGATCTACAAGTCCAAATGCCACCAAATTTTCACAGGAGCTTACGTATGACCTAAGGAATGTTCATGCCAAATTTCAACTCAATTGGAGCAAGTCTTGATCGATATGAAATTCGTTCGTATCGATCACGGATGGAAAAACTCCAACTTGCATCGATCATATCTCTTGATGTACAAGTCCAAATGCTATGAAATTTTCACAAGAGCAAGTACAACATAAAGAATGTTCCTGCCAACTTTCGACTCAATTGGAGCAAATCTTGATCGATACGAAATTTGTTCGTATCGATAACGGATGGAAAAACTCCAACTTGCATCGATCATATCTCATGATCTACAAGTCCAAATGCTATGAAATTTTCACAAGAGCTTACGTACAACATAAAGAATGTTCCTGCCAAATTTCGACTCGATTGGAGCAAGTCTTGATCGATACAAAATTTGTTCATATCGATCACGGATCGAGTCGAAATCGCCTGGGATCGATCACGTGGGCCCACCCACGTGCCAGAAGAAGTCTCCCTAGATCTGAGCAAGATATTTGCCTCTTACACCTATAAATAGAGCCCCAGGGCCTACCAAAGAAGGACTTTTGGCTTCTGTATGCCGATATTATGCCGAAATGATTATCAAACTTTAGTTGTACTGTTGTAATCTTTTGTAAACAACGAGTGAATTTCAATAAACATCAATCATTTCATAGTGGACGTAGGCAATTCGCCAAACCACTCTAAATCCGTGTGTTTCTATGCATTTTCTTATCTGTTTATTGGAGTGTTTGTTAGATCTGCTTCGTTTTACATTTATTTTCTTCATTTTATCTCTTCAAACACATCCGAAGAGTGTTGTGCCCAATTTTGGTACAAACAATTACTTCTATTTTTATCTGCTTTATCATACTGTGTGAGCTATACTATCATACACTTACTTGTCATATACTATATACGATCCATATAGACTTTCAAACTACTACTAAGAAGGGAAAATCTATGATGGAAGGTATGCTTTTGATCCATAGTATACCAGTTAGGATACTATTTAATATCGGTGCATCGCATTCATTTATATCTCAGTGTTTGGTAGATATGTTACGCTTAGAACCATCATACCTTGTTACTTCCTTAAGCGTAGCGAATCTGGTAGGAGGGTATGCAACTCTGGGGATAAGAGGTGACTAGTTAGAAATTGATTTGTTAGGCCATAAGTTTGCATGCAATTTGTATGTCTTTGATTTCGTAGGTTAGGGGATCATATTGGGTATGGCTTAGTTAGATAGATATGATGCTAGGATATTTTACCAGGATATGGAAATATCATTAAGACACCCTAATAGTCATAACCGAATCATATACTCGGTGGAGAATTCAGATTCGAATGTTTATGCCTTGTTGGTTGCTATGGAATAAAAAGAAGATTTGAATCGGGTTTTAGTAGCAAGAGAGTTTGAAGATGTTTTTGAACTAATTACAGGACTACACCGAAATGAGTTATTGAGTTTCGAATAGATCTTGTGCCAGGGGAAAAACTCGTAAGTAAACCGCCTAGCAGGATGAGACCTACCAAGATGAAGGAGTTAAAGGTGCAACTGGTGGACTTAGAAGGAAAGAGTTTTTTAGACCAAGTAGCTCACCTTGGAGAGCGACCGCGGTGTTTGTGAAGAAACCGGACGGGTCATTAAGGTTGTGTATCACCGTAAGTTGAATGAGAAGACTATAAAGAATAAGTATCCCTTGCCAAGAATCGATGACTTATTCGATCAGTTAAGTGGAGTTAGAGAGTTTTTCCAATTGGATTTAGTTACAAGGTTCCATTAGCTAAGAGTGGCGGAGGACAGTATTCCTTTGACCACATTTTGAACGAGATATGATTCGTACAAGTGGTTAGTAATGTCATTCGGGTTAACAAATGCACCGGCTTTCTTCGTAGATTTGATGAATCAGATTTTCCGAGAGCACTTGGATAGGTTCGTACTGGAGTTCATAGACGATATTTTGATATATTCTAAGGATGAAAGAGAGCATGAGGTACATCTTAAAATAGTGTTAGAGACACCGAGACAACATCAGCTGAAAGTGAAGTTTTCAAAATGTCATTTCTGGAAGAAAGAAGTAAAATTGCTTGGCCGTGTAGTCTCGAAGAAGGGTTATCAATTGATCTAGCTAAGATTGATGCGGTTAATAGATGGAAGAGACCCGAGACAGTGACCGAGATAAGAAGTTTTCTGGGATTGGCTGGATATTACCAGGGAGATTTATCATGGATTTTTCGCGGATATAGCACCCTTGACTAAGCTAACCAGAAAGGACGTCAAGTTTGTTTGGTCTGACAAATGTGAGGAAGTGTTTCTTAAATTAAAGCATTTATTGACCAATGCACTAGTGTTAGTTATGCCAGACAGTAATCAAGGGTTAGTAGTGCATATAAATGCATGTGGAACTGGACTAGGAGTTGTGTTGATGTAGAATGATAAAGTGATTGCCTACGCTTCTTAATAGCTCAAACCACATGAAGTATGATATCCGACCCATGATATAAAGTTGGCAACGGTGGTCTTTGCATTGAAAGTATAAAGACATTATTTTTTGGAAGTCAGATTTGAGTTGTACATGGATCATAAGTCTTTAAGGTATTTATTCTCTCAAAAGGAGTTGAATATGAGGCAGCAGAGGTTGGTGGAATTTTTAGCAGCTTATGATTTCGATATTGAGTATACACCGAGGAAAGGTAATAATGTAGCGGATGATCTTAGCTGAAAACATCATAATGTGGTCTTAGCTATGTTGGCAGAATGGAAGGATCTTGAGGCATTGACTACATGTAGTGTTCAGTTAAGATCACTGCTAGTTCTAGTCAGAGTATTGCCATGTTATTCTATTTGGAAGTACAACCAGTTTTGATTGGAAGGATTGCTTCTAAACAAAGAGATGATCCAGTGTGGACCGAGAAGATTAGAAAGCTAGAGGTTGGAGCTGAGATTGATGATTTGAGAGATTTTAGTCTTGACTAAAAGGGATGATTGAGAAAGAAGGGACGGTTGTGTTTTCCGAATGTTGGAGACCAAAGGAAAGAAGCTCTTCGGGAATGTCATCGATCGAAGTTTATGATTCATCCTGGAGGAACCAAGATGTATCAGGATATGAAGAGAAGTTTCTTCTAGGAAGGTATGAAGAGGGATGTTAGCTTATTGCTAAAGCAATGCTCAAATTGCCAGCAAATAAAAGCCGAACATCAGAAGCCGAGTGGGTTGCTTTAGCCTTTAGATATACCAGTTTGGAAATGGTATTCGATATCCATGGACTTTACTGACGGGTTACCAAGGTCGAATCGAAGAAATGAGAGTATACAGGTCATAGTGTACAAATTGACCAAGAGCGTCCATTTTATTCCCATTAAGTCAATCAGGACGACACCCGTTTTGGCTAATTTATTTATGAAGAACATAGTTTGGCTGCATGGGATTCCTAGTAAGATAGTCAATGATAGAGATACATAGTTTAATATTGAATTATAGAAGAGTCTACAGGAAGTGTTAGGTGCCAAGCTTAAGATGAGTACCGCTTATCACCCTTAGACAGATGGGAAGACAGAGAGAGTCAATAGGGTACTCGAGGATTTGTTGAGAGCTTGCGTACCATATTTTGGTGGATTATGGGAAGACCACCTACACTTGGTTGAGTTTTCCTATAAAACTAGTTATCAGACTAGTATAGAAATGGCGCCTTTCGAAGCCTTTTATGGAAGGCTGTGCAAGTCACTGGCATGTTGGTTGAAAACCGGAGACATGATAGTCTTAGGTACAGTTCTAGTGAGAGAAGCAACAGAGAAGATTGAGTTAATCCAATTCAGTATGAAAGAAGCTCAGTCTAGACAGAAGAGTTACATAGAGAGAAGATGTGAAGATCTAGAGTTCTCAGTTGGAGATAGAGTCTTCGTCAAGGTATCACTAATGAAAGTTGCAGTGAGATTCGATAAGACTGGAAAGATAGTACCGAGATATATTGGACCGTTCCCATTTATAGAGTGGATCGGAAAGCTCGCATATCGAGTAGAGCTACATAGTAGTTTGCAGGTGTCCATAACATGTTTCATGTCTCTCATCTTAGGAAGTATGTGCACGATCCAGTGGCTACTATCACTCCGACTACATTGGAATATTTAGTAGTAGAACCGGATCTATCTTTTGCTAGGTAACCAGTTCGAGTTGTAGCGAGATATGAGAAGAAGTTAAGAACAAGATAGTCGAGTTGATGATAGTTTAGTGGAGCAACAACAAAAAAGACTTTACTTAGGAGACAGAGGACATGATTAAAGATACTTATCCTGATCTTTTATGAGGGTATATTATATATTTGACATATATTGATTGTTTGCTAGTCATATAGGCTAGTATTGTTATTAGGTAATGTTACAGATGTTTGCATGTTTGATATGCTTAGTATTTAGTCCATACTGAATTTTGAGGATGAAATTCTTAAAGAAGGGAAGCCTGTAACACCCCTAATTTTAGATAACATTATTCAGGAGATTTGAATAGATAAATTAAATAGAATAATGTGATGATTAGTCTGATAAGGAAATTGAGATTTGAATATGTGCCTTAACCAAATAAATCTATAAGCTTGTTTAAGAACTTAAGCACATAGTTGAATAAGGAAAGGGTAATATAGTAATAAATAAAAGTTTATAACCCCTAAACCCTTATTCTATTCTATTTACGTTTTCATAAATCAAAGATCCAATGAGCAAGGCTGACCATTAACCCTAAGGAGAAGAGAGCACGAAATCAAGTAGGGTTTCAAGAGTTAGCTAAGAAGATTTAAAAGCAAGATTCAATCTCAATCCATTATTAAACTAAGGTGAATAATAATCTAAATCCATCCCATTTTTATTGTTTTATGATTGATTTGATACAGTTTAGATTTAAAACTGAATGTATAGAGGTCTTGATGATATGTCATGATGAGTTTGCCATGTTTTGATTAAGTGATACTTTATAAGGATTTTATGAAGTTAAATAATTCGGTTTTAAGGCGAAAACCATAGTTTTCGACCTCCAAAATCTATGAATTTTTGTGATGATATATGAAAGATTAATTTGAAGATGGGTTTTAAATTTCATAATTTTCTAAGTTAAGATCAATATATTATGAATTTCCTAAGGTTAAAAAGGCATACATTTGGGTTTAATTTATTAATGATAATTAAATGTGGGTTTTGGCAACTTATACATGTTTCCTATCTTTGGAAACCTGATATCTGCCTCAACCGTAAGGTGTTTGGTCATAAAACTTGTGAATGTGAAATAACATGTAATACTGAGAAATCAAAATAAATCAATGCAAGTGCTTAGAGAAAGGATACTAATGCAAATGGTACAGGTAAAACTGAGCCTAGTGATAAAAGAAATAACAAAACACAGCAATGGAAAAGAGTGATAAGAAGGAAATCTGTAATGAGAAATACTGGAATGGTTAAAAGGAAGGTGGCTTCTGATGAAGTTGGAAAAACTAGGAATTCTGGTGAAGCATTGCCAATAAACAATGTAAGTGATGTTAATAAAGTTGTTATTAATAAAAAGAATGGTGATAGATTCACAAAGGATGATGTTATGACAAGAGTGGATGACTTTGAGGCACCTTATATGTAATTTGGGGATCAACTTCCAGAAAATGAGCTGCCTGCTTTTATAAAAGCAAGTAATGCTAACATTACATCTGATAGCTCAGTGGATAAAGCGAATTGCTCTAGGGAAAAGTGTTTGCAACTTGGAGATAAGCTTCGAGGTCAAGTCATATCCCATACCGAGACACTGAATGATAGTATTTTCTGTAAAAATATGTTTAGCTCTCTCTCTCTGAAATTGATTCTGATGATAATCTGGTCACAGCAAACCACCTGACTACCGATGAACTTCAAAAACTCACTGTACCTGATACTCAAACCAATTCTCCTGTAGTTGAAGTCAATGTGAATCCTCATGTACATGACCTGTGCATGTCTATGAATGCACATGACACCTCTAATATCTTTCCTCCTCTCAACTCTGATCCACAAACTGCTCCTTCTCCACCTACTCCTTTTTCAAGTAACCCAACTGTTGATCAAGCTTCCTCTCTACTAGCTCTTCCTGCCATGCCACATGCTTATGCTCTCATCCCTTCTCCTCCTGGTTATCCTAATCACTCTCCTCTCTGCCCGTGCTATTTCCCTTCCTACTAGCAGCAATCTTTCCTCTTCAAAAACTGCCAAAAACAAGAATCTGAATAAAAGGATTCTCAAAGATTTAATATCTCTAACATCCATATTACTACTTCCATCCTTCTAAAAACTAATGCATCCATTGCCCTATCTACCAGAAGCAAGCAAAGCAGTAAAATCACTCGCTCTGATTTATGATGCATCACATAGGAATAAGGAACATTAGAGGTGGTCATCAAGATATGAAACTTCTACAAATTCAGAATCTCATAAACTCCCTCCATCTCAATTTAATTGCCATCCTTGAAACTAAACTAAATCTCCAGCTTACTATGAGAGCTTCCAACATCATCAAACCCACCTGGTCTCATTATCATAATTTGTCTAAATCTCTTTATGGTAGAATTTTTATTCTATCTGACCCAAATGCCTTCTCCATATCTCCCATTCTATCCAACAGGAAATTCATGCATTGTCACCTCGTTCACAAATCAACATCAACTTCATTATACTTGACTATCATTTATGCTGATAATCAACCTTCATCTAGACAAGCTCTCCTTGACTACCTACAACATTTTTCACAGGATACTCACCCTTGGATTGTTTCTGGTGATTTCAACAGTGTATTATGCTCTGAAGATAGGACTAGTGGTAATCCAGTTACTTTGAAAGAATTAAGTCCATTAAATAAAGCCATTAATCATTCAAAACTTCTTCCTATCTCTTTCTCTGGTGCTAGATATTCTTGGAATAACAAGAGTAGGTCTGGTAGAAGGATATTTTCAAAGATTGATCACTCTTTTTGTAATCTTCCATCTTTTACCATTTGGCCACCCATTTCATGTTATCTTCCTCCCCTTATTTTCTAATCACACTCCTCAAATAATCTCTTTGAACCATGATGCCATGAAAAGGAAAGCCTCCTTTAAATTTTTTAATGCTTAGACTCAGCATCTAGAATTTTTTAATATTGTTAAACAAGCTTGGCTAACTAATCACTTTGGTTCCCCTATGTTTATTTTGCAGCAAAAATTGAAGTCTCTAAAGAAAATCCTTAATACTTAGGCTGCTCTGAAATTTGGTAAAGGTAATTTGATTTCATCTCAACTAGAAGTTAAACTTGCTCAAGCTCAAAGTAACTCAGTGAACAACCCTCATGACCAAAAAGCTGCTACTGTAGAAAATGATATCCTCATCCAATACCTAAAGGCTCTATTGATGGAGGAGGATATGAATAAACAAAAGTTGAGGCAGTACTGGAATAATGATGGTGATAGAAACACTAAATTCTTTCATGGTAGACTGAAAATCAAACAAGCTAGGAATCATATTCATTCCATAACTGATCTTCAAGGCTACCATGTCTCTTCCCCTCAGCTTATTGATAAGGCCTTCACTGATTACATTTCTGGAATCCTTGGCAATAATGATAATTTTTTTCCTGATTTGAATACCATTGATGACCTTCATCTACCTTATCTGAGCCATGAACAAATAAACCTGCTGTCTTCTCCCATTATTGATTTATAAATCAAGGACTGTGCTTTTAATATGAATAAAAATTCTTATGGTGGACCTGATGGGTTTAGTGCCCTTTTTTACATCTCTTGTTGGGAAATAGTTGCCCATGTGGTTTGCAAAGCTATCAAAAAAAATTCTCTAAGAATAGAATGATCTCTGGCATCAATGCTACTAATCTTGCTCTCATTCCTAAGTCAGATCACCCCTCCATGGTCACTGAATTTAGACCTATTGCCTGCTGTAACATTCCATATAACTGTATTGTTAAAATCATTGCCTCAAGACTCAAGGCAGCTATACCTTCCCTCATTTCCAGTAACCAAGCTGCTTTCCTCCCTGGTAGAAGCATTTTAGATAATGTATTATTGACCCATGAATTACTAAAAGATTATAATAGAAAGTATATTTCTCCCCATGCTATGCTTCAACTAGATATCAGGAAAGCCTTTGACACTTTGCAGTGGACAACTATCACTGAGGTATTAGCTAGAATGGGATTTCTTGACCATTTTGCTGCTTGGATATACACATGCCAATCTACAGTTCATTTCTCCCTCTGTTTCAATTGTTCCTCCATTGGATACTTCATCAATAAGCAAGGCATCAGACAGGGAGACCCTATGTCCTCCTACCTCCTCATTCTTGTCATGGAAGTTTTCACTGCCTTGCTTAATAAAATGGTTACAAATAAACTCATAAGTATTCATCCCAAGTGTAAAGATCCTTTGATAACCTGTCTTATGTTTGTCGATGATCTCATTGTTTTCACCAAACCTAATAATGAATCCATCTCTTCCATCATGGAGGTATTAAGCACTTTTCATTCCTTCTCTGGGCTGTCTATCAACCTCACCAAATCCAGTATTCATATTACTGGAATCCCTTTTGACATTGCTTCCTCATTGAGACTTATGTATAGCCTGTCTCATCCTCCTGATTCATCTACATACCTGGGTATTCCTCTTGCCACATCACCATTACTACTGCTCAATGCCTTGGTGTTTATACTAAGATTACTAGATCAATGAATTGTTGGTCCAATCGTATATTGTCTCAGGCTGGAAGATTTACTCTCATCAGATCTGTTGTGCTTGCTTACACTTCATAATTATGCAGAACCTTTCTTCTTCCAAAGAAGCTTGTGTTGATGATTAGAAGGGCAAGATGCAATTTCCTCTGGCATGGTTGCATATTTTCAAACAAACTTAACCCTATTAAATTTCAGAAAATTGAAATGCATAGGAAACATGGTGGCCTGGGTATCTTGAACCTTCACACTTGGAATAAAGCTGCCTTTAGTACCCACTTTGATAATCTGATCAGCAGGAAGAATAACATATGGGTTGCTTGGACTGTCAAACACAACCTTAAAAACAATCATTTTTGGATTATGGACATCCCTCAGCATTGCAGTTGGATATGGAGATCAATACTCAAGCTCAGAATTTACTTTCTACCTCATCTTACTATCATGGCATCCTCTGATAGCCACTTAAGTTTCTGGAATGATCCTTGGGCTAGCCAGGGGCGCATCCTTGATGCTGTGATGCCATATTGTCACAAAGTGCAAACTATTATTCCTTCAGATGCTTATGCTAGTGATGACATTGTTAATGGCTGTATATCCCTCCCTTATTCTAGTAATCCTACAATCAGGAACATATGGCATGATATCGAGCAACAACACTACCCTTCTGTTCGTGTTGACAGGGTGATGTGGTCACTGGATTTCAAACCTCACTCTGTTTCTACTATCTACAATTGTTTGATGTTCCATGTCCAATCATATCAATTTGCCTGGTATCATAGAATATGGAATAATATTGTGAGGGAGAAGGATAACTTTCTTCTCTGGAAGGTGATGAGAAATGCTCTCCTACCTCGTGAAAGACTTGCGGATGTTAGTATGAAGATTAATCCTACTTGTATATTTTTCCTTGATGACATAGAAACCAATATCCATTTGTTTTTCAACCGTAAATTCTTATTTCCAATATGGCAATAGATCGTGCTCTTGATGGGTAGATCAAATGTTTCCAGTGTTAGCACTATTGAGTGGAGTCACATTTACAAAGTTACATGATGGAGAAATGGTGAAGGCATGTTGTTGTTGTTGTTGATTCTTAAAAAATTTATCTATGTTACATGGAAGCACAAGAATTTAAATATTTTTAAGGGTCAAGTTATCTCCCATATTGGCATTTGGAATGATATAAGGTAAGAAATTGCCTCTGCTATTAGATATAGCTCTTTTGACTTCGAGGATGCCATCAGTTCTGCTTGGACTTAGGCTTCTTTTGTTATCATTGTTTTCCCTTTTTATTTAATTTTGTTTTTCCTTCTCTCCTTTCTTTCTATGCTCCATAGTTTGTTACGTGGCATATTCACCTATATTGTTTATGCAATAAACTGGTAAGGGCCTAGTTCACCCCGCTTAGCTTTGTTAAAAAAAATTAATCAATTATGGTTACTAATTAATTATTTAAAATAATGTTTTGGATCTTGGAAATAGGGTGCGATAGTTTTTAGGTAAAGAAAATTGATAAAGTTTTGCTAGCCAATAAGCTTTTAACAAATTATAGAGGTTTGGTGAAAAGAAACAACTTTTTATAGTAATATTGCAATTTTTATGTTAATTACGGTTTTTCCATGTCGAGCCATCACTCACCACAAGCAAGGCCGCATGATGTCAACTAGCTTCGCATGAAGTGGATAGGTTTTGGTTCTCGTCGAGGCTGAAATAGAAAAGGCAAAGAGATGGTCTTCGACATAACGATGTCGATGTTTATTCATGCCACGTTTTACACAAAAGGGAATATAGCTGCGTTTTATATTAACAAGCATGCATGCCATATATATTACTTCGACCCTTTTGCCACGTCGACCCAAATGGTCATCGAGCCTACCCTTTTGTCGCTTTTAATATTGTCATCGAACTTATTCTGCTTTTAAATAGCCTTCGAGCCTAACCCATGCTTCTTATTGTCATCGAGCTTGGAAATGCCACTTTTAAATAGTCATCGAGTTACTTTATGCCGCTTTTAAATTTGATATCAAGCCTTGTCAAGGCCGATTTTAACTAATCTTCAAGTTTTTCAAATAGGTGGATAACCTATGTATCATGTATCATGTATCATGAGGGTCGACGACTTCATTGTCATCGTGGCTCATGATGTCGCATGTTTAGTCTTTGAGTTTTAAGAGGCGGAAAGCCTTATCCTTTTACATTGACATGTGATGGTGTTGATTTTGATCAAACTAAGATTTTTGAAAACAATAAACCTTATATCATTTTCAATCACGTACATGGCAATATAAAAAGGGTTTTATAAAATGGCATTAAATTTTGAGAATATGAAAAGATGATTTTCTTGTTAATTTTGAGGTTAAGGGTATTAACCATATTTCATTAAGAAAATGATTACAAGGAATTCAACTATTGATGTTTATATAATTGTGTGCATTTGCTCGGTCATTATAAATGCTATTGTTATCATATTCACTTCGTTGTTGACCCATAACTGATTTTGGGGTATTAAGGATAACCAGCTAGGTTGACCCAATACTGAATATAAAAAGTATTTAACTCTTATGTGAGTAGAATTGCATCCAAGAGATCAGGTAGACCAGAATATAAGACGCCTAGAAATTATTAAAAAATTATCGAGTTAGACAGGTTCTTAGTTAGCCCATGAAAACTATGTTATGAGAAATGTTTTAGGCAGGGGCTAATAGGTTCTTAGTGATCCCATGAAAACTATGTTCTAAATGTGTTATTGATCGAGATTAATAGGTTCATAGTTAACCCATGAAAACTATGACTTAAGAGAAGTTATTGGAGAATCGAATAGGTTCATAGTGATCCCATGAAAACTATGATTGGATAAAGTTATTGGTAGAAACCAATAGGTTCTTAGTGATCCCATAAAAACTATGAAATCAGACAAATAGTCCGTAAGATTGGAAAAGGCTATTAGTTAGTCCATAAAGCTAATAGGTTAATAGTAATCCTAGAAACTATAAGCTGGGGCAGATAGTCAAATAAATTGGGATGAAAAATCTAGGGCATATAACATTTTTGAATATCATCATATTATGTTATGTTTTAACCATTGTGGATGCAGGTGCATAATATATGGTTATTGTATAATGGTTAAGATACTAATGAATGGAAAACCCGTTTCTCTTAGCGGCATGTTCTCACTAGATATCTAGTTGGTCTGAGATGGTAGGTTATTATTCACACCAGATTTTTTGTCTAACCCGAAGTTTTTGTCTTTCCCCTTAAACCCTCATGTACTCATTTGAGTAGACTGAGAATAAGGGTTTTTCAAGTTCTCTTTAGATGAATATGCTTCTGGAGATGTGCAGAAGGCGATCTAGCCAGTAGGAGCAATGTATCTTTTTTCTGCTGTGTTTTGATTCTGCTTTTGTGTTATAATGGCAAGTTGTATTAAATTCCAGATATTAGACTCTAATCATCCAAGGTGCATCTTCATATGTCGCTCTTAGAATATGTTGTATTAATTATATTTTCTACGAATGTGGTTTGCGAATTGGGATTATGGAATTAAATTGAAATCTTATTGTGAAATGAAATGAGAAAATTATTTTTAAACTGTGTTGAATTTTCCATATTCATGTGCTTTTGGTTTAATCAAAATGATTAACATAGCCGTATTTTTTCATTGGAAATTAACAGCTATGGATGATTGTAGCATCCGTAGCACTTAGTTTCAGGCCTCAGGGGATGTTACATGTTCAAATCCTAGGGTCAAGTCAACGTCCATTCTAGGGTCTCATCCAAACTTGGGTCCTATCTCTCTTGATCATTAAATATCCAATCTAGGGTTCGATCTCTTCGGATCGTTTAACATCCAATATAGGATTCGATCTCTCTCAGTCCATGTTTAGTCCAATCTGCTTGCTCTCCAATGAGGGGGCCCAATGTTCAATCAAGTCCATTTGCCCAATGGTGAGGGGACTTTCTTTTCTATATGACCCATCCACTCACTCTCCAACGATGGTGCTAGCTATTTGTACAAGTCCAATCCACTCACTCTCCCGCAAGGGGACGTATACCTTGTGATCATCGCCCCATCTCTCCAGATATGACTACCATGTTCAATCAATATCAGTCATCACATTCAGGTGGTTTTCAAAAATAAAATATCCAAATCAAAGCAACAAACAAACATCCTAAACATTCATCTCAAGCATCCAACTTAAGGTGTGCCTAGAGACCAATCGAAGTCCCGTACACATGTAAGTGGCCTAAGGTTATTATTTCCTTATCTATTCAAAAAAGATAACAAAACATGGGAATCTAACTTAGCTCCCATCCATCCCAATATGGGATTTCCAATCTCAACCCAAATCTAAGGTCGTGTCTTGATGTATTCACTGCAGATGGTGGCTGCTTCGGCTGCACCACTGCAGTTTGGCTCCTTACATACTTTTGTTGGTGGTTACTCCGAACTAGCTCTTCTATCAAATCATGAAGGTATCGACACTCGTCCATCTCATGCCCATCCATCTCATGGAAAAGGAAAAATATTCTAGATGTTTTCTCCTGACCCACGGGTTCTCTCTTAGCTAATTTCGAAAGGAATCTGCCCCCAGTATTGAGATAAATCCTCTCCGAGGTATCCATTAGTGAATGTAAGAAAAGAATTTTGTTTCCCACCTCTACGCTTCGGTCCTCCGAAGCTATCTTTAGCTTTTCCCTTTCCATTGTCTTTTCTGTACCCTTCTTCGAACGGTCCTCTATCATCCATAGCATTAACTTCACTGTTCTCAGCTTCAACATCCTCCTGATGCAAGTATCCCAAAGCACAGTGGTAAAACTTTGTAGGAACCATCGGTGGATCCCATTCCAAAGCATTTTGAATTTAGTCTTACTTGTAAATCCAAACACTATAGTCGTCGGAACAATCGTTGGATAAAACTTATGAACCACATCGGCTACTGTATTAAACCTAGTCAAGTGACTCCTTAGGGCCTCTTTGGCCCTCTGCTTTACGCTCGAAAGCTTCATCACATTCTTTGGTTAAGAAATGTGAAATCTAAATTGTCTCAAGAATGTGACAACCAATCCGACCCAAATGCTTACGGACCCATTCTCTAACTGCCTGAACCACGAAGCAACCAATTCTCTCAAGTATAATGGAAAATAGCGCCCCATTACTTCCTCAGAAGCACCCATTACCTCCATATGTCAGATGTATCTATCAGATGAATGGCCGAATCTATCCTCCCATTGTACAGTTCCAGCTTCGGCAATTTGAAATTGGGTGGACTACTTACGTACCGAATGTTAAGGGTGAATGGATTCCTATTCACATCCTCCAATATCTAGTCTATAGGTCTACCTCTCACTATTCTTCTAACCATCTCAGCTATTCACTCGTTGTCATTTAATGGAAGTCTTTAATCCATAGCTACATTTTGCACCCATTCCAACGAGGAAATTCTATCACATACTCCTTCTGTTGCTGAGCACTCGTGTTCTGGTTTGCGTTTCTAGCACCAAAATTGTCTGCTTCCGGCATCCCAGCTCATCCTTAGCCCAAACAAACTGTTCCCCCTAGTATATTTATGTCGGTACCGACCTGATTCCGGCCGATACTGACCTGTTCTTATCGTGGAGTCTTGGTTTTAGTTGGCTTTGCTTTCACTCTAGATGCTCCTGCATTGGTTTTTTGTCTTTGGTTCTGAATTCCTGCCGCTCCGACTGTTCTTTGTTTACCCATCCTTTTGAAAAAGTCGATCTAGAATCTCTTGTTATCGAGCTATTACTCTGTTTTGCATTTTTTTCATCATCCTCTCCATGTTTTCTCTGGTCACATAAACATATGGATTTGAACTTGAGGACACATCCTAGTTGCCCCCATGTTTTGGTTGACTTGGTCCTTTAATTGCTCTAGTAGAAGGCTTCTTTATCTCTTCTAAATTATTGATCCAAGCTTTATGTTGTCAAATCTAACTCTTTCTTCTAAAAAGCACCAAAAATGTTGCGCTGGAAAATGGCACAATACCCCGATATCAAATGAAAGCTCCAAAAATGTAAATCTATCAATAATTAGAAGAAATAAGAACACACACACTTTTTATAGTGGTTCGACAAATACTCCGACCTTCGTCCACTTTAATCTTACTATTTGATTGATTCTCTCTGGTATACAATGATTACAACTCAAATTCGACCATAATCTAGTAGATCTCGGATTTGGAAATGTTTAGGGAAGAAGAAGATAGAAAAGAACCATAGTGTCAAAAGTCCTCTCCTAGTTGTAAGTAGCCTGCTATTTATAGGCAAATTCCTTTAGCAATCTCGTCATCAGGTTTGAAAATGGCACAACTCCAAGATCCGAATATCCAAGCACGAAGACCGAGTCATCCACCATGATCTCCAAGTAGAAAATCAACTTGATTTCTACATCATTCTTTAATTTTTTTTCTCTATATCTTAGCTTCCGTCATTGACCTCTTGCCAAATCAAGCCTTGAGTTCAGGTTGGTGGTCTTCAAATCAGATCGGTACCAATCTGATTTGTTTGCTCCAAACTCCACCAAATTTCTTGTGTTCATTTCTTCATGTTTGACATTCTCTAAGTCTCTGAATTCATTCCTTCATAAGTTTGAAGTCCATTTCATTTGTTTGAGCCTGTTCTGAGACTACGAAAAATTTGGATGTAACATTGATGCATCACATTCATTCATTAATCGTGCATCAGTAGATAAGTTAAGCCTTAGACCCCAAATTAACTATGACCTATCTTGGTGCTGAATCCTATTGGAGGTTTGACCTGATGATCTATGGTTTGTCAAAACCTAAAATTGTCCATATATGGTTTGGCGTTCCTTTGTGACATATATGTACTAGCTTCTCGATGTATATTGATTTCAGGAATGGACCAGATGGCACACTATAGAATAGTTTTGGATTGTATAGGAGAGTTTTACAATGAGAAATAGTAGAGTGAAGAACCTTATTGTTTGCTGTAGGATCGACAATTCCACGATGACTAGCTAGTTATGTATTCTCAGTACATCATAAATGATTTATCTTTGATGCTAAAAGTGCAAGATTTTTCATATGTCTTCACAGAAGTTTACAATCCTCCAACCCTAGGGGTGATCGAGTTCAGAACTGATCTTATTAAAGACGGTAGGCCTATAATGATGCCGCTTAGGAATAGGGCTATGAAAGAATGTATGGAATTGGATAAGCAAGTCTTAGAGTTACTATAGATAGGCTTTATTCGAAGAAGTATTTCGAATTGGGAAGCGCTTGTCGTCTTTTCCACTAAAATCGACGAATCCCATAGGCTATGTGTCGATTATAGAGAGTCGAAAAAACTAACAATAAAGAATGATGTCCTTTGCCTCGCATTAATGACCTCCTCGATTGGTTAGTCTGGGATAAACCTTTATCTTAGCTTAATTTGGCTATTTGATTGCATTAGTTATGGGTGGTGGAGGATTGTATACCAAAGACTACATTTAGAACTCTTGATGGATTATTTGAATGGGTAGTCAAGCCATTTGGAATAACAAATGCTCTAACATATTTTGCGAATTTAATGAGTAGAGTTTTGTAAAAGCAACTGAATTAATTTGTTTTTGTGTTTGTGTATGCTATCTTGCTATTCTTCAAAATCTAAAAAGAGCACAAACATCATTTGAAGGAAGTATTAGAAGTTTTAAGAAGGAACCATTTGAGGGAAAGTTTCTCAAAATGCCACTATTGGTGGAAGAAAGTACAATTCCCTTGGCATATTGTATCAAGTGAAGGGTAGGCTGTTGACCCAGTGAAAATGGAAGCAACAAAGGAATGAAAGACACCAAAGAAAGCTTTGGAGGTTCAAATCTTCCTAGGATTAGCTAAAATCTATAAAGAATTCATAAAAGACATTGCAAGCATCTCAGTACCTCTAATTAAGCTTACTAAGAAGAATCTAGTGTTTGCTTAGAACCTCGACTACGAGAAGGCATTCATTGGACTGAAGAAACTATTGACGAGTGCACCTGTCTTAACCCTCCTCGATGTTACAAAGCCATTTACCATCTACATGGATGCTTGCGGAAATGGTCTTTGTGTTGTCTTGCTGCAAGAAGAAAAGGAGGTTGCATATACTACTCGATAACTCAAGGTACATGTGAAATTATGTAACACACCGTAAACTAAATAGTAATTAATTAAAAGAATTATTAAATAATTATTAAATCTCAAAATTGGAATTTTAGAAAATGTTAGAATTTGGCTACGACACTTGCACCATTCTGTTCATGGCACTTTTTCGATCAACTTCCATATATAATGTTTTACAATCGAAGAAGTTATAAGCATTTGAAGTTTTTGGAATGAAATAATTAAAAAGGTATTCAAAATTAAGGAAATGAATGATAATTAATTGTTGGACCCCACCTGTCGATAGTAGGGGACGACCGAGGAATGGCTAGTCATCCCTTAGCGGTTGACCACTACATCCCACTAGTCTACCGATCAAGGTTAGGTCCGACACAATGAACCTAGGCCTTAATGACCCGAATTTAGTAAATAATAATATAATGGATGGAATTAATTCCAAGGCATATAAATACAGTCCTAGCCTCTCACTTTTCTTCTCATATTTTCTGAACCAAGTAGCGAAGCTTTGCCATTTTTCCTTCAACACTACTTCTAGAAATTATAAAAAAATGTATATATATTGGAGTAGGGCGGGAAGTAAAATATAGGAAAAGAAGGAGTGAGTCAATCATGCAAAAAAGGTAAATTTAAATTATATACTTTATAATCCACTTTAAACTTAATTCTCCTCTTAGATCTAAAAATCTAACGAGTGTATATACATTTCTAATATCTATTTTAGTTGAAAAGAAAAGGGAATCAAGTAAGAAGAATAGATTTGGATCATGAGGTTTGGAAGGCATATGGTGAGTGGAAAATTAGGTGATTTACATAATGCTACATTTATATCATTGAAATTCTATTTTTATTATCATGCCTATGCAAAAGCAATTAAATTGTAGGCTTAAATAAATAAATATAATTTGAAATCTTTTCCTAGATATTAAGTAAATTATTTAACTTTGATGAAATAATATATGCACCCTTGATTTGGAATTTTGGAATAGCAATCCCTAAAATTTGTGTAATACGATATTGATAGAATTGCCTAGCTAATTCTAGATTATTGTTATTTGGGTTTAATTGTTAATCATTTATTTGGAATGTTCTAAATCGATTTGGGGTTAAATTTTCTATATTTTAATTCATTGAAATTATAGGATGCACAATTTAGTTGTATTGATTGCCATGTGAAATTCCATAAACAGTCCAACCCCACAGTTATATATAAAAGTGCATCATTTGAAATAACAAGGAATATTCATATATCCAAAGGAAAGGAATGTGCAAACTAGGAACGTTTTTCCATAGTTTGCACTCTCTACTACAATAAAATAAAAACAGATAATTCCACGTGATTGCAAATGTAGTACAATCTAACTTTTGATAATTTATGGAAAGTTGCAACAGTAATATTTTGTTCTTGGGAAAGATACGATTCCAGCACATCAAAATATAGGAATAAATATTTCTTGGAAATTTACATGTAAGTGTATTTCCAGAAATCCCTAAATATAGAAACTAAAAAGTTGTAAATAGGAATATAAATAATCTTGTTTACCAATTAAATATATAAAATAAAGTATAAATTTAAATAAATACATAAATAAATGTCCATTGTCATATTAGATATAAATAGAATGCTAAATACGAATAAGATAATAAATCAAGGAGAAAAGGGAAGTAATGTAATTAAATCAGTATAGGTAGTAACCATAAAATGAATTTAATTATGGAGATTAAATATGGGGGTAAAGGAAATTTGATAGGCATGATAAATAAATGTCATTAATAACATTAGTGAAGAGGAGAAATAATGGCAGTAAATTCAATAGATAAGAAGAAGGGTAAGTAAATAAGTGAAAAGGGATTAATAACAAACTTAAGGGGGCGTATAAATTTCCATAGTGGAAATTTATGGCCTTAATAATACATTTATGATTGGCGTGAAATAGTGGGCATAGCCCAATATCTAGGTTTACTATAAATGACCTGGTTTAGTATGGGTTGGGATGCGAGATCAGTAGAGTTGCACAACGGAAGTCTGTTCTTCACCTAGAGGCTACCAGTAGTTATGTATACGTACTACTGATGTGAGACATCTCTAACTATAGAACTTGTAGGGTGATATACATTTGATTATAGGTTTGGGAAAATGTACCAAAGTTTAGCCTTGTATTTCAAGTAGTTAATGACCATTGGGTCTACTTCAATTCCAAATAAGAGATATTAAGTAACTAGTAATGGGCATTTTCCTTGATTTGCATTAGAAAAATCTAAATTGGAACTGTGTAGAGAGGTCGGCGCTTTGTCAACATTGTGTATTAGTAATTGTAGAGTAAGGCTTGTCATAGGTTGAGACTCCGTCGGTCCCGATCGGTCGATAAGCAAAGACTTGGGTTACGCCTGTACGGATTACACTTCCTACTGGTTTAGTGTCCATATGGGATATACATCGATTTCAAAGTTGTTGTTTGTTTGCATGTTTTTTGACTGAAAGATGGCTAGTTAACCCTTAAAGATAAGTCTTTAAATTCCAATAGTCATATGGTTAGTTAAATTATAGAGCCGTGTCTAGGAGTCATAGGTCTTCGGTCCATTGAGGGTTTTCTTCTTGGGAGAGTAGTGACGCTTATATAGATATATACGCTTATATATATATTTATACCTCGGAGTAGGTTAGATATACTGTATGTATAGATAAAATTAAATCTAGAATCCTACATAATAGACATAACACTTAAGTAGAGATCAATCGTCATAAACTAGTATTATGGATAGAGTATATGATTTACAAGTCATCAAAATGTTATTTTGACTCCCTCCTCATTACAGCCCATAGGATATTTTTAGAAGGACACGATACTACTACATGACAGAATGGTATATTAACAGGTCTTCTCATTCATACTTAGTATTGACAAGGAAAGAAGAAATCTAAGGAATAATATTGGTTCCAAAGTAGCATAGTCTTAGTCAGTGTATATGTTTTGTTATATTTTACTATTTCACTGTGAGTTAATATAGATAGATCTTTGATATAATTATGTTTATTACAGATTACAACACCCATGATATGTATCCTAATGGACTACGTTTTTCGTTTTAGTCAAAAAGTAGGCCCATTAAGGTGCCAATTGTTATATTTGGTATCAGAGCCTAGGTTAGCCGATCATAAGAATTAGGATGCCCCGAGTAAACATATTTATGTTTTTACCAAGAATTATATAGATTATACGCCAAACATAAAAAAATTCCGACTATAAAAGTAGTTGCGGCCATATTTTGAAAAGATGGGTGAGCGACTATGAGTTGGAATAACAAATTGAGCTAAATTCATACACTGATCCAGATTACCCCATGGGATGTACGTCGTATCATAAGGCGTTGACTTAAGAAGAGCATGAGTATGACATATAGAAGGGTCCTTGAAGCCGGATGGCACTTGACTCATTTTGCAAGACCTAGACTGCCTATGATTTTGGATTTTGTGGGATTACCGATTGACGACGTATATTTCATTCAGACAGATGGAAGTTAGAATCTATATGTTACAAATATCCGAAGGTAATGTATAAATAGGAATAAGTAAGTTCCTGCAAGATGATGTGCATAGACCGCGACAAGATGGTAGCCAGATTTTAATATATTCTCGATAATGATAAGTGAGGAATAATTGGAAAAGAAGAAAATAAAAAAAGGATAAATAAAATCTATTCCTAAGTCTGACCCTATGTAAAAGAATTTAAAAAAAGATTTAAAATTTTCCTATGGTATTTATAATGACTTTCAAATAATTTATTCACTAAAAAGATGAATCCTATAATTGAAAAAATGTTATTTTTGAAAAGCAAGTAAGTACTGAATTTTTCTCCATATAAAATGTTCTCTAAAAATAGATTAAAAAAAGAAAACTATACAGGCACACATATATATGTAAGGAGATTTAGAAATTTTGATTAAAAGAGCTATTTAGAGATTCCTAGTTGAAATTAAAAATGGCTGGACTAAAACCTTTCAATAAAAGGATTTTTGATAAAGAGACTTTTCTTTTTGAAACAAATGGAAAATAAAGGTATGTTTGGCTTGATGATTTTTCTATTTTGTAAATTTAAAAGTTTTAAAATTCTTTTCAAGGGGTGGACAAATGGAAATGGTACTTGATTTAAATGGAGTACAAGAATAGAAGGGTAAGAACACCAGATAGTGAAGATAAGACAAATATTCCCGTATAAAGAAAATACAGAGAATAATAGCTGAAGTAGATTTATACAGAAAAGGTAAACATTTTATTGTTAATGGGGAAAAGGCTAATGGCTAAAGCAGTAGGCGAATGCATTGCAATGATCCAATGAAGAAAACAACAATATAAAAGAGAAAAAGAGCTATATATGGGGAAGCTATTTAAATAAGAGCAATTTAGCTAGAAGGAATTTGAATAGTTGCAAGATCAGAAATTTAAATAGTAGCATCATTAGGAAATTTAAATAGAAGCAATGTTAGGAATTTATATTAAATAATGTTAGTACTCTAATTAGAGAGAAAATTCAAAAAAAGAAAAAATGGATAGGTTCCATAAATATGAGCAGTAATTCCACAAATCTTTTAGAAATCTCCCTCATATGCTATTAGAGTCTCTGCTAAGGTTGAAAGTGGAAATAGCATGGGTAATAGGAAGGTAATAGGATGAAAGTTGTCCTTGCCTACTCTAATTTTTATCGTTAAAAGTTATAAGAGATGTTATTGAAACACTGTAAGGTGCATTTTTGAAAAATGATTTGTTATAATAATTGAGTATTTGGCATGCAAAATTTAACAAATGGTTTGACTTTAAAATCCTACCTTTTAAGAAGTAAACCTTCGTTGTGAAAAGGCTTTAAAGGGAAAATTGATTTGATGACTATTCATGCAATAAAAATTTGTCTCTTATCATTTGAAAAGAAGGAAACAACGTGTTTTTTTTAAAGAAAATGATCTTTTCAAATTAAATTACTAACATTGAATTTTGAACTTAATAAATAAACTAACTTAATAAATCCTAATTATAGTCTCAAACGTTATGACACCTACAGTTAAAGGTGGTTTAAATAAGGAGTTTTTCATGGTTCATTTTGGAAACCAAGCAATTGTTGAATTTAATAAAAAGTTTCTAAGTTTATATTTTTAAAGATAAAAGTTTTGGGTTAAGTACTTCATGACTATGAAGTTTACTAATTTTATAAAGAGTAGTGAAATTCAAACTAACTTTAACATGGAGTAGATAGGGATGACTACCTAGGTAAGACGGGTTAAAAGTTAAGACAATGAATAAAATAGCTATGAATGCTCATAGAGTAGCAAAAAGGAAACCCGTAGAATGTAAGGAATATTGGTATGAACTTAGAAATGTTTTATTAGGCATGTGTGAAAGCCATAAGAAGTACCCACAAAAGGATGGAGAATAATATCAAAGTAAACGCTTGCGAATTCTAGTGTATATGCATGGAAGTTCAAAGATAAAGAAAATACATACCAAAATTTAAGGATACTATCAAGGGATTTTGAAAAAAAGAAGATAGTAATATAATTGGAGATGATGGTATTGAGACGGCAAACACATATAGAAGATGTTGGTTGTAATAATTGAAGTAATGGATGGATCCTGTTTATTAGAAGTCAAAGAGGCAAGTTAAGACATGTGAATTACAATAGAATGACATAATAAAAGCGTCCATTTTATTCAAGTAAGAACCGATAGGGCCACAACATCATTAATACCACTTGATGTTGAAGGTTAGAATGTAGGTAGTAGTTAGTAGCAGTAGTTCCTCCTGGCATTTGTTTTCTTTTTAGGCTAGTTGGGTTATAAGCATTGGTTACCTCTTTTTGTATAAAAACCGCGTATGAAATAATATGAGATATATCCGCTATTTATATATATATGTATTTGAAGACAATATAAATAAGGAAAATCTCATAAGGACAATTAATCAGTGATTGATGTAGGGTTGTGCTGGAAATTTATAAAAATTAGGAAATTAATTAAATTAGAAACTAAAAAATGAGCGCTTAAATCCCAAAGAGTTTGGAATATTTGGGAAAAAATATTTTAGCTAGCGAAGGACTGGGAATGTTTATTGCGGGAACCACAGGTCACTATCCCTAAGCCTTCAAAACTAAAATTTATTAATGTGCATGTGTGTTGTTTGTTATTCTTAGATAAAAGAAATGATTTTCAAAATATAATATTAACTGTATAATATGCTAGGGTCAGTCATATGTGTTAACTCATTTCCTGAGTCTTGATTTTGTTAAGATATAGTTTGATTTATTTTAGAGTGTAAAGACAAATGCTTTTGGAAAACTAGGTTGATAGATAAAAATACAAATAAAAATAATAACAATTTTCAAATTTAAAACTTTCTAATGAAACATGAGAAAATCTCTGATTATAAATGCCACATGCTTAGCATAAGGGCTGTAACGACCCACTATTTTAGACCATTCAAATCGATAATAAATCCACACATGTCAGACTTAAATAATTCAAAACAATAGATTGTAAATAAATTTGGAGCAAATAAAACCAATCATAGAATCAAAGACACAGAATATCAGAAGAACTCGCAGCGGAAATAAAATACATAGTGGTTCATGAAGCCACTACAATACATAGTCTCAAAACAGATACAAAATACCATAGTCTGAAAAACAGATACAACAGAAGTCTGAATACATAAGTTCACAAATACATAAGCAAAGCTGAATGAAATAACTGAAATGGAAAGACAACTAGATAGATAGATAAACTCTAGCCAATCTCTATCTCTAGAAGGTGAATCCAAAGCTGTGATACTCAGGCTGACCCAAGCGTAATGCAAAACACAAAACACTCGAGTTAGGACATACATACTTATACAATGTAAATCAACTCAAGTGAACTGTAATAGAAATGCATCAATAAATTAAAGGATGCTTAGGACCGCCCATCCTCTAAGGATCCGTTAAACTATCTACTGTGTAGTAAGATACGCTATTATAATAATGTCTACAGTAAAGTATACTATTTAAAAATAGCGTTAAGGCTTTACATTTTCCACCTTAATACATTTTAGGTGTGCTAATAGTCTATACAGTACCGTAATACCCCGTAAACTGGAGCTACCAGAGGATACTCCATAGGTATGACACAAATCAAACTCGTAGTAAAGCACGTTATGGTAAGTGATACGGCACAACGAGGCAATGCCAGGGTAGATAAGCCAATTACGCATCCGGACTGTTGGTAACGCAAAGCCGCAACAATCGCCCAACTCGAGCCACACTCCCGAATCAAGGGGTGCACCCAATCAATCACAAAGTAATAGAATGGTATACGATGGAATGTGTCCGATAAGAGAAGCCACCTTATTAGCCTGGAATCTGTAACAACCATGTATTTTGTGATTATTTTAATTATTTATTTTGGTTATTTTAATTGATTTCCTGATTTAAAAACTTTATTTTATTTATTAAAATGAATAAATTTTGTTATTTTAAATATAAATTTTGATTTTGATGTGAATTAGAATTCCAAACATGACTAAAAAGGATATTTTCCAGAAAAGTGAATTTTGGTCAATATGGTCAAACTTTGACTTTTAATTTAGAAATTTTAAAGTTTGAAAATTTGAATTTTATCTTTTATTATGAAAGTAAATAAAATTTTAAGAATAATGCTTTTCGTTTCGTTAAAATCTGATTTATAATGTGAAAGTTATACCCTTTTAAATATTGTGTGTAATTTGTTATATTTAACAAAATTATTTATTTTAAATTATAAAAAAATAATATTTTATTTGGTCATGTAATATTATAATTTATATTTATATGGGTAAAATAACATGTTATGTATATACTTTGGTTTTAAAACATTTTAAAGATATAATTGGCATTTTCCAGTGTTAGCTGTATTTTGTTTAAAATTCTAATTTCCAGTTTCAATTAATTAAAGTAATTCTTTATTTGTTTTTCTATTTTTTTCTTAAAATCTTATTTTATTCTCATTCCCACTTTATTTTGTTCCTCATTTATTTTATTTATTTGACCTTTTATTTGTTTAAAGTGAAATAGAAATTTTATAAGGCTAGTGATATTTATTTGTAATTTTCATGTCTTATTTCCAATTTTTAAACATTTTTCTTTAGTTTTTTTTCTATTTTTTCTAAATTAAATTATTTATTTCACTTTGAAAATACTTTAGAAATTATTTTATTTCAAAATTTTTCTTTAGAATATTTTTAAAATGAAGTAGATAATTTTCCAAAGACAATCGTGATTTATTTGAAATTTCTGGACCCTGTTTCAATTTTTAAGCAATTTCTTATATTCTTTTTCCATTTTCTTTAAAATTAATTAATTATTTTTATTTTATATTACCTTGTTTCGGTTTTAAAGTCAATTTACTGATTTTATTTTTGTTTTATTTGAATTTAAAGAAAAAGAAATATGAAGAGTTTTAAAAGCTTATTTACCTTAAGTCCTTTCATCTCCTTTGTCCTTTCATTTGCCATAACTCCTCAATTACTATCTTGGCTGTGCATTTTTGGTTTGTAGCCGTGATTTTTCAGCCTCCATTCACCCAAAAACATTTTACCTTCTCATTCATTCATGGCTTCAAGAAAATCTATGGGTAATGGCTACTTTTTTTACACTTTTCTTCTCATTTTTCATGTATTTTGCCTTGTTTTCTTTGCTTCTTTGAATGGCCTCCACTCCATATCCACGGCCACCACCCCCTACATCTCTTCCCTGCCATCACCACCAGCTACTCCTCTAGTCTTGGCCAAGGCTGAGCCACCATGATGCCAAAACTCCACAAAAATTGCAACACAAGCCATAAAAACATGTTGTTTGACCACTATTTGTTCACCACTTCATTTTCCACCACCACCACCACCTTAGGCCGCCTCCACCACCTCTGGCCAGACCACCACACACCTTTCCTTCCACTGACCTGATCCATACCTCTCTGACCTGACCACACAAGCCCATGGCCAAGCCATTTTTGTGAACAAAACCCACCAATTTTGCCTTAAACTCTTCATATTCCTTTGTATAAACTTTCTCCTCATATTCTACTACCTAGGCCATGCATACACATGACCAAACCTGAGCCAAACTTGTTCAAACCAGAGCCAAAAACATCCCTAGGCCATGACAAAAGAATAGAGAAAGCAAGGCAAAAGATTTGGCATTCGTATCTCTTTTTATTTAAAAGTTATGTCATTTCTAGTGTATTGAAATTTATGGTTTGCTTTGATTTTTGTTTGGGTTGTAACACAAGATCTATATCATTGGATTTGCTCTCCACACTCGAATTGTATTAGAGTTGTCGTGCCTTCATAATCTTTGTGTTGTGAGCTTTGTTGGCAAATCTCCAGCTTAACAGGTGAGTTATTCTCACCAGACAATATGTACATATATAACTAGTGAATTGACCCCTTTTGAATCTGTAAAATGCATTATCATGTTACACTTGCTATGTTATGATTTATGATGTTCACCAATGCTTAAACACCTATTATATTATATGTTACTGTTATATTATGTTGTTCTATTATTTTTATCAGTTTATCACACTGCAAGTTCCCTTTAGATTAGAATCACTATGGGTTGAAATGATACATACCCGAACGGACTTTAGAATAGGAGAAAATCATTATGGGCTGAAATGATAGGCCTGAATGATTTTCAATTATTTTTAATTTCCTTGGGATTGCGGGTTTGAAATGATCAAACCCGGGTTTTCTTTGTAAATTACGGGTTGAAATGATATATTACCCGTATCACTTTACCTAGACTAGAAATGAAATACAGACCCGTTGTTAAAAATGTTTTTATAAAAATCTTAAAAATATTTTTGAAATGTAAATATTATAATATTTGATTTAAACTAAATAAAAAAATGATTTATGTAAGCATTATTGATTTTTTGAAAATTTATAAGTGAAATAAATTATTGGTAAAACTAGAAAATTTGAAATGTAAGTTATTTTGGGAAATTTTAATTGGGTGATAATTGGAATTTAAATTAAATATGAAATGTGACAACTTCATGATAATTTGGATTAAAGTGAATTTAAATGATTTTTATATTATATTAATAATTTTGAATAAAGTTAAAATGTGAAATGAATGAATATTTAAGTTGAAATTTTGAAATATAACTAAAATTGGAAATTTGTGAATTTGGCTTAAGAGTGAATTTTAAGTTAAGTAAATAAAAATGGAATTAAGTTATATTTGAAAATTTAAAATTAAGTGTTAAGTTAATTTAATTTAATGAATTTATAATTTAAAATTGGAATTTAATAAGTGAATTATTATTAAATTTTGATTTTTGAATGGAGGTTTAACTTTATAAAATCATGAATATAAGGGTATTTGAATGATTATATATGATTTTATAAGTTAAAAATGATTTATATAAAAATATAATTGTTTGTGAAATTATACTGAATATTTGAAGTTAATTAACTGCATCTCTGAAATGCTATTAATTCTAATGTAAATGATAATACAACATTTGTAAATGCTGTAGTTGATAATAATGAACCAAATGGCTAAATTTAATTAAAGGCTATTATAGCATTTTTGTAAATGTTATAATGGTTGAATTTAACTAAGTTTATTTGAAACTAATGTAACCATATTACAGAATTTTAAATGCTGTCTTTTGTTAAATTGAACTATTTTAAATGTGACTTTCCGTAGCATTTTCTAAATGCTGCGAAAGTTGAAATTTCATTGTTTTAATTAATTTAAGTGAACGAATGAACTTTGAAAAGTTAAATTTTTGGAAATTTAAAATTTTAATTATTAAATATACTAACTTCATTTTTATGATTTAAAATGAAGTAATTTGTTTTGAAATATAAATTATTTTGAAATATGATATTTTGATATTTTGAAATGGATTTTATAAGGATATTGAATTTTGAAATGATATTTGATTTCGAAGTATAAAATACCATTTTGAAATTTTAACCATGGGATGTATTTAATTTATAGTTTAACTGATCCTTAAAGGATGGGCGATCCCAAGCATCTTTTGAGTTATTGTGCATTTCTACTACAGTTCACTTGAGTTGGTTTACATTATATAAGTATATATTGTCCTGACTCGAGTGTTTTGTGTTTTACTTTACGCTCGGGTCAGCCTGAGTATTTACAGCTTAGCTTTGGATTTCTTTCTGGAGCTAGGAATCGCTGGAGATTCTGCTTGTCTAGTTATCTGTTCCTTTCAATTTAGTTGTTTTATTTCAGTTCTGGTATTCATAAACTTCTATTTATTTGAGATTTCTATTGTATATGTTTTCAAGCAGATATTATGTATTATGTTTTGAGAGTTTGTTATAGTAGCTTCATGAACTACTATGGTTTTTATATTCCGCTGCGAGTTATTCTGATATGTTTTGTGTTTGTGATTCTGTGTATTTGATTTCATTTGCTCCAAATTTATTTACAATCTGTTATTTTGAATTATTCAAGCCAGACATGTGTGGATTATTGTCGATTTGAATGGTCCAAAATATCGGGTCGTTACAGTTGGTATCAGAGCTTTGGTTTTAGGCAAACCTTAGCTTGCGGAGCAAAAACTCATTAGAGATAGGGTAGAAATACCCTAGAATAAGTGAAATCAATCTCAGAATCATTTCTTTGTGAGAGAACGTATTTTCGAAGTATAAAATGATTTTCAAATGATTTTTAAAGAATTTTCAAAGATTATTTTGATATAAATTTCCTTGCTTTAAAAGTAAAATATTTCTTAAACTTCATTCCTTTCGTATCCACCTTGTTATTAATTTCTTTTATTAGGATCCTCTAAAATTTTGAACTTCTCTCTTGATTGATCTAGATCCTTTGTTGATAGGAATCTATTTTGGGTATGGAAAAATCAGTAGTTTGTTAGGATGCTTTGAGTAAACTCTGTTGTATCTTTTGCTTAGCTAAAGTTGCCCAACTAAAGATATTTATGCTTCTGTTTTCGTATGTTATGAATTCGAGTCTTTCCAAATTTTGAATGGGAATTTTTCTGTATCGATATAGGTTATATTTCTCTAATCTTCGTTTGGATTCTTATCGAATAAGATTCCTTTGAATTTCGGAATGCTCACTTGTTCTGAAATCCATTCCTATCTCCCCTAATTGTATTCTTTTGATTTTGGAGCATTGCATCACTCCACTTTGTATGACCTTTATAGGGTGGCGATTCCACCAATCTTTGAATGATTATAATTGGCATTGATTCACCGGAGATTTCTGTATCCTCGGTTTACGATGTTTTCTATCTTCTGCTATATTTAGATTCTATCTCTAGCAATCGAAGGTCGATTTTCCTTAGATTTTCGCATCGATTATATTCCTGAAATCACGGTTGACCGGTTAAGGTCGCCCGCGATTCATATAGGCTTATCCATCTTGTATTTGGTAATTTAATTATCTTATCTTCGTTTGAGCCTATCTTTGAATTAGAATTCTATTTGATTAGAGTCCTTCTAAATTTGAATCTCTGTTTTGCTTTGAAATCCATCCTTGAATCGTCCCTTGGAAAGTTTGTGGTTGATTGTCTTTTAAAAATTTTGTATTCATCGTAGTTTTATTTTGATAAGGATGACCATATTTTTATATAAAGATGAAATGTTTTTGATAAGGATTGTATACCTTTTAAAAAAAATGAGAATTTGAAGTTTTGAAAGGATTTGAAATTGTGAAAAATTTATAAGAAATGGTTTCATATAAAATGATTTATAACTGAAGGTTTTGAATCTGAATTTAAGTGATTGAACTCCGGCATTTTGGAACTGGTTTTAAGATTTTGAAATAATAAATAATATGATTGAAATTATTTTTCCGAATAAGTAATGTTTCAATGATTTTAATGGGTTTTAATGATTTTGAAGGAATTTCAAAGAAGTTTTCAAAGTAAATGGAAGTCCAGAACTCACTTGTGTCGCTGGAAAATAATTTCGGTGATGAGTGCACGCATCATCGACATTGATTTTCGAGTTTCTGAGTGAGGGAGAGGCCACTTCGGTAGCATTGCTATGCGATTGATTTGTGAAACCAATTTAGATTTCAAATTCCGAAGTGTGATGTGATATTCGAAAGATATATGTATATATATTTGTAAAATTTGAAATGAGCCGGTGTTCAGTCCTTGAGTTTTGGATTTGATTTGATATAACCCTATTTTTGGAATGGATTTACTGATTTAATTGTGATTTCCAACTCTTGGATTGAAATATGATTTCTTCAACTATTTTAAAGGTTCGAGCACTTCCAAATCAAGGTTAACTTTTCAAAGCTAAGAAATTTTGAAAAGTAATTTGATAAAGTATATAAGTTTGTTTTGAATGTTTAAGTATGAAGTAATATGATTTAAATAAGTTGAAACTGTTTGGTTAAGTAAATGAATAAAGCAATTTTAAAATTTTCTAATATGAAATTTAGATTTGAAATGTTTTGAAAAGAACTTGGTCTTCAAAATATTTTGAATAAAATTTAGTTTAAATGTTTTAACTTAGTAACATCTTTATGAAACTATATATTTAACAAGTTGAAATAAATATATAAGTTGTACGTATGCTGTTTTATTCGCATAATTAATTTGATCCAAGTTTGAGTACACAAGTTCGAGGTGGATTACACCATTTCGTGTTAGGATTTTTCATTCGATTCTTGATGGCGAATATTTGATATGGATTTTGGGCTTGATTCCAGAATTCTCTATCATAGTATATGGCTATGCAAGGAGACTGATGGCTTCTAGTCGAGAAACCATATCGAAGTCCGCATTAGGGAAATCGAATGGACAATACTAGTTCGAAAGCGAACTTGTGTGATCGAGCGAGCGATCAAATGTGATTTTGCGAAATGATGACGTGTGTACATCTTATATTCTAATATCAGTGATATATTTTGACGCTGAAATTGAAAGCTGTCGGGTTAGAATATCTTGCTTACTTTTCCAATTTAAATTACAAAGATATATAACCTATAAAAGCAAAGATATTCAAATCCCATATGGCTCTTCATACAGCGAAATTTATTTTGGAAAATTTGATCCTTATATAAGACGGACCTTACGTAAGTATAAGATGATTTTGAAAACATTTGATTTTGGAAATGAATTGGTTGACTTAAATTATATTGATTTGGAAATTTGGATTTATTTTCAAAAATCTATTATTTTGGAAACTTTAAAACTAAAGATATTTAATTTGAGAAGAAAATAATTTGGTGAAATTGTATATGATTTTGAAATTGAACTGATATTGAAACAAATTTAAATTTGAGAACCTTATGTTACTAAACACTTGATTTGGGAGTTGTCGAACTTATATAAAATTGATTTGTATGAGTATGAAATTGATTCGAAAACTATAGATTTGAAAAGGTACTCAATTTGAAAGTGAAATCTTATATAATTGAAGTCTATATAAGTATGATTTGATATACTATTGATTTTGGAAAGTATTTGATTTGAAAATTAAATCTTATATATAATGGATTTTATATAAGTACGATATTTGAAAGTGATTTGAAAAGGTACTATATGATACATATTTTCGAAGTAAAGATATGGAAAGTGCCTTCTGCTTGATATCTGATTTGTGGCCACATCTTGGATTCATTCTATCGATATTATTCTCTCTGATTTTTGGTTTTCCGGATATGATACTCGAGTGTCCTTCGAATTCCATGGCGTTACCCATGGTCTTACGATCGTGACTGCATAGTGCAACTGCCTGGCTGAGTCTTGCCTAGGGGTACGGATTGTTTCCTGGGGGATCCAGGCGTAACCATTGTGTATCCTGCAATCTGTGTAGGTCGCGAATAGTAGCGCAAATGCTTGGCTGAGTCTTGCCTGGGGGTACAGATTGTTTCCTGGGGGATCCAGGCGTAACCATTGTGTATCCTGCATTCTACTAGTCATCATGGCGTAACTCGCAGGGCTGAGAAAGCTTACGGATATGGATTGTTTCCTGGGGGATCCAGGCGTAACCATTGTGTATCTGCGAACCATGGTTAGACAAAGGTTTTTTTTGTTTTTGTTTGGATTGTACTTTCCATATCTATTTTTTAAAAAAAGGTTTTCCAGTATTTTTCACTGGGTGTTGAAACAAGTCTACTAAGTACCTGGAGAATTCTAGTTTTGCGCCTGATCAACGCACTACCAGAGTCTACATGAACAAGGATAAACTTGTTAAGACATCGAGTTATAAAAGTATTTTGATAAAATATTATATAAATGATACTTTGATTAGTTATTTCCTTTTTAAACGATTTTAAAGTGTTTTAAATATTTTACCTCTTCAACCAACAATTTTAAATTAATGGCTCATCCTTGTCTTTCGTCCTATTTTCCCTTCTAGCTATTCCTATTCTCCACCTTATTAAACTTACCCATAACAATAGTTATCAGGTATAATTTTAATCTTCTTGTCATCTTGTCTTAATCCTATTCCATTTTATCTTTTCTGTGTTTTTCGTACCTCATTCCTTTTCGAGGACGAAAAGAATTAAGTGGGGGAGAGTGTAACAACCATGTATTTTGTGATTATTTTAATTATTTATTTTGGTTATTTTAATTGATTTCCTGATTTAAAAACTTTATTTTATTTATTAAAATGAATAAATTTTGTTATTTTAAATATAAATTTTGATTTTGATGTGAATTAGAATTCCAAACATGACTAAAAAGGATATTTTCCAGAAAAGTGAATTTTGGTCAATATGGTCAAACTTTGACTTTTAATTTAGAAATTTTAAAGTTTGAAAATTTGAATTTTATCTTTTATTATGAAAGTAAATAAAATTTTAAGAATAATGCTTTTCGTTTCGTTAAAATCTGATTTATAATGTGAAAGTTATACCCTTTTAAATATTGTGTGTAATTTGTTATATTTAACAAAATTATTTATTTTAAATTATAAAAAAATAATATTTTATTTGGTCATGTAATATTATAATTTATATTTATATGGGTAAAATAACATGTTATGTATATACTTTGGTTTTAAAACATTTTAAAGATATAATTGGCATTTTCCAGTGTTAGCTGTATTTTGTTTAAAATTCTAATTTCCAGTTTCAATTAATTAAAGTAATTCTTTATTTGTTTTTCTATTTTTTTCTTAAAATCTTATTTTATTCTCATTCCCACTTTATTTTGTTCCTCATTTATTTTATTTATTTGACCTTTTATTTGTTTAAAGTGAAATAGAAATTTTATAAGGCTAGTGATATTTATTTGTAATTTTCATGTCTTATTTCCAATTTTTAAACATTTTTCTTTAGTTTTTTTCTATTTTTTCTAAATTAAATTATTTATTTCACTTTGAAAATACTTTAGAAATTATTTTATTTCAAAATTTTTCTTTAGAACATTTTTAAAATGAAGTAGATAATTTTCCAAAGACAATCGTGATTTATTTGAAATTTCTGGACCCTGTTTCAATTTTTAAGCAATTTCTTATATTCTTTTTCCATTTTCTTTAAAATTAATTAATTATTTTTATTTTATATTACCTTGTTTCGGTTTTAAAGTCAATTTACTGATTTTATTTTTGTTTTATTTGAATTTAAAGAAAAAGAAATATGAAGAGTTTTAAAAGCTTATTTACCTTAAGTCCTTTCATCTCCTTTGTCCTTTCATTTGCCATAACTCCTCAATTACTATCTTGGCTGTGCATTTTTGGTTTGTAGCCGTGATTTTTCAGCCTCCATTCACCCAAAAACATTTTACCTTCTCATTCATTCATGGCTTCAAGAAAATCTATGGGTAATGGCTACTTTTTTTACACTTTTCTTCTCATTTTTCATGTATTTTGCCTTGTTTTCTTTGCTTCTTTGAATGGCCTCCAGTCCATATCCACGGCCACCACCCCCTACATCTCTTCCCTACCATCACCACCAGCTACTCCTCTAGTCTTGACCAAGGCCGAGCCACCATGATGCCAAAACTCCACAAAAATTGCAACACAAGCCATAAAAACATGTTGTTTGACCACTATTTGTTCACCACTTCATTTTCCACCACCACCACCACCTTAGGCCGCCTCCACCACCTCTGGCCAGACCACCACACACCTTTCCTTCCACTGACCTGATCCATACCTCTCTGACCTGACCACACAAGCCCATGGCCAAGCCATTTTTGTGAACAAAACCCACCAATTTTGCCTTAAACTCTTCATATTCCTTTGTATAAACTTTCTCCTCATATTCTACTACCTAGGCCATGCATACACATGACCAAACCTGAGCCAAACTTGTTCAAACCAGAGCCAAAAACATCCCTAGGCCATGACAAAAGAATAGAGAAAGCAAGGCAAAAGATTTGGCATTCGTATCTCTTTTTATTTAAAAGTTATGTCATTTCTAGTGTATTGAAATTTATGGTTTGCTTTGATTTTTGTTTGGGTTGTAACACAAGATCTATATCATTGGATTTTCTCTCCACACTCGAATTGTATTAGAGTTGTCGTGCCTTCATAATCTTTGTGTTGTGAGCTTTGTTGGCAAATCTCCAGCTTAACAGGTGAGTTATTCTCACCAGACAATATGTACATATATAACTAGTGAATTGACCCCTTTTGAATCTGTAAAATGCATTATCATCACTACGCCATAGATGGCCTACTGCAACGAAATTACAAGGTGTTGCTAGCTATAATGTAACGATAGGTATGCTGATTTTTGTCTATTACAACACTCGCTTCAAGGTGTTAGCATAGGTATCAACAAGATGTTGCAGTAGCTATAGATGTATTCAAATTAAAAAATTAATAAAATTAGCAATCCGCGTGAATACGATCCAACGGTCTACATTTAATCTGGTTGTTAAAATGGATCACCACTGCAATTTGCCCCAAAATTTCGTTTTACCACCTGAACTAGTTTAGAGTAGATCCCCTTTTCTCGTATGTGATAATGGCTGCTCCTATCTTGTTCCTCTTTTGCTCTGAAATTAGGGCTTTGGCCTCGTGTTCGCTCCTATGAGATTAGCTAGGGCTTCGGCCTTGTCTTCGCTCCTGTGAGATTAGCTAGGGCTTCGGCCTTGTCTTCGCTCCTATGAGATTAGTTAGGGCTTCGGCCTTGTCTTCGCTCCTGTGAGATTAGCTAGGGCTTCGTCCTTGTGCGATTAGGGCTTCGTCTAATATCGAAGGACCCGATTGATTGTCGATCGATTACAATTGCTGTTCTTCTGATTTGCTTTGGCAATCGATCGTCTCCTTGCTTTGAATACAGCTCCTTCGATTTTGCTTGAGTTCAACTGTGTATTCGGGTATGTAATTTGTTGCTTTTACTTTACTGTATTGCTTGCTTGAACTCGATACTATCTGCCGATGATGTTAATGTGTTTATATAGGGTTCGAACCCCTAGATTTACGTTCGTATATATCTGTTGACATCGGTCATTTAATTGATTGTTCATCGTGACTTTGCCTTTGACATTTAACTAGACTTCGGCAACTTGATTTGAATTGGTTGAACTTGCTACTGTTCGTGGTTGACTTTGGCTATGTCTGTTCATCCTGTAGCTTGAACTTGTAATATATCTTCTGGTTGACATCCTGTAGCTTGAACTTGTAATATATTTCACTTGAGTTTTTGTAGTCAAGTTGCTTCACCATACTGTTTCCATTGGTGCCACACACACTTGTGTACCTTTCTCTTTGTGCTTCACTTGTTCACTGAAACTGTTGTATCACTTATGTTTTCCATTATCATGTATATATATATGCATTCATGTATGTATATATGTGTTTGTTGTTGCACTTGAACATGTATATATGCACTGGTCCTTTGAGCCTGTTTGCACTGCCTATATATATACATGCTGTTTCACACATGTATATATGTATGGTTGCTTTCATATGGTAGCTGGACTTGCTCGAGTTCATATTTCTTATATTATCTGACTTCGGCCATTTTTGAAATTGCTGCAGCTCATTCACTTGACACTTCTGTTGGTCTGTATTTTTGAATATGGTTGGAGTTTTGGTTTAATTGTGAGTTTGAGTTCTTTTGTTGAGCTCTGTCCACTGTTGTTTTATGTTTGGCATACAAGTCTGGTATAGTTTGCTCTGACCAATTCATTGAGCATGCTGTTTATTTCTGTAGCATGCTTCTGTTTCATTTTTGTTCTTGTGCATTGTCAACTGCTTGGACCAAATTGTCACCCAAATAACTGAGGCAAATAATATTTTCAAAATTACATTTTATTTTATACTGCAAAAATATTTCCTTTTCAATTTTACTGCGTCAGTGTGTATTTTTGCAGATTGCTCAGATGTTGGATTCAATCTGAAATGGAGTTGAAGACAGGTTTCAAAGAAGGCTCGATCTTCCGAAATCGGATGAATCGGGCGGTGCCCACTTGTTTCAAAGAAGGTCGATCCCCGCCGGGACTGCGGTGCCCCGGACCCCCGCCGGCGCTGCGCCCGGACCCGCTTCTCGGCTCGCCTTCGGCTCGGCACTCGGCTCGCCTTCGGCTCGGCACTCAGCTCGTCATATATTTGTCAGTGTCGGTGTCTGTATAAATTGAAACTACATATGTAATGAGTGAACTGAGTGATGTAGTGAGGAATATCTGTATATGTGAATATCAGTGTTATTTATCATTGAATTGTAAAATAGTGGAGTCGGGAATTTGTACTATTTTAAATGTTGAAATAAAATATTTATTTAAATAAATTACTGTTTGAATATCAAATTCTGTGCAATAGCATTTTATTAAATAAATATTTATTTCTATTAAAAAATCAAATATGCTCTACATTGTGGGCCCCACAAATTCAGAAAATTAATATCTATAGCAACATTTTTGAATGTTGCTACATGCACCTATGGATGTTGCTATAGACCCAAATAGGATTCTATTGCAACAATATTTCTTATGTTGCCTTAGATAGTCAAAATGTTGCCTTTGAGGTCTGCGGCAACGCGGCAAAATGCAACACCGAGAAAGTGTTGCCTTTGCCCTTTTTTAGCCTTCAGCAACATTTTTTGGCACATCCTGCATCACTTCTTTGGTGTTGCAGTATGCAATCTATGGCGTAGTGCATGTTACACTTGCTATGTTATGATTTATGATGTTCACCAATGCTTAAACACCTATTATATTATATGTTACTGTTATATTATGTTGTTCTATTATTTTTATCAGTTTATCACACTACAAGTTCCCTTTAGATTAGAATCACTATGGGTTGAAATGATACATACCCGAACGGACTTTAGAATAGGAGAAAATCATTATGGGCTGAAATGATAGGCCTGAATGATTTTCAATTATTTTTAATTTCCTTGGGATTGCGGGTTTGAAATGATCAAACCCGGGTTTTCTTTGTAAATTACGGGTTGAAATGATATATTACCCGTATCACTTTACCTAGACTAGAAATGAAATACAGACCCGTTGTTAAAAATGTTTTTATAAAAATCTTAAAAATATTTTTGAAATGTAAATATTATAATATTTGATTTAAACTAAATAAAAAAATGATTTATATAAGCATTATTGATTTTTTGAAAATTTATAAGTGAAATAAATTATTGGTAAAACTAGAAAATTTGAAATGTAAGTTATTTTGGGAAATTTTAATTGGGTGATAATTGGAATTTAAATTAAATATGAAATGTGACAACTTCATGATAATTTGGATTAAAGTGAATTTAAATGATTTTTATATTATATTAATAATTTTGAATAAAGTTAAAATGTGAAATGAATGAATATTTAAGTTGAAATTTTGAAATATAACTAAAATTGGAAATTTGTGAATTTGGCTTAAGAGTGAATTTTAAGTTAAGTAAATAAAAATGGAATTAAGTTATATTTGAAAATTTAAAATTAAGTGTTAAGTTAATTTAATTTAATGAATTTATAATTTAAAATTGGAATTTAATAAGTGAATTATTATTAAATTTTGATTTTTGAATGGAGGTTTAACTTTATAAAATCATGAATATAAGGGTATTTGAATGATTATATATGATTTTATAAGTTAAAAATGATTTATATAAAAATATAATTGTTTGTGAAATTATACTGAATATTTGAAGTTAATTAACTGCATCTCTGAAATGCTATTAATTCTAATGTAAATGATAATACAACATTTGTAAATGCTGTAGTTGATAATAATGAACCAAATGGCTAAATTTAATTAAAGGCTATTATAGCATTTTTGTAAATGTTATAATGGTTGAATTTAACTAAGTTTATTTGAAACTAATGTAACCATATTACAGAATTTTAAATGCTGTCTTTTGTTAAATTGAACTATTTTAAATGTGACTTTCCGTAGCATTTTCTAAATGCTGCGAAAGTTGAAATTTCATTGTTTTAATTAATTTAAGTGAACGAATGAACTTTGAAAAGTTAAATTTTTGGAAATTTAAAATTTTAATTATTAAATATACTAACTTCATTTTTATGATTTAAAATGAAGTAATTTGTTTCGAAATATAAATTATTTTGAAATATAATATTTTGATATTTTGAAATGGATTTTATAAGGATATTGAATTTTGAAATGATATTTTATTTCGAAGTATAAAATACCATTTTGAAATTTTAACCACGGGATGTATTTAATTTTTAGTTTAACTGATCCTTAAAGGATGGGCGATCCCAAGCATCTTTTGAGTTATTGTGCATTTCTACTACAGTTCACTTGAGTTGGTTTACATTATATAAGTATATATTGTCCTGACTCGAGTGTTTTTTGTTTTACTTTACGCTCGGGTCAGCCTGAGTATTTACAGCTTAGCTTTGGATTTCTTTCTGGAGCTAGGAATCGCTGGAGATTCTGCTTGTCTAGTTATCTGTTCCTTTCAATTTAGTTGTTCTATTTCAGTTCTGGTATTCATAAACTTCTATTTATTTGAGATTTCTATTGTATATGTTTTCAAGCAGATATTATGTATTATGTTTTGAGAGTTTGTTATAGTAGCTTCATGAACTACTATGGTTTTTATATTCCGCTGCGAGTTATTCTGATATGTTTTGTGTTTGTGATTCTGTGTATTTGATTTCATTTGCTCCAAATTTATTTACAATCTGTTATTTTGAATTATTCAAGCCAGACATGTGTGGATTATTGTCGATTTGAATGGTCCAAAATATCGGGTCGTTACAGAATCGCTCCTGTTTTAGCCACCTTATGCTAACTCACGAGAGTTAGGTCCACGTAAATACCTTAGGATCGTCGCCACCATCCTACTTCATTCTGGAATCTCCACCGCGTACACAGTTGTTAAAGTGGTTTTCGGTATCGATAGAGAGTATGTCCATATCCGATCCCGGTCTCTTTAACAACCAATCGTTATTATAACCCGTGGTTATAAATTCAAAATGGTTTATATTTCAAATCAAAACATATTCATTTTAAACCATTTAAATTCGATGTCAATATCCTTCAAAATAATATTCATTTCCAAAGTTGTAGCATTTCTAAGTTCATTCATTCAATTATAACAATTTCAAAACATTGTAATTTTAGCATTCGTAACACTTTGAAAATGTGATAATTCTTATATTAGCATTCGAAATCATCAACTTTTCAGAAACAGTATCACTTAGAAACTGTTACTATAGATAGTAGTATTTCAGAAATATAGTCTTTTTTGGAAACAGCAGCACTTAGAAGATGTACTACAGATATAGTATTATTTTAGAAAACAGTATATTTCAGAAACAGCAGCACTTATAAAACGCTACCTTTAAACCACAGCATTTCAGAAATGCTGCCAATACAAATCTGAGATTTTCTATAACATTTCATAAACATTAAAATTTCAGTTTTCACCATTTTTAACTTATAAAACATACATCACTTTTCAAAATTATTTATTTGGATATCACTTCACTTATGATTTAATAAAATAAAATTTTATAAATAAAATATCCAAATTTAACCATAATTCATTTATTAAGTCAAAATTACATTTATATTGCTTAACTTTTAATTTAACAAACAACTAAATATTTTATTTACTTTTAAAAATATCCATTTCATAAATAAAATATTTTATTTCTAAGTTAAGCCAAAATTTCCATTTCAAATCAACTTTCAATTATTAAGTCAAATCACATTTAAATTTTACATCTTAATCACTTATTGACTTATACAATTTTTAACTTATAGAAAATCACTATAAAATTTATTTAAATCATTTTAAAATCAAATTAAGTTAAAATCCCATATATTTTATACTCCAAATACTTAGAATTTTTAGAAAATATTTATATTTAAAATTAACCACGGGTTTGTATAATATTTTCTAACCTAGGTCAAGTGATACAAATAATATATATTATTTCAATCCGTAATGAATTAAAATCTCGGGTTTTATCATTTCAAATCCGCAATCCCAAGTCAAATAAAAATTTCTCGAGCCTATCATTTCAGCTCATAACGACTTTTCCCTATTCTAAAGTGCGTTTGGATATGTATCATTTCAACCCATAGTAAGGGAACTTGCAGTGTGAGAAACAGAAATATAAATATAAACAGTAAAACATAGCAGGTCATAACAAGTGATGAAACATGTATATAATCAGGTATATAATCTGGTTATAACATCATATAATATCACATCACTGGCATATATGAAATTACTATCAGCAAGGCATATCACTACTACAATTCACATGACTTTGTTTCACAATTTTATAAGTACAAAGTCGAGAGTGATAACTCACCTTCGAAAGCTAGAGATGACAATTTCGAGACACACAACCAAACACCGAAAAGCGCGACAAAGCACGACTAGATTCGAGTAGATGGAGAGCCAAGATCCGAGTCTTGTAAACAACAAATACAAACATACATAAGAGAAAGATTCAACACAAAAGAATAGAAATTAAACAATGTATAATATGAATCAAAATGAAATAAAATGGCTTAACCAAGTGTAAGTGGGCTCGGTCACTTTCAAATAGGCTTGACCATCATAAAAATGGCTCGGACATGATTAGATTTGTGGCATATAGGCTCGGCCATGGTCAGAAAAGGCACGGCTATGGATTGGAATGTGAAGAGATAGTGGTTACATGAAGGCAAAAGGTCATGGAAGGTAAAGAGGCAAGGGCATGTTGATGTTTGGGTTCGGCCCTATGCTAAAGTGGTTCGGCCTGGGTGCTAAGATCTAGATTAGGTCAGATCATCATCAAGAGTTGTACGGCCTGGAGATGCCTTTGGTCACGGCAAGGGGATGTGATGGAGGAACTAGTGGTGGCCGAGGCAAGCAAAAGGAAGGGGATGAATATAGTGGGTTCGGCTAAGGTTTGCAAGGCAATTTTGTGATGGGTTTGGATCTATGTGGTCACGGCATGGCATGGGGATGGTGTTGAGATGGTGGTGGCCGGTCATGGGTGGTGGTGAAGTGGTGAGATGGTCGGCAATATGAGGCATGATGGCCGAGCATAGCATGAGGCAAAACGAAAGAAAAGAGAAAAGGAAAAGAGAAAATGAAGCCATGAAACTTACTTTAATTTTTCTTAAGAAATGAAATGAGAAAGAGGATGAGATGAGAAGTTTTGTACGGCTAAATGGATGAAAATGGACGGCTAAGTATTGGAAAAGGCATCACTTCACATTAATGAAAAGAAACCTATGTCTCTTGGATTTCCAAAGCCATTTGTCAAGCCCAAAACAAAACAAGTTCAAAACCCAAACTAAATCAAAGTCCAAACCAAAATAAAAATAGAAATAAACATAGAAAATATAGACAATAAAATACTGAAAATAATTTCTTGTAAAACGCTGAATTTGTCAAATTTTAAAAAGTATAAAACAGAATTTAACAAAACGAAAAGCAGAACGAATATCAGAAACAAATACTGTTTCAAAGAAAAAGATTATAATAAAAAATTAAATTTACAAATTTCAACTGAAAATCAAAGTTTGACAAAAATTGAACAAAGTATAAAATTTTCAGAAAATCATTATTTTATTATATTTGGAAAAATAAATTAACAATAAATACCAAAATTTCATTATAAAATTCCAAAATTTCAATTTAAATGATTTAAAATAAATTGTTTTCAAGTAAATTAATTTTAAAATATTTGTTAAAATTTATGGGTTGTTACACTCTCCCCCACTTAAAACTTTTCGTCCTCGTAAAGGAACGAGACACAGAAAACAAAGAAAGATAAGATAAGAATAATGAATAGTACCTGAAACAAACAATTTCGGATTCGAAGCATGTATTCTCTCCTCCGTTTCCTAGGTACAATCCCGATCATCAGTACTCCACTACACTTTGACCAGATTAATATATTTCCTTCTCAGCTGCTTCGTACCTCTATAGACAATACGAAGTGGCTTCCTCTCGACAGTTAGATTAGGATGAATATCCAAACTCTCGAGAGCAGAAGGCTAAACAATAAGGGATGGATCATGAAGATACTGGCGAAGATGCGAAACATGGAATACATTATGCACTCCAGAAAACTTCTCAGGCAAATCCAGACGATAAGCTAAAGAACCAATCCTCTCCAAGATGCAGAAAGGACCAATGAACCTAGGAGCAAGCTTCCCTCTATGACCAAAACGAATCACATTCCTTAAGTGAGAGACCTTAAGGAAAACTAGATCACCAACGAAAAACTCCAAACTCCTCCTATGCCTATCTACGTACTTCTTCTGCCTATCCTGAGCACTCCTCATCTTCCTCTTAATCTCCTCAACTCTCTCAGAAGCCTCCAGAATCATATCAAGACCAAGAACCAAACGATTACCGAATTCAATCCAGCAAGATGGAGACCTGCAAGGTCGTCCGTAAAGAGCAGCAAATGGAGACATTGCAATACTAGCCTAAATTCAAAAGACAAAATGAGATAGAAAAAAGATTAAGACAAGATAAAAGGTAAAAGATTGAGATTATACCTGATAACTATTGTTATAGGTGAATTCGACAAGATGGAGATGATCTTCCCAAGATCCTCCATAATCAAGAACACGAGCACGAAGAAGATCCTGTAAAATCTGATTCACTCTTTCCGTTTGACCGTCGGTCTGTGGATGGTAAGCAGTGCTCAGATTCAGATGAGTACCCAAAGATTCCTGAAAATCTTTCCAAAACTGACTGGTAAAGATGGGATCCCGATCACAAACAATACTGACAGGAACCCCATGGAGATGAACAATCTCCCTCATATAGATCTCAGCCAAACTAGAAGCAGAACATGTAGACTTGACCGGAATGAAATGAGCTGACTTGGTCAATCTATCCACAATAACCCAAATACTCTCATTACCCCTCCTAATCCTCGGTAATCCATCAATAAAATCCATAGAAACTTGTTCCCATTTCCAATTGGGAACCTCAAGGGGCTGCAACAAACCATGGGTCTTCTGATGATCGGCCTTGACTTGCTGACAAGTCGCACACCTACTAACAAAAATGAAGATATCACGCCTCATGCCTCTCCACCAATACAACTTCTTTATATCCTGATACATCTTGGTCACTCCTGGATGAATAGAAAGTCTGGATCGATGATTTTCCCAAAGTAACTCATGTCTCAATCCATCAACATTCGGGACACAAATCCGATTATTAATCCTCAAAATCCCTCTATCATCGATCTGAGCTCCACTACCATCAAGACTACTACCTCCAACCCTGCTACGAACATTCTCCTTAATAAGACTAAGCATCTGATCCTTATCCTGCTTAGCCATGATACGATCCAAAAGAGGAGAAGAAACAACAAGTTGACACAACATCGCCTTCTTCCGACTCAAAGCATCTGCCACAACATTAGCTTTCCCAGGGGTATAGTTGATGTCGAGGTCATAAGAAGCAAGAAACTCTAGCCACCTAACTTGTCTCTGATTCAAATCATTCTGGGTGAAAATATACCTCAAAGACTGATGATCCGTAAAAAGCTCAAACTTAGTTCCCAAAAGATGATGCCTCCAAAGCTTCAATGCATAAACCACAGCAAGCAATTCCAAATCATGAGCAGCATAATTGGCTTCATGGGTCTTCAACTGACGACTGGCATAAGCAATGACCTTCCCATCTTGCATCAGAACATGTAACGACCCGCTATTTTGGACCATTCAAATCGACAATAAATCCACACATGTCTGACTTGAATAATTCAAAATATCAGATTGTTAATTTAAATTTGGCAAAACTCAGCATATGCAGTAAATAAATCAATCACATAATCACAGACACAGAGTAATACAATAATACGCAGCGGAATAGATAAAATAGTAGTTCATGAAGCTACTATATAAACATCAGAGTTAGAAATAAAATACAACAGAATATCTCAAATGCAGTGAAGTCTCCAGTACAACAGATGACTTCTCTGAACAAATCAACTAGAAGAGCTGAAAGCTGAGGCGATAGTTGGATCTCCAAAGGAAGCTCCAAACTCCAAGGGTGAGTCTCAAATGCTGTATCACTCGGTCTGACCCGAGCGTAAAGCAAAACACAAAACACTCGAGTCAGGATTAACATTCTTATATAAATAAATCCAACTCAAGTGAAATATCAATTGAAATACGAGTAACTTAAAGGATGTTGGGATAACCATCCTCTAAGGATCTGTAGAACTATCTACAAGGTGGGAATATACACTATGACACCGTGGCCATTTCAATTTAATTTATACTTCAAAACCCCAAATATCATTTCATTTCAAATATAACTATTTTCCAAAATAGTATATATAGGTTAAATAATTTATAAAATAAAGTATTTATAATTTCCTTAAGTTCCATAAATCGGTTCAAATCAACTCAATTTCCAAATTCAAATTTATTCAAAGTTCAATTCATCAATTTAATTCATTTCTAAACAGATCATTTAAATTTTCAATATATATTTCAAAGCTTTAATATTCAACAATTTCAAAGTTAAATTTAACAGTTTTAAATAGCTCTTGATTTAACTTCATTTATTATTTAATCAGGGAATATTCACTTAATAAATTCAATATCATTTAACTAGCCTTAAATTTCATTTTTACTAAATATTTCCTTAAATTTATTTAAACAAGAAATATTCATTAAATTATTTAAATCAAACTCAAGTTATAAATCATATCTTACATCTCAATTTCAATAAGTTTCAAATCGGTTTAATTAAATAAAATTCTTTATTGAATACAATTTCAACTAAATTCAAATTATCTTCCCCACCTCAACTTATTCAAATTATTACAAAATCTATTTTGAAATGTATTTTAAATACTCAACATATTATATGTATTTAAATCCATCATTCCCATTTATAAATAATAATTTAAGGCTCAACATTTATTAAAACCATATGTTTCTTTCCAAAACCATAAAATTCATTTTCAAAATATTTTATATATGAACCAACGGTGTCTGTATATATACATCATATGGTTAAGTGATACGGATATTTATCATTTCAATCCGAAATTTAAATATATACGGGTAGATATCATTTCGACCCGTAATCCCAATTTCAATTCAAATGAAAATCGCTTGGGTTTATCATTTCAACCCATAACGAAATTCTCCTATTCTAAAGTCCGTTCGGGTATGTATCATTTCAACCCATAGTGAATTCTAAACTACAGGGAACTTGCAGAGTGATAACAGATACAAAAAAATATAACAGTAGGCATATATCATCAGTATAAATAACAGATACGGGTGTCAGATGTCACAGGTGAACAGATATAAATAATAGTAATAACAGGCATATAATACTAGATACTGGTGTCAGATGTCACAGGTGAACAGTTATGGATAATAGCATATATAACAATGTAAATAACTACAGCAGCATATTTCAATTGTCGTTTCCATTGAAATCAAATTTAATAAATAAAAGAACGTTAATCGTGAGTGATTGCTCACCTTTCGAGGCTAGAGAAAATGACACGGATACGCACACTGAAATTCGAATGACTAATCGAAGCAAAGCAAAACCGGCACGAATCCAACGATCAAAGCTGATAATAAGGATAGACGGAACAAATCAGAACGGGGTTGATAAAGATAATCGGAATCATCTTAATAGAATAGAAATTATATATATATATAATTATTTCCAAGAAATCAATATTTAAGTTAAAAGCAAGTATTAACACAACATATATATATAATTAAAAATCATTTTTTTTAAACCCATACTTACCAATAAACTCATATATTTTTTCCAAATTCAAAAAAATAAAAACCAAAACATCAAAATCTCACCTAGTTCACACATCTTATTGGATTCTAATAATTCTAATATATCTACGGTTCACGAAACTAACATTTATATAACATAAACATTTTACTACTTATATAAATTAACAGATATTTGTCTATAACAGATAGTTCACAGAACATATTAATATAATATGTTATTTGTATATATACATAACTTTTCCATGAGAACAACAAGCAAACCCCAACATATGTCATGCGGCTTATAGATTTACAAACGTATATATCTTATAGCAGATAAAAATTTGAAGTAAACTGAGTTCAAATCAAACAGGCTGTATACAACTCAATGTAACTGTTTAAGTAAATTAAAATTCAACCTTCATTTCAACACAATAGACAGAACCTATATGAATATTTTATAGACTAACTCATATATATCTTAGGCCAGCCGATTTGATATTTAAAAATCAGATATTTTAAAACTCTATATAACTTACGTACATACATGTATATATAACTAAACATAAGTTGATGTGTAATAACTAATATATAAACTTTATACTTATAAAACAGAATATATATATTTATAAAACAGAGTACGTACAAAAGAAAAAAAAAACAACTAATATGTAACCTCTGTTGCACTAACATATATATAGTACATCCTATATGCAGACCAGACTTATACACGCATCAACACCCACTTCCATATATAACTAAATTAGAATATAAACCAGAAATCATAACATACTTCTTAATATAAATTGTAATAAAAGATTTGAATATAAAACACGTGTGTTAAATCACATATATATTTAAAACTGTAAATATATAAATACTTAATAATCATAAAAAAAAATTAAAGGTGAAGAATGAAAGATTTAAACAGGCAGGTAGAGATGCCACATGATTTCAAAAATATACATAGTAGACATACTTTTATATATATAAAAAAAACGAAAGAGAAGGCTTACGGCAGTGGCAGGCTGGAGTGCGCGCTGCATGATGCATTCTCGGGTTGGAGGAGATGATGGTGATTGTTCGATACTTGCAGGCAGTTGCTAGGCGGAGCTGTGGGTTGATCTATGGTGGCGAACTACATGTAGTGGAGGGGCGGATCTAGGTTGCAGGTTGGAGCAGTGGGAAGGCGGAGGCGCGTGGAAACAGGGTCAGGGCGAGGGGATGTTGGCCAGAGGGTGGTCTCGGCATGGGGAGGATCGGCACTAGGCGAGTGGGGTGGTGCTGCCTAGGGCCTACATGGATGCTCGACGGTGTGACGTGAAGGTAGTGGGCGAGGCGGAAGGCGGATGTCGTGCTCGGGGTGTTGGAATTGGCGGAGGTCAGTGTCAGGCCGAGATCATGGGTGTTGATGGTTGCGTCGTGGAAAGGTCAGGGAAAGGAAAACAAAAGTAAAATAAAAGAAAGAGGAGAAGAGCTTCAGGGAGGAGAACAAGATTTAAGCCTGGGTTTGAGAATGAAACGTGAGCGACTGAAAAGGCAGATGTGAATAAATATAAAGTTAATTGAATAGCAACGGTCCCCTTAGATTTAGCTGACTCATTCAAGTAGATTTAATTGGACAGCCTGTTTTGAATTGGAAACGTAAAGGGAAAAACACAATTTTACGGTACCGTTACACGAACAGTTTATAGTTTCCGATGCGTACCGGACCTCAAAAATACAGAAATAAATATACCATTGAGATCAGCATGACGAGACGATCAAAACGGTATACAGATATTAGTGGTACGATCATCCGATCAAAAGTCGATAATCGGTGTCGATATACGTTGCTATTCCGTACGGAAAAATCCAAACGGAGCTAGAAACGTCCGAATTTCGCGAAACGAATTTCGCAGTCTGATTCAGAATGACCTGAATAAATTTTCTCCTGTTGACATATTTTGGTTTCGGAAAACTTTTAAATTCACTATTATTAACCGGTTTGATTTGAAATGAAATTTTACCGGAAAATAAACTTCAATATTATCAGATGAAAATTTACCAGTTGCTATATTAAAATAGACGTATTCCAAATAATAAATTTTTAATTTCAAATTTTATTGTTTAAAATTTCACAAATTTCCAGTTAAATATACTTTTAAAACCATTAAATTTTACGGGTCGTTACAGAACAGCTCCCAAACCTTTACGACTAGCATCAGTATATACCGTTAATCCCTCATTTCCATTTGGAACGGTAAGAACTGGTGTGGAAGTAAGCTTGCGCTTTAACTCATTGAATGCAGCTTCACACTTATCATTCCATATAAACTTAGCATTCTTACAAGTCAAAGCAGTGAGAGGTGCAGCAGTCCGAGTAAAATTCTCAATGAATCTCCGATAATAACCGGCAAGGCCCAGAAAACTACAGATATTAGATGGAGTCCTAAGAGTTTCCCAATCCATAAATAGAATAGGGAAAAATAAGAACCACAAAGAATGATAGAAAAATTGAATTACAAAAGAAAGGTGAGAAGAGGTAGACTTACATTGATCGCAGCGATCTTGACTGGATCAACAGAAACTCCATTACTAGAAACAATATGTCCAAGGAATCGGACTTCATCCTTCCAGAAATGGCATTTAGAGAATTTAGCTTTCAATTGGTGAATCCTAAGAGTCTCCAGAACAGAATTCAAATAGACCTTGTGCTCCTCCTCATACTTAGAGAAGACAAGAATACCATCAACGAAGACCAGAACAAACTTATTAAGAACATCACGAAAAACACGATTCATCAAATCAACAAAGAAAGCAGGGGCATTAGTCAAACCAAAAGGCATAACTAACCACTCATAGAAACCATCCTCAGTATGGAAAGCAGTCTTGGGAATACTTTCCTCAGCAACTCTGAGCTGGTGGAAACCTGTGGCAAGATCAAGCTGAGAGAAAACAGTAGCACCATAAAGCTGATCGAACATATCATTGATACAAGGCATAGGATATATCTGTTCTTCATAGTGAGCTAGTTCAGCTCCCTATAATCAACACACATCCTCAAAGAACCATCGGACTTAGTGACGAAAACCACTGCTGCTCCCCATTCAGAATGACTAGGTCTGATCAGAGCCTTGGAGAACAAGTCCTCAATTTGTTTCCTCAACTCAACCTTCTCACGGGGTGCCATTCTTTTGGGAGGAAGAACTACAGGTCGAGCTCCAGGAATAAGATCAATGCGGAAATCAATTTCCCGCTTAGGAGGTAAAGAAGAAACTTCACCAAATACATCGGGATAGAGCTTAACCACAAGAGTTGAATCAAGATCACCAGGAGAAGAATCCAAAGAGAAAATAAAACTGCCAGCAAAATCCTGAGGCATACAGCACTGGATTATCAAAGAATTACCCCGATCATCAACAAGAGAAACGGTTCGGGTTTTACAAGAGATAACGTCTTCATGCCTCTTTTGCCAATCACCTCCAAGCAACAAATTAAAAGCATCGAAACCAAGAATATAGAAATCACCAGAAAATCTATGGCCAGAATAGAGAAGTTTCACTTGATTACAAATCCTACTAAGGTTCGCGGGACCCCCAATAGGATTAGTAATACATAAAGGTACAACTGCAAACTTGGGTGAAAGAAGATGCTCAAACTTATCACAAAGATCCACATAAATAAAACTATACGAAGCTCCAGTATCAAATAAAACATGAACAGGAAAATCAAACAAAGTAAAGGTGCCCTGAAGAGTACCTTGGGAATCACTAGGAGCAGATGGAGTAGACGGAGCAGGAGTGGAAGAAGTCATGGCAAAGACTCCAAATGTCTTGCCTTTCTGATACATAGGACAATTATTCTTGAAATGACCAGGCTGCAGACAGACATGACAGAGATTGTTCCTGGTATCCTGAGGTGGAGGAACAGCAGCACCAACTGAAGTAGGGCAACTATTGGCATAGTGTCCCCTCTGATCACACTTGAAACAAGTGATAGAAGATAGGTCGATAGGATGCTTCCGAGGAGTAGATCCTAAACCAGGATTCTTGAGCCAATTCTGCTTCTGCTGATGGAAATTAGGCTTCCTCTTCTTAGGGTTGCCATAACCAGGCTGAGATGGAGAAGCACGAGGAACAGAAGCTACCCTAGAAGTGGGATTCTCATACCTAATGGCCATGTCCATCAACTCTGTGAATGTATCATGAACATGAGAAATGAGATGATCATAAAACTCTGGGCGAGCTCCAGCTATAAATTTCTCATTCTTCTTAAGAGAGGTGTCAATCAGGCCAGGACCAAACTTGGAAAGTTCATTGAACTTCCGCTCATACTCAGAAAATGACATGCTCCCTTGCTTAAGATCCATAAACTCCCTGTATAGCTGGGATTTCCCGGCTTCTGGCATCCACTTTGCCACAAAAAGCCTCCCTGGAAAAAGATAGATAAGCTTAAGATAGATTTCAAAGAGAAAAACTGAACAAAACACAAGACAACACAAGAAGATACCTAAACTGCTCCCAAGAAATATCTGCCTCCACAGTCTGAGCTGTGACAGACTCCCACCAATCTTGGGCTGCCTCCTGAAGCTGCCAAGCTGCCAACTGACGCTTCTGAGCATCAGTAATCTCCAAACGAGTAAAAATCCTCTCCAGACTCCTCAACCACTACTGAGCCTCTACGATGCTCTCAGATCCAGTAAACTTGGTGCCACCAAGCTGAGTGAATTCCTTGCAAAGAGTGGTGAACCTGATGGGTGCAACAGGCTCTGGAACTGGGGCAATACCACGACCCCTACCTCTGGCATTCCTACGATTCATGCTGAAAAATCAAGAATGAATTTTAGGACAAAGGTAAAACAGAAACACAAAGATAAGATTCAACTAGAATGGGAATCCTAATCAAAGAATTCAAATAAACAAGGTGGATTCGGAAGGAATGAAGTTAAGAAAATGAGATTTTAAACAAGAAAATTTTATATCCAAAATAATCTTTTAAAAATCCTTTAAAATCAATTGAAAATCATTTATACTTAAAAATACGTTCTCTCATAAAGAAATGATTCTAAGATTGATTTCACACATTCTAGGGTAATTCTACCCTATCTCTAATGAGTTTTTTTGCTCCATAGGCTAAGGTTTGCCTAAAACCAAAGCTCTGATACCAAATGTAACGAACCACTATTTTGGACCATTCAAATCGAAAATAAATCCACACATGTCGGACTTGAATAATTCAAAACAATAGATTGTAAATAAATTTGGAGCAAATAAAACCAATCACAGACACAGAATATCAGAATAACTCGCAGCGGAAATAAAATGCATAGTGGTTCATGAAGCCACCACAATACATCGTCTCAAAACAGATACAAAATACCATAGTCTGAAAAACAGATACAACAGAAGTCTGAATACATAAGTTCACAAATACATAAGCAAAGCTAAATGAAATAACTGAAATGGAAAGACAACAAGGTAGAAAAATAAACTCCAGCCAATCTCTAGCTCCAGAAGGTGAATCCAAAGCTGTGGTACTCAGGCTGACCCGAGCATAAAGCAAAACACAAAACACTCGAGTTAGGACATACATACTTATACAATGTAAATCAACTCAAGTGAACTGTAATAGAAATGCATCAATAATTTAAAGGATGCTTGGGACCGCCCATCCTCTAAGGATCCGTTAAACTATCTACTATGTAGTAAGATACGCTATTATAATCTACAGTAAACTATACTATTTAAAAATAGCGTCAAGGCTTTACATTTTCCACCTTAACACATTTTTAGGTTTGCCAATAGTCTATACAGTACCGTAATACCCCGTAAACTGGAGCTACCAGAGAATACTTCATAGGTACGACACAAATCAAATTCGTAGTAAAGCATGCTATGGTAGGTGACACGGCACAACGAGGCAATGCCAGGGTAGATATACCAATTACACATACGGACTGTTGGTAACCCAAAGCCCTAGTAATCGCCCAACTCGAGCCACACTCCCGAATCAAGAGGTGCACCCAATCAATCACAAAGTAATAGAATGGTATATGATGGAATGTGTCTGATAAGAGAAGCCACCTCATTAGCCGGAATCGCTCCTGTTTTAGCCACCTTATGCTAACTCACGGGAGTTAGGTCCACGTAAATACCTTAGGATCGTCGCCACCATCCTACTTCATTCTGGAATCTCCACTGCGTACACAGTTGTTAAAGTGGTTTTCGGTATCGACAGAGAGTATGTCCATATCTGATCCCGATCTCTTTAACAACCAATCGTTATTATAACCCGTGGTTATAAATTCAAAATGGTTTATATTTCAAATCAAAACATATTCATTTTAAACCATTTAAATTCGATGTCAATATCCTTCAAAATAATATTCATTTCCAAAGTTGTAGCATTTCTAAGTTCATTCATTCAATTATAACAATTTCAAAACATTGTAATTATAGCATTCGTAACACTTTGAAAATGTGATAATTCTTATATTAGCATTCCAAATCATCATCTTTTCAGAAACAGCAGCACTTAGAAACTGTTACTGTAGATAGTAGTATTTTAGAAATATAGTATTTTTCGGAAACAGCAGCTCTTAGAAGATGTTACTGCAGATATAGTATTATTTCAGAAAACAGTACATTTTCAGAAACAGCAGCACTTAAAAAATGCTACCTTATAGATAGTAGTATTTGGAAAAACAGTACATTTTCATAAATAGCAGCACTTATAAAACGCTACCTTAAAACCACAGCATTTCAGAATTGCTGCCAATACAAATCTGAGATTTTCTATAACATTTCAAAAACATTAAAATTTCAGTTTTCACCATTTTTAACTTATAAAACATACATCACTTTTCAAAATTATTTATTTGGATATCATTTCACTTATGATTTAATAAAATAAAATTTTATAAATAAAATATCCAAATTTAACCGTAATTCATTTATTAAGTCAAAATTACATTTATATTGCTTAACTTTTAATTTAACAAACAACTAAATATTTTATTTACTTTTAAAAATATCCATTTCATAAATAAGATATTTTATTTCTAAGTTAAGCCAAAAATTCCATTGCAAATCAACTTTCAATTATTAAGTCAAATCACATTTAAATTTTACATCTTAATCACTTATTGACTTATACAATTTTTAACTTATAGAAAATCACTATAAAATTTATTTAAATCATTTTAAAATCAAATTAAGTTAAAATCCCTTATATATTATATTCCAAATACTTAGAATTTTCAAAAAATATTTATATTTAAAATTAACCACGGGTCTATATAATATTTTCTAACCTAGGTCAAGTGATACGGATAATATATCATTTCAATCCGTAATGAATTAAAATCCCGGGTTTTATCATTTCAAACCCGCAATCCCAAGTCAAATAAAAATCGCTCGAGCCTATCATTTCAGCTCATAACGACTTTTCTCTATTCTAAAGTCCGTTCGGGTATGTATCATTTCAACCCATAGTGAGGGAACTTGCAGTGTGAGAAACAGAAATATAAATATAAACAGTAAAACATAGCAGGTTATAACAAGTGATGAAACTGGTATATAATCAGGTTATAACATCATATAATATCACATCACTGGTATATATGAAATTACTATCAGCATGGCATATCACTACTACAATTCACATGACTTTGTTTCACAGTTTTATAAGTACGAAGTCGAGAGTGATAACTAACCTTCGAAAGCTAGAGATGACAATTTCGAGACACACAACCAAACACCGAAAAGCACGACAACGCACGAGTAGATTCTAGTAGATGGGGATCCAAGATCTGAGTCTTGTAAACAACAAATACAAACATACATAAGAGAAAGATTCAACACAAAAGAATAGAAATTAAACAATGTATAATATGAATCAAAATGAAATAAAATGGCTTAACCAAGTGTAAGTGGGCTCGGTCACTTTCAAATAGGCTTGACCATCATAAAAATGGCTCGGCCATGATTAGATTTGTGGCATATAGGCTCGGCCATGGTCACAAAAGGCACGGCTATGGATTGGAATGTGAAGAGATAGTGGTTACATGAAGGAAAAAGGTCATGGAAGGTAAAGAGGCAAGAGCATGTTGATGTTTGGGTTCGGCCCTATGCTAAAGTGGTTCGGCCTGGGTGCTAAGATCTGGATCAGGTCAGATCATCATCAAGAGTGGTACGGCTTGGAGATGCCTTTGTTCACGGCAAGGGGATGTGATGGAGGAACTAGTGGTGGCCGAGGCAAGCAAAAGGAAGGGGATGAATATAGTGGATTCGGCTAAGGTTTGTGTGATAACCCTGATTTTTGTGAATAATTTCATAAGTTAATTTAGTTTATAATTGTTTAAAAATCACATTGAAAAGATTGGAATGGGAAATTGAATTGCAGGTACATGGTTTAAAACATGTACATGTGCACAAGACAATGTACACATGTACACAGATTTCTGTGTAATAAAATTTAGCAGAAATCAATAAATAAATTAAAATAACTAATTTAGAAATACATATGCATGAACATAGAATTTTGTCTTTAAATAAAATATAGTACAAAGAAAATAAGAGCTAGGCTGAAATAAACTTAAAATTATTTAAAGAAAGAAAGAAAAATAAAAGACTTAGGTATACATATGTTATACATGTATACAGTCAACCAATTTCTGGAAGAAAACAGAAGTTACATGGAAATGGCATGAGTCCTTAAACAAACACTTTATCTATTTCCAGTAATTTCTTTAATTAAGAAAAATAAGAAGTCATGCATATGCCATGACCGGGGAAAATTGAAAGGGAGAAGCTGATTTCTGAAAAGGAAGACAAGGACAACATACCCTTTTATTTTCTTGAATCAAACCAGAGGCAGGCTATGTTTTGTATGGGGTAGAACTGACATTGGGTAATTCCATAAACCCTAGTAACAGCCAAGATTTATATAAAAGGTGTAACGACCCGGAATTTTGGACCATTCGCGTCCATTATAAGTGTATAGGTAGACACTCATGCCGGAGTTGAATTGCTCAAAATACCGCGTTGTTAATTTAAATTTGGCAAAACTGAACATATACAGTAAATAGATATAATCACAGATCACAGACACAGAGTAATAAATGCAGCGGAAATAAAAGAGATAGTAGTTCATGAAGCTACTATATGAATATATAAAATACATCAGAGTTTACAACAGAAGAGTAATACGATACATCAGATACAAATCAGAATGCATCACTGGAATCATCGAATACTGAAAGCAGAATAGATGGCTGGATCTTCAAGCAAAGCTCCAACTCCAATGGTGAGTCTCGAATACTGGTACACTCAGTCTGACCCGAGCGTAAAGCAAAATACAAAACACTCGAGTCAGGATTAACATTCTTATATTAATAAATCCAACTCAAGTGAAATAGCAATTGAAATACAAGTAACTCAAAGGATGTTTGGAATAACCATCCTTTAAGGATCCGTCAAACTATCTACTATGTAGTAATGTACGATAAGTAGATAATGTCTATCAGTAATATAAAAAGATATCAAAATAGCGTTAAGTCATGGCCCATTCCACCCTTAACACATTTTTATTCCCAAAAGCATATACAAGACCGTAGTTTCCCCAAAACCGGAAGTCACCAGAGGGCAATCCATATACTAAAGGTACAAATCAAAATCGTAGTGGTCGCGCATAGGATAATCAGTATGACAAGGTACATGAGGCGATACCAACTAGGATACTAGTAGTTGCCTGATCCGGACTGATGTTGGGCATAGCAGCTACTACCCCAACACCGCGAAACAACACTCCCATAATCGAGGGGTGCACCCAAATCGAATCACAAAAGTAATAGATATGGTATCGAAGAAGTGTGTCCGCTAGAGATGGCGATCCTCAATGGCCCGGCGCGGCTCCTGTTTTAGTCATGTCAAGGGTCATCCAAAATCGTTCTCTTTCTTCAGTCAACGCGTTCATCAAAACCATCCACTTCGTTCTGGATCAACACTCCGCGTATAATTATTAAAGTGGTTTCGGTTCAGATAGAGAGTATATCCATTACCGATCCCGGTCTCTTTAATAACTTTCGTAATTATTACACCGATTGGTCGTTTATATATTTCAAAACCAAATCAATTTCAATTTCAAATAGAATTCGTAAATCAACATTTCAGTTGTCTTTCTAAAACAATTTCCAAATTTTCGTTTCAAAACTTCCAATTTATCATTTCAAAATCTTATAATTCAATTTCAATCTCTTTTTAAAACAATTCAAATATTGGTTCAAGTTCGTATATAAGTTTCATTCCGAAATCATTTAAACAAATTTTATTTAACATTCAAATCAATTTAAACTCATTTATCGATTTCATTCATTAATTATTCATTAAGTAAATTTGTCATTCAAACAATTTATATTAAATTTCCAATTCATTAAATCCATTTTTTAAATTCAACTTCCTTATTTCAAAACTTACAATTTGAATTAAATTAAATTCATCAAATCAAATTCTTTAAATTTCAAGTCTTATATTAATTTCAATAAATCACATTTTATTTCTTGTTAAAGAAATTCAATTTCACTTATTTACGTACTTAAATAATTTTCCAAAACTTAATTGATAAAGAAACTCGATTTCAATTATTTACGAAGTAAAATCCACTTATTCGAAAGTTCAATTTTTATTAATTAAAAATCCAATTCAATTAAATAATTCAATCTTATTTAATTATTAAATAATCCAAAACTTAATTATTAAATAATTTCAAAGCTTAATAATTTCAAAGCTTAATAATTTCAAAACTTAATTATAATTCCAAACTTAATTATTAACTCATTTCAAAGTTAATTCAACCATTTCTCAAATTAAACAACATTCTTTCATTAATTACATTTTTAATCCTTTGTTTCAGATTATTAAATATTAACATTTTCCTTTCATCAAAAATTCGAATTTCAACTTCATTTTCAAAACTATATTCTTTATTCAAATAAAATCTTCGTTTTATTTTTAAATCAAATTATTGACCAATCGGGTTTTTATTTAATTCTCTATCCTAGGTCAAAGTTCAATTTGGGTATTTATCATTTCAACCCGATTCCAATTCAATTCAAAATCAAAGCATAACAAAGGGAACTTGCAGTGTGATAACTGGGATGGTGTCAAAGTAAATAAACAAGCAATAACAACAATCAATATCAATCCAATAATCAATTCAAATAATCCCAAAATAACCGTATTAATTCGCATTGTTATTTGTATGAATTAATATAATTATTTCTAGAATCTACACTATCATTTCATGTAGATTAAAGATTATTACATTACAGTTTTTCACTTGTCATCTATTTACAATTCCATACATCATTAATTTAACAATATACATTCAGTGGTTCAGAATGTAATTAAACAAATCCTACGTGTCAATAAATTCAACCGTTAAAGGGGTCATATTATACAAATGTCAGTTAATCAAATTTAACATTTAATTATCCTATATCAAGTTCAATTTCATACTCTTTATCATTTTAACATTTACAATTTAACGTCCAATATAAACATCAACAATCAATCAATTATCAGCCATCTGTAGTATCATCACATAAATAATTAACAGATAATGGTGTCAGGTGTCACAGGTGAACTGATACAGGCAATGGCATATATAACAGTGTAATTAACTAACAGCAGCATTTCAATTGTCGTTCCAATTGTAATCAAATTTAATAAATAAAAGAACGTTAATCGTGAGTGAGTGCTCACCTTTCGAGGCTAGAGATGAACGAGAATGAGATGAGTTACAGATCCAAGCACGAATTCGATGACCAAAGCTGATAACAAGGGATAGATGAAATTAAATCAGAATTAGGTCGATGAAGATAGATAGTATAAGTGAACTTATATAGATAACTTTTACATAAAATCATATCATATACTCAAAACCTTATTTTTTAAAATTTAAGTATATATATGCGTTTTAAAATCCTTACTTAAATTAAACTCATATATTAAAGTCAAATATATATATATATATACAGTCATATCATTACTTATATAAAACTAATATATATATATATATCAACTATATCTTAAAACCAATATGTACAGTACTTAAAATTATATGAAACATGCACTTGCAATTTTATGTATAGGCTTATACATATATACACAACAAATTATATATCCTATGCAATATAATATAGCTTATATATACTAGTACAAAAACTACCATCAACCGTACCTAGATATATAATATATATACAAACATATACATAACCCTACATAAATTATTATACTATATATATAAAATCTTCAAAGCTTATATACAAACTGATCTTATAAACTTAATACTGTTATAACTTACATACATATTATCTTTCAGCATATTTTAAACTGAAAATAAGCTAACCTATAACAGGCATACTAATATACAATATAATTTATATAAAGATTTGTATATAAAAAAAATAAGCTGCATATACTCCTACTAACAAAATATACAACATACCCTATAAAACTATATACTGTAAAATAGATTTTTGAAGTCTTATATAACTTACCTGTACAATATACTATCATACCAAATCTATATATATACAAATATCATTATACTCTTTCATATACTGACAACACATGCAACTACTTAATAATGCAATATATATAGAACCATGTAGCTAATTTATAATACGCTATATATAGAAACCTGTAGCTATAAAGTTTTTTTTTTCCAAATCTGACTTATATATACTTGCGAACTATATATACTAAGATATACTCGATAACATATATAGACGAGTTAAACAAATTATGCAAACCTGGTATATATATAACACTATGTACATATCACGCATACTAGCAGGTCGAGAAGGGCTGAAGGAAGAAAACTCGTGGAGGGCAGAGGTAGTGAGTTGGCTCGCATGGGTTTGGGGTAGGCACGGCAAGGCGGTAGGGAAGTAAGACGCTGACCGGTGAGGAACGATGGTGGATCTCGGTGAAGATTTTGAGTGATGTGACATTTGCGAGTAGTGGACGGTGAAGGTGAGCGGCTTCAAGAGGGAGAGGGTGATCGAAAGGAAGGCCAGGTGGAGGCAGTGGTCGCGGCTAGAGGTGAAGGTGACGTGGGCTAGTGGTCGCGAGGTCGGGTTGTCGGGGATAGTAGGGCTGGCGTGTGATTCAAGGCGGAGGAGATGGAAGGGGACAGGCGATGCCGAGACTGGGGAAATATGGAAGCTTGGAGTTGGCTTCATGAGGAGCACTAAGTGGGGAGACAGGGTGGGACGAGCAGGCTAACAGATGGGCGAGCAATCTTCTCAAATAAATGATGGAAGCAAGCAGGTGGTACCATATGTTGTTTCGACAAATTTGGTTGGGAAGCACTGGGAGGATTTGGGTCTCGGGTTAAGGCGTGAGGAGGAAAACTTGGGAATGAAGAATGGCAGTGGAAAAATGAAATGAAAGGGAAGAGCAGCAGGTTAGAGAAAAATGATATGGGGAAGATGAGTTACCACAAATGAACGGGCATACAAAAATTTTGAGATGTACGTTACCGAAAAAGTAAGTATTAATTATTATTTTTGGGAATATTGAAAGTTATGATAATTTAATTTCTTAAAAGCAATGCACGTGATTAACGAAGAGCCAGAAAGAGCATCAATACGTTTACCACAATGGAAAACAAAAAGGCATGGAAACGATACCGATATGGTTGCCGTTTTCACGAATTCTTCTGTGTACCGAATTTAAAAATACAGAATTGAATATACCGTATAGATCAGCATGACGCGACGATCAAAACGGTATATATATGTCAGTAGTATGATTGAATTATAAAAATTCGAATTTTTCTACTGGCGGAAAATGCAAGAAAAACGCTGAAAAATAAGATCGACGGAGCCAAAGATGTCCGAATTTGGAAAAATGACAAACTGACATCTTGCTCAGAAGATGGTTTAGAATTTTTCTATCTAAAATATTTAGGTTTCGGAAACATTTTATTTTCATCGCTTTTTAACTGATTAAATTGAAGTGAATTTACGCGCGAAATAAACTTTCAAATTTTCGGACGAAAATTTACCAGTTGCTATGTTTAACTAGACGTATTTCAAATGTTAAATTTTTATTTCAAAATTTTATCGTTTAAAATTTCACAAAATTTCAACTAATTACGTTATTAAAACAGTTGAAATTTACGGGTCGTTACACTCTCCCCCACTCAAAACTTTTCGTCCCCGAAAAGGAACGAGGTAGGAGAATAGAAACAACCAGAAAGAAAACAGATTTGAAATACAAAATAACAATTAATTTAAATCATATAAATTCAAATTTAAGTTAATTGATATTCAATAATTGATTTAATCCATTTGATTTCACTAAAATCAATCTCAACTATTTCTAAATTCATTATCTTATTATCCAACCATCTTAAATTTACAATTTCTAAAATCATAAATTTGAATAGTCTTTTATTATAATCATATTTTCTTCAACAATTTTTAAATTCTTCTTTTATTCCAAATTATTGTTAAATTTATTCTACTTAATATATCTTATCACATATATTTAACCCATATAGATTAATTTAAACCATAAAAGTTTCGATTTAAATTAATTTATATTCACTAATTGCTTTGAAATTCAAGGTATTTCATAAGTTTCTCAACTTTCAATTTATTAATTCTTTCAAAACAAATTTATTTCATTATTAACTGAGTTTTACTTATTATCCTATCGAACTCTATTAACATCTTTATAATCATAATTTAGTGTATCACATTTATTATAAACACTCAAATTTTATCTATAAATTCAATTTATCTCACATATTATCCAATTACATATTCAACTTCTGAATGATTTAGGTAAGTTGTATTAGAATGCAGTTGACCAATATACAAATAAAATTTTCCCAATTCAATTATTCAAGTTTAAATATTTGTTCCAAATTTTGGTTTTATTTATAATTAAAATCATTCTTTAACAAAATTTAAGAATTATATTTCCGATTAACTTTAAAAAATTTAGAGATATATATAATATATTTATATTAAATCAAATTAAATTTTAAAATAAGATACCCATATATATATATAAATATAAATCAAATTATACTGAAGAAATTCAAATCAAAATATTTTCAAAACAAAACCGTAGCAAAGCTACAGAATGGTTTCTCCACTTCAAAACTCGAAAATGAATATCGATGATGCGGCCGCCATCACCGAAATTATTTTCCAGCGACAAAGAGAAGAGCACTGATTTCAACATTTTAAAATTCTTTGAAAACGATTTTTATTCGAAAATACTTTCAATACTATATACTTTAAAATTTTAAAAACAAAAGTTCGAAATCACCGGAAACTTAATAAATTCTCAAATTTCTGAATTAGATTCATTTCAAATTCCAATCAATTTATAACCAAGTTTATAAATTCATTTATTTATATTATGAAATAGTCAATGGTTTACAAAACAATAAATGAAAATCAAATATTATTATTTCAGACAACAAATTCATTGATAATTTAATTTCAGAAAACTTTAAATAATATATAAGATAATCATACAAAACTATTTTATTTACTGAATTTGAAAATAATGTTGTGTCGGTTTGCTCTGCTCAAGTGTTTTGGAGATCCTATCGATAGCGTTGATCAGACGAATCGATCGGAAACCCAAATCAACATCAACAACTCAAACAACACAACATATATTTAAAACATTTATATATATTAGTTTACAAATACATTTCTTTGCTCGGCGATACAGGAATGAATTTTCAAAATAAGGATAGGGTTTCAAATTTGATGGGCTCAAATCAAAGAGAATTTTGATTCGAAAATAAGTTTGAAACAGAAGATAAGATAATTCAATTATCACAATCGGGAGATGGATGAGTTTATTTAATTCACGGGCAACCTTAACCGGGTCGTCCGTAACTTCAAGAATAAGATCAATGCTGAATTCCGAGGTAAATCAACACTCGATCTCAAGAGATGGAATTCAGGTAAAGCAGGTAATAGATATCATCGTAAACCGAGGATACAGAAATCTCCGATAAATCGATGCCTGTTATAAAGGAGTTTTGCTCCTTTACGAATCATTTGAAGATTGGCGAGACCGCCGACCTATTATAGATATCATTCAAAATGGAGGTATGGGGTGCTCCAGAATTGAAAGAAGACGAATAGTGAAGAACACGAATGAATTTCAGAACCGAGGGGAACGTTCCAAAATTCAAAGGAATTGAGTCAAAAGGAAGAGATTGAAACTCGAATGAGAGTGATTCTGTAAATACATTTACCCTATATGTTAAGTTTTGCCTAGAGCTACCAAAGCTCTGATACCAACTGTAACGACCCGGAATTTTGGACCATTCGCGTCCATTATAAGTTTATAGGTAGACACTCATGCCGAAGTTGAATTGCTCAAAATACCGCGTTGTTAATTTAAATTTGGCAAAACTGAACATATACAGTAAATAGATATAATCACAGATCACAGACACAGAGTAATAAATGCAGCGGAAATAAAAGAGATAGTAGTTCATGAAGCTACTATATGAATATATAAAATACATCAGAGTTTACAACAGAAGAGTAATACGATACATCAGATACAAATCAGAATGCATCACTGGAATCATCGAATACTGAAAGCAGAATAGATGGCTGGATCTTCAAGCAAAGCTCCAACTCCAATGGTGAGTCTCGAATACTGGTACACTCAGTCTGACCCGAGCATAAAGCAAAATACAAAACACTCGAGTCAGGATTAACATTCTTATATTAATAAATCCAACTCAAGTGAAATAGCAATTGAAATACAAGTAACTCAAAGGATGTTTGGAATAACCATCCTTTAAGGATCCGTCAAACTATCTACTATGTAGTAATGTACGATAAGTAGATAATGTCTATCAGTAATATAAAAAGATATCAAAATAGCGTTAAGTCATGGCCCATTCCACCCTTAACACATTTTTATTCCCAAAAGCATATACAAGACCGTAGTTTCCCCAAAACCGGAAGTCACCAGAGGGCAATCCATATACTAAAGGTACAAATCAAAATCGTAGTGGTCGCGCATAGGATAATCAGTATGACAAGGTACATGAGGCGATACCAACTAGGATACTAGTAGTTGCCTGATCCGGACTGATGTTGGGCATAGCAGCTACTACCCCAACACCGCGAAACAACACTCCCATAATCGAGGGGTGCACCCAAATCGAATCACAAAAGTAATAGATATGGTATCGAAGAAGTGTGTCCGCTAGAGATGGCGATCCTCAATGGCCCGGCGCGGCTCCTGTTTTAGTCATGTCAAGGGTCATCCAAAATCGTTTTCTTTCTTCAGTCAACGCGTTCATCAAAACCATCCACTTCGTTCTGGATCAACACTCCGCGTATAATTATTAAAGTGGTTTCGGTTCAGATAGAGAGTATATCCATTACCGATCCCGGTCTCTTTAATAACTTTCGTAATTATTACACCGATTGGTCGTTTATATATTTCAAAACCAAATCAATTTCAATTTCAAATAGAATTCATAAATCAACATTTCAGTTGTCTTTCTAAAACAATTTCCAAATTTTCGTTTCAAAACTTCCAATTTATCATTTCAAAATCTTATAATTCAATTTCAATCTCTTTTTAAAACAATTCAAATATTGGTTCAAGTTCGTATATAAGTTTCATTCTGAAATCATTTAAACAAATTTTATTTAACATTCAAATCAATTTAAACTCATTTATCGATTTCATTCATTAATTATTCATTAAGTAAATTTGTCATTCAAACAATTTATATTAAATTTCCAATTCATTAAATCCATTTTTTAAATTCAACTTCCTTATTTCAAAACTTACAATTTGAATTAAATTAAATTCATCAAATCAAATTCTTTAAATTTCAAGTCTTATATTAATTTCAATAAATCACATTTTATTTCTTGTTAAAGAAATTCAATTTCACTTATTTACGTACTTAAATAATTTTCCAAAACTTAATTAATAAAGAAACTCGATTTCAATTATTTACGAAGTAAAATCCACTTATTCGAAAGTTCAATTTTTATTAATTAAAAATCCAATTCAATTAAATAATTCAATCTTATTTAATTATTAAATAATCCAAAACTTAATTATTAAATAATTTCAAAGCTTAATAATTTCAAAACTTAATTATAATTCCAAACTTAATTATTAACTCATTTCAAAGTTAATTCAACCATTTCTCAAATTAAACAACATTCTTTCATTAATTATATTTTTAATCCTTTGTTTCAGATTATTAAATATTAACATTTTCCTTTCATCAAAAATTCGAATTTCAACTTCATTTTCAAAACTATATTCTTTATTCAAATAAAATCTTCGTTTTATTTTTAAATCAAATTATTGACCAATCGGGTTTTTATTTAATTCTCTATCCTAGGTCAAAGTTCAATTTGGGTATTTATCATTTCAACCCGATTCCAATTCAATTCAAAATCAAAGCATAACAAAGGGAACTTGCAGTGTGATAACTGGGATGGTGTCAAAGTAAATAAACAAGCAATAACAACAATCAATATCAATCCAATAATCAATTCAAATAATCCCGAAATAACCGTATTAATTCGCATTGTTATTTGTACGAATTAATATAATTATTTCTAGAATCTACACTATCATTTCATGTAGATTAAAGATTATTACATTACAGTTTTTCACTTGTCATCTATTTACAATTCCATACATCATTAATTTAACAATATACATTCAGTGGTTCAGAATGTAATTAAACAAATCCTACGTGTCAATAAATTCAACCGTTAAAGGGGTCATATTATACAAATGTCAGTTAATCAAATTTAACATTTAATTATCCTATATCAAGTTCAATTTCATACTCTTTATCATTTTAACATTTACAATTTAACGTCCAATATAAACATCAACAATCAATCAATTATCAGCCAAACTGTATTATCATCGCATAAATAATTAACAGATAATGGTGTCAGGTGTCACAGGTGAACTGATACAGGCAATGGCATATATAACAGTGTAATTAACTAACAACAGCATTTCAATTGTCGTTCCAATTGTAATCAAATTTAATAAATAAAAGAACGTTAATCGTGAGTGAGTGCTCACCTTTCGAGGCTAGAGATGAACGAGAATGAGATGAGTTACAGATCCAAGCACGAATTCGATGACCAAAGCTGATAACAAGGGATAGATGAAATTAAATCAGAATTAGGTCGATGAAGATAGATAGTATAAGTGAACTTATATAGATAACTTTTACATAAAATCATATCATATACTCAAAACCTTATTTTTTAAAATTTAAGTATATATATGCGTTTTAAAATCCTTACTTAAATTAAACTCATATATTAAAGTCAAATATATATATATACAGTCATATCATTACTTATATAAAACTAATATATATATATCAACTATATCTTAAAACAAATATGTACAGTACTTAAAATTATATGAAACATGCACTTGCAATTTTATGTATAGGCTTATACATATATACACAACAAATTATATATCCTATGCAATATAATACAGCTTATATATACTAGTACAAAAACTACCATCAACCGTACCTAGATATATAATATATATACAAACATATACATAACCCTACATAAATTATTATACTATATATATAAAATCTTCAAAGCTTATATACAAACTGATCTTATAAACTTAATACTGTTATAACTTACATACATATTATCTTTCAGCATATTTTAAACTGAAAATAAGCTAACCTATAACAGGCATACTAATATACAATATAATTTATATAAAGATTTGTATATAAAAAAAATAAGCTTCATATACTCCTACTAACAAAATATACAACATACCCTATAAAACTATATACTGTAAAATAGATTTTTGAAGTCTTATATAACTTACCTGTACAATATATTATCATACCAAATCTATATATATACAAATATCATTATACTCTTTCATATACTGACAACACATGCAACTACTTAATAATGCAATATATATAGAACCATGTAGCTAATTTATAATACGCTATATATAGAAACCTGTAGCTATAAAGTTTTTTTTTCCAAATCTGACTTATATATACTTGCGAACTATATATACTAAGATATACCCGATAACATATATAGACGAGTTAAACAATATTATGCAAACCTGGTATATATATAACACTATGTACATATCACGCATACTAGCAGGTCGAGAAGGGCCGAAGGAAGAAAACTCGTGGAGGGCAGAGGTAGTGAGTTGGCTCGCATGGGTTTGGGGTAGGCACGACAAGGCGGTAGGGAAGTAAGACGCTGACCGGTGAGGAACGATGGGGGATCTCGGTGAAGATTTTGAGTGATGTGACATTTGCGAGCAGTGGACGGTGAAGGTGAGCGGCTTCAAGAGGGAGAGGGTGATCGAAAGGAAGGCCAGGTGGAGGCAGTGGTCGCGGCTAGAGGTGAAGGTGACGTGGGCTAGTGGTCGCGAGGTCGGGTTGTCGGGGATAGTAGGGCTGGCGTGTGATTCAAGGCGGAGGAGATGGAAGGGGACAGGCGATGCCGAGACTGGGGAAAGATGGAAGCTTGGAGTTGGCTTCTGAGGAGCACTAAGTGGGGAGACAGGGTGGGACGAGCAGGCTAACAGATGGGCGAGCAATCTTCTCAAATAAATGATGGAAGCAAGCAGGTGGTACCATATGTTGTTTCGACAAATTTGGTTGGGAAGCACTGGGAGGATTTGGGTCTCGGGTTAAGGCGTGAGGAGGAAAACTTGGGAATGAAGAATGGCAGTGGAAAAATGAAATGAAAGGGAAGAGCAGCAGGTTAGAGAAAAATGACATGGGGAAGATGAGTTACCACAAATGAACGGGCATACAAAAATTTTGAGATGTACGTTACCGAAAAAGTAAGTATTAATTATTATTTTTGGGAATATTGAAAGTTATGATAATTTAATTTCTTAAAAGCAATGCACGTGATTAACGAAGAGCCAGAAAGAGCATCAATACGTTTACCACAATGGAAAACAAAAAGGCATGGAAACGATACCGATATGGTTGCCGTTTTCACGAATTCTTCTGTGTACCGAATTTAAAAATACAGAATTGAATATACCGTATAGATCAGCATGAAGCGACGATCAAAACGGTATATATATGTCAGTAGTATGATTGAATTATAAAAATTCGAATTTTTCTACTGGCGGAAAATGCAAGAAAAACGCTGAAAAATAAGATCGACGGAGCCAAAGATGTCCGAATTTGGAAAAATGACAAACTGACATCTTGATCAGAAGATGGTTTAGAATTTTTCTATCTAAAATATTTAGGTTTCGGAAACATTTTATTTTCATCGCTTTTTAACTGATTAAATTGAAGTGAATTTACGCGCGAAATAAACTTTCAAATTTTCGGACGAAAATTTACCAGTTGCTATGTTTAACTAGACGTATTCCAAATGTTAAATTTTTATTTCAAAATTTTATCTTTTAAAATTTCACAAAATTTCAACTAATTACGTTATTAAAACAGTTGAAATTTACGGGTCGTTACAAAAGGCTTAGTATAGTGAGACCATACACATTTTGCTCTTTATTAACCTAGAAAAAAAATTAATAAGAAGTACCAGCCATTAGAGTTAGAGGAAGGCAGAGGATCAAAAGGAAGGCAAAGCTCAGGAAGAAGGAATTGAGTGTGAGTAACCTCACTGAAAACTTTGGCATTAAGTCCTGAATATTGAGGCAGCCTATTTGAACTAATCATTCATTTTCTTTTACAAGTTATGTTTTATGATTTGATGACTTTGGTTTGTTAATGATCTGTTTAAGTGTAAAACCCCTCTCTGATTTACCCAGAAAGATAAGAGTCATGGATTCATGGTTTAAAATGTTTATCTGTGATATGGGTTAACTTTGAGATGGAGTGATTTCTTTTATAAGTTTTCTTTATAAAGTTGTTTATAAAAATCCCCGGATTCATGTGGAAGATATATGGTCTGAAGATAGAAAGAAATATGGGGCTATAACATTGTGTTGTTGCTTATGTCTCATGTTAATTAAAATAAAAGAAAATGTAGAAGTGCACTGTTGTACATGTGCTGAGCTTCTATGTTTTATGAACTACCCAAATCAAAATATACTTATGGTTTAGCCAGATCATGAATCTGATTGAACCAGAGGTAAGAAAAAAATAACTAGTAAATTACTTAGGACCATATGCTTACATCTCGATCCATTGAAACCCATAGGCAAAATAATGTGCTAAGAAATCACATCTATTTTTCATGATTAAATGTTTGCTTCTGAGAATATAACTTACCAAACTCTGGATGAATATATGTTGGTTGCATTGTTTATATTTCTCTGATTAAATAGTGAGATGAAGAAGGGATTAGCACAGTTATGAAAAGGAAATAACACTTAGTAATTTAACTAAGGACTTGGGATCTTAGGGCTACCAAAATATAGCTTGGCAAGGGGAACATTGCAAGCTCACACATGGTATGTTTATACCCAGGGGCCTGAGTGTGCTGGGTTAACAGAGAGATGTCCCAGGTAGTGTGTGTTTAAAAAGAGGAAGTAGCTAAAGACCCTATTATATATGATAGTGAACTTTAGAAATAGGTTCAGGAGAGGTTTGGGTAAAATCCCTGATGGCCAGTAAAATTATAAAAGGGGCATGATGACTGAATTGATGATTGCATTGGTTGGTTTATGATGTCTTATTGATGAATCTTATGATTGTTTTCTATGAACTAAATCATTGTGATCATATATAATCTGTTTAACACTGATTTGAATGCACATGCCTCACAAAAACATGCACACAGAAGATACTGAGTTTCTTATTCATGCAAAGTACTGGAATATAAATAGAATTGAATAAGATCATGTTTTCAGTTAGATTATTCATACCAAACAAATAGTCTGACCCTTTTGTGTTTATGCACCATTAGGTGTCTCATATTTATATGAGGCAGTTCATGGTGATCATGCAGGTAAATAGGAATTTTGTTAAGCAGGCCTTGGATGAGTTAGCTGCTTAAGGAATTGGATGCTATTTTAAAGAATTTGCTGAAGTTAAATTAGATATTTTTGTTAAGTTGCTTAAAAAGAAAAAAAAACCAATGTATTGTTATTTACTATTTTGCAGTTGTTGAACTTATATGTATCAGCTGAAACTATGTGCTTTGTTCTGTAAAATGCTTTGCTAAGGAATGAAATTCTAAAACTTTTAAAAAAAAGAGAGCAGTTAGTATAAATAGTTGAGAACCTGAGATTGAAAGGATTTGTGGTTTGTATGTATATCTAAAGAATTGACATAAGAAAATCCATGTTTAAGTCAAAAAAAAATCTGATAGAAAGGTTTTGAGTTGCTTTGAAAAGAAAACAAAATAGCATGTATTTTGTTATAAAATAGTGCAAAACTGAATAGGGCTAACATAGCCATTTTCTTCTTGAGCCTGGGTTAAGCCAGCAACCAAGGGTCTTAAATTAAGTTTTCAGATCTGTTTCATAACCCAAAGTATAGGATAAACTCAGACAATTTTGTTAACAAGAAAGATAAGGCACCTGAATTGCTCACTGACACACACATGCACAGAAACATGCACACACACATGCACAAGTAAAAGCACAGTTTATCCAGTAATAAAATTAGGGGAATTTATGTAAAATGATAAGTCTTGAGACATAAAATCAATAGTCATGCACTAACCCAAGTTATTTGGAAAAATCTAGTTTTGAGAAACACTGTTGCTATGTAGAGAGTATTTCCTTTAAGTAATACTCAAACAGATTTCTACTTTCAAATTTCTGTACTCTGATTTAAGTAGAAAATGACTTATATATCTTCACATATATAAGTTCAAGATAAAATGAGTAAACCAATATTTTTATATTGGCAGAAAGGTCCCGGATAGAAGAAAATTGGAATTAAATATTTTCTTGATTAAATGGCCACTGAATATTTAAAAAAAAAATTTAAGTGGGTCAATTCATTTGGTATCAGAGCTATGTTGTTAAATAACATAGCAAAAATTTTGTATGAATTTGTTTGCTTTGGATGTATAGAAGTGTTTACTGCTTTGGATATTTTGTTTGTTAATGTTTACACTATTGATATCTATTATGACAGAATAAGTGATAGATGAAAATGAATTAATCTATAGAGTATTAGGCAAAGCAGACTAACCTAAGTGTTATATCCATAGAGCTATGGTAGGACCCAGACATCAAAATGTAGGAACAAGTGAACCACCCATGGTGAATGTGCAATGTTGGAAGGCAGATTTATCCCTGCATCGCTAAGGAGTCTTTACTGGAGGAATTCATCAAATTGAGGCAAGGGACTATGAGTGTCACTGAGTACACTCAGAAGTTTGAATCATTGGCAAAGTATGGTGCAGTGCTCATCACTACTGAGGAGGCTAAGAATGGCAGATATATTCAAGGGTTGAACCCTAGCCTTAGTAGAGCCATGCTACCATACAAGGATAAGACTTTTGATCAAGTTTTGGATTTGACTCTGAGCGTTGAACAACATGATAAAGCTAGAGAGAATTTCAGGGCATTCAAAAATAATCAAAACAAGAAGGGAAAGGGTAAATTTCACCCTTATGATAAGAAGAAAACAGACATAGCTTCCACCAAGAAACCAGAAGAAGTCAGGGCTACCGAAATTAAGAAGAAAATCACTTGCTATAACTGTGGTGAAGAGGGGCATATGAAAAATAGGTGCACCAATCCTAGACCAGCATCCTTCAAGTGTCACCAGTGTGGAAAGGAGCGTCACATAAGGAGGAACTGTCCAGAGTTTAAGCAAGGAAAAGTAGGAACCTTGGAAGGGAAAGGTAAAGCAATTGAAGGACCAAATGTTGAGAACCATGGCCAAGTTGAAGGTACTTTGCTCATTCACTCAATACCTTTTGTAGTAATGTATGATACTGGGGCTACACACTCATTGATCTCCCATGATATTGCACAACAACTAAAATTGAACTGTATGATTGTTGATAAGCCACTGTTAATTAGAAGCCCTATAGGTAGTTCATGTGTTCTGGGTATGATATGTAAGCAACTGGGATTAAACATAGGGGGACATGTGTTTGATTCAGACCTATATGTGTTGCAATATCCGGGCATAGGGATTATTTTAGGGGTTGATTGGTTGAGTAGATATAAGGCTATCATTTATATGGAGGCATCCACCATATCATTGAAAGTTTCTGATGGACAAAGAATAGTTGTTCTCTGTGAGGCAAACAAAAATAGAAGTATAGCCAACCTTTTTACATTGTCAAATGAAAAACCCATGCCTGCATTAGAAGAGATCCCCATAGTTAATCAATATGTTGATGTGTTTGGTGAAGTGAGAGAAGTTCCAAACCATAGACCAATTGAGTTTTCAATCAAGATAATTCCAGGAGCTAACCCAGTGGTTAAAAGACCAACTAGAATGGGGCCTAAGGAGTTGATGGAGTTGAAAAAACAATTGGTTGAACTAGAAGAAAAAGGTTTTATTAGACCTAGTAGCTCATCATGGGGAGCACCAGTAGTCTTTGTTAAGAAACATTGATGGATCCCTTAGATTATGTATTGACTATAGGGAATTAAATAAAGTCACAGTTAAAAATAAATACCCCTTACCAAGAATTGATGATCTCTTTGATCAATTGAGTGGTGCAAAGATATTCTCTAGGCTTGATTTAGCTTCAGGCTTTCATCAGATGAAAGTATAAGAGGAAAGCATTAAGTATACAGCCTTTAACACCAGATATGGACTTTATGAATTTTTAGTGATGCCATTTGGCTTGACAAATGCTCCTTCCTACTTTGTTGATTTGATGAATAAGATTTTTAGAGAATACTTGGATAAGTTTGTATTGATATTTATTGATGATATACTAATTTATTCTAAGTCAGTTAGAGAGCATGAAAATCATTTGCATATGGTATTCAAGAAACTGAGGCAGGAAGGATTAAAAGCCAAATTTTCAAAATGCACTTTTTGGCAAAATGAAGTGAATTTTCTAGGGCATATTATATCAGAAAAAGGAATATCTTTAGATTCCAATAAAGTCATTGCAGTGCAAGCTTGGAAAAGACCTACTAATGTCACTGAAGTCAGATCATTCATGGGAATGGCTGGTTACTATAGGAGATTTATAAAAGATTTTGCAAAAATCTCAATTCCACTAACCAGATTGACTAGGAAAAATCAAGTGTTTACTTGGACTGAAGAATGTGAAAAAGCCTTTGGGAAAATAAAAGAAGCATTGGTACAAGCTCCAATTCTTAAAGTACCTGAAGGAAATGAAAACTTGGTGGTGTATACTGATGCAAGTGGACAAGGGCTTGGGGCAGTGTTGATGCAACAACATCAAGTAATAGCTTATGCTTCTAGGCAGTTGAAACCAAGTGAGGTAAGGTATGCCACTCATGACCTTGAATTGGCTGCCATAGTGTATGCTCTTAAATTATGGAGACACTACTTGTTAGGAGCAAAATTTGAAGTGTATACATACCATAAATCACTTAAATATTTGTTTTCACAAAAAGAATTAAATATGAGGCAGCAAAGATGGATTGAACTCTTAGCCTCATATGATTTTGAAATATTGTACACACCTGGTAAGGCTAATAAAGTAGCAGATGCCTTAAGTAGACAACATGCTAAAGTGGCTAGATTAATGATAGAAGAGTTTAACACTTTATCATTATTAATTGATTCAGAGATAGAAAGTAATAACATAGAAAATATGAGCTTATGCAGTGGGAATGTAGAAATGGGAAAATTAAGTTTTATTACTCTGGGATCAGAATTGAAGAATAAAGTTGTAATGCTACAAAACCAGGATCCATTTTTATTTGAAAAGAAGACTCAAATATTAAATGGTGAGGCAGTGGAAGGTTTTCAGTTGAATGATCAAGGCCATTTGAAGAAAGGAGAAAGAATATGTGTTCCAGCAGTTGATGAGTTGAAGCAAGAAATCTTGGATGCTTAACACAAAAGCAAATATACTATACACCCAGGAAGCACAAGAATGTATCACAACCTCAAGAGAAATTATTGGTGGAGTGGAATGAAGGGTGTAGTGGCAACCTATGTATCTAAATGTATGATTTGCCAACAGGTGAAGGCTGAGTATCAAAAACCCTCAGGGATGCTTCAACCTTTGCAAATACCACAGTGGAAATGGGAAGACATATCAATGGATTTCATTGATGGTTTGCCTAGAACTAGGAGGGGAAATGATAGTATTTGGGTAGTGGTTGATAGGTTAACCAAGTCAGCCCACTTTATACCAGTAAAATCGGAAAGAAATGCAAGTACACTAGCCCAATTGTTTATTAAAGAAGTAGTCAGGCTGCATGGTATACCAAAGACTATAGTAAGTGATAGAGATACCATCTTCACTTCAAAGTTTTGGCAGAGTTTTCACAAAGCAATGGGGACTGATTGGTGCTTAAGCACAGCATATCATCCTCAATCTGATGGCCAAACAGAAATTGTGAACAAATTGCTTGAAGACATGTTGAGAGCTTGTGTATTGGATTGGGGAGGAAGTTGGGAGGATCATATCTTTTTAGCTGAATTTGCATACAACAATGGCCATCATAGTAGCATAGGCATGGCACCCTTTGAAGCACTTTATGGGAGACCATGTTTATCACCCTCAAGTTGGCATGAATCTGGAGAAAAAGTGGTCTTAGGACCAGAAAATGTGAAGGAGACTTCTGAAAAGATAGCTTTGATCAGAAAAAGAATTTCTTCTGCCCAGGATAGGCAAAAGAAATATGCAGATTAAAGAAGGAAGGCAGTACAATATGATGTTGGGGACTATGTATTCATCAAGATATCACCTATGAAAAAGGTTCTAAGGTTTGGGAAACAAGGAAAGTTGATTCCTAGATATATAGGACCATATAAAATTCTAGAAAGAATAGGGACAGTAGCCTATAAATTAGAATTTCCAGAAGAAATGAGAGCAATGCATGATGTTTTTCATGTGTCTCAACTAAGAAGATGGGTTCATGATAAGGAGGCAATCCTAGAATCCTCTAAGGATGTGCAGATTGATCCTAGAATGATCTATGAAAAGGAGCCCGTGGGTATAGTTTCTAGAGAAACCAAGAAATTGAGAAACAAAGAAATTAAATTAGTAAAAGTACAATGGAGTCTAGACCCAAATGATTGCACATGGGAAGTGGAGGATAAAATCAGAAATGATTATCCACAACTGTTTGATTGAAGAAAAGGTAAATTTATATATATACTAATGAATGTGTTGATTGAATATGCATTGTGATTTTTATCTTATATTGATATGCATAGTGTTTAAATAAGTGGTTGGATTGAGAATGGTTTTGAAATCAGAAAATTCATTTTTCTGAAGTAATGATACTTAAGTTAAGTATGCAAGAATTGTGAGACACAATTCCTAAAAGGAGGGGTATATGTGATAACCCTGATTTTTGTGAATAATTTCATAAGTTAATTTAGTTTATAATTGTTTAAAAATCACATTGAAAAGATAGGAATGGGAAATTGAATTGCAGGTACATGGTTTAAAACATGTACATGTGCACAAGACAGTGTACACATGTACACAGATTTCTGTGTAATAAAATTTAGCAGAAATCAATAAATAAATTAAAATAAATAATTTAGAAATACATATGCATAAAGATAGAATTTTGTCTTTAAATAAAATATAGTACAAAGAAAATAAGAGCTAGGCTGAAATAAACTTAAAATTATTTAAAGAAAGAAAGAAAAATAAAAGACTTAGGTATACATATGTTATACATATATACAGTCAACCAATTTCTGGAAGAAAACAGAAGTTACATGGAAATGGCATGAGTCCTTAAACAAACACTTTATCTATTTCCAGTAATTTCTTTAATTAAGAAAAATAAGAAGTCATGCATATGCCATGACCGGGGAATATTAAAAGGGAGAAGTTGATTTCTGAAAAGGAAGACAAGGACCACATACCCTTTTATTTTCTTGAATCAAACCAGAGGCAGGCTATGTTTTGTATGGGGTAGAACTGACATTGGGTAATTCCATAAACCCTAGTAACAGCCAAGATTTATATAAAAGGCTTAGTATAGTGAGACCATACACATTTTGCTCTTTATTAACCTAGAAAAAAAATTAATAAGAAGTACCAGCCATTAGAGTTAGAGGAAGGCAGAGGATCAAAAGGAAGGCAAAGCTCAGGAAGAAGGAATTGAGTGTGAGTAACCTCACTGAAAACTTTGGCATTAAGTCCTGAATATTGAGGCAGCCTATTTGAACTAATCATTCATTTTCTTTTACAAGTTATGTTTTATGATTTGATGACTTTGGTTTGTTAATGATCTGTTTAAGTGTAAAACCCCTCTCTGGTTTACCCAGAAAGATAAGAGTCATGGATTCATGGTTTAAAATGTTTATCTGTGATATGGGTTAACTTTGAGATGGAGTGATTTCTTTTATAAGTTTTCTTTATAAAGTTGTTTATAAAAATCCCCGGATTCATGTGGTAGATATATGGTCTGAAGATAGAAAGAAATATGGGGCTGTAACATTGTGTTGTTGCTTATGTCTCATGTTAATTAAAACAAAAGAAAATGTAGAAGTGCAATGTTGTACATGTGCTGAGCTTCTATGTTTTATGAACTACCCAAATAAAAATATACTTATGGTTTAGCCAGATCATGAATCTGATTGAACCAGAGGTAAGAAAAAAATAACTAGTAAATTACTTAGGACCATATGCTTACATCTTGATCCATTGAAACCCAAAGGCAAAATAATGTGCTAAGAAATCACATCTATTTTTCATGATTAAATGTTCGCTTCTGAGAATATAACTTACCAAACTCTGGATGAATATATGTTGGTTGCATTGTTTATATTTCTCTGATTAAATAGTGAGATGCAGAAGGGATTAGCATAGTTATGAAAAGGAAATAACACTTAGTAATTTAACTAAGGACTTGGGATCTTAGGGCTACCAAAATATAGCTTGGCAAGGGGAACATTGCAAGCTCACACATGGTATGTTTATACCCAGGGGCCTGAGTGTGCTGGGTTAACAGAGAGATGTCCCAGGCAGTGTGTGTTTAAAAAGAGGAAGTAGCTAAAGACCCTATTATATTTGATAGTGAACTTTAGAAATAGGTTCAGGAGAGGTTTGGGTAAAATCCCTGATGGCCAGTAAAATTATAAAAGGGGCATGATGACTGAATTGATGATTGCATTGGTTGGTTTATGATGTCTTATTGATGAATCTTATGATTGTTTTCTATGAACTAAATCATTGTGATCATATATAATCTGTTTAACACTGATATGAATGCACATGCCTCACAAAAACATGCACACAGAAGATACTGAGTTTCTTATTCATGCAAAGTACTGGAATATAAATAGAATTGAATAAGATCATGTTTTCAGTTAGATTATTCATACCAGACAAATAGTCTGACCCTTTTGTGTTTATGCACCATTGGGTGTCTCATATTTATATGAGGCAGTTCATGGTGATCATGCAGGTAAATAGGAATTTTGTTAAGCAGGCCTTGGATGAGTTATCTGCTTAAGGAATTGGATGCTATTTTAAAGAATTTGCTGAAGTTAAATTAGATATTTTGGTTAAGTTGCTTAAACAGAAAAAAAAACCAATGTATTGTTATTTACTATTTTGCAGTTGTTGAACTTATATGTATCAGCTGAAACTTTGTGCTTTGTTTTGTAAAATGCTTTGCTAAGGAATGAAATTCTAAAACTTTAAAAAAAAAAGAGAGCAGTTAGTTTAAATAGTTGAGAACCTGAGATTGAAAGGATTTGTGGTTTGTATGTATATCTAAAGAATTGACATAAGAAAATCCATGTTTAGGTCAAAAAAAATCTGATAGAAAGGTTTTGAGTTGCTTTGAAAAGAAAACAAAATAGCATGTATTTTGTTATAAAATAGTGCAAAACTGAATAGGGCTAACATAGCCATTTTCCTCTTGAGCCTGGGTTAAGCCAGCAACCAAGGGTCTTAAATTAAGTTTTTAGATCTGTTTCATAACCCAAAGTATAGGATAAACTCAGACAATTTTGTTAACAAGAAAGATAAGGCACCTGAATTGCCCATTGACACACACATGCACAGAAACATGCACACACACATGCACAAGTAAAAGCATAGTTTATCCAGTAATAAAATTAGGGGATTTATGTAAAATGATAAGTCTTGAGACATAAAATCAATAGTCATGCACTAACCCAAGTTATTTGGAAAAATCTAGTTTTGAGAAACACTGTTGCTATGTAGAGAGTATTTCCTTTAAGTAATACTCAAACAGATTTCTGTACTCTGATTTAAGTAGAAAATGACTTATATATCTTCACATATATAAGTTCAAGATAAAATGAGTAAACCAATATTTTTATATTGGCAGAAAGGTCCTGGATAGAAGAAAATTGGAATTAAATATTTTCTTGATTAAATGGCCACTGAATATTTATAAAATAAAAAAAAATTTAAGTGGGTCATTTTAGTTTGCAAGGCAATTTTGTGATGGGTTTGGATCTATGTGGTCACGGCATGGCATGCGGATGGTGTTGAGATGGTGGTGGCCGGTCATGGGTGGTAATGAAGTGGTGAGATGGTCGGAAATATGAGGCATGATGGCCGAGCATAGCATGAGGCAAAACAAAAGAAAAGAGAAAAGGAAGCCATGAAACTTACTTTAATTTTTCTTAAGAAATGAAATGAGAAAGAGGATGAGATGAGAAGTTTTGTACGGCTAAAAGAATTAAAATGTATGGCTAAGTATTGGAAAAGGCATCACTTCACATTAAAGAAAAGAAACCTATGTCTCTTGGATTTCCAAAGCCATTTGTCAAGCCCAAAACAAAACAAGTTCAAAACAAAAACAAAATCAAAGTCCAAACCAAAATAAAAATAGAAATAAACATAGAAAATATAGAGAATAAAATACTGAAAATAATTTCTTGTAAAATGCTGAATTTGTCAGATTTTAAAAAGTATAAAACAAAAATTAACAAAACGAAAAGCATAACGAATATAAAAAACAAATACCGTTTCAAAGAAAAAGATTAGAATAAAAATGTAAATTTACAAACTTCAACTGAAAATCAAAGTTTGACAAAAATTGAACAAAACATATAATTTTCAGAAAATCATTATTTTATTATATTTGGAAAAATAAATTATCAATAAATCCCAAAATTTCATTATAAAATTCCAAAATTTCAATTTAAATGATTTAAAATCAATTGTTTTCAAATAAATTAATTTTAAAATATTTGTTAAAATTTATGGGTTGTTACAAGGGCCGATGTGTTAATGAATATGGAATTTCACTTTTTTGGAAGGATGACAATGTACAAAATATAGATAATAACAAGGGAAAAGGTTGTTTATGTAACATCCTGAAATTTTCAACCATTTGAAAACACACATGTCGGATTTGAATTGCTCAAAATATCAAATTGTTAATTTAAATTTGGCAAAACTCAGCATATACAGTAAATAAATAATCACAGAATCACAGACACAGAGTAATATAACAATAATGCAGTGGAAACAAAAGAATAGTAGTTCATGAAGCTACTATATATATAACAGAGTTAAGTAAGATACAACAGAGGTCTCGAATACATAGATATCTCAATACAATAGTCAAATACAAGATCTGAATACATCATTGGAATCAACTGCATAACTGATAGCAGAATCGATACAGCTGGATCTCCAAGCGAAGCTCCAACTCCAAAGGTGAGTCTCAAATGCTATATCACTCAGTCTGACCCGAGCGTAAAGCAAAACACAAAACACTCGAGTCAGGATTAACATTCTTATATCAATAAATTCAACTCAAGTGAAATATCAACTGAAATACAAGTAACTCAAAGGATGTTTGGGATAACCATCCTCTAAGGATCCGTTAAACTATCTACTATGTAGTAATACGCTATTATAATACGTCTATAGTAAAGTAAACTATCAAAATAACATTAAGGCTTTACATTTTCCACCTTAACACATATTCCCATAGTCTATACAGTACCGTAATCTCCCCCGTAATGGACGTCGTCAGAGGGCACTCCATAGGTATGTTACAAAACAAACTCGTAGTAAAGCATGCTAGGGTAGGTGACACGGCACAACTAGGCAATGTCAGGGTAGATATACCAATTACACTTCCGGGCCGGTGGTAACGCAGAGCCGCAACAATCGCCCACCTCGAGCCACACTCCTGAATCAAGGGTGTGCACCAAATCAATCACAAGTAATAGAATGGCATACGATGGAGTATGTCCGATCAAAGGTGCTACCTCATTAGCCCATCAATTGCTCCTGTTTTAGCCACCTTATTCCAACTCACGGGAGTCGGGTCCACGTATATACCTCATATAGGATTGTCGCCACCATCCTACTTCATTCTGGAATCTCAACCGCGTACACAGTTGTTAAAGTGGTTTTCAGTATCGACGAAGAGTATGCCCATATCCGATCCTGGTCTCTTTAACAACCAAACGTTATTATAACACCGCGGTCATTTCAAAATAGTTTATACTTCAAAACCAAAATATCATTTCCATTTCAAAAACATATCAATACGATATTATTTTCACTTCAATACCATATTAATACAATATCATTTTCACTTCAAATATATCCATTTCCAAAATCATAATACTTCCAAAGTTGTAACACTTTCGAAATCATAAGTCTTTTAAAATCAAAACACTTTGGAAATCTAAACCTTGAAATTTATAACACTTTGAAATCATAGCTTGAAATCATAACATTTTGGAATCCATAACACTTTCCTCTTAAACAGTTTAGATATTAAAATTAGTGTATATAATAAAATAGTTTATAAAATAAAAATAGTTTATATAAAATAGTTATAAGTTAAAATAGTTTATAATAAAATAATTTATATTGAAAATGATTTATATAAAATAGTTTATATTAAAATAATTTATAAAGTAAAATATAAATAGTTTTAGATATAGTTTAAAAATACTTTATAAAATAAAATAGCTTCCTCAATTTCACAAATCGATTCAAATCAACTCAAATTCCAAAATTCAAATTTAATCAAATCTCAAGTCATCAAATTCAATTCAGTTTCTTAATAAACCATTTCAAATTATCGATTTTCAAATACATATTGTAACGACCCGTAAATTTCAACTGTTTTAATAACGTAATTAGTTGAAATTTTGTAAAATTTTAAACGATAAAATTTTGAAATAAAAATTTGATATTTGAAATGCGTTTAATTAAACATAGCAATTGGTAAATTTTCGTCCGAAAATATGAAAGTTTATTTCGCGTGTAAATTTACTTCAATTTAATCAGTTAAAAAGCGATGAAAATAAAATATTTCCAAAACCTAAATATTTTACATAGAAAATTTCTAAACCATCTTCTGAGCAAGATGTCAGTTTGTCGTTTTTCCAAATTCGGACATCTTTGGCTCCGTCGATCTTATTTTTCAGCGTTTTTCTTGCATTTTCCGCTATTAGAAAATTCGAATTTTTATAATTAAATCGTACTGCTAATATCTGTATACCGTTTTGATCGTCTTGTCGTGCTGATCTCTACGGTATATTTCTTTCTGCGTTTTGAAGTCCAATTCACAGCGAAATCCGCGAAAACGGTAACCGTATCGGTACTGCTTTTTGTGACTTTTGGTTATAGTGGCCTTTTGAATCCCTAGTCCACTCAACGTTCCATCGTATATCTCTACAACCATATGATTTATTATTTACTTCGAAGTTCAAAGGTTTGTCGTTTCAAAATTTTAAATTCGTACGTTATTTATTTCTTTCTCAAATCAATAGGTGACTCTTGCTATTTCCACTTTATAATATGATTGTTGCTTGTGGCCGTTCACTTTCATTCTATCTGTTTTCTCCTTCACCCCACCATTCTTCCTCTCAGCATGCACGACCACCCACTCCTCCGCGTGCCACATCTCACGGTCGAGCCACCTCAGCCTCATCGCCTCTGCTAGCGTCCCAAGCTCCGCCTTCCCTCTGCTCAACAGCAGCCCGCCACCATCTCCATCGCCTCACGACCAGTCCACCTTTCCCTGCCGACAGCCCCTACACCACACAAGCGTCCATTGCTCCACCATCCGCTTGTGATCTGCCTCGCTGCCATGCTTACCTCGCAACCCTTGTAGCCACTACACCCGATCGTACCCCACTTGACCTCGTCGAACTCGACAACAGCCCACAAACACACGTGCACGTACACCCGTCACCATGAACCCGATCCCCAAACTACACGACAGCCACCTTCCTTCAACCCGAAACCCGCCACGCCGCTTCTACCCTCCCTGACCCACCTGCGACTACCTGAAGCCAAACCATGGCCGTGCCAGACAGACCCACCCACGCCTTGAACTGCTCGCCACCACCAAACCTCCACCTTACTTCCCTGGACTTCCGCCTCCTCTGCCTCTCCGCGCGTAGCCTGGCGACCAGCACTCATTTCTGCCTTCTGGCCCCTATACTTTCATTTTATAATAGGCAAGTCTATTATAAATTAGTATATATTTTGTTTTAAAAGTATACTTGAGTTCGGTTATAGTTTTTTTAAAATAAAAAGAAAATACTATCTATATTATTATATAGTAGCTGTATGTGCCTATATGAGTTATATTGTTGTTGCTGTATATATTAAGTTATGGGTGTAAGCTACATGATTTGAGGTATAGAGTTATCTTCATTTTTCTTTAATATATATAGGAGTACACACATATGTTCTGTTTTGTATATACAGATTTATGCAAATTTTATCTTATGTCAGTTTTATACATATAGGTTGATTTGAAAATAGCTTGTAAACGAGTATTATATATATATTTATTAGTACCTATACGTACAAGATACAAGTTATATACATTATTTTGAATATATATGAGTGTATTGATTTGATATGTACTTTAGTGATTTCTATTTTACCAAAATTATATGACAGCCTACAAATATATAGACATAGCTTGCTGTTGAAAATGTGTACTTGTTGACAGAAGTTATATTATATTTTGCTTTTCAATTCAAGCTATAATATGTCAGTGTGTATGTTTGTGTCGTGTTTGTATAATAGTTTGCGTATAAATTTAGCACCATTCAAATATATCTGATAGTTCATAGATACGAGGATCTGACTATTGACAGTATGTATACATTTAAATATTGGTTTTATAATAATATGGATATTAAGGTATATTATTGTTAGTTATAAATATACACCGTGGAAGTATATAGGAATTTGGTTTTCATATGTATATATACGTTATTTTATATTAAAGTTAAATTATTAATGTGAAATTAAATATGTATGTTTTAATTTAATATGCGTTAAAAATTTAATATGCGTTAAAGATTTAGAATATGGTTTTATAAAAATAGCTATATATATTTATATACAAGTTGCTTATACCAATTTTCTTCATTGATTCAGATTCTGATTCATTTCACCGATTCTATCCACCAGTTTTGATCGTTGATTTCGTGCCATCGCGTTTTGTTTGGAATTCGTGCCTGGATTCGTAGCTCATTTCTTCAATCATCTCTAGTCTCGGAAGGTGAGCACTCACTCACGATTAACGTTCTTTTATTTATTTAAATTTGATTTCAACTGAAACGACAATTGAAATATGCTGCAGTTAGTTATTCACACTGTTTATATGCTATTACCTGTATCAGTTTACCTGTGACATCTGACACCATTATCTGTTAATTATTTATGCGATGATAATACAGTTTGGCTGATAATTGATTGATTGTTGATATTTATATTGGACGTTAAATTGTTAATGTTAAAATGATAAATAGTATGCAATTGAAATTGATATAGGATAGTCAAATGTTAAATTTGATTAAATGACATTTGTATAATATGACCCCTTTAACTGTTAAATTTATTGACACGTAGGATTTGTTTAATTGCACTTTGAACCACTAAATGTATGTTGTTAAATTGATGATGTATGAAGTTGTAAATAGATGACAAGTGAAAACCGTAATGTAATAATCTTTAATCTACATGAAATGATAGTGAAGATTCTAGAAATAATTATATTAATTCGTACAAATAACAATACGAATTAATACGGTTATTTCGGGATTATTTGAATTGATTTTTGGATTGTTATTGTTGTTGTTATTGCTTGTTTATTTACTTTGACACCATCCCAGTTATCACACTGCAAGTTCCCTTTGTTATGCTTTGATTTTGAATTAAATTGGAATCGGGTTGAAATGATAAATACCCAAATTGAACTTTGGCCTAGGATAGAGAATTAAATAAAACCCGATTGGTCAATAAATTGATTTAAAAATAAATGAAGATTTTATTTGAATAAATAATATGGTTTTGAAATGAAGTTGAAATTTAAATTTTAATGAAAGGAAAATGTTAATATTTAATAATCTGAAACAAAATATTAACAATGTAATTGATGAAAGAATGTTGTTTAATTTGAGAAATGATTGAATTAAGTTTGAAATTATAATTAAGTTTGAAAGTATAATTAAGTTTGAAATTTTAATTAAGTTTGAAATTATTAAACTTTGAAATGATTTAATAATTAAGTTGAAATTATAATTAAGTTTAAAATTATAATTAAGTTTGAAAGTATAATTAAGTTTGAAATTATTAAACTTTGAAATTATTTAATAATTAAGTTTTGAATTATTTAATAATTAAATAAGATTGAATTATTTAATGATTAAATCAATTTGAATCTTTGAATAAGTAAATTTTACTTTGTAATAATTGAAATTGAGTTTCTTTATAAATTAAGTTTTTGGAAAATTATTTAAGTAAGTAAATAAGTGAAATTGAATTTCTTTAACAAGAGATGAAAATGTGATATTTTGGAATTAATGTAAGACTTGTAATTGAAAGAATTGATTTGACGAATTTGATTAAATTCAAAATTGTAAGTTTTGATTTAACGAAGTTGAACTTAAGAAATTGATTTAATGATTTGGAAATTTAATAGAAATTGTTTTGAATGATAAAGTAACTTAACGAATATTAATTGAAATCGATAAATGAATTTAAATTGATTTGAATATTAAATTAAGTTAATTTAAATGATTTCGGAATGAAACTGATATACGAACTTGAATCAATATTTGAAGTGTTTTAAATAAAGTTTGAAATTGAATTATAGGATTTTGAAATGAATTTGGAAGTTGAAACGTAAATTACGGAAATTGATTTAGAAAGACAAACGAAATGTTGATTTACGAATTCTAATTGAATTGAAATTGATTTGGTTTTGAAATATATTAAATGACCAATCGGTGTAATAATTACGAAAGTTATTAAAGAGACCGGGATCGGTAATGGATATACTCTCTATCTGAACCGAAACCACTTTAATAACTATACGCGGAGTGATGATCCAGAATGAAGTGGTTGGAATGATGTACGTGATGACTGAAGAAAGAGAACGATGATGGATAGCCTTGACACTTGTGTCAAATTGGAAATGACTAAAACAGGAGCTGTGCCGGGCCAATGGAGGATTAGCTACCTCAAGTGGACACACTTCTTCGAACTACTTATACTTGTTGTCGATTGGTGCACCCTTGATTTTGGGAGTGTTGTTTCACGGTGTTGCGGGCGCTGCGGCGTTGCGTTCTCACCAGTCCGGATCAGGCGAACGGTAGTATCACTACCTTGGGTATTGCCTCATGTGCCTTGTCATACTTGTATTCCATTTATGCGCGACCATTACGATTTTGATTTGTACCTTTAGTATATGGATTACCCTCTGGTGACTTCTGGTTTTGGGGAAACTACGGTCTTGTATATGCTTTTGGGAATAAAAATGTGTTAAGGGTGGAATGGGCCATGACTTAACACTATTTTGATATCTTTATATTACTAATAGACATTATCTACTTATCGTACCCTACCACATAGTAGATAGTTTAACGGATCCTTAAAGGATGGTTATTCCAAACATCCTTTGAGTTACTTGTATTTCAATTGCTATTTCACTTGAGTTGGATTTATTAATATAAGAATGTTAATCCTGACTCGAGTGTCTTGTGTTTTGCTTTACGCTCGGGTCAGACTGAGTGATCCAGTATTCGAGACTCACCTTTGAAGTTGGAGCTTTGCTTGAAGATCCAGCCATCAATTCTGCTTTCAGTATTCGATGATTCCATTGATGTATTCTGATTTGTATCTGATGTATCACATTACTCTTCCGTTGTATCTGGTTTAACTCTGATGTATCGTATTACTCTTCTGTTGTAAACTCTGATGTATTTTATATATTCATATAGTAGCTTCATAAACTACTATCTCTTTTATTTCCGCTACACTTATTACTCTGTGTCTGTGATCTGTGATTATTTATTTACTGTATATGTTCAGTTTTGCCAAATTTAAATTAACAACGCGGTATTTTGAGCAATTCAACTCCGGCATGAGTGTCTACCTATACACTTATAATGGACGCGAATGGTCTAAAATATCGGGTCGTTACAGTTGGTATCAGAGCTTTGGTAGCTCTAGGCAAAACTCAACATATAGGGTAAATGTATTTTCAGAATCACTCTCATTCGAGTTTCAATCTCTTCCCTTGACTCAATTCCTTTGAATTTTGGAACGTTCCCTTCGGTTCCAAAAATTCATTCGTGTCCCTCACTATTCGTCTTCTTTCAATTCTGGAGCACCCCATAACTCCATTTTGATTGATATTTATAATAGATCGGCGGTCTCGCCAATCTTCGAATGATTTGTAAAGGGGTGAAACTCCTTTACAATAGGCATTGATTTACCGGAGATTTCTGTATCCTCGGTTTACGATGCTATCTATCTCCTGCTATACCTGGATTTTATTTCTTGAGATCGAATGTCGATTTACCTCGGAATTCAGCATCGATCTTATTCTTGAAGTTACGGACGACCCGGTTAAGGTTGCCCGTGAATTAAATAAACTCATCCATCTCCCGATTGTGGTAATTGAATTATCTTATCTTTTGTTTCAAACTTATTTCGAATCCAAATTTCTCTTTGATTTGATTTCCATCAAATTTAAATCTCTATACTTATTTTGAAATCCATCCTTGTATCGTCGAGCGAGGAAGTGTATTATAAATTAATATTCAAAATGTTTTATATATTGTGTTGTTTGAGTTGTTGATGTTGATTTGGGTTTTCGATCGATTCGTCTGATCAACGCTATCGATAGAATTTCCAAAACACTTGAACAGAGCAAACTGACACAATATTATTTTCAAATTTGGAAAATGAAATAAATTTTTTGATTATATTGTGAAAATATAAGTAAAAATTTTCTGGAATTTAATAGGTTAATTAAATTGTTTATTTGAAATGATAATATTTGATTATCATTTATTGTTCTAAATAAATTTATAAATACGGTTTATAAATTGATTTGGAATTTGAAATGAATTTAATTCAGAAATTTGAGAATTTATTAGTTTTCGGTGATTTCGAACTTTGGGTTTTAAAATTTTAAAGTATATATTATTGGAAGTATTTTCGAATTGAAATCGTTTTCAAAGAATTTAAAGTGTTGAAATCAGTGCTCTTCTCTTTGTCGCTGGAAAATAATTTCGGTGATGACAGCCGCATCATCGACATTCATTTTCGAGTTTCGAAGTAGAGATACTATTCTGTAGCATTGCTACGGTTTTGTTTTGAAAAATATTTTGATTTGAATTTCTTCAGTATAATGTGATTTATATATATATATGGGTATCTTATTTTAAAATTTAATTTGATTTGATATAAATATATCATATATATCTCTAAATTGTTTAAAGTTAATCAGAAATCTAATTCTTAAATTTTGTTAAAAGATGATTTTAATTATAAATAAAACCAAAATTTGGAATAAATATATAAACTTGAATAATTGAATTTGGAAAATTTTATTTGTATATTGTTCAACTGCATTCTAATACAACTTGCCTAAATCGTTCAGAAGTTGAATATGTAATTGGATAATATATAGATAAATTGAATTTATAAATAAAATTTGAGTGTTTATAGTAAATGTTATACACTAAATTTTGATTATAAGGATGTTAAAAAAAGTTAGATAGGATAATAAGTAAACTCAGTTAATAATGAAATAAATTTGTTTTGAAAGAATTAATAAATTGAAATTTGATCAACTGATGAAAATACCTTGAATTTAAAGGAAATTTGTAAATATAAATTAATTTAAATCAGAACTCTTATGGTTTAAATCAATTTATATGGGTTAAATATATGTGATAAGATATATTAAGTAGAATAAATTTAACAATAATTTGGAATAAAGAAGAATTTTAAATTGTTGAAGAAAAAATATGATTATAATAAAAGACTATTCAAATTTATGGTTTTAGAAATTGTAAATTGAAGAAAATGGGATAATAAGATAATGAATTTAGAAATAGTGAGGTTGAATTTAGTGAAATCAAATGGATTAAATCAATTATTGAATATCAATTAATTAAAATTTGAATTTATATGGTTTAAATTAATTGTTATTTTGTATTTCAAAATCTGTTTTTCTTTTTGGTTGTTTCTATTCTCCTACCTCGTTCCTTTTCGGGGACGAAAAGTTTTGAGTGGGGGAGAGTGTAACGACCCGTAAATTTCAACTGTTTTAATAACGTAATTAGTTGAAATTTTGTAAAATTTTAAATGATAAAATTTTGAAATAAAAATTTGATATTTGAAATGCGTTTAATTAAACATAGCAACTGGTAAATTTTCGTCCGAAAATATGAAAGTTTATTTCGCGTGTAAATTTACTTCAATTTAATCAGTTAAAAAGCGATGAAAATAAAATATTTCCAAAACCTAAATATTTTACATAGAAAATTTCTAAACCATCTTCTGAGCAAGATGTCAGTTTGTCGTTTTTCCAAATTCGGACATCTTTGGCTCCGTCGATCTTATTTTTCAGCGTTTTTCTTGCATTTTCCGCTATTAGAAAATTCGAATTTTTATAATTAAATCGTACTGCTAATATCTGTATACCGTTTTGATCGTCTTGTCGTGCTGATCTCTACGGTATATTTCTTTCTGCGTTTTGAAGTCCAATTCACAGCGAAATCCGCGAAAACGGTAACCGTATCGGTACTGCTTTTTGTGACTTTTGGTTATAGTGGCCTTTTGAATCCCTAGTCCACTCAACGTTCCATCGTATATCTCTACAACCATATGATTTATTATTTACTTCGAAGTTCAAAGGTTTGTCGTTTCAAAATTTTAAATTCGTACGTTATTTATTTCTTTCTCAAATCAATAGGTGACTCTTGCTATTTCCACTTTATAATATGATTGTTGCTTGTGGCCGTTCACTTTCATTCTATCTGTTTTCTCCTTCACCCCACCATTCTTCCTCTCAGCATGCACGACCACCCACTCCTCCGCGTGCCACATCTCACGGTCGAGCCACCTCAGCCTCATCGCCTCTGCTAGCGTCCCAAGCTCCGCCTTCCCTCTGCTCAACAGCAGCCCGCCACCATCTCCATCGCCTCACGACCAGTCCACCTTTCCCTGCCGACAGCCCCTACACCACACAAGCGTCCATTGCTCCACCATCCACTTGTGATCTGCCTCGCTACCATGCTTACCTCGCAACCCTTGTAGCCACTACACCCGATCGTACCCCACTTGACCTTGTCGAACTCGACAACAGCCCACAAACACACGTGCACGTACACCCGTCACCATGAACCCGATCCCCAAACTACACGACAGCCACCTTCCTTCAACCCGAAACCCGCCACGCCGCTTCTACCCTCCCTGACCCACCTGCGACTACCTGAAGCCAAACCATGGCCGCGCCAGACAGACCCACCCACGCCTTGAACTGCTCGCCACCACCAAACCTCCACCTTACTTCCCTGGACTTCCGCCTCCTCTGCCTCTCCGCGCGTAGCCTGGCGACCAGCACTCGTTTCTGCCTTCTGGCCCCTATACTTTCATTTTATAATAGGCAAGTCTATTATACATTAGTATATATTTTGTTTTAAAAGTATACTTGAGTTCGGTTACAGTTTTTTTACAATAAAATGAAAATACTATCTATATTATTATATAGTAGCTCTATGTGCCTATATGAGTTATATTGTTGCTGCTGTATATATTAAGTTATGGGTGTAAGCTACATGATTTGAGGTATAGAGTTATCTTCATTTTTCTTTAATATATATAGGAGTACACACATATGTTCTGTTTTGTATATACAGATTTATGCAAATTTTATCTTATGTCAGTTTTATACATATAGGTTGATTTGAAAATAGCTTGTAAACGAGTATTATATATATATATTTATTATTACCTATACGTACAAGATACAAGTTATATACATTATTTTGAATATATATGAGTGTATTGATTTGATATGTACTTTAGTGATTTCTATTTTACCAAAATTATATGACTGCCTACAAATATATAGACATAGCTTGCTGTTGAAAATGTGTACTTGTTGACAGAAGTTATATTATATTTTGCTTTTCAATTCAAGCTATAATATGTCAGTGTGTATGTTTGTGTCGTGTTTGTATAATAGTTTGCGTATAAATTTAGCACCATTCAAATATATCTAATAGTTCATAGATACGAGGATCTGACTATTGACAGTATGTATACATTTAAATATTGGTTTTATAATAATATGGATATTAAGGTATATTATTGTTAGTTATAAATATACACCATGGAAGTATATAGGAATTTGGTTTTCATATGTATATAGACGTTATTTTATATTAAAGTTAAATTATTAATGTGAAATTAAATATGTATGTTTTAATTTAATATGCGTTAAAAATTTAATATGCGTTAAAGATTTAGAATATGGTTTTATAAAAATAGCTATATATATTTATATACAAGTTGCTTATACCAATTTTCTTCATTGATTCAGATTCTGATTCATTTCACCGATTCTATCCACCAGTTTTGATCGTTGATTTCGTGCCATCGCGTTTTGTTTGGAATTCGTGCCTGGATTCGTAGCTCATTTCTTCAATCATCTCTAGTCTCGAAAGGTGAGCACTCACTCACGATTAACGTTCTTTTATTTATTTAAATTTTATTTCAACTGAAACGACAATTGAAATATGCTGCAGTTAGTTATTCACACTGTTTATATGCTATTACCTGTATCAGTTTACCTGTGACATCTGACACCATTATCTGTTAATTATTTATGCGATGATAATACAGTTTGGCTGATAATTGATTGATTGTTGATATTTATATTGGACGTTAAATTGTTAATGTTAAAATGATAAATAGTATGCAATTGAAATTGATATAGGATAGTCAAATGTTAAATTTGATTAAATGACATTTGTATAATATGACCCCTTTAACTGTTAAATTTATTGACACGTAGGATTTGTTTAATTACACTTTGAACCACTAAATGTATGTTGTTAAATTGATGATGTATGAAGTTGTAAATAGATGACAAGTGAAAACCGTAATGTAATAATCTTTAATCTACATGAAATGATAGTGAAGATTCTAGAAATAATTATATTAATTCGTACAAATAACAATACGAATTAATACGGTTATTTCGGGATTATTTGAATTGATTTTTGAATTGTTATTGTTGTTGTTATTGCTTGTTTATTTACTTTGACACCATCCCAGTTATCACACTGCAAGTTCCCTTTGTTATGCTTTGATTTTGAATTAAATTGGAATTGGGTTGAAATGATAAATACCCAAATTGAACTTTGACCTAGGATAGAGAATTAAATAAAACCCGATTGGTCAATAAATTGATTTAAAAATAAATGAAGATTTTATTTGAATAAATAATATGGTTTTGAAATGAAGTTGAAATTTAAATTTTAATGAAAGGAAAATGTTAATATTTAATAATCTGAAACAAAATATTAACAATGTAATTGATGAAAGAATGTTGTTTAATTTGAGAAATGATTGAATTAAGTTTGAAATTATAATTAAGTTTGAAAGTATAATTAAGTTTGAAATTTTAATTAAGTTTGAAATTATTAAACTTTGAAATGATTTAATAATTAAGTTGAAATTATAATTAAGTTTAAAATTATAATTAAGTTTGAAAGTATAATTAAGTTTGAAATTATTAAACTTTGAAATTATTTAATAATTAAGTTTTGAATTATTTAATAATTAAATAAGATTGAATTATTTAATGATTAAATCAATTTGAATCTTTGAATAAGTAAATTTTACTTTGTAATAATTGAAATTGAGTTTCTTTATAAATTAAGTTTTTGGAAAATTATTTAAGTAAGTAAATAAGTGAAATTGAATTTCTTTAACAAGAGATGAAAATGTGATATTTTGGAATTAATGTAAGACTTGTAATTGAAAGAATTGATTTGACGAATTTGATTAAATTCAAAATTGTAAGTTTTGATTTAACGAAGTTGAACTTAAGAAATTGATTTAATGATTTGGAAATTTAATAGAAATTGTTTTGAATGATAAAGTAACTTAACGAATATTAATTGAAATCGATAAATGAATTTAAATTGATTTGAATATTAAATTAAGTTAATTTAAATGATTTTGGAATGAAACTGATATACGAACTTGAATCAATATTTGAAGTGTTTTAAATAAAGTTTGAAATTGAATTATAGGATTTTGAAATGAATTTGGAGGTTGAAACGTAAATTACGGAAATTGATTTAGAAAGACAAACGAAATGTTGATTTACGAATTCTAATTGAATTGAAATTGATTTGGTTTTGAAATATATTAAATGACCAATCGGTGTAATAATTACGAAAGTTATTAAAGAGACCGGGATCGGTAATGGATATACTCTCTATCTGAACCGAAACCACTTTAATAACTATACGCGGAGTGATGATCCAGAATGAAGTGGTTGGAATGATGTACGTGATGACTGAAGAAAGAGAACGATGATGGATAGCCTTGACACTTGTGTCAAATTGGAAATGACTAAAACAGGAGCTGTGCCGGGCCAATGGAGGATTAGCTACCTCAAGTGGACACACTTCTTCGAACTACTTATACTTGTTGTCGATTGGTGCACCCTTGATTTTGGGAGTGTTGTTTCACGGTGTTCCGGGCGCTGCGGCGTTGCGTTCTCACCAGTCCGGATCAGGCGAACGGTAGTATCACTACCTTGGGTATTGCCTCATGTGCCTTGTCATACTTGTATTCCATTTATGCGCGACCACTACGATTTTGATTTGTACCTTTAGTTTATGGATTACCCTCTGGTGACTTCCGGTTTTGGGGAAACTACGGTCTTGTATATGCTTTTGGGAATAAAAATGTGTTAAGGGTGGAATGGGCCATGACTTAACACTATTTTGATATCTTTATATTACTGATAGACATTATCTACTTATCGTACCCTACTACATAGTAGATAGTTTAACGGATCCTTAAAGGATGGTTATTCCAAACATCCTTTGAGTTACTTGTATTTCAATTGCTATTTCACTTGAGTTGGATTTATTAATATAAGAATGTTAATCCTGACTCGAGTGTCTTGTGTTTTGCTTTACGCTCGGGTCAGACTGAGTGATCCAGTATTCGAGACTCACCTTTGAAGTTGGAGCTTTGCTTGAAGATCCAGCCATCTATTCTGCTTTCAGTATTCGATGATTGCAGTGATGTATTCTGATTTGTATCTGATGTATCACATTACTCTTCCATTGTATCTGGTTTAACTCTGATGTATTGTATTACTCTTCTGTTGTAAACTCTGATGTATTTTATATATTCATATAGTAGCTTCATGAACTACTATCTCTTTTATTTCCGCTGCACTTATTACTTTGTGTCTGTGATCTGTGATTATTTATTTACTGTATATGTTCAGTTTTGCCAAATTTAAATTAACAACGCGGTATTTTGAGCAATTCAACTCCAGCATGAGTGTCTACCTATACACTTATAATGGACGCGAATGGTCTAAAATATCGGGTCGTTACATATATTTAAACCAAAATAAGTCATTTCAATTTCAATATATTTCAAAGCTTTAAATATTCAACATTTCTAAACTAAATTCGATAATTTCATATATATATCAAATTCACTTTACCATTATTTAGTTTTGAAATATTTACTTAATCATTTCAATAACATCTAAATACAACTTCAATTTACAAATTTAAATAACAAAATATCCCATTTATATAAGTTAGAAATATTCATTTAAGTCACATTTAATCAAATTCAAGTTATAAAACATATCTTTAAAATTTCAAATTTAATAAACTTCAAATCAAACTTATTTAAGTAAAATTCTTAAATAAATATAATTTCAAACCAATTTCAAATTTGTCTTTCCAACCTGAATCATTATAAACTCTATATTTGAAAATGTATATATTAAATAAATACTTAAACATATTATATATCAAATTTATTAAATCAACTTTAATAAATCTTTAAAATCAATATTTATTAAAACCATATATTTCTTTTCAAAATCATAGAAATCATTTTCAAATATATATATATATATATATAGACCAACGGTGTCTGCATATAATTTTCTATCCTATGTTCAAGTGATACAGATATTTATCATTTCAATCCGCAATTTAAATATATATACGGGTATATATCATTTCAATCCGCAATCCCAAATTCAATTCATATGAAAATCGCTTGGGTTTATCATTTCAATTTTCAACCCATAACGATTTTCTCCTATTCTACAGATCGTTCGGGTATGTATCATTTCAACCCATAGTGAATTCTATACTAACAGGGAACTTGCAGAGTGATAACAGATATGATAATAATATAAATATCAGTAACAAGCATACATCATCAGTGATAAATAACAGATAATGGTGTCAGGTGTCACAGGTGAACAGATACAGATAATAGCATATATAACAATGTAAATAACTAGCAGCAGCATATTTCAATTGTCGTTTCAGTTGAAATCAAATTTAATAAATATAAGAACGTTAATCGTGAGTGATTGCTCCCCTTTCAAGGCTAGAGATGAACGAGAATGATACGAGTTATGAATCCAAGCACGAATTCCAAAGCGAACAAGATTGGCACGAATTCGACGAACAAAGCTGATGGATAGAAATTTGACGAAATCAAATCAGAACTGGGTCGATGAAGATAATTGGTATAATGAACTTATATAACTATATACATATCCTATATTCAAACACATTTTAAATTTAAACATATATATATAGCATCATAAACTTTAACACTAAATCACAAAAATCCCAATACAATTGCTATATACCGAGTAGGCAGGCAAAGCTTTTATATTTTTTTACAAAACTTATATATACGCATTTCAAAAATATAGGCATTCATAAATAACATATATTTTATATAAAAACTGATATATATATATATAACTTGTACCTAAACTGCACCCTTGGAAACTACAAAACATGGAAAAACCCGAATATAACTTTGAATCAAAACACATATATAAGAAGACTTATATACAAATGTACATATATGAATAGTAGTAGACTTATATGAAATAATATAACATATATAACAAAACTTATATAGCTTTTACATATAACAGACCTTAAACAAAACTATTATAGGCACATACAACAAACCCAGCAGCCTTTATATATAAACATATATATATATATATATACTAGTCTTATATTTTGTAACTCTTTAAAACATATTATAAATACATTGATATATCCACTATGCAATATATAAAGTTATACATACACAACTTAACAGCTTCTATTTATATAAACTACATAACCCATAATATACTGTAAGTTTATATACTGTGCATCCATATAATATATATCTTTAAATGGTACTAATATATATATAAACTTTTATGATCAAAAATCAAAACTAACATATATAAACTATAAAACTTATAATATAAAACATATAACTATAACATATATATATATATATATATATATTTCAATATTCAATATAACTTATATGAAGATATTCTATGACTTACATATATAATACAGGTCGAAAGATAACAAAAATATATAAACATCCAATATAAAGTGACAGTCACATATATTCAAATCCAAACCTACAGAGCAAAGAAAATTTTATATAACATATTATATATAACACTATTATTACTCATGTAACAGATTATATATATATATAATGCAAAACAATACTGACATAAATCAATACACATACAAACGCCTACATCATGATATAAAATAGTTTATATATATATATATGTATATATATATGTAACATATACTTTAAAATCCCAGTGTATATATAACATTTAAAACCAAAAATTTAAACACATTCCGTATGTATATATATAACATATCATCAGTATTATATATGTATACTTAATAAATAGCTTACATCTAATATTCAAGGAAGAGGAACGAGCCTGCTGCCCTGTCAAGTGGAAGAGCCATCAACATGTGATGATGGTTGAGTACAGGGTGTTATAGTGAGGTGATGTATGGTTTGGTTGGCCATTGGAGGAGATGCTGGCATGGTCAGGGAGTGGAGGCAAGTGGAACTATCTCGGCCAGGGTGGGTAGGCGGAGTGGGAAGAGGGTGGAGCGGGTGTGCATTGAAGGATGGTCATTCGGCTGATGGTGGAAGAGTTGATGGGCGGACATGATGTAACAAGCCAATATTTTTGCAAATATTTTTAAATTATTTTAAATTATATTTTATTTCAATATTTTATTTTTAAAACATTTTAGAAGTATAGTTATAATTTTCCAAAGTTAATTGTATTTTGTTTGCGATTTTTAATCCTACTTTCAATATAATAAACTATTTTCTTTATTTACTTTTTATTTTTTCTAAGAATATTTGTTTATTTTCATTTTCACTTTATTTTTGTTTGTCTTTTATTTATTTTACTTGATATTTTATTTGTTCATTTTGAATAAAAGAAAGTGGAAATTCGAAGAGACTAAGGCTTTAAATTGTGAGTTTCATTGTCTAGACTCTTCATTTCTTTGGCCGTTCTTTTTCTTTATTGTAGACGTGAGTTTTATCAGTTATTCACGTGAGAAACTTCTCACTTTCTTCATTTTTCAGACTATCATTTCTGAAAAAATTTTGGTGAGCAATAGCCTCTTTTCTCATCTTCTTCTTTATTTATTTTTTCCAATGATTTTGCCTTGATTTCTTCAAATATTTTCTCGGCCTAAACCCCACCATCTCCTCCACCGACCACCACTTCCTTCCCCACATCATCCACGGCAACGTCACCACCTCCTTTGTCCAATACGTGTTGTTGGGAGTGTTTTCGCCTACTACCGGACCAAACTCCCCTCTTATGCATGGCCGAACCAAATCCCTTCCTAGGCATAACCGAACCAGCCTCTGCTTCACTGCCTACCGAACCAACTACAAGGTGCCTCTACCGGACCAACCCCTAAGACCAAGGATGCCGAACCAGCCCTTTACCGGTCCAGAGCTACCGAACCAAAGCAGCCGAACCAGCCTCCCTCAGGCCTCACCGGACCAGCCATCCACCGAACCAACTCCTTCCACTCTTCCCACGCAGAGCCGAACCAGTCCTTGTTCCACTGCATGCCGAACCGGAGCAAGGAGCCTCTACCGAACCATCCCTTTCCTCGTGACTACTGAACCATCACCTACCGGTCCAACCTCACCTACCGATCCAACCTACCTTACCGAACCAACCTCACCTACCGGTCCAACCTCACCTATCGGTCCAACCTCACCACCGAACCAACATCACTACCGGTCCAAACCCCACTTCCATGCATAGCCGAACCAGAGTGCTTCCGAACCAAAACGCTACCAGGCCAGATTACATCAGCCCACGCCCACAAGCAGCTATGTACATCCAAGACCCCTGCCCTCAGCCTCACTCTATAAATAGAGGGGCAGGGGTACAACAATGGGGACAAGTTTGAAAGCTCAAGCATGGAGGGAACTTTCAAACAACTTTCTTTTACTTGTATCAAAGCTTTGTACTTGTAATCTAAACAAGAGAAGAGAAATAACATATAAAGTGGACGTAGGCACATTCTGGCTGAACCACTATAAATCTGCGTGTCTTTTTACAATTTAGCCCCTGCTTTTCATATATTTGCATAAATCACTCAAACCACTAAGAACAACATAAGATCTACTAAATCATACGACTTTGAGGTGTTTGTCCATTTTTTTTGCAAACATTTTTGGTGCTTTCATTGAGAGCTAGAAGCTCGAAGCTTCAGCTTCATCCACTTAACAGTTTCCTAACAGCATCGTTCGCCACTTGGAAAGCATGCCTCCCAAACAGAGAAACATCGCATCCAGCAGTCTTCCAGATCCAGCTGTCACGAATCAAGTAAATCGTCCTCCTCCAGCAGCAGTAACAAATGAAGGACAGGCTAACCCAACCACTCCTGCCACAGAACAGCTTGCAGCAATTATTAGGGCAGATTTGGACAGAGTTGTGGTTGAAGTAACTAACCGCTTCACGTCCCAGCAGGAAGCCTTGGTGGACCATCTCATGTCACGCTTAAGGGACGCTGAAGAATCCAACCGCAACACTGAATCATGGGGCGAGACCCAGTCTGGAGGATCTCAGAGACAACAAAGGTCTTCCTTCTTCGAAGGAGCTAACGGCAGAAGTAGCCATGGTAGGAGCCGAGATCGGGCACAACCTGAAGTTAGGCCTGAGGAAACATTTGGTACCGAACCCAATGGGGGAGGTACCGGACGAAGGTCAACTGTAGCTGAGCCTGTCATACTGCCTAACCGCGGAAACGCCAGTGAATGGGGCCGAGCTAGAGTCCAGCCCGAAGTTGGACCCGAGGAAGTGCTTAGATCAGAACCCAACAGGGGAAGATCAAGGCAAGGGCCAACTGTAGCTGACCCTAGCATGCTCCCAGAAGATCAAAGGCAGCCACTGGAAAGTATGAGGAATGATAGACGATACCATCCCTACAGATCATCTGGACGGAATCAGTCCCACAGAACAGAACCAAACTCGTTTCTATCTGCTCTAAATTCTGATGAAAGGATGGCACGCTTATTCAGAGAGTGCGTCCAACGAGAGCAAAGAGATCGAGGGATAGGCGCTAGAGTAACCAGCCCTTTCACCCGCAATATCGAAATTGCTATCACCCCGCGAGAATGGAAGATGCCAACAATGGAACCTTACAAAGGAACCTTCGACCTCGTTGTACACTTACAGAGATACACACAACATATGCTCATGAGTGGAGCGACAGAGGGAGTATTGTGCAAATGCTTTCCGCTCTTCTTAGCAGACCTCGCTACCTCCTGGTTCTGTCATCTACCCCAGGGATCCATCAGCTTGTGGGAAATGTTGAAAGAAAAGTTTATCAGTTAGTTCCGCATCCATGTGGAACAACCTAAGGACGCTTATTCCTTATCCAGCGTCAAACAGAAACCTGGAGAGAAACTGCAACAATACCTAACCCGATCCAATGCCGCAGCGGCCGCAGTCCAAGATGTCGATGAGAAGCTTATCCTAATGGCCCTCTGTAGTGGTGTGCATCCGGACACTAAATTTGCTAGAAGGTTGACAAAAGAAAAACCAGCTACTTTACCTGATTTCTTCCATGAAGCCGGGAAATATAGGAGGCTTGAGGATGCTGCCGTCGAGGGGCAGTCAGGACAGCAAAGCAAGGCAACTCACAGCAACGCACCTGCGGCGGCAAGGGACGTTCGAAGAAATGATTCCAGAGACAATGCTGGGGGCAAGAAGGGAGAAAAGTGCCTATATCGGCCAGGACCGAGATTCGATACATACACTCCTTTGAACGAAACTGTCGAGAACATCTTCCTTGCCACCCAAGGCGAAGTTAGATACAAACGCCCACCATACAAGAAGGAATCAGATAACGCGTAGAAGTCTGGAAAGTTCTGCCGCTTCCACGAATCTCACGGGCATGATACCAATGAAAACCCAAGGCTACCCTCACCAGACACCGGCAGAGAAAACCGCAACACTAGCAGCTCTAGTCAAGAGAAGATAGTGGTCCATACCATCTCAGGAGGACCGCACATCGCAGACAAAAGCTGGAAAGAGATGGAAAGATACGGAAAGTCGCTTAGAGACAGTAAAGACTGTGTCAATACGGTTGTAGAAGAATGCCACCCGAAACGGAAAGAAAATTATGACATCACATTCGGAAAACGTGACCTAGAAGGAAGGCAATACCCTCACATGGATCCCATGGTTATCTCTGCCCGGCTCGGTCCCGCCGAAGTTTACCGAATCCTAGTAGACACGGGAAGCTCAGTAAACATCCTGTTCAAGCATGCATTCGACAAAATGAAGCTACCAATGAAGGATGTATCTCCCTGCGATAAACCACTACACGGTTTCACTGGGGATGCAAAGATGCCCCTCGGGCAACTGTACCTCTTTGTTGAGATTGGAAGCCATCCCCGCTCCGTTGTACGGAAGCAGACGTTTGTGCTAATAGAAAACCATTCGGCCTACAACGCCTTCTTAGGAAGACCAGCCTTATTTGACTTCCAGATTGTCCTAGCCCCATGGTGCCTAAAGATGAAATTTCCAACGGACAATGGAATAGGGGAAGTAGAAGGAGACCAGGACGTTGCTCGAGACTGCTATGTGACTGAACTTCGCAACAACCACAAGAAGGCTAATGGGAAGTGGCGGACATGCATTGACTTTTCCAACCTAAACGACGCCTGCCCAAAGGATTGCTTCCCGCTTCCCCGAATCGATCAGCTTGTAGACAGCACAGCCGGGCACGAACTCTTATCCTTTATGGACGCATATTCAGGATATAACCAAATTCCTATGCATGCTCCCGATCAAGACCATACTAGTTTCATCACTGACCGGGGATTGTACTGCTACAAGGTAATGCCTTTCGGACTTAAAAACGCAGCAGCCACCTACCATCGCCTCGTCAACAAGATGTTTGCGGGGCTAATAGGGCAAACTATGGAAGTATATGTGGATGACATGCTGGTAAAGTCAAGAAAAGCCGATGATCACGTAAGCCACCTAGGGGAGATGTTCCAGGTACTTCGACAGTATGGAATGAAGTTGAATCCACTAAAATGCTCCTTCGGAGTGTCATCAGGAAAATTCTTAGGATTCATCGTCCATGCCAGAGGGATTGAAGCAAACCCTGAACAAGTCCGAGCACTAAGGGATATCAAGATACCTTCCACTCGGAAAGAAATGCAAAGTTTGAACGGAAAAGTGGCCGCCCTAAGCCGATTCATCTCCAGGGCAACGGACAAGTGCGTCCCCTTTTTCGAAGCTCTAAAGAAAGACAAAGGAAAGTTCGAATGGACTGACGAATGCTTAACCGCTTTCCTTAACTTAATCGAACACCTCTAGAAACCACCGGTACTCTCGACTCCAAGCGAAGGCGAAGAATTATACCTATACCTTGCTGTGTCGTCTCACGCCATAAGCGCTGCCTTGGTAAGAGAAGACAAACGCACGCAGCGGCCAGTTTACTTCGTCAGCAAAAGGTTTACGGGGGCAGAAGTCAGATATCCAGTCCCATTCCATCAAAGTTCTGACCGATCAACCACTAAGGCAGGTACTCCATCGTCCCGACACTTCTGGGCGACTACTTAAATGGTGCATTGAACTAAGTCAGTATGATATCACCTATCACCCTCGCACCGCCAGCAAGGGACAAGCTATGGCCGATTTCATTGTAGAATTCACTACCAACGAAGATAAGGAGCAATTGGAAATAGCAGAAGATATCAAGTGGAATCTCTTTGTGGATGGTGCATCGAACGAACAAGGCTCGGGGGGCAGGTGAGGTAATAATCACTTCCAAGGGAAACAAACTGCACTATGCTATAAGGTTGGAGTTCGCTGCCACCAACAACGATGCAGAATATGAAGCAGTAATAGCCGGACTAGAACTTGCCATAGAAATCGGAGCCAATTCTTTGTGTCTTCATAGCGATTCTCAACTTATTGTTAATCAAATACTAGGAGAATTCCAAGCTCGAGAAGAACGACTCATAGCATATTTAAAGAAGACCAAGTTACTTCTCAGCCGATTGGACCACTACTTAGTCAAACACATCCCTCGGGAAGAGAACCAAGAGGCCGACGAATTGGCGAAGCAAGCAAGTGTAAGAGACGTCGCCATCTTCGGGGCAGTAACCATCTCAAAGCAACTGACCCCGAGTTTTGAGCAAGTGAATCTGATAGCTGCAACCGGGGAAGCAACTTGGATGACTCCCATCCGAGACTACCTACAAAGCGGCACGCTACCCAACGGGCGTAACGAAGTCAAGAAAATCTTGAGGAAAGCATCCCGCTACACAATACAAGAAGACATCCTCTATCGACGTGGATTCTCTAACCCGTTATTAAGGTGTGTCGCTGGGAGGGAAGCCAAGGAAATCTTATCCAACATCCATCAGGGAAGCTGCGGAGATCTCACCGGAGGGCAAGCGTTAGCAAAAAAGATACTCCGATACTGATATTTCTGGCCCACCTTAAGCAAGGACGCCTTAGATTTCGTCAAAAAGTGTGACAGATGCCAGAAGTTTGCTAAGATTCCGTGGCTACCAACAACTGAGATTACTCAAATGACCAGCCCTTGGCCCTTTGCAATATGGGGAATTGACTTAATCGGCGAGCTACCAATGGGTCGAGGCAGGGCCAAATATGCTATAGTGGCAGTCGACTATTTCACCAAATGGGTGGAAGCGGAACCTCTGAATAAAGTATCTTCAGCAAAAGTTATTAACTTCTTGATCAAAAATGTTCTGTGTAGGTATGGAGTCCCACTCAAAATCATATCAGACAATGGACTTCAATTTGACAGCGAGGAATTCACCAACTGGTGCCAAGAACACGGAATTCACTAAAGCTTCTCATCCGTAGCGTATCCCCAGGCAAACGGACAAGTCGAAGCCGTCAACAAAATTCTGGAAACTCTGATAAAAAAGAAGCTCGAAAAGTCAAAGGGCGCTTGGGTGGATGAGCTTCCTACGGCACTATGGGCCTATCGCACATCTTTCAGAACATCAACGGGGCACACTCCTTTCTCTTTGGCATACGGATCGGAAGCTATGCTCCCAGTTGAAACCATTGTGCCTTCCCACCGTAGGATCCACTATAACCCAGAAGAGAACGAAGAACTCCTTCACATGTCTTTGGATCTAGTTGAGGAGAGGAGAAATGATGCAGTCCTCAAAGCAGCAGCCCACAAACAAAAAGTGGCGGCACAATACAACTCCAAAGTCAAGCATCGTACCTTACAGGAAGGGGATCTTGTCCTCAAGCGAATCTTCCCTCGCCCCGGAGCACTAGATCCAATCTGGGATGGACCATATGTAATTCATAAAGATCTCCACAATGGAGCTTATATTTTGTCAACAGTGGACGGGGAGGTGTTCCAGAGGGCATGAAACATCCAACACCTTCGTCGATACTTTACTTAACTTGCACTGCCCATATGACGTGAATTAACAAAGAGAATCAGTGGACGTAGGCATTTTCGTGCCGAACCACTTTAAAAAAACCTTGTCTCTTTTTTAACTTGTTCCTTTATATCTTTGCTGCTTGTTAACTTTATCCTTTTCTGTTGAACAAAATCCTGTGCAAATAGCATTTCCATTCAAGGCGCTCCGCAGCGCGACTTCTCCTAGACAAGACCTAACAGGTACTATACGAATCTATGCCCTCGCCAATGAGACACTTTTGCTCCGGCATCCCTCTGCTGCGGGTTAACTCATTGCTCGCGACGGCCCTCAAAGCCAACTGTAATGAGCCGATTATAAGCCACCGAGAAGGCCGACTATAGCCGAGGCAGCTCATTACGGCGTTCGGCTCGCCGGCAACTGTGAACCGACTATAAGCCCCAACATAAGGTGTGGCCAGCCAGGGGCAGTTCACGATTGACGATCGGCACCCACGCTAGCCGGCCACAGTAAATCGAATAATACCCTCATTAAGGGCCATAATGGCCCGGGTAGTTACTGTGCGCGATCTCGGCTCCGATGTGTCTTAAGTGCGGCTGTGGTAAAAAAGAATTAACTCCCCACGGAGGCGTAAGATGGGTGACAAATGTCTCCAAGACCCACAGCTAGGGAAAGTGACTACAAAGCCCGTTTGCCACGAACTTAAGCACATCGAAGGCCTTCCGTGATTGGAAGTTTTACTATTTCTCATATTTCAATTTTATTTGAAAAAACTTTTCTCCTATCCTCTATAACAATCCCTAAAGTACAGGACACGGAATAGGAGACATTCGCTAATGGGAGTCGGAATCCACAACGGGACACTAGGCCGCATTCCATACTCAGTCACACAAGACATTCAAAACTGCCATCTACAACTAGAACATGAAAGGCGGTATTTTCTTCTTTTGTGTACAAATACATGGCTATAATTTATTCATACATCACACTAGCATTGCAAGGCATGAAATTATGTTTTAAGCAAGAACTTGACATCAAACACAACTGAATTACAAGCATATGCATAGCTATATTTCTCATACAATATGGCAAAATAACAAAAGCATTCAAATACGACAGAATCAGCTTAAGTTTAAAAATTACACGCCAAAGATAATGTGGTTTATTACAAGTAACATAATTACGACCTAAAAGTTACGTTACTATTTTGAGACTAACATATACAACAATGTTCAGTGAGCAAAAAGATATCCATGTCAAGTCAAGGAGCCGGCTACATCGGAGCTTTACCCTTGTCCTGTTGACCGCCTGTCCGGTCAAAGAAAGAATTCATTAGTGATAAGCAACCAAGTTAACGGAAAGACCAGAAGGGAAGACTTACCAGCACCTGCTTCTTGACCATCCTGGTCATCATCCTCTACTTGTACACCTGCCTCCCCCGGCAACAGCATGCGCGCTCTATCAATCCCAAAGGAGCAGGAGATAACATCAACCTGCTCGCCTTTGAGAAAGCTTGGGAAACAGTCGGGAGGTGAGTTCAGAAGCTCCTGAGGGCCGTACCCATCCACTAGTGACCTCGGGGTAGGCCCATGACATCCCAGTTCTGACTGAGCTGGGGGCACTGTGGAAGGATCGTCTCTATCCTGGGATTTCCTCTTTTCTGATCGGGTTTCAACTTTACAAGACATTTATCTACAAACACAAAGAAGTGCGTCGTTAGAATAAAGGAAGTAAACAAGCGAGTGTGTGCAGTCTGGAATTTCACTCATAATTCAAGTCATAAAAGTGCATTCGGTAGTCCAAGGCCGAAAGGTCATTCGGTATTCAAACCATCAATCTCATTCGGCAATCATACTCCTCATGGTCATTCGGCATTTCAAGCACAAAGTTCATTCGGCAAAGAATGTCTCACCTAGTTCGGCAATCAGAAACCGGTTCGGCACTATAATCGATTCGGCAGTCAATAATTTAACCAAATAATTCGGCATTCAAAACCGGATGGGGGCGTCCAGATGAACAAAGCGCGCCATACGCAAGCATATGCCCCACTTTGGGGGGCAAATGTTGGGAGTGTTTTTGCCTACTACCGGACCAAACTCCCCTCTTATGCATGGCCGAACCAAATTCCTTCCTAGGCATAACCGAACCAGCCTCTGCTTCACTGCCTACCGAACCAACTACAAGGTGCCTCTACCGGACCAACCCCTAAGACCAAGGATGCCGAACCAGCCCTCTACCGGTCCAGAGCTACCGAACCAGCCTCCCTCAGGCCTCACCGGACCAGCCATCCACCGAACAAACTCCTTCCACTCTTCCCACGCAGAGCCGAACCAGTCCTTGTTCCACTGCATGCCGAACCGGAGCAAGGAGCCTCTACCGAACCATCCCTTTCCTCGTGACTACCGAACCATCACCTACCGGTCCAACCTCACCTACCGATCCAACCTCCCTTACCGAACCAACCTCACCTACCGGTCCAACCTCACCACCGAACCAACATCACTACCGGTCCAAACCCCACTTCCATGCATAGCCGAACCAGAGTGCTTCCGGACCAAAATGCTACCAGGCCAGATTACATCAGCCCAGGCCCACAAGCAGCTATGTACATCCAAGACCCCTGCCCTCAGCCTCACTCTATAAATAGAGGGGCAGAGGTACAACAATGGGGACAAGTTTGAAAGCTCAAGCATGGAGGGAACTTTCAAACAACTTTCTTTTACTTGTATCAAAGCTTTGTACTTGTAATCTAAACAAGAGAAGAGAAATAACATATAAAGTGGACGTAGGCACATTCTGGCTGAACCACTATAAATCTGCGTGTCTTTTTACAGTTTAGCCCCTGCTTTTCATATATTTGCATAAATCACTCAAACCACTAAGAACAACATAAGATCTACTAAATCATACGACTTTGAGATGTTTGTCCATTTTTTGTGCAAACACGTGTCGTGACCACCCTATGAACTTCCACCACAAAAACTTTGCAAAATTCCTTGAAAACTACATAGCCGAGCCATAAATTCAACATCCCCTTCATGTTAGCTTCGGCCACCACCTTAGAACCACCACCACCTGATGACATCACCTCTGACCATCACCTCCTACCCCTGACCTGACCTGTAGTGCCATGGCCGAGCCCATATGACCTCTGGCCGAGCCTAGATGGTGAACCAAAACTCCACTTTTTGCCTTGTCCCTTTGTATTCCATGCTTGCAAACTCCTACCCCTTCACATTCTTGCCTAACCATGCCTTTGTGTTGCCAAACCCGAGCCTTACCATCCATTAAAACATGTTGTGGCCGAGCATATGTTGAGTCATGGTCAAGCATTTTTGATTTCAAAGCTTGGTGATGCCTTTTGTTAATTCTATTTCCATTTTGTTTCAATTAATCTTTGAATTGAATATATATTTATATTGTTTTGTTTTATTGTTGTATACAAGATTAATATCTTGGCTCTCTCTGCACTTGAATCCAAAGTCGTGCTATATCGTTCTTTCTGGAATTTGTCTGTGTGTTTTGATTTGCGAACTCCAGCTTAAAAAGGTGAGTATTCACACATGACATCGATACTTATATAATTTGTGAAGTGACATCAAGTGGATGTGTAGAAACTATTATATCATGTTATACATGCCTGTGATTTAAATTATATGATGTTAAACCCTGTTATAAACTTGTCACATCATCTGCTATGTTATATTCTGTTATACTGTTTATTTATTTCTGTTTCTCACACTGCAAGTTTCCTGTAGAATAGAATCACTATGGGTTGAAATGATACATACCCGAACGGACTTTAGAATAGGAAAAATCATTATGGGCTGAAATGATAGGCCTAAGAGATTTTTATTTATTTTTATTTACTTGGGATTGCGGGTTTGAAATGATAGAACCTGGATTTTTCTTTGTAAATTACGGATTGAAATGATATATTATCCGTATGATTTGACTTAGGTTAGAAAATATTATACAGACCCGTGGTTATTTTGTACAGTTTTCTGGAAATTTTTAAGTATTTTTAAAATGTAAAAAATATGATAATTTGATTTAAATTGAATTTAAAATGGTTTAATAAAGTAATAATGATTTTGCTATGTATTAAAAATGTTAAATAAATGAATGGAAAAATTGTGATTTAAAACATAACTTAATTTGGAAATTTATGATTTGATTTTTAAATGGAAGTTTAAGTAAATTAAATAAAAATGGAAATTAAGTTTTATTTTGAAATGGAAATTTAAATTTAAGTGTTAAAGTAAATTGTTAAAAATGGCAAAGAATGGGAAAATTGTACACTTGAATTTAATAAGTGAATTATTGAAAAAAAATTATAATTATTGTAAAATTTTCGTTTATAAAATTTTAAATTGAAGGGTCTTTAAATGTTCATTTTTGAAGTGGAAAAATATGATTTTTATAAGTTAAATGGTTAAAATTGAAGTTTAATTGTTTCTAGAATTTTGGTATAAATCTTGAAATTCTTTTAGTAGCACTTCAGAAATGCTATCGTTTCTGGAATTAACTTAAAATATGAAGTAAAGGATACTGCAGCACTTTGTAAATGCTGTGGTTGATACAAATGAACTAAAGGCTAATTAACTAAAGGCTACTGCAACACTTGGTAAGTGCTGTGGTTGCAGAAAGAAAGTTAAAATCTGAAACTAATAAAAGGGCTACAATAGCACTTGATAAGTGCTGTCTTTGCTGAATTGAACTAATTTTCCAAATTGAACCCTGAATTTCTACAGCAATTTATAAAAACTGTCTTTGCTGAATTTAACTTGTTTTCAAATGTAACTGAACTACTACAGCAGTTTTTAAATGTTGTCTTTGCTGAATTGAATTGTTTTCAAATGTAACTTACCGTCGCATTTTCTAAGTGCTGCGAAAGCTGAAATTTCAATGTTTTAAAGTATTTAAGTGAATAAATGAACTCAGAAAAGGCTAAACTTTTGGGAATTGAGTATTTGATTTAAAGGTATAATGACTTTATTTTTAAATGGTTTAAATGAAGTATTTTGATTTGAATATATAAACCGTTTTGAAATATATAACCATGGGTTATAATAGCGATTGGTTGTTAAAGAGACCGGGATCAGATATGGACATACACTCTATCGATACCGAAAACCACTTTAACAACTGTGTACGCGGTGTAGTTTCCAGAATGAAGTAGGATGGTGGCGACGATCCTAAAGGTATATTTATGCGGACCCACCTCCCGTGAGTTGGCATAAGGTGGCTAAAACAGGAGCGATTCTCGGGCCAATGAGGTAGCACCTCTGATCGGACACACTTCTTCGATACCATTCTATTACTTTTGTGATTGATTGGGTGCACCCCTTGATTTTGGGAGTGTGGCTCGAGGTGGGCGGTAGTGGCTGCTATGCGTTTCCACCAGCCCGGATGCGTAATTGGTATATCTACCCTGGCATTGCCTTGTTATGCCGTGTCACCTACCATATCGAAATTTACTATGAGTTTGGATTTCTCCCATAGCTTGTGGAGTATTGAGGGAAGCCCTCGATCTGGGAGTATGCTAATACTGGATAGACTACTGGGACTATTACGTGTTAAGGGGAATATTGGGTCACTCCTTAATGCTATTTTAAAGTAAGATCATTTTATATTTAGACATTATTATAATAGCGAATATTACTACATAGTTGATAGTTTAACGGATACTTAAAGAATGGGCGATCCCAAGCATTCTTTAAGTTACTTGTGCATTTTATTACAGTTCACTTGAGTTGGTTTACATTGTATAAGTATGTATGTCCTGACTCGAGTGTTTGTGTTTTATTTACGCTCGGGTCAGCCTGAGTATCAGCTTTGGATCTCACCTTCTGGAGCTAGGACTGCTGGAGATCATCTTTTATTTAGTTGCTATCTATTTCCATTCAGTTTTATGTCAGCTTTGTATTAGAGACATATGTATTTAGGATTTCTACTATACTTATGTATTCAGACTTCTACTGTATCTGTTTTTCAGACTATGTATTTTAAATCTGTTTTGAGACTTTGTATTGTAGTGGCTTCATGAACCACTATATATTTTATTTTCCACTGCGAGTTATTCTGATATTCTGTGTCTGTGATTGGTTTTATTTGCTCCAAATTTATTACAATTTATTGTTTTGTATTATTCAAGTCTGACATGTGTGGTTTTATTGTCGATTTGAATGGTCCAAAATAGTGGGTCGTTACATTGGATATCAGAGCCAGGTTTTTAGGCAAACCTTAGCATATGGAGCAAAAACTCATTAGAGATAGGGTAGAAATACCCTAGAATGAGTGAAATCAATCTCAGAATCATTTCTTTGTGAGAGAAAGTATTTTCAAAGTATAAAATGATTTGAAAATGATTTTTCAAAGGATTTTTCAAAGATTATTTTGATATAAAATTTTCTTGTTTTAAAAGCAAATTTTCTAAACTTCCTTCTTTTCATATCTACCTTGTTAAAAATTTCTTTAATTAGGATATTCATCCAAGTGAAACTTCTCCATTCTGATCATCGCTTTATTGGAGATTTCTATGTTCTTGGTTTTGATACTTTTGATTTATTGCTTGGAGATGATTGGCTTAAGAGGCATGATTCTCATATCTCTTGTAAATCCCGAATTTTTTCTCTTGTTGATAATCGGGGTAATCCTTTGGTTATTCAGTGTCGTATGCCTCATGATTATGCTGGCAGCTTTATTTATTCTCTGGATTCTTCTCCCGTTGATCTTCAGTCGACCCGTGTGGTCAAACTTTATCCTGATGTATTTGATGAAGTCACTGCTTTACCCCCTAAGCGGGAAATTGATTTCCGTATTGATCTTATTCCTGGAGCTCGACCTGTAGTTCTTCCTCCTAGAAGAATGGCACCCCGTGAGAAGGTTGAGTTAAGGAAACAAATTGAGGACTTGTTCTCCAAGGGTCTGATCAGACCTAGCTATTCGGAATGGGGAGCAGCGGTGGTTTTCGTCACTAAGTCTGATGGTTCTCTTCGGATGTGTGTTGATTATAGGGAGCTAAACAAGCCGATTATGAAAAACAGATATCCTATGCCTCGCATCAATGATATGTTCGATCAGCTTTATGGTGCTACTGTTTTCTCTCAGCTTGATCTTGCCACAGGTTTTCACTAGCTCAGAGTTGCTGAGGAAAGTATTCCCAAGACTGCTTTCCGTACTGAGAATGGGTTTTTTGAATGGTTAGTCATGCCTTTCGGTTTGACTAATGCTCCTGCTTTCTTTATTGATTTGATGAATCATTTTTTTCGTGATGTGCTTAATAAATTTGTTCTAGTCTTTGTTGATGATATTCTCATTTTCTCTAAGTATGAGGAAGAACATGTGTCGCATTTGAAATCTGTTCTTGAGACTCTTAGAAATCATCAGTTGAAGGCTAAATTTTCTAAATGCCATTTCTGGAAGGATGAAGTCCGATTCCTCGGGCATATTATTTCTGGCAATGGAGTTTATGTTGATCCAGTCAAGATCGCTGCGATCAATGTAAGTCTTTCTTTCCTTCTCTTTCCTTGTTTCATTCAATTTATTCCATCTTTTCTATGGTCCTTATTTATCCCTATTCTATGCAGGATTGGGAAACTCCTAGGACTCCAACTGATATTCGTAGTTTTGTGGGCCTTGCCGGTTATTATCGGAGATTCATTGAGAATTTTGCTCGGATTGTTACACCTCTCACCGCTTTCACTCGAAAGAATGCTAAGTTTATTTGGAGTGATTAGTGTAAAGCTGCATTCAGTGAGTTAAAGCACAGGCTTACTTCCGCACCAGTTCTTGCCGTTTCAAATGGAAATGAGGGATTAACAGTATACACTGATGCTTGTCGTGAGGGTTTAGGAGCTGTTCTGATGCAGGATGGGAAGGTGATTGCTTATGACAGTCGTTAGTTGAAGACCCATGAAGCCAATTATGTTGCTCATGATTTGGAATTGCTTGCTGTTGGTTTTGCTTTGAAGCTTTGGAGGCATCATCTTTTGGGAACTAAGTTTGAGCTTTTCACTGATCATCAGTCTTTGAGGTATATTTTCACTCAGAAGGATTTGAATCAGAGGCAAGCTAGGTGGTTGGAGTTCCTTGCTTCTTATGACCTCGACATCAACTATACCCTTGGGAAAGCTAATGTTGTGGCAGATGCTTTGAGTCGGAAGAAGGCTATGTTGTGGCAGCTGGTTGTTTCTTCTCCTCTTTTGGATCGAATCATGGCTAAGCATGATGAGGATGAGATGCTTAGATTAATGAAGGAGAATGTTCGTAGCAGAGTTGGTAGTAGTAGTCTTGATGGTAGTGGAGCTCGTATCGATGATAGAGGTATTTTGAGGATTAATAATAGGATTTGTGTCCCAAATGTTGATGGATTGAGACAGGTGTTACTTCGGGAGAATCATCGATCCAGACTTTCTATTCATCCGGGTGTGACCAAGATGTATCAGGATATGAAGAAGTTGTACTGGTGGAGAGGTATGAGGCGAGATATCTCCATCTTTGTTAGTAAGTGTGTGACTTGTCAGCAAGTCAAGGCCGATCATCAGAAGACCCCTGGTTTGTTGCAGCCTCTTGAGATTCCCAATTGGACAAGTTTCTATGGATTTTATTGATGGATTACCAAGGACTAGGAGGGGTAATGAGAGTATCTGGGCTATTGTGGATAGATTGACCAAGTCAGCTCATTTCATTCTGGTCAAGTCTACCTGTTCTGCTTCTAGCTTGTCTGAGATCTACATGAGGGTGATTGTTCATCTCCATGGTTTCCCTATCAGTACATTTTGTGATCGAGATCCTATCTTTACTAGTTAGTTTTGGAAAGCTTTCCAGGAATCTTAGGGTACTCACTTGAATCTGAGCACTGCTTACCATCCACAGACCGACTGTCAAACGGAAAGAGTGAATCAGATTCTCGAAGATCTTCTTCGTGCTTGTGTGCTTGATTATGGAGGATCTTAGGAAGATCATCTCCATCTTTTCGAATTCACCTATAACAATAGTTATCAGGTATAATCTCAATCTTCTATTTTAATCTTATCTTAATATTTTATCTATCTCATTTCTATCTTCGAATTCAGGCTAGCATTAAGATGTCTCTGTTTGCTGCTCTTTACGGACGACCTTGTAGATCTCCATCTTGCTGGATTGAATCCGGTAATCGTTTGGTTCTTGGTCCTGATATGATTTTAGAGGCTTTTGAGAGAGTTGAGGAGATTAGGAGGAAGATGAGGGTTGCGCAGGATAGGCAGAAGAAGTATGCTGATCTGCGTAGGAGGAGTTTGGAGTTTTCTGTTGGTGATTTGGTTTTCCTTAAGGTCTCTCCCTTAAGGAATGTCATTCGCTTTGGTCGTAAAGGGAAGCTTTCTCCTAGGTTCATTGGTCCTTTCCGCATCTTGGAGAGGATTGGTTCTTTTGCTTATCGCCTGGATTTGCCTGAGAAGTTTTCTGGAGTGCATAATGTATTCCACGTTTCGCATCTTCGTCGCTATCTGCATGACCCATCCCTTATTGTTCAACCTTCTGCTCTCGATAGTTTGGATATAGAGCCTAATCTGACTGTCAAAAGGAAGCCACTTCGTATTGTCGACAGAGGTACGAAGCAGCTAAGAAGGAAATCTGTTAGTCTGGTCAAAGTACAATGGAGTACTGATGATCGGGATTGTACCTAGGAGACGGAGGAGAGCATTCGTGCTTCGAATCCGGAATTGTTTGTTTCAGGTACTATTTGCTTTTCTATATTGTTTTCCTTATTTTCCTTATTTCGTTCTTTTCGAGGACGAAAAGATTTGAGTGAGGGAGAGTGTAACAACCCAATATTTTTGCAAATATTTTTAAATTATTTTAAATTAAATTTTATTTCAATATTTTATTTTTAAAACATTTTAGAAGTATAGTTATAATTTTCCAAAGTTAATTGTATTTTATTTGCAATTTTTAATCCTAGTTTCAATATAATAAACTATTTTCTTTATTTACTTTTTATTTTTCCTAAGAATATTTGTTTATTTTCATTTTCACTTTATTTTTGTTTGTCTTTTATTTATTTTACTTGATATTTTATTTGTTCATTTTGAATAAAAGAAAGTGGAAATACAAAGAGACTAAGGCTTTAAACATGTGACTTTTCATTGTCTAGACTCTTCATTTCTTTGGCCGTTCTTTTTCTTTATTATAGCCGTGAGTTTTATTAGTTATTCATGTGAGAAACTTCTCACTTTCTTCATTTTTCACGACTATCATTTCTGAAAATATTTTGGTGGGCAATGGCCTCTTTTCTCATCTTCTTCTTCATTTTTTTTCCAATGATTTTGCCTTGATTTCTTCATATATTTCCTCGGCCTAAACCCCACCATCTCCTCCACCGACCACCACTACTTCCTTCCCCACATCATCCACGACAACATCACCACCTCCTATGTCCAATACTGGCCGTGACCACCCTATGAACTTCCACCACAAAAACTTTGCAAAATTCCTTGAAAACTACATAGCCGAGCCATAAATTCAACATCCCCTTCATGTTAGCTTCGGCCACCACCCTAGAACCACCACCACCTGATGACATCAACTCTGACCATCACCTCCTACCCTTGACCTAACCTGTAGTGCCATGGCCGAGCCCATATGACCTCTGGCCGAGCCTAGATGGTGAACCAAAACTCCACTTTTTGCCTTGTCCCTTTGTATTCCATGCTTGCAAACTCCTACCCCTTAACATTCTTACCTAACCATGCCTTTATGTTGCCAAACTCGAGCCTTACCATCCATTCAAACATGTTGTGGCCGAGCATATGTTGAGTCATGGTCAAGCATTTTTGATTTCAAAGCTTGGTGATGCCTTTTGTTAATTCTTTTTCCATTTTGTTTCAATTAATCTTTGAATTGAATATATATATTTATATTGTTTTGTTTTATTGTTGTATACAAGATTAATATCTTGGCTCTCTCTCCACTTGAATCCAAATTCGTGGTATATCGTGCTTTCTGGAATTTGTTTGTGTGTTTTGATTTGCGAACTCCAGCTTAAAAAGGTGAGTATTCACACATGACATTGATACTTATATAATTTGTGAAGTGACAACAAGTGGATGTGTAGAAACTATTATATCATGTTATACATGCCTGTGATGTAAATTATATGATGTTAAACCTTGTTATAAACTTGTCACATCATCTACTATGTTATATTCTGTTATACTATTTATTTATTTCTGTTTTCACACTGCAAGTTCCCTATAGAATAGAATCACTATGGATTGAAATGATACATACCCGAATGGACTTTAGAATAGGAAAAATCGTTATGGGCTGAAATGATAGGCCTGAGCAATTTTTATTTACTTGGGATTGCGGGTTTGAAATGATATAAACCGGATTTTTCTTTGTAAATTATGAATTGAAATGATATATTATCTGTATCATTTGACTTAGGTTAGAAAATATTATACAGACCCGTGGTTATTTTATATAATTTTCTGGAAATTTTTAAGTATTTTTAAAATGTTAAAAATATGATAATTTGATTTAGATTGAATTTAAAATGATTTAATAAAGTAATAATGATTTTTCTATGTATTAAAAATGTTAAATAAATGAATGGAAAAATTGTGATCTAAAACATAACTTAATTTGGAAATTTGTGATTTGATTTTTAAATGGAAGTTTAAGTTAATTAAATAAAAATGGAAATTAAGTTTTATTTTGAAATGGAAATTTAAATTTAGTGTTAAAGTAAATTGTTAAAAATTGCAAAGAATGGGAAAATTGTACACTTGAATTTAATAAGTGAATTATTGAAAAAAAATTGATAACTATTGTAAAATTTTCCTTTATAAAATTTTAAATTAAAGGGTATTTAAATGTACATTTTTGAAGTGGAAAAATATGATTTTTATAAGTTAAATGGTTAAAATTGAAGTTTAATTGTTACTGGAATTTTGGTATAAATCTGGAGATTCTTTTAGTAGCACTTCATAAATGCTATCGTTTCTGGAATTAACTTAAAATCTGAAGTAAAGGATACTACAACACTTTGTAAGTGCTGTGGTTGATACAAATAAACTAAAGGCTAATTAACTAAAGGCTAATGCAGCACTTGGTAAGTGCTGTGGTTGCAGAAAGAAAGTTAAAATCTGAAACTAATAAAAGGGCTACAGTAGCACTTGATAAGTGCTGTCTTTGCCGAATTGAACTAATTTTCCAAATTGAACCATGAATTTCTACAGCAGTTTATAAATGCTGTCTTTGCTGAATTTAACTTGTTTTCAAATGTAACTGAACTACTACAGCAGTTTTTAAATGCTGTCTTTGCTGAATTGAATTGTTTTCAAATGTAACTTACCGCAGCATTTTCTAAGTGCTGCGAAAGTTGAAATTTCAATGTTTTAAAGTATTTAAGTGAATAAATGAACTCAGAAAAGACTAAATTTTTGAGAATTGAGTATTTGATTTAAAGGTATAATGACTTTATTTTTAAATGGTTTAAATGAATTATTTTGATTTGAATATATAAACCGTTTTGAAATATATAACCATGGGTTATAATAACGATTGGTTGTTAAAGAGACTGGGATCAGATATGGGCATACTCTTTGTCGATACCGAAAACCACTTTAATAACTAGTACGCGGTGGAGTTTCCAGAATGAAGTAGGATGGTGGCGACGATCCTAAAGGTATATTTACGTGGACCCAACTCCCGTGAGTTGCAATAAGGTGGCTAAAACAAGAGCGATTCTCGGGCCAATGAGGTAGCACCTCTGATCGGACACACTTCTTCGATACTATTCTATTACTTTTGTGATTGATTGCGTGCACCCCTTGATTTTGGGAGTGTGGCTCGAGGTGGGCGGTAGTGGCTGCTATGCGTTTCCACCAGCCCGGATGCGTAATTGGTATATCTACCCTGGCATTGCCTTGTTTTGTTGTGTCACCTACCACATCGAACTTTACTACGAGTTTGGATTTCTCCCGTAGCCTGTGGAGTATTGAGGGTAGCCCCCGATTTGGGAGTATGCTAATACTGGATAGACTACTGGGACTATTACGTGTTAAGAGGAATATTGGGTCACTCCTTAATGCTATTTTAAAGTAAGATTATTTTATATTTAGACATTATTATAATAGCGAATATTACTACATAGTAGATAGTTTAACGGTCCTTAAAGAATGGGCGATCCCAAGCATTCTTTAAGTTACTTGTGCATTTTATTACAGTTCACTTGAGTTGGTTTACATTGTATAAGTATGTATGTCCTGACTCGAGTGTTTGTGTTTTATTTACGCTCGGGTCAGCTTGAGTATCAGCTTTGGATCTCACCTTCTGGAGCTAGGACTACTGGAGATCATCTTTTATTTAGTTGCTATCTATTTCCATTCAGTGTTTCTATGTCAACTTTGTATTAGAGACATATGTATTTGGGATTTCTACTATACTTATGTATTCAGACTTCTGTTGTATCTTTTTTCAGACTATGTATTTTGAATCTGTTTTGAACGTTGTATTGTAGTGGCTTCATGAACCACTATATATTTTATTTTCCGCTGTGAGTTATTCTGATATTCTGTGTCCGTGATTGGTTTTATTTTCTCCAAATTTATTACAATCTATTGTTTTGTATTTTTCAAGTCTGGCATGTGTGATTTTATTGTCGATTTGAATGGTCCAAAATAGTGGGTCGTTACACATGAGATGCTTCACGCGAGGGAAGGAAAGAAAAATGGGAGCAGGTAAGACTCAGGCAAAATAAAAGGCTTATATAAAGTATATCTGTTATTAATATTTTATTTGAAGAGACAGAACGGAGAAAATGGAAAAAATGAATGGGCGAGCGTTTCAATGGAGGAGAGAGCAACGGTCCCAAACCCTGATTCAGCTAAAAATTTATGGCTCGATTGGACAGCACATTTTGAGTTTTGAAACGGAAGGAAGAAATAAAGTCACAATTTACGGTACCGTTACAACAAAACGTTTTATCACTTCCGTCGCGTACCGGACTTCAAAACACAAAATTGAATATACCATAGAAATCAGCACGACAAGACGATCAAAACGGTATACAGATATTAGTGGTAGTATCATCCGATCAAAAGTCGATGTTTGGTACCGAAAAATGCTGCAAATTTGCAGAAAATAAGACAAACAGAGCAATAACAGTCAAAATTTGAAGAAATGAAATATGACGTCTCACTCAAAAGATGATTTACAAATTTTCTATATAAAATATTCAAGTTTGGAAAGCATTTTGTTACCATCAATTTTTAACTGATTTAAATTGAAATAAAAATTACGTAAGAAAATAAACTTCCAAATTATTCGATGAAAATTTACCAGTTGCTATGTTTAAGAAGACGTATTCCAAATATCAAATTTTTAATTCAAAATTTTATTATTTAAAATTTCAAAAAATTTCAATTAAATATATTAATAAAACAAATAAAATTATTTAAAATTTCGGGTCGTTACACTCTCCCCCACTCAAAACTTTTCGTCCCCGAAAAGGAAGAAGGTAGGAGAATAAAACTACGAGAAAGAAAGAATAGATTTGAAATTCAAAATAAACAATAAATTTAAAACCATATGAATTTCAAATTAAACTAATTAACATTTTGGTTTAATCCATTTGCGTTCACTTAAGTTAAATCAATCCATCTATTTCTAAATTCATTATCTTATTGTCTAGTCATCCTCAATTAACAATTTCTAAATCATCAATTTGTATAATCATCTATTATACTCATATTTTATTCAACAAATTTAATTCTTTTATTCCGAATTTTTATTATCTTTATTCCACTTAATATATCTTATCACATATATTTAACCCATATAAATTAATTTAAACCATATAAATTTCAATTTAAATTAATTTATATTCAATAATTGATTTTAAATTCAAGGTATTTCCATAAGTTAATCTAATTTCAACTTATTAATTCTTTCAAAACAAATTTATTTGTCTCATCTATTATTCAATGAACTTGTTATTCTATTTATCTCTATTAACATCTTTATAATAAAATTTTAGTGTATAACATTTAATATAACACTCAAATCTTTCCTTATAAAGTCATTTTATATTGTATATTATCCAATTACATTTTTAACTTCTGAAAAATTTAGGTAAGTTATATTGAAATGTAATTGAGTATTATACAAGTAAAATTTCCCAATTCAATTATTTCAAGTTTAATATTTATTCAAAATTTTAGCTTCCTTTTATAATTAAAATCACCTTTAATCATAAATTTAAGAATTAAATTTCCGATTCACTTCAAACCATTTAGAGATAATTATGTATATACTATATATATCAAATCAATTTAAATTTAAAATAATATACCTATATATATATAAGTCAAATCATACTTAAGAAATTCAAATCAAATTAATTTCTAAAACAAAAGTGTAGCGAAGCTACTGAATGGTCACTCCACTCTGAAACTCGAAAATGAATGTCGATGATGCGGCCGCCATCACCGAAATTATTTTCCAACGACACAAGAGGAGAGCACTGATTTAGACTTTCAAAATTCTTTGGAAACCATTTCTATTCGAAAATACTTCAAATAATATACATTTTAAAACTTTAAAACCAAAGTTTGAAATCATCGAAAATTAAATTCTCAAATTCTTAATTTAAATTCATTTCAAATTCCCAAATCAATTTATAAACCATGTTTATAAATTTCTTTATAGAACAATAAATGATAATAAAATATTATCATTTCAAACAACCAATTTAATTACCTCATTAAATTCCAGAAAAAAAAACTTACTTATATATTTATAATATAATCATACAAAATTTATTTCATTTACCAAATTTGAAAATAATATTATGTCAGTTTGCTCTGTTCAAGTGTTTTGGAAATCCTATCGATATCGCTGATCAGACGAATCGATCGAAAACCCAAATCAACATAACAACTCAAACAACATAATATATAAAACATTTTAATATTAATAACAAATACACTCCCTCACTCGATGATTCCAGAATGGATTTCAAAACAAGGATAGAGATTCAATTTTAGAGGAACTCTAATCAAAGAGAATTCTAACTAAAATAGATAGGCTCGAAAGGGAGATAAGAAAATCAAATTGCGAAAATAGGAAGATGGATAGACTTATATAAATCGCGGGCAACCTTAACTGGGTCAACCGTGACTTCAAGATAAGATCGAGGTAGGATTCTGGAGTAAATTGACATTCGATCGCCAGAGATAGAATTCGGGTATAACAAAAGAGAGCAGCATCTAAACCGAGGATACAGAAATCTCCGGTGAATCAATACCGATTGTAAAGGAGTTTCAACCCTTTACAAATCATTCAGAGATTGGCGAGACCACCGATTTATTATAGAGATCATTCGAAGTGGAGTTATGGGATACTCCAAAATCAAGAAGAATACGAATAAGGAGAGATAAGAATGGATTTTGGAACCGAGGGAACATTCAAAAATTCAAAGAAAACTGGATCGAAGAAAAAGGGAATTCAAGCTCGAACTAAAGTGATTCTGTACTTAAATTTACCCTATATGTTGAGTTTTTCCTAAAACCAGAGCTTTGATATCATGCTGCACCCGCCAAGTGCATAGGCAGACCCAAATGTCGGATTTGGATTGCTCAAAATATCATATTGTTAATTTAAATTTGGCAAAACTCAGCATATACAGTAAATAAATAATCACAGAATCACAAACACAGAGTAATATAACAATAATGCAGCGGAAACAGAAGAATAGTAGTTCATGAAGCTACTATATATATAACAGAGTTAAGTAAGTACAACAGTGGTCTCGAATACATAGATATCTCAATACAATAGTCAAATACAAGATCTGAATACATCACTGGAATCAACTGAATAAGTGATAGCAGAATCGATATAGCTGGATCTCCAAGCGAAGCTACAACTCCAAAGGTGAGTCTCAAATGCTGTATCACTCAGTCTGACGCGAGCGTAAAGAAAAACACAAAACACTCGAGTCAGGATTAACATTATTATATCAATAAATCCAACTCAAGTGAAATATCAACTAAAATACAAGTAACTCAAAGGATGTTTGGGATAACCATCCTCTAAGGATCCGTTAAACTATCTACTATGTAGTAATACGCTATTATAATATGTCTACAGTAAAGTAAACAATCAAAATAGCGTTAAGGCTTTACATTTTCCACCTTAACACATTTTATATATTCCCATAGTCTATACAGTACCGTAATCTCCCCCGTAATGGGCGTCGTTAGAGGACACTCCATAGGTATGGTACAAAAAAAAACTCGTAGTAAAGCACGCTAGGGTAGGTGACACTGCACAACTAGGAAATGCCAGGGTAGATATACCAATTACACTTCAGGGCCGGTGGTAACGCAGAGCCGCAGCAATCGCCCACCTCGAGCCACACTCCCGAATCAAGGGTGCGCACCAAATCAATCACAAGTAATAGAATGGCATACGATGGAGTGTGTCCGATCAGAGGTGCTACCCCATTAGCCCGTCAATTGCTCCTGTTTTAGCCACCTTATGCCAACTCACGGGAGTCGGGTCCACGTATATACCTCATATAGGATCGTCGCCACCATCCTACTTCATTCTGGAATTTCCACCGCGTACACAGTTGTTAAAGTGGTTTTTGGTATCGACAGAGAGTATGCCCATATCCGATCCCGGTCTCTTTAACAACCAAACGTTATTATAACACCGCGGTCATTTCAAAATAGTTTATACTTCAAAACCAAAATATCATTTCCATTTCAAAAACATATCAATACGATATCATTTTCACTTCAAAACCATATTAATACAATATCATTTTTCACTTCAAATATATCCATTTCCAAAATCATAATACTTCCAAAGTTATAACACTTTCGAAATCATAAGTATTTAAAAATCAAAACACTTTGGAAATCAAAACCTTGAAATTTATAACACTTTGAAATCATAGCTTGAAATCATAACATTTTGGAATCCATAGCACTTTCCTCTTAAACAGTTTAGATATTAAAATTAGTGTATATAATAAAATAGTTTATAAAATAAAAATAGTTTATATAAATAAGTTATAAGTTAAAATATTTTATAATAAAATAATTTATATTGAAAATGATTTATATAAAATAGTTTATATTAAAATAATTTATAAAGTAAAATATAAATAGTTTTAGATATAGTTTAAAAATACTTTATAAATTAAAATAGCTTCCTCAATTTCACAAATCGATTCAAATCAACTAAAATTCCAAAATTCAAATTTAATCAAATCTCAAATCATCAAATTCAATTCAGCTTCTTAATAAACCATTTCAAATTATCGATTTTCAAATACATATTTAAACCAAAATAAGTCATTTCAATTTCAATATATTCCAAAGCTTTAAATATTCAACATTTCAAAACTAAATTCGATAATTTCACATATATATCAAATTCACTTTACTATTATTTAGTTTTGAAATATTTACTTAATCATTTCAATAATATCTAAATACAACTTCAATTTACAAATTTAAATAACAAAATACCCCATTTATATAAGTTCGAAATATTCATTTAAGTAACTTTTAATCAAATTCAAGTTATAAAACATATCTTTAAAATTTAAAATTTAACAAACTTCAAATCAAACTTATTTAAGTAAAATTCTTAAATAAATATAATTTCAAACCAATTTCAAATTTATCTTTCCAACCTGAATCATTATAAACTCTATATTTGAATATATATATATATATATATTAAATAAATACATAAACATATTATATATCAACTTTATTAAATCAACTTTAATAAATCTTTAAAATTAATATTTATTAAAACCATATATTTCTTTTCAAAACTATAGAAATTATTTTCAAATATATATATATATATAGACCAATGGTGTCTGCATATAATTTTCTATCCTATGTTCAAGTGATACAGATATTTATCATTTCAATCCGTAATTTAAATATATATACGGGTATATATCATTTCAACCTGCAATCCCAAATTCAATTCATATGAAAATCGCTTGGGTTTATCATTTCAACCCATAACAATTTTCTCCTATTCTACAGATTGTTCGGGTATGTATCATTTCAACCCATAGTGAATTCTATACTGATAGGGAACTTGCAGAGTGATAATAGATATGATAATAATATAATAATCAGTAACATGCATATATCATCAGTGATAAATAATAGATAATGGTGTCAGATGTCACAGGTGAACAGATACAAATAATAGCATATATAACAATGTAAATAACTAACAGCAGCATATTTCAATTGCCATTTCAGTTGAAATCAAATTTAATAAATATAAGAACGTTAATCATGAGAGATTGCTCACCTTTCGAGGCTAGAGATGAATGAGAATGATACGAGTTACGAATCCAAGCACGAATTCCAAAGCGAACAAGATTTGCATGAATTCGACGAACAAAGCTGATGGATAGAAATTTGACGAAATCAAATCAGAACTGGGTCGATGAAGATAATTGGTATAATGAACTTATATAACTATATATAACTATATACATATCCTATATTCAAACACATTTTAAATTTAAACAGATATATAGCATCATAAACTTTAACACTAAATCACAAAAATCCCAATACAATTGCTATATACCGAGCAGGCAGGCAAAGCTTTTATAATTTTTACAAAACTTATATATACGCATTTCAAAAATATAGGCATTCATAAATAACATATATTTTATATAAAAAATGATATAAATAACCTGTACCTAAACTGCACCCTTGGAAACTACAAAACATGGAAAAACCCGAATATAACTTTGAATCAAAACACATATATAAGAAAACTTATATACCAATGTACATATATAAATAGTAGTAGACTTTTATGAAATAATATAACATATATAACAAAACTTATATAGCTTTTACATATAACAGACCTTAAACAAAACTATTATAGGCACATACAACAAACCCAGCAGCCTTTATATATATATATATATACTAGTCTTATATTTTGTAACACTTTAAAACAGATTATAAATACATTGATATATCCACTATGTAATATATAAAGTTATACATAAGCAACTTAACAGCTTCTATTTATATAAACTACATAACCCAATAATATACTGTAAGTTTATATACTGTGCACCCATATAATATATACCTTTAAATGGTACTAATATATATAAACTTTTATAATCAAAACTAACATACATAAACTATAAAACTTATAATATAAAACATATAACTATAACATATATATATATATATATATATATTTCAATATTCAATATAACTTATATGAAGATATTCTATGACTTACATATATAATATAGGTCGAAAATAACAAATATATATAAACATCCAATATAAAGTGACAGCCACATATATTCAAATCCAAACCTACAGAGCAAAGAAAATTTAATATAACATATTATATATAACACTATTATTACTCATGTAACAGATTATATATAATGCAAAACAGTTCTGACATAAATCAATACACATACAAACGCCTACATCATGATATAAAACAGTTTATATATATGTAACATATACTTTAAAATCCCAGTGTATATATAAAATTTAAAACCAAAAATTTAAACCCATTCCGTATGTATATAAATAACATATCATCAGTATTATATATGTATACTTAATAAATAGATAACATCTAATATTCAAGGAAGAGGAACGAGCCCGCTGCCCTGTCAAGTGGAAGATCCATCGACATGCGATGATGGTTGAGTACAGGGGTGTGATAGTGAGGTGCTGTAGGCTTTGGTTGGCCATTGGAGGAGATGCATGCGTGGTCATGGAGTGGAGGCAAGGGGAACTATCTCGGCCAGGGTGGGTAGGCGGAGTGGGAAGAGGGAAAGAGGGTGGAGCGGGCGTGCATTAAAGGGTGGTCATTCGGCTGATGGTGGAAGAGTTGATGGGCGGACATGAGATGCTTCACGCGAGGGAAGGAAAGAAAATTGGGAGCAGGTAAGACTCATGCAAAATAAAAAGCTTATATAAAGTATATCTGTTATTAATATTTTATTTGAAGAGACAGAACGAAGAAAATGGAAAAAATGAATGGGCGAGCGTTTCAATGGAGGAGAGAGAAACGGTCCCAAACCCTGATTCAGCTAAAAGTTTATGGCTCGATTCGACAGCACGTTTTGAGTTTTAGAACGGAAGGAAGAAATAAAGTCACAATTTACGGTACCGTTACAACGAAACGTTTTATCGCTTCTGTCCCGTACCGAACTTCAAAACACAGAATTGAATATACCATAGAAATCAGCACGACGAGACGATCAAAACGGTATACAGATATTAGTGGTAGTATCATCCGATCAAAAGTCGATGTTTGGTACCGAAAAATGCTGCAAAGTTGCAGAAAATAAGATAAACGGAGCAATAACAGTCAAAATTTGAAGAAACGAAATATGACGTCTCACTCAGAAGATAATTTACAAATTTTCTATATAAAAATATTCAAGTTTGGAAAACATTTTGTTACCATCAATTTTTAACTGATTTAAATTGAAATAAAAATTACATAAGAAAATAAACTTCGAAATTATTCGATGAAAATTTACCAGTTGCTATGTTTAAGAAGACGTATTCCAAATATCAAATTTTAATTCAAAATTTTATTATTTAAAATTTCACAAAATTTCAATTAAATATATTAATAAAACAAATAAAATTATTTAAAATTTCGGGTCGTTACAGTTTAGCTTTGGAAATTCAATTTCCATACCTAGTTAATAATAAACAAAATTCTATTTTTAAATAATAATTTTAAATAAAATTAAAAATAAACCTGAATATGCAAATTGTACATGGAAAAGTTGGAAAAATTCGGGGCACAAGAGAAGGTTCCAAAATACAATGGAATTGGAACGCAAAGAAGGATGGAAAGTTGAAATTCTCTATCTAAATTTATTTTTTGGCATAAGAATATAAATTTAGGAAAACTGGATTTTAAAAAAAAATGGATGTTAGAAATAGTGTATTAGGTATTGGATGGTAGGAGTTAGATGCAAAATTTGTTGAACCAAACTCCAATTCGTGGAAGTCCATAAATTGTTATGTGAAAACAAAGATTTTGATTTTTGAAAACTTGCATACATATAGAACTGCCAATATATATAGGTTGTTTTCACCATATTTTCAAATTTGTTTTAAATAATGCATTCATATAGGAGGCACCGATTTAGTATTATTAAGCATATATATAATATGAGTTGTGAAACTCCATGCACTCGAACATGATTGGCTGCAAAATTGCTTGTACACTAATTGGTAGGATAGTTTTGAAAGGTTGCATGCTGTGTTACACAATTTAGCCCTTGAGTAATTTCGAAGACAAAATTCTTTTAGGGGGAGAATGTAACACCTCGGTAGTTAATTTAAAAAAGTAATAAATAATTATTAAGGCTCAAAAATGAAAATTGACCAAACATCAGTATATGGATACGAAAATTACACCATTGTGTTCGTGGTGCTTTTCTGGTCAATTTCAATAAATAAAGTTTTGAAATCTGAGTTCAAACGAAGAAGTTATAAGTGTTTGAAGTTTTTGGATCGAAAATAATTAAAAAGGAATTCGAAATTAAGAAAATAAATAATAATTAACGCCCGGACCCCACCGATCGACAGTAAGGGACAACCCGCCGACCCCTAGCTGTCGACCACTACATCCCATTGGTCATTCGGTCAAGGTTAGTGGTAGAAAAATGAACCTTAGCCTGAACGGCCCGGATTTAATAAATAATAATCTAACGGATGGAATTCATCCCAGCACCTATACAGGCCTAGCCCCTTACTTTTTTTTCTCGTATTTTTTGAAATGAGTAGCGAAGCTTTACCATTTTTCCTTTTCCATTACTTTTAGAAATTACAAAAAAAATAATGTGTATATATATTGGAGTGGGAAATAAAAAAGAGGAAAAGAAGGACCGAATAAATTCTGTAAAAAAGGTAAATTTAAACGATTAATCTATATTTCACTTAAACTCAAATCACCTCTCATATCTAAAATTCTAACAGGTAGTATTTATACACTTTTAATACATATTTTGGTTGAAAATAAAAAGGAGTCAAGTAAGAAGAATGGATTTGGGTCTGGAGTTTTGAGAGCCATAAGGTGAGTGGGAAATTATTTAATTTACATAATACTGCATTTTTATCGTTGAAATTCTATTTTTGTTTGTATGCCTATATGAAAACAATTGAATTGTAGGCTTAAATAAATGAATTTAATTTGAAATCTTTGCCTACATATTTAGTAAATTATTTAACTTGGATGAAATGCCATATACACTCTATATATGGAATTTTGGAATAGTAACCCCAAAAGTTTATGCAATATGATATTGATAAAATTGTGTAGCTAGCTTCATATTATTGTAATTTAGGTTTAATCATTAATCATTTATTTCGAATGTTCTAAATCAATTTTGGGTTAAATTTTCTATATTTTAATTCGTTGGAATTATTGGGTGTACAATTTAACTGTATTGATTGCCATGTAGAATTCCATAAATTGTCCAACCCAACAGTTATATATGGAAAGTGCATAGTCTGAAATAACAAGTAATATTCATACATCCAAAGGAATGAGATGTGCAAAGTAGAGTTTTATTCCCATAGTTTTCATGGTCTACTTCAATAAAAATAAAAAGAGATAATTCCTTGTAATTGCAAATGTAGCACAGTCTCACTTTTGGTAGTTTATGGAAAGTTGCAATGATAATATTTTCTTCTTGGGAAAAATACGATTCAAAAGCATTAAAATATAGATATAAATATTTCTGGGAACTTTACACGTACATCCCTAGATGTAGAAACTAAAAAGTAATAAATAGAAATATAACTAATCCCGTTCACCAATAAAATATATAAAGTAAAGTATAATTTTAAATAAATAAATGCTTGTTATTATATTAATTATAAATAGAACGCTAAATACCAATAAGGTAATGAATTAAGGAGAAAAAAATTAAGTTACTGTAATCAAGTCAATATGGGTAGTAAACCATTTAATGAATTTAATTACGGAGGTTAAATATGGAAAGGGTAAACGAAATTGGATAGGCATGATAAATAAATGTCATTAATAACGTTAATGAAGAGGAGAAATAAAGGCAGTAAATTCAATAGAAAATAAGAAGTAAGGGTAAGTAATTAAGTGAATAGGGATGAATAACAACTTAAGTGGGCGTAATAATTTACATATTGGAAATTATATGGCCTCAATGATATGTTTTTGACGGGCATGAATTAGTGGGCCTAGCCCAATATATTGGTTTGTTATAAATGACCTTGATTAATATGGATTGAGATGAGAGGTCATTAGAGTTACAAAACGATGTCTACCCTTCACCTAGAGGCTACCAGAACTTGTGTATATGTACCATTGATGTGGGACAGCTTCAACTATAGGACCTGAGAGGGAAATACGAGTATAGGGTTGGGTAACTATACCAAGGGTTTACCTAATATTTAAAGTAGTAAATGGTTGTTTGGTTTGCTTCAATTCCAAACAAGAGGTATTAAGTAACCAATAATGGGCATTTCCCTTGATTTGCACTAGGTAAATCTAAACAGGAACAATATAGAGAGGTCGGTACTATTTCAGCATTATGTACCAGTAATTTTAGAGTAGGGCTGGGCATAGTTCGAGCCTCCGTCAGTCCCATGTGGTGGAGTAGCAAGGACTTAGGTTACGCATGTATGGATTACACTTCCTAATGGTGTGGAGTTCGTATGGTATATACATTTGATTTCAAAGTTATTTTTTTGTTTGTTTGTTGATTGGAAGATGGCTACTTAACCTAGATAAGTCTTTGAATTATGATAGTAATATGGTAGTTAAATTATAGAGTCGTGTCTAGGAGTCATAGGTCTTTGGACTGGTTGACTATCGATTATGTTGTGATGGGGTTTTCTTCTTGGGAGAATAGGGTCATTTATGCATATATATATATATATACTTATACCTCATAGTAGGTTAGATATACCGTACATGTAGATGAAACTAAATCTAGAGTCCTCAGTAACAGACATAATACTTAAGTGTAGATCAATCGGCATAAGCTAGTTTTTTTAATAGTATTTAATTTACTAGTCACCAAAACGTTGTTCAGACCTCCTTCTCATTACAACCCATTAGATTGTTTCAGAAGGACGTGATACTGGTACAAGACGACAATGGTAGATGGATAGGTCTTCTTATTCATGTTCGACATTAACATTGCAACTAGATATCCGAGGAATAATATTGGTTCCAAGGTAGTAACCTTACTTATTATATATGTCTTCTTATATTTTACTATTCCACTATGTGTTTGTATAGATAGCTCTCTAATATACTTATATTCATTACAAGTTAACAACACTAACGATCCTTACCCTAATGGTCTTGGTTTTTCAATTTAATCGAAAACTGGGTCTATTAAGGTGTGGGTTGTTACAAATTACCTATCACTTGAGGTTAAGTTAGCCGCCATGGTATTTGCATTTAAGTTCTGGAGGCACTACTTATTGGTAGAGAGAATTGAGCTATTCATCGATCACAAGTCCCTCAAGTACCTATTTTCGTAAAAGCACTTGAATCTGAGGCAACAATGGCAGATAGATTTTCTTTTGTGTTATGACTTTGGGATTGCTTATACTCCAAGAAAGGGGAATATGGTTACTGATGCACTGAGTAAGAAGCATGTCATGAGAAATTGTATGTCATTGGAATGGAAAAGTTTGCCTGATTTTTACTTTGGGCTTTCGTTGGATTATACACCAGGTTTATTTGCTGCAAAGGAAGTCGGACCTGTATTAATGGATAGAATTGGACTTAGTTAGAGATAAGATGTAGTGTTTATTGGAATTTTGGATAGGCTAGAAGGGGATGAGTAGTTGAGCCATTTAGATCATTAATCCAAAGACCAGAGAGGATACCTAAGTCATGATAGTAGGCTGTCTGTACCTCAGATTAAAGAATTGATGGAGGAAGTCTAGAGAAAGTGTCACCATTCTAGCATGACTATTGAAATAAATTGACTTTTCGACCCTCGAATGTTAACACTAATACATCCACGGTATTCGTATGTGGAACACCTAAGTGCCGAAAAGAGAGAAAGTTAGGGTAAAATAAAAAAAGAATAGAACAAGAAAGGAAGAACGCGAGATTAGAATCTCACAATGGAGCAATAACATATAATATCCAAAGAATGGTACAAATGGTTACTCTGAATACAGGAATTTCCAAGTTACAAAACCTAAGTACTATTATCAACCTGGATAGTTATAACTGCCTGTCCTCATAATGCCGATATATACATAGTTAATATAGAACAACGTAAATAGAAATAGATAGATAGTGGAAGCCTCCAGCTCGTCTTTTGAACTCTGAAGCATCCAAGGTAAAACCTGCCATACTCAGCCTACTCGAATGAGTACACGTGGTATTTAGGGAAAATAAAAATCAAGCATTAGACATAAGTCTGGTATGAGAAAACTCGAGATACATGCAACATGTAACAGTAACCATTGAGACCGTACAGATTCCCAAAATAGTTTTCCCCTCAAAAGAAACTAACTATCCATTAAGTTTAATATAGTGATATGATAGTTAATGTCTAAGGTATAGAATATTAATCATATTAAATAGTTGTGATGCTTACATTGGTCATACCACAACATATTAGGTTACATCCAAAACTGCTAAGGTGACTTCGCATATTATATTTTTCCCATGGAGATCTCTTCGAGAAAGCCGAATCCGAACATCATGCATAAGGGTCAGAAAGTACCTTACGAGCATCGTATATCTCTAGATAAAATATACTATTAAGGTAAACCCAAACAGCCATCGTCCGAACATAAACAACGTGAATCAAATATCATCATCTCCCATCGGCCAAAAATCAATAAATATCTCTAGATGTGGAGTTAATAATGCCCTGACGTGGGTCGACTAAACTCCAGGTTGTGCGTCCTGGTCTATTTTCTGTCATTTTCGATGTCGAGGTTACGTCCGGCATCTTTCACATGAGTCTTCATCATCCAAACATGACACGAATCCCAAGATTGATTTCATCATCTCGAACAGATCATAAATTACTACATGGATCCGAGCTTCTTAAACAGATCTCGAATCTCCACATAGATTCTTCCTTGCATCCGCTTCTAAAACACATAACTCGTATACTAGTTTTGAAGTGGTATTCAATAAGCAAAACACTAATCGATCCCCGTCTCTTTAAAACCAATTGATGAATTTTCGATTAACTCAATTCCAGTTCTTTCAAAAGTAGGCGAAAACTAGAGACGTTTCGTACCAATACTCCTCCCCGGGGGTTCTCATTGGTATGAAATCGTAAAATCTTTTGATTACTTCTTAAGTTATATGTTATATGTAGTCAAGATCGATAGTCGAGTAATCGAATATCTAGTTAAAACATTCGCTTATATAAATCAATGTTCATATACACAATACATTTCTGACATTTCAATTAACTATCTCTTCCAAGAATGAAGCCAGGTAAGTTAGAGCACTGGTAGCATATCAAAGCCTTATTTAGGCACTACATTCTTGAATCTCACAAATAAACAAGTTTATTCGTCAGCTTTTAGTGTTAGATATAGCATTAATGATTTCCATAAACAAGTAAGAAATCAACAAGATTAACACGTTTTTGATATTCCAACTTAACTATTCCTTGGTCAAGAGGGAAATCGTAAGTCAAAGCTCTATTGCTTCTTCCCTAGTGAACATCAATCTTAACTCTCACGAATATAGAAGTCTACTTGGATCGGCTTTTAGTGTTAAGTATAGTTAACTACTTTTTAATAAGTAATCACATAATAAAACCATTTAGCCACAAGCAATTCTTACCCCTTTCTGAAAACATTTCTTTATAATTTTAAAATACTTAAAAATACTTAAAATAGATTTTAGAACATTTATCCAAAATATTACTTTAAAATTACAAGTTTATAAAATCTTTGAAACTTGGAAAAACAAGTTTTCCTTATAAAAACCTCTTCTTTAAAAATTCATAACTAACTCCTAAAAATTAATATAGATCTCAAACAACTTTTAAAAAACTCTAGTAATAGTTAATAAACACTTATAAAAAGAATGAAACAAAATACTTAAATTTAAATATCTTTTCAAACCTTTAAAATTCAAAAATCAAGTCTAAACTAGGCAGTTTTGCCCAAATTGAAGTTTTGGTCGTTTTCGAGATGTTACTTAATTTTTTACTATACAAACTTTTTATGAAAGCTAACATACGAATAAAAAATTATAAATATGGTGAGAAAGCCCTAAGGATCTCTCTACAAAGTTCCATAGAAATAGTCAAAAACAAGGTAATTCCGAACTGCATCTATAGCGACTATCGCTATAAGTGCAGTTTCAAATCCGAGTCCGACCTAAACCAAAGTCCATTTATAACATATTTGATTTGTTCCAAGGCCTTGCTATATGTCATACAAGTCCATTCAACTTCATTCAAGTCCTTATATATGACACTTGCTTTCAAAGCAATAATCCAAACCAATGTTTTCAACATATGTTCAAATCAATTCAAACAACTTTAAAAAAATCAAACACAAGAAATATGGGTTACATTTTCAATCAAAATGGTGGGTTAGCTCACTTTTAACCCAAGTCCAAACCCAACCTTGCAACCTCCTTTCCTTCTCTTTCTTTCCTTGTATCACTTTGCTTTTGCCTTCTCCCTTTAATAATTGCTCACAGCCTGTAGAGGTAGGGTGGGTATGGCTTTGCTTCTTCAACTTCTAACTAGGTATGATGTTTTGTAATGTGGTAGTAAGGCTTTACTCCAAATTAGAGTTATTTGGATATGATTTGCAATTATTTTTCTTTATGAATTTATGAAGAAGAAGTGGAAGACATGAAAAGAGAGCTCATTTTGCTTTGTGAATTTGTGAATTTGTGATTTAATAACATGACTATGCCCCTCCTTATATAGGCTCCAGAATGGTGCTCCTTAGCCTTGCTCTCACCTCTCCCACCATGCAATGGAAGATTCATCTCCCATCACTTCTCCTTTACATCACTTCTCCTTTAGCAAATTACACTTATACCCTTCTCATGATAATTTCTCTTATCCATTTGGAAGCTTCTAGAACCTTCCATTGCTTTATGAAAAAGAGTGTCTGTTAATTAGCTGCTAGTGTGTTCATTTGATCATTATACAAGTGCAAAAGAGCTCGAACAACTTATATCGATCAAAAAGCTTTTTACTGATAAACCGATTTCCGGTCACATTATCGGTTTTTCTTCGAAGAATATAATTTCGTAAACAGATTTCAAAAACAAGTTTCTTATAATTATTCATTAATTAAAAGATATTTAACAAGGTTATAAAATCGTATTTATAACACTTAATTATATTTTAAAATGTTTCGATATTCGAAGATGAAGTGTTCGAATTTCCGAATCGCTACATTCTCCCCCGCTTAGAACATTTCATCCTCGAAATTCAAAGAAGACCGATAATCAAAGAAGATGGAAGAACAGAATGCATATATATAGTACTACTGAAACTATATACAAACTAATCCGCAAACCAAAATGCATACTAAGCGACTTCACCTCAAGCGATGAGTACACTACAAAAGATGTACGATGCTAAGATAAAAGATCTCTAGTCTAAGAACAAATCTGGATAGGACACCCTTAGACTATTCTCTATTTCCCGTGTACAATCCTGAGCCTCCTCGCTCCATTGTACTTTGACTAACTTTATGACCTTAGTCCTCAATTGCTTCGTATCATTATCAACAACACGAGCAGGTTGTCTCAATACAGTTAAATTCGGCTCAATCTCCAAGTCCTCCTATTGCGGTGCTTCCACTATCATCTAAGGATCATGCACAAACTTACACAAATGTGACACATCAAATACATTGTCCACACCTAATAGACTAATCGGTAACTTCTCTATACGCAAGTGTGCCAATCCTCTCCAAAATCGGGAATGGTCCTATATATTGAGGAGCCAACTTCCCAGCTCTTGCAAACCAGACTACGCTTCTCATTGGAGAAACCTTTACAAACACAAAGTCTCCAACTGAGAACTCCAATTCTCTACACCTTTCGTCTACACAACTTTTCTGTCTATTCAACACCTCCTTGATTCCCTTTCAAATCTCTATGACCTTATCTGACGCCTCTTGAATCATCTTCGGCCTAAACATAAGCTGACCCCCTAGTTTTACCCAACACGATGAAGATTTGCAAGGCCTTCCATACAACGCTTCAAATGGTGCCATTTTTATACTGGCCTGATAACTGTTGTTGTATGAAAACTCAAAAAGTGGTAAGTGTTCTTCCCACAAACCCCCAAAATCTAAAATGCATGATCAAAGCAAGTCCTTCAACACTCAGTTTACCCTTTCGCTTTCCCATCAGTTTGCAGATGGTAAGTGGTACTCAAACTAAGCTTGATCCTTGATGCCTCATGCAAACCCTTCCATAACTAGCTTGTGAATATTGGATCTCTATCACTCATGATATCACATGGAACACCATGCAACCTGATGTTCTCCTTGACATATAACTTAGCCAAACTAGAAGCTATGTTGTAGTCTTAACAAGTAAGAAGTGCGTGCTCTTGGTCAACAATAACCCACATACCTTCGTTACCACTCCTCGATCTAAGCAACCAGTCGATGAAGTCTATAGAAATATGCTTCCATTTCCACCTAGGAATCTCGAGTGGCTTAAGCAGTCCAGCCGTCTTCTGATGGAAACCTTTTACCTGCTGGTAGTTGGCATACCTTCTCACAAATATAGAAATATCCCTCTCCATGCGTTCCCACCAGAACGTCCTCTTCATGTCTTGATACATCTTAGTGACCCCAGGATGTATCATCGACCTAGAATGGTGACTCTATACTATTACTTCCTGCCTAACCCCATCAACATTTGGGACACACAACCTTCCGTTCGTACTTAAAATTCCATGGCCATCCACCTTGAATCTCGACCACCTCTCTAATGCCTCATTCTTGCTTACATTCTTAGCTTTACTAGAAAACTAAAAATCTCTAAATTGATTCTCTTCGATACGACTAATATGAGTCGGGCGAACCTCAACGTTTGCCATAACTGCATATCTCCTACTGAGCGCATCAACATGACATTAGCTTTTCTGAGAGTTTATAATATGTCTAGATCATAGGTCGCAAGAAACTCTAACCACCTTTGATACCGCATGTTTATGTCCTTCTACGTAAAATGATACTTCAAAGATTTATGGTCCGTATATTAATTGAACCTTTCACCTAGCAAATGAAGCCTCCACATCTTTGGCACAAATACCACTACTAACAACTCCAAGTCATGAGTTGCATATCTTGCCTCATGTCGTTTGAGCTGCTGACTTGCATAAGCGATAACCCTTCTATGCTACATCAACACGGCGCTTAGACCGATTCCACACATATCAGTGTAAACAGTCAAACCCTCACCTCCATCTGGCATAGTAAGAATAGAAGCACTAGTTGACTTTGCCTTTAGCTCTAAGAATGCTTGCCCGCATTTATCTGTCCATACAAATTTGACATCTTTCTTTGTCAAATTCATTAAACGAGAGGCAATATTTGAGAAATCCTATATGAGTCTCCTGTAATAACTTGCTAGACCCAAAAAGCTTCTACTAGGAGTTGTGATTTCCAGCCTCTTCCAATCCTGAATGGCCACAACCTTAGTGGGAAACCTAACTTCTGAATGCCAAAAATAACACTTCTAGAACTTAGCTTTCAGCCCATGCTCTCTTAGCATTTCCAATACAATCCTTAGATGGCGCGAATATTTCTCCTCGGTCTTGGAGTAGATCAGAATATATTTGATAATAACAAGAACAAACGTATTCAACACATCTCGAAAGACTAAATTCATTAAGTCTACAAAATATGCTGCAGCATTAGTCAGGCCAAATGGCATAACTAACCACTCATAAAACTGGTCAGATCTAAAAGCAGTTAAGGGTACACTCTCCTCTACCACCTTCAACTGTTGGAACCTCGTAGCAAGATCAAGTTGAGAAAATACTCGAGCTCCATGCAGCTGATCGAACAAGTCATCTATCCTAGGCAAAGAATACTTGTTCCTAACAGTTCTTTTGTTGAGCTTGCGATAATCTACACACAATTTTAGTGAACTATCCGCCTCTGTACCAAAGATGACGGGCGCTCCTCGACTTAAATGACTTGATCGGATCAAGACCTTCTGCGACCAATCGCTAACCTGATTTATTAGCTCTAACTTCTTCATCGATGCAAGTCTACGAACATGCAACACAATAAGATTTTCATCTTTCACTAAATCAATGCAAATTTCTATCTCCTGCTGAGGTGGTAAAACTGACACCTCTTCAAAGACGTCCTCAGACTCCTGAACATGATCGAACCCAACTCCTCCTCTTCCATATTCAAAGAATAAAGAAAACTACTCATAAGAGAGATAGGTTCCTTACAAGGTACTACTAGTTTCTCCATCCTTCCTTCAGTGATATAATACTCTTAGCACAATCCAAGGTAGCATGGTTTGAGATAGTCAATCCATCCTAAGAAAAACATCAAAACCTCAAAAACTCAGAACATATATATTGCAAGGAAGGAGTTGGTCAAAGAAAGAAATTGAAACTCCTAAATAGATCGTACTAAGATTGGCCGAGCCCCCAATAGGGTTTGACATACAAATAGAATCTAAAGCAATATCTGGCTCAGGTTCCAGTGTATCAACAAGAATACAAGTTAAGAAACTAAGAGAAGCACCAATATCAAATAAGACATGAACGGGAATGCCAAAAATAGGTAGAATACTTTTTAGAACCTGCTTTCCCTTTGCAGGTGCAGTAGTGGAATGAAACACCCCACACCCCTTAATATACCCAAAAGGACACATAAAAAGATGTGGTGCATTGTAGGTATAACTAAAGCAAGCAGAGACTAAGATTCACAAGACAAAAAAGATAGATAATAACACAGCGAAAGTAATTAAAACAATAAGTGATTTAAAAAAATTAATACTTCAAAAATACTTCAGACAAAACACATATGTTCCAAATACCAAATACAGTTGTCTTATGAAAATAAAATCTCAGTCTCATCAGAAAAACCAGAGTACAAACACAAACTTTCCCTCAATACAGTTCCAGTACAATAAAAGAACAAAACACTGGAAATAAAAAGAAGGAATACATGATAGGGTCTCCAAGTCTCGAAGAAGCTACGGTCTATCTTACTTGCCCCTGATTGCCTATGGGGGAAGAAAAAGGGGAAAATAGAGGAGTGGGTCAAACTAAAAGTCTGGTGAATGATAGTAATTACTAGAATCTTTAAGCAAAGTAAAAGTAATAGACCTTACAATAGTTCTAGTATATAAAAGGAAACAAAGGAAATAGGGATAAGGAATAAGCTGGAAATAAATACGAATTAACATAATTGATTAACTCTGATTGTTTGCACTTGTCTTTGATAGCTGCTTTGATTAGGTTGAATTCCTAATCCTATAATTAGGCTGAAATCCTAGTTCTACAATTTGATCGGCCTGCTACTCCATAGACCTTACTGCGGACTAGACGCTATATAGCTCCCTACATAGAAATGGTGTCTACAAATGACACGCAAAGTATCTACTGTGGACTAGACGTTATATAGCTCCCTACACAGAAGGAAATGGTGCCTATGAAAGGCATACATACTAAGTGCTTCGAACTCATTACGATTACTGATCACTCGAATAGAAGTTGCACGCATAACCGCCACCATGCTCATGTTACTTGTTGTTCCACCTATTTGGTCTTCTTATTACCTCAAGCTCTAGTGTAAGCGTTCCCCTTATCCCACTTCAGACTAATGTGAGATCACCGAGTCCATAGAAAATAGGGGAAATGCTATTCGTACTGGCTCGTCATCCAAACAATATCTAGTTGCGCCCCTTGCCAAAATCCCCTTGATTTGGACTTCTACTTATTGACCAATTACTACCATTATTAGCATAAGCGTGCCCCTCGTCTCACTTCAGGATTATGTGAAACATCATGTCCATTAAAATAATATGGGAATGTTATTTGGTACAAGTCCTACTTTAATTCTTGCTTATTAACTTACATAAATTATTTAAATAAGCCTTTCCTATTGTTCTTGCTATCTGTGCTTATTAATTTATCCTGAGTCTTAAAATAAGCTTCATTATGTTCTTTTTCTTATTATAACCTACGTTATAATTTAGCTTATCTACGTAACCCAAAAGTCTAAGTGTAAAAAAATAAGCTCCTTTCATCTTATACTCTTCTTTAGTTATAATTCTAAGTTATAACTAGGCCAATTATCTTTAATTAGTCCAGTTCTAACACTAGTATCATAATTAGGCTCAATTTCAGTCTTAAAAACATTTTTATTGCAGTCTTACAATTTGCATCTTATCTTCCGTTATTTCAGTATTCATATAATTTTAATCCATATTCGCGTTTAATCTATTCTAATCCATACGCGAAGAAGAAGGAGAAATAAAAGAAAACTAAAAATAGAAGAAAATCCAAAGCGTAGGAAAAAGATGTATATAACGCATAAATAACAGCAAATAAATTAAAATACTGTAAATAAGCTGTAAATAAATGGAAAGGCTATAATTAACAGAATTAAACTAAAATTAACTGAAAAAAATAGCTAAAAGAAATAGACTGAAAAATAATTCTGAAAACTATAAATAAATTACTAAAAAGGTTATTCCAAATATCGTAGTAAAAACTACTACTATTGGAAACCCTATTATTTTAAATTACTTAAAGAAATCTAAAATTATTACAGTCACTCACCTGTGGTCCTAAGCTCTTCCCTTTAGGCCTTTCCGAATCCACTTGGGGTTGTTAAACATTTTAATTTAAAACGATTTTCTCCTTGGAAAATTATTCCGCTTAGGGTCCTTCCTTAAACGGTGAATTCAATTGGAGAAAATCTTAGAATGAGAAAAAGTATTAGGCCCAGGGTCTTATTTATAGGGGTAGAGGTGGATCTCAGACCGTTAGATTTAGGGATTGAATAGGATGCAACCACGTCATAGGCTGAATAGGAGTCGTCGGATGCAAGAACGGAAGGACCGAATGAAGCTAAAGAATGCAAAATAAGTGTACGAATGCTCTGGAACGAAGAAAATTTTCTTCGTTCCAAGCCTGTAGGCGAGTCGACCGGGCGGTCGACCGTCCCTCCTCCTAGGTCAACCTAGCCCTTTTTTTCTTGTTTGTTTTCTTTCTAGCTCATATTAGCTCGGATTCTGATGTTCTATATATAGAAATTGACCAGAAAATTACCATGGTCACAATGGTGCAACTCCCGTGGCTCGATTCTGATAATTTCACAAAGTTATTTTATTATTTATTTAATTAACAAATTAATTATTATGAGTTAGATTTCGGGTTGTTACATTCTCCCCTCCTTAAGGGATTTCGTCCTCGAAATCTCTAAGGATAAAAGAATGAACTAAATATTTTCATCAAATATCTACATCCAGCTTCTCAATCATCAACCATTCATCCATTGTCCTTAAGCTTCCTAATGCAGTTTATGTTACTTATGCAATTAGTGTAGTGTTAATGTCCCTAACTAATGCAAAAGTTTAGGTGGTCCACTGATTCAGTTAACCTCCTTTTATGCAATCATGCCCGTGCTATGTATCCAAATGAATGCAAAAATTCCTATTGATAACTGATATTTCTATATGCGTGCTTCAAACATCATCCAAATGCAACAATCATTTGATAATCATCCATTTATAGCAATCGTGGAAAATAAAATAAAATGCGCACACATTCATATGCATATGCTCTAGTGTCCTAGTTAAGCCAATCCCTAAGAGATAATAGTGCCTAGTGTAAGTATATGCGTCGATTAGCATCCACTAGCAAACACTTGCAAACACTGGCATGCATCATTCATAACATGTTCTATTAACATGTTTACATGAAATCCTATCATCCGTAGGTTATATCCTAAGTTCTACCCTCCCAAAGGATAATAAAGGAAAGAACCTATTCAGAACTAAAGATGGAAAATAAGAAATTCAAAAACTTACTATCGAAAAGATGAGGATAAGAAGTACGAATCATTTCTTCAGTCTCCCATAAAGCGTTTGTAACATCGTCTCCCCATTGCACCTTTACTAACGGAACTTCTTTATTCCTAAGTCGCTTGGTGTCTCGTCCAACGATCTTCGTAGGAATACGGAGAACCGATGCTTCCCTTTCTACTTTCACCTCCTCTAACTGACTAGGCTCTACAACCTCTGCTGAGTCATGTAAGCACTTTCGCAAGTGCGAAAAATGGAAAATGTCATGCACTCCTGCGAGCCTCTCCGGTAGCTTCACTCGGTATGCCATCTTCCTAATTCTCTCTAAGATAGGAAATGGTCCTACAAATCTGGTGGCTAACTTTCCATTCAAACCAAACCTTACCACCTTCCTAAGCGGGGTTACTTTAATAAAAACTAAGTCTCCAAATTCAAACTCGATGTCTCTCCTCCGCTTGTCCACATAAGATTTCCGCCTATCTTGAGCTGTCTTCATCCTCCGTCGAATCAAATCCACCTTCTCCGATGTCTCCCTAACCATGTCAGGCCCAAGTAGCAACTTCTCCGTAGACTCCACCCAACATGAAGGTGACTTACAAGGTCTCCCATATAAAGCCTCGAATGGTGCCATTCTTATGCTTGCTTGGTAACTGTTATTGTACGCGAACTCCACAAACCGAAGATGATCCTACCAAGCTCCTACAAAATCCAAAATGCACATCCGCAACAAGTCCTCAAGAACTCTATTAACTCTCTCCGTTTGGCCATCAGTCTGAGGGTGATAGGCCGTACTTAATCTAAGCTGCGTCCTTAAAGCCTCTTGCAAGATTCTCCAAAACTCGCTAGTAAAAATAGGGTCTCTAATGCTCACTATGATAGAGGGAATTCCATGAAGTCGGACTATCTCACGAACATATAGGGATGCCAAATAAGGTGTTGTCCTCTTGTTCTTAGCAGGAATGAAGTGGGAACTTTCGGTTAAACGGTCTACGATTACCCAAATGCTAGTATTACCCTTTCTAGAATGGGGTAAACCATCTATGAAATGCATCGAAATGCTGTCCCACTTCCACTCTGGCACATCTAAGGGCTGAAGTAATCCACCGGGTTTCTGCTACTCCGTCTTAACCCTTCGGCAAATAAGACACATAGCTACAAACTCTACCACATCCTTCTTCATGCCATTCCAATAAAACATCCTCTTCATGTCCCTATACATCTTGTCACCACACGGATGAATAGTCATACGGGAATGATGTGCTTCCTCTAAAACCGCTTTTGAAAAATCACTAGTGCGGGGAACACAAAGCCTCCCATCTCTCCTAAGCCATCCTTTGTCATCTGTGGAATAACGTTGGAGATGTCTAGAGACCTCTCCTTGGCTAATCCTATCCATAATGTCCATGAGCACCGAATCCTCTCGCTGCCTCGAGCCAATCTGATCCATAAGGGTAGGCCTCACTTCAAGCGTAGTTAACAATCTAGGGGTAATGTCTGTAGAGGGCTTAATCAAAAGTAGAAATAAACTCCAAGCTCCTCCACTCTACGAACAAAGGACTAAGGGTTGCCTTCTTGCTACTTAATGCATCTGCAACCACATTACTCTTGCCAGGGGTATAAGCTATCTCAAAATCGTACGACACTAAAAAATCCATCCACCGCTGCTACCTCAAGTTCAAATCCTTCTGCGAGAATAGGTACTTTAATGACTTGTGGTCGGTGAAAATCTCAAACCTCTCTCCAAGTAAATAGTGCCTCCAAGACTTGAGTGCAAAAACTATGGCAGCTAACTACAAATCGTGGGTAGGGTAGTTCTTCTCATGCGTCCTCAACTGCCTACTCCATAACATACCACCCTTCCTTCTTGCATTAACACCGCTCCTAGACCTGTCCCACATGCATCAGTGTACACAGTAAAAGGCTTAGCTCCATCGGGTAGAACTAACACCGGTGCACTAGTAAGGGCTCTCTTAAATTTCGTGAAGGAATCCTCACAATCCACATCCCACACAAAAGTTTTATTCTTCTTAGTAAGGCGCGTGAGTGGTGCCGAAATCTTGGCAAAGTCTCTAATGAACTTCCTATAGTATCTCGCCAATCCTATGAAGGTCCTAACTTCAGTGACGTTCTTGGGGGTCTTCCAATCTTGCGCTGCAAAACGGGGTCAACAACCAAACCTTCCTTCGAGACCACGTGCCCCAAGAAACGTACCTCCTCTCTCCAGAAGTGAAACTTCGAAAACTTAGCTCTCAAATGATGACTACGAAGTGTGCGAAGAACCTCCTCTAAATAAACAGCATGGTCCTCCATATTCTTGGAAAATACCAAGATATCATCCACGAATACCACCACAAACTTATTTAGGACCTCTCTAAAGACACGGCTCATCAAGTCCACAAAGTAGGCTGTGGCATTGGTTAGCCCAAAAGGCATAACCAACCACTCATAAAATCCGTTTGGAGTCCTAAACGTTGTCTTATCTATGCTGTCATCGGCGACCCTAAGCTGATGGAATCCTGTGGCTAAATCAAGCTAGGAGAATAAGGAAGAGCCAACTAACTGGTCAAAAAGATCATCAATCCTAGGGAGTGGATATCGGTTCTTCTTTGTGAGCTTATTTAATTCTCTATAATCAACGCAAAGTCGAAGAGAACCATCCGCCTTAGTAGCGAAGACGATTGGCGCTCCCCATTCCGATATGCTCCTTCTTATGAGACCTTTCTCCAAAAGCTCACCAATCTGCTTGCCCACTTCCTTCCTCTCCCTAGGTGTCATGTGCCTCACTGGTAATGCTACTGGCTTAACATTCTCAGTCAAATAAATCATGAAACCAATCTCTCTCTTAGGGGGTAGTCCCCTAACCTCCTTAAAGATGTTTGGAAAAATCTCTAACAATAGGAACCGAATCTAACTCTGACGATGAAGAATCGAGGGAATAAAGGAAACTCAACATGACTGACCCTTGTGGGTCGCAAGAAATGTCGAGAGTCCTACCGCTGCATTTCTCTAGTCTAACGACTCTCCTCTTGCAGTCTAATATAGCTCCATATGTGGATAGCCAATCCATCCCTAAGATCATCCCATACCCCAAAAATCCCAATGCATAGGCATCGCAGTCAAATTCTACGCCTAGGATATAAATTATCAAACCCCTACAAACCATAGATAAGTGTGCCGATCCTCCTATGGGGTTTGAAACAACGATGGGGTCCACTACTAAAGAAATGTCTAAGTGCAAACAATCCACAAGAGAACTGGAGATAAAAGAGTGTGATGCTCTAGAATCGAATAAAGTTCGAATGGGAAAATCAGAAATGGAAATCAAACCTTCAACTGTGACTTTCCTACCTCTATCTGAAATGCCGCTTGAAGGTGCTGCGTCTAACGCCCGAATCTGCTCAACTAGTGTACTAGCTCCCTGTCCTGTCCTCTGGAGACAACTCCTACTAAAGTGATTGGGTTGCCCGCAATCAAAGCACTTTCCCTTCATCTTCTCCCTTTTGCAAACCTTGACGATATGTCCCATAATTCCATAGCTATTACACCTTAATCCTTTCTTAATCCGCTACTGAGAGCCATCGCCTTTCTTCTTCTCTTTGTTGTTCCTCCACCATTTCTTCTTTGGACCTTCCAACTTAACAAATTCTTTAGACTCTCCTTCCTCGACTGCATAAGACATAAGTGCCACCTCTACCAAAGACTCATAAGTAGCTCCCATTGGTACGTGAGTCAACAAAAATCCATGAAGGGGCTGATTCAATCCCTTCGTGAACTTCATAGCTTTCTTGTGCGGCGTATTCACCAACTCCATTCCAAATCGAGACAATTCATTAAATTGATTGATGTACTCCTTCACCGATAGACTCCCTTACTTCAAATTAATGAATCGCTCCAACTGAACACTCTCCTCTGCTTGAGACAAAAACTTCTTATCAAATCGCTCCCGGAACCCATTCCAAGTCACCTCTCTTCCTTCTAACTAAATAACCTCCCACCAATACGAAACCTCCTCTTTCAGCTGCCTAGATGCTAGCCGAGCTCGCTACTGATCATCCAATCCCAACAGTCTGAATATCATCTCTATGTCTCTAAGCCAAGCTCTCGCCTCCACAAAGTCTCCTTACCAGAAAAAGTCTTTCCACCCAAACTCGCAAAATCCTTACAAAGCTTAGAGAAATTGATGGTGGCAGGTGGGTTGATGGGATTCCCACCCGCTGATACTGGGTTGGGCGCTTGCCCATGCCCCTTTGGAGTTGTGGCTTGTAGATACCTACGAAAGCAGGCTGGGACTGGAATGCCCTAAGGAAGGTTCGGGTGATCCGCCATTCTACGAAAAGAAAACGATAGTTTAGGAAAGAGTCGAAGGGAGATTGAACTGGACTTTTGAGGGGATTTTTATAAACATTCTTTTATACTTAAAAACTACTTTTAAGAGTTCTTTTCTGAAAAATACTTTAATGCAAGTTATTTTGAAAAATACTTTACTTTTAAAATAAATTTTTAGGAATCCTGTAACCTTAGGCTCTGATACCAAGTGAAACACCCCACACCCCTTAGTATACCCAAAAGGACACAATAAAAGATGTGATGCGTTGTAGGTATAACTAAAGCTAGCAGAGACTAAGATTCACAAGACAAAATAGATAGATAATAACACAACGGAAGTAATTAAAAACAATAAGTGATTTAAAAAAAATTAATACTTCATGAATACTTCAGACAAACCACATATGTTCCAAATACCAAATACAATTGTCTTATGAAAATAAAATCTCAGTCTCATTAGAAAAACTAGAGTACAAACATAAACTTTCCCTCAATACAGTGCCGGTACAATAAAAGAACAAAAGGATGGAAATAAAAAGAAGGAATACATGATAGGGTCTCTAAATCTCCAAGAAGCTGCGGTCTATCTTCCTTGCCCTTGATTTCCTATGGGGGGAGAAAAAGGAGGAAATAGAGGAGTGGGCCAGACTAAAAGTCTGGTGAATGATAGTAATTACTAGAATCTTTAAGCAAAGTAAAAGTAATAGACCTTACAACAGTTCTAGTATATAAAAGAAAACAAAGGAAATAGGGATAAGGAATAAGCTAGAAATAAATACGAATTAACATAATTGATTAAATTTGATTGTTTGCACTTGTTTTTGATAGTTGGTTTGATTAGGCTGAATTCCTAATCCTATAATTAGGCTGAAATTCTAATTCTACCCTTTGACCGGCCTGCTACTCCATAGACCTTACTGCGGACTAGACGCTATACAGCTCCCTATACAGAAATGGTGTCTACGAATGACACGCAAAGTATCTACTGTGGACTAGACATTATATAGCTCCCTACACAGGCAATGGTGCCTACGAAAGGCACACATACTAAGCGCTTGGAACTCATAACGATTACTGAGCACCCGAATGGAAGTCGCACACGTAACCGCCACCATGCTCATGTTACCTGTTGTTCCACCTATTGGGTCTTCTTATTACCTCAAGCTCCAGCATAAGCGTGCCCCTCATTCCTAAGTCGCTTGGACACTTCCTAGCAAAATGGCATGGTTAATGGCAGTTGCCGTAGCTCTTTGGTGCAGACTATGCCTTGGCTATTTGTGGTTCTAGCTTTGGTACCATAGCGATATGTGCCCTAACTAACGGCGCTTTCGCCACGTGCCGTCCCTTACCCGACCTACAACTTGTAGCAAAGTGTCCCTTCATCCCACACTTAGGACAAGCTTGACCAGAAATATCTCCCTACGGCCGAAACTTCCACTTGTTGTCACCAGCAGGTGCAATAATAGACGGCTTTGGTGCTAAGCTCTCAAACCTAAAACCCATGTTCACTAAATTTACATAAGACACGAAGATGTGATTTTTCATATTACTCCTGAATTCCATACGCAACCCTACGACGAACATATCATTTCTCTTCAACAACATGTCTACAAAACAAGGCCCAAACTAAGATAAGGCACGAAATCGATTATCATACTCTGCCACCATCATAGCCCCCTACTTCAAGTCGAGAAAGCTCCTAAACAACATAGTCTTCCCGGCTTCTAGGACATACTTCATCTCAAAACCCTTCTTAAATTGGACCTAAGAGAAGTCATTCTCTTGGACATCAACAATGATAGAACTTCCTTAGTCCATGGTTGCGCCCGTCAGATGTCGTGACGCCAACCGACGCTTCATCACATCATCTAAATCTATATACCCAAATATTTGATCACGTAATATGATCCGAGTCAAGATTTCTATGATTGTCTCTGTACCACCAAACCTTTTATATCCCAGCCTCTCATAATCGCGAAAAAGCAAAGCTAAATTCACCTGAGGCATGAGCTTCACTACTTCCTCTATAATATCTACAATTTCCCAGTTTAGACCTCTATGCTACGATGCTTCCACTATCATCGAAGGATCATGCATAAACTTATACAAATGCGACACATAAATACATTGTGTGCACCTAATAGCCTAATTGGTAACTCGACTCTATATGTGAGTGTACAAATCCTCTCCAAAATCGAGAATGGTCCTATATGTCGAGGAGCCAACTTCCCAAATCTTCCAAATCGGACTACACTTCTCATATGAGAATCCTTTACAAACATAAAGTCTCCAACTAAGACCTCTAAGTCTCTACACCTCTAATCTGCATGGTTATTCTATCGATTAAGTGCTTCCTTGATTCGCTTTTGAATCTCTATGACCTTATTTGATGCCTCTCGAATCATATCCGATCCAAGCACAAGACGATCCCTAGGTTCTACCGAACACGATGGAGATTTGCAAGGCCATCCCTACAACGCTTCAAATGGTGTCATTCAGATACTGTCCTAATAGTTGTTGTTGTATTTAAACTCAATAAGTAGTAAGTGTTCTTCCCACGAACCCCCAAAATCTAAAATGCATGTTAAAAGCAAGTCCTCTAACACTCTATTCACTCTTTCTGTTTGCCTATCAGTCCGCAGATGGTAAATGGTAATCAAATTAAGCTCGGTCCCTAATGCCTCATGCAAAACCTTCTAGAACTAGGTTGTGAATATCGAATCTCTATCACTCACGAAATCATAAGAATCACCATGCAACCTAATGATCTCCTTAACATATGATGTAGCAAAACTAGAAGCTATCCTCATAGTCTTAATAGGTAAGAAGTGCACGCTCTTGGTCAATCGATCCACTATAACCAACATACCTTCGTTACCCTTCCTCGTCCCCCATAATCTCTCGATGAAGTCCATAAAAAAATGCTTCCATTTCCACTTAGGAATATCGAGTGTCTGAAATAGTCCAGTCGTCTTCTGATGACTACCATTTACCTACTGATAGTTGGCACACATGCTCACAAAGATAGAAGCATCCCTCTTCATGCCCTCGCACCAGAATGTCCTCTTCATATCTTGATACATCTAGTGACCACAGGATGTATCATCAACCTAGAATGGTGACTCTCTACTAGAAATTCCTGCCTAATCCCATCAACATTCAAGACACAACCTTTTATTCATCCTTAAAATGCCATAACCATCCACCTCGAATCCCGACCACCTCTCTGATGCCTCATTCTCGCTTACATTCTTAGCTATCCTAGCAAAATAAAGACCTCTAAATTGATTCTCTTTGATACGACTAATCAGAGTCAGACGAACCTCAACATTTTCTATAAATACATACCTCATACGGAGCACATTAGCTATGATATTAGCCTTTCCCCAAGTATATAATATGTCAAGATCATAGACCGCAAGAAACTCTATCTACCTTTGTTGCCTTATGTTTAGGTCTTTTTGTGTAAAAAGATACCTCAAAGGTTTATGGTTCGTATATATCTCAAACCTTTCACCTGGAAAATGATGCCTCCACATCTTTAATGCAGATACCACTGTTAACAACTCCAAGTTATGAGTTGCATATCTTGCTTCATGCGGTTTGATACGCCGACTCGCATAAGCGATAACCCTTCCATGCTGCATCAACACATCACCTAGACCGGTTCCACATGCATCACTGTAAATAGTCAAACCCTCACCTCCATTTGACACAGTTAGAATATGAGCACTAGTTAACTTTACTTTTAGCTCCAAGAATGCTTGATTGCATTTATCCATCCATACAAATTTGACAACTTTTATCGTCAAATTCGTTAAACGAGAGGAAATCTTTGAGAAATCCTATATGAATCTCTTGTAATAACCTGCTAGATCCAGAAATTGCCTTGAAGCAGAAGAGGTAATGTGAGCATTTGGTAGTAGTTGATCGACTGACAAAGAGTGCACATTTCATCTCGATGAAGAGTAATTGGACTGCGTCGACATTGGAGGCATTATATATAAAGGAGATAGTTCAGCTACATGGAGTTTTATTTAGGTATAGTAAGTGATCGGGAACCTCTCTTTATGAGTGAGTTATAGAGAAGTCTATAAGATTCATTGGTATGGAATTGGACCTGAGTACAACATATCACCCTCAAACTGATGGACGGACAAAATGGGTGAGTAGGATAATGGAAGATCTATTCGGATTATGTATATTTGATTTTGGAGGAGCTAGGAGGATCATCCACCGTTAGTTGAATTCATAAATAATAACAACTATTAGGCTAGTACTGGGATAACACTGTATGAAGCATTATAAGGGAGGTCATGTAAGTCACCCTCATGTTAGTAGGAATTAATAGATAAATTAATTCTTGGACCAGGATGATATAAGATACTTCGGAGAAAGTGGAGTTTATAAAGAAAAAAAATGAAGGCTACACAGTATCGACAAAAGTCATATGATGATAAGAGATTCGAAGATCTACTATTTGTAAAGGTTCTACCATTAAGGAGAGTAATGCAGTTGGAAACTTGAGCAAAACTAGCATGAGATTTGTTGGACCTTTCTCGATATTAGAGTGAATTAGAAGTCCTACTTGTAGAGTAGAACTTTTAGAGAAGATGGTAGGAGTCCATAAGGTATTCCCTGTATCACATTTAAGAAAATGTGTACAAGACTCAGCTCTGTTATCGGGGCAAGTCAGTTGGAGGATGTGGAGTTAGAACATAAGCCTAGTTCATCCTATGGACCATCATGTATCGTCGAGCACGAAGTAAAGTAAAATAGGAATAAAGTAGTGAAGCTGGTAAAGAGTACAATGAGTGAAGACTCGGTGGAGAGCACATCAGAGCCTAAGGAGGACATTAGGGCTTCTCATCCTAGTCTCTTTATCGGTATGTTCCTAAATTGTAATGACCCGTATTTTATGTATCAGAGGATTGAAAAATATTTTTATTTAACTAAAATTAGGTTGTATGACTCTGATATTTTGGGAAATGACTCTTATGGATATTTTTCACCACTATGATTTCTATCAAATTTCTATGTGACTATTTTGACCCTGAAAATCTTGTATGGCCTATAATTATTGATAGCAGTCGAGTTAGGGTCTGTGACCATTTACTTTGCTTCTAGATGATGGTTTCCCATTCCGTAGTATGGTCATAAAATTAAATGGACTTACCATTCGAAAGTTATGGTTGTTTTAAGTTTTGGCTACTACCGACCAGTATTATCTGTAATTAAGCTAACCTATACTTAGGCCTATTTACCTATTTCAGAGTTGGAGCCTAAAGGACACTGATGGGACTATTCCAGATCATTTCCATATTCCATAAAACTATTCTAAGCCTCCATTAACCCTAACCACTTCAAAAATCATATCTTTTTCTTACTAATCTTAGCCCAATTCGTAATTAGAGGGGTAATTAGTAAAGGAAATAATAGATCTACCACTTGGCTATCTTGGAATCTGTATTCTTGCTGTCCTATCTCATAGTTGGAGAGTTAAAGTGGCAATTGGTTATTATATGAGTGATTATTGAACTCTCACTATCTTATGCTTATCTATGTAGTTATTTGGAGTTGTTGATGTAATAAACATGATTAAATGATTGCAAACTTTAATTACACCTTATATATATGTATGTTTATGGATGAATTAAAAAGAGTAAAAATATATTTTGGTAATTTAATAACCTCTTTAGACCATAATATCATTCTTGTGTAAATGGTAGGTCTAGGATAAATTTTATGCATTAAACAAGTTTGTTTTTCTTGATCATGATGTACGAATGCTTGTGAATGCCTTGTATCTTTAGATGAATAATTTTGATCTTGTTTGTTAAGTTCTTCTAGGATAGTTAGGAGTCAAATTCATCCAAAGATATATCATTTACTCGAAATTGGATGAATCTTTAAGGACAGGCTTTGGAGTTAGGGTGAACATACATTTCAGGTCGTAGGTTAATTGGAAAAGTTTTGGTGGGAAAAATTCAGGTTGGCACCGACATGAAAGAGTACCGAGGATTTCAGTTTGGGGGAAGTTATACTTCGAGATGACCTACAGGCTTAAGGTTATGTGACTTCGGGTCGGGCATGGGAGAAAGTCGAGGTGACTCAAGGTTGAAATTTTCGTAAAGGCACAGATCAAAGCAGGTCGATAACACTGTGCTTTAGGATAAGACATAGGTTGCTTCGGGCTTGACTTTGAGACAGAAATGAAGTAAAGCCGTGGAAAGTTGAAGGCCGAAATTTGACTAAGTGTTTAGGTTAGTACCGACCTGAACTAGGGAGAGCTGTACTTGAGTTTTGGCTTGGGACTTTAAAAAGGAGAAGAGGAGTTCAGGTGAAGGCCAAGGACCTAGATTGGGGTCAAAAGCTCAAGTTGGCATCGGCCTTTTTAGGCTGGTACCGATTTGAAAGATCTTCTTAGATCGGGGTGAAACTTCTGGAAGGTGAAGTGTGTGGTCTCTGGGTCATGCAGAAATTGTTCATTTATTCGATTTATCGTTTGATGGAGATGTGACAACATGATGAAGATCGATGGTTAAGAAACAAAGCGATATTGGAGTACTTTGATGTGATGGCTTCGGGACTAGGAAATGTGGCTCTACGATTGATATGGAGGTATAAAAGGTTTCGATGATGATGGCTCTACGATGAGAGTCATGATGGTAACCTATAAGGACACGTTCTAGGATGCAAACTTGTGGATTAGAGCTAGACATGCATTATTATAGGAAGATATAATGAAACAGGTTCTAGGATGCGAGCTTGTGAAGTGGAGCTAGGATGTGCTCTACTATGGAAATGGAATTAGGTAGGACAATGAAGGGTTCTACGATGATGATGGAGTGAATCGAACTAGGACGGTTTCAAAAACGCGTGCGAAGGGATCGTTGATGCTTGGAGTGTTCCAGTGTGCTCATAAAGCAGGGGTAGGTGAGGATGCTCATTGGTTGTTAGGACGTATACCCATGGATCTAGGACGTGATCCATATACCCTGGACTTCTTGGAGATGCAGTTTAGTTTTCCTAGCCTACTTAGTGGCATGGATTTCGAGCACAAAGGAACCGAAATGTTTTCCATATAGGACGGTTGTACGAGTTATCTTATATCCAAAGCATTTGAGTGATAGTGGGGATTATTTGACGGATGATATGCTTGCAATGGTATCTATAGTAGTCGATTTTCACACTATGCTAGTCACTTAATGTAGGTATTTAGGACGTTGATACCTATGCACTCGATGTAGTACATTTTGATGATGATAACAGAGTAGAATATTATTGACATTATGTTTTGAGTCTTTGGATGCAGGGACAACTCGGGTATGACCCTTATACCTTTTTGTTCCTTATTATATCGACTTGTATAGTATTTTGAGATATCTTATTGCTTACACCAGACTGTTGTCTGACTTGAGATTTTATGGCTTGCTTCTTATGATCTCGGGTACTCTTAAATGAGTGGACTAGATAGCAAGCTTTATTGAACGCAGTAGCTATGTAGAGGACGAGCTAGATGGAGCTTTCTCGTATTATATATGGATATACTATTGCTTATTATTAACTGGGTTTATAACCCAAAAGAATTCAACAGGAGTTAGAACATCCAAACTAAGCCAGAATGACTTGAAACTTGAACAAGGCATCTAAAAGAACAAGCCGATGGAACTTAAGAGAAACAAGCCAAAAGTGCACTAAGTAGATGGATCGTTGGCGATCAATCATCCATGGATCACAAGCGATCCAAAAGGAATCATAATTAGTTGTCAAAGCCTCTTGCATCATGAATTACTACCTCTTCTAAGAATATTTTCCAAGTTTCATAGCATGCCAGACAATCTAGCTCGAGAAGTGAAGACTCATCTTATTCAAGTTGTTTGACCAAAAGTAGCTAACTTGAAATGGACTTAGAGAACTCTTACTGAGTCAGATTGACTTGAAATTTTTGGAGAACACTTAGAAGACAAAGAAGAAGGCCTGTAGAAAAATAGGATCATTTGGAGGTTATTTTGTGGATCGCTAGCGACCTAACTAGATGGAACGCTAACGATCCATGTAGGTTGGGCCCCACAACCTGAAATTTATTGGCTAGGTCCAACACACCCTAAAGAGAGTACCTGTAAAGTTTTGTTAAGTTTTGAGCGAGTTATAGATGATTCTTCTCTGAATTGGGCCAGTTTGATCCATCAGGTCCGACCCATAAGGATTGGGCCCCATGACCTATGATCCATAGGAGAGGCTCTCCAACTTATCTACATTGCATTTGTGAAGTTTTGTGTTATTTGGTTAAGTATTGAGTGAGTTATGGAAGATTCTTCTACACCAGTTGACCCATGAAGACGGATGATCAAACGAACCCCAAACGACTTAATATTTGGATAAGGCACTTAAATAGAAGATAGGAAGACAACCAAACTAAGAACACTCAAAAATATTCCAAGTGGATGGATAGCTAGCGATCCATCCCATATGGATAGCTAGCGCTCCATCTCCTATGGATAGCTAACGATTCATCAAGATAGGTCGGATCGCCCTCAAACTTGCCAAGCGCTTTAGTAGCACTAAGTAAAGGCTTCTTGTAGAAAAATACGCTAAGTTGATGGATAGCTAACGATCTGTCCCCTATGGATAGCTAGCAATCCATTCCCTATGGATAGCTAGCGATCCATAGAAATGACTCGGATTGATTTGAGATTTTTGAAGATGACTTGGCATAACAACTGGACTCTTTTGCACTTGGACTTCTGGTCCAATACTCACTTAATTCCCTTATAAATACTCACCTATCTGCAACATAAAGAGGATCTTCTGGACTGGCTGCGAGAACTCTGCAGAGATTATTCTTTACTCTTCTCCACCCACACAATAGTCATCTAGGGGTTCACTATGATTCTCCAGTGAACTCTTGTACTTGTGACTTGATCTAACTTAGAAGATTGAATCATATTGTAACCCGATTCAACTTGTAACGACAATCAGTTAATAGAAAGTTATAAAGTGGGCGTAGGCTTCATTAACAGCCGAACCACTATAAAAATCTTCTTGTCTTTTTACTATTTTTGCTTTTTTGACATTTATTTTTTATACTATTGCTCTGTAAGAACAGAGTTGGTTCTTTCACACTCAATCCAAGTGTTGATCCATTTTTTAGGTTAACATTTTGGTGCTTTCACTAAGAACCCAACTAAGGCTTAGATCTAGCTATCTACTTTGGATCATATAGGTTCAAAAGTTATATCCTCGATCTCTGCTCAAAAAATTTGCTGTTGAGAATCAATGGCACTAGGAAGAAAGAGAAGTACCTCCGGAAGATCCATAGGAGATACCATTGCTGGAGAAGAAACAAACCCTTGGCAAATTGAAGTCAAAAACCCCAACATCTTGCTGTTAGGAGCCAACTCTGGCGATCAGGTTCCAGGATCCACCACTCAGCATGAAGTTGTAACTAAGGGAGAATTGAACAAGATGGTTGATGAAATTAACCAGAAAATGGCAAAGAGTCAAAAGGATCTTATGGAAAAGATAGATGCTCCCTCAGTGCTCCGATCACTAACTACTCCCAAAACGGTGCCTGAAGCCGTGGCTGCTACAGAGCAAGAGCATTCTTCTGTTTCTGGCTTGAATGGAAGAAATGGAAGGCAAAAGCAAAAGGAAGTAGTGGGTGGAACTCCAAGAATCACGACGAAAGAAAACGTTAACACTCCACCCACTGCAAAAACACCTACTACAAACCCGAACTTAGGGGTGAAAACTCCATGGGAAGAGATAACGATGGCTCTCCCCAGCTCTGAAGATGACAAACAATTTGAGGAAGACAAATTGGATGAAAATGCCAACTTGCAAAATGCTTGAAGAAGCTCTAAATCCCGTGCTGCAACATAGTGCCAAGCAATGGATGAGGAACTACTACTCAAACGGTACTTCCAAATGTAGGAGAACCAAAAAGATATGACACAAAAAGAGATCAATTAAAAGGCTAAGCTCCCATGGTTTTTTTTGACCACTCCCAACTGACCAGCTTCCAATCCCATCATGGAGCTCCCATCATCGAATCACGAATGTTCGTTGTCGTAAATCATCAAAAATTGCGAAAATGGTCGTTGAAAAACTCACTTCAGGGTTGACTCGAAGTCGATCTCAGGTGATCGCCTATTTGGCTCAAAGCATATTCTGGGAGTCCCGACTCGAAGTCGAACTCAGGTAATCACCCATTTGACTCAAAACAAACCTATGAAATTCTGGCTCGAAATCAGACTCAGGTAAAGCCAAGATTTGCTCCAAGCAAACATGCAAATAACTCTATGCCCGTTCGTCACAAAACCAACACTTCAAATTCTGTGACTCCAAGCGAACCATGTGCTGACTCAAAGCAAATGGCAAATTTTCTCGGGTTGGACTCCAAGAAATATACCACCGATCCATCTTCTTTTGCCCATAACACGAACATGTGAACTCCAAATGCCTTAAAATTTGGAATGCAATCTTATGGGGCCTTCCTTGTTGCCACAGACCAATCTGACCTAGTTTGAAATTTTTTGAGTATCGTCACTGATCCATGAACCCATCTTAAGTGATTTGTCATTTAATTGGCATTTTCAAGCATTCAAGCATAGGACAATCATGCATATATCATTCTCAAGCATTATAAACAGCCGTAACTTGAAAACGGGCCAGACTGACAATGATTAGATCATCTTCCCCAATCGAAACCCATTCATCGAAGCCATTCAGCATGCAAACTATCCAGAGAAGTTTATCATGCCAACTATACCTTCATACAATTGTACAACTGATTCGAAATTGCTTTTTTACAGGTATGACTAGTATATGGACAAAGCGAGGGCGACAGATGTAGTCTACTACAAGGCCCTCGGGAATCATTAAAGGATGAAATAACCTACTACCTTGGTAGAATTCTATGGGTAGGCAAACCAATTCTAATGACTAGAGGTAGTGCAATTAGCAAAAGGCAAGCCCAGCAATTTGCCAAAGAACATACCAAACGGTGAAGGAGCTACATGAACTCAGGGACCTTCTTTCCAAACAAGGCCACTAAGACCCGGTAGAAAAGCGCCCCAGCGAACTGATGAAATCAGAAGAAAGGATGATTATCAAATAACACTCTGCCTAGCTAGCTATTGTGGAATGGGGCATCAACCTAAAGCGATGCCTTCTCATCCATCCTTGTCTACTTTCCTTTTTCAAATGAGCAGTACCGGGACATTGGGGGCATTGCAGATAGCATGATGAAAAAATGCATCTATGCCGTCGACGAGTCATGTCGATCCCCCTTCTAAGAACCAACGTTGCTCTGGTATCATCGAGAAGGCTTATCCAAAGGAGGGTCGAACAAACAGATCCAACCCCCTAGTCTTTAGGAACCGATAAAACTGTGTTCCCGTGAGCCGAATCCTAAAAATTCCTCTTAAAGTCGATGAATCATCACTTTAATACCATTGGGCCATCGGACACACGACCATAACTCTTCTTGGAGTCGATGAATTATCGTTCCAAAGCCTTTTGATCATCGGACATCCAACCCAAATTTCTCTTGAAGTCGATGAATCATCGCTTTAAGACCGCTAGGCCGCCGGACGCACGACCCAAAAGTCTTCTTGGAGTTGATGAATTATCACTCCAAGCCCGTCCGGTCCCTAGAAATCTGACCAAAATTCCTTTTGAAGTCGATAAATCATCGATTTAAAACCGCCGGGCCGTCAGATACATGACCCAAAACTCCTCTTGGAGTCGATGAATAATCGATCTAGGGTCGTCTGGTCGCTAGACTTCCTACAAAAATTCTTTTCGAAATCGACAAATTATCATTCCAAGGCTGTTTGATCGCCGAACATCCGACCACAAAAACTCCTTCACGAACTAAAGCGTCATGAAGGTCCTTCAAGAACTAAATTTTTGTAAAGGCCAAACGGTAGATCAATAGTCATCTAACCCAAAAATCCTTCACAAACTAAAGCGTCGCGAAGGCCAACTAGAAGATCAGTGGTCATCTCATCCAGAACTGCCCGAAGTCAATGAAGTCTTGCTCCGAGGCCATGAATCGACAATCACATCAGTCACTCTACAAAATTAACATAATCACTTCCAACAACTAATGAGATAAACAATGCTGAATTCTAGACCTTCAAAGTCGCTCAAAGAAATTAAGCCAAAATTGAACCGACCTTGTGATCAATTAGAGGCCGACACAAATCAAACCAACATTTAGAATTCAAACCTTCAAAGTCGCTCAAAGAAATTAAGCCAAAACTGAACCGACCTTGTGATCAATTAGAGGCTGACACAAGTCAAGCCAACATTCAGCACCTGGGAGAACCGGGTATCTCAAATCCCTAATATATAAGTCTCTGAAGGTAGAGGATTTCCCATGCTTTAATCATCTAGAAGACACAGTTGCATCCACCTGGACCGCGTGCAACCAAACGGGTTGTGGAGAAACCTCGGATACAGTTTAAGTGCATGAACGGCCTTGTTGCATGGGGGTAGCACACATACTTGAATAGCTACAAGGAAAGCCAGGACTAATCATACTAAACCAGAATACTTGCTTACTTCTTCCCAACTCCTCCTTTACCACCCTTGGCGACCAGTTCCTTTTTCCTCTTAGACTATATGCTAGTTGAAGACCAATTCTCTAAAGGTAGTTTGGACCAAAAAATGAGAGTCTTGCCCTGAACTCCTACAAGACCTTTCTTCAAAACCATCTCCATGCGGTCGATTGTAGATCTCTTCACCATGGTAACCTTATCTGTTTGGTCGTGCACATCTTCTTGAAATACGGGAGGATCGTCCAAGCCATGGTTACTCGATCCAAAAACCACTTATCTCTTAGAACTGACGAAATCACGTTCCAACGAAGTAAAATCGCCGGATTGATGGGAAAACTCGATCTTTACCTATTAAGAACTAGTATCACTCCTCCAGCACCAGAAAGGCTCAAACCATTGTGTGCATCCCGTAAGCCGCACCTAGCTTCTTTAACCAATAAAACCATGTTCAAGAAATAACCTGCCGAGTCAACAGGGTCAAATCGACTCAACCCACTGGATCGATGGAACTTGATCCTTGTCTCCTCCAAAACCGGTGTCACTCGGGCAGTACCGAGAAGTTCCAAATCATTCTGGATTGACGGGTTATATTGATCACATAAGCCGCACACTCCCATATGCCATGCATCACTTCTTGAGCCATGAAACCACGCTCTCGAAGCACGAACTTCTCACGTTACCTAAAGATTGGCAACATCAAGAAGTTCCAAACCGTTCCAGATCGACGGGTTGTATCGATCCCATAAGCTGCACACCGCCATAAGCTGTGCAACACTTCTTGAGCCGTGGAACCACGATCTCGAAGCATGAAATTCTCATGTTACCCGAAGATTGGCAACGTCAAGAAGTTCAAAACCATTTTGGATCGATGAGTCATATAGATATCATAAGCCAAGCACTCCCATAAGCTGTGCATCACTTCTTGAGCCGTCGAACCACACCCTCGAAGCATGAACTCCTCACATTACTCGAAGATTGGCAATGCCAAGAAGTTCCAAACAATTCCAGATCGATGGGTCGTATCGATCTCATAAGTCACGCACACCCATAAGCCACGCATCACTTCTTGAGCCATGGAACCACGCTCTTGAAGCACGAACTCCTCACGTCACCCAAAGATTGGCAACGTCGAGAAGTTCCAATCCTTTTCGGATCAATGGGTCGTATCAATCCCATAAGTCACGCACTACCATAAGCCACACATCACTTCTTGAGCCGTGGAACCACGGTCTTGAAGCACTAAATCCTTACGTTACCCGAAGATTGGCAATGTCGAGAAGTTCCAAACCGTCCTCGATCGACAGGTCATATCGATCTCATAAACAGTGTAGTCCCATAAGCCACGCATCACTTCTTGAGTCGTGGAACACGCTCTCGAAGCACGAACTCCTCATGTTACCCAAAGATTGGCAACATCAAGAAGTTCTAAACCGTCTCGGATCGACAGGTCATATCAATCTCATAAGCCACGCATTTCATAAGTCGTGCACTCTTAAAAGCCACGCATTTCGTAAGCCAGGCACTCTCAAAAGTCGCGCATTTCATAAGTCGCGCACTCTTAAAAACTGCGTATTTCATAAGCCATCCAATCTTAAAAGCTGCGCATTTCATAAGCCGCGCAAGCACTGCTTGATGTTGCTCCGGCATCATCAACAAACCGTTAAGATTTTCTAAGTACTGGTATTTTCTTAACAACACCAAAAAACTTGTCTATTGCGGGATCAACAGGGATCAACTCCCGCTATCTAAAAGAACCGACATTGCTCCGGTAGTGCCGCAAAGTTCACAAACTAAGAAGTTGGCAAAGAATTCTAATCTTTGACCAAAGTTAATGTACAAAATGTCTAAATTCAAGACATCCAAGTCACGAGTTCCCAGAGATAGGAGCTGCGATGCGCCTTTACCTAGGGGCATCCAAGGAGCTGCCCAGAACATCAAGTCTTACATCAATTGTTCAGAATAATCAGCCCTATGGACTAAGGGGCACATAACACATTACTACTTGGTCAGGATAAAAAATGCTCAAACTTGCAATAAAACAAGAAATTTACCGTCGTCTAGAGGTATACGACGATGGAGACGACGATGAAATGCATTTCCAGAATCAAATCATCAATGCATCAGTTTCTAAAGACAGAAGCAAGTGCTCGACTAAGGTCTTAAACCCCAACTTTACAGAAAACTAGCTGTCATCCGAAGACTGACAACGACAAAGAGAGAACACTCGAAATCGAGTAGTTAAATCATTGATTCCCGAAGATTGGAACCAACGAATAAGGTGGATATCCGCAACAATGCTATCAGCTCAGCATAACACACATGGCTTGAAACAAGCAAGGTTAAGTGTCACAGATTCAAGAAAAACACTACTGAACTCTACCGGTCCATGATTAGGATAGGAATGAACGTTGTCGTACCGGGGGTAATGTGATTACTCTTTCCACAATTTCTAATTTTCTATAAGAACTTGGAATTTGGCACCTAGAAATGAAGGGTTCCGCAGATAGAATTCAGATCATAACAAAAGCCGATTGGAGGAAATCTGGTTTTTCATGAATAAAAATAACCATGGAATTGGTTAAGTAATAACCCTGCATTTCTAAGGGTAACACTTGACGGTGATAAACAAGGCTAGGCAATGGAAATGCTTGGGACTCCCATCCTTCCAGAACATGGTGTATCTCAAAGTTAAGCAACATTGGGAAAAATAGCCACATTGGGTTGAAAGGGATCTACTCAATTATATAGGATCAGATGAATGATTCAACCCTAACCAACATGACTTTAACATTGCCCGAAGACAGGTAGCACTAAAAAAAGACTTCTACAATCCAACCATCAAAGTGCATGTTTTCGAAGATCGAAAATAGTTCCCGCTTGGAATAAAAGCATAGCCGGATTGGTGGGGAAATTCGGTCCCAACCTCCTGAGTGTCGGTGTTGCCCCGACAACGTTAAGGCCTTTTCTCATTTCCTAAGTACCGGTGCTACTCCGCAATGTCGAGAAATTTCTATTTCATTAGTATCGATGTTCCTCCGGCAATGCCGGGAAACCCTCTATTTCCTAAGTACCGACATTGCCCCGGCAATGTCGGGAAATTTGCTATTCACTATGTACTGGTGTTGCGTCGGAATCGCCAGGACAACTTTAATCTACAGGTTCGATGAGAAACACTCATCGTTTTAAACCATTAATGCACTAGCTTTCGGAGATAGAAGTTGGTCCTCAACTTAGATTCTACCTTTGTCTTCAGAAAACTACCGTTGTCCAAAAATGGGCAACAACAGGAAGACATAACCTTTCATAGGTCAGTCGGATGGTTCGACCTTTCATCACAAGAATCAACCACTGCATAGGAATAAAGCAGCGCCGAAAGATAACCGAATTTCTAAGGATGAAAGCTGGTGCACAACCGAATTTCTTGAATTCAACTTAGAAAGAATTTAGATACAGCCAAAAGATAGGCAACCACGAGGTAATGTTGCTTGGAACCAAGTAGCTAGGTTACCAATTCCTGAAGACAGGAATTGGCAAATGAATAGAACTTCCATGACGACAACAACCAAGCAAAGCATGCACAACTAAGGACATGTAGGGACAATCGCAGAGGGTTGGAACTAAAACCATCAGACTTCCTCAATCCTAGAATAGGATTGCGAGCTGGACCAGGGACAATTGAATCATTTGTCCCAAACCTCTCCATCTCTCACAATCGCCCAAATATAGACGTTCGAAATAGCTAATCCCTCAAGCAGGGATAAACGAACAAATACTTGATCGAAAGAAATGTTGCAAAGTCCAAACACAAATAACCACGAGGTTGGATAAATAATGGTTTTGTATCGCAAAACAGAGCATTCTGGCAACAAAACCACTAACAATGGAAATAAAGGATTTAAGGTTAAGAAATCAACCATCACTCGCTGTCTAGCAATGATGAGAAGGATCGATGACCTACTTACAGTTTAACTAGATCATTTGGTTCCAACTTGCAGGAATATGCCATTACCCAAAGTTTGGTGATGCTAAGAAGAAACCCCTAGAATGAAACTATCGATACATCGCCTTTCGAAAATAGAAGCAAGAGTTTGATTGAATCTTCAACCCTACCTTCTGGCATCTCATGCGATTTGAAGATTCACAACATCAAGGAAAAATCCACAAAGTTGAGTCATATGTGCATGAGTTTCTAGAGATAGAAACTGATACATGATTAGGGTTTCAACACTGGACTTGGAAGAATTCACTCTAGCAAAAGATGACGGCGACGCGTCTTTTCAGCACATGTACCTAGAATGACATTGAATGACGATGTCAACTTGGAGGAATTCAATTATAGTCAGGAAAGATACATCATTGAAAAAATCAAAGCTTGAAATCAAGCTGCAAAGTTCCTAGTTCCTAAAGATAGGAACGACTATGTCAATCAAACTGGGGTAATCGAACGTATTGCCCAAGAGACCTAGTCTCTCGAAAACATATAGACCTAGTATTCGGAGAAATCAGCCCTATGGACTAGGGTAGATAAACCAACACTTTTTTGAAATGAACTCAATTGAGCATAAGTAGGGATTAGCTATAGAACTGGCTAGACCAAGCTACCTCATAGTTCTGAACAAAGCTATGAAATAGAATATGCCGAAATGACCGCAGAAGTATTATTAGTATAGAATTATAGTAAATGAGTGAACACAAGAGGTGCAATAGCAAGAAAAAGCAATGCCCAAAATCGAGCAATTAAACAAATAGTCCCCGGAGACATAGGCTGGTGTGCACGTTGAATTCTGAAAGATGCAAAGGAAGCATAATCGCAATAGAACAAGTCATGCGCTAGTTTCAGAAGACTGAAACCATGCCTGATCGAACATCAACTACAACTCTACAAGAGTAGTTGTTCCTTTAATTTAATTGTAATAAATCATCCCAATATGATAGGAGTAATATGCGAAGCCTAAGTTGTGAAGGACCCAGCTTCTGGAGGAGTGAAGGTCTCTCTGCCAACTAAAGATTGGATAACTGGAAAGTCATTTTCAACAATAAAACTTGGCATTCAATCCTATCGGGTATGTTTCACTTTAAATAATATCCTTGTATAACCAACGCCCAGAATCCAAGGGAAGTCAGCGTATGGTGACCAGTTAGGTTCTGAGCATTGACCAGAGTAGATGTAGTGTGTTATCTACATGAGAAGAGTCCAGTTTCTCGAATACTTCAAATGAACAATCTAGTGTAGATAGCTTGCTAACATTTGAAAAACAATATGTATCATCCTTTGAAATTATCTTTTCCACACTTACCCGTTAACGATCAACAATCGATAATGGAGCCGCTATTCAAAGCGATGTGGGAAGCTTTTCTTTTAAGGATTACTAGAGTGCAGAAATGGGAGGAGTGATACGATTGAATCATCCACTATATTCGATTTTGGAATAAATCATTGCATTAAAATTCAAAACGGCGACAGGAACTTAACTAAGTCCTCGAAAAGAAACAGTTAAAGACAAAGAGCAAGACTTTGCTTCAGAATGGCATACAACAGTTCGAGACAAAACTTAATTTCACCGTCAACTGAGTTAAAACTATATAGGACGACTCCAAACCTACGTCGTGCACCCACTTACCGACATAAAATCTTGTGTAAACTACGGAGCAAAGATTGCATCGTCAATACCGGGAATTGAAATTCAGATTAAAATCAAAAAACAAAAAGCTTTCAGAAGTCAGTCATTTAAAAACAAAATCTTAAGATGGAATTCAATGATTCGCTGAAATTCACAGAATAGTAATCTAAAACTTGTTCCAGAGTACACTTTGTTTCCAATGAAAGCATACTCTAAGGGGCAAATGTTAACTGGGTTTTTAACGCAGCAGAATTCAATAAGAGGTAGAATATCTAGACTAAACCAGAATGACTTGAAACTTGAATAAGGCATCTAAAAGAACAAACCAATGGAACTTAAGAGAAACAAGCCAAAAATCCACTAAGTAGATGGATCGCAGTTAGTTAATAGAAAGTTGTTTTCTATAAAGTGGAACTTGTAATTGCAGTTAGTTAATATAAAGTTATAAAGTGGACGTAGGCTTCATTAATAGCCGAACCACTATAAAAATCTTCTTGTCTTCTTACTATTTCAGCTCTTTTGACATTTATTTTCTATAGTATTGCTCTGTAAGAACAGCGTTGGTGCTTTCACACTCAATCCGAGGTGTTGATCCATTTTTTGGGTTAACACTTACTCCGTTGTGCAACACTGCTGAGTCTAGGCAGTGTTTGCTTTTCTATAAGACCATTTATTTGAGTTTAATCTATAAGACCATTTATTTGAGTTTATTTCCATTTGTATGAACTCTATTATTATGCTGTATAACTCTGAGGATTTGCACTCAGCTAATCGTTAACTTAGTTGTTATTGTTTCATATTCTTTATATCTATGATGACTATTATATTTTATTTGATACGCTACGATATATACAATAAGTTTTGTGATAGGTTTTCTTTTCCTTTATCCTTGACAATCGTTCTACATCGGTTGTGTAAAACCCCGTAATTTTAACAATAATTAATTAAAAAAATTAATTAATAATTAGTAACACCAAAAATAGAAATTTTACAAATGTCAGAATTTGGCTACGTAACTTACACCATTGGATTGATTTTCTAATCAATTTCATACATAAAGTTTTTCGATCGGAGTTCAAACTAATAAGTTATTTACATTTGAATTTTCGAATCATAAATAATTATATATGCAATTAAGGAAATAAATGTAATTAACTAACAATGGTTAATGTGAACGATTGCTTAACGTTTAAGTGTAATTAACATTAATCGAACCAGTTATGTATATATAAAATAAACTAATTAAGGAAACACATTAATGCCAGATAAAAATAGGCAGCCTGTCAACCCCTATTTGGGATCGGTCGATCGCTAGCGGTTGACCGGTGGTGCACAAGTGGTTGACCGCATGAGTATGTCGGTGTTTATTAAACCGAGTCCAAAATGACTCGGATTTAAAATAATTTAATCAAGTGGTTGGCATTGATTCGAACCCCTATAAATATGGACCTAACCCCTCACTTTCTTCTCATAATTTCTAGAGCGACGACCGAGCTCTGCCATCTGCCATTTTCTTTTCTCCACTAAAATTCTTAATTCTAAAAATGGTTATAACTATATATGTATATACAAATGGAGAATAGCAAGGGATAATTGAGAAGAAGAATCGGCTTGAATCCAATTATCAAAGCTAAGGTAAATTATAAATCCGGATCTAAAATCAAAATAAAATCCAAATCTCTTCTCTCATCTAGATTTCACATAGATATATGTATGCTTGCGGTATATGTATTCAACTAGGGAGAATAAGGGGAGTCAAACTAGAATAACATGGATTACATCTAGAGATTTGGAAAGCTAAAAAGGTGAGTGAAAAAATTATATACTTTTATATAAATATATTTATCCCGTTGTAAACCCATTCCTTGTATGCCTGAATTTAATTATTTGGAGTTATAGGCTTAATTATATGCCTGTAATGAAATCAAAAACCCTACCTACATATTCGTTGATTGATAATTTAAATTTAGTATTGCATGTATATGAATCTAGGAAGTGTTGGGTAGTGGTAGTCCCTGAATTTGATATATGATAGTTCGAGATTGGTAGATTAAATAACTTATGCCAGTATTGGGAACTAGAAATTATCAAAAATTAGTTATAAAGGATTTAAGTAGTATTTTAATTTATTGGAATGTAGGGAGTTGCAATGTAAGTTTTCATAAATTATCAAGTTTAGATTCATAAATAAAAGTGTATCGTGTGAAATAACAAGAAATACGCCTAAAAGAAAGAGATGTATAGATTAGGAATATTTACTATATTTTGTACTATTTATTTCAATAACCATGAAAAGATAATTTCTTGTAATTCCAAACGTAACACAAATTTCCTTTTTGGATAAGATATAGAATTTCACAATGCTAACCTTTCCTTTTGATGAAGATATAATTCCAATAGCTTAAAATGAAGATGTGACGACCCAGAATTTTGGTTATTTGAAATTGGAATATTTAATTGATTTTAAATATTTAAAAGTTAATTTTTAATTTGAATTTCAAATATAAAGATTTATTGAATAATTTAATTATTGAATTTAATAATTGAAAATTGGTTAAACTTGAGTTTTAAGCTTGTTAAAAATAATTTGAAGGCTTATAAAATTTATATTAATAATATTGAAGATAATAAAACTTTTAAATTGAATTTAAAAGTGATTTGTTAAAATTTGAAAATATATCGTTTAAATTGACATTTAAAAATAGCTTTCCGAGGCACAGTCTCGAATTTCGACGAAACCAGTTCCATTGGATCTGTAATAGTGTATTATTATCGGATTTCAAATTTCGTAACGTTTGGAGTTATCGTTTGGTCATACGGAATAGAAATGCTTTGAATTTTACATCGTAAATTCAATATAATAATTTGGTCCAAAAGGCTATCTTCTTCATACGATCGAATTAGGACTCAAAACCATTTCCATCGCGTGCGGAATTGGGGTATAACATTATGAACGCCTAGCGGCATGCCTCGATAGGGATTCGGAATTTTGAGTTATGAAATCGAGACGATTTAAATATATATATATATATATATATATATATGACTTAACTTTATTTACATCAGATCCTTTCTTTCCCTTCAAGCTACTGTAGCTAACCTATTCAAACATGCTTTCCATCATTTCCCCCTTCTTTTCTTTTTAAATCACACAGCCGAGCATACGCAGAACAAAGAAGAAAAAAATGGCAACTTCAATAATTTTTAATTCAAAGTCTACTCGATAAAAAAATCCCAAATGAATTTTAAAAATTTTGTTTGAGCACGATCTTCGGTCTGGGACACTTTTTGAGCGGTGCGGTCGAGATTGGAGATTGCTCGACAGTTAACATCAAATAGGCAGAGAGACTAGGGTTCTATCGTTCTTGTCCGTTGATCAACAATGGGTGATACGAGTTGGCTCGTTGGGTTTCTCTGGCCGTTTAGCAGCTACATGCCTAGTCTTGTGCTACTCGAAGGAGGTTTAGGGAAAGCGACAGTTTCATGGTAGCGGTTCAAACTCTCAAGGTCACGACTTTGTAAGCTCGACCGAGCTCATCGTGGAGGTGCTCATCACGTGGAAGCTCACGCGATTTAACGAAGAACGGCGAAGTTAGTGGTCGCTTCGTGGTGGAGCTCTGTATCTCTTCACGTGCACGCGTGCACAATTTTGGGAAAAAGGCTTCAGGCGAATTTTTGATTGGGGAAGAAGCATTTCTGGATGGGCCGGGTCTTGTTGCATACGGGTATGGGCTGTCTTCTTTTTTTAAAAAAAGAATTTGTTTGTATAAATTACATCCAAACTTATAAAATGCGTATCTCAAGCATACGAGGTCTATTTCGGACGATTCAAGTTGCGTTGGGATCGTGATGTCATCATCTACGCATAGGGAATGGTTTGGACGAATTTGGAGCTTCTGAAATTTTCAAATAAATTCAATCGTGTTCAAATTAATCAGGATGGAACGCGGAAGTGACAACAAAAATCAATGTGAGTTAATCTCGCTCAATGTTGGACTACTGCAATTAATTTTAAGTAGTTAAAATTAATTATTGATTGATTGGTTGAATTGATATATTTTTATCAGTTTAATGTGATATTATATATAGTAGTATATATATATTGGAGTGATTGATATCCCTACATATATATAGCGGACGAGACCCTATGCGCCCCGCATAATAGCAGATGACCCTATATACCGCGATATCCCCCTCGAAATGGGACTGGTATTTTTATATTGTATTAACATCTATGGATGTAGGGAAATAGGTTGGAGGGATCCAACTGGATTCCTCAAAAATGTTGAAATTATTTTCATATTCAGTGATATGGTATATTGAATAATCTTTGATAGATTATAGCGTGATTTGAATTTATTTGGTTCTATGGTATTACTGGTTAGATTTTGGCATTTTCAAAAATCCCATAAATGTGTTTTAATTTAAAAAGAAATTAAAAAGGAAAATTGGAAGTAAAAATATATATAGTGAAATATGGATTAATTTAAAAGAAATGAATTTTGGGTAAAATAAATAGTTTGATTTTAAATTTGTACATAGAAATTTCGGAATATGGAAAAAAAAAGATTCCGAAATAATTTAAATAAAAGATTTTAAATAATAAAACTTAAGCGATGTTGTTTAAGTGTAAAAGGATTTATTTTAAAAATCGAGATTTCAAATAGTTTGGAAAATTAAAAAGAAATTTGAAAATAAAATATGAAATTGTTATACTAGATTTTAAATAAGATTTTCAATTATGAAAAGGAAGTGGAATCTGAATTTAGTTAGGTTTTGGAATATAGTTGGGTTATTTAAGAAATTTATTTAAAAATGGAATTCAATTTAGAAATCGATTTATAATCGATTAAGTATTGTGAAACCGTTATAAACAGGAAATGAGATCATGGGGTTTACAAACAAGGTTTATAAATAAAGTAAAGTGATTATGAGTGGATAAATTGAAGTTATAAATTTACAGTGAGGATTTATATGGAGATGGGTAAATCGGCTTAAAAATAAATGGTTGATTTATTTTTGGAAAAGTGAAAAGAGGATTTACGGAATTGGGACGTAAATCGAATTGGGAATAAATCGAGAGAGATTTATAAATGTTAGACTGGTTATATTGGAATTGGAAATTATATTTTTCTTTCGAGAAATTAAGTTTGTTTTGAAAAGGAGGATTTTTAATTATTAACTGGGAGATTTAAAAAGGTGTTTAAGAATAATTCAGAAAATTAATTATTTAGTTGTTTAAAATTGTTTTAAAGTATATTTAAATTATTAATTTAGGTAGTTTATATATTAAGTCAATTATTATTTAAGAATTAATCAGTATTATTATTTTGAAAGATAAATTATTTAATATTAATATTTTTGTATAATAACTTTTATTTAAGGAGTGTTTGCCTAAGTTTAACTTGGAAAATTTATATAGAAATTTTATAAGTATTATTTTGAAAATTATTAATAAAGTTTTCGGAAGAGTAATGATATACTTTCTTGGTGAAATCAGAGGTAGTGATTGCTTGAAGTTGAGTTTTGGATTTCTCTGAGATAGAGACGTAACCATTGAGCTGTGAATCCATGGTTGATACCGCAGTGGTACTTTCCTTATTATTTTAAAGGATTTTCAAATATTTTTGAAAAGGATAGTTTATGAATATACTAAATTCGACAAGATAAGTATATATTTTGGATAAAGAGATCTAATTTATTAAAATTAAATTAAAACGAGACTTAGTGTTTTCAGTGGAAAAGGAAATATTTGGTTGAATGATTGACTATTTGATAGTTAAATAACCGACTATCAAATCTGCACCCAAAATATAACTATGGGAATATCTAGAAGAAATACGAGGATTATGTGGTACAGTTACCATTCGAGGTGTTATACTGTACGTATAAACTTGTTTCGTTCTTCTAGGGCGTTGATAAGGAAATCTGTCCACTAACGGTTAGGAGGTGATCTCCAATCTTATTTTCGTCTGTTGATTTCCTAAAGAACCGGGGTTGAGTTTACCGGAAATATCGAAGGTTGTTTCGAAGAGACCGGGATCGGATAAGTTATCCAAAAACCACTTCGATCCAACGAGTATGTTTTCGAAGTGAAAACAAGAGCATGGAGTCGAAGATGGAGCAGTGAAGTGCAAGGGCTAATCGCTACTAATCCTGAGGATTTTTCCAAAATGGATGTAGTAGGAATAGTGCATTCGGTTCCGTTCGGACCCAGAATGGATTTGTATGGATGAATGCTATCAGTACATTGTCATTGGATGATAATGAGAATTCTAAGTGAAAATTCCTTAAAAAGGTAATCGTAGCCTCTAGCCTCATCAACCGGGAATGACTGAAAAGTAGAGGAGATGCAGCAAGGCTAAGTGGGTTGCACCCAATTAGGGTAAGTTTATCACCTTTCTAGATACCCTAGGATTACTATTACTACGATACATGGAAGGAGCTTGAAAAAGCGTGGGAACACCCGGGGTGATAGCATATTTGGTCTATCCAGGTTAGGGATAGTCCGGTCTGATGTTGCAGGGGATCCCGTTGTGGTCCTCGGTACAATTTTCTAGACGTGTAATGTGACAGGTGATACCCCAGTGCCTAGTCATTCGTATGGAATCCATTCTCCAATACGTGCCTTTACAGTTTTGGTTGTAGAGCCTAGTATGCTGGAATTTATTTAATGTAACAATTTCAGCTATTTGAATAAATATTTGTACTTAGACACTATTATAATATCAGATGATTTGATATAAAATGTTTTGGTTATCATAAGGTAAAAACCCATCGTGTTTATGTGTGGCGTGGTCTTACGAGATACCTTTATTTTTCAAATGATTTGATAACTTTAATAATTCAAATTGAGTGTGTTTTCTCACACTGGTTTTCTAGACTGACTCAGGTGTTATTTTATTATAATGCTCGGGTCAGACCGAGTATTACAGATTTAGGATAGGATGCAATGGAGCACATGAGACGAGCTGGATGACGAAGACGTATTACACGTATTTGATTTTTATTCCGCTGTGTATTGTAGGTTGTATATTCAGCATTTGTGAGGACAAGTTATTATAACTGTCCGGTATTGTGATATTGATGTGTTGTACTCTAATGATGTAATGTATAAATAACAATTATAGTTCTTTTTATATAAAGACCAGTTGCCATTTATATACTGTTCCGTTGCGATTGTGAGATTCTGTGTTGTTGTTTCTGTTTCTTCTTTTAGCTCTTTCTTCTTTTTCCCTAACGATCTGGTATTTCCGGCATTCGTTTGCTGGACATGTAATAAAGTGAGCGTATTGATGTCGACTTTCGAGCGTCGAAAATTCGGTTCATAACACTTAGTATCAGAGCTGAAGGTTAAGCGAGAATCTTTGCTCTGGTGGGGATTACTCATTAGAGATATGGTCAGTAGTACCTTATAACGAGTTTGAGTGTATCAATAGATATGAGCGCGTATTTGTTAGTGAATATAAAACTGTTTTATATTGTGTTGGTTGGTCAGTTGAGGTGCTTATGGATTATGGTCAATACGAGTAATTAACGTTTTTGATAGGGGTCTCTAAACACTTGAATAGAGCAATTTGACATAGTATTGTTTTAAAATGGGGTAAATGAAATAATTTTAACCAAATTACTTTTATATATGAAAGAAATAATTTTTCAGAGAAATTATTATAGTATATATAGTTTACTTGATTGTTAGGAAATGATAATATTAAACCATTATCATTTGTCATTGTGGTGGTTGAATAAAAATTGATATTAACCAAAAGTTAAGAAAGTAATTCATATAACAAAATGGAATTTGTAAATATGAGTTTATAAATGTGATTTATAATTTGAAATGAAATGAAATTCCAGAGGAATATTTAAAAATTGATATGGTTTGTAAAAACGATTTATAAAGGAATTAAAAGTTGGAAATTTGGGAATTTAATTTCCCATTGGAATTGAAAATGATTACCGAAGTCTTGGAAAATAATGGTGATGTTATTTGGAAAATATTTGTGAATTGAAATATTTAAAATGGATTTCAAAAGAGGAAAAAGCATTAAACTCACTTCGGTCGTTGGAAAATAATTTCGGTGATGACTGCAACATCATCGACTTTCATTTTTGAGTTTCCAAGGGAGGAATTGCTACCTTAATGATTTGCATTGGAGTTTTGTTTTGGAAAAACTGGTTTTGGTTTGAAATGCAAAGGAATAAATTGATATACAAATGGATTGTGTATATGTATTTGATTTCAAAAAAGATTTGAAATAAATTGGGAAAATATGATGAAATAGTTTGATAACTTATAAAATTTGAAATTTATTGGAATGAAATTTAACTTAAGAAGAGTTAAATAAAAGTAAGTGTGATGATGGAATAAATTAGTAAAGTAAACCAATTAAATGAAGTGAATTGGAAGAAATTGGTGAATGGAATATAAATAAGTTGGGTGACTTATAAAAAAGTGAAATTTGATTTTGGAATGGGATTAAACTTAACTTGAGTTAAGTATAAGGTGTATTTTGAAAATTTTGCCTAAGTTGGACTAAATAAAATAAAGTTTGGAAATAAAATTTATTGAGATATGGAATGAATTAGTGGATGGAACTAATTACAATAATTAGTGAATTAAATATGGTTTGAGAGATGGTTGATAAATATTCAATATTTAAAAAAATTGGAAGGTAAATTGAGTTCAAGTGGAATTGGAAATTTAATTTGAATAGAAATGGATATAAACCAAAGTGATGAGGTGGAAATAAACATAAGAGCTTTATATAAAATGTTTATAATGGACTTAAGAAATCGATGGTGAAATTCTTAAGTAAAATTGGTATTGGGAAATATATTAAGTACATAGTTAAATGGCGTAAATGTGAATAAAAAGAAATTGATATAGCTAATAATCTATTGGAAATAAATACGTATGTAACAACCCTAGATTTTTACATATATTTTAAATTTGACTTTATTTTATTTTGAATTTATTTTTAACTTGTTTTATTTCAAACATTTCATTTTTAAATATAAATGTTGATTATTATGTGAATTATAAGTTCAAACTGGTATAAATTGTATATTTTCCTAAAAAAGGGAATTTGTGGTCAAACTGGTCAAACTTTGACTTTTGAACTTTAAATTTAAATATTTAAATTCTTAAATTTTATTTTTTATTATGAAAATAGATTTAATTTCATGAATATTGCTTTTCGTTTCGTTGAAAACAGACTTATATTGTGGAAGTTATGTAATTTTCAATTTTGTGTATAAACTGTTTATTTAGCAATATTATTTATTTTAAATCATATAAATTATATTTTTTTGTCATGTTTTTTTTAATATGTGTTAATATGTTATTTTATGCTTTTTTATATTTTTAAAATGATAATATAATTTTTCTTAAGTATACTTGAATTTATTTCAAATTTTAAAGCCTAGTTATGTATATATTGCCATTTTTCCTTATTTAATTAATATTATTTAAATTTTATTTATTTATTTTCTTATTTATTTATTTTTTTGAGATTCTTTATCTTTGTTTTCTGTCATTTTCATATATATACAAATTAAAAAGAAAATAGAAGAAATTTGAAAAGTTTTAAACTCTTTAAATTCCAAAGTCCTTTTACATTCCGACCTTTCATTTTCTCAACCTCCACCTTAATTGTTTTGGCCATACCTTTACTCCTTCCTTTCAGCTGCATTTCACTTTATTTTTCACGAACAAAATATCATTTCTCAAGTTCTAAAACATACGGCCATTGGTGTTAAAGATTTTTGGTAAATATCTTCTTCCTTTCTTTGTTTTTCCTATGATTTCTATTGATTTTTGCATTGGTTCTCAACCTTCATAGCTCGGCTCCTCCTCCTCCAAGCCTAGGCCGACCTCCACCACCTCCTTCTCTAATCAACCACCCCTCTAGTCCACCACCATGGCCAGGCCGAGCCCATCTAGGCAAGCTTCAACACCAAAATCCACTTAAACCATCACTTTATACATAAACCAAGCTATCTCTTGTTCCATCACCTTCTACCACCTCTAGCCGCCACTTCCTCCACCACCACCACCTCTGACCTGACCTCTAACCTCTGCCACATCACCCACCACCACCTGGACCCACTGGTCATGCCCCATAGCCTCTGGCCGAGCCAAGTTGGGACAAATATGTGATGATATTTTGCCTTGTTTTAGCCTTGTACACCTAGATCCATGAACCCACATTCAAGCACATGTAGGCCGACCCATATGGACCCAAACCAGACCCAATCCCCTGTGTTAGCTGAGCTTAATCACTGACTAACTGAAGTACATGAGGTTGAGAACAAGTGCAATTCAAATGGATATGGTTTTGGGTGTTGTTTCTAATGTTAGTTGATGTTAAAGTGTGTTGTAACTTATGTATATATGTATATTGTTTTATGTAATTGAATTCAAGGCCTATAGCTTTGGCTCTCCACTCTCAAGTCATTTCCGTATTGTCGTGCCTTCGTAGTGTCTATATTGTTTGCTTTGGTAGCTATCTCCAACTCTGAATAGGTGAGTTATTCTCACCAGACAATCTGTACCTATATAACTGATAAACCGACACTACTTGAATCCGTAAATGTATTTCATCCTGTTATAACTGCTATATTATGATCATATGATGTTTACACATGTTATTGCACCTGTTATATCACATGTTACTGTTATATTATACTATTATGTTATTTATATCAGTTATCACCATTGCAAGTTCCCTGTAGACTAGAATCACTATGGGTTGAAATGATACATACCCGAACGGACTTTAGAATAAGGGAAAATCGTTATAGGCTGAAATGATAGGCCTGAGCGGTTTTCATTTCATTCTCATTTGGAATTGCGGGTTTGAAATGATCAAACCCGGATTTTATTGTAGATTACGGATTGAAATGATACAGTATCCGTATAACTTTACCTAGGTTAAAAAAATGATATACAGACCCGTGGTTAAAATCTATTTTCTAAAAATTTTAAAATATTTTAGAAATGTAAATATTACAATATTTTGATTTAAACTTAATTAAGAATGATTTTTGTAAAGTATTTTTGATTTTCTGAGAATTTATAAGTGAAATAAATAAATGGTAAAGTTGGAAATTTGAAATGTAAGTTTTTTTGGAAATTCTAAATTGGTGACGAAATGGAATTTAAATTAAATATGAAATATGATAAATTTATGATATTTTGGATTAAAATGAATTTAAAATGATTTTGTAATATATTAATGATTTTGAATAAAGTTAAATTGGGAAATGAATGAATATTTAAGTTGAATTTTGAAATATAACTTAAATTGGAATTTACGAATTTTGTTTAAAAGTGAAATTTTGAAGGTAAGTAAATATAATGCAAATAAGTTATATGGGAGATTTAAACTTAAGTGTTAAGTTAAAATTTAACTATAAAGAATTGAAATTTAATGTTTGAATTTAATACGTAAATTATTATTAAATATTGACTTTTGAATAGAAATTCTACTTTATAAAACCATGAATATACGGGCATTTTAAATGATTGTTTTAAAGTGAGAAATTTTGATTTTTAAGTTGAAAATGATGTATATCAAAATATAATTATTTGTGAAACCATATTGAAAACCCTGAATTTTAATTACCAGCATTTCTAAAATGCTATTATTTTTAAGGTAAAGGATATTACAGCAATTGTAAATGTTGTAGTTGATATAAATGAACCAAATGGTTAAATTTTAATAAAGGGATATTATAGCACTCTGTAAGTGCTATCATTGTGGAATTTAACTAAGATTTTATTTGAACTAATGTAACCCTATTTAGTATTTTTAATGCTGTCATTTGTTAATTGAACTGTTTTGAAAGTAACTTTCTGTAGCATTTTCAAAATGCTGCGAAAGGTGAATTTTCATTGCTTTGATAAGTTTAAGTAAATAAATGGACTTTGAAAGATTTAAATTTTGAAAATATAATAACTTCATTTTAATGATTTAAAATGAAGTAATTTGTTTGAAATATAAACTATTTTGAAATGTGTGTTGAAATGGTATTTTAAATAAAAGGAATGTAGTTTTGAAAGATATGATATTGTGACATTTTGAAATGGATTTTTGAATGATATTGAATTTTTGAAATGATATTTGATTTCAAAATATAAATTACCAATTTTGAGATTTTAACCACGAGATGTATTTAATTTATGGTTTAACTGATCCTTAAAGGATGGGCGATCCCAAGCATCCTTTAAGTTATTATGCATTACTTCTACAGTTCACTTGAGTTGGTTTACATTATATAAGTATATATTGTCTTGACTCGAGTGTTTTGTATTTTGCTTTACGCTTGGGCCAGCCTGAGTATTTACAGCTTAGCTTTGGATCTCTTTCTGGAGCTAGGAATCGTTGGAGATTCTGCTTATCTAGTTATCTATCCATTTTAGTTTCAGTTGTTCTATTTCAGCTTTGGTATTATAAACTTCTATGTATTTGAGATTTCTATTGTATATGTTTTCAGACTGATATTTTGTATTTTGTTTTGAGAGTTTGTTATAGTAGCTTCATGAACTACTATGGTATTTTAATTTCCGCTACGAATTATTCTGATATTTCTGTGTCTGTGATTCTGTTTTTGATTTTATTTGCTCCAAATTTTATTACAATCTGTTATTTTGAATTATTCAAGTCAGACATGTGTTGTAACAACCCGCATATCTATCGATTTTATATTTAAATATTTTATCGTTAGTCGGATGTTAGTCCGAAAAGCTACTTTTTGCATACGGTCAAATTAGGACTCGAGACCACTTCCATTGAGTTCAAAATGATGTTTGCGATCTTTTTGAGTGTAAACTTCGATATGTTTGGAGATAGTGAAATTTTCAACACTTTTTCCCGCCTTTGACTTTGGTTTGGACTGCACCCCTTTAGTTCAGCCCAACCATCTTCTTCACTCTATCAAAACACTTCAAGCTTTGTCCAAAAATGGTGGTGGGAAGTGGAAATTAAAACTCCAAACACGAATTCTATTGCAAATCCGAGATTCAACATCAAATTCACGTGAAGACCATTGATTCAAGCTTGTTGGTGTTCTTGCTTTGCTCTCAAATCTCCATCTTCATCAAATTCCGTGAAAAGGTGAGATTTTTGATCTCACATCTTGCTTATATTGTCATTGGACTGTTGGGAATGATCCCCTATTGCGTTTGTATGAATATTTGCATTTGGTTTGGATTGGATTGGCGAAAAACACCATTTTTGAGCGTTTTGACGAATTTTCCAGCCCCCTAGAGCTGTTCGGCATCGTTGAGTCGATCGGTTCGGCCTATTTAAGCTGTTCGGCATCATTTTGTCGACCGGCATCTTTAAGTGTTCGGCATCTTTGAACGTTCGGCCTCCTATGTGTTCGGTATCTTCGAACGTTCGGCCTCCTGAGTGATTGACCTCCTGAACGTTCGGCCTCCTGAGCGTTCGGCATCTTCAAGTCGTTCGGTCTCTTGAACGCTCGGCATTTTCGAGTCGTTCGGCTGTTGAGTCGTTCGGCATCTTTGAGTGTTCGGCATATTCGAGCGTTCGGCATATTCGAGCGTTCGGCATTTTCGAGCGTTCGGCATTCTAAAGCCGTTCGGCATATTCGAGCGTTCGGCATATTCGAGCGTTCGGCATTTTCGAGCGTTCGGCATCCTAAAGCCGTTCGGCATATTCGAGCGTTCGGCATATTCGAGCGTTCGGCATTTTCGAGCGTTCGGCATCCTAAAGCCGTTCGGCATATTTGAGTGTTCGGCATATTTGAGTGTTCGGCATATTTGAGTGTTCGGCAATTTTGAGTCGTTCGGCACACTTAGAGCGTTCGGCATTTTTGTCGTTCGGTCTCCTTAAGTCATTCAGCCTCCTTCGATCGTTCGGCGTCCTTGAGACGTTCGGCTATTAGGTCGTCCTGCATCCTTTGGTCGCTTGTCCTCATTAAGTCGTACCGTGACGGGGCGCTGCCCCGCACCCCGCCGTGGGCGCTGCCCCCTGGACCCCCACGACCTGACCGGGCAGGTCGAACCCCGTATTACTCTGCGTAGGCAATCTCATCTGAAAAACATTTGTCAGAATTTCTACTTTGATGGTTTTGGGACTGACTTCTTTGGACTTTTCTCACGTCTTCGAACATGAATTGATTTGTTTCTACCATCGTTTTATGACTTGTCACTTTAAAGATATATGAAGGTTTCAATACTAATAGTAAATATCAAAACTCTTTCATCAAAGCAATTTCAACACTATTTTAAATATCTAAAGTTCGTTTTCTCAAACCGATTTTCAATCTACTAGTATATACAAGCCTTTACTTCACTCGAATGAGAAATCGACTTAAACGACTTAGTAAAACGAGTGGTATGAAACGCTTGCGTTCACTTCGTCGGTTAGCTCTTGGACTTGTTCGATTGAACCCTTTTCGTGAAAATTTCCTAGTGAAGATTTACAGCTTGTTCGTAAATATTTAAGTTAAGCAAGTGGTTATGGGACATGAAGCTAAACTCATATATTTACTAGCTTGGTGTGATTGACACTTCTCGCTGATCATGATGATCATTTTATGATTTAGACTAGCAATTGTGCGATGTCTCTTTGTTTGCAAGGTAAGACTAGACCGCAGTAGTGTGATTCCGACTCACACACATCTCTTTGTCCGCAAGGTTAGTCTAGGCCGCAGTAGTGTGATTCCGACTCACACATATCTTCTTGTTTGCGAGGTTAGGCTAGACACCACTTGTGTGATTCCATTCACACATACCTTTTTGCTTTTTGGTTAGCCTAGGCCTCAATCAGTGTGATTCCGACTCACACATATGGGGTAGCTCCCCATGGTCTTCGGACCATCATGTGATAGGCCTCTTTCTCTTTTTATGATTTCTGGATTTTTTGTTTGATTTCTGGATTTTTATGTCATTGACTTGTTATGAGTACAAGTTTAGGGTATGATGCCCTCTTTGGATCTTTGAGAAGATTCTCGTGATATTGATCATTTCTCATCGGTTGATCTCCTGTTGATCATCATTTTCATACTTATAGTAGTATGTCAGTATGGATATTCTATGTTTATGCCATGTCTTTTATTATATATCATGTCATCTGATATTTATAGTTAGACTGATCCGTTTATTATTTTCTTAAATAATACTCGGGTCAGACCGAGATGTTACAGGTGCTTCTGCTTGACTTCCTTCCGGGATTTGCTACTCTGACTTTTGGCTGACTATTTAGTTTAGCAGTTTTTGTTGTATACACTTGAGATATGGACTCATAGTTGTATTCTTTTTGTATAGCACATGTTGCTATTCTTTTGTATTATTGTGGAACTTTTTGTCCACTACTCTGATGTACACTTTCATGTGTTAGTTATATATTCATATCTTCTTCCGCCTTTGTGATATTGATGTCTGTGACTGCTTTGTGTTATGTTTATTTCTATATTTGTTTCCGAAGATTATTTTATAGCCACCGTGTGATAATCAATTACATGGATGGTCGATCCTCAACAGCCTTATTCTCCGTGCTAGTTGACAGCACTACATCGTAGTGTCCTTGGCTAGCGTGGGTATTGAGGTGGGGCGTCACATGTGTGGATTATTGTCGATTTGAATGGTCCAAAATAGTGGGTCGTTACAACGTAAGTTGTACGTATACTATTTTATTCGCATAACGATTTGATCCGGTTTCGAGCACAAAATTTCGAGATAATTTCTATCGATCCAAGTTGGAATTTTTCATTCGATTTTCGACGGTGAACCCTGGATTTGGATTTTAGATGTATCCTGGAATTCTCTATCATAGTAGATGGCTATGCAAGGAGAATAACGGTTTCTAATCAAGAAATTAAATCTGAGTCCGCATTAGAAAGTCGTGTGAACGATACTAGTTCGGAAGTGAAATTGTGCGATCGAATAAGAGAGCAGAGCTGACATTGCGTACGAATGGTATGTGCACATCGTACGGGTTTGGTGAAATAAATATTGGAAATTGAAATTGCTGAATAAAATGATTTTGAGTTGTATGATTGGATGTTATTGGTAAGTAAGATGCAGGTATTAAAAAGCAAAAGCTAAATTGATGTCTTCGATTTCAGAAGTAAAATTTGATTGCCCGAAAAAAAGGTGTGTTTTTAAATTGTGTTTGAAATTGATGATTTTATGATTAAGCCACTTGGCTTTTGTTTTCTTTTGATGATTTTGGCCATAGAGGCAGTTTTGTAGTTTTTCGGATCTAGCCGCGCAAAGGAGACGCTGGCGAAATTTTTCGAAAATTTAAGGACTTAGAAAATTTTGAGAAAATTTTTGATAACTAAATGTGCTTTTAGATTATAACTTGAAATGGTTGGGTAAATAATATTATTTAGAATCTATGGATGAAGTTGTAAATTAGTAAAAAGTGATAGTGTGTTTTCAATAAAAATTGTTTTCGGGAAGTTGTTTGAAACTGTGTGATTTGGGGAAAAATAGTAAATGGGTTTTGGACCATTCTTCTTACTTAGCAATTTCGGGGACGAAATTCTTTTAAGGGAGGAAGTTTGTGACGACCCAGAATTTTGGTTATTTGAAATTGGAATATTTAATTGATTTTAAATATTTATAAGTTAATTTTTAACTTGAATTTCAAATATAAAGATTTATTGAATAATTTAATTATTGAATTCAATAATTGAAAATTGGTTAACATATTGAATCTTGAGTTTTAAGATTGTTAAAAAAAATTAAAGGCTTATAAAATTTATATTAATAATATTGAAGATAATAAAACTTTTAAATTGAATTTAAAAGTGATTTGTTAAATTTTGAAAATATATCGTTTAAATTGACATTTAAAAATAGCTTTTCGGGGCACAGTCTCGGATTTTGACGAAACTAGTTCTATTGGATCCATAATAGTGTATTATTATCGGATTTCAAATTTTGTAATGTTTGGAGTTATCGTTTGGTCGTACGGAATAGAAACGCGTTGAATTTTACATTGTAAATTCAATATAATAACTGGGTCCAAAAGGCTATCTTCTCCATACGATCGAATTAGGACTCGAAACCTTTTCAATTGCATTCGAAATAGGGGTATAACATTATGAATGCCTAGCGGCACACCTCCATAGGGATTCATAATTTTAAGTTATGAAATCGAGACGATTTAAATTTAAATAAATATATATATATTTGACTTGACTTTATTCACATCGGCTCCTTTCTTTCCCTTCAAGCTACTATAGCTAACCTATTCAAACACGCTTTCCATCATTTCCCCCTTCTTGTCTTTCTAAATCACATAGCCGAGCATATGCAGAACAAAGAAAAAAAATGGCAACTTCAAGAATTTTAAATCCAAATTCTACTCGATAAAAAAATCCTAAACGAATTTTAAATTTTTTGTTTGAGCACGATCTTCGGTCTGGGATACTTTTTGAAGGGTGCAGTCGAGATTGCTCGACAGTTAATGTCGAATAAGCAGAGAGAATAGGGTTCCATCGTTATTGTCTGTTGATCGACGATTGGTGATACGAGTTGTCTCGTTGGGTTTCTCTGGCCATTTAGAAGCAACATGCCTAGTCTTGTGCTACTCGAAGGAGGTTTAGGGAAAGTGACAATTTCATGGTGGCAGTCCAAACTCTCCGGATCGCGACTTCGTAAGCTTGACTGAGCTCATTGTGGAGTTGCTCATCGCGTGGAGGCTCGCGCAATTTGACGAAGAACGACGAAGTCGGTGGTCGTTTCGTGGTGGAGCTCCTTATCTCTTCGCGTGCACGCATACACGATTTTGGGGAAAAGGCTTCAGGCGAATTTTCGATTGGGGAAGAAGCATTTCTGGAAAGGCCGGGTCTTGTTGCATACGGGTATGGGATGTCTTCTTTTAAAAAAAAGAATTTTTTATATAAATTACATCCAAACTTATAAAATGCGTATCTCAAGCATACGAGGTCTAATTCGGACGATTCAAGTTGCGTTGGGATCGTGATGTCATCATCTACGCATAGGGAATGGTTTGGACGAATTTGGAGCTTCTGAAATTTTCAAATAAATTCAATCGTGTTCAAATTAATCAGGATGGAACGCGGAAGTGACAATAAAAATCAATGTGAGTTAATCTCACTCAATGTTGGATTACTGCAATTAATTTTAAGTAGTTAAAATTAATTATTGATTGATTGGTTGAACTGATATATTTTTATCAGTTGAATGTGATATTATATATAGTAGTATATATATACTGGAGTGATTGATATACCCTCATATATATATAGCGGATGAGACCCTATGCGCCTCGCATATATAGTAGTATTAACATCTGTGGATGCAGGGAAACAGGTTGGAGGGATCGAACTGGATTCCTAAAAAATGTTGAATTTATTTTCATATCCAGTGATATGGTATATTGAATAATCTATGATAGATTATAACATGATTTGAATTTATTTGGTTCTATGGTATTACTGGTTATATTTTGGCATTTTTAAAAATACCATAAATATGTGTTTTAATTTAAAAGGAAATTAAAATGGAAAATTAGAAGTAAAAATATTTATAGTGAAATTTGGATTAATTTAAAAGAAATGACTTTTAGGTAAAATAAATAGTTTGATTTTAAATTTGTACTTCAAAATTTCGGAATATGGAAAAAAAAGATTTTGGAATAATTTAAATAAAAGGATTTTAAATAATAAAACTTAAGCGATGATGTTTAAGTGTAAAAGGATTTATTTTAAAAATCGAGATTTCAAATAGTTTGGAAAATTAAAAAGAAATTTGAAAATAAAATATGAAATTGTTATACTAGATTTTAAATAAGATTTTCAATTATGAAAAGGAAGTGGAATCTGAATTTAGTTGGGTTTTGGAATATAGTTGGGTTATTTAATAAATTGATATAAAAATGGAATTCAATTTAGAAATAGATTTGTAATCGATTAAGTATTGTGAAACCTTTATAAACGGGAAATGAGATCATGGGGTTTATAAACAAGGTTTATAAATAAAGTAAAGTGATTATCAGTGGATAGATTGAAGTTGTAAATTTACGGCGAGGATTTATAAGGAGATGGGTAAATCGGTTTAAAAATAAATGGTAGATTTATTTTTGGAAAAGTGAAAAGAGGATTTACGAAATTGGGACATAAATCAAATTGGGAATAGATCGAGAGAGATTTATAAATGTTAGACTGGTTATATTGGAATTGGAAATTATATTTTTTTCGAGAGATTGAGTTTGTTTTGAAAAGGAGGAGTTTTAATTATTAACTTGGTAATTTAAAAATGTGATTAAGAATAATTCAGAAAATTAATTATTTAGATCTTTTAAATTGTTTTAAAGTATATTTAAATTATTAATTAAGTTAGTTTATATATTAAGTCAATTATTATTTAAGAATTAATCAGTATTATTATTTTGAAAGATAAATTATTCAATATTAATGTTTTTATATAATAACTTTTATTTAAAGAGTGTTTGCCTAAGTTTAACTTGGAAAATTTATATAGAAAATTTATAAGTATTATTTTGAAAATTATTAATAAAGTTTTCGGAAAGGTAATAGTATACTTTCAAGGCGAAACTGGAGGCAGTGAGTGTGTGCAGTTGAGTTTTGGATTTCTTTGAGATAGAGACATAACCATTGAGTTGTGAATCCCTAGTTGATACCGTAGTGGTAATTTCCTCATTATTTTAAAGGATTTTCAAATAGTTTTGAAAAGGATAGTTTGTGAATATATTAAATTCGGCAAGATAAGTATATATATTGGATAAAGAGATTTAATTTATTAAAATTAAATTAAAAAGAGAGTTAGTGTATTCAGTGGACAAGGAAATATTTGGTTGAATGATTGATTATTTGATAGTAAAATAACAGACTATCAAATCTGGACCCAAAATATAACTCTGGGAATATCTAGAAGAAATACGGGGATTATGTGGTACAGTTAAATTTCGAGGTGTTATACTGTACGTATAAACTCGTTTCGTTCTTCTAAGGCATTGATAAGGAAATCCGTCCACTAACAGTTAGGAGGTGATCTCCGATCTTATTTTCGTCTGTTTATTTCCTAAAGAACCGGAGTTGAGTTTACCAGAAATATCGAACGTTGTTTCGAAGAGACTGGGATTGGACAAGTTATCCGAAAACCACTTCGATTCAACGAGTACGTTTTTGAAGTGAAAACAAGAGCATGGGGTCAAAGATGGAGAAGTGAAGTGCAAGGGCTAATCGCTACTAATCCTAAGGATTTTTACAAAATGGATGTAGTAGGAATAGTGCCTTCGGTTCCGTTCGGACCCAGAACGGACTTGTATGGATGAATGCTATCAGTACATTGTCATTGGAGGACAATGAGCATTCTAAGTGAAAATTTCTTTAAAAGGTAATCGTAGCCTCTAGCCTCATCAACCGGGAATGACTAAAAAGAAGGGGAGATGCAGCAAGGCTAAGTGGGTCGCACACAATTAGGGTAAGTTTATCACCTTTCTAGATACCGTCGAATTACTATTACTACGATACATGGAAGGAGCTCGGAAAAGGGTGGGAACACCCGGGGTGATAGTATATTCGGTCTATCCAGGTTAGGGATAGTCTGGTCTTATGTTTCAGGGGATCCCGGCGTGGTCCTCGGTACATTTTTCTAGACATGTAATGTGACAGGTGAAACCCCAGTGCCTAGTCATTCGTATGGAATCCATTCTCCAATACGTGCCTTTAAGGTTTTGGTTGTAGAGCCTAGTATGCTGGAATTTAATTAATGTAACAATATCAGCTATTTGAATAAGTATTTGTACTTAGAAACTATTATTATATCAGATGATCTGATATAAAATGTTTTGGTTATCGTAAGGTAAAAACCCGTCGTGTTTATGTGTGGCGTGGTCTTACGAGATACCATTGTTTTTCAAAGGATTTGATAACTTTAATAATTCAAATTGAGTGTATTTTCTCACGCTGGTTTTCCAGACTGACTCGGGTGTTGTTTTATTATAATGCTCGGGCCAGACCGAGTATTACAGATTCAGGATAGGATGCTATGGAGCTGAGGAGATGAGCTGAATGACGAAGATGTATTACACGTACCTGATTTTATTCCACTGTGTGTTGTAGGCTGTATATTCAGCATTTGTGAGGACAAGTTATTATAATTGTCTAGTATTGTGATATTGATGTGTTGTACTCTAATGATGTAATGTATAAATAATAGTTATAGTTCTTTTTATATAAAGGCCAGTTGTTATCTATTATATATTGTTCCGCTGCGATTGTGAGATTCTATGTTGTTATTTCTGTTTCTTCTTCTACCACTTTCTTCTTTATCCCTAACGATCTGGTATTTTCGGCATTCGATTGCTCGGCATGTAATCAAGTGAGCGTATTGATGTCGACTTTCGAGCGTCGAAAATCCGGTTCGTGACAGCAGAAGTCGCTAAGTATGAATTAAGGATTTGTAATAGTGATAACAAATGTCCAACTGTAAAACTAATATATGCAATAAAGAAAAGTTGGAAATCAAATCATAAATGACAAAGGTAGGTAAGGTAATAGGATGACCAAAGATGTGTTAAAAGTTAAGTAACCGATAAATGGTAAGTAAGTAACAAAATAAGTAAGTAATGTGGCTAGCAACCATAAGAAGATAGTGAAAGATAAAAAGTAATGGTAAATAGACTAAATAATAAAAAGGGGAAGTAAACGATATTTAAATCTTTTAAGTTAAAAGGTAGCAGTAAATGACACTAAATTTACATTAATGGAATAAGGAGGAAACATATGAAAAAGTAAAGGAATATTATTAACAATTGAACATTGGAGGTGTAATAACTAAATAAGTATGGATATACATACATACATACATATACGTTGCCTTAAGTATGCATTAATAGCGGGTGTAAATTAGCTAGTAATAACTTAGATTAAATGAGAATGACATAGTCATTAAACTGGGTTGGAATATGCGGTCAATAGTGTTACACAACTAAAGTCTATCCACCGCAAAAGGCTACCAGCACTTGTGTATACATTATATTGATGTAGGACATATCCAAATGCAGGACCCATGGAATTATATATGCTCGCGTATAGGTGAAGGAATACTCTAGTAGGGTCTGCTTCAATCTTTCAGAGGGATATTGTCTTGATTGCTTTAGGCAATCTAAACGGGATGGTGAGCATGGCTCAGTGCTATGTTAGTGTGTTTGGTACCATATTAGGAAGTAGGAGCTACACATAGGTCGAGAACGTCATCGGTCCTGAGAGGTCAGTGGAGAGACAAGGGTTACACCTAAACGGGTTATTCCTTCTACTAGTGTAGGTCACGTTTAGGCCATGCACCACCACAGTTGTTCGCTAGTTTGTTTTTTATGTGGAAAAGCTAGATCTATGCAGTTAAAGCGCTTAGCGGTTTCATAGCGGTGAAGGTGCAAAAAGCTAAAGTAGGGATAAAACGGAGATATAACGAGAAATAACGAAAGTGCAAAATACTTCATTAGATATAAAACCAAATATTTAAAGTTAATTTACTCTCATTCACAATTAAGTAGGAAAAGGTAATATTCTTTAATCTTATATAGCAAAAACGAAGAATATCATGATTTATGTAGAGTAGATTTGGTGACTACAATAGATTTCTAACTTATATTGAGCACTTATGCCTTAAAATTAGGTCTTTATCCTAAATTTGTGATTCGGTTTAAAAGAGAATTAGGAAAATCAACATTTGCATATTAATAGCGGGTGTTAAAAAGCCTTGATTTAGTGGGTGTAGCGGAAATTAGCAAGCATAAGTGGATCTAATGTTTAATATTGATAAATTGAAATAGTGTAGAGGTCGAAGAGCGCTATGCACTATAGTGAGGATTTTCCAGGGCTTTAACTGCACAGAGCTAGATAACCCTTCAGGGAGGTCTTTCAAATGATTGGGGTAGTCTGAGGAGCTGAGTCCTTGATAGTCCATGGAGTTGAGTTCGTAATATGAAGTAGTTAGGTAAATCCCCATAATGTGGAGGTGGGGGCACGTGTCAATGTTTAAAAAAAACTAAAAATAAAAGAAACATCGCCTGGGAGAGGGGAGCGCACGTGAAGGTGGGAGGGAAGAGAGGAAAGGTTAAAAGTTTTAAAATTTTATTAATTAAGTTAATTTTAGTTTTAAATATCGAATGTTAAATAATTCATAACTTGTCCGTACGAGGTCTGTTTCGAGCGCGACAAGTTGCACTGCGTTTGTATCAGTGAGCACTACGCTATGGAGTTGGATTAGAAGAATTTTGATCTAGTAGGAATTTTGAGTTAAATTGAATGACCGTTCAATTTTAATTCAAACCAGAACGCTTAGGCGATTTCTGGCATTTTTGTGAGTTAACTCACCTCTCTGGCCTGCTAATATTTTATATAAGTGGGAATATTATTATTTATGCTGATTGTTGCTTATTTGGATGATATACTATATATATTAGTTGGTTTGGATATATTCCCTCCTATTGGAGCGGATGGGACCTTATTACATTCCCGTGTAAAAGCGGATGACCCTTTGTATATGAATCCCGCCAAGAAACGGTTGATTTTATTTTTATGATTATATACTGTATGTGATGCAGGGGGACAGGTTGGAGGGATCCAACAGGATTCCTCACACTATTGATTTTATTTTCATATATATGCTTATATATGATGTATTGATGTCATGTTGATGTCTTTGATATGATTTGACTTATTTAGCGCTTTCGCAGCACTGGGCTATATTTTTGGTATTTTGAAATACTAAAATTGATGACTTTGATTTGAAAAGGATTTCAAAATGATTTTAAAAGTATATACGATTTAATAATTTTTAAATTTCTAAAAGGATTGATTTGTTTTCAAAGAAATAAAAGTTATGATTTTGTTGTTATAAAAGTATAGTTTTGAGAAATATTTTGATTTAGAGATTTTTAAATAAGTTTATAAAAAAAGTTTTATAAGGTGATATTTTTATAAATAAAGAAATTGATCTATAATTAAAATTTATAAATCTTTTGTAAATTGTTTTGGAGTTGATTTGGAAAATGGATTTATAAATAGATTTTATAAATAAAATTGATTTATAAAGAAATGGATTTAGAAGTGGATTTTGATAGTAGAATTAGTTTTATGTTGAGATGTAAATATGGATTTTTATTTAAAGGAGTTATGAAAGAAATATTTGATAAATTTAAAAGTTTTAAAAGTATTTTATTATTTTTAAAGTAAAGGTAATGGTTTTGGAAATGTTTTAAAATGTGATAAGTATCAGAAACAATGATTTCAACATTTATTGTTGTAATAGACATTTTCGGGAAGTATGAAAGGCATGGACTATAACACTGTTGTTATAGTAAATGTTTTCCGAAAGGAAACCTTTTACATAGTATACGGGATTTATATATATATCAATTAATCGAATCTAGTTAGAGGTAGGCAGGTCTTGTGTTGGTAGAGGACCATTAGTTGGGCCTCGGTACATTCCTCTAGAGATATACTGCCGGAAGGTAGTCCCTTCACCTGGTCATTTGTAAGGAAATCCATTCTCCACTACGTGCCCGCCATTTTGGTTGTAGAACCCGCGTTTATAGCTAGTATGCTGGAATTTAATAATGTAACAATTTCGGCTATGATTGATATTATTTGTATACTAGACACTATTATAATATAACAGAATTTGATATGAAAGGTTTTGGTTATCTTAAGGTAAAAACCCGTCCGTGTTTATGTTTGGGCGTGGTCTTACGAGATATCTTTGTTTTGATAAAGGAAAGTTTTATAACTTTAAAATAAATTCAGTTGAGATGTGTTTTCGCATGCTGGTTTACCAAACCGATCCGGGCGTTCTTCCCTTTCAATGCTCGAGTCAGACCGAGTATATTTACAGGTTCAAATTTGATGCTTTGAAGCTTCGGCATATAAGCTGGAAGTCTTCTGATCGTATTCACGTATATGTTTATTTTCCGCTGCTTTGTTGTTAAATTATCAGCAATTGTGAGGACGGGTTATTATAACTATCTAGGCTGATGATTGTGATTGATTGTAGTACTCTGATGTATGTATGTATATTATATTACAATTTCTGTTTTGTAAAGATCATTGATATTATATTATATGTCTTTCCGCTACGATTGTGAGACTCCGTAATTCTTTTAGTTTCTTCTGTTTCTCTTGTTCTTTTTCTCCTTTCCCTCTTCTTCTTCTTCTCTTCTCTTCTTCTCTCTTATTTCTTTCTCATGATTATCTATCTTTCCGTTCGGTTTGGGTTGGACATGTGTGGTTTATTGTTAGCTCTAAACGGGTCGGATTTGCGGGTCGTCACAGTGTGGTATTATAGCTTAGGATTTTGCAAACAACTAGGCTTTGGTATGGGTATTCATTATTGATAGGGTTAGTAATGCCCTAGATTGAGTTTGAGTGTATTATATATATATATATATGAGAACGTATTTGTTAGCGATTATAAAAATGTTTTATATCGGGTTGTTTGATTTGTTAAGTTTGAATTTTAGGTTCTGGTCGATGCGTTTGGCTAACGTCATCAATTGGGATTCCAATACACTTGAACAAGCAAATTGACACAATATTGTTTTAAAGTGGGTAAATGAAATAATTGTACCTAAATTATATTTTATATATAAAGGAATAATTTTTCAGAAATTATTATAGTTATATATGGATGTTTGGTTGTTAGTGAATGGTGATATTTGGTTATTATCATTTGTTGTTTTTGTTTTAATAAAAGTTGTATTATTATAATATAAACAAAGATAAACAAATAAGAAATGGTTTTATATGACCAAAGTGAAATAAGTGAAATCATATATAAGTATAAATTTATAAACATGATTTATAAATAAAAAGGATTTAAAAAAAGGATATTTAAAAGAAATAAATAATACTAAACTCACATTAGTGCTGGGAAATAATTCGGGTGATGACTTTAGCATCATCAATATCATTTTCGAGTTTCTAAGTGATGAATTGCTACCTTAATAATTTACTATTGAAGTTTTGTTTTGATAAAACAAGTTTTGATTGTAAAAGATATTTCAAATATGATTTGATAAATATATGAAATGAAAAAAAGTTTTTGAACTTATAATTTGAAATAGTATAGAAAAGAAATAAGTTTACAACTTATAAATTTGAACAGGAAAGTAAAACCAAATTGTAAAATGGTTGAACATTTTGGTTAATCGAAAAAAAGGAAATTTGAATTTGAGATATGAAATAAAAGAGTTAGCTTAAGTAAAGTTAAATAAATTGAGTTAGTGAAATGAAGTAAATGAAATGAAGTTTATCCTAAGAAAGGTTAAATGAAAGTGAATTGTATTTGAAATGAATTAGATAAAATAATAAAATGAAATTTTAAGTAAATAAGCTTGTATAACTTATGGATTTGAATAATATTAAGCTAAAAATGAATTTTAAATTTGTTGAATGAGAATGTTAAGAAGAAAAGAAATCTAATCTAAATTTGAATTTTGAAATGAAATTTAACTTAAAGTTAAGTAAAGTGGAATGAAACGAGTTAAATGAAATAGAATTTGACTTTTGAATTGAATATGAACTTAAGTGTAAAGTGAAATAAAAATAACAAGTGTCGTATAACATGTTTGAAATAAACTTAAGTAAATAATTTTATGGAATGGTTGATTAAGTGTTGTTAGTATTAAATGAAAATATACTAAATTAGTTGAATATAGAATGAATTGTTGTTAAACATAAATTGAATTTGTAGTAATGATAATAAGTGAATGTTAATAAATTGAATGTAAGTGAAATTAATATGAATAATTTAATTTGATTTAAATTGATGCATATCAAATGAAAGTAAAAGGAATTGAATGTAATTAAAAGAAATGGGATATAATAACAAATCAATTGAAATTAATTCGCAAGTGTACGTATATTGTTTTATTTGCATAATTGTTTGATCCAGATTCGAATATATGATTTCGAGGTGATTTACATCGATTCGAGTTGGGAATTTTCACTCAATTTCTTAACGGCGATCCCTGGATATGAATTTTTGATTGATTCTGATACTCTCTATCATAATATATGGCTACGCAAGGAGAATGACGGTTTTCAAGGAACCAGATCTGAGTCCGCACTAGAGTGGCCATGGGAACAATACTAGTTCGGAAGTGAAATTGTGTTACCGAGCGAGCGATCGGGTATGGTTTTGCGTACAGATGATATATGTACATCATACGGGTTGAACAAACTAAATATTGACATTAGAAAATGCAAATTGATATGGTTATGAATTAATTGGATGAATATTAATTGTTTGATGGTTTCTCTTGTTTCTTTTGTTGCATTTGCTAAATTTGCGTATAATTGTTGTATTAGTCTATGTTATATATTGATCTTTCTATATATATGTTCTCATTGGTTGTTGAGTTTTTAGTAGGTGTGGATGGCGTATGTTTCGCATTTGGAGCTCGCTTTCGCATTATATTCGTTGTATATGCTTGCTAATACAATAAAAGGTACATATCTCGGATTACATATCGTACCTTTACACTTTTTTCCCTACGGGATGCCTCATCCTCGAAGATGAGATGTATACTTGTGATTATATATATTGTGATTTACTACAATCGAACCGTGGAAAGGAGACGCTGACAAAATTTTCTGTAAATTTAAGGCTTTAGAAATTTTTTGAGAATTTTGAAGAACTTTTTGACAACTAAAAATTAGATTTTGAGTTATAAGTTGGGATGAATGAATGAATCATATTAATTGGTTTTGGAAAGTTAATTAAGAATTTAAAGTTTGAGGAAATGTGATAACAAAATTTCAACTAATTGGTCTTGAAAAGTTAATGGGTTTTGGGGCATTTTTCTTACTTGGTAATTTTAGGGACGAAATTCTTTTAAGGAGGGGAGAATGTAACGACCTAGAATTTCAGTCCTTCAAATTTGGAATATTTTAATTGATTTTAAATATTTAAAGTTAATTTTATACGTTGAATAACTTATATTTCAAATATAGCGATTTATTTTATAATTAAATTGTTAAATTTAATATTTGGAATTGTTTAAATAATTGAATCTTGAATTTAATATGAATGAAAATGATTTATAAAGTTGATTTAAAATCTATTTAAATTAGAATGAAGCTAATGAACTTGTAAATTTGGATTTAAAAGTGGTTAAACTGATTTTGGAGATTTCTTGTTTTAATTAACGTGTAAAAATAGTCATTTTTGCCACTGTCTCAGATTTCGACGAAACCAGTTTCATTGGATCCGTAATAGTGAATTATTATATGATGTATCATTTTATCATGTGAGTTCGAAACGTGTAGAAACTAATTAAAGGAATTTAATTTAAGATAATTCGATTTTGAAAACCTATCTTTTGTATATGATGGAATTGACTCCCGATACATATTCCATTGTATTCGGAATAGATGTATAACATATAGAACGCCAAGCGGCACACTTCGTTTGGAGTTTGGAATTTTCATGGATGAACAGTGTCAGGTTGATTTTCTATAAATAGACCTCAAATTCTTCTATTTTGTAAAACCTAACCCTAAATAGATTTCAGCCGCCATTAAAACTCCTCCATCCAATGATCGATATCGAGCAGAGCCTCTACAAGCCGAATTAGCCTTCGACTTCAACTAGAGAAATGCAAAGCATAACCACATGAAGCTAGTGTATGGTTGAATCGACAAATTGTCGACCGAGGCGGCGTCAGTTCGCTCGAATTTGTCGACAGCGAAATAGTGTTTCGCGGCATCTTTCTTCACGCATACGCACGCGCACAGGTGGTCGGTGCTGGGGTGAGGTGGTGCGCGGTGGAGGGTGCGGCGGCGGCGGCGGTCTGGGCGGTGGAGGTGGTGGCGCGCGTCAAGGTTTTAAAAAAAACGTCGCCTGGGAGAGGAGAGCGCGCGTGAAGGTGGGAGGGAAGACATGAAAGGTTAAAAGTTTTAAAATTTTATTAATTAAGTTAATTTTAGTTTTGATTATCGAATGTTAAATAATTCATAACTTGTTCGTATGAGGTCCGTTTCGAGCGCGACAAGTTGCGTTGCGTTCGTATGAGCGAGCACTATGCTATGGAGTTAGATTGGACGAATTCTTAGCTAGTAGAAATTTTGAGTTAAATTGAACGACCGTTCAATTTTAATTCAAACCGGAGCGCTTAGGCGATTTTTGGCATTTTTGTGAGTTAACTCACCTCTCTGGCCTGCTTATATTTTTATATAAGTGGGAATAATATTATTTATGCTGATTGTTACTTGTTTGGATGATATATTATATATTAGTTGGTTTGGATATATTTCCACCTATTGGAGTGGATGAGACACTATTACATTCCCGTGTAAGAGCGGATGACCCTTTTTATACGAATCCTGCCTAGAAGCGATTGATTTTATTTTTATGATTATATGCTGTATGTGATGCAGAGGGACATGTTGGAGGATCCAACATGATTCATTACATTGTTGATTTTATTTTCATATATATGCTGATATATGATGTATTGGATGTCATGTTGATGTCTTTGATATGATCTGACTTATTTAGTGCTTTAGCAGCACTGGGCCATATTTTTGGTATTTTGAAATACTAAAAATAATGATTTTGATTTGTAAAGGATTTCAAAATGATTTTAAAAGTATATACGATTTAATAATTTTTAAATTTTTAAAAGGATTGGTTTGTTTTTAAAGAAATAAAAGTTATCATTTTTGTTGTTATAAAAGTATAGTTTTGAGAAATATTTTGATTTAGAGATTTTTGAATAAGTTTGTAAAAAAGATTTATAAGGTGATATTTTTATAAATAAAGAAGTTGATCTATAATTGAAATTTATAAATATTTTGTAAATGGTTTTGGAGTTGATTTGGCAAATGGATTTATAAATAGATTTTATAAATAAAATTGATTTACAAAGAAATGGATTTAGAAGTGGATTTTGGTAGTATAATTAGTTTTATGTTGAGTTGTTAACATGGAATTTTATTTAAAGGAGTTTTGAAAGAAATATTTGATAAAGTTAAAAGTTTTAAAATTAATTTATCTTTTTAAAGTAAAGGTTTTGGAATTAATAATTCTAAATGGAATTTAATGGTTTTGGAAATGTTTTAAACTGTGATAAGTATCGAAAACATAGATTTCAACATTTATTGTTGTAATAGACGTTTTCAGGAAGTATGGAAGGCATGGACTATAACACTGTTATTATAGTAAATGATTTCCGAAAGGAAATGTTTTATATAGTATACGGGATTTATATATATATATATATATTAATCGAATTCCTATACTAATGTTTTTGGTTTGTCGTAACGATGTTGTACGCAACATTCATTTTGACCCAATAAATCATGCTTTGACCTTCCATTCTGAAATACACGAATCGGTTTTTATGATCGTACTAAAGGCTTGGTGGTGTAGGAGCATTACTTCTTATACTTAACACCTAGAGGCGTACGAACTATGGTGTTGTACGGTTATAGAAATCTATTTGGCGTGTCTCCAAATGTTAGTGTTATTAAATACGCTTATACCATTGATATAAGTATATGAAATATTTTTCCATGTGTTGAAAATGAAATGATTTATGAATATGCTTATATCGTTAATATAAGTATATAGAGAAGTTTTCCAATATTGATATTTTGAAATGGTTCTGTGAATATATCCTTTTAAAGATAATTTGAAACAAATATTTGGAGATTGATTTAATTAATAAAAGAATAATTAAATGGGCCTAGTGATTGCTTTTGGTGCTAGATATTGTTTGTTTGCTTTGATAGTTAAATAATCGACTATCAAATTTGGCCTCTTTATCGTTGTTGATCCGGAGAGACCGGGGTCGGATTTATCCGAGAACCACTTCAGACCAACGTATATGCGTTCGAATGTGCAGTATTGGAAAATATTGATATTTGGGATTTTTGTAATGAAGGACTTCTTGTTGACCATTTGGGGATAAACTCCTAATATACATATAGTAGCAGTGGTCCCTGATAGTGTATTCTTGAGATTACATCATTGACTTTTATAAACGTACATTTATTTGGTAATGGAGAAGGCAACTTCTCTTAGCTTAAAACCCTTCTTTGAGACGTACGAGCACAAAGTTGTATGTTTTTGAAAGCCAGTAGCAATTGATGGAATGGCAATGTGGCATTTAAAGATAGATGATGTGCTATGTGAAAGGTAATTGTGACCATAGGCCTCACACCTAGAAATGACCGAAACAGGGTAGATGCGGCAAGGCTATGTAGTTTGCAACCATTAGGATATGATCATCCCCTTCTAAATATATTTATTCCCGCTATGACGTTCGAGATTTAATTTATTGTGGATGTATGCTGTGAGAGCCTCGGATAAGTCGGTAACGACCGGGGTGATGACATATTCGGTACTATCTAGTTAGAGGTAGGCCGGTCTTGTGTTGGTAGAGGACCATAAGTTGGGCCTCGGTACATTCCCCTAGAGATGTACTGCCGGAAGGTAGTTCCTTCACCTGTTCATTTGTATGGAAATCCTTTCTCCACTACGTGAATGCCATTTTGTTTGTAGACCCGCGTTTATGGCTAGTATGCTCGAATTTAATAATGTAACAATTTCGGCTATGATTGATATTATTTGTATACTAGGCACTATTATAATATAACAGAATTTGATAAGAAAGGTTTTGGTTATCGTAAGGTAAAAACTCATCTGTGTTTATGTGTGGGCGTGGTCTTACAAGATACCTTTTTTTTGATAAAGGAAAGTTTTATAACTTTAAAATAAATTCAGTTGAGATATGTTTTCTCACGCTGGTTACCAGACTAATCTGGGATTTCTTCCCTTTCAATGCTCGGGTCAGACCGAGTATATTTACAGGTTCGGATTGGATGCTTTGGAGCTTCAGCATACGAGTTGGAAGTCTTATGATCGTATTCATGTATATGTTTATTTTCCACTGCTTTGTTGTTAAATTATCAGCAATTGTGAGGACAGGTTATTATAACTTTCCAGGCTGATGATTGTGATTGATTGTTATACTTTGATGAATGTATGTATATTATATTACAGTTTCTGTTTTGTAAAGATCATTGATATTATATTATGTGTTTTCCGCCGCGATTGTGAGACTCTGTAGTTGTTTTAGTTTCTTCTGTTTCTCTTGTTCTTTTTCTCCTTCTTTCTCTCTTCTTCTTCTCTTCTCTTATTCTCTCTTCTTTCTTTCTCATGATTATCCATCTTTCAATTTAGTTTGGGTTGGACATGTGTGGTTTATTGTCAGCTCTAAATGGGTCGGATTTGCAGGTCGTTACATATAAACACTTATTCTCTACGTATCTTCTTCTTCTCCCCTTTCAAAAACCTGAAACCCACTTTCATCAAAAAAAAATTCTATCTTCGCTCTCAATAAAATCCAGCAATTTATGCACCAGATCGAAAAGCAAGTCACGACCTACACTCTAATGCTAATAGGAGTCGGGGATCATATTTGGAGCGAGGTCTTATTCTTAATAGCAAGCAATTTGGAGTATTTTGGATCTTTGTGAGTGGTTTTTGTGTTCTTTAACACATAACTAGTCAATCTCGCATAAACATTTGATAACCTATGTAATAGAATAGTAGTTGGGTTAATTTAGATAATTACTAAGTTTGTAAAGTAATTCAAAATAATACAATTTGAAAATAATAGTGATTTGGCTGTTATAATCAATGAAAAGTAATTTTTGATATTTGGCCAAACAAAGGGATATTTCGATTAAATATTGATAACATGAGGCTTAGATGCGTATTAAAATGCAAGAATATATCTGATTAACATGTATGATGAGATATTATGTAAATCAGAAAATAAATATCTAAATTTGTGGAACAAATATGAATATATTATAAATATAATAATACGGGAAGAAGGGAATATATAAAAGTGTGCTTTTGTGATATATTAATGTATGATATATAGAAAATATTATCGTAAATCATATAAAGCTTATTATAATAATTTCAGAGGCAACTATATATATTTCAAAAACTAAGTATGAATAAAGAAGAATTTTATTTGATTTGGTACGAAATATTTGGTAATATATTAAAATATAATGTTTTTGGACAAGAAAATAAACTATATCAAATTGTACATATAAAATGTATATAAAAATTGTATAATTTTTTTTTATAAATTCATATATGGTATTTAAGGTCATATTATAATTTTATTTTGAAATTCTAATGATTTTAGAAGTATTTTTAAGTATAAATGGTGAAAGTGATATATTTAATTTCTGAAACTAGTTTATAAACTCTGTCTTTCTAACCAATTTTGGAATGATCATGTAACATACCCTACTTTGACATCTGAAAATAAATACCGATGATGTTATAGTCATTACCAAAATTACTTCAAAGCGACAAAGTGAGATCGATATAAATTTTCTTCACAACGTTAAGTAAACATACCATCTAAATCCATTACATCAAAATGCTTTACAAAAATCATTACATCGTCATTGACCCATCTCATTCCCATGCAGTGATGTATGTATAATAAGATATAACTAAAGTGCCATGCCCGACATATAAAGATTCCATCATGGATACTTAACATGTTATAAATTCTGGTTTTACATACCAGAATTTCAAAATAGCTTTTATTCGCAAAATAAGCCGTATGCTCCATCTTCAGAGTCTATATTTGTCTTTTCCAAAGGCCTATACCACAAACTCAGTCTATTCAAATGAGTACCCATGAGTTTACAGAAAATAATTAAACACGGGTTAGAAATAAAGCCTGATATGAGTAGTGCTTTACCGTAAACATTTTTGAACAAGAAAATGAATTATATCAAAATGTACATATAAAATGTATATAAAAATTATGTATTTTTTCATAAAATCATATATGGTATTTAAGGTCATTTTATATTTTTATGTCAAAATTTTAATGATTTTAGAAGTATTTTGAAGTATAAATGGTGAAAAGTGATATATTTAATTTCTGAAACTAGTTTTATAAACTTTGTCTTTCTAAGCAATTTTGGAACGACCTTATAACATCCCCTACTTTGACATCCAAAAATAAATGTCGATGATGTTGAATTCATCACCAAAATTAATTCAAAGTGACAAAGTGAGACCAATATAATTTTTTTCATAAAATTAATAAACATAGCAGCTAAATCCAGTACATTAAAAATGTTTTACAAAATACATTACAACGTAGTTAACCCATCTCATTCCCATGCAGTGGTGAATGTATAATAAGACATAACTAGTGTGCCATGCCCGACATATGAGGATGCCATCATGGATACTTAACCTTTTATTAATTCTGGTTTACACAGCAGAGTTTCAAAACAGCTTTTTTCGCAAAATAAGCTTTATGCTCCATCTTCAGAGTCTTTATTTGTCTTTTCCAATAGCTACATATCTATACCACAAACTCGGCCTACTCGAATGAGTACCCATGAATTTACGGAAAATAAAAAAACTTGGGTCAGACATAAAGCCTAGTATGAGTAATACATCACCCATCATCGAATATAATTTGCATTTAGACAAATGGTTTCCACAAAGGCACTACCCCAACAATCACCAAATATAACGTTTAAACAAACGGTTGCCATATAGGCCTTACACCACCAATCATCAAGTATAATGTCATGTTTAGACAAACGGTTGCCACATAAGTCTTACATTACTAATCATTAAATGTGAGGTCGTGTTTAGACATACAATTGCCACACGGGCCTGATGCCAACAATCTTCAAATATAATGCCACGAGTAGACATATTAGTGCCACAATGGCTATATAATTACATTTTCATTCTTCAAGCAAGTTATTTCATTTCAACTGATTGTTTATGGCCATTTCATCCATATGAAATTCTCAACCATCTCTTATGTATAATGGCTTCCCATATGCTACAATAGTTCATTTATGTACTTGGAATTTCTTATCATCTTTAGCTATCATGGGTTTCCAATACATAGCCATCTTAGGTTAAGGCTAGCACAAGTTGATAAGTTTTATAGCTCTTTTATTGACAATAACTATAACAAGTTAATATGTTTTATAGATATCTCAAGTTGACATTAAGCTATCACTAGTTGATATTAGGCTATCACTAGTTGATATCTCCAATTGATATTTAGCTATCTTCAGTTGATATTAAGTTATCTACTATCAACGTTAAGCTGTAACAAGTTGATATTCAGCCAGCGCAAGTTGATAGTGAGCTATAGCCTGTCGAACTATAGTCGGTTAAGATGGAGCAATTGCACGTTGCATATCTAATTTATGGTGGCTATCTCTAGTTGACAGTAAGTTATAGCTAGTTGATATTAAGGAATCGCAAGTTGAGCAATCGCAAGTAGATATTGTGCTATAGCTCGTTGAGATATAACCAGTTAAGTTATAGCCAGTTGAGTTATAGCCAGTTGAGATTGAGCAATCGCTTATTAACATTTCTAACTTATTTTGGATATCTCTAGTTGACATTAAGCTATTGCAAGTTGATATTAAGCTATTTTAAGTCGAGCCATCACAAGTTGATATTGAGCCATAGCGGGTTTAGATTGAGCCATCGCAAGTTGGCATTTCTAATTTATTTTAGCTATCTCTATTTGACATTAAGCTATACAAAGTTGATGTTAGGCTATCTCAAGTGATATTGAGCAATAACCAGTTAAGCTATAGCCAGTCGAGCTATAGCCAATAGACAACTTGGTAATTAACTTGAAAACTTTTTTATTTCCGTTCAAAGGAACTACTTTTTACCTAACCCAATAATAATTTAAATTATCGTTGATTTGTCAGGACTTTATGCAGTTTTCTTTTAAGAAATTATAAATTACCTTCTTAATTAATTAATCACCCTTTCGTAATTAGCTCTTCCTTTTGTTCAGTAATTCATATAAATTTGAAAATGCATGGGTAAATTCCTAAAATTTCATCAAAAAACCTAATCATCATATTTTGCCACATAAAAAATTATTAAGCCAAAATAATCAATTTAATATTTTGAATGTATATTTTCAAAATCAGGCATTTTCCCAACTTAGAAAATTCATGTAAATTCCAAATAATTTCAAAAAATTATGAAATTAAAATTATACCTCTACATCATTATTGTACACATCATATAAAAATTTCAAGTGATTTGGATAAGGTTTGTTTCACATTTTTCCTTGAACACTTCATATATCATCTTTAAATTCTCATACACAAACCAATATTTTCTAATCTTCCTAAACTTATTCATTAACATTCAAGACATCATAAATACATACAATCTAAATCCATATGGGTACTGAAGATTTTAGAGAAAGAATTACTCGCCTTTTTGTTTGATTTCCCTTGATTTAAAGCTTGGTAACTTCAAATGAATGGTGCTCCTTCTTTTCCTTTTAATTTTTATCTTCTTCCTCTACAAATATGGCCAGCCACTCTTTGGTTAGTTTTTGTTTATTTTGAGTGAATGATGGGATGAATGAAAGGTGGGAGGGTTAGGGGGTCAGTCATTTCGACTTTAGGCTAAAGACCCATGTTGTGGTACTATAAATTTATTCCCTTTTAAATAAATTCTTTATTTTTATATTCGTAAATTAATTCAATTACTTTATTATTAAATTAATTTCCTCATGTTGTGGTACTATAAAATATTGGGTGTTACAATCTCCTTTCCTTAAAAGAATTTCAACCTCGAAATCCAAACAAGGTAGGATAAAGACCACAGTACTCAAAACTGTGTATACATAGTATAATAATTACATTAGTTCCCCACTGATGTAAATTGATTATCAATCATAATGTACTAGTGCCACTACTAACTGATAACTGGGTTTCTATCCCAACAGAATTCAAAAGGAGTTAGAACATTCAGATTAAGCCAGAACGACTCAAAACTTTACAGGAATGCCTAAATGTACAAGACAAAGGAACCTTGGATGTTTGACCCAAAAATACCCAGACACTTTGAATTGGTACCGATCTGATCCAATTGGATCAGTACCGATCCAAAGTATTTGCTTTTGGTTCCTCCGAACCACTTGCATTATTTTTCTTCCTCTCTAATAAGCTTATCTAAAAATTTTGGTAACAATCCAAGCATCCGGGTTCGAGAAGTAAAGACTTATCGGATTCCGGCTACGGTTCAGTCAAACCCGTGGATGAACCATCATCAAAACAAGTCAACAAGCTATATAATTTCATGGATAGATTCACAAGCAAGTAGGGAAGCCAATGGATATAAGTTGTGCAAAAAATGCGCAACTCTTTGGATTGATACCAATCTGATCCAATCGGATTGGTACCGATCCAAAAAGTTAGCTCAGAATCACTCCAAACTTTTTGTGCTTCTTCCTATAGACGACTACATGCTTCTGGTGCAATGGTTCCAACCCAAGTGCTCTCTAAATCCTATAAATACCATCCTATCTTCAACAAAAAAGGGGTTACCAACCAGATCTCTGCTGAAGCTCTGCTATTTTTCTTCACTCTTCTTCTCCCATAACATCCAATAAGAGACGATTGAGATCCTCCCTTTGTTTCTAATGATGGTGGCTAGATATAACTTAAAGAAGAACAATCATATTGTAATCCAAACTCTCTTGTAACAGAAGTTGATCAACAAAAGCTATAAAGTGGATATAGGCTTCATTAACAACCGAACCACTATAAAAATCACTTGTCTATTTACTTTTCCTATGATTTACTATTGCTTTTTCTATTTTATTTGCCTTGATAAATAAGGCTGGTGCTTTCATGACCAATCTAGGGTATTGATCCATTTTTCAGGTTAACATTTTAGTGCTTTCACTAAGAGCCCAACTCAGGCTTTGATCTAGCTATCTAATTTGGATCAGACACGTCTAGAAGTTAGATCCTCAATCTCTGCTTTGAAGATTTACCGCTGAGAGTCAATGGCACCAGGAAGAAAGTGAACTGGTTCTGGAAGTTCCATAGGAGCTATAATAGCTGGAGAAGAAACCAACCCTCAGCGAGTTGAAGTCAACGACGTCAATAATCTATTTACAAGAGCAAATTCTAGAGCCAACACAGGAGATCAAGTGCCGGGATCGACTACCCAGCATGAAGTTGTCACTAGAGGTGAACTAAGTAAGATGGTTGATGAAATTAATAAAAAGATGGAGAATAGCCAAAAATCTCTTATGGACAAATTAAATGCCCTCCCGACCTTTCAATCATTTGTTGCTCAAAGAACCATACAAAGCCAGCGGGTGCCACGGAGCAGGAAAACTCTTACATTTCTGGCCTAAATAGGAGAAACATAAAGCAGTAGCAAAAATGAGTAGTAGGTGGAGCCGTAGGAATCACTATAGAAGGAAATGTAAGAACTCCACCAACTGCACAACAACCCACTACGAACTTGAATCTAGGGGCGAAAACCCCACAGGAAGATATAGCGGTGGATCTCTCTGACTCAGAAGACGGTGAGCAACTTGACGATGACAAGTTGGAAGGAAACACTAATGCACTCAATAGCGATAGGAAGATCCAAATTGCCCATACCCGACCAACCGCAAGCCAATGGAACTCCGAGGGAGTGGCTCTCTCGAAGATAGGAGAGCCTAGGCTTTAGCCCGCTTACCAAGATCATTTGCAAAATCAAACACTTAGTATTGTCACTGATAGCCAACCCACGGACTACCGGACATCCGAGGCATATATCGTGGACATTATCAAGAACCTAATGGAAAAAAGTAAGGATAGAAAAGATGATAAATATGGATCTGCTCCAAGCCAGACTCCCTTCACTGATGACATTCTAAATGAATGGTACCCTGAAAAGTTCACTATACCGACTATTCTGTTTTACGATTGAACTAGAGACTCGAAACCTCACTTGTACAAGTATAGTTGGTACATGGACGGAGCAAACATTTCAAATGCTGTTCGATGTAGATGTTTTCCAATCTTCCTAAAGGGGATCGCTTCCATGTGGTTTACCAAGTTTCCACCAAGATCCATCTCCACTTTTGAATTAGCAACAAAATTCCTTGATCAGTTAGGCTGTACACGGCATAACCAAAAGATGTGATGGCCTTATCTGGCCTATTCTAGGGATGAAATGAATTTTTGAAATCGTTCATAAGTCATTTCAACACCGTGGTGATTGAAGTAAGTAACACAAACAAAGATATGGTCATCATGGCCCTGGTCCATGCTACCCATCCCGACTCTGAATTTGGAAAATGGATCAAAATGAAACAACCTACCACTAGGAAGGACTTTAACCGAAAGGCAAGTCGATACTTGAGATTAGAAGAGGCAGAGGAGCTGGAAGGAAAACCTGCTAACCTGCAACCAACCAACGTTGGCCAGAATGGTATGGCAGCTAACCAAGATGCAAATGCTTCGGGACCGCAGTAGGAAATGTAGGGAAAGATGGGAACCAGAAAAAGAAGAACCAGAATTCCAACAAGCAAAATGGAGGTAACAAGCAACTTAAAGGCCCGAGGCCCGAAGACTTCACCCCGCTCAATGAAACCCCTAGAAAATATCTATATTGCGACATATGGGACGGAAGAGTACAAGAAGCCACCTAAAAAGGAAGCAACTGAACAATAAAAGCATTCCAGGAAATACTGCCGCTTCCATGAAACACATGGTCACAACCCGAATGAGTGCAGTCATTTGAAGAACCTGATTGGGGAAAACAAGCTCCAGCAGTACGTGAGGAAACCACAAAATCCTGACCAGCCTGCAACACCTCGAGCTCCTAGAGACCGGGGATACCAAGCTAGAACTAGCAAAGAGGGATCCAGGCAGACCGATCAGAGACTCATCATCGAAACAATATCTGGAGGATCTCTTCCCGCGAAGAAGAGTTGGGGAAAAATGGAGTGATGTATAAGCTTATTAAGACATGTTTCGAAAGATACGTGCTTTGCGATCGAAGACGAAACTTCTGCCAAGTAGCAGAGAACCTTGAACGATGACATAGTATTCTCAAACCGAGACACTGAAGGAGTAGAAGCTTCGACCCTCGACCCTATAGTCATAACGGTAGGCATCGGACCAGCCATGGTCCGACGAGTATTGGTAGATAGTGACAGCTCGGTGAATATCCTCTTCAAACACATGTTTGATCAAATGAAGATCAGAATGAAAGACGTATCCGCTTGCCAGACAAAGATTCAGGAATTCACCGATGAACCAAGGCAACCTGTTGGAACAATTGATTTTCCTGTAGAACTTGGGGAAGACGACCGAAGAGTCGTTCTTTTCCAGACCTTTTTGACTGCAGATGAAATATCCACCTACAATGCTTTCTTGGGACGGCCCGCTTTGGCAGATTTTAGGATTGCCTTAGCTCAGTGGTGTCTAACCATGAAATTTTCGATAGAGAATGAAGTTGGGATGATCAAAGGAGACCAAAGTGCCGCTAGAGAATGCTATATCGCTGAACTATACAAGTCTAGAAGAAAAGAAAAAGGGAGGAATATGGGGAGAACTCTCCATAACCTACCGAATAGCAAATATAAAGCTGCCCGTGGCTTAGGGACCATAGCCGATTCGACAAGGCTTTGGACCTAAGAAAGAAAAGTTCAAGGAAGGAACGGGCAGCACCGGTAGAATTGACGGTGCCTGTCCCAGTCGATATGGATGACCTAACACGGGTTCTGAAAATTAGATCACGTCTTGGAAACAAGATGTGATTGGAACTCACCAAATTTCTTCGTGCCAACCTAGACTTATTCGCTTGGACACATTCCGATATATGTGGGGTTTCGCCGAAGATTGCAGGCCAATCACTTAACATTGATCCCAATTATACACCAGTGAAGCAGAAGAGGCGTAGCCTTGGACCCGAAGGTCCAAATGGCAAAGAGAAGAAGTGGATAAGCTGACAGCGAATGGTTTTATCCACGATGCAACCTACCCTGAATGGGTATCTAACCCTGTCTTAGTTAAGATGTCCAATAGGAAATGGTGAACTTGTATTGACTACTCGGACCTAAACAAAGCTTGCCCAAAAGACAGCTTTTCTCTACCTAGAATCGATCAGCTTATGGACGGGACAGCTAGACATTAATTGCTATCACTTATGGATGCTTACTCGGGATACAACCAGTTCATGATGCACGAACCTGACTAGGAAAACACCAGTTTCATTACTGACCTGAGATTATATTGCTACAAAGTGATGCCATTCGGCTTAAACAATGTTGGGGCCACCTACCAACGACTAGTGAACACCATGTTCAAGCATCAAATCGGGAAAACTATGGAAGTCTATCTAGATGATATGTTGGTTAAATCATGCATAGCCGCAAATCACTTGGACAATCTCGCCGAAATGTTTGAAATACTCCGCAAATGTTGAATGAAACTCAATCCACTTAAATGTCACTTGGGGGTAGCCTCTGGAAAGTTCTTGGGATTCATTGTAAGCACCAGAGGCATCAAAGCAAATCCCAAACAAATTACTACTTTACGAGAAGTCGGGGCGCCATGGAACTATAAGGAGTTACAAAGCTTGAATGGAAAAGTTGCAGCACTAAGCCGGTTCATCTCAAAAGCAACCGATAAATATATACCGTTCTTTGACATGCTAAAGAAGAGAAAGAAGAACTTTGAATGGAATTAGGCTTGTCAAACTGCATTCGAAGAACTGCTACGACATATGGAAGCCACGCCAATTCTATCCAAGCCAGTAGGCATAGGAGACTTTTACATCAACTTAGCAATCTCGCCCCATGCATTAAGTGCTACACTCATACGTGTAGAAGCTAAGGTCCAATGACCCGTATATTATATCAACAAACGATTTGCTATAGCCGAGAAGAACTATCCGAAATTGAAAAAACTAGCATTTTACATCTTGATTGCATCTAAAAAGTTACAACCACACTTCCAAGCACACCCAATCAAAGTACTAACGGATCAACCCTTGAAGCAAGTGTTGTACCGCCCCGAGACCTTGGTATGGCTTATCAAATGGAACATCGATCACTTACCACCCTTGAAGGGTGATCAACGGGCATGCACTGGCAGACTTCATTACCGAGTTTATGATACGAGATAATGAAGAAGAAATTACTCTGGAAGTAGAGACACATTGGAAGTTGTTCGTCGATGGTGCATCTAACAACTTCCACTCGGCGATAGGAGTAGTGCTCGAAACTCCCGAAGGACGATCTGTTTGCTATGCCTTACGCTTGGAATTCCCTGCATAATATAATGAAATGCAATACGAAGTATTGATAACCAGGCTGAAAGTTATGAAGGAACTCAGGATAAAGTCCGTACACATCTATAGCGACTCTCAGCTCGTCATTAGCCAGGTGAAAGGTGAATACCAAGCTCGGGGTGAGAATCTCGCCCCGTATCTATCTGAAGTGCAGGAACTACTGAATGACATCGGACATTACACTATAACTCATATCCCGAGGGAACAAAACATGAAGGCGGATTATCTAGCCAAACTTGATAGTTCAGGAGTAGCTCAGTCATTAGGGCTAGTCCCAGTTGAAACTCTGACCGCTCCAAGCATAAGAACCTGTATACTTACTACTCTGAAAATCAAAGGGCAGAAGAGATGGAAATCGATTGGATTTTCGAAACAACTAAAGAACCAGAAACTTGGATGGCACCAATCAAGGACTAGCTGCTCAAAGGAACACTCCCCATAGATAAGAATCAATGGAAAAATCTCCTTCGAAAGGCACCATAGTTTGAAGTTCAAGATGGAATGCTCTACCGAAGGGGATTCTCTACCCCCTTGCTCAGGCGTGTTACCAACGATGAAGGCATAAGAATCCTCAGGGAAGTTCATGAAAGCGACTTTAGAGATTACACTTGGGGGCAAACTCTTGCAAAGAAAGTTCGCTGATATGGGTATTTTTGGCCAATGGTAAACCGCGATGCAGTATATTATGCCAGATGGTGTGACCAATGCCAAAGATTTGGCAAGATCAAAATAACTCCTTCGACAGAGCTGACACAATTGGTCAGCCCGTGGCCATTCGTGATTTGGGGAATTGATCTGATTGGAGTATTACTAATGGCCAAAGGAGGAGCTAAATATGCTATCGTTGCTATTGACTATTTCAACAAATGAGCCGAAGAGGAACCGTTGGCCACTATTACCACAAAGAAAGTTATTAATTTTATCACTAAAAACATTATTTGCACGGTTGGATTGCCATAAAAAATCATCACAGATAATGGGACTCAATTCGAAAGTGTTGAGTTCAAAGACTTTGCAAATGCTTCCGAATTGGGAAAAGCTTTTCCGCTGTTGCACATCCACAAACAAATGGACGAGTGGAATCAGTGAACATGATCATCAAGTCCACCATCAAAAAGAGGCTAACTAAAGCTAAAGGAAATTGGGTTGATGGACTTCCACTCGCGCTATGGGCTTATAGGACAACGCACAAATCTGCAACCGGGTACTCTCCATTCACCCTGGCATATGGTTCAGAAGCAATGATCCCAGTTGAGATAGAAGTCCCCTCTCATCGAAGGCAAAAATTCAATAAAAGGCAAAACGAGTAGATCCTACTCGAGTCACTCAATATGGTTGATGAGAAGAGGGAAGAAGTCAAGTTAAGGACCGCTGCTCACCAGAAAAGGGTCGCATGATATTTCAATTCCAAAGTTCGTAACCATAGTTTCAAAGTGGGAGATCTTGTCCTCAAACGGGTTTACCCTATACCAGGAACATTCAGACCAAACTGGGAAGGGCCCTATGTGATCAGCCAGAAGCTAGGGGTAGGCACATTTAAGCTAACAACTATTGATGGAACCCAAATTCCCCGAGCTTTGAATAGTGATTCGTTGTGCCATTACTTTATTTAAGACTATCCATTTTATATTTCCTACAAATAAGCCATCCCGGAATACCAGAGGCATTTAAAATACGCAGAACTTGCCTAACTTTTATTAATAAAATTGCTTTGCTTTCTGAATCAATAAAAGTATATTCACAAAAGTAACCTTCTGAGTCGATGGGGTCAACTCGAATCAAAACCATCCAATTTCTACTTGAGATAGTGGAACCATGCTCAAGTACGCCCCATCTAACCACCAAGTCGATGGAAGCAAATCGACTCAAACCATTAGATCGACGGAACTCAATCCCGTCCTTTTAATAACCGATGTTGCTCCGAGGACACCAGAAAGGCCCAAAATCAAAGCCACACTTTTCGTAAGCTGAACACTGCCTCTTGGATTGTGGAATTACATCCAAGAAACACAATTACCTAAGCCGCGCATCTCATAAGCCACGCATTGCTTCCTGGTTCGCAAAACTACGACCAAGCAAGCCTCGATCCCCTATGTGCATTTCGTATGCTGCACACTACTAGCCGAACAAGCAAAATTGCACCTAAAGACGAGGAACTCCCATGTTTCAAAAAATTACATACTGCCCCCGGAGTTAAGAAAATTGCACTCCAAGGAGTGATATGTGTGCGCGATAGCCTGAACGTCAGTATCACGATGGAATCACTTAAAAAAATTGTAACACCACTAATTTTTCTTTAACATTATTCAGGAGATTTAATTAGATTAATTAAACATAATAATAAGTGGCGTGAAAAGGAGATGAGATTTGATAATTAATTTGGTAAGGCCTTAACTAATCAACATATAAGATTGTTTTGACTTAAACATAAGTAGGATGATTTATGAGAGGGGCAAAATAGGAATAACCTTCATTTCTTAAACATAAACCCTTCCACCCTCATATCCTCATTCATTTTTACATCCACATATGACACAAACAAAGTAGAGGCCATTGCTAAAGCTTTAAAAGGAATAAAAGTTAGAGAATAAAGTTAAAGCAAAAGGGAATCAAATCAATAACTCAAATCTCAACTCTTTTTCTCAAAACAAGGTGAATAATAGTATCCCGCTCATGTTAAATTTTGGATTTTTGATGTATTCCATATTGATTGATGAGGATATCGTTGATTTTACCATTGTTTGCATGAATGGTGATTTATTGGAATTTTTATGGAATTTTTATGATAGGTTTCAAGGAAAAAATCTTAGTGAATGACCCCCAAACGACTTGATTTTAAGATATGTTGTGTATTACATAATTTTGGGGATGAGATTTTAATGTCATAATTTTAGGAATTAATAGGAATATTTTATGAATTTCCTAAGGTGAAAAGGGCATTTATTTCAGGTTTTAATTACTAAAAATAATAAAATAATGAATTTTTCCCCAAAATATTTATATAGTAAAGAAAATATCATTTCAGATTATTGGTGAATTTTTAGGATTTTTCCCAAGTGCTTTCGATTTATTATGAATTTTCTAAGCTAGAAAGGCTTAATAATTATATAAAAATATTAATATAATTTAATGGTTGGAAAATAATTTTGGGAATCATGAAATCTGATTATAGCAGTTTTTTTTCAAAGAAATTGATAAAGTATACCTCTAACGAATAGGAATTTGACAAACAATAAGAGTTGGTGAAAAGAATATACTTTGTTTGGCAAAACAGCAGTTTTTACATTAATTATGAGTCTGCCACTGAACCTCTTTCTCCAATGTCAAGGAACATACTTTTTCCAATGTAGGTGGAACCCCTTTCTCCAATGTTAAAGGAACCATTCCGCCACTGTTGCTTTAGTACTTTTTTCACCGACTATGTTTTCAAAACTTAAAATATAAATAACTTTTTAACCGTAAGTCCATTTCTCTGTTATGACCACTCTATGGAAAGGGAAACCATAATTCGGAAGCAATGTAATAGGTTAGGTACCCCAATTCTACACCTATAAAAAGTTATAGCCCATGAAAACTATGCCTTGAGAAATGTTATTGGCAAAAGCCAATAGGTTCTTAGTGATCCCATGAAAACTATGTCCAGAATAGGTTATTGATAGAGATCCATAGGTTCATATTCATCCCAAAAACTATGACCTGAGAGATGTTATTGGAGAATCCAATAGGTTCATAGTCAGCCCATGAAAACTATGATTGGATGATGTTATTGATAGGCACCAATAGGTTCTTAGTAATCCCATGAAAACTATGAAACCGAAAAGATAGTCTGTAAGCTTGGAACAGGTTATTAGTTAGCCCACGAAAACTAATAGGGTAATAGTGTCCCTGGAAACTATAACTTGAGATAGATAGTCAGATGAATGGGAATGGGAAATCCAGGATATATTGTATAATTGCATATCATCATACTATGTAATGTTTTAACCACCGTGGATGTAGGTGCACAGTATATGGTAAATTAGTTTTTGGTTAAGGTACTAGCAAGGGTAAAACCTGTCCCGCTCAGCGGCGTGGTCTCACTAGATATCTATTTGGTTCGAGACGGTATATTATTATTCGCAGCAGGATTTTTGTCTGACTCTAAGTTTATGTTTTCCCCCTTAAACTCTCGGGTGCTCAAAATTAATTTGAGTAGAATGAGGGTAAGGGTTTTTCAGGTTATTAGTTGACGAGTAAGCTTCCGGAGACGTGTTGTAAGCATGCTAAGTATTTAGGAGATTCTATCTATTGTCTGCTATGTTATTTGGATGTAAGGGGAAATTTATTTAATTTCCTATATTTAGACTATGATTAACAAGGGGGTATCTTCATATGTCGCTCTTGGCGTATTTTGTAATAAATTGTAATTTCTCTTAACACAGCTTACGTATCGGATTATGTAATGAATCTAAAATGCTATTTGTAATGAAATGAGAAATTTATTTTAAATTGAGTTTAAAAATTTTCATATTCATGTGTTTTTGGTATATCAATGTATCTTACATTACCACATTTGGTCACCGAAAATTAATAACTACGGATGACTGCAGTATCTGTTGCAATTAGTTTTAGGCTACCAAATGGGGGATGCTACAAGTTGGTATCAGAGCATATGTTATGTAAATTTAAAAGAAATTTGAACCTAAAAGATTTCCAAAACATGATCCAATGAATCAGAGAATGAGACCGGGGTTTGGGTTAATGCTATAGTAATGTACTTGCATTTGTTATATATATATAAGTACGTATTCCCCTTTTCTCATAGACCATTCTTCTATATCTTACTAAGGCTGGTATGCAAATATACGAGAAAGGAAGATATGGAGGCAGGAAACGGAAGAGGAAGTCTAGGTGGAGGAAGCACCACAATAATAGAAACGCTCGACCCAATACCAGGAGGAATCCGGGTCGACAGGCAAATGCTAATCCAAACGCTAATGCCAACGTAGGTGCTGGAACCCCACCCATAGATATGAGGATGATGTATCAGTTCTTTGTCAATATGATGCAAGCTGGAGCAGCAAAAGGAGCAGTTGGGGGAAATGCTATGAATGCTGGAGGAGCAAATCCTATGACCCCAGTTGGCAATAACTATGCCAAGCTGAGCAGGGATTACACCAGTCTTGGTGGGAAGTCGTTTTTAGGAATGGAGGATGTTGTTGAAGTAGAGAACTGGTTATTTCACTGTGAAAGAATTTTGCTGACTTCGGATTAGATGATGAACATAAGAGAAGACTTACTTCCAAACAGTTGCAAGGAGCAGCATTATACTAGTGGAATGGGGTTACTATTGGAGTACCTAAAGAAGAATTAACTTCGGCCTAGTTTCAAAGGAGATTCGAAGAGAGGTTTCTATCCTAAGTGGCAAAGTCGGCATTGATGTGGAAGTTTATGGATATAGAGCAGGGGAAGATGTCGATAATCGAATATGCCATGAAATTTGATGAGCTGTCCAGATATGGATACGCCATGATTGACACCGTCATCAAGAGAAATGAAAAGTTTATTCGAGGACTGAAGCCAGAGATTGCCAAGGCAACCAGGCCACACCTCTGTGACCCAGGCAATGTCATAGTGGAGATGGCCATCAGGAATGAAGAGATGCTCACTACGTTTAGTAAGGGGAAGTCGGTTAAGGTTAAAGATCCCCAGGGAAAGAAGTGAAAGTTCTTTAAACGAAAAGGAGCTCAGAAAGGAGGAGCAACCAAGAAAGGGAAGGTCGATGTAGTTTGCAACAAGTGCGACAAGAGAGAACATTTTGCTCATGAATGTCGAACTGGAAAAGGGAAGAAGGTAGCAGATAAGAAAGGAGTGAAGTGCTTCAACTGTGACCAGATCGGGCATTACAAGAATCAGTGTCCAGAATTGATTAGAGCAGACAGGGGAAAAGTTTTTGCCTTGGAACCATCTTCTTCCGGACCAACAACAGCTGAGAAGGGAAAATTTGTGATGGAAGGAACACTTTTGATTCATAATATACCAGTTAGGGTACTTTTTGATACCAGTGCATCGCATTCATTTATATCTCAGTGTTTGGTAGATAAATTATGTTTATAACCGTCTTATCTACTTACTTCCTTAAGGATTATGAATGCAATAAGAGGGTATGCAACTCCGGAAATGAGATGTGTTTAGTTAGAACTTGACTTGTTAGGTCATAAGTTTGCATGTAGTCTGTATGTATTTGATTTACGGGGTTTCGAGATCATATTGGGTATGGATTGGTTAAATAGATACAGTGCAAGAATATTTTACCGAGATGGGGAAATTTCGTTGAGACACCCCAATAGCCGTAACCGAATTATATACTCGGTGGAGAATTTAGACTCAAGTGCTTGTGCTTTGCTGAATGCAATGGAAGTAGAAGAAGAACTAGATCAAGTGTTAGTAGCGAAAGAGTTTGCATATGTTTTTGAGCCAGTGTCAGGGCTACTACCAAAGCGAGCTATCGAGTTTCATATAGATCTTGTGCCAGGGGCAAAACCTGTAAGTAGACCACCTAGCTATATGACACCTACCAAGATGAAAGAGCTGAAGGTGCAGCTAGTGTACTTGGAAAGGAAGAGCTTTATTAGACCAAGCAGTTCTCCTGGAGGAGTAGTTGCAGTATTCGTGAAGAAGCTAGATGGATCTCTAAGGTTGTGTATTGACTACCGCAAGTTGAACGAAAGGACGATCAAGAATAATTATCCTTTGCCGAGAATCAATGATTTGTTCGGCCGGTTGAATGGAACCAGAGTGTTCTCCTAATTGGATTTGGCAATGGGGTTCCATTAGCTAAGAGTGGCGAAGGATTGTATTCTGTTAACGGCATTCAGGACCAGATACGGGTCATAGGAGTTGTTGGTGATGCCACTCGGGTTAACGAATGCACCAGCTTTCTTCGTGGATATGATGAACCGAGTTTTCCGAGAGCACTTGGATAGGTTCATATTGGTATTTATAGATGACATCTTAATATATTTTAAGGATGAAAGAGAGCATGAAGTTCACCTTAGAGTGGTGCTTGAGATGCTGAGACAGCATCGACTTAAAGCGAAGTTTTCAAAGTATCATTTCTGGAAGAAAAAAGTTAAGTTTTTTGGTCGCATGGTTTCAGAGAAGGGTTTGTCAGTTGATCCGGATAAGATTGAAGCTGTTAATAACTGGAAGAGGCCAAAGACGGTGACTGAGATCAGAAGTTTCCTTGGGCTTGCTGGTTACTACTGGAGGTTTTTAAGGATTTCTTGCGGATAGCAGCGCCTTTGACTAGGTTGACCAGGAAGGATGTGAAGTTTTCTTGGTCTGGCAATTGTGAGAAAGCATTCCTTAAGTTAAAGCATTTATTGACCAACGCAACTGTGTTAGTAGTTCCAGACGGGAATCAAGGATTAGTAGTGTATGTCGATGCATGTGGAACCGGATTAGGAGCTTTGTTAATGCAAAAGGCTAAGGTCATTGCCTACGCTTCTCAATAGCTTAGACCACATGAAGTGAGATAGCCTAATCAGGATTTAGAGTTGGCTGCGGTAATCTTCGCATTGAAAATATGGAGACACTGTCTCTTGGGAGAGAGATTCGAGTTAAACACTGATCATAAGTCCTTAAGATACCTATTCTTACAGAAGGAGTTAAATATGAGACAGTAAAGGTGGCTGGAGTTTTTAGCAGCTTATGAATTTGGCATAGAGTACACGTCGGGTAAAGGTAACAAGATTGTGGATGCACTTAGCAGGAAACATCAGAATGTGGTGTTAGCTATGTTGGCCGAACGAAAGGATCTTGAGGCGTTGACTGCATGCGGTATGCAGTTAAGATCTACTACTAGTTCTAGTCAGAGTATTTCCATGTTGTCCTGCTTGGAAGTTGGACCGAGATTGATCAAAAGGATTGCATCTAAGCAGAAAGATGACCCAGTGTTAGCTAAGAAGATTAGAGGCTAGAGACCGGAATCGATATTGATGATCTGAAGGATTTTATTCTTGACAAGAGAGGATGGTTGAGAAAGAAGGGATGTGTGTCTCGAATGTAGAAAACCTAAGGAAGGAGGTCCTTAGAGAATATCATTGATTAAAATTTACGATTCATCATGAGGGGACCAAGATGTATTAGGATATGAAGAGGAGTTTCTACCGGGAAGGTAAGAAGAGGGTTGTTGCCTTGTGGGTAAAGCAGTGTGTGAACTATCAACAAGTGAAGGTCGAACATCAGAAGCCAAGTAGGTTGCTTCAACCTTTGGAGATCCAGTTTGGAAATGGGATTCGATATCCATGGATTTTTTAGATGGGTTGCCAAGGTCGAACCGGGGAAATGAGAGTATATGGGTTATAGTGGACTGGTTGATCAAGAGTGCCCATTTCATTCCAGTCAAATCAACCAGGATGGCACCTATCATCTCTAAATTGTTTATGAAGAACATAGTTAGACTACATGGGATTCCTTGTAGCATAGTTAGCGACAAAGATGCCTTGTTCACTAGTGATTCTGGAAGAGTCTACAAGGAATGTTGGGAACCAATCTTAAGATGGGTACCGCTTATCACCCACAGACGGATATGTAGATAGAGAGAGTCAACAAGGTACTCGAGGATCTATTAAGAGCTTGTATATTAGATTTTGGTGGGACGTCGGAAGACCATTTGCACTTGGTTGAGTTTTCCTATAATAATAACTACCAGGATAGTATAGGACGACACCTTTCGAAGCTTTATATGGAAGGCCATGCAAATCACCGGCGTGTTGGTTAAAGACCGGAGATAGATTGGTCCTTGGTCCAGATATGGTGAGAGAAGCAACATAGAAGATGGAGTTGATCCATGGTAGGATGAAGGAAGCTCGGTCTAGAAAAAAAGAGTTACGCAGATAAGAGGAGTAAGGGTCTAGAGTTATCAGTTGGAGATAGGGTTTTCATTAAAGTATCACTGATGAAGGGTGTGATACGATTGGGAAAGTCAAGGAAGCTGGCACCGCGATATATTGAACCGTTCCCAGTCATAGAGAGGATCAGAAAGCTCGTATACAGAGTAGAGTTACCGAGCAGTTTGGCAGGTGTCCATAATGTGTTTCATGTGTCTCATCGTCGTAAATATGTACAAGATCCAGAGACTAATATCCCTCCGACTGCATTAGAAGAGTTAATAACTCTGACTTTTTTTAGGCAACCATTTTGGGTTGTACCGAGAGACAAGAAGAGGCTAAGAAACAAGACAGACAAGTCAGTAAAAGTTCAGTGGAGCGACAACAAGGACTGTACTTGGATGGAAGACATGATTAGGGATACTTATCCTAGGTTGTTATGAGGGTATGTTCTATATTTGTTTTATATAGACTTTTCGCTGGTGGGATATACTAGCTTTGTTGGCATGATTGATATGTTTGTTGTAGTCCTTACTGAATGTCGAGGATGAAATTCTTTAAGTGGGGGAGCTTGTAATACCCCTAATTTTTCTTTAACATTATTCAGGAGATTTAATTAGATTAATTAAACAAAATAATGTGTGGCGTGAAAAAAAGATGAGATTTGATAATTAATTGGGTTAGGCCTTAATTAATCAACATATAAGATTGTTTTGACTTAAACATAAGTAGGAGGATTTATGAGAGGGGCAAAATAGGAATAAGCTTCATTTTCTAGACATAAACCCTTCCACCCTCATATTCTCATTCGTTTTTACATCCACACAAAACACAAACAAAGTAGAGGCCATTGCTAAAGCTTTTAAAGGAAGACAAGCTAGAGAATCAAGTAAAAGCTAAGGGGAATCAAATCAACAACTCAAATCTCTCTTTTTCTCAAAACAAGATGAACAATAGTATCCATCTCATTCATATGTGTTAAATTTTGGATTTTTGATGTATTCTATATTGTTCGATGATGATATGGTTGATTTTACCATTGTTTGCATGAATGGCGATTTATTGGAATTTTAATGAAATTATTATGATAGGTTTCATGGGAAAAACCTTAGTGAATGACCTCCAAACGAATTTATTTTTGGATATGAAGTGTATTACATAATTTTGGAGATGATTTTTTAATTTAATAATTTTCGGAATTAATAGGAATATTTTATGAATTTCCTAAGGTGAAAAAGGCATTTATTTTGGATTTTAATTATTAAAAATTATAAAATAATGAATTTTGCCCCGAAATTTTTATATAGTAAAGAAAATGTTATTTTAGATTTTTGGTAAAATTTTTGTATTTTTCCCTAGTGTTTTCGATTTACCATGAATTTTCTAAGCTAGAAAGGCTTATATTAAAATATTAATATAATTTAATGGTTTGAAAATAATTTTGGGAATCATGAAATCTGATTACAGTAGTTTTTCTACAAAGAAATTAATACGGTATACCTTTAACCAATAGGAATTTGACAAACAATAAGAGTTGGTGAAAAGAACATACTTTATTTACCAAAATAGCAATTTTTACGTTAATTACGAGTCTCCACTGAACCCCTTTCTCCAATGTCGGAGGAATCCCCTTTCTCCAATGTAGGTGGAATCCCCTTTCTCCAATGTCGGAGGAACCCCCTTTCTCCAGTGTCCGAGGAACCTCTTTCTCCAATGTCGGTGGAACCCCTTTCCGCTATTGTTGTTTTAGTACCCTTTCACCAACTATGTTTTCAAAACTTAAAATATGTTTAAATTTTTAACCGTAAGTCCATTTCTCTATTATCACTGCTCCCCGGAAAGGGAAACCATCATTCGAAAGCAATGAAATAGGTTAGATACCCCAATTCTACACTTATAAAAAGTTATAGGCCATGAAAACTATGCGTTGAGAAATGTTATTTGCAGGGGCCAATAGGTTCTTAGTGATCCCATGAAAACTTTGTCCGGAATAGGTTATTGATAGAGATAAATAAATTCATAGTCAGTCCATGAAAACTATGATTAGATGATGTTATTGGTAGACACCGGTAGGTTCTTATTAATCCCATGAAAACTATGAAACTGTACAGATAGTCCGTAAGCTTGGAACAGGTTATTAGTTAGCCCATGAAAACTAATAGGATAATAGTGACCCTGATAACTATAACTTTATACAGATAGTCAGATGAATGGGGATGGGAAATCCAGGATATATTGTATAATTGCATATCATCATACTATGTTATGTTTTAACCATTGTAGATGCAGGTGCATGGTATATGGTTAATTAGTTTTTGGTTAAGGTACTAGCAAGGGGAAAACCCGTTCCGCTTAGCAGCGTGGTCTCACTAGATATCTATTTGGTTCAAGATGGTATATTATTATTCACACCATACTTTTTATCTGACTTGAAGATTATGTTTTCCCCTTAAACTCTCGGGTGCTCAAAATTAATTTGAGTAGGCTGAGGGTAAGTGTTTTTCAGGTTATTAGTTATCGAATAAGCTTCCGGAGACGTGCAGGAGGCAAGCTACCTATTTAGGAGATTCTATCTATTGTTTGCTATGTTATTTGGATGTAAGGGAAAATTTATTTAATTTCCTTTAGTTAGAGTCTAATCAACCAAGGGGACATCTTCATATGTCGCTCTTGATGTATTTTGTAATAAATTATAATTTCTCTAAACATGGCTTACGTATGAGATTATGTAATAAATTTAAAATGCTATTTGTAACAAAATGAGAAATTTGTTTTAAATTGAGTTTAAAATTTTTCATATTCATGTGTTTCTGGTATATCAATGTATCTTACCGTATTTGGTCACTGATAATAACTATGGATGACTCTAGCATCCATAGCAGTTAGTTTTGGTACTTCAAATGGGGGATGATACAAGAATCCCAAGTAATCGGTGTTGCTCCGGCATCGCCAATAACTTAAATTTGTAAATAACTTGAGTGCGTAAATTACTCGCCGTATATCAATGTGTTTCTAGTATATCAATGTATCTATTATTACCGCATTTGGTCACCGATAATAACTATGGATGATTGCAGCATCCGTAGTAGTTAGTTTTGGTCCTCCAAATGAGGGATGTTACAAAAATCTCAAGTAATTGATATTGCTCCGTAAATAATTTGAGTGCATAAATTACTCATCGTGAGGCCGCTAATGAGCTTCGCAGGTATCTCAAGCCAGAAACTCTCAAAGATAGGAGTTGCGGTATGGACCTGACTGGGGGCACCCAATCTCGTATCAAGTGTTCCGGAATAAATAGCCCCATGAACTAGAGGCACACACACCAACACTCAACCAAAGTATCAAATACTTCACAGTTTCGTTACTCCAAACAAAGAATTTTGGCAATAATTATGGGACTAAATAAAACAATGATGAATAAAAAGAGCGGCATAAGTGCATGAATCATGAAACATAGATAAGTAGAGTAGAGAAGTTGCAATCAAAATTTCAACAGTTCTATTACTTATAATGTTTTTCACGTAAAACAACAAACAGCAAGGGTTATCCCCGCACAATATCGGCTAAAAAAAGGAAAAAAGGAAAACACAAACACCACTATTACAACAAAAAGAAGAAGTGCTAAGTGTAGAATTTGCACTTGTACAAAAAGCAACCAAAAAGCAAAAAGCAAATCACAACTTCTTGTCACCGCTTCCCCTGTCCCCTTTTCCACCTCTGATCGGTAGCTTCATAGGCTTCTCTCCACCAGGGGCGATCTCGCTCTCCGAAACGGGGCCACTGGCGGACCTTCCTTTGCTTTTATGCTTGCAAGATCAGAGAGAACCCTTTGACAACTTTTTTGCTCTTCAACCTTCTCCTTCCTTACCGCTATCATCTACAGCTCGATCATCGGCCGCTCCGCCTCTGCTTTGTTTGGTGGCTTGCTTGATCCGCCTGCTCCCGTATATCAGTAGCTACCAAACCATCCTCTTGAGATATAAGGTGTCATCCAAGCTATGCAACACTGCAATTTGCTCAGAGTGCAAACCGGGCTGCGAGCCAGATGCGGAAACAACGGTTGATGTGGTCAGAATGGTAGCAGATCAAGTGTCGTGACGAGGTGGTAACTCAAAAGGAAGAGAGGGTTGATTTAACTCGGCAATTTCATCAGGTGTAAATTGGAAGTCTTCAAGCACGGGAGAGATAAGGAAATTACCTGCTGTGGGGGTCTGCTCGCACGCCATAACTTTGAAGCCTTCACCGTTACCCTCCTTTGATGGCTGCACAATTACAGGAGAAGTAGGAACGGCCCTCTCATTAGCTCGAAGATGCGAAGACAGCTCACCAGGGCCTAAAGGAAAATGCTCGGTTACAGCTTTAGTGGCTGCTGTGACATCGATGGCTTCCCATTCCCTCTCTAGTCTTATGATTTCCTGGACTTTTACTAAAGCTTGGCGGGATTCTTTATTTCAGGTATGCATGAACCAACTCCTCTTCAGTGTAACTGCCACCCATGTCTTGGAATCGGGCTAGAAACTCCTCCCAGACTATTACAAGTGTACGAGCGAACAACGGACCCAAGTAACTAAGACTCCCTTGATGCATTACAGAGTTAATATAAAAGCCCAAAATGGTAGCATTCAAGCCTTCCATCTTCTTTGCGAAGGTATCTTGAATATCTAAAAAGCTGGTTAGCCTTCTCCACTATCAGCTGCTTTTTTTCAGCATCTAAAGTCGAAACTTGCTCGCGAAGAGAGGCAATTTCTTGAGCTTGTTCAGCGATGGCTTTCTTCTGCTTTTCAACCAACGTCTTGCTTATCCTCAGCTTTTCTATTAAGGTCGCCTCATCACCGTGGCATTTCTTTATTTTATCTTTGAATATGAGCATGGCCCGGTCGGTGGATTCTTTCAGCTCTTTAAACAAAGAAGCACTTTTGCTCTCTCTCTCTTGAGAGCATCATACCACTCTCTCTTCAGTCTCTCAATCTCCGCGTCACGGTCCGCAAGGTGCATCTCGTACTCATCCTTTTCAGACTCAAATGAGAGAATTTTTTGTTAGTTGCTTCAATTGATAGTGGATAGTTGCATGCATAGTTTTTCCCACCCCTCGGCTTGCTCCAGACCGCCCTGAATTGCTTAGAGATGGGGTGAATACGATTCAGCGCAAACCAACTTCAAATTAGGCTTTTCAAAAACAACCCCCCTTTAGAACAAGTTAGGGAAGGCAGCTTGTAGAAGCAGGGGACCAGCGGGGAGAATGTAAGGCGCACGCCTAAAAATTGAGAGAGAGAGAGAGAGAGGCGGTCATAGCTGCATGAGTGGAGGAGGTGACGACACTGGAAGCCGGAACGCTTATCCCAGTGGAAGCAGGAAGCTACGGAACAGGTTCTCGCTCTCGGTCTCCTTTCAGCCTTTCTGACGGATCTTCCCGCTAAGACGGGCTTTTCCTCTTCTCATAACCACCCCCTCAATCATGGCCTTGACCTTTCTCAGCTCGACGGCGCTCTTCCTCTTCCCTATCCTTCCTCCTCTTCCTCTCCTTGTCGGTCTCCCAGGAAGCGTGGTACCTGGAAGAGTGTCTCTGCGAACACAGAGACTCTAATACTCGATCAAGGTCACTGTAAAAGCCATGAGACATGATTCCTGCAGCAAGTGATAAAAAGACTTTAGGAAAAGGCATTTGATGAGCCGAAACATCCTTGAAAGTAATAATAATATATAAGTGTGTGATCCTAGTGAAGAGTGTGCTATAGTTTAACGAACCCGGTAGAATACACAAACCAGATCGATCACTGACTAACGTCAAAACATTGATTCCTATAGGGATGATCTGAGTAAGCTCTCCTCCGAAGTGAATTCGTCCATCAAGTCACCCATATCACAAAGATGTCGCTCGTATCTCCCAAGTCAATATTGCAACCTTCCAGTGGAGAGCTTGATACCGCTTCGTCCTTGGGAGAAGCCCTTTCAATGGGCTCTTTCGAAGGAGGTGAGGGAGCATGTTTAGGGCTTAACTATGAGGCCTTATCACCTAAGTTGACGTCACCCTCATCAGAATCCCAATCTATTTCTTCCTTATTCAGGGCATGATCCTCACTGATCTCTCCTTCCTCCTTCCCTTCAATGGACAGAGCCTTGCCCTTCCATTGAATAAAATCCTCTTCTTTCTCCTCGGGGATCAGTGATATTTTAAGCGGAATGTCGACCCTGACTTGAATTTAGATCTCCTTAGGGGTCTTCTCTGACCCATCAGATGTGTCACTTTCTTATTCCTTGTCATCATCTTCACCAGAGTCATAGGAAGAGGAAACAGAATGGGTCCGGGCTCTGGAGCGGAAAGGAACGCTAACGAATCCAACAGACCTCCCAGGGTGTAAAAGCCCACATCGGTAGAGATTTTCATCTGTGAGCAAGAACCTAATTGCGCGCTCTTGAGCATCGACCGCCTTCAGGGCACTAAAAGCAGTGCCAAGTGCCAGATCCTTGTTAATCTTCGAAGGAACTGTAAGGAATATATGATCGTTCAGAAGACTTGTAGCAATTAAAGGAAGCTCCAAACATGGTGAAAGAAACTTACCCCCCGTTGTCCGTAGATGGGTGAATCTTTTCGGACATTTAGCGAAAAATAACTGGTTTTTAAATGAAGGAACTTTGCTGGGAAGATCCAGTATAAGTTTCCGGCTATGTTGCACCTCGATATAAACGAGTCAAGGGTTAGCCTCTGTCTTTTTGAATAATATAAGATATTGCAACCCAGCGAAACTCGGGGTACGATTGAGCGTCTACATGAATAGAACATATAAGCATATTTGCATGGCATATCCATTTGGAAGAATTTGGAATGGGGCCAACCCTATGTTCTGAAGCGTTGTCATTAAGAAGTGGTTGAATGAGGGCACTGCACCATACATACACATAAACTAGTGGCAAACCGCGTATCTAGAAGGTAGCCTATGAGTAAATTCTCCTCTCGATGGTAGAAGTACATCATCCTCTAGGATACCAAATTGCGAGCAAATACTTCGCAGCATCCAGTGTGTAAGAATTGAAGGTGCTTTCTCCAGAGGATCAAGCAGGACGCTAAAGTTAGGAGGAGTGTGATCGACGATGGGGCTGATTGGAATCAGGCGGCCATATTGACTTGGAGTTACGGAAGCGGTGGATCCGGCTAGGATCGACAATGACTCCGCTTCAAAATAAGGTGAGTTCCTACCAACTGATTTGCGCCAAGAAGATTTGTGCATCATTCTATATAAGAAAGTTTTAGTTCAAAATAATAAGGTACGCTTAATCTCTAAACTATAGACTCCAACATAGTTGATACTTGAAACCCGAAAGAAATTGACGTGTACCAACCACCAATTGAATTTCAAGTATTAACCAGGGGAGCATGTGATGCGTGATCTAAGTGAGAATGGCTTCGTTGTCATGAACGCTGTGAATAAACCGTTCTATGTAGATGGCTTACTCACACTGGAAAAAGCTATCTTTATCACTTGTTAATTTCTTTTCTTCTATAATTACCCGTTATCGATCAAAGATCGATAACGGATCCACTGTCTGAAGCGACACGGAAGGCCCTTCCTATTCAGGTACACCAACTATGTAATGACGGGACCAATCCAAAGCAAGCAACTATACATCGATGGGTCCTAATCAAGCAGAGAATTCTCAACATAAGTCGATTTTAGTTCTCCGGAAAGTGATAGCAGCATGAGTTGCATACAAGATGCTAACCTAAGCTACTATCACCTCCTAGAAAAACCAAAAATTGCTCTGCAAGATGCTGTGTCAGGATCGACTGTGTAGCTTGGTGCAAGTTAATTCTGACTTTGTTGCCGAGCTCTGGGGCGAAACCAAAGCTTCATTCCATAAGGAATTCAAGACACGATTTACTATCTTCTTCCACAAAGTCATAATCAGTTCGAACCTTCCACTGTATTCGTCATCAACGCAGCTTCATCACCAATCACTGATAATGTGCCAAAATCCAAATCAACAACCTTCAAAATGGAGAAGAGTGATCTAGTCTTTGATGCAAGGCAATCCAAACTAAGTTATCGAAGGGTTGGATCGGTGTCACCTTGAATCATAGGAAATCACGGTAAAAGAGCGGCAATGGTAGCTTTTGGGGCGATGACCAATAGAAATAAAGATCGATGGCGGCGGCTCTCGGGTGGGCGAAGCGATCGGATTGATCGGCTAGGGTATGGACGGGATCAGATCGGCTGGAAGGCAAGGAATTGGATCGGCAGGCAAAAGACTTGAAAGGATCGGATCGGTTGGAGGATGAAGATTTGGGTTGAATGGAAATGAAGAAAAGTAGGGGGTTGGCTTGTATAAAAAGGAAGAAAAAAGGTCGCAAAAATTATCAAGTACTATGGCCGATACCGATCCGATCCAAATTTACTCTTCCAAATAATCTCAAATCTTCCCCATGCGACCTACTAGACGTTCGTATTCGTTATGGAAATTATCAAGTCAAGATCACTCCGTAATTACAAATAATGGAGATTCCCATTAAGAATTGGACAGTTAGCCGGTGGGTCATAGTAGCTTTTCAAGATGTCCATTTACAACATATGTAACTCCCTAAGACAGAGACCTAAAGACAAATAATTCTAGAGCATACCTTGTTATCAACAAAAGTGTACTCCGAGGGGCAAATGTTAACCAGGTTTTTAACCTAACAGAATTTAAAAGGAGTTAGAACTTTCAGATTATGCCGGAATGAATCAAAACTTGACCGGAAAGCCTAAAAGTACAAGACAAAGGAACCTTGGAAGTTTGACCCAAAAATACGCCAACACTTCGGATCGATACCGATCCGATCTAATTGGATCAGTACCGATCCGAAATATTTGCTTTTGGTTCCTCCAAACTGCTTGCATTATGTTTCTACCTCTCTTCTAAGCTTATCTACCAGGTTTGGTAACAATCCAAGCATCCAGGTTCAAGAAGTAAAGACTTATCGGATTTAGGCTACAGTTCAGTCGAACCCATGGGCGAACCATCATCAAAACAAGTCAACAAGCTGTGAAATTACATGGAGAGCCTCATAAGCAAGTAGGGAAGCCAACTGGATAGAAGTTGTGCAAAAATTGCACAACTCATTGGATCGATCCGATCCGATTGGATCAGTACCGATCCGAAAAGTAAGCTCAGAATCACTCCACACCTTTTGTGCTTCTTCCTATGGACGACTAAAGGCTTCAGGTGCAATTGTTTTGACCCAAGTGCTCTTTAAATCCTATAAATACAATCCTATCTTCAATATAAAAGGGGTTCCTAACCTGATCTCTGTTGAAGCTCTGCTATTTATTCTTCACTCTTCTCCTACCAATCATCATTTAAGAGACAATTGAGATCCTCCCTTTGTTTTTAACAATGGTGGCTAGATCTAACTTAAAGAAGAATCATATTGTAATCCAAACTCTCTTGTAACAGAAGTTGATCAATAAAAGCTATAAAGTGGATGTAGGCTTCATTAACAGCCAAACCACTATGAAAATCTCTCATCTCTTTACTTTTCCTGCAATTTACTATTGCTTTTTCTATTTTATTTGCCATGATAAAAAGGACTGGTGCTTTCACGCTTAATCCAGGGAGTTGATCCATTTTTTGGGTTAACACCAACACATAATCATATAATGACACAAAGTCATACTAGCGTCTCTACTAGTCCAAACAACTAAACATTCATGTCTAATCATGTATGTCAAAACAAATCAGGATAGAGATTTATAATCTTATCCTCTATCTCCTGTTAATTTTCTTCTGAGCAAAAGTAGACTTCAATCGGAATTAGAAGATTAAAACAGGGACGAAACTACTTAATAATTGGCAAGCACACTCAGATGAAGCAATGAAATAGCTTAGGAAAATCTCAAGCAAAAATACACAGAGGAAACAAGTGGGTACCGACATGTTTTGTATCGACAAGTTTTGTAATGACTTATTTTGGACGACTTTTTTGAGCCCATATTCCTCCACTCCGACTTCACACGAGTTATGATCTACCTTTCCTTTATGCGCCTTAGTGATTTTCAAGGATTTGACGAGCTATTGCATAGATTGAAGAGAATAAATTGAAGGAAGCACGATAACTCAAGCGATGAAGAAACGATCACCAAATTTAACCAACCATTGAAGAAAACAACATGGAACATAACAAAATGAAGCTAGAAAAAGGATGCAATAATGTTCGAAGGGATTCGAACTAAGGAAACATGTCGGCACTGACATGTTTAAGTTGGTAATGACATGTTTGGTTAACTCGGCAGCTCTACAACTTGGCGCATGACTTTAGGTCGATTTCTAAACTGATCCAGGTGGACTTCTGATCCAACACGACTGTTTCTCCTATAAATACAAGCCTAGCTATAACTGAAAGAGGGTCTAATTTCTCAACCATTGGAGACTTCTTCTCCTTCTTCACATCTTATCTCTCCTCCATTAAAGTAATCTAGGAAGCCACTGTTTGCTACTCTAGGACTTAAATCAACAAATCTCTACTACTAGTGACTCTCAAACTCTCTAGGAACATCATCTTAAATTTGAGATCCACTAGATTGTGGTCAGATCTGATAAAATTAGTTGTAATCCGAAGAGAGTATAGCTAATAAAAAGGATGAAAGTGGACGTTGGCTAGAGATTACGCCGAACCACTATAAAATTTTTGTGTCTCCATTTACTTTCTCTGCTTTTTCCTTTTCTATTAATAGAAATGGTGCTTTCACCTGATTTTTGGATGTCAATCCATTTTTTGGTTAACATTTTGGTGCTTTCATTGAGAACAAAAGAACTAGATTCGAAGACTTGAAGCTTGAATATGAGATTTGGAGAAGATGAAGAGGCCTAACATAGATCTAAGGTTGGAGGAAGCCAATCAGAGCATGGAGAATGGCAAAAGGTGTCTTAAATTCTCATCAATCAATCTTTGTGACTAGAGAAGAGATGGAGAAAATTATGAAGGAGATGCAAGATGGATTAATGACTCGACAATAGGAAATCCTTGAGAGAATTTTCTAACTGATAGGACAACGAGGAATAGCTAGGACTACTAGAATTCAGAGCCAAGGGCAAGGAGCTAATGTAGGGGCATCTGGACTTAGATCGGAGCAAGTTGGAACAATGCCCCCACAAAAAAACAGCTCGATACCGACCCAAATCAACTCGGTAACGAGAGAACTATACTAGGGCATAATGTTAGTGTGACTGTTGGGATACCGGTAATGGATAATGTTGGAGCTAGAAATGCGAATCAAAACACGATAGATTAAAGACCTGAGGAATATGTGCTAGAGTTTCCCCATAGGTATGGAGGATAGAACGAGATGGAGGTGCAAATCAAAATGCTAATGTACAGACATAGGAGTACGTGCCAGAGTATGTGCCGGAGTTCGCACATAGAAGCAGGGGACAGAATATCACTATTAGATAAAGACCTTCATTGGACGGTGAAAACCGAATTGCTAAATTCGGAAGAAGAATAGTTAGAGTTGGACCCCCGGATTAGAGCTTAGGGGACGTAAATAGGAATCCATTCACTTATAATATTCGGAATGTGATGAATCCTCTTGATTTTAAACTTTCGACGCTAGCGATGTACAATGGAAAGTCGAATCCGACGGTTCATCTGATGAGAAACATCTGACATTTGGAGGTGGCTGTTGCTTCAAAGGAGGTTATGGGATGGTGCATCCCGTTATATCTAACAGATTTAGTGATGATGTGGTTTAGGCAGTTGGAGAATAAGTCCATAAGCACATTGACCAAATTGGTGAGCAGATTCTTAAGACAGTTCAGAGTTCATGTCTCACAACTAAAGAATGTGATGATCCTATCAAGCATGAAGAAAAGGCCCAAAGAGACATTGAGAAGCTATTTAACAAGAATCAGTATGGCAGCTTCTGTAGTTGATAATTTGGATCCATCTATAATATTAATGGTGGTAGTATCTGGAATCGCAAGCAAGACCGACTTTAAGGTTGCTCTGGAAAGGGATCCACCGATGGATCTTGTTGAATTCTACCATGATGCTAAGAGATTTTAGCATTAGGAAGATGCCAAAGCTGAGGATGTTGAAATTAATGTTGTGGATGATAGAGGACTGTCCAGAATGGGAAATAGAAAAGACAAAGGAAAAAGAAGAGCCGATGATGACTTTGGGGAATGGAAACGACAAAGGAGGGAGTCGATTTCTCTTCCTTCATTGATCTAACAGAGACCCCAAAGGGGATATATCTTGACACTAGGGGCAGATCCCCTATCGGAATCCTACTAGAAGAGAGCCCACTGATCGGGAGAAAAGATTTGGAAAGTTTTGCATTTTCCATGAGCTTGAAGGACATGAAACGAAGGAGTGCTGACATCTTCCTGACCTGATAGAAGAATTGGTTCAAAGCAACCAGCTGCAGCAGTATGTAAGAAATCGAACTGGGATGTTGTAGTCGGAGCAACCACCATCTGTAGCAAATGCATTAAGAAACAACTAGGGATCTGGTTCGAGAATCGACATCCCATGATCGGGAGTCAGGTTCGACTCCCTTGCTTTGCTTTTTCTTTCTTTGAATAACTAGGATAACAATAACCTCAGACTGCTTACATGCATATGAGACCCAAATTGGTCTCTAGGCACACTTTGAGTCGAATGTCTAGGACAACTATTTAGGACAATAATAACCTCAAACCTCTTACATGTGTATGGAAATTAGATTGGTCGTAGGCATGCTTTGAGTCGGATGTCTGGGATGGATAATTAAGACTTCTGCTTATTTGCTTTGATTTGAATATTTGATTTTTGGAGAATCCACATTGAATGTGATGACCGATGTTGTTCGCTTTAAGTTCCGTTTGGAGAGATGGGATAGGAGTGCAATGTGCAAGTCCCCTCGTTGGAGTCGAGCGGATGGACTTGTACGATATTGATCGCTTTAAGTCGCGTCCGGAGAGATGGGATCAGAGTGTAGTGTGCAAGCTCCCTTGCTGGAAAGCAAGTGGATGGGCTTGTATAAAAAATAAGTCCCCTTACCAGAGTGAGTGGATGGCTTGCTTGGTTGTTTAGTTCCTTTGCCGAAGAGCAAGCGGATTCAGCAAGGACTCAGAGAGATCAAACCCCTAGATTGGGCGTTGAACTATCTAGAGAGATCAAACCTAAGATTGGAAGTTAAATGGTCTAAGAGATCGAATATTAGATTGGATCATGAACGATTTGGAGAGATTCATGTTAAATTGTATGTAAAATGGTTCGGATAGATCGAACCTTAGAACGGTTACAGATTTGATAAAAGGATTTGAGTGCCAGGTACTTAGAATAAAACTGATAATTTTTGGATGAACACGAGATTATTTTTTATGTGATGTAATAACGCCGGACGAAATCGGAATGATTATTATGTATGAACAACACTTAAGCAAGGGCTAGAGTCCTTAAGCTATAACGGGTTTGGAATAACCTGTGATTTGCAAGAGAATCCGAAGGAACTTGATGATTCACCAAGACAAAGGTGAAGATCAACGGATAGCCGGAGAGCTCAACTATCGAAGACTGATTACTGAAACTTGTTCTTGAGCAAAGAACACCTTACATTCGAAATGCGTAATTTAGGAGGGCAAGTGTTAACCTGCTTTTGAGCCAAACCAAACTTCAATCGGACTTAGAAAATTAAAACGAGAACCAAATGACTTGAAAATTGGCAAACAAACTTAGATGAAGCAAGGAAATAGCTTGGGAAAATTTCAACCAAAAATATAGTATGGAAACAAGTGGGCACTGACATATTTTTTACCGACTTGTTTTGGACAACTTGTTTTGAGCCCTTATTCCTCCACTCCAACTTCACACGAGTTACGACCTACCTTTGCCATATGTTTCTAAGTGATTTTCAAGGATTTTACGAACTATTTCATGGATCGAAGAGACTACATTGAAGAAAGCATGGTAACTCAAGTGATAAAGGAACGATCACCAAAATCAACCAACCATCGAAGAAAACAACATGGAACACAAACAAATGAAGTTAGAAAAAGGATGCAAGAAAGTCCAAAGGGAATCAAACTAAGGTAACATGTCGGTACTGACATTTTGGTTAACTCATCAAGCTCTACAACTTGGCCCACGACTTTGGGCCGATGTGTAGACTCTGCTCTTGGTGGACTTCTAACCCAACACGACTGTTTCCCCTATAAATACAAGCCTAGTTACAACAAAAAGAGGGTCTGACCTCTGTGCCATTGGAGACTTATTCTCCTTCTTCACATCTTATCCCTCCTCCATTAAAGTAACTTAGGAAGCCACTGTTTGCTACTCTAAGACTTAAATCAGCAAATCTCTAGTACTAGTGACTCTCAAACTATATAAGAACATCATTGTATATCTGAGATCCACTAGATTATGGTCAGATTTGATAAAATTGGTTATAATCCAGAGAGAGAACAAGTAATAAAAGGGACTAAAGTGGATGTAGGCTGGAGATTAAGCAGAACCACTATAAAAATTCTTGTGTCTTCATTTACTTTCTCTGCATTTTTCCTTTACTCTTAATAGAACTGGTGCTTTCACCTAATTTCTTGGTGTTGATCCGTTTTTTGGGTTAACACCTCCTAAGTACAATCATCGCCATCGTCACCCCACTGGATGCGAACATGATTGATGACTTTATTTCTTAATTCTTTCGTACCATAACCTACTATTTACTTTGGTCCTCTAACAATAGTCAAATCTGGCTCTACAGATAATTCCTCGATTGCCCTCGGTCTACTAAGAAATTTGGGGCTTGCACGCATTTCCTTAAGTGTGAGATGTGAAAGAAATTATGCACACCCGCTAAACTACTTGGTAATCCGACTCGATAAGCGAGCTTACCAATTTTCTCAATCATTAGGAACGGTCCTACATATCTAGGTGCCAATTTTACCATCTTCCCAAAGTGCATAACTCCTCTATTCGGAGAAACCTTCACAAATAGATAGTATCCCACCACAAACTCAAGCTCTTTTCTCCTCTTATTGCATAACTCTTCTACATTGACCGCACTATCTTTGTAACGACCCGCACTTTTGACCAAATTAAAATGTGCAAATTTAATTGTAAGTTGAATAGATTTGAATAAGAATAAAAATTTTAATAATGAAATTAGATATGAACTGAATAGGAACCTAATAAAACTTGAAATAAAACAATGTGAATGAAATTAAACAATAGTTTCGAATATGAAAATGACACTTAAATTATTTATATTAAAATAATCGGACTTGAATAAGCTGTTGGTTTATCTAATTGAAATTAAATTGTAGTTATTGACTAGAAAGTAATTTGGAGTTCAACTTTTATTGTAACTCATTTAGGGAATAGACTAGTTGAGTTTAATATAGGAACTTAGACAAATAGTTGATTGATTTCCAACTAGGTTTATAATTAAGTAAGTTAATTTATTTAATAATTGAAACTTTGTAAATTTAGTTTATAAAGTTAAATTTGATATATTACAATGGTTTAATTGTGAATAATTGGATTCTCTTAAAAAAGGTTTAATATTGAATTAGGATTTATTGACATTGAAGCTGAGTTAAATAGTTAAGTGGATTCCGACTTAGTTTATAACTAAATGAATTTATTTATTTAAGCTTCGAAAGGGTTAAGTCTTAAAGTAAAGTTGGTTGTGTTATAAAAATTTAGAACTTGAAGACGATTGTTTTCTTAAATGATTAACATTAAAATTAGTTTGATAAATGTAATCGAATAATCGATGTTAATAATATTGAAAGCGGAAATTGGATTTAAACCAAATTGAATGAAAATAAGGTTATTAAATATTTGATATGGAATTTGGAAATGAAAATATAGTTGTTTATTTAATTTGACTTAAATTGTATATTTCTAAGTGTAAATTTAGTTTTATTTAAATTATCGGATTTTTGACGTAAACTGTATACTGATTTGATTTTAAATTTGATAAATGATTTTGTCTGAATATAGAATGAATGTACAGTGGAATTAACAGTTGTTTATAACTTTATACGAATAAGTGATTATTTAGATGTTTCAAAGATTCAATTTGAATTAAAATTCCAGTATATTATTATTTGAATAATTGAAATTTTTGAATTGTTGAATATGCAATATAATATGAATGAAACTGATTTCATAATTTTTATAAATTATATTTGAGTTAGAACGAAGATTTTGAAGTTTGAAATTTAATTGAAAATGAATAAATTGGAAAACTGAAATGTTATTATTTAATTTACATGTTAAAATAGTCATTTTGCAAACGATCTCGGATTTCGACGAAACTAGTTTCATCGGATCCGTAGCGGTAAATTATTGTAAGTTTTCAAGTTTCGTATCGATCAGACTTGACGTTTGATCGTACGGACTTGAAACGCGTCGAAATAAATTAAGTTGAATTTGAATTGAAATAAGTTGAATTTGACATAACTTTTGAATACGATGGAATTAGGCCACGAAACCTTTTCCATTGGATTCAGAAATATTTAAAACGTCTAGTTTGATATATAGGTTGTCATAGTTTAATTTTGAACTGAAAAATTTGATTTTGGGTTGGTACGGACCATACGAGACAAATTAAACGTACAACTTATATTGTTATTTTATTTCTCATTGAGCCTAGCCCATTTCAATCCCTAGCCTTAACCCTAGCCGCCTCTCTTCTGTTTCTCAGTTTTGTACGTACGTTCTTCTTTCTCCTTCCTCCTCAAACGGCAGAAACAATCGATATCCAAATATCAATGAAAATTCAATCTCCTCCAAAAATTCCGAAAAAAATATGTAAATTTAATTCTCGTTGTTACGAAGCTACTGCAATTGTCCGTTTTCAAAAAGAGTGCATCGTTTGTTCAGAAATCACGGTCAAAGCTCTGAAATTCGAAAACCATATAAATCAATTTGGGGGTTTTCAATCCGATCGACGATTGGCGATGTTTTCAACATGGAACTTGTAGTGCTCGAGCATACGAACCCAACGGTGGTTTCAATTTGGTGAATGGTGGTCTGTAGCTCTCGAATTTCGTGAATTAGGGTCCGAAACCCCTATGGCTGGTGGCGGCGGCGGCGACCACCGGAGAAGGCCGGATTTTGGCCATGGGTGCGGCCGGGGTGCGGCCGGGGTGCGGCCGGGGTGTGGCATCGTGGTGGTGGAGTCGCTGGTGGCGCAGGTGGCGTACGCGGCCAGAATCGATGGTCAAAGGCGGAAGTCAAGGTAGGAGCGGCTACGGGTTCAAGACCTGGTTCGAAGGAAGGCAAACGCGTGAATGCCTGGAGTTGCAGAAGCTTGCTGACGTGGAGCCAAAGGTTTCGATTTAGGTATATATTTTTTTTAAAATTCAAATATTCAAACGTTAATAACTTCGTCATACGAACTCCGATTTAAACGATTTTTTTTTGTGTTAGGATCGTAATTAAATTGCGAACATTTTTGGTGCTGGTTTGGACAGATTCCGAGGCCGTCGAAATTTGAGCCAAAATTCGAATATCAATTCGAATCGAGACAAAAAGGTGAGTGTTTTACGCTCACATTTGACTAAATTTTTTTATGTTAGTTAAATAAAAATTCCTGTGATAATATGTTTGCGTTGTTTGATGGTTGAAATTGGTTGTTATCTCGTACTATAAATTATATGATTTAAATTGCTCGTTAAATTAAATTTAACTGTTAGGTTAGAATTTAAATTTTATTGCCAATTTAAAACCCCGACACCCCTGAATAGTAAATTACTGTGATATTATGACTGTTTGGATTGATTGTTGTGACTGATGATTTATTTGATATATTGGACATATGCGGATGCCTTACATTGATTATTCTTGATATTTACCCACTGATAAGATTGTTGTTGATTTGTCGATAAATCCCCATCATTACCCTAGATGTTACGGGCATCAAATTAACTGGGATTAATCGTTTAAGGAATAAAAATTGAAATAATAAGAATTTCACTTGGCCATAGGATAGAAAATTTTATACAGACACCGATTGGATAAATTTAATGTTTTCAACATTGAAATTTGGTTTAATTGAATTTGTTTAAAAGAGATAAATGAATTTGGATTTTTGAAACTAAAACTTGAATTAGAAACCGTTGGAAATAAAACTGAAAGTAAAATTTAAATTAAGTATGATTTGAATTTAATGAAAGGAATTGTGAATTTAGATTGAACATACTTTATTAAATGGTATAAATTTAAATGATCAATAACTGAAATTTGAATTCGAAATTTTGTATATATATCAAATGTTCAAATGAAAGTTTAAGTTGAAGTTAACTAATCTAATTGAACCATTTGAATCGAGTTGGATCGTGGAAATTTGATTGAAATTTATTTGAACTGAATGAAGATTTATCTAAAAATATAAACTTGAACTTTGACTTGAATTAACTGAGAATTGAAATGAATTTGAAAGGAATCGAGATATTTGGAAATTTAACTGGTTTGACTTGGGAAGGTATTTTAAACAAATTATTTTAGTATAACTATTTCAAATTTATTTTATTTATTCAAACTAATTTGTTTTCTCAAACTATTTACTTTATAAACCATTTTATTTGTAAACTATTTTCTATTAAACTAATACAATTATTTATTTTATAAACCATATGTTTTCTTAAATTATTAAACCAGTTAAAGGGAATAAAGGTTATGTTTAAATCCTTGATTTAAATGCGAATTGGATTAATGGAAATTTAATAAAATTTAAAAATTCAAATGAAGTTTTGAAGTAAACGATTTTGAAATGAATTGACTTATCGAAAAATTTGGCTTTGGAAAAAATGATATGATATTTGAAATGGTTTTGTTTCCGAAACAAATACGAGATTTGATTTTAAAATGATGAATTGTTTTCGAAACATAATAAAACCAATCGGTGTAATAAATACGTAGTTATTAAAGAGACCGGGATCGGATATGGGCATACTCTCTGTCGATACCGAAACCACTTTAATAACTAATATGCGCGAAGTGTTGATCCAGAATGAAGTGGATGGTTTTGATTCGTGTTGACTGAAGAAAGAGAACGATGATGGATAGCCTTGACACTTGTGTCAAATTGGAAATGACTAAAACAGGAGCCATGCCAGGCCAATGGAGGATTAGCTACCTCAAGTGGACACACTTCTTCGAACTACTCATTACTTGTTGTTGATTGGTGCACCCTTGATTTTGGGAGTGTCGTTTCACGGCGTTGCGGGCGCTGCGGCATTGCGTTCTCACCAGTCCGGATCAGGCAAACAGTAGTATCACTACCTTGGGTATTGCCTCATGTACCTTGTCATACTGTTTATCCTATCGCGACCACTACGATTTGTTTTGTGTTATACCTATGGGGTACCCTCTGATAACCACTAGTTTACGGTGGGGTTTACGGTGCTGTATAGACTATGGCATTATAAAAGGTGTTAAGGGGTGAATGGGCACTCGCTTAACGCTAGTTTGATATCTTACCTTACTGATTAGACCCTAGTGTATATAGCGTATATTACTATGTAGTAGATAGTTTAACGGATCCTTGGGAGATGGAAAAACCCGTAACATCTCTTAAGTTATTGTATTCATATTTATCCATTTCGATTTAACTGACATAAGATATTTTAGTCCTGACTCGAGTGTTTTGTTTTTCATTACGCTCGGGTCAGCCTGAGCATTTCAATTTAGGTTGAAGGCTATTCTGGAGGACGTAGACGAAGATTTAGTATATCCTACTATTATTATATTCATACACTGTATTATGTTCCGCTGCATTGTTGTATTCTTTGTATGTATTGTAACTCTGATTTATGTTGTATAATAATATTCAAATATTTTAGTTAACAGCTTCATGAACTGTTATTTTATTATTATACTTTATCCTTCCGCTGCGAGATTCTGTGTTTGTTCTATTCTTCCTATTTTTTTCTTTTCTTATTTACCCCATAACTATCTGCCCAAAAGGCGGGTTGTTACACTTGGTATCAGAGCTTTGGTTTAGATTACCTGAGCTCTAGTGGGAAATAACTCGTTGAAATAGGGTTGAAACCTATGAATGAGTTTGAGTGTATATGAGAGAGCGTACTTGTTATTTGCTATAAAATGGTTTTATATTGTGTTGATTTGTTTCGTTGAGTATTTATAAATTCTGGTCGGTACATGGGACGCCATGGCATCGATAGGGATTTCTAAACACTTGAATAGGACAAACTGACATAATATCGTTTGAATTATATTTTATATAAATATTATTATGAATATATAAATTTTGATTGTATTGGTTGGTAGGAGATGATAATATTAGATTATCGTCGTCAATTGGTTGATTTGTCAATATTTCTAAATTATTGACAAATGAAAAAAAATGAATTTGGGAAATATAATTGAAAATGGAATTAAATGAATATGATTTTGGATTTGAGAATATAAATTCCAATGTTTGAAATTTGTTGCAAATTGTTTGAAAATAATATACATATTATATGAAAGAACTCGAATAGGAAAGATTTTAAATGACTTTGAAATGAAATAAGTGATGTATGCCCCACTTGACGTTTGGAAAATAAGTTTCGGTAATGAGTGCACGCATTATCGACGTTTATTTTTCAAGAGTCCGAGTGGGGGAGACCACTCAATGTTTTCTGTACTCTTCGAATAAACTAGAAATTGAAATTTTTCTAAAATATGAAATAGAATTTAAAGGTTAAAATGAAAATTTAAATTGTAATAGTAAACCTTAATGTGATAAATAATAAATTGAAGATTTATTAAATAAGCTCAACACTAGAATTTAATGAAAATAAGTTGTATATTATCAACTGCACTAAATTTGCATAACCATAACTTACCTAATATTTAAAAGTTTAAAATGCATATTTTGATAAGTAAGTAAATAATATACAAGTATGATAGTGTAAATAAAATGTGAAGATCAAATTGATAGTTGCAAATATAAAAGAAATTCAAATTGAAAAATGAATAATATATACTTGGTTGATGGTATGAAATTTAATTTGAACAAGCAAAATTATTGAATTAAATCAATGAGGAAAACAAGTAAAGTGAATTATGGAATTTGATATAATTCAAACAAAGTAAATGAATTGAGTAAACTTGATTTGTTTGGAAATGAATAAACCAATTGAGACAAATAAAAGAAATTGATTGACTTGGTGGTAAATTTGGTATGGACGTTAATGTTGTTATGCTTTGGTTGTAGATGGATGTTAGGTGAGTAAATATGATTCATAATGTTATGGAATTGAATAAATGGAATAAAAATTTAAGTAATTAAATTCAATTTGAAGTAAGGTGATGTTGAATATAATTGTATTCAATTTAATTTGAAGAAAAATTGTCTTGAGTTCAATGTGGATGTAATAAAGTGAATAAACCGGAAATCAAATTTAATGTAAACAAATTTCATAAAAATATAATAGAAATTAACAACTTTGTGTTAATGCTTGATTTTCTGGAAATTTTAAATTGGATAGTTTGTATTTGTAATAGCAAACAAATGTGGAAATCTAAAATTGTCCGGTATGTGCTGAAACTAAAAGTACCATAACTTTTACATGAATAATCGGAATTTGATGATCTTAGACTGTTCGGAAAGCTTAGAATCTGTAGCACGACTTTTGTTTAGAGTATGTCAGAAAATTCATTCGTTTACTAGGTTAAAATTGTAAATGTCTATCGCTATCCTGTGTAAGAATAAGCAAAACCAATAGCATTTGATCTTAGTATTTATGACATAACTTTTTACTGGTTTATCGGATTTCCATGATCTTGTACTTTCTGGAAACCTCAGAACCTATGCTCCAACTTTTGTTTTAGAAGCCTTGCATTTTACTGAAGTTTAGAAGGTCGAAAGTGTGCGTGAAGGTCGCTGCCCTGCACGGACCTGAAACGTATTCTCGTAGTAAAACGGCCGTAACTTTTGAACGGATAGTCCGAATTAGACGATTTTGGACATTCCGGAAACCATGAAACAAATTCCACAACTTTCATTTTGATTACCTTGCAAAATTATGTCGTTCATCTAGCTAAAAACTATGTTCTACTCGCTGTCCAGAATTTTGATATTTCAGTTTTGAAGTTAAAGATGTTATATACGTGTGTATATGCTAAGTATATTGATATATATTCATTTGCACGGTTCTAACTTGGTTGTTGAGTATTTTAGTAGGTAGAAAAGAATTGCGCTCGACTACCGAAACCCGTTTCTGCGCTAAACGCAAAATGTAAGTAAAAATTTGCTAGTAAACGCTAATAAAGGTACGTATTCGGATTATTTATCGTATTTGGGTTATATATATATTGTTTTTCCCCATATTTGGGATGCCTCATTTTTGAATGAGATGTATATTGATTATATTTGTTATATTTGTATGGGAAATATTTTCCCGATCGAACAGCGCAAAGGAGATGCTGCCGAAATTTTTCGTAAATCCGAGTGTTAGAAAATTTTTGAAACTTTAAAACCTATAATCTATTTCTAAATGTTAATAAGGTTTATAGGTATATAAGATGATAATAATTACTACCTCGTTCCTTTTCGCGGACGAAAAGTTTTGAGTGGGGGAGAATGAAACGACCCGCACTTTTGACCAAATTAAAATGTGCAAATTTAATTGTAAGTTGAATAGATTTGAATAAGAATAAAAATTTTAATAATGAAATTAGATATGAACTGAATAGGAACCTAATAAAACTTGAAATAAAACAATGTGAATGAAATTAAACAATAGTTTCGAATATGAAAACGACACTTAAATTATTTATATTAAAATAATCGGACTTGAATAAGTTGTTGGTGTTGGGTGAATTCTCACCACCGGACCAGCCACCCTCCAAACTAAAGCTCCACCGGTCCACTTCCAAGCAACACTGAACCAGAGTGTCTACCGAACCAACTTGCCTCCCACCTCGTTGCCGAACCAAGCCCTTCACCGGACCAGAACCACCGAACCAACTCCAACCGCCGAACTAAGCTTTTCACCGGACCAGAACCACCGAACCACTCATCACCACTCTTCACCGGACCAGAACCACCGAACCAACTCCTACCCCAACCATCTTCGAACCAAGTAATGCCGAACCAAAGTAATGCCGAACCAAAGCAATGCCGAACCAACGCTACCAGGCCCGACCACACCAGCCCAGGCCCACCAGCAACTATATACATCCAAGACCCCTGCCTCCTGCCTCACTCTATAAATAGAGGGGTAGGGGTACCTCAATGGGGGACAAGTTTGAGAGCTCAAACACGGAGAGAACTTTCAAATAACTTTCTTTTACTTGTATCAAAGCTTTGTACTTGTAATCAAAACGAGAGAAGAGAAATAACATATAAAGTGGACGTAGGCACATTCTGGCTGAACCACTATAAATCTGTGTGTCTTTTTTACAGTTTAGCCCCTGCTTTTCATATATTTGCATAAATCTCCAAAATCACTAAGAACAACATAAGATCTACTAAATCATACGACTTTGAGGTGTTTATCCATTTTTTGTGCAAACATTTTTGGTGCTTTCATTGAGAGCTAGAAGCTCGAAGCTTCAGCTTCTTCCACTTAACCTTTATCCTAACAGCATCATCCACTATTCGGAAAACATGCCTCCCAAGCAGAAGAAAGATGTTAACAAAGGAAAAAATATCGCATCCAGCAGTCTTCCAGATCCAGCTGTCACGAATCAAGTAAATCGTCCTCCTCCAGCAGCAGTAACAAATGAAGGACAGTCTAACCCAACCACTCCTGCCACAGAACAGCCTGCAGCAATTACTAGGGCAGATCTAGACAAGGTTGTGATTGAAGTAACTAATCGCTTCACGTCCCAACAGGAAGCCTTGGTGGACCATCTCATGTCACGCTTAAGGGATGCTGAAGAGTCCAACCACAACACTGAATCATGGGGCGAGTCCCAGTCTGGAGGGTCTCGAAGACAACAAAGATCTTCCTTCTTCGAAGAAGCTAACGGCAGAAGCAGCCATGGTAGGAGTCGAGATCAAGCACAACCCGAAGTTAGGCCTGAAGAAACGCTTGGAACCGAACCCCACGGGGGAGGTACAGGGCGAAGGTCAACTGTAGCTGAGCCTGTCATACTGCCTAACCACGGAAACGCCAGTGAACGGGGCCGAGCTAGAGTCCAGCCCGAAGTTGGACCCGAGGAAGTGCTTAGATCAGAACCCAGCAAGGGAAGATCAAGGCAAGGGCCAACTATGGCTGACCCTAGCATGCTCCCAGAAGACCAAAGGCAGCCACCGGAAAATATGAGGAATGATAGACGATACCATCCCTACAGATCATCTGGACGGGATCAATCCCACAGGACAGAGCCAAGTTCGTTTCTATCTGCTCCAAATTCTGATGAAAGGATGGCACGCTTATTCAGAGAGTGCGTCCAACGGGAGTAAAGAGATCGAGGGATAGGCGCTAGGGTAACCAGCCCTTTCACCCGCAACATCGAAATTGCTATCACCCCCCGAGAATGGAAGATGCCAACAATGGAACCTTACAAAGGAACCTCCGACCCCGTTGTACACTTGCAGAGATACACACAACATATGCTCATGAGTGGAGCGACAGAGGGAGTACTGTGCAAATTCTTTCCACTCTTCTTAGCAGATCTCGCTACCTCCTGGTTCTGTCATCTACCTCAGGGATCCATCAGCTCGTGGGAAATGTTGAAAGAAAAGTTTATCAGTTAGTTCCGCATTCATGTGGAACAACCCAAGGATGCTTATTCCTTATCCAGCATCAAACAGAAACCTAGAGAGAAACTGCAGCAATACCTAACCCGATTCAATGCCGCAGCGGCCGCAGTCCAAGATGCCGATGAAAAGCTTATCCTAATGGCCCTCTGTAGTGGCGTGCATCCGGACACTAAGTTTGCTAGAAGATTGACAAAAGAGAAACCATCTACTTTACCCGATTTCTTCCATGAAGCCGGGAAATATATGAGGCTTGAGGATGCTGCCGTTGAGGGGCAGTCAGGACAACAAAATAAGGCAACTCACAGCAATGCCCCTGCTGTGGCAAGGGACGTTCGAAGGAATGATTCCAGAGACAATGCTGGGGGCAAGAAGGGAGAAAAGCGCCTATATCGGCCTGGACCGAGATTCGACACTTACACTCCTTTGAACGAGACCGTCGAAAATATCTTCCTTGCCACCCAAGGCGAAGTTAGATACAAACGCCCACCATACAAGAAGGAATCAGATAATGCGCAGAAGTCTGGAAAGTTCTGCCGCTTCCACGAATCTCATGGGCATGATACAATGAATGTCATCATCTTCGGGACTTGATTGAAGAACACATTAGAAGGAAGAAACTGGAACGCTATGTAAAAGGTCAGAACAGGATTCCAGCTCCTTCCAATGAGAACCCAAGGCTACCCTAACCGGAGTCCGGCAAAGGAAACCGCAACACTAGCGGATCTAGTCAAGAGAAGATAGTGGTCCATACCATCTCAGGAGGACCGCACGTCGCAGGCAAAAGCTGGAAAGAGATGGAAAGATATGGAAAGTCGCTTAGAGACAATAAAGACCGCGTCAATTCGGTTATAGAAGAACGCCACCCGAAACGGAAAGGAAGTGATTACATCACATTCGGTAGGCGTGACCTAGAAGGAAGGCAATACCCTCACATGGATCCCATGGTTATCTCTGCCCGGCTCGGACCCGCCGAAGTTTACCAAATTCTAGTAGACACTGGAAGCTCAGTAAATATCCTGTTCAAACATGCATTCGACAAAATGAGACTATCAATGAAGGATGTATCTCCCTGCGATAAACCACTACACGGTTTCACTGGGGACGCAAAGATGCCCCTCGGGCAACTGGACCTCTTTGTTGAAATTGGAAGCCATCCCCGCTCCGTTGTACGGAAACAGACGTTCATGCTAATAGAAAACCATTCGGCCTACAACGCCTTCTTAGGAAGGCCGGCCTTGTCTGACTTCCAAATTGTCCTAGCCCCATGGTGCCTGAAGATGAAATTTCCAACAGACAGCGGAGTAGGGGAAGTGGAAGGAGACTAGGACGTTGCTCGAGACTGCTATGTGACTGAACTTCGCAACAACCACAGGAAGGATAAACGGAAGGGTGTAGAGGTTGCCCTCTGCACAAAAAGTCTAGAAGCATAGCAATTAAAGAAGGCCCCTCCTCTTCGATATACCAGCGACCCTTTCAATGAATTAGACCCAAGGGACAAAGAGGAGGAGGCCACCGCCGAGCCTGCATAGGCTATGGAGTTTGTATCTGTAGACAAGCATGACTCGAGTAGACTATTGAAGATTGGGTCCCAACTAAAAGCAGAGTTGAAGGAGCAACTCATCGACTTTCTCCACCACAACTTGGATGTATTCGCATGGTCACACGCTGATATGACCGGAATCTCCCCCGACATAGCATGCCACGTACTAAACATTGATCCTACCAAGGCGCCCGTAAAACAAAGAAAGAGAAGTATGGGGGCAGAGCGATCAGAAGCCCTCGATGAAGAAGTAAAGAATCTACTTGCCAATGACTTCATGCGAGAAGCCATCTACCCGGAATGGATCGCTAACCCGGTACTGGTAAAGAAGGCTAATGGGAAGTGGCGGACATGCATTGACTTCTCCAACCTAAATGACGCCTGCCCAAAGGATTGCTTCCCACTTCCTCGAATCGACCAACTTGTAGACAGCACAGCCGAGCACGAGCTCCTATCTTTTATGGACGCATACTCAGGATATAACCAAATTCCTATGCATGCTCCCGATCAAGACCACACTAGTTTCATCACTGACCGGGGTTTATACTGCTATAAGGCGATGCCTTTCGGACTTAAAAATGCAGGAGCCACCTGCCAGCGCCTCGTCAACAAGATGTTTGCAGGGCTAATAGGGCAAACTATGGAAGTATATGTGGATGACATGCTGGTAAAGTCAAGGAAAGCCGACGATCACGTAAGCCACCTAGGCGAAATGTTTCAAGTACTTCACCAATATGGAATGAAGCTGAATCCTCTAAAGTGCTCCTTCGGAGTATCATCAGGAAAGTTTCTAGGATTCATCGTCCATGCCAGAAGAATTGAAGCAAACCCTGAACAAGTCCGAGCTCTGAAAGATATCAGATACCTTCTACCCGAAAGGAAATGCAAAGCCTAAATGGGAAGGTGGCCGCCCTGAGCAGATTCATCTCTAGAGCGACTGACAAATGCATCCCCTTCTTCGAAGCTCTAAAGAAAGAGAGAGGAAAATTCGAATGGACTGACGAATGCTTAACAGCTTTCCTTAGCTTAATCGAACACCTCCAGAGACCACCAGTACTCTCAACTTCGAACAAAGGCGAAGAGCTATACATATACCTTGCTGTGTCATCTCATGCTCTAAGCGCCGCATTGGTGAGAGAAGACAAACGCGCGCAGCGACCAATATACTTTGTGAGCAAGAGGTTTACAGGGGCGGAAGCCAGATATCCTAAACTTGAGAAACTAGCGTACTGTTTACTAATCACATCACGGAAACTGCGTCACTATTTCCAGTCCGATTCCATCAGAGTTCGGACCGATCAACCACTAAGGCAGGTACTCCATCGTCCCGACACTTCTGGGCGACTACTTAAATGGTGCATTGAACTAAGTCAATATGATATCACCTACCATCCTCGCACCGCCATCAAGGGACAAGCTTTGGCCGATTTCATTGCCGAATTCACTACCAACGAAGGTAAGGAGCAATTGGAAATAGCAGAAGACATCAAGTGGAATCTCTTTGTGGATGGTGCATCAAACGAACAAGGCTCGGGGGCAGGTGTGGTAATAATCACTCCCAGGGGAAATAAGCTGCACTATGCTATAAGGTTGGAATTCGCTGCCACCAACAACGATGCAGAGTATGAAGCAGTGATAGCCGGACTAGAACTTGCCATAGAAGTCGGAGTCAATTCTTTGTGTCTTCACAACGATTCTCAACTTATTGTTAATCAAATACTAGGAGAATTCCAAGCTCGAGGAGAACGACTCATAGCATATTTAAAGAAGACCAAGTTACTTCTCAGCCGATTGGACCACTACTTGATCAAACACATCCCTCGGGAAGAGAACCAAGAGGCTGACGAATTGGCAAAGCAAGCAAGTATGAGAGACATCGCCATATTCGGGGCGGTAACCATCTCAAAGCAACTGACCCCAAGTTTTGAGCAAGTGAATCTGATAGCTGCGACCGAAGAAGCAACTTGGATAACTCCCATCCGAGACTACCTACAAAATGGCACACTACCCAACGGGCGTAACGAAGTCAAGAAAATCTTGAGGAAAGCTTCTCGCTACACAATACAAGAAGACATCCTCTATCGGCGTGGATTCTCTAACCCGTTATTAAGGTGTGTCGCTGGAAGGGAAGCCAAGGAAATCTTATCCAACATTCATCAAGGAAGCTGCGGAGATCACACCGGAGGGCAAACATTAGCAAAAAAGATACTCCGATATGGATATTTCTGGCCCACCTTAAGCAAGGACGCCTTGGATTTCGTCAAAAAGTGTGACAGATGCCAGAAGTTTGCTAAGATTCCGCGGCTACCAACAACTGAAATTACTCAAATGACTAGCCCTTGGCCCTTCGCAATATGGGGAATTGACATAATCAGCAAACTACCAAGGCGGGGCCAAATATGCTATAGTGGCAGTCGACTATTTCACCAAATGGGTGGAAGCAGAACCCCTGAATAAAGTATCTTCTGCAAAAGTTATTAATTTCTTGATCAAAAATGTTCTGTGCAGGTACAGAGTCCCATTCAAAATCATATCAGACAATGGACTTCAATTTGACAGCGAGGAATTCGCCAACTGGTGCTAAGAGCATGGAATTCACAAAAGCTTCTCATCCGTAGCGTATCCCCAGGCAAACGGACAAGTCAAAGCCGTCAACAAAATTCTGAAAACTCTAATCAAAAAGAAACTCGAAAAGTCAAAGGGCGCTTGGGTGGATGAACTCCCTACGGCACTGTGGGCTTATCGCACATCTTTCAGAACATCAACAGGGCATACTCCTTTCTCTTTGGCATACGGATCGAAGGCTATGCTCCCAGTTGAAACCATCGTGCCTTCCCACCATAGGATCCACTGTAACCCAGAAGAGAACGAAGAACTCCTTCACATGTCTTTGGATCTAATTGAGGAGAGAAGAAATGATGCAGTCCTCAAAGCAGCAGCCCACAAGCAAAAAGTGACAGCACAATACAACTCCAAAGTCAAGCATCGTACCTTACAAGAAGGGGATCTTGTCCTCAAGCGAATCTTCCCTCGCCCCGGAGCACTAGATCCAATCGGGGATGGACCATATGTAATTCATAAAGATCTCCACAATGGAGCTTATATTTTGTCAACAGTGGACGGGGAGGTGTTCCAGAGGGCATGGAACATCCAACACCTTCGTCGATACTTTACTTAACTTGCACTGCCCATATAAAGCGAATTAACAAAGAGAATCAGTGGACGTAGACATTTTCGTGTCGAACCACTTTAAAAAAACCTTGTCTCTTTTTTAACTTGTTCCTTTATATCTTGGCTGCTTGTTAACTTTATCCTTTTCTGTTGAACAAAATCCTGTGCAAATAGCATTTCCATTCAAGGCGCTCCACAGCGCGACTTCTCCTGGACAAGACCTAACAGGTACTATACGAATCTATGCCCTCGCCAATGAGACACTTTTGCTCCGGCATCCCTTTGTTGCGGGTTAACTCATTGCTCGCGACGGCCCTCAAAGCCAACTGTAATGAGCCGATTATAAGCCACCGAGAAGGCCGACTATAGCCGAGGCAGCTCATTACGGCGTTCGGCTCGCCGGCAACTGTAAACCGACTATAAGCCCCAACATAAGGTGTGGCCAGCCAGGGGCAGTTCACGGTTGACGATCGGCACCCACGCTAGCCGGCCACAGTAAATCGAATAATACCCACGATTACGGGCCATAATGGCCCGGGTAGTTACTGTGCGTGATCTCGGCTCCGATGTGTCTTAAGTGCGGTTGTGGTAAAAAAGAATTAACTCCCCGCGGAGGCGTAAGATGGGTGACAAATGTCTCCAAGACCCACAGCTAGGGAAAGTAACTACAAAGCCTGTTTTCCACGAACTTAAGCACATCGAAGGCCTTCCGTGATTGGAAGTTTTACTATTTCTCATATTTCAATTTTATTTGAAAAACTTTTCTCCTACCCTCTATAACAATCCCTAAAGTACAGGACACGAAATAGGAGACATTCGCTAATGGGAGTCAGAACCCACAACGGGACACTAGGCCGCATTCCATACTCAGTCACACAAGACATTCGAAACTGCCATCTACAATTAGAACATGAAAGGCGGTATTTTCTTCTTTTGTGTACAAATACATGGCTATAATTTATTCATACATCACATTAGCATTGCAAGGCATGAAATTATGTTTTAAGCAAGAACTTGACATCAAACACAACTGAATTACAAGCATATGCATAGCTATATTTCTCATACAACATGGAAAAATAACAAAAGCATTCAAATACGACAGAATCGGCTTAAGTTTAAAAATTACATGCCAAAGATAATGTTGTTTATTACAAGTAACATAATTACGACCTAAAAGTTACGTTACTATTTTGAGACTAACATATACAACAATGTTCAGTAAGCAAAAAGATATCCAGATCAAGTCAAGGAGCCGGCTGCATCGGAGCTTTACCCTTATCCTGTTGACCGCCTATCCGATCAAGGAAAGAATTCATTAGTGATAAGCAACCAAGTTAACGGAAAGACTAAAGGGGAGGACTTACCAGCATCTGCTCCTTGATCGTCTTGATCATCATCTTCTACTTGCACACCTACCTCCTTCCACCGGCAACAGCATAAGCGTTCTGTCAATCCCAAAAGAGCGAGAAATAGCATCGAGCTGCTCATCTTTGAGGGAGCTAGGAAAGCAGTCAGGCGGTGAGTTCAGGAGCTCTTGAGGACCATACCCGTCTACTAGCGATCTCGGGGTTGGGCCCATGTCGTTCTGGATTCTGCTGAACTGGGGGCACGACGGGAGATTCTCTTCTATCCGTAGTTTTCTTCTTGTCAGAATGGGTTTCCACTTTGTGAGACATTTATCTGCAGACACAAGAAAGTATATCGTTAAGACACGTAAACTATGTAATCTAGAGTTTCACTAGTGATTCAGGTATAAAATTCCATCCGGTAGAGGGTCCATTCAACACTCGGAATCACCGAATTCATTCAGTAAATTCCAACCAAAAGCTCATTCGGCATTCCAAAATGAAAGCTCATTCGGCATTCCTAAATGAAAGCTCATTCAGCATTCCAATATGAAAGTTCATTCGGTATTCGAACCCCTTTATCCATTCGGTAGTCTAGCCCTAGAAGTTCGTTCGGCAGAAACAAACTCACCTGGATCGGCAGTTAAGTAGGGTTCGGTACTCAGTTGATTCGGTCAAGCTTGATTCTGCACTTAGTGGTTCGGCTATCTCACTCGGTAAGGAATGACGAAGGCTTAACACCTCTACTTATAGGCAAATGAAAGACACCGGACCAACTGGACCGGCACTCAGGGACCGAATGAAGATGACCAAGAAACAAAGTAAGCCGTATGCCAGCATACGCCCCACTTTGGGGGGCAAATGTTGGGTGAATTCTCACCACCGGACCAGCCACCCTCCAAACTAAAGCTCCACCGGTCCACTTCCAAGCAACACCGAACCAGAGTGTCTACCGAACCAACTTGCCTCCCACCTCGTTGCCGAACCAAGCCCTTCACCGGACCAGAACCACCGAACCAACTCCAACCGCCGAACCAAGCTCCTCACCGGACCAGAACCACCGAACCACTCATCACCACTCTTCACCGGACCAGAACCACCGAACCAACTCCTACCCCAACCATCTTCGAACCAAGTAATGCCGAACCAAAGTAATGCCGAACCAAAGCAATGCCGAACCAACGCTACCAGGCCCGACCACACCAGCCCAGGCCCACCAGCAACTATATACATCCAAGACCCCTGCCTCCAGCCTCACTCTATAAATAGAGGGGTAGGGGTACATCAATGGGGGACAAGTTTGAGAGCTCAAACACGGAGAGAACTTTCAAATAACTTTCTTTTACTTGTATCAAAGCTTTGTACTTGTAATCAAAACGAGAGTAGAGAAATAACATATAAAGTGGACGTAGGCACATTCTGGCTGAACCACTATAAATCTATGTGTCTTTTTTATAGTTTAGCCCCTGCTTTTCATATATTTGCATAAATCTCCAAAATCACTAAGAACAACATAAGATCTACTAAATCATACGACTTTGAGGTGTTTGTCCATTTTTTGTGCAAACAGTTGGTTTATCTAATTGAAATTAAATTGTAGTTATTGACTAGAAAGTAATTTGGAGTTCAACTTTTATTGTAACTCATTTAGGGAATAGACTAGTTGAGTTTAATATAGGAACTTAGACAAATAGTTGATTGATTTCCAACTAGGTTTATAATTAAGTAAGTTAATTTATTTAATAATTGAAACTTTGTAAATTTAGTTTATAAAGTTAAATTTGATATATTACAATGGTTAAATTGTGAATAATTGGATTCTCTTAAAAAAGGTTTAATATTGAATTAGGATTTATTGACATTGAAGCTGAGTTAAATAGTTAAGTGGATTCCGACTTAGTTTATAACTAAATGAATTTATTTATTTAAGCTTCGAAAGGGTTAAGTCTTAAAGTAAAGTTGGTTGTGTTATAAAAATATTAGAACTTGAAGACGATTGTTTTCTTAAATGATTAACATTAAAATTAGTTTGATAAATGTAATTGAATAATCGATGTTAATAATATTGAAAGCGGAAATTGGATTTAAACCAAATTGAATGAAAATAAGGTTATTAAATATTTGATATGGAATTTGGAAATGAAAATATAGTTGTTTATTTAATTTGCCTTAAATTGTATATTTCTAAGTGTAAATTTAGTTTTATTTAAATTATCGGATTTTTGACGTAAACTGTATACTGATTTGATTTTAAATTTGATAAATGATTTAGTCTGAATATAGAATGAATGTACAGTGGAATTAAAAGTTGTTTATAACTTTATACGAATAAGTGATTATTTAGATGTTTCAAAGATTCAATTTGAATTAAAATTCCAGTATATTGTTATTTGAATAATTGAAATTTCTGAATTGTTGAATATGCAATATAATATGAATGAAACCGATTTCATAATTTTTATAAATTATATTTGAGTTAGAACGAAGATTTTGAAGTTTGGAATTTAATTGAAAATGAATAAATTGGAAAACTGAAATGTTATTATTTAATTTACATGTTAAAATAGTCATTTTGCAAACGATCTCGGATTTCGACGAAACCAGTTTCATCGGATCCGTAGCGGTAAATTATTGTAAGTTTTCAAGTTTCGTATCGATCAGACTTGACGTTTGATTGTACGGACTTAAAACACGTCGAAATAAATTAAGTTGAATTTGAATTGAAATAAGTTGAATTTGACATAACTTTTGAATACGATGGAATTAGGCCACAAAACCTTTTCCATTGGATTCAGAAATATTTAAAACGTCCAGTTTGATATATAGTTTGTCATAGTTTAATTTTGAACTGAAAATTTTGATTTTGGGTTGGTACGGACCATACGAGCCAAATTAAACGTACAACTTATATTGTTATTTTATTTCTCATTGAGCCCAGCCCATTTCAATCCCTAGCCCTAACCCTAGCCGCCTCTCTTCTGTTTCTCAGTTTTGTACGTACGTTCTTCTTTCTCCTTCCTCCTCAAACGGCAGAAACAATCGATATCCAAATATCAATGAAAATTCAATCTCCTCCAAAAATTCCGAAAAAAATATGTAAATTTAATTCTCGTTGTTACGAAGCTATTGCAATTGTCCGTTTTCAAAAAGAGTGCATCGTTTGTTCAGAAATCACGGTCAAAGCTCTGAAATTCGAAAACCCTATAAATCAATTTGGGGGTTTTCAATCCGATCGACGATTGGCGATGTTTTCAACATGGAACTTGTAGTGCTCGAGCATACGAACCCAACGGTGGTTTCAATTTGGTGAATGGTGGTCTGTAGCTCTCGAATTTCGTGAATTAGGGTTCGAAACCCCTATGGCTGGTGGCGGCGGCGGCGACCACCGGAGAAGGCCGGATTTTGGCCATGGGTGCGGCCGGGGTGTGGCGTCGTGGTGGTGGAGTCGCTGGTGGCGCAGGTGGCGTACGCGGCCAGAATTGATGGTCAAAGGAGGAAGTCAAGGTAGGAGCGGCTACGGGTTCAAGACCTGGTTCGAAGGAAGGCAAACGCGTGAGGGCCTGGAGGTGCAGAAGCTTGCTGACGTGGAGCCAAAGGTTTCGATTTAGGTATTTTTTTTTTTAAAATTCAAATATTCAAACGTTAATAACTTCGTCATACGAACTCCGATTTAAACAATTTTTTTTTGCGTTAGGATCGTAATTAAATTGCGAACATTTTTGGCGCTAGTTTGGACAGATTCCGAGGCCGTCGAAATTTGAGCCAAAATTCGAATATCAATTCGAATCGAGACAAAAAGGTGAGTGTTTTACGCTCACATTTGACTAAAAATTTTTATGTTAGTTAAATAGAAATTCCTGTGATAATATGTTTGCGTTGTTTGATGTTTGATGGTTGAAATTGGTTGTTATCTCGTACTATAAATTATATGATTTAAATTGCTTGTTAAATTAAATTTAACTGTTAGGTTAGAATTTAAATTTTATTGCCAGTTTAAAACCCCGACACCCTTGAATAGTAAATTACTGTGATATTATGACTGTTTGGATTGATTGTTGTGACTGATGATTTATTTGATATATTGGACATATGCTGATGCCTTACATTGATTATTCTTGATATTTACTCATGGGTGATAAGTCGTACTCTTGCCTAATTTTGTACCCAATGCACTCTGCTAACTTCTTTGGAACTAACTAGTAAACAAAGGGGATCTATCATTTAAAATACTACTTGGAATTCCATGCAGTCTCACTATATGTTTCATATATAACTTTGCCAAATCAGCTGCCATTCATGACGACTTTACGGGACAAAATGGGCAGCCTTAGTCAATCTATCAACTATCAACCAAATGCTATCATTTTTCCATCTCGACCTAAGAAACCTATCAATAAAATCCATGAACATTGAATCACACTCCTAGTCCGCTCTTCCAAAGTTTGAAGTAATCGCTCGGCTTTTGATGTTCAGCCTTTACCTATTGATAGGTGATACGTCTCTTCACACATCACTGACATCCCTTTTCATCCCTTCCCAAAAATATACTCTTCATGTCACGATACATCTTTGATCCCCCAGGATGAATGATAAACTTAGATCGATGACTTTCTTCCAAGACCTCCTTCATAAGTTTTTCTACATTCGGAACAATTAGTTTTCCTTTCTTCCTAAGTCATCCATTTGAGTCTATTTCGAACCCTGTTAGGTCCTTAATATCTGCACCCATTCCTAGTTGCCTAATTATTCTGGATAACAAGAGGCCTTCTCTTTGCCTTTTAGCAATTCTATCAACGAAGGTTGGATGTACTTCCAAACTTACTACCATTCCCCGATCTTGACGTGATCCTACAATTGTTTTATAATGCACTTCACAAGACGCCAAAATCTCTAATGTCTTTCATTCCTCAATCATGGCTAACACTCCGTTATGATGCTTTCTACTTAAAGAATCTTCAACCTTGTTCCCGTTTCTTGGCACATATTTTATACCGAAGTTAGATGCCATCAACAATTCTAGCCATCTATGCTGCCTCATATTATCCTTTTTTTGAGAGAATAAATACTTAAGGGACTTGTGGCCTATATACAACTCGAATCGTTCTCCCAAAAGATAGTATCTCCAAATCTTTAGTGCAATAACTACCGCTGCCAACCCCAAGTCATGAGTCAAATATCTAACCTCATGCGGTCTCAATTGCCTTGATGCGTAGGCTATCACTCGTCCTTTTTGCATTAATACTGCTCCCAAACCAGTTCCATAAGCATTAGTATGCACCACCAAGTCCTGATTCTCTTCAGGTACAACTAAGACAAGAGCATTTTTCAATAAAATTTTCAACTCCTGAAATGACCCTTCACACTCAGTCCACATAAACTTCTTATTCATTCTGGTAAACTTAGTCAAAGGTGGTGCTATACGCGAGAAATCCATAATGAATCTGGGTTAATAGCCAGCCAATCCCAAGAAACTTTATATCTCCATGACCTTCTCGGTTTCTTCCAACAAATACAAGTTTCTATTTTTGATAGATCCACTACTAATCCATTAATTGACACAACATGCACAAGAAACTTAACTTCTCGTTTCTAGAAGTGATGCTTTGAAAACTTCTCCTTTAATTTGTGTTGTCTTAAAGTCTCCAACAACAACCTGAGGTGGACTTCATGGTCTCTCTCATTCATAGGATACACTAATATGTCATCGGTGAAGCCTAACAAAAACCTATCCAACTGACCTTGAAAGATTTGGTTTACAAGATCTATGAAGAACGTAGCTGCCTTGTCAGTCCAAATGGCTTCATTAACCGCTCATATGAAACATATGTTGTTTTGAATGTGGTTAATGGAACACTATTGTGACGACCCACTATCTTTAACATCTAAAAGTCAATTATAAACGCTAGTAGATACACTTACAACTAATTTCAAATGCTAAAGAGAGTGGTCTGTGGGTATATATAATTAAATATTCTAAAACAGTGAATAAAAAATAATCTCACAAAGAAATTTAAATATCCACATATATATACAATCTCATATCAATAATTAAATATTACATAAATTCAATACATCAGACATTATCCTTTTTTCAACACATCAATTATATATAACAACAACTGTAAAATGTTGATGCAAGAGATTTACATATATATCTTATGGAAATGATTCCATCCAAACCGTTTGCTCCCTTCTTTGCCTTTACCTACAAACTTACACATATACATAGAATAAAGTAGAAAAGATGTCAACTATTTTTGGGGCTACGCCAATTTCTGTACATCCCGACCTTAAAGGAACCGGTGTCTGTTGCATTGAAAATGACTGACCACATACGCTTTTGGATGAACAATCTAATGTAGTTCTATTTTCTGCTCTTCTCGTGCATCCAAATACTTGTTATTACATTGCAACCATAACATCCATACAACCATTGCAACCTTTGCAACCAATACAACCAATGCAAGCAGAAAACAATATTCCCACTCATCCATCACAACAAATCATCGTATTGGGCAACATCAATAATAATACACAACCATCAAACATCAACAATATTCAATGATAACCCAATCCATCAAATTAAAAACTAACATGAATATACTTACATAAATATTAATCATCAACTATACATCATTAATGTAAGTACAAATTATCAAATGTGTACTAATTTGATCAATATTAGCATTACAACATCAATCATTAATTAACCATCACGAACCATCTATCATCTAGTAGCAATAATGGTAAAATATCGCATACTTATTAAAATGCGATATCGTCATCAAACATCAAATATATGCGATAATTACAGTCAACAATTAATCACACATTCATTAACCATCAAAATAATATATTTGCATCAATTATTCTCTTAAGTTTAAAATTGTTTTATTATTTTTTATTATAAAGCCATCTTTATTAATTCATCACAAAAAGAATAATAATTCATTTTAATTGGTACTATACTCTTTAAATCCTTAATTATACTTCATTTCTTCAAATACACCAAGCATCTCGTTTTGAATTGAAATAATGATGTTTCACATTAAATTATATAAAACCATTTTATCACTATTATCCTCTAAGAAAAATGTTATATTATCCCAAAATCGGAACATCGTTATAAACTATTTAGAGCTATTTTTATCACTAATCTTTAAATGATAGTAGTAATAACAAAAACACATTACCATATACATTTGCAAGTTACTTTGTTATTATCTTCTCTAAAGATATCAGATCACCTTAAATAGTATACTGTTTAAAAAAACTAATAAACCGCTTAATTAACTTTATGTGTCATTGTTATTAATTCAGAACATATTCATTGTTGTTCTTCACCTCATAGTAATGCAATAATTAAATTAGTGTAGATTTTTTTAACTCAATTACTATAAAAAACAAAGCATGTCAACATCCATAATAAACAAATTCTATAATATAAATCCAACAAAAATTTCATTAAAACTGTGCAGATCACATGTCCAACAATCATATATATAATTTAAAATACCGTACATATTAAAAATCCCACTTTTAAATAATAATCATCGTTTATATGAATATAAGAATCTAGCAAAGGATATACAAGTACTCACGGCAAATGTGTAACGACCCGTGAATTTCAACGGTTTTAATAACGTAATTAGTTGAAATTTTGCGAAATTTTAAACGATAAAAATTTGAAATAAAAATTTTATATTTGGAATACGTCTAGTTAAACATAGTGATTGGTAAATTTTCGTCCGAAAATATGAAAGTTTATTTCGCGCGTAAATTCACTTCAATTTAATCAGTTAAAAAGCGTTGAAAATAAAACGTTGTCAAACCCAAAATATTTTTACATAGAAAAATTCTAAACCATCTTCTGAGCAAGATGACAGTTTGTCGTTTTTCCAAATTCGGACATCTTTGGCTCCGTCGTTCTTATTTTCTGCAAAATAGCAGTATTCTGGTACCGATATCGATTTTTATCGGATGATCGTACCACTGATTTCTATATACCGTTTTGATCGTCTCGTCGTTTTGATCCCTACGGTATATTCGATTGTCAAATTCGGAGTCCGGTGTACGGTGCACTCTGCGTAACGCCTAGCGTATCGGGTTCCGCAACCGAGTCTTTTGATTTTCTAGCTATTCGTATCCAACTGTCTTTTAACCATACAGCTTTTGGCCTTTTTATTTTCCCTAGAAATGCAACCCTTGGCGTTTACTATTCCTATTGTAACTTTATATTTTTGAGTCATAATTCGTTTGCTCCTCTTTTCATCTTTCTTTTCGTTGCCTCTCTCTGCTTTCTCTTCTTTCTATGATTGCTTTTCAGAAGAAAAAATTTATAATATTATAATGAAGTTGCATATATTTGAAAAGCTTGCTTATTCCAGCACGTTTTCATCTCAATTCTTCCACCTCGCCTTCGATCCTCCGCCCTAACACCATTTGCCAACCCACCCCATCGGAACAGCCTCTGCCTCCTCCTTCGCACGTGCTCTCTCCTCCACCTGACCAAGCACCATGGCCTCACCCTCATGTCACCCACGTGAGCCAGCCCAACCAAACCCCTACCGCCGAACAGCAGCAACCCACGGCATGCAGACTGCTCCCCACCACCATCTTCATCACCCTCTGTCGATGTAGCTCCTCTTCCTTCCCTCCGACCTGCTTCCTCCGCCGTACGCCCGCCTTGCATCATCGGCCACCCAGAATCCACGTCAGCACCTCCATGCCCACCCTCCACTTCCGCCTTCCTTGAACCGACCCCTCGCCTTATCTTCGTCGTCTTTCCATGCCTGACCGCCACCCCCCATGCAAGCACGCAACCCCACGCCTCTTCCCCTTCACTCCAACAACCCCGAGCCAACCTCGCGTCCCACCAACCCAGTTGCCTCCAACACCTGCTCACGCCGTCCACCACCCAGCAGCCACCTCCGCCTCAGATCTCGGCCATCGTGCACTGCTAACGGCAGCAGACGCCGCTTCTTCGCCTCCTTCAAGCACTCAATCGGACCCGACCCCACTTCTCCCTCTCGACCATCAACTCAATAGCTCAGCCGCTCACATCCTCTTCAGCCGAGCTAGTCATCTGTGTCTTCCTCCTTGATTGCGTTTTGTAAGTGTGAACATATATATATATATCAGCCTATTAGTTTATATATCCAAGTATTTATATGTTGGAAGTTTTAAACAATGTTTGTACCACTATTTTCTCTATATATTATTAGCTGTGATATGACAGTGTTTATAAATAGGTTGTATACATTATGTCTATAGCCTATGTCAGTTCATACGTTTTAAATATTATGTAGTATTAAATTTGACTTAGGTGATAATAGTGTGTCAGGTTTCCAATATAAAGAGTTATATAAATTATATATTATGGGATGTTTTGTTGATTTCTAATAAAACTAAGAGTCTGGATATATGAGTTATAAAGCTTTGTTTAAATTGCAGCTTGGGTTGACAGTATGTATGTAAGAGTTACGGTTGGGTTTTCAAGCTTTTTTATAACTGCAACTATATGCATATCAGTGTTTTTATATATATATATATTATATTTTATAGTGTTATGCATACAATATGTTATATATATGCTGTTTTATGTGAAACGTTTACATTACGTGTTAAAGTAACTTCATAGGTTCATGGTTATATATATATACGAACTATTAATTGTTGATTTCAGAGTAGATGTATATAGGTTATAATAGCATTGATTTTAAAATCGGTATGTGTATATAAGTTAAAGGCTACAATATATATAAGGTGGTATATAAGTTGAGTATCGGTTTTGAGAAAAATGTAATATATACATATGTCACTTTGAAAAGAAAAAATGTATTTAAAATTGAGTATATGTTTTATAGGAAATATTAATATAATATACATATCATCGATTATGTCGACTGATTTTCATTTCTTCTCATCGATTTCTTAATTATCAGCATTGTCCGTCGTGCCTGTTTTCTTCATCGAATCATGTCCATCTAGCATTGCTTTGGAATTCGTTGTACATCTCTTTGTCAAGTCTATCTAGCCTCGAAAGGTGAGCACTCACTCACGATTAACGTTCTTTTATTTATTAAATTTGATTTCAATTGAAACGATAATTGAAATATGCTGCTGTTAGTTAATTTCACTGTTATAAATGCTATTGCCTGTATCAGTTCACCTGTGACATCTGACACCATTATCTGTTAATTATTTATGTAATAATACAGTTTGGCTGATAATTGATTGATTGTTGATGTTTATATTGGACGTTAAATTGTTAATGTTAAAATGATAAATAATGTGAAATTGAACTCGATATAGGATAGTTAAATGTTAAATTTGATTAACTGACATTTGTAGAATATGACCCCTTTAACTGTTGAATTTATTGACACGTAGAATTTGTTTAATTTTATTTTGAACCACTGAATGTATGTTGTTAAACTGATGATGTATGAAATTGTAAATAGATGACAGGTGAAAAACCGTAATGTAATAATCTTTAATCTACATGAAATGATAGTGTAGATTCTAGAAATAATTATATTAATTCGTACAAATAACAATGCGAATTAATACGGTTATTTCGGGATTATTTGAATTGATTATTGGATTAATATTGGTTGTTGTTATTGCTTGTTTATTTACTTTGACACCATCCCAGTTATCACACTGCAAGTTCCCTTTGATATGTTTTGATTTTGAATTGAATTGGAATCGGGTTGAAATGATAAATACCCAAATTGAACTTTGACCTAGGATAGGAAATTTAAATAAAACCCGATTGGTCAATGAATTTGATTTAAAATAAATAAAGATTTTATTTGAATAAATAATATGGTTTTGAAATTAAGTTTGAAATTGAATTTAGTTTGAAATTATTAAACTTTGAAATGATTTAATAATTAAGTTTGGAATTATAATTAAGTTTTGAAATTATTAAGCTTTGAAATTATTTAATAATTAAGTTTTGGATTATTTAATAATTAAATAAGATTGAATTATTTAATTGAATTGGATTTTTAATTAATAAAAATTGAACTTTCGAATAAGTGGATTTTACTTCGTAAATAATTGAAATCGAGTTTTCTTTATTAAGTGAGTTTTGGAAAATTATTTAAGAAAGTAAATAAGTGAAATTGAATTTCTTTAACAAGAAATGAAAATGTCACATTTTTGGAATTAATGTAAGACTTGTAATTGAAAGAATTGATTTGATGAATTGAATTTAATTCAAAAGTGTAAGTGATTTAATGAAGTTGGACTTAAGAAATTGATTTAATAAATTGGAAATTTAATAGAAATTGTTTTGAATGATAAAGTAACTTAACGAATATTGAATGGAATCGATAAATGAGTTTAAATTGATTTGAATGTTAAATAGAATTTATTTAAATGATTTCGGAATGAAACTTATATACGAACTTGAATCAATATTTGAATTGTTTTAAATAGAAATTGAAATTGAATTATAAGATTTTGAAACGGAAAATTGGTAGTTTTGAAACGAAAATTTGGAAATTGTTTTAGAAAGACAAATGAAATGTTGATTTACGAATTCTATTTGAAATTGAAATTGATTTGGTTTTTGAAATATATAAACGACCAATCGGTGTAATAATTACGAAAGTTATTAAAGAGACCGGGATCGGTAATGGATATACTCTCTATCTGAACCGAAACCACTTTAATAACTATACGCGGAGTGTTGATCCAGAACGAAGTGGATGGTTTTGATGAACGCGTTGACTGAAGAAAGAGAACGATTTTGGATGACCCTTGACATGACTAAAACAGGAGCCGCGCCGGGCCATTGAGGATCGCCATCTCTAGCGGACACACTTCTTCGATACCATATCTATTACTTTTGTGATTCGATTTGGGTGCACCCCTCGATTATGGGAGTGTTGTTCGCGGTGTTGGGGTGGTAGCTGCTATGCCCAACATCAGTCCGGATCAGGCAACTACTAGTATCCTAGTTGGTATCGCCTCATGTACCTTGTCATACTGATTATCCTATTCGCGACCACTACGATTTTGATTTGTACTTTTAGTATATGGATTGCCCTCTGGTGACTTCCGGTTTTGGGGAAACTACGGTCTTGTATATGCTTTTGGGAATAAACAGGTTAAGAGGTGTATGGGCCCTGCTTAACCCTACTTTGATATCTTTATATTACTGATAGACATTATCTACTTAGCGTACATTACTACCTAGTAGATAGTTTAACGGATCCTTAAAGGATGGTTATTCCAAACATCCTTTGAGTTACTTGTATTTCAATTGCTATTTCACTTGAGTTGGATTTATTAATATAAGAATGTTAATCCTGACTCGAGTGTCTTGTGTTTTTGCTTTACGCTCGGGTCAGACTGAGTGTACCAGTATTCGAGACTCACCTTTGGAGTTAGAGCTTTGCTTGAAGATCCAGCCATCTATTCTGCTTTCAGTATTCGATGATTCCAGTGATGTATTTTGATCTGATGTATCGTATTACTCTTCTGTTGTAAACTCTGATGTATTTTATATATTCATATAGTAGCTTCATGAACTACTATCTCTTTTATTTCCGCTGCATTTATTACTCTGTGTCTGTGATCTGTGATTATATCTATTTACTGTATATGTTCGGTTTTGCCAAATTTAAATTAACAACGCGGTATTTTGAGCAATTCAACTCCGGCATGAGTGTCTACCTATACACTTATAATGGACGCGAATGGTCCAGAATATCGGGTCGTTACAGTTGGTATCAGAGCTTTGGTAGCTCTAGGCAAAACTCAACCTATAGGGTAAATGTATTTACAGAATCACTCTCATTCGAGTTTCAATCTCTTCCTTTTGACTCGATTCCTTTGAATTTTGGAACGTTCCCCTCGGTTCCGAAATTTATTCGCGTCCTTCACAATTCGTCTTCTTTCAATTCTGGAGCACCCCACAACTCCATTTTGAATGATATCTATAATAGATCGGCGGTCTCGCCAATCTTCGAATAATTCGTAAAGGAGTAAACTCCTTTATAATAGGCATCGATTTACCGGAGATTTCTGTATCCTCGGTTTACGATGCTATCTATCTCCTGCTATACCTGAATTTTATTTCTTGAGATCGAATGTCGATTTGCCTCAAATTTCTACATCGATCTTATTCTTGAAGTTACGGACGATCCGGTTAAGATTGCCCGTAAATTAAATAAGCTTATCCAACCTGATTCTGTCAATTGAATCATCTTATCTTTTCTTTCGAACTTGTATTTAAATCAGAATTCTCTTTAACTTGAGTACATAAAATTTGAAACCCTATCCTTATTTTGAAAATTCATCCCTGTATCGTCAAGCAAAGAAGTGTATTTGTAAATTTATATAAAAATGTTTTATATATTGTGTTGTTTGAGTTGTTGATGTTGATTTGGGTTTTCGATCGATTCGTCTGATCAACGCTATCGATAGGATTTCCAAAACACTTGAGCAGATCAAACTGACACAATATTGTTTTCAAATTTGGAAAATGAAATAAGTCTGTTTGATTATGTTGTGAAAATATAAGTAAAATTTCCTGGAATTTAATAGGTTAATTAAATTGTTTGTTTGAAATGATAATATTTTATTATCATTTATTGTTCTAAATAAATTTATAAATACGGTTTATAAATTGATTTGGAATTTGAAATGAATTTAATTCAGAAATTTGAGAATTTAGTTTCCGGTGATTTCGAACTTTGGTTTTAAAATTTTAAAGTATATACTATTGAACGTATTTTCAAATAGAAATCGTTTTCAAAGAATTTTTAAAATGTTGAAATCAGTGCTCTTCTCTTTGTCGCTGGAAAATAATTTCGGTGATGGCGGCCGCATCATCGACATTCATTTTCGAGTTTCGAAGTGGAGATACTATTCTGTAGCTTTGCTATGGTTTGTTTTGAAAAATATTTTGATTTGAATTTCTTCAGTATATTTTGATTTACATATATATAGGTATCTTATTTTAAAATTTAATTTTAATTGATATAAATATATTATATATCTCTAAATTGCTTAAAGCTAATCGGAAATCTAATTCTTAAATTTTGTTAAAGGATGATTTTAATTATAAATAAAACCAAAATTTGGAATAAATATTTAAACTTGAATAATTGAATTGGGAAAATTTTATTTGTATATTATTCAACTGCATTCTAATACAACTTACCTAAATCATTCAGAAGTTGAATATGTAATTGGATAATATATAAGATAAATTGAATTTATAAATAAAATTTGAGTGCTTATAATAAATGTTATACACTAAATTTTGATTATAAAGATGTTAATAGAGTTAGATAGGATAATAAGTAAACTCAGTTAATGATAAAATAAATTTATTTTGAAAGAATTAATAAATTTGTTTTGAAAGAATTAATAAATTTAAACTTGATTAACATATGAAAATACCTTGAATTTAAAAGAAATTAATAGATGTAAATTAATTTAAATCAAAACTTTTATGGTTTAAATTAATTTCTATGGTTAAATATATGTGATAGGATATTAAGTAGAATAAATTTAACAATAATTTGGAATAAAGAAGAATTTAAATTGTTGAAATAAATATGGTTGTAATAAATGACTATTCAAAATTTTGATTTTAAACTGTTAATTAAAGATGATTGGATAATAAGAAAATCAATCTGGAAATAGTAAGAGCTTGATTTAACTTAAGAAAATCAAATGGATTAAATAAAATTGTTGAATATAAATTAATTTAAAATTTGAAATTATATGGTTTAAATTAATTATTTTATTTGTTTTCAAATCTGTTTCTTTCTGGTTGTTTCTATTCTCCTACCTCGTTCCTTTTCGGGGACGAAAAGTTTTGAGTGGGGGAGAGTGTAACGACCCGTGAATTTCAACGGTTTTAATAACGTAATTAGTTGAAATTTTGCGAAATTTTAAACGATAAAAATTTGAAATAAAAATTTTATATTTGGAATACGTCTAGTTAAACATAGTGATTGGTAAATTTTCGTCCGAAAATATGAAAGTTTATTTCGCGCGTAAATTCACTTCAATTTAATCAGTTAAAAAGCGTTGAAAATAAAACGTTGTCAAACCCAAAATATTTTTACATAGAAAAATTCTAAACCATCTTCTGAGCAAGATGACAGTTTGTCGTTTTTCCAAATTCGGACATCTTTGGCTCCGTCGTTCTTATTTTCTGCAAAATAGCAGTATTCTGGTACCGATATCGATTTTTATCGGATGATCGTACCACTGATTTCTATATACCGTTTTGATCGTCTCGTCGTGTTGATCCCTACGGTATATTCGATTGTCAAATTCGGAGTCCGGTGTACGGTGCACTCTGCGTAACGCCTAGCGTATCGGGTTCCGCAACCGAGTCTTTTGATTTTCTAGCTATTCGTATCCAACTGTCTTTTAACCATACAGCTTTTGGCCTTTTTATTTTCCCTAGAAATGCAACCCTTGGCGTTTACTATTCCTATTGTAACTTTATATTTTTGAGTCATAATTCGTTTGCTCCTCTTTTCATCTTTCTTTTCGTTGCCTCTCTCTGCTTTCTCTTCTTTCTATGATTGCTTTTCAGAAGAAAAAATTTATAATATTATAATGAAGTTGCATATATTTGAAAAGCTTGCTTATTCCAGCACGTTTTCATCTCAATTCTTCCACCTCGCCTTCGATCCTCCGCCCTAACACCATTTGCAAACCCACCCCATCGGAACAACCTCTGCCTCCTCCTTCGCATGTGCTCTCTCCTCCACCTGACCAAGCACCATGGCCTCACCCTCATGTCACCCACGTGAGCCAGCCCAACCAAACCCCTACCGCCGAACAGCAGCAACCCACGGCATGCAGACTGCTCCCCACCACCATCTTCATCACCCTCTGTCGATGTAGCTCCTCTTCCTTCCCTCCGACCTGCTTCCTCCGCCGTACGCCCGCCTTGCATCATCGGCCACCCAGAATCCACGTCAGCACCTCCATGCCCACCCTCCACTTCCGCCTGCCTTGAACCGACCCCTCGCCTTATCTTCGTCGTCTTTCCATGCTTGACCGCCACCCCCCATGCAAGCACGCAACCCCACGCCTCTTCCCCTTCACTCCAACAACCCCGAGCCAACCTCGCGTCCCACCAACCCAGTTGCCTCCAACACCTGCTCACGCCGTCCACCACCCAGCAGCCACCTCCGCCTCAGATCTCGGCCATCGTGCACTGCTAACGGCAGCAGACGCCGCTTCTTCGCCTCCTTCAAGCATTCAATCGGACCCGACCCCACTTCTCCCTCTCGACCATCAACTCAATAGCTCAGCCGCTCACATCCTCTTCAGCCGAGCTAGTCATCTGTGTCTTCCTCCTTGATTGCGTTTTGTAAGTGTGAACATATATATATATCAGCCTATTCGTTTATATATCCAAGTATTTATATGTTGGAAGTTTTAAACAATGTTTGTACCACTATTTTCTCTATATATTATTAGCTGTGATATGACTGTGTTTATAAATAGGTTGTATACATTATGTCTATAGCCTATGTCAGTTCATACGTTTTAAATATTATGTAGTATTAAATTTGACTTAGGTGATAATAGTGTGTCAGGTTTCCAATATAAAGAGTTATATAAATTATATATTATGGGATGTTTTGTTGATTTCTAATAAAACTAAGAGTCTGGATATATGAGTTATAAAGCTTTGTTTAAATTGCAGCTTGGGTTGACAGTATGTATGTAAGAGTTACGGTTGGGTTTTCAAGCTTTTTTATAACTGCAACTATATGCATATCAGTGTTTTTATATATATATATATATATATATATTATATTTTATAGTGTTATGCATACAATATGTTATATATATGCTGTTTTATGTGAAACATTTACATTACGTGTTAAAGTAACTTCATAGGTTCATGGTTATATATATATACGAACTATTAATTGTTGATTTCAGAGTAGATGTATATAGGTTATAATAGCATTGATTTTAAAATCGGTATGTGTATATAAGTTAAAGGCTACAATATATATAAGGTGGTATATAAGTTGAGTATCGGTTTTGAGAAAAATGTAATATATACATATGTCACTTTGAAAAGAAAAAATGTATTTAAAATTGAGTATATGTTTTATAGGAAATATTAATATAATATACATATCATCGATTATGTCGACTGATTTTCATTTCTTCTCATCGATTTCTTAATTATCAGCATTGTCCGTCGTGCCTGTTTTCTTCATCGAATCATGTCCATCTAGCATTGCTTTGGAATTCGTTGTACATCTCTTTGTCAAGTCTATCTAGCCTCGAAAGGTGAGCACTCACTCACGATTAACGTTCTTTTATTTATTAAATTTGATTTCAATTGAAACGATAATTGAAATATGCTGCTGTTAGTTAATTTCACTGTTATAAATGCTATTGCCTGTATCAGTTCACCTGTGACATCTGACACCATTATCTGTTAATTATTTATGTAATAATACAGTTTGGCTGATAATTGATTGATTGTTGATGTTTATATTGGACGTTAAATTGTTAATGTTAAAATGATAAATAATGTGAAATTGAACTCGATATAGGATAGTTAAATGTTAAATTTGATTAACTGACATTTGTAGAATATGACCCCTTTAACTGTTGAATTTATTGACACGTAGAATTTGTTTAATTTTATTTTGAACCACTGAATGTATGTTGTTAAACTGATGATGTATGAAATTGTAAATAGATGACAGGTGAAAAACCGTAATGTAATAATCTTTAATCTACATGAAATGATAGTGTAGATTCTAGAAATAATTATATTAATTCGTACAAATAACAATGCGAATTAATATGGTTATTTCGGGATTATTTGAATTGATTATTGGATTAATATTGGTTGTTGTTATTGCTTGTTTATTTACTTTGACACCATCCCAGTTATCACACTGCAAGTTCCCTTTGATATGTTTTGATTTTGAATTGAATTGGAATCGGGTTGAAATGATAAATACCCAAATTGAACTTTGACCTAGGATAGGAAATTTAAATAAAACCCGATTGGTCAATGAATTTGATTTAAAATAAATAAAGATTTTATTTGAATAAATAATATGGTTTTGAAATTAAGTTTGAAATTGAATTTAGTTTGAAATTATTAAACTTTGAAATGATTTAATAATTAAGTTTGGAATTATAATTAAGTTTTGAAATTATTAAGCTTTGAAATTATTTAATAATTAAGTTTTGGATTATTTAATAATTAAATAAGATTGAATTATTTAATTGAATTGGATTTTTAATTAATAAAAATTGAACTTTCGAATAAGTGGATTTTACTTCGTAAATAATTGAAATCGAGTTTTCTTTATTAAGTGAGTTTTGGAAAATTATTTAAGAAAGTAAATAAGTGAAATTGAATTTCTTTAACAAGAAATGAAAATGTCACATTTTTGGAATTAATGTAAGACTTGTAATTGAAAGAATTGATTTGATGAATTGAATTTAATTCAAAAGTGTAAGTGATTTAATGAAGTTGGACTTAAGAAATTGATTTAATAAATTGGAAATTTAATAGAAATTGTTTTGAATGATAAAGTAACTTAACGAATATTGAATGGAATCGATAAATGAGTTTAAATTGATTTGAATGTTAAATAGAATTTATTTAAATGATTTCGGAATGAAACTTATATACGAACTTGAATCAATATTTGAATTGTTTTAAATAGAAATTGAAATTGAATTATAAGATTTTGAAACGGAAAATTGGTAGTTTTGAAACGAAAATTTGGAAATTGTTTTAGAAAGACAATTGAAATGTTGATTTACGAATTCTATTTGAAATTGAAATTGATTTGGTTTTTGAAATATATAAACGACCAATCGGTGTAATAATTACGAAAGTTATTAAAGAGACCGGGATCGGTAATGGATATACTCTCTATCTGAACCGAAACCACTTTAATAACTATACGCGGAGTGTTGATCCAGAACGAAGTGGATGGTTTTGATGAACGCGTTGACTGAAGAAAGAGAACGATTTTGGATGACCCTTGACATGACTAAAACAGGAGCCGCGCCGGGCCATTGAGGATCGCCATCTCTAGCGGACACACTTCTTCGATACCATATCTATTACTTTTGTGATTCGATTTGGGTGCACCCCTCGATTATGGGAGTGTTGTTCGCGGTGTTGGGGTGGTAGCTGCTATGCCCAACATCAGTCCGGATCAGGCAACTACTAGTATCCTAGTTGGTATCGCCTCATGTACCTTGTCATACTGATTATCCTATTCGCGACCACTACGATTTTGATTTGTACTTTTAGTATATGGATTGCCCTCTGGTGACTTCCGGTTTTGGGGAAACTACGGTCTTGTATATGCTTTTGGGAATAAACAGGTTAAGAGGTGTATGGGCCCCGCTTAACCCTACTTTGATATCTTTATATTACTGATAGACATTATCTACTTAGCGTACATTACTACCTAGTAGATAGTTTAACGGATCCTTAAAGGATGGTTATTCCAAACATCCTTTGAGTTACTTGTATTTCAATTGCTATTTCACTTGAGTTGGATTTATTAATATAAGAATGTTAATCCTGACTCGAGTGTCTTGTGTTTTTGCTTTACGCTCGGGTCAGACTGAGTGTACCAGTATTCGAGACTCACCTTTGGAGTTAGAGCTTTGCTTGAAGATCCAGCCATCTATTCTGCTTTCAGTATTCGATGATTCCAGTGATGTATTTTGATCTGATGTATCGTATTACTCTTCTGTTGTAAACTCTGATGTATTTTATATATTCATATAGTAGCTTCATGAACTACTATCTCTTTTATTTCCGCTGCATTTATTACTCTGTGTCTGTGATCTGTGATTATATCTATTTACTGTATATGTTCGGTTTTGCCAAATTTAAATTAACAACGCGGTATTTTGAGCAATTCAACTCCGGCATGAGTGTCTACCTATACACTTATAATGGACGCGAATGGTCCAGAATATCGGGTCGTTACAAAATGAAGATTGACCTAGATCTATTTCAAATCAGCGAAGAGTAGCATTTTCCCCCTTCTGTCAAAGTTCGAATCACCTCCAAAATCTAGGCATGCACGTTATTGAATAAATCCCTAGCCCCTTTTCTTTTTTCCCTTTTCTCTTTGTTTAAACTTCAATTTTTCTCACCCCTTTTGTTTAGGATTTGTAAATATTTATAATAATAATATTGTAAAGGGGAAGGTGAGAGGAAAGAGGAAGGAAGGGGATATGTTTTTTTATATTCTTGATTCTTCCCATTTTATTTCCAATAACTATAGATAGTGAGGTAACTTCTACCAATGCTTATTAATGTAAAATTAATTGAAACCTAGGCAATTAATTTCCCACAATGCTTAATAAACAAATATACGTTCAAATTTTGAATAAAATTCAATAACAAAGATATAGAGAATATAAATTGATATGTATATTTTAACACTGAATATGTACATACATATTACGCCCATAAGTGCAAGCTCTAAATATAAAATTTGATGCCTACAATCTTATTTACTAGTTTCCCATGACACATGAAATCAATGCATAAACAAATTATAAAAATAAATTCAAAAATTAGGATATATGACAATTGATGCTCATTTAATTGCTAGTCTATGCAATTAATTTCCCATAATATAGGAAATCAATATACAACCAATTGTATACATATTTAAAAATTAAGATATATGTCAATTAATGCACACTCAATTGCTAATCTACGTAATTAATTCCCTTTAACATAGGAAATCACTATACAACCAATTATATATATATATATATTCAACAACTAGGATATATGGAATAAATTCATCGCATTTACTATACTTATATTTATTTATCCCTAATTTCATACAATTTAAATTGGCGCATAGTTACGAAATTTGTTTCCTCTAACATCAGATTCAGTACATACACACACACACATATATATATATATGTGTGTGTGTGTCTACGTGTGTGTGTCTATATGTATATGTATGTGTGTGTGTGGCAGAGGACATTCATACATATTTTTTCTTATGTAAGGATGTGTATATTTTGACCATACATTTTTAGCATACCTTTTCTTTCCTATCTCCCTCATATATTATACACATACATACATTTCGCTTTGCAACAGTTATATGTGCGAAGTCTACTTTCTTAACCAACTACACTAAAAATACTTATGTTTTCAAAATTTGAACAATGAAAATTATTGATCATATGTGCAAATCTTTTTGGCCTATAAAGTCAATATCTTCTAAACGGTAAATCCAAATCAATCAAAATTATATACTAAATCAATCATCTTGGAAAGACCTTCGCAACGGTTATAAATAAGACACCCAATCCACTCTCTATAAAAAAATATATTTAATTACTTTAATATTAAAAGCGTAAAATTTGTGGGTCGTTACATTCTTTCCTCCTTAAAAGAATTGTGCCCTCCCAATTCCTCAAATCCAACTTTCAACCCAATTAATAAAGTTTCATCATGGACTTAATCATAATATATAGGGAAACAAATCGATCACAAGTTAACATAAAAATAGTGTATAATGACCACATAACACCATTAATCATGACACAATATAGTTCATTCAGAGCAATGAATTCAATTTTCTATTACGCATACCATAATAACACATTCACCTCCTCAATCATTCAATCCAATCTGTAGTTTGTAAAAATAACATTCCATCAATAAAGGGTGAGCCAATCCCAATCATGGATTAATCCATTTCATGTGTCACAATAATTCAACCATAATTGTCCATAATAAAATGTAGGCTGATTAAAACATGCATGTATAAATAAATGCATGCACATAAATTAATAACCAACACAGTCCAATAATATAAACACACCTACTAAAAATAATATGGTATCATCACCATACTATCTTAGACCCCAATAAAACGTTTATATTAATTCCTATGCTAACTACACATCCACCATAGTATGTGTATACTCAAAATTACCCACGAACCTCCTTACAGTCTCATCTTAATATTAATTTATGTACCATTCCACTTTCATATCATCAAGAATATCTTGTTCACCCATTTATGGTTATATCCTCAAAATAACATGTGTTTGGTCATGGCTATGTCCTTAAAATAATATATTTAGTCATGGTTAAATCCTGAAAATAATATGGCCATCTTCTCATACTACAGCTGCATCAATTATCAATCCTTATACCCACATTCACTCACTCAGTGTGCTGGGTATATGATAACTCACCTGAGCCATCACGCTCGAAAACTTGACTGCCCTTCACAATAGTCAACATCCTAGTTTCTTGGTAACTGAATCCATGCTACTTAATAGGCCATAAACTAGACTAACCATCACATTAATGTAGGGTAAACAAATCTCCTATTTGATGATAAGAAGCCATCACACTCCAGGAGCCATCATGCCCCAAGTGCATATACCCCGCTTTACGAGTACTCTAGAAACCCTCGAGTATCGATGATCCTTTTGCACACGTCATCCACATCAAAAGATATCCTAGAAATGATCCTACAACTCCCGTTTGAAGTTGTCGTGGTTTGGAATGATCTCAACAACCATCATTAGTCGTAGAATATCATCATTTGTCCCGTAAGCTTCCACCAGTAGTTCCTTCAATCCGACTCATAGTTCTCTACTCTGTCTCTCAAAGTATGGACACCCCATCGTCGAAGTCGTCACTTCCCATCACAGAATCATCATCACAACACCCATCATCGAGTAAGTTGAAACATCAATATTAGATTTCATCTCTTCAAATCTTCAGATCACATCGAAAAATTTGATTCAACAATCCTCTTTTAGTAATTTCTTCATTTTATGACAAGGAAAACCCAACCAAAATACCAAAGAGGGATCCACTAGTGAGGAGTGTTGCTATGTATGTTCAAAGCAAAACATTTTCGTTTTCAAGTCGAAGCTTCCATCAACGTTTAAAACCAAAACACCTTTTCTTTTAAAAATTTCACGAGCATTTTATAAAATAATTTCCCAAAATATTTTCACCTTTAAAAAAATTTCAAATTATTATTTTTTCTTTTTCTTCTTTTTTGTAGATGTTATCCCGCCTTTTGGCAAGGCCAGGACACCAAGGAGCCAACTAGAGAACAAGGATAGCACGCCATGGATATCACTGAATTTTGTCCGAGCCCAGAATGAGCTACAATTGATAGGACATGACAAGAAGGGTCATAGAGATCAGCACCTCAAATTTCAGGTCAATCCGGACTCGCACACCCAAGATATGAATGACTCAAATTGAAGGGAAAAACGACAATTTCGTATCCATCACTCTAGATAATTTCGTATCCATCACTCTGGGCAATTTCGTATCCATCACCGAAGCCCTGGTTCGAATCGATCAAGGTTCGCACCAATCAGCTTCGAATCCATCGAGATACCCAGGTTCGACTCGATTTCCTTCATATCCATCGAGCTCGTATCAATGGACTCCGTACACATCAGCAGTTGAAGCGCTTCGTATCCTTCAGCCAGTGTCTGCCTCGTACCCATGAGAGAAAGGGTTGTTCGTATCCATCAGTCCATGTCTACTTCGTATCCATCAGTCCATGTCCACTTCGTATCCACTAGAAAGCCTTGCTTCGAATACGTGCCCAGTGACTTGTTCATATCCATCGAGTCAACCAACTAGGATGACGTGTCATCCATCGATGCAAAAAAGGCGAGATGCATGGAGTCGAAGCAGTCAATACGGCGCAAAGACCGGATCGAGGCGAAGCACGCGCACCACGTCATCCCAAGAGCACGCGCGAACATTGACACGAAGGTATCGAGTCGAAATCATGGAGACGAATCAGACAGCCTTCGAGAAATCTCAGTTCGTATCGACCATATCTCGTGATCTACTGATCCAAATCAAATGAAATTTTAAGGGAAGCTCGCATACATGCTGAGGATCGTGTCCACCAAATTTGAGCTCAATTGGAGATAATCTTGATCGATACGAAATGACTTCGTATCGATCACAGATCGACTCGAAACTTTCTGGAAACGGTCGCGTGGGTCCCCTCACGTGCCAGACCAAGTCTCCCGGGGTTTAGGCGAGATCTGAGCCTCCTACGCCTATAAATAGAGCCCCAAAATCAACAGAAAAAGGATCTTTTTTCTTTGAAGCGTCCAGACTCTGCCGGATTGAGATTTGCATCCTGCTTTTGCTATCAATTTCGAATTCTAAACTGTAATCCGCTGTTCATTGCTGTAACCGCTTGTAATCATTGAAAGAGAATCAATAAAATCATCAAAACTTCACAGTGGACGTAGGCCATACGTCGAACCACTCTAAATTGCTTGTCTGTGCATTTTACATTTCTGTTTATTGGAGTTTTTGTTAGATAACCTCTGTTTTACATTTATAATCTTCATTTTATCTCTTCAAATAACTCCCGAAGAGTGTTGTGCCCATTTTTGGTACAAACACTTTGGTGCTTTCACTGAGAAAACCAGTTTTTTCTCCTACTCTTTGGATCCGCCATCGATACCGGATTGCACAAATCCAAGAGGAAGATCCAGATACCTAGTCCGGAATCCTTCCGTTCTATTCAGATTTGCTCAAAATCTAGGAGAGGACTCCACCACCGAAAATGGTCAGCACAAGAACTGGCGCTACCGCTACAGAGCAAGAAGGTCGAGATAGACAGAATCCCACACAGCCGCCTTCTCCCAATCAAGACAATACCACTCACTCGGACTCAACGGGGCTAGTCACCCGACGGGAATTTCAAGTATTGCTCCAGGAGCTGACCCAAAGCCGTCAGCAGTTGGCGGAACAGTTGCGCGCCAATATCGAGCTGACCAACCAGCTAAACCGCCGGGGGCACAGAAGGTCCAGGAGAGATGATGCCTCCAGAGCGTCTACCGAAAGCTCAGCTTCATCTGATTATCACCACCGAACTACTCGTCCTCGGCTAGAGGGGAGTCGCGCTCAAGCTGCTGAATATCAGCCCGCCTTAACTGTTGGGCAACTAAGGGTACGACCATCGGCTAGCTTCCAAACGGGTCCCTCAACACGAGGAGGTACTGCCCCACAGTACACTACTGCCCCACAGTACACCACGGATAACCGCGCCACAACCGCCGCAGCAGAAACAAGGGTTGATACCCAAAATCAATCAGAGCCGATCGATCAACAGCGTGGACATACTCCTGAACCTTATGTCCCAGAAGACGCTGAGCCAAGGAGGCGAGATACGGATCGTCGACAGCGCCCGATCCAAACTCGCACCGTGGAACCCGACCACGCCTTAGCTCATCAAGCTCAGAATCTGCCCGTGTCGGACATATCAACCATGATACGTCAGATGATCCGCGAGAGTCAGGGGCTCACTAATGATGATTGAGGGATTTCTCGTAGTCATACCCCTTTCACAGACGAAGTGTTACATGCTGAACCCCCTAGGCGATTCAGAATGCCGACTCTCCCGATGTATGAAGGAAATAGTGACCCCAACCAGCATATTCTGAAATATGAATGGTCGATGAGCGCTGCAAGGGCCGACGATGCAGTGAAGTGTCGAAGTTTCCCCATCTCTCTGGGGGGAATCGCGACAATGTGGTTTACACGCCTACCACCTAGATCAATTTCTTCGTTCGATCAATTGGCCAAGAGGTTTGTAGAGCAATTCCGTATGCATGTTGCTAGGCCGAAAGACGTTAACACCCTGTCCAGCGTCACTCAAGCTCATGGAGAAACGCTCAGACGTTACCTGAAGAGGTTCCACGCGGCATGCGTTGAGATCACTAATCCTAACGATAATTCAATATTGATGGCTCTGACAAAGGGAATTGATCCTGATTCTGAATTCGGGAACTGGCTAGCTGGAAAACCGCCCGCATCGTTGGACCGTTTTTATTCCAAGGCCGCACAATTCTTGCGGCAAGAGGACGCAAAACAGTCTAGGAAGCAGGACGATGCGAGGCCCAGCATTGAGGGAATACAGAGCAATGTAGCAGTTAAACAGTCCGGTGAGAGTTCCGGGAAAGTTCAACTGAATATACAAAACAAACAAACCCAGCAGAGAGGAAACAATGGCCAGAATAAGAAAGGAGATGAGAACCGAGGTCCACGACGTAGAGCTCAGATGTTCGACAGTTATACACCGCTAAACACATCATTGGAAAACGTATACTTACAGACTTGTAACACTGTACAGTATAAGAAGCCTGCTCCGAAGCCCTCGTCGGAGAGGCAGGTTCAGACAAGGAAATTCTGTAGGTTCCATGAAAGCTATGGGCACAATACCAATGAGTGTCGGCACTTACAGGACCTCATCGAGAAGCTGATTAGAGAGAGGAAGCTAGATCAGTTTGTACGGGCGCCGCAGTCTGGCGGAGCGGGCCCCTCAAATCAAAATCATTCACAAAATCAGGAAAGAGAGGAGGAACCCGCCCGTGCGGGCGGGAGATTGGTTATTAACACAATCAGTGGTGGTCCCCATCGGCAGACAAAAGCTGGGGGGAATGGAGTCGTATGCCAGTTCTATCAGGCATGCGGACTTCGAGTGTTGTAGTAATTGCGAAGACGGAACCCCGGCGAAGCAACAAAAGGTAATATCTGATGATATTGTGTTTAGGAACCGAGACGCCGATAAAGTCGAAGCCCCTACAATCGACCCACTGGTCATATCTGCCCAGGTAGGTCCTGCTTGGATAAAGAGGATCCTGGTTGACAGTGGGAGCTCTGTGAATATCTTGCTTAAACGGGCTTACGATCTAATGAAGATGGAGACAAAGGATTTGAAACCCTGTTTATCCAGAATCCATGGTTTCAACGGAAGTGCCACGATACCCATTGGAATAACTGAACTCCCAGTTGAGTTAGGCGTTGGAGAATGCCGGAGGGTCCGAATGTTACAATTTGTTGTGCTAGAAATTGATTCGCCATATAATGCGTTTCTGGGTCGACCAGCCCTAGCTGAGTTCAGGGCGGCGATCGCCCCATGGTGTCTGACTTTGAAATTTCCCACTGATCATGGGATTGGAGTTGTTCAAGGAGATCAGGCCACAGGAAGGGCCTGTTATGTTGCTGAGCTGCACGGGGCACAGCGTAAAGAGAAGGGAAAGGGCGTAGAGGAATCTCTCTGCGTCCGCTCTATTGATAATTGACAATTGATGCCTGGGTCTCAACCCGAGCACCACGACCAGTTCCTGAAAGATCTGGACCCTAGGGACAACGAGGATAAAGACGAATCTACGGAGAGTCAAGCTTCTCCAGCCGAACTGACTGTGGACGTCCCAATCAGTGAGAATGATGATTCAAAGATGCTGAAAGTTGGGTCTCAACTGAACAAGCAGACACAGCAGGAACTGGTCGAATTTCTTCGGGCGAATCTTGACGTCTTCGCCTGGACACACTCTGACATGTGCGGAATCTCGCCGAGCATTGCAAGTCACTCCCTGAATATAGATCCGCGACATGTCCCAGTAAAGCAGAAAAGGCGCGGTATGGATCCAGAGAGATCTGCCGCCCTTAAGGAGGAAGTTGATAAACTACAATCGAACGGGTTCATTCGAGATGCCTTATATCCAGAATGGGTGTCCAACCCTGTACTAGTTCGGAAACCAAACGGGAAGTGGAGAACCTGCGTTGATTACTCTGACCTAAACAAGGCCTGTCCAAAAGATAGCTTCCCACTTCCGCGAATCGATCAGCTCGTGGATTCAACGGCCGGACATGAACTACTATCCTTTATGAACGCTTATTCCGGCTACAACCAAATACCCATGCATTTACCTGATCAGGAACATACCAGCTTCGTGACCGATCTGGGACTCTATTGTTACAAAGTCATGCCGTTTGGTCTAAAGAACGCTGGAGCAACATACCAACGCTTAGTCAACCGGATGTTCGCTGATCAGATCGGGAAGACCATGGAGGTTTACGTGGATGACATGCTGGTGAAGTCCCGATTCTCCACAGATCACGTCAGAGATTTGAATTCAATGTTCAGCATCCTCCGGGAGTATGGAATGAAGCTCAACCCACTCAAGTGTCACTTTGGCGTTGCATCCGGAAAATTCCTTGGGTTCATCGTCAACGCTCGAGGAATAGAGGCGAATCCTGAGAAGATCTAGGTTATTAGAAATTTGCAACCCCTAGAACTATAAAGCAAGTCCAGAGTCTTAACGGAAAGGTCGCAGCATTGAGCAGGTTCATTTCAAAGTCCACCGATAAATGCATTCCTTTCTTCGACCTGATCCGGAAGGGAAAACGAAACTTTGAATGGACCACGGAGTGTGAAGGCGCGTTTCGATCACTAGTCCAACATCTCTCCACACCTCCGATCTTGTCAAAACCAGTTGACCACGAGCAACTATATCTCTACCTGGCAGTATCAGAACATGCGATCAGCGCCGCTCTAGTTCGGGAAGAAGACAAAGTGCAAATCCCGGTCTACTATGTTAGTAAGCGACTAACAGGAGCTGAAAGAAATTATCCGAGACTGGAGAAACTGGCCTATTGCTTGGTCATTGCCTCAAGAAAGCTCCGCCCTTACTTCCAAGCTCATCCGCTTACTGTGTACACCGACCAGCCGTTACGACAGGTCCTCACGCGGCCTTAGACGTCCGGTAGGTTACTCAAGTGGAATATTGAGCTAAGCCAATTTGATATCGCATACGCTCCACGGAGAGCCATTCAAGGACAAGTCCTGGCAGATTTCATAGCTGAATTCACCGTTCCGGAAGACTTGCCCGAGACCAGCAAATCTCCCGAATACGTCTGGAAGCTGTATACTGATGGTGCGTCAAATGACCGGTGTTCGGGCGCTGGGGTTGTACTTGAGACTCCCGAGGACCGATCCATATGTTATGCTCTGAAGTTCGACTTTCGTGCAACTAATAATGAAGCTAAATATGAAGCCCTCTTAACCGGCCTAAAGCTGGCCAGAGACTTGAGAATTATCGCTGTAGAAATTTATTGCGATTCACAGTTAGTGGTATGTCAAGTACGAGGAGAATACCAGGCAAGAGACCGAAGACTGGCTGCTTACTTGGCCCGAGTTCAGGAAATACTAAACCAGTTTGATTATTACGCCATCTATTATGTGCCTCGGGAGCACAATCAGAAAGCCGATTCACTGGCAAAGTTAGCTAGCACAGGTGAAGCGCAGCAAATGGGACTCGTCCCTGTTGAAACTTTGGCCTCCCCGAGCATCGATCGAATAGAAATGAACTCTGTGTTTGAAACCGCTCCCAGTAGAGAATCTTGGATGACTCCGTATCGGAATTACATTGAGAATGGGGCGTTGCCCGAGCCTAGAAATGAGAAGAGACAAGTTCAGCGAAAAGCTTCGCGGTTCGTCATCCAAAACGGAGTCATGTACAGGAGAGGCTATTCCGTTCCTCTCCTCAGATGTATCGCCCACGAGGAAATCAAACGAGTATTACATGACGTGCACGAAGGAGAGTGTGGCGATCATACCGGAGGACAAGCTCTCGCTAAGAAGATACTTCGATATGGGTACTACTGGCCGACAGTGAACCGAGATGCGGCAAACTACGCCCGGAAGTGCGATAAATGCCAGATATATGCCCGAATTCCAAGAGCTCCGCCTACTGAAATAGCCCAAATGGTCAGTCCCTGGCCATTCGCAATGTGGGGCATCGACATCATCGGCGCTTTACCTTTAGCAAAAGGCGGTGCGAAATACGCCATCGTCGCCGTTGACTACTTCACAAAGTGGGCTGAGGCCGAAGCCCTTGCAACCATTACGACAAAGAAAGTGATAAATTTCATGGTTCACAACATCATCTGTCGATTTGGACTCCCGCATACTATCATCACTGATAACGGAGCCCAATTCGAGAGTGCGGAATTCAAGAATTTCTGTCAACGGTTTCATATCCGCAAAAAGTTCTCGGCTGTCGCACACCCCAAGCGAATGGATAGGTTGAAGCTGTCAATAAAGTTATAAAATCGATCCTGAAGAAACGATTGGAGAAGGCTGGGGGCAAGTGGGTCGATGAACTTCCTATGGCGTTATGGGCCTATCGAACGACTCACAAAACCGCGACCGAACACACTCCGTTTTCCCTATCTTATGGCTCAGAGGCCGTTATTCCGGTCGAGACAGAAGTGTTCTCTCATCGCGTGACTTATTATGATCCGAAAACAAACGCTATACTCCTGGCCGAATCTTTGGATCTATTGGATGAAAAACGGGAAGAGGCTGATTTGAGAGCAGCCGCACATCGAAGCCGGGTCGCGTGACTTATTATTTTTTCTTTTTCTTCTTTTTTGTAGATGTTATCCCGCCTTTTGGCAAGGCCAGGACACCAAGGAGCCAACTAGAGAACAAGGATAGCACGCCATGGATATCACTGAATTTTGTCCGAGCCCAGAATGAGCTACAATTGATAGGACATGACAAGAAGGGTCATAGAGATCAGCACCTCAAATTTCAGGTCAATCCGGACTCGCACACCCAAGATATGAATGACTCAAATTGAAGGGAAAAATGACAATTTCGTATCCATCACTCTAGATAATTTCGTATCCATCACTCTGGGAAATTTCGTATCCATCACCGAAGCCCTGGTTCGAATCGATCAAGGTTCGCACCAATCAGCTTCGAATCCATCGAGATACCCAGGTTCGACTCGATTTCCTTCGTATCCATCGAGCTCGTATCAATGGACTCCGTACACATCAGCAGTTGAAGCGCTTCGTATCCTTCAGCCAGTGTCTGCCTCGTACCCATGAGAGAAAGGGTTGTTCGTATCCATCAGTCCATGTCTACTTCGTATCCATCAGTCCATATCCACTTCGTATCCACTAGAAAGCCTTGCTTCGAATACGTGCCCAATGACTTGTTCATATCCATCGAGTCAACCAACTAGGATGACGTGTCATCCATCGATGCAAAAAAGGCGAGATGCATGGAGTCGAAGCAGTCAATACGGCGCAAAGACCGGATCGAGGCGAAGCGCGCGCACCACGTCATCCCAAGAGCACGCGCGAACATCGACACGAAGGTATCGAGTCGAAATCATGGAGACGAATCAGACAGCCTTCGAGAAATCTCAGTTCGTATCGACCATATCTCGTGATCTACTGATCCAAATCCAATGAAATTTTAAGGGAAGCTCGCATACATGCTGAGGATCGTGTCCACCAAATTTGAGCTCAATTGGAGATAATCTTGATCGATACGAAATGACTACGTATCGATCACAGATCGACTCGAAACTTTCTAGAAACGGTCGCGTGGGTCCCCTCACGTGCCAGACCAAGTCTCCCGGGGTTTAGGCGAGATCTGAGCCTCCTACGCCTATAAATAGAGCCCCAGAATTAACAGAAAAAGGATCTTTTTTCTCTGAAGCGTCCAGACTCTGCCGAATTGAGATTTGCATCCTGCTTTTGCTGTCAATTTCGAATTCTAAACTGTAATCCGCTGTTCATTGCTGTAACCGCTTGTAATCATTGAAAGAGAATCAATAAAATCATCAAAACTTCACAGTGGACGTAGGCCATACGCCGAACCACTCTAAATTGCTTGTCTGTGCATTTTACATTTCTGTTTGTTGGAGTTTTTGTTAGATAACCTCTGTTTTACATTTATAATCTTCATTTTATCTCTTCAAATAACTCCCGAAGAGTGTTGTGCCCATTTTTGGTACAAACAGTAGAAAACATCATTTTGTAAAAATTTCAAAACGGAAACTCTTTGTTCTAAATTTTTATGGAAGCTAGTAATTATTTGAAAAAATGTAGGTTCGAAATGCACATCTTAATAAATACGTATATTAAACCTCCCCAACCGTTATTTTGATTCCTCAGTGGTACATGTCAAGTCTTAAATCACCAGAATTCTCTAATTACTATTCTCATCTTCAAGGAACATTTTCAAATTTCTTAGTCATTCTGAATATCCTATCTTCCATTACTTAGGAAACCATGTTGTTCCATTATTACTAAACGTAATGTGTCCCTTTTCAATCCAATAGTTTCTATAATGTACATCCCATCAAAAGTTAACATTGGATACTACCTCATCCGACATTTATTATATAGAGCAATCAAACAAACAAGCAAGCAAACAATCACATAAGAAAACATCATGCAAATAATCAATCTAATTATAGTAAATAGACAACCAACAACCAGTTAAACAAATAAACAACCAAATAGATCAGAACCAATCAATCAAACAAGTGACAAGCCAAGAAACAAAAAATTCAATCAACCATAGTAAACAAAAAAAATCAACAACATAATATAAGTAAGAGAAATCAATTCAAACAAGCAATGACATTTTCTTAATCATGAATTATTGACGCAAAGAATGGCACAACACCTAACAACCTATTAAAATATAGAGATCTAGAAAATAACAAAAAAGCAAAGAACACATAAGAATTTTTACAGTGGTTTGGTAATCTCTGTCCTACATCCACTTTATATTTTTATAGATTATGGGTTAGAGAGTGATTTAAATCAGAAGTACAAGAAATTGACAGGTTCTTAAGCCTAGCAGTGCCAATAATGTTTGCCTTGGTGACTATTATGAAGAGAAATAGGAGATGAAGATGGAGAAGTTCAAAAGGTCCATTTTGAACTTCTATAGAGTCTGTATTTCTAAGGGAACAACTTTGCAAATCCATTGGCTCATGTAGTTTAAAGTCCAAGTGAAAGTCCATAGGTCACGAAGGGAGCATGCCGACCAAAAAAGCAATCTGGACCACTCAGTATTGAGAGGTTCCTCTCGGTGCCAAGAGGTTTTTATGGGTGAAAAACCCATCTTCCTTGCACGTTTTTCCTTCTTATCTCTTGCTTAGTTGTATTCTGAACTATTTTCCATTCGAGTTATTCACGATAATTTCCTTGATATTGCTTGTCCTATCCTACTTTCTTCTCATCAATCCTTGAAGTTTCTCATCTATTCTTCGAGAAAAACACTTCATCACCATTGTTAGAGGTTGTGCATTAAGTACGAGGAGTTTGGTGTGCTAAGTGGAAGAAATACCTCTTGGTACCGAGAGGTCCACATAGCCTCATTTTTCTTGAAACTTAAAAAATTCCATCTTCCGATCCTTCTAAGCATGTTTCCAATTACTCAAGTTGTTTCGTCCTAGTATTGACATCCTAATTCCAATTGAAATCTATTTGGTCAAAAGCCAGTTAACAATTGCCCCATAAAGCACGCCTTAAGAATGTAAGGTGTGCTTTTCTCAAGAATAAGTTTTGGCAGCAGTCAATCTTCAGTAGTTGAGCCCTTTGGCCATCCATCGATCTCGACCTTGGTGAATCATCCGATTCCTCCAGATTCTCTTGCAAACCAAAGGTCATTCCAGAGCTGTTATAGCTAAGTACTCTAGTCTTTACTTTATTTTCAATCATGAATCATGATTAGCTTGTCTTTATGTAGAGGTATCATAATGTATATCAAAATAATCTCATGTTCGCCTAGGATTTATCTACTTTACTCTAATTATAAGGCATACAAATCCTTATATTTGGTCAATATCTGTTCTGGGGTTTGATCTCATAGGATCGTTTATCATCTAAACTAATATTCGATCTCTCCGGTCCACTCAATCATCCAATCTTGTGTTCGATCCCTCCAGACTGTTTATTCATCCAATATAGGATTCGATCTCTCCAGATCTTTGCTGAGCCCAATCCGCTCACTCTCCGACGAGGGGACTCAATGACAAGAAAGTCCATCTGCTCGCTCTCCATTGAGGGGACTTACTTTTGATCTCTTCGGATTCTTGCTGAGCCAATCTGCTCGCTCTTCGACGAGTGAGCTCAACGACAAGCAAGTCCATACACTTACTCTTGGCTAAAGGAACTTACTTCTTGCGGTCACCGCCCCATCTCTTCGTATGGGACTTCCACGATCAATATCAGTCATTACGTTCAAGTTGATTTCAAAAATCAAATATTCAAATCAAAGTAAGTAAGCAAACATCCTAAATATTCATCTCAGACATCCGACTCAGAGCGTGTCTGGAGACCAATAGAGGTCTCGTACACATGTAAGCAGTCCAAGGTTATTATCGTCTTAACTACTGAAAATGAAAAGCAAAGCATAGGAAATGAACTCGTCCCTTATCCATCCCCATCATGGGATTACCGATCTTGACCCATATCCCTGGCCATGTCTTGATGCATTCCCTGCAGATGGTGGCTGCTCCGGCTGCACCATCGTAGTTTGATTCCTTACATACTGTTGTAGCTAGTTACTCCGAACTAATTATTCTATCAAGTCACGATTGTGTCTGCAATTAATCTTTTCATGTCCATCTAGCTCATGGAACTAGCAAAACTTTCCAGACCTTTTGTCCCGATACATTGGTTCTCTCTTAGTTGGCCTCCAATAGGGGATCTGCACCTATTATCTTGGTATATCTACTCCAAGGTTTGGGTTAGGTCAGTGTAAGAAGAGAATTTTGATTCCCTCCTTAGTTTCATTAGTTCTCCGAAGTTATCTTCAGCTTTCTGCTATCTTTACCATATCCTGCCTGGATGGTCCTTCATCATCCACAACATTAACATCAGCTTTATCAGCCTCAACATCCTCTTAACTTAGACACCTCTCAGTATTATGATAAAACTATACCAGATCCATTGGTGGATCCTTTGGTCTTGCCTGCAACTCCAAACACTACTGCCATTATGATCATCGATGGATCTGGCTTACCGACTGCAGCGGCTACCATGTTAAATCTCATCAAATAACTTCTCAAGGTCCTTTCAGGCCTTTGCTTTATGCTTGATAGCATCATCACATTCTTTGGTCAAGAGATATGAACTCTAATCTATCTTAAGATCCTACCCACTAAGCCAGTCCGCATACTTATGGACTCATTCTCCAGCTATTTAAGCTACATTACCGCTAAATTTATTAGATATAATAGGAAACACCACCCAATCACCTCCTCAGAAGCACCCCACTCTTTTAGATGTTGGATGTATCTCATTAAATAAACTGTTGGATCTATCTTCCCATCGTACATTTCCAACGTTGGAAATTTGAAATTAGGAGGATTCCTCGCATTTCAGATGTTAGGAGTAAATGGATTCCAGTTTACATCCTCTGAACTCTGGTCTGGTGGTCCACCTTTCACTATTCTTCTAACCAACTTAGCTATTTGGTTGTTGCTGTCCAATGAATGACTTCGATCAATAGCGACATGTTAATATCTCAGTTATTGATTTTTATGACAATAACCATATACAATTATACACACACACACACACTAATGTTTTGCAAAGTTATATAGTATATAGTGCAGAATATAACATAGGTGTTGAATCAAAGACTATACAATATAAAAACTTAAAAGATGGACACAAAGACTCATGAATACAAAGACTAAGATATGAAGATCCCAAGATTATAATTTAGTGTATAAAGTTATAGCATATATTGTTAAAGTCCATGGTAGCAATCTTTGATCTCTATCTTCTATTTTTTATCTTTTATATTTTTAAACAGAATAAATTATTTCAAAATATTTTGTAGAAGTTTTTCAAAGTTCAAAATGTTAATAAACTATGTTCAAACTATTTTACAAAGTATTAAAATATTTTACAAAGCATAGAATTTTAAAACATTTTAAAACAAAACAATTTTTCAGTTTTAACTGAGGTATGTCGACATACCTATGTATCATATGTTGACGTATATGCCGCCAAGTGGTTTTCTGAATTGTGAAAGGAAGTGTCTATTTAGTGTAACTCTTCACGAATGGATACATCTGTTTATTCACTATATAAAGAGGAGTTCAAAAGAATTTTTTAATAACCACTTACTCGTTTTCTTCCCTCCTCTTACTCTCTTGAAAACTCAATTGAATATATACTCTATTCTCTTCAAAATCAAATAGAATCAATTTATACTTCTCTGTATTAATTTAATATTACTTTCTAACTATTTTGGAAACATCTATCACTCAATTCAAAGCTCAAAGTACTGTCCAAGAGGCTATAGGATCCACTGTATCTAAAGTTCAAGAAATTATCTTTGAAAAACCTATCAACTCTATTTTTATTTGCTTTGGGTATGCTTATGGCCTGTTCAAATCAGGTGGATGTGCTTAGTATGGAAATCTAATGGATGTGCTTGTAGCCCGTTCAAATCAAGTAGATGTACTTGGAGCCAAGAAATTCAGGAGGATGTGTCTCGTAGCCTCAGAATTGAGATTGTTTTTGGGTCTGCCTTTTGTCCATTTAAAGATTGGCATTTTAAAAAAATTCTTTACAAGTAATTGTACGGGAGAACTAATATAAAATTACCGGTGTCATTTCTCTAACTCTTTACTTTACGTTACTACTTTTATTTTTATCTGTGATTGCATTTGTGACTGTTTGATAATATAATTCGGTATTGTTAATCTATGACTTAATAATTGATTTGAAAGAAATTTAAAAAGATTTATATAAGTTAGAAAACACTGTTCACCCCTCCTTTAAGGTTTACTTTGCCTTAAGATCTTGGTATCAGAGCGCTGGATTTTCGAAAACTTGTAATTTGATTTTTAAAAAATATTATGGCTAGCAACATGTAGGATGAGAATTACACTTATTGATCATGTAGGATGAGGATTTATTTACAGTCTAATGGTTTGGATTTTTGGAATATTACACAAAATAAGTACACTGAACCCCAGACTAATTTTGCACAATGGACTGTTGATCAAGAGGCACTTGCACAGAATAATTCTAAAGCCATGAATATTTTATTTTGCTCGCTGGATAAAAATGAATTTAATAGAATCTCTATTTGTAACTCTGCATATGAAATTTGGAGAATACTACAAGTTACACATGAGGGCACTAGTAAAGTTAAACAAACCAAAATTTATGTGCTAACTAATCAGTTTCAGTTACTTAAAATGAATCTATATGTGTCTATTTCTAACATGTATTAAGATACAGTGCATTCTTTAACAACATTAGGTAAAATAATTTCTAAAGAGGACCAAGTTAGAAAAATCCTCAGTTCAGTCTCTTCGGAGTGGGATCAAAAGACAATAGCAATAGAAGAGGTTAATGACATTAGTACTCTGAAAATTGAAGAGTTAATAAGCAATTTAATATCCTATGAAGCATAATTGCAGGGCAGAAGAGAATGTAAGGAAATAAAAAAGAAATCCATTATTTTCAATGCAATAACTGATGATCAGGATTCAGACGATGACAATAATGAAGGAATTGCTTTTATGACCAAAATTTTTAGAAAGTTCCTGAAGTATCAAAAGATGATCATTTTTCGAAGACCTGAAAACAAGACTCCTGGAACTGGAATTACAATTAGATGTTTCAACCGCGATTAACTCGGTCATCAACAAACAGATTGTTCGCATCAGAATAAATCAAAGATCTCACCAGTTACTGATTCATCTAGAAAAAGAAACGAGGCTTACACAGCAACATTGGATGACTCAAATACTTCCTCAAGCGACAATGAACCGGATACTCAGGTTGCAAACATGTGTTTCACAGTAATTGTTGTTTAGTCAGAATAGATCAAAGAAAAGGAGAAAAAAGCGGTACTCTTTACATTTAATTTTTTTATTTCATTTTTGTTTTGTGTGTTTTTTGGAAAATACTTATAGACTAATAATAATATTGGATGAATATAAGTATATAGATATATATAGGAATATTTCATCTAAGTTTTAGTTTTGCATTTTACGGGCTATATGTCGACATATACCCAGCCCATATGTCGACATATTTACCAGTAATTTAAATTTCCCTCTCTTTTGTATTTATCTCCATGTTCTTAAAAGACATATTTTTGCTAGAGAACATGACTCTTCACTGTCTATTAATTCAATATATCTCTATCCATTCATTCACTCACATTGTTTCAAAATTCTAAAATCTCTTCACTCTATTAACTCTTAAAAATCTCAAAAATGGCCTCCTTAATTCAAACTCCTAAAACCATACGTCTTTCAAAGAGAACAAAAGGCTTTCTTTTCAATGAGGAAGAAGGCATTGATACTTATATGGAGTATGCTACTTTCGAAAAAAAAAATTCTCGGAAGATTTGCTAAATTTGATAATTTTTCCTCTTTTGATCTTTAAGATCTTTGCTTACAAAATGAAATTCTTGGTTTAGTCGATTGTTCTAAAAATGATTGTTTGTGTTATCCGGATTTGGTTAAAATGGTTTATGTAAAGTTAAATGGAAAAAAATTTCAAGGAGAAGTGAGACAAATTTGGAGTAGTGTAAATGACACTCAAATTGTTTTAAATTGCGAGCTTTTGGGTCGTATACTTGGTTACAAGTCGAGTAGAAGTGACCTCTCCACTTTTCAAATTGATGATAATCATGAAATTATTCACGACATTTTCGAAAATGACAAAGATTTTGATTTTAAATAAAAATCTTAGGCCAAAAGCGAGACTTATGAGTCTTATTTTACAACAAAGTATCACTCTGAGGATAGGTAGTTACAATAACCCTACTAAAAAAGTTTTTAAAGCTCTTTTCTCCATTTATGGAAACTACGACATCAATTGAGCATAAGTCATCTAAATGACTTTGTTCAAAAGAATATTTCTGGACATGAGAACAAACTCTACCATGGTGTGTGTCTTATTAGAATTTTCATATATTTTGGTGTTGATTTTAGAGGAGAATCAACTCTTCCTCAAAAAGTTTTCGACAAGGCCAACATTTCTCTTATGCACATTCCACCTTATTTTGAACCATATGAAACTCTTGTTGAAAAAGAAGAAAGATTGGCATGGGAAGAGGAGCGAGAAATACAATAGCAAGAAGAGGAAAAAGGCGACAAAATGGATGTAGAAGAGGAGGAGGAGGAAATGGATATTTCTTTAAAAAGCTTCGACAAACCATCTCATCCTTCCAACAAAGAGATTCTAGAGAACAAAGAAAAGCTTCTTAAAACCAAAAGAAGATTAAACCTTCCTTTAGTAAAAAGTTTACTTCCCTCCCCAACAAAGTGGACAAATACTTTAGGAAAATTATTCGCAAAAGTGGTGGAAATTCGTCATCATCATTTACACCTTTCTAAGCCTATCTAGTTATTTCCTTGTGATGTCTAGCTTTTATTTCCTTGTGATGTCTAGCTTTTATTTCGGTGTATGGTTTTAGTTTGATGTTATCCTTATGCCTTTTGCTTTGTGCTATGAACCATCTTTTCTTATTAATGAAAATTTATTCTTGCTGTTACATGTAATTCTAATAATCTCTGGAAGTTATAAATACTTAATGATAAAAGATTAAAACAAATACTATAACAAAAACATAAGTTTTGCATTTTTAGGTATGTATGTTGACATACGTACAATGTATATGTTGACATATGTTAGCCGTTGGGAAAATTTTGAAAATTATAAAATAAAATAACTGTCATTTATTCAATCTTTTCAAACGGCTTTTCACTCCTATTGTTTGCACAAAAAATGGACAAACACCTCAAAGTTGTATGATTTAGCAGATCTGATGTTATTCTTAGTGATTTGAGCGATTTATGCAAATATATAAAAAAACAGGGGCTAAACTGTAAAAAGACACGCATATTTATAGTGGTTCAGCCAGAATGTGCCTACGTCCACTTTATATGTTATTTCTCTTCTCTTATTCTGATTACAGGTACAAAACTTTGATATCAGTAATAGAAAGTTGTTTGAAAGTTCCTTACGTGCTTGAGCTCTCAAAAACTTGTCCCCCATTGTCGTACCCCTGCCCCTCTATTTATAGAGTGAGGGTGGAAGCAGGGGTCTTGGATGTATATAGCTGCTGGTGGGCCTGGGCTGATGTGATCTTGCCTGGCACGTCTTGGTCCGGCAGCGTTTGGTCCGGTGGTAGGAGGTGAGTTGGTTCGGCGAAGCATGGGAGGTGAGTTGGTCCGGCTAGGTCCTGGTCCGGCTAGATCCTGGTCCGGCTAGGTGTTGGTCCGGCTAGGAGTTGGTCCGGCTTGGAGTTGGTCCGGCTAGGAGTTGGTCCGGCTAGGTCCTGGTCCGGCTAGATCCTGGTCCGGCTAGGTGTTGGTCCGGCTAGGAGTTGGTCCGGCTAGGATTTGGTCCGGCTTGGAGTTGGTCCGGCTAGGAGTTGGTCCGGCTAGGTCCTGGTCCGGCTAGATCCTGGTCCGGCTAGATCCTGGTCCGGCTAGGTGTTGGTCCGGCTAGGAGTTAGTCCGGCTAGGTCCTGGTCCGGCTAGATCCTGGTCCGGCTAGATCCTGGTCCGGCTAGGTGTTGGTCCGGCTAGGAGTTGGTCCGGCTAGGTCCTGGTCCGGCTAGATCCTGGTCCGGCTAGATCCTGGTCCGGCTAGGTGTTGGTTAGGTAGCCTATAGACTTTGGTTCGGCTAGGGTTGGTCAGGTGGTGAAAATTCACCCAACATTTGCCCCCCAAAGCAGGGCATATGTTTAACATATGTTGTGCTTTGTTTTAGTTTGTCGATCTCATTCGGTCTGGGAACCGAACTGGCTGGTCCGGTCAATCAACCTCCCCCTATAAGTATGGGCCTTATGTCTCTACCATTCCTTACCGTTTGAAGACAGCCAAATCGAAATTATCGTCTGCCGAATCAAAGTCATTGCCGGATCATCCTTGACTACCGAATCAGGTAGTTACCGAATGGCTCTTATATTTTGAATTACCGAATGAATCTGCACCAGAGGTACTTGAGTGCCGAATGAGCTTTGATATTGGGAATGCCGAACGAACCGTGATATTGAGAATGCTTGAATGAACTGTAGTATTGAGAATGGCGAACGAACAGTAGTATTGGGAATGCCGAATGAACTGTGATATTGGGAGTGCCGAATGAACTGTAGTATTGGGAATGCCGAATGAGATTGATGGTTTGAATACCGAATGACCTTTCGGCCTTGAACTACCGAATGCACTTTTAGGACTTGAATTATGAGTGAAATTCCCGACTGCACACACTCGCTTGTTTACTTCCTTTATTCTAACGACGCACTTCTTTGTGTTTGCAGATAAATGTCTTGTAAAGTCGAAACCCGATCAGAAAAGAGGAAATCCCAGGATAGAGACGATCCTTCCGCAGTGCCCCCAGCTCAGTCAGAACCGGGACGTCATGGGCCTACCCCGAGGTCACTAGTGGATGGGTACGGCCCTCAGGAACTTCTGAACTCACCTCCCGACTGTTTCCCAGGCTTTCTCAAAGGCGAGCAGCTTGATGTTATCTCCCGCTCCTTTGGGATTGATAGAGCGCGCATGCTGTTGCCGGGGGAGGCAGGTGTACAAGTAGAGGATGATGACCAGGATGGTCAAGAAGCAGGTGCTGGTAAGTCTTCCTTTCTGGTCTTTCCGTTAACTTGGTTTCTTATCACTAATGAATTCTTTCTTTGACCGGACAGGTGGGCAACAGGGCGAGGATAAAACTCCGACGCGGCTGGCTCCTTGATTGGACCTGGATATCTTTTGGTGGGCTTGACATTGTTGTATACGTTAGTCTCAAAACAGTAATGTAACTCTTAGGTTGTAATTATGCTACTTGTAATAAACAACACTATTCTTGACGTGTAATTTTTTAACTTAAGCTGATTCCGTCGTTTTTTGAATGCTTTTGTTATTTTCACATGTTGTATGTGAAATATAGCTATGCATATGCTTGTAATCCAGTTGTGTTTAATGCCAAGTTCTTGCTTAAAGCGTAATTTCATGCCTTAAAATGCTAGTGTGATGTATGAATAAATTATAGTCAGGAATTTGTATAAAAGAAGAAAATACCGCCTTTCATGTTCTAATTGTAGATGGCAGTTTTGAATATTTTTGTACGACCGAGGATGGAGCTCAGTTGAATGTGCTGCTATCCAACCGTGAATTCCCATTCCCGCTGGTGAGTATCTTCTACTCTGTGTCCTGTACTTCAGGGATTGTTATAGAGGATAGGAGAAAAGTTCTTTAAATAGAATTGAAATATGTGAAAGAGTAAAACTTCCAATCACTGAAGGCCTTCGGTGTGCTTAAGTTCGTGGCAAACGGGTTTTGTAGTCACTTTCCCTAGCTGTGGGTCTTGGAGACATTCGTCACCCATCTTACGCCTCCGCGGGGAGTTAATTCTTTTTTACCACAGCCGCACTTAAGACACATCGGAGCCGAGATCGCGCACAGTAACTACCCGGGCCATTATGGCCCGTAATCGTGGGTATTATTCGATTTACTGTGGCCGGCTAGCGTGGGTGCCGATCGTCAACCGTGAACTACCCCTGGCTGGCCACACCTTATGTTGGGGCTTATAATCGGTTCACAGTTGCCGGCGAGCCGAACGCCGTAATGAGCTGCCTCGGCTATAGTCGGCCTTCTCGGTGGCTTATAATCGGCTCATTACAGTTGGCTTTAAGGGCCGTCGCGAGCAATGAGTTAACTCGCAGCAGAGGGATGCCGGAGCGAAAGTGTCTCATTGGCGAGGGCATAGATTCGCATAGTACCTGTTAGGTCTTGTCCAGGTGAAGTTGCACTGTGGAGTGCCTTGCATAGGATTTCGTTCAACAGAAAAGGATAAAGTTAACAAGCAGCCAAGATATGAAGGAACAAGTTAAAAAAGAGACAAAGTTTTTTAAAGTGGTTCGGCACGAAAATGCCTACGTCCACTGATTCTCTTTGTTAATTCGCTTCATATGGGCAGTACAAGTTAAGAAAAGTATCGACGGAGGTGTTGGATGTTCCATGCCCTCTGGAACACCTCTCCATCCACTGTTGACAAAATATAAGCTCCGTTCTTGTAAGGTGCGATGCTTGACTTCGGAGTTGTACTGTGCTGCCACTTTTTGTTTGTGGGCTGCTGCTTTAAGGACTGCATCATTTCTTCTTTCCTCAATTAGATCCAAAGACATGAGGTGGAACTCTTCATTCTCTTCTGGGTTGTAGTGGATCCTGCGGTGGGAAGGCACTATAGTTTCAACTGGGAGCATAGCCTCCGATCCGTATGCCAAAGAGAAAGGAGTATGCCCCGTTGATGTTCTGAAAGATGTGCGATAGGCCCACAGTGCCGTAGGAAGTTCATCCATCTTAGCGCCCTTTGACTTTTCGAGTTTCTCTTTGATTAGAGTTTTGAGAATTTTGTTGACGGCTTCGACTTATCCGTTTGCCTAGGGATAAGCTACGGATGAGAAGCTTTTATGAATTTCGTGCCCTCGGCACCAGTTGGCGTACTCCTCGCTATCAAACTGAAGTCCATTGTCCGATGTGATTTTGGATGGGACTCCGTACCTTAGTGGTTGATCGGTCAGAACTCTGAAGGAATGAGATTGAAAATAGTGATGCAGTTTCCGTGATGTGATTAGTTGGCAATAGGCTAGCTTCTCAAGTTTAGGATATCTGGTTTCTTCTTGTGCGGGGGGGCGTTTGTATTTAACTTCGTCTTGAGTGGCCAGGAAGATGTTTTCGATCGTTTCATTTAAAAGGGTGTAAGCGTCAAATCTCGGTCCTGGACGATATAGACACTTTGCTTCTTTCTTGCCCCCAGCATTGTCTCTAGAATCATTTCTTCGAATGTCCTTTGCTACAGCGGGCGCGTCGCTGTGAGCCACCTTATTTTATTGTCCTGTCTGCCTCTCAGCGGCAGCGTCTTCAAGTCTTATATATTTTCCAGCTTCATGGAAAAAATCGGGTAAAGTAGCTGGTTTTTCTTTGGTCAATCTTCTAGTAAATTTAGTATCCGGATGCACACCACTACAGAGGGCCATTAAGATAAGCTTCTCATCGACATCTTGGATTGCGGCCGCTGCGGCATTGAATCGGGTTAAATATTGCTGCACCTTCTCTCCAGGTTTCTGTTTGACGCTGGATAAGGAATAAGCGTCCTTAGGTTGTTCCACATGGATGCGGAACTGACTGATAAACTTTTCTTTCAACATTTCCCACGAGCTGATGGATCCTTGGGGTAGATGGCAGAACCAGGAGGTAGCTAGATCTGCTAAGAATAGTGGAAAGCATTTGCACAGCACTCCTTCTGTCGCTCCACTCATGAGCATATGCTGTGTGTATCTCTGTAAGTGTACAACGGGGTCAGAGGTTCCTTTGTAAGGTTCCATTGTTGGCATTTTCCATTCTCGGGGGGTGATGGCAATTTCGATATTGCGGGCGAAAGGGCTGGTTACCCTAGCGCCTATCCCTCGATCTCTTTGTTCCCGTTGGATGCACTCTCTGAATAAGCGTGCCATCCTTTCATCAGAATTTGGAGCAGATAGAAAGGAGTTTGGTTCTGTTCTATGGGATTGATTCCGTCCAGATGACCTGTAGGGATGGTATCGTCTATCGTTCCTCATATTTTCCAGTGGCTGCCTTTGATCTTCTGGGAGCATGCTAGGGTCAGCTACAGTTGGCCCTTGCCTTGATCTTCCCCTGCTGGGTTCTGATATAAGCACTTCCTCGGGTCCAACTTCGGGCTGGACTCTAGCTCGGCCCCGTTCACCGGCGTTTCCGTGGTTAGGCAGTATGACAGGCTCAGCTACAGTTGACCTCCGTCCGGTACCTCCCCCGTTGGGTTCGGTACCAAACGTTTCCTCAGGCCTAACTTCGGGCTGTGCTCGGTCTCGGCTCCTACCATGGCTACTTCTGCCGTTAGCTCCTTCGAAGAAGGAAGATCTTTGTTGTCTCTGAGATCCTCCAGACTGGGACTCGCCCAATGTTCCAGTGTTGCGGTTGGATTCTTCAGCATCCCTTAAGCGTGACATGAGATGGTCCACCAAGGCTTCCTGCTGGGACGTGAAGCGGTTAGTTACTTCAACCACAACTCTGTCCAAATCTGCCCTAGTAATTGCTGTAGGCTGTTCTATGGCAGGAGTGGCCGGATTAGCCTGTCCTTCATTTGGTACTACTGGAGGAGGACGATTTACTTGATTCGTGACAGCTGGATCTGGAAGATTGCTGGATGCGATGTTTTTTCCTTTGTTAACATCTTTTCTCTGTTTGGGAGGCATGTTTTGCAAGTGGCGGACGATGCTGTTAGGAAAACTTGTTAAGTGGATGAAGCTGAAGCTTCGAGCTTCTAGCTCTCAATGAAAGCACCAAAAATGTTTGCACAAAAAATGGACAAACACCTCAAAGTTGTATGATTTAGCAGATCTGATGTTATTCTTAGTGATTTGAGCGATTTATGCAAATATATAAAAAACAGGGGCTAAACTGTAAAAAGACACGCAGATTTATAGTGGTTCAGCCAGAATGTGCCTACGTCCACTTTATATGTTATTTCTCTTCTCTTATTCTGATTACAGGTACAAAACTTTGATATCAGTAATAGAAAGTTGTTTGAAAGTTCCTTCCGTGCTTGAGCTCTCAAAAACTTGTCCCCCATTGTCGTACCCCTGCCCCTCTATTTATAGAGTGAGGGTGGGAGCAGGGGTCTTGGATGTATATAGCTGCTGGTGGGCCTGGGCTGATGTGATCTGGCCTGGCACGTCTTGGTCCGGCAGCGTTTGGTCCGGTGGTAGGAGGTGAGTTGGTTCGGCGAAGCATGGGAGGTGAGTTGGTCCGGCTAGGTCCTGGTCCGGCTAGATCCTGGTCCGGCTAGGTGTTGGTCCGGCTAGGAGTTGGTCCGGCTTGGAGTTGGTCCGGCTAGGAGTTGGTCCGGCTAGGTCCTGGTCCGGCTAGATCCTGGTCCGGCTAGGTGTTGGTCCGGCTAGGAGTTGGTCCGGCTAGGATTTGGTCCGGCTTGGAGTTGGTCCGGCTAGGAGTTGGTCCGGCTAGGTCCTGGTCCGGCTAGATCCTGGTCCGGCTAGATCCTGGTCCGGCTAGGTGTTGGTTCGGCTAGGAGTTAGTCCGGCTAGGTCCTGGTCCGGCTAGATCCTGGTCCGGCTAGATCCTGGTCCGGCTAGGTGTTGGTCCGGCTAGGAGTTGGTCCGGCTAGGTCCTGGTCCGGCTAGATCCTGGTCCGGCTAGATCCTGGTCCGGCTAGGTGTTGGTTAGGTAGCCTATAGACTTTGGTTCGGCTAGGGTTGGTCAGGTGGTGAAAATTCACCCAACACCTATATAAGACTATTTCTTCTAATAAATACAATCATCATTTTATTCTCTGTTCTCTTTTCACAAAAATTTCTTCTCCATACCAAATATTTTATGAAAACCTTGAACAAACACTTCAATCTTTCAAGGATATTCTTATCTTTATCTTAAGAAATCAAAGGCATTTCTAATTAAGTCTAATGTAGATGACCAAAGAGCTAGAAAAGCATTTTGATGCCCTTCGATGGTTGATTTCCTCCTAAATCAAAGATGATCAAACCAACAACAAAGAATGCTCTATCAACAAGGATAATGAAGTTTGAAATGCCATCAAAGCAAGTTCAATCTTTGCATCCAATCATCGTGTTAAAGTTCCAAGGAATGTTTAGTTATTCAGTTTTTTAAATTATAAATATATATATAACTAATTTTTAATACTCTTAGGATTTGATTTGGTTTGGTTTGTATATTTGGATTGATATTTGGATTTATGTATTTTTCGGTCGATTGAATGTTTTGGACTTATAGTGTGATTTGATTTTGAATTAATAAAAATAGTTTTTGTTATCGTTTATATCTAATCATCATACTTAATATCATATTGCATCATGCTTAATATACTTATTATATTTAGTACTTAGTTATTAATTTTGACACTATAGTTTCTAAGTATTTTATTTAGGGGGAATTTTTACTTTTCATTCATTTTTGTTGATGACAAAGTGGGAGAAATATACAAAATATACATGCATATATTCAAGGGGAGTTATCAAATTCATGGGGTGTTATATCTGATTTTATATATAGGAAATATTTAATAGTTGTCATCATCAAAAATGGGGAGATTGTTAATACTTCAGTTATTGATTTTGATGACAACAACCATATACAATTATATATGTATATACTAATGTTTTGCCAAGTTATATAGTATATAATAAAGAATATTTCAAAGATGTTGAATCAAAGACTGTATAGTATAGACATGAAGACTCATGACTGCAAAGACTAAGATATGAAGATCTCAAGATTATAATTTCATGTATATAGTCATAGCTTATATTGTTAAAGTCCCTGGTGGCAATCTTTGATCTTTATCTTATATTTTCTATCTTCTATATTTTTAAACAAAATAAATTTTCAAAAATTATTTCAAAATATTTTATAAAAAATTTTCAAAGTTCAAAATGTTTATAAACTATATTCAAACTATTTACAAAGTATTAAAATATTTTACAAAGTATAGAGTTTAAAACAAAACAATTTTTCAATTTTAACTAAGATATATCGACATACCTATATATCATATGTCGATATATATGCCTCCTAGTGGTTTGTTCAATTTTGAAAGGAAGTGTCTATTCATCACAACTCTTCATGAGCGAACACATCTATTTATTTACTATATAAAGAGGAGTTCAAACGAATATTTCAATAACTACTTACTCACTTTCTTCCCTTCTCTTACTCTCTTGAAAACTTCATTGAACATATACTCTATTCTCTTCAAAATCGAATAGAATCAATTCATTCTTCTTTGTATTGATTCAATACTACTTTCTTACTATTTTGGAAACTTTTAGTCCATGAGATGATGGTTTTGATGACAACAACCTTAGAATAGATTATAAAATATAAATACTAACATTACAAGTTTAGATATATATGTATATGCAGGATCTAACCATGTAGGTATCGAGAATGAAGACTGTACAATATAGAGATTCAAGATAAAGAGATAGAAGACTCATGAGTATCAAGATTATCAAGAGTTCAAGATTTCAAGGTTAAGTTTGTTTTATTAGGAATATTTGTTAAAACTCGTAGAAAAGCACTGGCATCTTAATATCCAATTTATTCGTGGAATGGAATCCACTTCGAGCCCGTTAAAGGGATGGAACACTAAGTAGGATGGAACCTACGAAAATCTAGTGGGACATTGTTTTGTATCCACTAAGCTTAATTCAAATGATTTTTCAAAATTATCTTGTTTTCGAAATGATTTCAAAACTTTCCTTTTAAAAAGATTCAAAACCCTCGATTCTGTTTTTAAAACAATTTTTGCCTCAAAACATCTTTATTTTCAGAGTCAAAATTTCTCCTGATTTTAAACTATCTTTTCAAATAATATATTTAACTTTTAAGTTATTTATACTTTGATTTAAATTATAGTTAAATAATATATATATTGTTCTTTATATTTACTTATGAATTTCAACTATATTCAAGTATATTTATAAAGTTTTAATATAAGATAAATATTATTTTTATAGAAATTCAAAACATCAAATTTGGCTGAGGGATGTCGACATGCCCATAGGCACCATGTCGACATGGTGACAGTTTAATTCAAAATTCAAATTTCAAAAGAAGTGTCTATTCGCCATAACTTTTCATGAATGGTCATGGCTGTTGTTCTTCTATAAATAGGGGTCAGTTTCAATGAATTTTATTATACTTTTCTCTGATTTAACTTCTCTTCTTCTTCTCCACTTTCTTATTTACAAATTACACCATTACTCTACCGAAATCAATATCGAATCTAACTAGATAATTTCTGGTTTTGATTCTCTTCACTATCTCTACAAGATCCAAGTGCTAATCTGAGTTATAGACTTTTTGTAATCAATTGAGCGAGAGAAGGTGTGATTGTAGCCCTGGAAATCAATTGGGTGAACTTGTTGCCCCGGAAATCAAGTATCTCTACCCAGAGGATTGTGATTCTGGAGGGTGTACTTCGTAGCCTTGAAACCGAGGGTTGTAATTGTTGAATTGATTTTGAAAGGAAATCTGTACTTAGTTGTGCGGGACTGGATGTAGGGTAACTCCGAACCAGTATAAAATCCGGTGTGTTCTTTGCTTTACTGCTTTTACTTTATATTTGCATCTGTGTTTGATTCTGTGTTCATATTTGTGTCTGATTAGTGTATACATTGTTAACAAAGTAAGATAAACTCAAAAAGATTAACAAATTTCTTAAAACATTATTTACCCCCCCCCCTTTAGTGTTAATTCTAGCCTTAAGATCCTTAATCCGCATTTCTCACAGAAACATCTCTAACTCAATCCAAAGATCAAAGTGCTGTCTAAGAGGCTATAGGATCCGCTATAACCTGTTAACTAGGTTTTTAACCATGCAAAAATTAGTAGGAGTTAGAGCATCAAAATGAAGACGAAATGACATGAAATCTTAGAAGAGTACCTAAATTGACTACTAAAATAACTCAGGGAAGTTTCAACATTATTGGAGCGAGTATGGGAATTTGGTGCCAACATGAAGAGCTCGGTAGAGACATCTCATGTACGCATATTTCTCACTCAAACTTTGCAAAGGTTCTTCTTTACCTATTTCATGTTTGCCTAAGCAATATCAAAGAATTTTGATCAACTGAATACCAATATTGAAGGGTTAGCAGTCAGAACAGTAGAATAAACCAAGTGATGAAGGAACCATCACCAATATCAATCAAATACCCATAGAAACATCATGGAACACTACAACATGATGTAAAAAGGGCGACACAAAAGAAATCAAGTATATTTAATTTAACTGCACATGTCGGCACTGACATGAGAAGTCGATACCGACATGACACGTTAACGTGATGGCACTTAAGATTTGGACACTCTCTCAGGCCTCTATCTGGACTCTGCACTACTCTTCTCTTGGCCCAGTACGACTACTGCGACTATAAATTCAAACCATAGAGCAATCAAGAAAGGATGTGGATTCTGCTAACACTATATGGGATCTCCATCTATTCTTCAACTCTTTCCTCTACATCACAGTCACCAAAGCAGCAACTATAGGCATTTATAAGACTTAGAATCTTTCTAGCCCCTATAATTGTGACTAAATCTCTTTTAATCACCATGTAGTCATATTCTATCAAGATCAAATAAATAAGCAAAATTATAAAGTGGGCATAGGCTTAGTTAATAGCTAAACCACTATAAAATTCTCTATATTATTTACTTTTCCATAACTTTTCTATTACATTTGCTCTGTTCTAACAAGGCTGGTGCTTTCACATCACATTCCGGGGTGTTGATCCATTTTTTGGTTAATATTTTGGTGCTTTCACTGAGAATTGAACTCAGACTTAAATCTAGCCCTCCACTTTGGATCGGATAGGTCCAAAGGTTAGATCCAGAAATTTTACTTTGAAAAGAGTTTAAGACTTGCCGTTGATGATCAATGGCAAGAAGAAAGAGAACGACTTTCCGGGAGATCTACCAGTGCAACAATTGATAGTGATGGACCAAATTGCCAATAGGTTGAAGTCAACAACACCACCGACTTACCACTAGGAGTTAATACTAGAAATCAAGCATCAGGATCTTCTGCTCATCCTGAAATTGTGACGAAGGGAGAATTTAATAAAATGGCTAATCAGCTTAACCAAAAAATGGCTAATAGCCACAAAGCTTTTATGGACAAGATAGACACTTTGCTTGCACTACATCCGATAATTGCCCCGATGACTAAGCCGGTAACTGCGAAGGCTATGGAACTGGAAAATTCTTCCATCTCAAGCTTGAATAGGAGGTATAGCAGGCAAAAGCCAAAAGAGATAATAGTTGGAGGGACTGGAATTATTATTGAAGGTAATGGAAGTACCCCACCTGCCATAGGACAACCTGCCATAAACCCAACCTTGGAGCGGAGGCTCCACAAGGGAATATTGCAATGATTCTCTTTGATTTTAAAGATGAGATGCAACTGGATGCTCAAGGACTGGAATTAGGTGTTGATATAAATGGGCAGAATGCTAGAAAGAAGTCCAAACAACCTTTACCCGGCCAACCTCGTGCTAGTAGAATTCTGCGGAAGTAGCTCTCTCGGAGAATTGAGAGCCTAGGCTTTAGTTGGCAAACCGAGGCCATTTATAGAACCAAACACTAGGTAAAACCCATGACAATCAATTTGTGGACTACCAGACTAGTGACGCATACATAGCGGACATGGTCAAATGTTTGATGGAAGAAAGTATAGGCAAAAAAACGACGATTATGGTTCTGCACCAAGTTGGACTCCATTCGCTGAAAATATCCTATGGGAGGCATATCCCGAGAAGTTCACTATGCCTACTATACTAGTTTATAATAGGATGACAAACCTTAAACCACACTTGTATGAGTACGATTGGCATATGGACCGAACTAGGGCAATGGATGTAGTCTGTTGTAGATGTTTTCCTATCTTCCAAGAAGGAGTTGCTTCAATATGGTTTATCAAACTCCCGTGAAGATCCATTTCTACGTTCACGAGTTAGCAAGGAAATTCTTGGAATATTTCAGGCTTCACACGGCACTGCCAAAAGATGTGATGTCCCTATCTGGCCTTTTCAGGGACCAAATGAGTCGTTAAAACCTTTATGAACTGATTTAATACTACGGTTACTGAAGTGAGAAATCCTAATGAACTTGTGGTATTCATGGCTTTAGTCCGAGCTATCCATTCGGACACAGACTTTGGAAAATGGATTAAGATGAAACAACTAACCACAATAAAGGAGTTCAACCGGAAGGCGAGTCAGTATCTGAGATTGGAAGAGGAAGACGCATTGGAAGGCAAGACTGCTAGTGTGCAACCAAAAGAGGCACTTCAGTGCAATGTAGCGGTCAACTAGGATGGAAATAATTCTGGAGCTGCACTAGGAAATGCCGGGAAAGATGGAAATCAGAAAAGGAAAAACCAGAACACTAGTAAGCGTGATGGAAATGGAAATCGGATCAGGAACCCAAGACCTAAGGAATATACGCCATTGAACGACAGCCTGGAGAACATCTACCTTGCAACTCAGGGGACTGAGCAATACAACAAGCCTCCCAGGAAAGAAAAATCTGAATGACAAAAGCAATATGGGAAGTTCTGCCTCTCACATGAGACTTACGGACATAACAAGAACAAGTGCTTGCATTTGAAAGATCTGATTATGGAATTGATTAGGAAAAATAGGCTCCAGCAGGACGTGAACAAATCGCAAAACTCTAACCAGCCCGTTGGTCTATAAGTTCCAACTGCTAAAGGGAACCAACCTGGACCCAAAGGAGAAGGATCCAAACGGACGGTATAGAGACTAGTCATCAGCACTATGTTCAGAGAACCTCACCCAACATAAAATGTTGGGAGGAGATGGGGCGATACTGAGTTCACTAATGCACGCTTCAAAAGAAACTTGTTTTACGATTTATGATGATGCCCGAGCCAAGCAGCAAAGGACACTCAAGATTATATAGTGTTTCAAAACCATGACACCGAAGGAGTAGAAGCGCCGACTCTCAACCCAATGGTGGTAACCATCAGAATCGAGCGCACAATTGTACGCGGAGTCCTAGTGGATAGTGGTAGTTCTATCAATATCTTGTTTCGACATAAGTTTGATCAAGTAAAGATCAGTATGAAGGACGCGTTTGCTTGCTGATTAAAAATCTAGGGCTTTACGGGAGAACTAAGACATCTATCAGGAGAATTGACTTGCATGTCGAGCTCGGAGAAGGAGAACGAAGGGTATTCCTTATTCAAACCTTCATGATCATGGATGGAATGTCAGCTTGCATGTCGAGCTCGGAGAAGGAGAATGAAGGTAGATCAAAGTGTCGTTAGAGAATGTTATGTCGCTGAGTTATGTGAATCAAAATGAGAAGAAAATGGGAAGAATGTGGGGAAGCTCTCCACATTCATGAACCAACACCCTGGTTTAGATTTGAAAGCACCATCTCTATCTTCACAGAGCAATATAACATATCACAGAAATAGAAAATAAGCAATAAAGGAAAATAGACAGAATATTTTTATAATGGTTCGGCTGTTAGCGAAGCCTACGTCTACTTTATAGTTTTATTATAAGCTGGTTGCTATTACAGAAGTTGTTGGATTACAAGGCTTTAGCTAATTCCAAACTAAATTGGATCCCTAGAGTTAGAATCCACCAGAGAATCATGGTGTATTCCTTTAGAGATTGTTGTGAGGGAGGTTAGAAATGAAGAATAATCCCAGCAGAGCTTCAGCAGCCAGCTTCCAGAAGATTCCCTTATGTTGCAGATGGTATGCTATTTATAGAGGTTGGAGGTTTTGGGTCAGGCCCATCATTTTCAGGTCTAAGATATAGCATAGTCGACCTGGGGGGACTCAATGGTCGAAAATTGCTCAACTCCATGGGCCGCTAAGGACCTATGGGCTGTGGGTCGCTAGCGACCCATAGACTTAGTCTATTTTCGACCGCTGACTTCTTCCCCTTTAGTCATATTTCATAGCTTGTTTGTTCATGGCTTTTAAGGAGTACATGGGTTGATGTTGTTCCGACCACAAAGGTCTATCCTGGATTCCAATATTGGAGACGTCTTCTCAGGCATTCATCATTGTAGTCATATGCTGATGGCTACTCACTGGCTGCTTATACTTAAACCTTTCTAATCCGCAGGGAAGTTGGTCTCTTGGCTTCGCTGACTCCTGTCGTCATCCTAACCATGTAGCTTGGTCCTTTCCGAACTCTAGTTGTAACATCTCCGGTTAGCTCTTGAATCATCTCGCCGCTTAAGGTTGCCTTGCTTACGGTCGATATCTGCTGGATTAAAAACCTGGATAACATTTTCCCCTCAGAGTACATCTTCGTTGGAAACAAGGCGCGCTCTGGAAGTTATCGTTTTCCATATCCATTTGTTAACTTTAAAGTGGTTGTATTAAAACCCTACACATAGAACAACCCAAAGTCATCGGTTATTTTCCTCTGGTTCTAGGTACTGTTGCCTGCCTCAACCTATCATGTTTTTGCTTGCGGTTTCTCTGCAGGTCTTGGAGTGTCGAGCAGTAGCGATTGACTGATTTTGAAGTGGTTGGACAGAGCTTTCATTTTTAGTACAAAAATATACAAGGCATAGTAATTTTAATATACATTGTATACATTTTTCTTTTTTCTTTTTTGATCGGTCGCTAGCGACCCATGTGAGATGGGCCGCTTGCGACCTATCCCTTAGAAAAAAATTTCTTAGGTCAATGCCAGCTAGGGTCACGTGCGACCATGATAGGTCGGGCTGCTAGCGACCCGAACACTTAGAAAAATTTTCGCCTCCTTTCCACTACATATACCCGAGCCTATTTCTTTTCCCTCATTCGACCCGATCATTTGCAGTCTCCCCGAGTGATCCATCTCCTCCGGTGATTCACCTTGAACGAGTTCTCGTTGATTTGACCTGCTGCCTAGATCTTCTTGCCATCATCTTGCCCGAGCGGTATCTCGTGCTACAGCCAAACCATGAATCCAAGCCATAGTTGACCCATCACGATCTTCAAATCCTAGGTGACCTACTTCATGCGATTTTGAGGTGTAGCCGACCCATCACCGCCTTCAAACCCGGGCTGACCCGCTTCGTTCTATTTTGAGGTGTAGCCGACCCATTGCTTTGTTGTACATGAGCCAATCCTCCACTAGCTTGCCCACGACCTAGTTTGTAGCTCGCCAAGTTCAATCTGTAACTCATCTTGTTCCATTTAGCTGATTTGAGGTAGGTTGGTTTGGTTGAGTCGTTGATTGCAATGTTGGTATGACGGTTTAATGCCCAGCTTTAGCTTGTGACGTCCGCAAATTTTCGTTCTGGTTGTGGTTCTTTGGAGAAAGATAAGAAATCAAGTTTTGAGTCGTCTTTCAGAATGACATTTGGGTTTTGGCCTAAGACTCAATTAGTTTTGCTACCTTTGACCATCGAACCAGAATTGGCTTGTCACTAGTTTGTGGATGCCACTTGTATAACGCTTCATCAGTTGACCTTGATTCTTCTGAGAACTCGGGCTTAACTCGTTTTACCTCTTTCATGCTAGGTATCCATGCAATGAGAAGAGTTCGCCGTGTCGCTTCGGACAACGGGTCCGTTATCGATCATATATCGATAACGGGCAAGCGTGCAAGCAGTATAACCAAAAGTCGGAAGCGAGACTTTACGGGAAGTTTTTCTCTCCCTTCACTGCAAACAAACTATCTACATGGGAAAGGCCATTTGCGGCGCTTTGGACACCGAGTTTACCTCATATAGATAGCACGCTGCACTTGCCCCAGTTCATACCTGAAATCCGACGTACTAATCCCAAGTAAATGTTGCGTCGGAGTTCAAGTGTGATCGGGTAAATTAATAAGAATAGGACAGATTTGCCAATAGAATTACCTGACCTTTTACGGACGCGAGTTCTGTCATAGAATGAAACATCCATCCACATGTCGCAAGCCGAGTGGACGAAGTCCAGTGCTTTCTGAAGCCGAATCGTCATCTACTTCACTAGCCGAGTTCGGTTAACTAGTTCCAGTTGTGCCAATCGTGAACTGTACGCCACCCAACTTCCTAGTCTTACTCAAACCGCCTGAAAATGTCCCTTTGGTAATCTCAGCCAAGGTTCTTCATAACATCTGTTTACAGCACGGGATCCCCGACAATGACGTGTGCCTTCCAGAAAAGGATGAGTTCGCTCACATGCCTCCCCCGTGGTTTACAACTTGCCATCGGTTCATGTGTTTGAATGGAGGCGTGCCCCCTTTAATGATTTTCTTCATGAAACGCTCTCAAACTTGGGGATTGCCCCATTCTAGCTTCACCTGAACAGTTATGCCATCCTCACTTGCCTACACATCCTCTTTATGCAGACATTCCATTGCGCTCCAAGTTTTGACGAGTTGCGGTACTTCTTAGCATTCAAGAGGAGACGATTGCCCCTCCTTGATTATAATCGAGGCCCAACGGAATCGGAATATCAATCTGCGTTTGCAAAGCAACTTATCTCAATTCAAGACGCAGTACTTCTTTGTTAGGTGTCCCGAGGGATTTAATCGTCGATGGACGACTAGGGGTAAGTTTCCTTATTCCCTGTTTGCCAAGCTTTGAAGCAGTGTGATAGAGTTTCTAATTGATTGCTTTCTTTTTATAGTTATCTCGAGACCAAATAGAGACACGGCTCTTAGTGAAATTTGTCAAACTCCAAAAGTTATTGATGCCGAGGAGCGTAGCGCCAGGGTCTTGCTTACTGATGAGAACTTGCGCCAGTTCGGTTTGTTAGCTCCGGGCAGATCTGTTGCTCAAATTGAAGCTCCCTCTCCCAGCCGGGCCAGAGTTCGCACAAGACTTTCTTCTTCTTCACATGATTCTGATGAGGGCCGTGAAGTAGGCAGCCCCTTCGAAAGTCCACTCGACGAGACTCATGTGGAGGGTATCACAGCTGGTCTAAGCGGCTCTACTAGAATACCCCCGATCCAGGAGGAACCAGAAATTGATCCCACATAGAGAGAAGGGAAAGCCATGACAGAATCGGAAAAAGAGGAAGGTGAATTTGAAAGCAGCAGTGATGAATCCACAGCCAGCGACTATTATCAGTCAGAGTCCGAAGTTGAGGATTCAGAGTCATGTGAGGAGACACCGGGCATGAGTCCCGTTCTTTCGGATTTACCCCCTTCCAATACTGGTGACAAAGAAAAGGCCCCGGAGGTCGGCAAACGTCATGATTCCCACGGTAAGGCTGCTGGGGTAGTTTTGGAGATATCAGCGATGTATTCGTTGATTTTGATGCCCTCACGAAAGACGACTTCAACTTTGATGTGACGCCATCCTGTTCTGGCGGTATCGCGCCATCCATCAGTCCGCCTCTGCCTGCGACAACCGAAGTCAGCCTTATTCCCCCACCTACAATCATTTGCTCTGGTTTCGGACGACGTCTTAGGATCGTTTTAGGAATATAGGACACGACGTACTAGGATTCCACTTATATTTATTTTCCATTCTCTCGCATATTGCTTAACTCTTTAAGTGTTTCTAAGGTTTCTCCTGTATGCTTTATTTTAGGTATGATGAGAGGGCATGGTCTTTACGACGACTTCGAGGATTACACTTATTCGCAATGGTACTCGAAGCGTTCTTTCAATCGCCACCAAGCTCGGTAATCGGAGGAAGAATATAAGCAGAGGAAAGAACTTAAGGTGAAAACCCACCATCAGGAGGAAAAGGATAAGTATCGCTCACACAAAGGCGGTTATGAATGAAAACGGTCCCATGATTAAAGGGAAAAATCATCGAAGAAGTCTAAGCTCGCTCATCGCTCCCATCCTTCCGAAGTTGTTCAAAACATATGTCGGTGGGACATGGTATTGCCACTTCTTCTGCCCCCATTCCACATTCAACGCACGTCTCATCGTTTTCTGCTGTTGCTACTTGATGCAGCCAAGGAAGCGAATTCGACGATGTAAATCGAATCCGTCCAGGATCTCACACGATTAGCGGAAATAATCGGTGAATCGATGATAAATCGGTGAATTTAAGAATACCCAAAAAGCCCAAATCCGTTGATCACAAAGATATCGGATTCTAGCAATCTTCGACACGTTGATCGCGCACGATGCCGTGAGAGAAGATCTACAATTCTTCGAATGTTGATCAAGCGCACTTGATTCCGTGAATTGGCTTCAACAATCGTTGATTCGAGCGCACTCGAATGCCGAAGGTGGAGATAGGAGATAACACTCAACTACCAATTTCAATGGTTGCACAAAGCACAAACCAAATTTTATTCGAAAATCAACAACCTACAAATGAACCAACACCCGCCTATTTATAGGCAAATACAACTCACGCCTCCCATAAGTCGTATGCGACTTAACATAAGTCGACTTACAACTTAACGACTCAAACAAAGAAAATACAAACACTAGGTCGTTACATGACCTTCAACATACCTCATGACTTAACTACACAACGACATACGACCTAAGAAATTACAACATCATGTTACAACATCATCACACATGCGACATACGACTCAACGAATTACAACAATACGACTTAACTATTAACGACCTAAAATTCTGTTCGCGACATAAGGAATGCGGCATAACCGGAGCTTTGCGACCTAAGCAAATAGTTCATCTTCAAGCGACTTAGCGACATAAGCTTCAAGTGGCATAAGGAAATCATCTTCACGCGATCTAGACTTCAGCGACTTAACATGAGCGACTTAAAAAGAAGCGGCATAAGGTAGGCGCCTTAACTCGCTAGGTCGCTTGAACGACTTAAAGCATAACTCGCTAGGTCGCTTGAACGACTTAAAGCATAACTCGTTATCCCGGGCTAATGCTTCAACCTCCCTTTGTATATCGTTACGCCGTAGCTTGCTAGGTCGCTGGCTTTGATTTCTTGAGGAGTTAACTCGTTATGCCTTAGTTCGTTAGGTCGTGGGCGACTTAAGGCTTGCGTAGTTTTTAGGTCGTTTTCTTCTTTATTTAGCTCGTTTCCCCACCTTTTCACCCCTTTAACTCGTTCATACGACTTAGTTGAGTCGTTAACTTGTTCCAGCTTCAAATCTTGAATTGGAATATCAGGCTGGGCTGCATCATCCTCCCTTGGTTGAGAAAAATTCGTCCTCGAATTTAAAAGTTCTTCCCCATTGGGTTGTTCCTCTCCATAATAAGGTATAATATGTTTAACATTAAACATGTCAGAAGTATACACATCCTCCGGCAGCTTCAACCTATAAGCATTTTCATTGATCCGTTTCACAATCTTTACAGGGCCAATCTTTCGAGCTTTAAGTTTATTGTATGCTCCCACTGGAAAACGATCCTTCGTTAGTACAGTATATACTAAATCTCCTTCATTAAATTCAGCACTTCTTCGCTTCAGATCCGTGGATCGTTTATACTTCTCATTCGTCTTCTCCAATTGTTCCTGAATGATTCTATGGCATTCTGTCAACCCATCAACAAAATCAGCAGCCCGCTTAACTGTCCCCATCGGTTGTGGCACTATCGTTAAATCCAACGGCCCCTTTGGCAAGCTTGAATATACAATCTGAAATGGATTGAAACCCGTACTACGGTTGATAGCATTATTATGAGAAAACTCCGCTTGACATAACTTCACATCCCAGCTCTTCAGATTATCCTTCACAAGACACCGCAACAAATTTCCCAGCGATCTGTTCACAATCTCGGTTTGTCCATCCGACTGCGGATGATAAGCACTACTGAAATTCAGCTTTGTTCCCACCATCTTCCACAAACTCAGCCAAAAATGACTCATAAATCTGGTATCCCTGTCTGAAACTATAGATTCTGGTAAACCATGAAAGTGATAGATCTCTCTAAAGAACAACTGTGCCACATGGACTGCATTTGCCGTCTTCTTACAAGCAACAAAATGTACCATCTTCGAGAAACGGTCCACCACAACATATATAGAGTCATTTCCCCATTGAGTCCTCGGCAAGCCCAACACAAAATCCATGCTTACATCAACCCACGGTTTTGTAGGAACAGGTAAAGGCATATACAAACCCGCTTTTGTAGCTGTCCCTTTCGAAACTTGACAAACATGACATCTTCGAACAAACTTTTCAACTTCCCGCTTCATCGAGGGCCAATAATAAGATTGAGAAATCAACTGCAATGTGCGATCCCGACCAACATGTCCTTCTTCATGCAACTCTTTTACAATTTTCATTCTCAAGCTACAATCTGGTACGCACAATCGATTCCCCTTGAATAAGAATCCATCTACCAACACAAACTCATCAGTACTCCCATCCTTGACTTTCTCAACACTCTTTGCAAAGTAAGGATCTTCCTTAAACAATTCTGGCAATAGTTAAAATCCTTTCACCTCAACCTTCATCGTCGTCAATAAATGATTCCTCCTGCTCAAGGCATCAGCTACACGATTCGTCACCCCTGGTTTGTGCTTTACAACAAAAGTAAACTGCTGCAGATACGCGACCCATGAAGCATGTCTAGCTGAAATTTTGTCCTGCCCTTGCAAATGTTTCAAAGCTTCATGATCCGTATAAAGAACAAACTCCTTCTGAAACAGATAATGTCTCCAGTGCTTCACAGCTTGAACAATTGCGTAAAACTCCACGTCATAAGTGTTATATCTCAACTTGGCTCCAGACAACTTCTCACTGAAATAGGCAACTGGTCTTCCATTCTGACTCAATACTCCACCAATCCCAACCTTCGAAGCATTGGTGCGTAACTCGAACAATATCTGAAAATCCGGCAGTACCAGAATGGGTGTTGTCGTCAAAAGTGTCTTGATCTTCTCAAAAGCTAACTCTGCTTCCTCTGTCCACATGAACTTCTTTCCTTTCATGCAATCGGTTACAGGTGCCATCACACTGCTAAAATGGGGAATGAATCTTCGATAAAAAGATACCAACCCATGAAAACTCCTCACTTCAGTAATTGTCTTGGGTTGTGGCCAACTCCTGACAGCTTTCACTTTGCTTTCATCCACTTGAATACCCTCCTTCGACAGAACATATACCAGAAACAAAATACTGTACGTCATGAACACGCACTTCTTTGTTGCTGCATAGAATTGCTCCTATCGTAGAATCAACAGCACTTCTCGCAAATGCTGGGTATGCTCTTCCATACTCCCACTATAGATCAAAATATCGTCAAAGTAAACTACTACGAACTTCCCAATAAATGGTCTGAAAATCTAGTTCATCACTCTCATAAAAGTACTAGGAGCATTTGACAAGCCAAACGGCATAACCAACAATTCGTATAGACCTTTCCTAGTTTTAAAAGCAGTCTTCGACTCATCACTCGGTCTAATACGAATTTGATGGTATCCACTCTTCAAGTCAATCTTTGAGAACACAACAGCCCCACTCAACTGATCAATCAAATCATCGAACCTCGGCATAGGAAACATGTATCTCACAATGATCTTGTTTAGAGCCCTACTGTCCGTACACATCCGCCAAGTCCCATCCTTCTTCGGTACCAATAAGGCTGGCATTGCACAAGGACTCAAGCTCTCCTGAACACGCCCTTGTTCTAACAACTCCTCTACCTGCCTTCTCAGTTCCTCATGCTCCTTAGGACTCATCCTGTAATGTGGCCTGTGAGGTAATGCCGCCCCTGGCACAAGATCAATCTGATGCTGAATATCTCTCAACGGTGGTAACTCCTTTGGCAACTCTTCAGGAAACACATCTCTGAATTCTTCCAACACTGGCTTTACTTCCTCTGGAACTTCAATAGATTCAGTAGCTTCATGTCCAATCAACAAGAACACCTCTGGACTCTCCTCTACTTCTTCAACAAACTCCTTCAAAGTCAACAAAGTCTTCAGCTCCTCAATCTCTTCTGACTTGCTCTCTCCTTGCTGTCTCTTCTTCGGAACTAAAATGATCTTAGTACCCTCAAACATAAAGCTGTAGCTATTGGTTCGACCATCATGCTGCACTGTTCGGTCATACTGCCATGGTCTTCCCAAAAGCAAGTGACAAACATCCATCTCCACCACATCACACCAAATCTCATCTTTATACTTCTTCCCAATAGAAAATGGAACATGAACTCGCCTGTCCACCTTCACCTCTCCTCCTTTCCTTAACCACGCTAACTTGTAAGGATTTGGATGCTTCTCCGTCTTAACCTTCAACTTTCTCACAGCTTCGGTAGAAATGATATTGTCACAACTTCCCGCGTCAATCACAAATTTACACACCTTCCCCAGTATAGTGCATGTCGACTGAAAGATATTACTCCTCAACCAACTAGCCTCCTTTTCCTGCTTCGGTGTCAAACATGATCTCCTCAACATTAGATTACATCCTTCATCTCCCGACGCGATATCCTGTTCATCCTCCTCAACTGGACTAGAATAACCTTCATCAACATCCTCACCTTCCTCTTCAGCAATCATAGCTCGCCTCTTCGGTTTCGGGCATTCATTAATCTTGTGACCCACTTCCTGGCAATTATAACACTTGAAATTGTTGTTGACCTTCGCCTTTGCAACTTCATTCACAACTGGTTTACTGACAGCTTTAGAAACATTGGAACTCCCACTAGCACCCTTGCTCTGAGTATTGGAACTTGGAAACACACCACCTCCTCGTTTTCCCTGCTTCTCCCAAGCCAATGCCTTCTGGTGCGCTTCAGCCACAGATCTAGGGTCAAACATATTTACCATATCCTGGATCTGGATCCTCAACCCCCCAACAAACCTAGCAGTCAATTGTTCCTCTGTCTCCATAATGTCATTTCGAGCAATCAGTTGATAAAACTCATCAGCATAATCATTAACAGTCTTCGTCCCTTGCCTCAGATTCTGCAACCTCTGATACATGAGTGATTGATAATTGTAAGGCAAGAATGTAGCCTTCATCATCTTCTTCATTTTCTCCCAAGCAACAATCTTCGACTTCCCCATCCATTCTCGTGTAAGTTTGGTTTGCTGCCACCATGCCATAGCTCTCCCTCTCAACCTAGTAGCAACCAACTTCACTCGACGATTTTCCGGAACCTCCTTGAAATCAAAGATCTCTTCAACATTAGACAACCAATCTAGAAATTCTTCAGCCTGCATACCACCCTTAAACTCTAGAATTTCAATTTTCATTCCGGACTCCCATTTGTGATCATACTCTGAATGATTTCTTCCTTGGCTTCTATTTCGACCATAAATACTACCACCATCAAACTCCTCATCAAAATCTGGTGCATATCGATGTCGATCATGACCACCAACATCTCTACCACCACCATTTCTACCACCAACATCTCTTCGATCTACATTCCTCCGATCACGATCATCCACATCTCTCCGATTTCGATCATCAACATTCCTATCACGATCGTCAACATTTCTACGATCATGATCTTCTCTTCTCTCCCGATCTAAATGTGGTGAAACTCTATTTCCCCCATGGCTCGATTCAGGTGAAACCCTTCTTCTACTTTGATTCATTTCAAGCATCATTCTCTCTAATCGACCAATCTCCTCATTCAACTTCTCATTGAAATTCTCGTTGATTCGTTGTTCCATTTCATCGGCCTCTTCTCTTCCATACAAAGCATCAACATTGCGATGACGTTGAACTCGTCTCGGTGGCATGATTGAACTTCAAACAAATCTTCAAAAATTCAAACCTCACACTATTAACACGAACTCTTCACGAAAAATGATACACGGCTTTCACAAATCAATGGACAATCTCGACCCTCCAAGCTCTAGGTCGCAACTCTCCAAACTTCAATTTGAGCACGACTTATGCAAAGGCGCACTTCCCAAACTTCAACTACCTCGGCCGAACGATTTGAAGAAATGTTCATGACCTAAGGCGCAAACCAACGTGCATGACTTAAGACGATAAGGCACGCAACTTCAATACGGTGCGGAATTTCAAACTTCACTTCGGCGCACAAAAAAAATCCCAACGAGCAAAATTCAAACACTTTCCGAACTTTGATCCAAAATGATATGGGATCGAAACTCCCAACTTGTTGCAACTTCACGATGAACACCAAACTTCAAATTCTCGAAACCCAATTCTCCAAATAATGCAAACTTCTTGCGATCTAGCTCTGATACCAAATGATGCAGCCAAGGAAGCGAATTCGACGATGTAAATCGAATCTGTCCAGGATCTCACACGATTAGCGGAAATAATCGGTGAATTGATGATAAATCGGTGAATTTAAGAATACCCAAAAAGCCCAAATCCGTTGATCACGAAGATACCGGATTCTAGCAATATTTGACACGTTGATCGCGCACGATGCCGTGAGAGAAGATCTACAGTTCTTCGAACGTTGATCAAGCGCACTTGATTCCGTGAATTGGCTTCAACAATCGTTGATTTGAGTGCACTCGAATGCCGAAGGTGGAGATAGGAGATAACACTCAACTACCAATTTCAATGGTGGCACAAAGCACAAACCAAATTTTATTCAAAAATCAACAACCTACAAATGAACCAACACCCGCCTATTTATAGGAAAATACAACTCACGCCTCCTATAAGTCGTATGCGACTTAACATAAGTCGACTTACGACTTAACGACTCAAACAAAGAAAATACAAACACTAGGTCGTTACATGACCTTCAACATACCTCACGACTTAACTACACAACGACATACGACCTAAGAAATTACAACATCATGTTACAACATCATCACACAGGCGACATACGACTCAACGAATTACAACAATACGACTTAACAATTAACGACCTAAAATTCTATTCGCGACATAAGGAATGCGACATAACCGGAGCTTTGTGACCTAAGCAAATAGTTCATCTTCAGGCGACTTAGCGACATAAGCTTCAAGCGGCATAAGGAAATCATCTTCACGCGATCTAGACTTCAGCGACTTAACATGAGCAACTTAAAAAGAAGCGGCATAAGGTAGGCGCCTTAACTCGCTAGGTCGTTTGAACGACTTAAAGCATAACTCGCTAGGTCGCTTGAACGACTTAAAGCATAACTCGTTATCCCGGGCCAATGCTTCAACCTCCCTTTGTATCTCGTTACGCCGTAGCTTGCTAGGTCGCTGGCTTTGATTTCTTGAGGAGTTAACTCGTTATGCCTTAGTTCGCTAGGTCGTGGGTGACTTAAGGCTTGCGTAGTTTTTAGGTCGTTTTCTTCTTTATTTAGCTCGTTTCCCCGCCTTTTCACCCCTTTAACTCGTTCATACGACTTCGTTGAGTCGTTAACTTGTTCCAGCTTCAAATCTTGAATTGGAATATTAGGCTGGGCTGCATCACTTCCCCTGTCCCTTCTCATCCCCGTCGGAGGCTAGCCTATATTCTTCCCGCAGGTCCACCTAAGCTTGAGGCGGCCATTCCAGGTTGGTTCTAAAAGGCTTTAAATTCGATATGGATATTCATCCCATTCGGAGGGACAATTATATGCCGCGCCTTAAAGGCATTCAGGCTGATTTGGAGTAGGGCGAGAAGTGGGAGAGGCTCTGTAAACAACTAGCTATACTAACAGGAATAACTATCAGGAGATCATCTCCTTCGAGGCCTAAAAAGAGGATTTTGAAAAGGTGCTAACCGAGCGGGATGCCATAATTAAACAACTGGAGGAGGAAATGGAGGTAGCGCTTCAAGACAGTACGAGGACTGCCAGCTTGATGCAGAAGATGAAACATGCACACGAGAGAGACGAAATCGTCTAGAGAGACAAAATCAAGAAGACGCATGTGGAAGAAGCAAAGCAAAAGGAAGACATGGTTGCCCACGACACTATTATCGAAGCCCAAAAAAAGACAATCGCTGACCAAAATCTGGTTGTAGAGGGGCATACTAAGACAATCTCCGATCAGGCCAAGACAATTGAGGAGTTGCTGGGGACAATTGCAGGACTACAAGCTCAAGTCACACAACTTAATGCCGACAAGACTACAATTAACATGGAGAAGGCAGCAGTGATAGCAAATTATCTAGAACTCCAGCATACTTTTGACTGGAAGATGGAGAAACTAGACTCGACGATCCTGAATTTCTATATCAATTCTATATTGCATCAGGGGAGTCTTTCTTATCTTGGCCCAAAGTTCCCATGCACACTTGCCCTTGTTTGGGAGGAAATCCTATGTTGTTTTGTTGAGAATGGCGACATATATACCGATCAAGAGTTGCGGGATGCCTATCTTAATGAGAAATCCAAGAAGGCATTGCTCGAAGGCTAAGAAATTCTCCGAGCTGAACGGGAGATGGAAACCGCTGAAGCTGCTCCAATGGTTGCCACAGATGCACCTGCCAAGTCTCTAGTCTCTGATATGGGTGAACCTTCGGGGCAGCTTCATGATTAGCCGACAAGTTCGGGGCTCGATGCCGCTCCCCATGCGGCGGAGATTTCCAAAGATGATGAAGGAAATGAGTTTGAAGTTGATGTTCACGACCCCATCTCCGGTGCGGGTAATGATCACTCCTCCCTCGAATTTGGGGGACTCCATCTTACACCACAGGAGCAAGAAGACTTTAATGATTTTCTTTTGATCTTATAGGTCCCTCTACTCTTCTTATTAACATGCTAGTTACCTCGGCACTTGTGCATACTGCTATCTTTACATCTTCTGAAATTATGTCCATTCCAGTTCCTGCCCCTACATCAACACCTAGCTCGCAACCGGGACAGGAGGCTGAAAAGATTGAGGTGCTTCATTGCCTGGACGATCCTTCGGCCTCCCTTGAGGGCGATATGACTGCCGTTGATGCCAAAGAGCAGGAGAGTCCGATAGAGCAGCCATCGAAGACTTCGCACGACTTGGTTGCCATCAAGAAAGAGAAAGTGGAGGCGGTCAAGGCCTCAAAGAGTTCCTGGAAGTGGAGGAAGCGCAAGGGGTCGGGCGGCTCTACTGGAAAGCACTCAGAGGAGGAGGAGATCACTATGGAAATACACGTTGACATTACCGGCAGCGACACCTCTCTAGAAAAGAAGCCAAAGTTGACCATTAGAGGCGGGAAAGGAAGCAGCGGCAAAAAGCGTTGATTGGTCCGTTCGAGGAGTGACTACATTTTGTTGTATAGCTCGTGGGCGACTTGACTTGTTGTGTGCTTTTTTGGTCCTTATGCCCAAGCGTCTGTACTTTAGATCTTAGTCATGGAGTCTGTAAGTTTTCTTTGTTGGCCGTTGTTGTGTGGGTACGGGCCCCAACATTTTGATTTTGTGTTCATAAAATTACAAACAATGCAATGGTATCTTGACTTGTAACTTTGTCTATCCTTTCATACATACTCTGTGTGCACACGTACGTTTCATTTCATACTCTTGCTAACATCACTTAGAGGATTTTTGTTCAGAAGTTCATAAAACTTCCGAAGACTTTCGAAATTTCTTAGTCATGTTTATAAATCTTCAAATTTTGTTTAGGAAGTCAACTTTCGCTCAGGCTTCTTGTTAACTTTTGCGATAAAACTTGTGAGTTTATTGTTGGTTGAAGTGACAGGACTTGTGGACTCTTTGCAATTAGGTGATTTTACCTTTATGCAAGTATATGCCCCATAGTTCACAGGGTTGTTCACTCCAAACAAACTCCAAGTGTCTGAAGTCTCCGAGCAATGCGAGAAGCTGTAAATCAGGTGTTCCTCGTCGTTGCCTATCTCTAGGTGATGCGAAAAGCTTGAAATCTGAAGTTCTTCGGCATTGCCTATCTCCGGGCAATACGAGAAACTTGAATCTGGGGCTCCTCACCGTTGCTTGTCATCAGGCAATAAGAGAAGCTTGCATCGAGAGTTCATCGGCATTTCATATCTCTGGGCGATGCGAGAGACTTGAATCTAGGGCTCATCGGCGTTGCCTATCTCCGAGCATTGCAAGAAGCTTGCGTCGAGAGTTCCTCGGCGTTGCCTATCTCCGGCGATGCGAGAAACTTGAATCTGGGGCTCCTCGTTGTTGCCTATCTCCGGGAAACGCGAGAAGCTTGTGTTGAGAGTTCCTCGGCGTCGCCTATCTCCGGGCGATGCGAGAAACTTGAATCTGGGGCTACTCGGCGTTGCCTATCTCCGGGCAACGCGAGAAGCTTGCATCGAGAGTTCCTCGGCGTCGCCTAACTCCGGGTGATGCGAGAAACTTGAATCTGGGGCTACTTGGCGTTGCCTATCTCCGGGCAACGCGAGAAGCTTGCATCGAGAGTTCCTCGGCGTCGCCTTTCTCCGGGCGATGCGATAAACTTGAATCTGGGGCTCATCGGCATTGCCTATCTCCGGGCAATGTGAGAAGCTTGCGTCGAGAGTTCCTTGGCATCTCCTATCTCAGGGCGATGCGAGAAACTTGAATCTGAGGCTCCTCGGTGTTGCCTATCTCCGGGCAATGCGAGAAGCTTGCGTCGAGAGTTCCTCGGCGCCGCCTTTCTCCGGGCGATGCAAGAAACTTGAATATGAAATCTTTGGTGTCACCTATTTCTGGGCGGCGCGAAAGACTTAAGCTCGTGGCTCTCTTGATGCAGCTGGGGCGGCATTATTTTTCAGAGGGCCAGGATCAAGTTCTGCTGATCTGGTGATTCGAGTCGGTTTGCCCCCGCCGGATCGTCGAGTAATTACTATGCACACAATTTGAATGATTCAAAAAGCAAACTTTATTAAGAAAAGCATGGCAGATTCTTTGCCTATTTACAACGCCACCGGCATTCCCGTAATGGCTTATTTGCTAAAAATTATAAAATACATAAAGTTTCTTTTAAATGAAATATCGGCGGAGCGATTCGCTATTCCAAGCTCTGGGAATTGGGATCTGGTTGACGGTCGTCAGCTTGAATGTCCCATCTCCAAGTTTTTAATAAATGATGAACCGTCCTTCCAATTTGGTCTGAAGGCTTCCGGGACCGGGTAAACTCACTTGAGCATGAGATCGCCCACTTCGAAGGTCTGACTGTGAACTTTGGAGTTAAAGTACCTTGCGACCCTTTTTTGGTGGGCGACAATTCTTAATTCTGCTTCCTCTCTCTTTTCATCGACCATGTCAAGTGATTCGAGTAGGAGTTTCTAGTTTTGTTTTTGGTTGAAATTCAGCCTTCGGTGAGAGGGGACTTCTAGTTCGACAGGAATCATCGCCTCTGAACCATACGCCAATGCGAACGGAGTGTAGCCTGTAGCAGCTTTGTGTGTTGTTCTGTAAGCCCATATTGTGAGTGGAAGCTCATCAACCCAGTTTCCCTTTGCTTTTGTCAATTGCTTTTTGATGGTGGACTTGATGATCTTATCTATTGCCTCCACTTGCCCATTTGCCTACAGGTGAGCCACTGCGGAAAAGCTCTTCTCAATCCGGAAGTGCTTGTAGAAGTCTTTGAGCTCGACGCTTTCGAACTGCGTTCCACTATCAGTGATGATTTTCTGTGGCATGCCAAACCTGCAAATGATATTTTTAGGAACGAAGTTAATAACTTTCTTTGTGGTTATGGTGGCTAGCGGTTCCGCTTCGGCCCATTTCGTGAAATAATCTACGGCCACTATTGCATATTTGGCTCCTCCTTTTACCATCGGAAGGACGCCAATCAAATCGATCCCCCATATCGCAAACGGCCATGGGCTGACCATTTGTGTTAGCTCTATCAATGGAGTTCTCTTAATCTTCCTGAATCTCTAACAGCGATTGTATCTCCTGGCATGATCGGGATCGCGGTTTACTGTTGGCCAGAAGTACCCATACTGAAGAACTTTCTTTGCTAGTGTCTGCCCCCCGGTGAGGTCTCCGCACTCGCCTTCTCACACTTCTTCCAGGATTCGGTGCGCTTCATCTTCGGTCACACACCTGAGAAGAGGGGTCAAGAATCCCCTTCGATATAGTATTCCATCTTGTATCATGAACCACGGTGCCTTCATGAGTAATTTCTTTCGTTGGTTTCGGTTTGCCGGAAGAGTTCCTTCTAAAAGATAATCTTTTATTGGTGTCATCCACGTGTCCAGTTCCATAGTGGTTACGAGAATCCATTCTACATCCATTTTTTTAATGCTTGGATTGGTTAGGGTTTCAACTGTGACAACTCCCAGCGACTGTGCCTCTCCAGAACTTGCCAACTTGGCCAAAAAGTCTGCCTTGGTGTTTTGCTCCCATGGTATGTGGGTTATTATGTAGTGTTCGATGTCAGACAGTAGCTCTTGCACTTTGGAGAGATACGGAGTCAGATTCTCGCCAAACACACAACCAACTGAGAGTCACTATATATATGAACGGACTTTATTTTGAGTTCCTTCACAACTTTCAACCCAGCGATCAGTGCTTTGTACTCTGCCTCATTGTTTGTGGCAGAGAATTCCAATCGTAGAGCGTAACTAATGGCCCGCCCCTGGGGGTTTCAAGCACTACTCCTATGCTCGAACAGGAGTTGTTCGATGCTCCATCAACAAAAATCTTCCATTGTGTGTCTACTTGCGACTGAACTTCCTCTTCATCGTCCCTTATTGTGAACTCAGCAATGAAATCGGCTAGCACTTGCCCATTGGTTGCCTTCCTTGGGTGGTAAGTGATATCATATTGACTCAACTCTATTTTCCACTTAAGTAATCGTTTGGATGTCTCTGGTCGGTACAAAACTTGTTTTAATGGCTGGTCAGTCAATAGTTTAATTGGGTGAGCCTAGAAGTACGGTCGCAATTTTCGAAATGCGATCAATTGGCAATATGCTAGCTTCTCTAATTTCAAGTAATTCTTCTCAGCTCCGGTGAATCGCTTGCTAATGTAGTACACAGGTCATTGGATCCTTGCTTCTTCCCATACGAGAACTGCGCTTAATGCATGCAGGGAAACTGCTAAGTAAATAAATAAGTCTTCTCCATCGACTGGTTTCAATAAGACCGGAGGAGTTTCCATGTGTCGCAGCAGTTCCTCGAAGGCGGCTTGACAAGCCTCGCTCCATTCAAAGTTTTTCGTTCCCTTCTTTAAAGCATAGAAAAATGGTATACACTTGTTTGTAGCTTTTGAGATAAAACGGTTTAGTGCTGCAACTTTTCCATTCAAACTTTCAAGTTCTCTCTTATTATTAGGGGCTTGGACTTCACGTAATGCCATTATTTGCTCCGGATTTGCTTCGATGCCCCGGGCACTCACTATGAATCCCAAGAATTTCCTAGAAGCCACCCCAAAATGACATTTCAGTTGGTTAAGCTTCATTCCGTATTTACGGAGTATCTCGAACATCTCAGTAAGATTATCTAGGTGGTTAGCGGCTACTCGGGATTTGACTAACATGTCGTCCTCATAAACCTCCATCATTTTCCCGATCTGGCGCTTGAACGTTGTATTCACTAGCCTTTGATATGTGGCTCCTACGTTCTTTAGACCAAACGACATTACTCTGTAGCGGTATAGTCCTAAGTCAGTGATGAAGCTGGTATTTTCCTGATCCGGTTCCTGCATTAGGATTTGGTTGTAGCCCGAGTACGCATCCATAAATGACAGCAATTCATGTCCCGCTGTTCCATCCACCGGTTGATCAATTCTGGGTAGTGGGAAGCTATTCTTTGGGCAGGCTTTGTTGAGGTCTGAAAAATCAATGGGTTTGCCATTTTCCATTAGACTTCTTGACTAGTACCGGGTTTGATACCCATTCGGGGTAGGTTGCATCTCGGATGAAGCTATTGGCCATTAGCTTATCCACCTCTTCTCTCAATGCCTTGGACCGTTCAGGGCCCAAGCTGCTCCTTTTTTGATTCATTGGAGTGAATTTGGGATTAATGCTAAGGGCGTGACAGGCAATTTCGGGCGATACCCCATACATATCAGCATGTGTCCTGGCAAAAACATTTAAGTTGGTGCGAAGGAATTTGGTCAACTCTGATCGCATATTGTTTCCAAGCTGCGACCCGATTCTCAAGACCCATGTCGGGTCATCCATACTAACTGGGACAGACACCATCAGTTCAGCTAGTGTCGCCCTATCCTCCCCTGAGCTCTAATTCCTAGGGTCCAAACCATTGTCGAATCGGCTATGGTCCTTTCTCCCTTCTTTTAGATTCACATAATTCTGCAATATAACACTCTCTAGCCACACTTTGGTCTCCTTTTACAACCCCGACTCTATGCTCGGTAGGGAATTTCATCGTGATGCACCATTGAGCCAGTGCTATCTTGAAGTCGACTAACGCAGGCCTTCCCAGAAATGCATTATATGCTGACATCCGGTCTACAATCACAAAAGTCTGAATGAGGTCGACTCATCATCCCCCCTCTCCGAGCTCTATAGGTAGGTCAATGGTTCCCACCGGCTGCTTAGGTTCTCCGATAAATCCCTGGATCTTCGTTTGGCACGCATATACAATTTTCATACCTATCTTCATCTGATCGAAAGTACGCTTGAAAAGTATATTAACCGAGCTTCCACTGTCAACCAATAATCGTCGGACAACTGCGGGCCCGATTCCCACTGTTATCACCATTGGATCAAGAGTTGGTGCCTCAATTCCTTCGATATCACGATCGAAAAATAATATATCATTGCTCAACACCTTCTGTTGCTTAACTGGAGTTTCACCATCTATTGTCAAACATGACCCCTTCAGGACATGTTTTAGCGAGCTTGCATCTCTCTCCATCTCCTCCCAACTTCTTTGTGCGGGATGCGGTCCCCCGAATATTATTTTGATAATATTCCTTTGGTCTGTTTGTTTTGACCCTTGGTCACAAGTTCCAGCCTGATTTCCTTGCTCCTTAGGTGGTTGAGGGACTATAGCCAGGCTGGGTTTTTACGGCCCTTTTACATTTTGCTGGAGCTTGTTTTCATGGATCAATCCTTCAATGAGGTACTTGAGGTGGCAGCATTCATTTGTGTTGTGCCCATGTGTCTCATGGAAGCGATAGAATTTCCCTGAGCCCTTCTGTTGTTCCATTGCCTCCTTCTTGAGGGGTTTTCTATACTCTTTAGTTTCTTGCATTGCAAGATGGATATTCTCTAGGGTGTCATTCGAGGGGGGGCATAATCTCCTGGTCCAAACTCTCTAAACCTTTTGTTGCGGCCACCACCATTTTTCTTGTCAGGGTTCTGATTTCCTCTCTTCTGGTTTCCATTCTTTCCTGCGGACCCTTGGCTATTCAGGGGGCTGCGTGTACTTTGATTAGAAGTCATGACATTCTATTCGGTGCTCATTTGTTGTGTTTCAACAGCCTTTCTTTCCAGCTCATGCGCCTCTTCCAACCTCAAGTACTGGATTGCTTTAAGGTTGAAACCTTTCCTGTTGGTGGGCTGGTTCATCTTGATCCATTTCCCGAACTCCGTCTCCGGATGAATAGCGCGGACTAGGGCCATAAAAACCATGTCTTCATTAGGCTTACTCACCTCTGTTACAGTCGTGTTGAATCTGTTCATAAATGATCTCAATGACTCATTGCGTCCTTGAACCAGTCCTGATAGGGACATGATGTCTTTCGGTTGGGCGGTATGAAGTCTGAACTGTTCAAGGAACTTTGTTACAAGTTGATCAAAAGTGGCGATAGATTTTGGGGGAAGTTAGGTAAACCACATGGATGCAACGCCTTCTAGGAAGATGGGAAAACATCATCAACATACGGCTTCTGGGGCGTTGGCTCCGTCCATGTAAAAACTATATTTGTACAAATGGGGTTTCGGATCCTTAGTCCCGTCATAGGAGGGGATAGTTGGCATGGTAAACTTGTCTGGTTATCTTTCACTTGGGATCTCGTCGGTAAACGGGGTCCAACTTGGGGCAAATCCTCATTCATCGTCTTTCTGACTGTTACTCTCGTCCATCAGCCGCTTGACCATGTCTGCTATGTATGCCTCTGATGTCCGATGGTCCTAGGGGCGACAGTCAGTTACTGCACCAAGTGTTTGGTTTAGCAAATGATCTTGGCGCGTGGGTTGATGCCTAGGCTCTTCTGTCTTCGTCAGAGCCATTCCTACAGGACCCCGTTGGCTTGTGTTTGGCCTAACTGGGGCAGTCTGGACGTTTTTAATGTTATCAAATGCATTGGTACCTTCCTCTACCTGGTTACCCTACTCTCCGCCCTCCGAATCGGAGAGGTTCATAGCCACATCCTCCAGTGGGGTTTTAGCCCTTTGACTCAAATTCAAATTTGGTTGTCTTGGGTCAAGCGGGGTATTCTCATTCTCTTCCAAGTTATATCCTGTTGTCACCCTTCTCAATGGCTATTTTCCATTTTTCCTATGTAAGCCGGAAACAAAGGAGTTTTCCTCTTCAATGGCAGTAGCTGGTTCAGGGATGGTTCTCTGAACAGGATTTGATTGAAGGGTTATCAAGGCGTTGAGCTTCTCCATTAGATCCTTTTGACTCTCTTCCATTCTTTGGTTGATTTCCTCAGCCATCTTATTCAACTCATCTCTGGTAACAACTTCATGTTGACCATAGGACCCTAGTGCTTGATTCCCTAAGCCGGTAGGATTTACTTCAGCATGTTGGATACTAACTCATTTCACGGCTATAGTTGCCCCTATGGATCTTCCTAAGGTAGTCCTTCTCCTTCCGGGAGCCATTTGACTTTGTAAGACAACTGGATTTTTAAGCAGAGATTGGAGACGTAACTTCTGGATCTATGCAATCCAAAGTAGATAGCTAGATCTGGATTCTAGATTGAGAGTGGAGATCTAACTTCTGGACCTATGCAATCCAAAGTAAATAGCCAGATTTGGATCTTAGGTTGCAGTTCTCAGTGAAAGAGCCAAAATGTTGATCCAAAAAATGGACCAACACCCTGGTTTAGATTTGAAAGCACCAGCTCTGTCTTCACAGAGCAATATAACAGATCACAGAAATAGAAAAGAAGCAATAAAGGAAAATAGATAGAAGATTTTTATAGTGGTTCGGCTGTTAACGAAGCCTACGTCCACTTTATAGTTTTATTATAAGCTGATTGCTATTATAGAAGTTGTTGGATTACAAGGCTTTAGCTTATTCCAAACTAAATTGGATCTCTACAGTTAGAATCCACCGAAGAAGCACGGTGTATTCCTTTGGAGTTCGTTGTGAGGGAGGTTAGAAGTGAAGAATAATCTTAGCATCCAGCTTCCAGAAGATTCCCTTATGTTGCAGATGGTATGCTATTGTTATCCCGCCTTTTGGCAAGACCGTGACACCAAGGAATTGACCAGTAACCAATGACGGCCCATCCTAGAAATCAGTTATACACAGGCTCACTATGGATATCGACGAATTTTTTCCGAGTCCGGATCGAGCCAAAATTGGTAGGACATGACAAGCTAAGCCATGGGAGCCAACGTTCCAAATCTCAAGTCAATCCGAGTTCGTATGCTCAAGTTATGAAGGATACAAAATTGGACGAAACTCAATTACCGTTCGACTCGCTCCATATCCCTCAGATGCCAACTTCGACTCGTTCTTGTTTGACTTGCTTCACAGCCATCTGAAGTATCTACTTCGACTCGCTTCGCTCAGAGGCCTTCCTCGACTCGCTCCATTCGAACCACTGATCGACTCCATCAACATCGACTCCACTGCTCAAACCTCTCTGGACGCTCCATTTCGACTTGGTGAACCAGCACGTACTTCGACTCGCTCAACCTGGGCATACTTCGACTCGCTCAAACTGGGCGTACTTCGACTCGCTCAAACTGGGCGTACTTCGACTCTCTCAAACTGGGCGTACTTCGACTCGCTCGACCAATGCGCACTTCGACTCGCTCGGAACAACATCAAGGGCAGAGTGAAATTCAAGCGCCACGTCACAGAGTCGAATGGAAGCGAGTCAAAACAGAAGCGAGTCGAAGGAAATAGCCCACCGAAAACCCATTTCGTATCGATCATATCTCCCAATCTACAAGTCCAAATGCTATGAAATTTTCACAGAAGACCACGTGCATGTTGAAGAATGTCCACGCCAAATTTCGACTTCATTGGATGAAATCTTGATCGAGTCGAAATCTACTCGTGTCAATCACGGATCGGACCGACACTTCACGGGCTTGGGCGCACGGGCCTGGTCACATGCCAGAGAGGGTCTCCCGAGATCTGAGCGAAATATCAGCCTCCTACACCTATAAATAGACCCCCAAAGCCAACAGAAAAGGGGTTCTTCTTCCTCTTTGAGATCTCCAACGCCCGGACTCCGCCAGATCTAGATCTGAACTCAATTGCTGCTGCTACCAACAAAATTCACTGCTGCAAATCATAATTGCCTGCTGTAAATCATTGTATTCACTTGTAAACACAAAAGAAAGATCAATAAAGATAACTACTTCATAGTGGACGTAGGCTATACGCCGAACCACTCTAAATTCTTGTGTCTCCTTGCACTTTAATTATTCTCATTTCTGAAACTTGGAGTTTTTGTTAGATAATCCCTTTTTTTCCATTTAATTTCTTCACTTTATCTCTTCAAAGAATTCCGAAGAGTGTTGTGCCCAATTTTGGTACAAACACTTTGGTGCTTTCACTGAGAAAAAACCAATTTTTCTCCTGCTCTTTGGATCTCCTATCTACATTGGATTGCATAAATCTAAGAAGAAGATCCAGATCTAGAACTTTGAAGCCCTTCCATTCTATTCAGATTTGCATCAGATCTAGGAAAGGACTTTCATCTCCTCACCATGGTGAGCACATGTACCACTTCTACAGCTGCTGATCAAGGAGCACGAGACCGACAAAATCTCATGTAATCGCCTCCATCCAAACAAAATGCTGCAGGACCTCCAGATCCATCAGGTCCAATCACTAGACAAGAATTCAAGACATTGCTTCAAGAGTTGACCCAAAGTCAACAGCAGCTAGCGGAACAACTACGCGCCAACACGGAGTTGACTAACCAGCTAAATCGCCAAAGGCGAAGAAGATCCAGAAGAGACCAAGGTTCTCACTCTTCCACAGAAAGTTCAGCCTCCTCCGATGGCCAAACTAGATCCACACGTCCACGACTAGGTGTAAGCTACACCCAAGCCACGGGACACCAACCTGCTTCGACCCTTGGGCAACCTAGAGCTGGACCATCCGCTAGTCTCCGCACAGAACCTTCAACTCGAGGAGGAGCTGCTCCTTATCATGTTACCGGCAACATTGCTGCTACCACCACTGCCGGACGGGGAGTTGACGCTAGAAACCAAGCTGATCCTCAACGTAGCCAACGAGAGCAGACTCCTAAGCCTTATGTCCCTGAGGATGTTGAACCAAGGAGGCGAGGCACAGACCGTCGACCGCGTCCGGTTCAGACTCGCGCTGTGGTACCCGACCACACCTTGGCACAACATGCTCTAAGTGTCCGAACGCCAGATATACCAGCGATGATCCGCCAAATGATCCGTGAAAGTCAGGGTCTCTCTAATGATGACTGGGGAATCTTTCGAAGTCATACCCCTTTCATTGATGATGTTTTATATGCTGAACCACCTCGGCACTTCAGGATGCCAGCTTTGCCAGTTTATGAAGGAAGTTCTGATCCCAATCAACATGTCCTGAAATACGAATGGCTGATGAATGCTGCTAGAGCTGATGACGCAGTGAAGTGTCGTAGTTTCCCCATTTCCCTAGAGGGCATCGTTACCATGTGGTTCACTCGATTGCCACCGCGATCCATCTCTAATTTTGACCAGATGGCCACCAAGTTTGTCGAACAATTCCGTATGCACGTGGCGAGGCCAAAGGACGTTAACACTCTGTCTAGTGTTACGCAAGCTCCCGGAGAAACGCTTAGACGTTACTTGGAGCGATTCCATGCTGCGTGTGCAGAAATAAGCAATCCCAACGATAACTCTAACCCGATGGCTCTGACTAAGGGGATTGATGCTGATTCTGAGTTCAGAAATTGGTTAGCTGGGAAACCACCTGCGTCATTGGACCGTTTCTATTCCAAGGCAGCCCAATTCCTGAGAAGGGAGGATGCGAAACAGTTTAGGAAGCAGGATGACGCAAGGCCCAACATCGAAGGTATCCAGAGTAACGTCGCAGTTAAACAGTCCGGAGATAGTTCTGGAAAAATTCAGTTGAACGTCCAAAATAAACAGAATCAGCAGAGGGACAATAGAAATCAGAACAAAAAATGCGATCAGGATCATGGACCACGGCGTAGAGCTTCCATGTACGAAAATTACACTCCATTGAACACGTCATTGGAAAATGTGTATTTGCAGACCTGCAATACCATGCAGTATAAGAAACCTGCCCCGAAACCACCAACTGAAAGACAAATCCAAACAGGAAAATTCTGTAGATTCCATGAGAGTTATGGCCACAACACCAATGAGTGTCGTCACCTACAAGACCTCATTGAAAAATAGATACGTGAGCGGAAGCTGGATCAGTATGTGCGGGCGCCGCAATCCGGTGGTGCGGGCCCATCAAATCAGAATCATGCGCTGAATCAGGAAAGACAGGAGGAACCCGCTCGTGCAGACGGGAGGTTGGTCATCAATACAATAAGTTGTGGTCCTCACCCAGCAGATCGAAGCTGGAAGGAAATGGAGTCGTATGCCAACTCTATTAGGCATGCGGACTTCGAGTGTTAACTAATCATGGAATAGGAATCGTTCAGGGAGATCAAGCTACTGCCAGAGCCTGTTATGTTGCTGAGCTGCGGGAGGCGCAGCGAAAGGAGAAGGGAAAGGGCATAGAGGAATCTCTCTGCGTCCGTTTCGCCGATAATTGACAATTAACGCCCGAGCTCAGGCCCGGGCACCCCAGCCAATTCCTCAAAGAAATTGATCCAAGAGAGACTGAAGACGAAGGAGAATCTAAAGAAAAGCAAGCATCACCGGCCGAACTGACGATTAATGTCCCGATTGACAGTAAAGACGACTCGAAAATGATAAAGATTGGATCTCAGCTAAGCCAGCAAGCTCAGGAGGAATTGGTTGAATTTATGCGGGCAAATCTTGACGTATTTGCCTGGACACATTCTGGTATGTGTGGGATCTCGCCGGACATCGCGAGCCACACACTGAACATTGACCCGCGGCATGTCCCGGTCAAACAAAAAAGGCGCGGTATGGATCCAGAGAGATCTGCCGCCCTTACAGAGGAAGTAGAAAAGCTTGAAGCGAACGGATTCATTTGAGATGCGCAATATCCTGAATGGGTGTCGAATCCTGTGCTCGTCCGAAAGCCGAATGGAAAGTGGAGAACATGTGTCGATTATTCCGATCTGAATAAAGCATGTCCCAAAGACAGTTTCCCACTTCCCAGAATCGAACAGCTAGTAGATTCGACAGCTGGGCATGAACTCTTATCCTTCATGGACGCATACTCCGGCTACAATAAGATATCGATGCATTTACCCGATCAGGAGCATACCAGCTTCGTGACCAAACTGGGACTTTACTGCTACAAGGTTATGTCATTCGGACACAATAATGCCAGAGCCACTTATCAACGATTGGTCAATCGGATGTTTGCCGATCAAATCGGGAAAACAATGGAAGTATATGTCGACGACATGCTTGTAAAGTCACGACTCTCCACCGACCATGTTAAAGACCTGGAAACTATGTTCAACATACTTCGAGAATACAAAATGAAGCTCAATCCCCTGAAATGTCACTTCGGAGTTGCATCCGGAAAGTTCCTTGGGTTCATCGTTAACGCTCGGGGAATCGAAGCTAATCCTGAAAAGATTTGGGCAATCAGAAATCTCGAAACTCCCAAGACTATAAAACAAGTCCAGAGTCTCAATGGAAAGGTAGCAGCATTGAGCAGGTTCATTTCAAAGTCCACTGACAAATGCATTCCCTTCTTTGATCTGATTCGAAAAGGGAAACGAAACTTTGAATGGACCACAGAGTGCGAGGGCGCTTTCCAAGAACTAGTCCAACATCTGTCCACGCCGCCGATACTGTCAAAGCCTATTGATCATGAGAAGTTGTATGCGTACTTGGCAATATCAGAAAACGCTATCAGCACTACCTTGGTTCGAGAAGAAGACCGGGTACAGAAGCCAGTGTACTGCGTCAGCAAACGATTAACTAGGGCCGAAAGGAACTATCCAAAGTTGGAGAAGTTGGCTTACTGCCTTGTAATCGCATCAAGAAAACTACGACCGTATTTTCAAGCACATCCCATAGTCGTCTACACCGACCAGCCATTACGACAGGTCCTCTCACGGCCTGAGACGTCCGGTAGGGTAGGCTACTTAAGTGGAACATCGAACTGCGTCAGTTTGATATTACTTACACTCCAAGACGAGCAATACAAGGACAAGTCCTCGCTGATTTCATAGCTGAATTAACCATTCCAGAGGACTTGCCCGAAACCAGTGAATCCCTCGAATATGTTTGGAAGCTGTATACCGATGGGGCATCAAACGACCGGTGTTCGGGCGCTGGTGTTGTACTCGAAACCCCCGAAGGTCGATCTATATGCTACGCTTTGAAGTTTGACTTTCATGCAACCAATAATGAAGCTGAATATGAAGCCCTCTTAGCTGGCTTGAAACTTGCCAGAGATCTGAAAATCATCGCTGTGGAAGTTTACTGTGATTCACAATTGGTTGTGTGTCAAGTACGGGGAGAGTATCAGGCAAGAGATCGAAGGTTCGCTGCTTACTTAGCTCGAGTTCAGGAAGTACTGAATCAGTTCAATTACTACGCCATCTATTGTATACCTCGGGAGCGCAACCAAAAGGCCGATTTATTGGCAAAGCTAGCCAGCACAGGTGAAGCTCAACAAATGGGACTCGTTCCCGTAGAGACGCTATCTTCTCCAAGTATCGACCGGACAGAAATAAACCGGGTATACGAAGTTATTCCCGAAAAGGACTCATGGATGACCCCACTCATAAATTACATCGAGCACGGAACCCTGCCGGAACACAGGAGTGAAAAGAGCCAAGTCCTTCGAAAGGCCTTAAGATTTACCATCCAGAATGGACTCATGTACAGAAAGGGGTACTCAGTTCCCCTACTCCGGTGTGTCGCTCACGATGAAGTTAAACATGTGTTGCGCGATGTACATGAGGGAGAATGTGGCGATCACACCGGGGGGCAAGCACTTGCCAACAAAATACTTCACTACGGATATTACTGGCCTACCGTGAATCGTGATGCGTTGTACTATGCAAAGAAATGTGATAGGTGCCAGAAATATGCCCGAATTCCTAGAGCTCCTCCTACTGAGATAACGCAAATGGTTAGCCCATGGCCATTCGCAATGTGGGGCATCGACATCATCGGTGCTCTACCTCTGGCAAAAGGTGGTGCGAAGTACGCCATCGTCGCAGTTGATTACTTTACAAAGTGGGCTGAAGCCGAAGCTAGAAATACCTTCTCATCGTGTGACATACTATGATCCAAAGACAAATGCTATATTACTTGCTGAATCTCTCGATCTACTAGATGAGAAGCGTGAAGAAGCTGATTTGAGGGCAGCTGCGCATCGAAGTCGAGTCGCCCGATTATACAACGCCATGGTCCGTCCACTAACCTTCGAACTAGGCGATCTCGTCTTAAAAAGAATCTATCCGGTTCCTTCGCACATGAAGCCGACGTGGGAAGGACCGTATGTTATTGAACGAAGGCTCGGAGATGGCACATTCAAGCTATCGACCGTCGACGGTCTTACCCTGCCAAGAGCTTGGAATAGCGAGAGCCTTCGCCGCTATTACACCTGACAGGCTATCTTTATCCATTTAGTTTACTTTCATTTTCCGCAATTTGTTTCTGCATTTCGAAATTAGAACTTGTAATAAGGCAACTGACTTTGCCATACTTTCTTATTTCAGCAATAAAATGCAACCTCTTCGAGCCAGAGCTGTGATTTACTTGAAATACTTCATATGACCATCACTATGCACGGAGAGCTAAGTCTCATCATACGGTAGGATTTATTCAAATAGAGAGTGACTGCGGTGCAACCAATCACTCACTAAGTAAAACCCGAGCTTGGAGGCAAGCCATCACATCAAAGTCAAAAAAGGATTGATACACGACAATCCTTCATCAACTCCGTATTCCCAGAGTGCGAAGCGGAGTTTAAACATTCAACTCCGAACTCCCAGAGCGCGAGTCGGAGTATAAACATTCAACTCCGTATTCCCAGAGTGCGAAGCGGAGTATAAACATTCAACTCCGTATTCCCAGAGTGCGAAGCAGGGTATAAACATTCAACTCCAAACTCCCAGAGCGCGAGTCGGAGTATAAACATTCAACTCCGAACTCCTAGAGCGCGAGTTGGAGTATAAACATTCGACTCTGTATTCCCAAAGTGCGAAGCGGAGTATAAACATTCAGCTCCGAACTCCCAGAGCGCGAGTCGGAGTATAAACATTCAGCTCCGAACTCCTAGAGCGCGAGTCGGAGTATAAACACTCAACTCCGTATTCCCAGAGTGTGAAGCGGAGTATAAACATTCAACTCCGAACTCCCAGAGCGTGAGTCGGAGTATAAACATTCAACTCCGTATTCCCAGAGTTCCCAGAGTGCGAAGCGGAGTATAAACATCCAACTTCGAGTTCCCAGAGCGCGAACCGGAGTATAAACATTCAACTCCGTATTCCCAGAGTGTGAAACGGAGTATAAACATCCAACTCTGAGTTCCCAGAGTGCGAACCGGAGTATAAACATCAACTCCGTATTCCCAGAGTGCGAAGTGGAGTATAAACATCCAACTCCGTATTCCCAGAGCGAGAAGCGGAGTACAAACATCAACTCCGAGTTCCCAGAGCACGAACCGGAGTATAAACATCAACTCTGTATCCCCAGAATGCGAAACGGAGCGTAAACACCAACTTCAAGTTCCTGAAGCATGGATCGAAGTATAATTATCAACTCCAAGTTCTCGAAGCGCGAGTCGGAGCACAAATGCCAATTCCAAGTCCCCAGATAGCAGACATATGATTGAAACTCAAGCTAGCGTGACCAACCGCCAATAAACAAATGAGGATCCCCGGAGTGCGGTTATGATCATCGACGATCGGATAAGCGTGAGTAAACCGCTCAATCCCCGTTCGTCTCAAACGCCCATCCAGCGGCACTAGACTCGGCGTGCTATAAGAAAAGGGCAATCGCTGACTGATGTTTTACAACATACCACCAAGACTGGGAGGCAAGACCTAAGCGTCAACCATCGACTGAAGCAATGCGACGTCAAAATTCGACTCGTTTCCTAGTCGCAAACCATGTCCACAATACCCGAACTTGGCGAACGGAAACAAACTTCATTCGGAAACTGAAACTTCACAAGTGCATTTCAGACACTGAAACACTTAGACAAATACGCAATGATAAAAAAGGAGTCAAAAAAGAAAAGTTTCATTTCTATTGATTATAGAAGAAGTTCGTGTACAAGTTTCCAAAAAATTCCTACTAGCAGGGGCCGAACCCGCATCTATACACGGCTAACAAAATGCAAATCAAAATACACCGGGAGAGCATGCCTAATCTTTCTTCTCCTTAGCTTCCTCCTCGGTGTGGACCCACTGGAGCCCTCGCCAATCTTCCTCTTCGAGCCTTTGCTCTTCGGCGGTTGGTCTTCAGGCGAGGGCATTATGTCGACGTCCTCCTCCGAAATCGTGTGAATGAGAATGCTCCCTACGAGCGGAGTCGGAGGAACGGGATCAATTACAGAAGGTGGAATGGGCAGGCTGGTAAGAAAGACAGTACCACCAAGAGACATCATTCCGAGAGGGGCAGGTCCCGATGCTGCCATCCGACCTCCAAAGCTGCCGCCATAAGCCGCTGCTGCCAGTTCAGCGTCAATCTGAGCAAACATCTCCTCTTCGGTTACTGCTCGAGCCCCGCTGGGGGCATCAGAAGTCGGCATTAAAAAGCTTGTAGCAGGATCAGTTCCACTCATGATAGATGACAAGTCAGCGCAAGGATCGTCGTGGCGACGAAAGAGTTCATCCATCAGCTGCTCGTTGAACGTGATCGTACTCCGCTGAATGTCATCGAGTGGGGCAGCTATGCTCACGGTGATTGCTTCGGTCACGATAGCCTCCTGCGCTTGATGTGATTCTTGAGTAGCAGAAGGCATGGCCGGTGCGACATCAATCAGTGAACAAAGAATAAAGGAACTGTTAGAACTTAACTCAAACGAAGGCTTCGACTTAAGAAAGAAAAGTGGAATGTTTAGAATACCTTCCTCAATTTGACTTGTAGGCGGCAGGGCGGCACCAGTAACTTGCGCAACAGCCAGAGACATCCGCGGCTGATCCGGATTGTAAGCAGAAATAGCCTGGGGATCAACCGCAGACGAGGATTCGGGCGAGGTTGACATGGGAACTTCGAGACTTGCTTCGTGATGGTCAACTCCAGAACCCTCTCCCACTTCAAAGTGCTGGGCGCCAAGTTTTTCCTTCTCATGCAGAATTATCGACTCGTGGAGAATCTTCTTTTCATCATCAGTCAGAATGTGATTCTCGAGTTCGAATTCATCTACGGACTCGCCCTGATGCGCCTCTTTCTCTTCCTCAACCAGTCGACTCCAAGCATTGTGTAGATGCGTCGAAAAGTCATCGAGCCAGGCTAGGCCCCTGTGCCTCAGCACATTAGCATTGTAAACAACAAGGAGGTCTTCGATGTCGGCCTCTAGCCTGGACTCGGCCAGCTTCACCCGCTCCTCGACCTCAGTCTCCACCTTCTGGACTTTAGCCACCACCGCATCCCGTTCATGCCTGAGCAGAACAGCTTGTTCGCACGCCTCCTGGGCTGCGTTGTTCGCGTCGTCTTTCTCCTTGGCCATATCAGCAAATTTGGCCTTGAGTTCATTAAGCTCCTTGACCGCCGCGTCCCGCTCAGCAATGACTTTAGTTTTCCGGTGGCCCATCTCCTCCACCAGGGCAACATGTGTCTGCCCCAACCTCTCCATCTCCGCCTTCGCCTCGTCGGCCCTTTTAACGGCCTCAATCTCAGATTTCCGAGAAGACTCGGACTCAGCGGAGAGTACTTGAATAATCTGATCCCTTTTTGCGAGCTCGGTCTCCATCTTCTCGAGTGCTTTGGCCCGCTCAAAGGCCACTTTGGAAGCTTTCTCGGCAGCCTTTGCCCACTCCCGGTACTGGGTATATATGTCGTGAACGAAGTCGTGCACCGTGTTTTCCACCCCTGATGGGATTCTCTTTAAGTGTGGTGGGAAGACATAACCATCGAAACAGATGTTCGGAAAGCCCTTCCTCATATGAGCCAACTTAAGAGCTTTTTTCCCTGTGGGTTCAGTAGGGACCTGCTCAGTAATCATAGAGGCCATGGTCTCGACTCTCTAAAGATGAGTTTCGGACCTGGAAGCGTGAGAAGACGGCCTGTGAGGAGGAGGCTCTGGCGGATTTGAAGTTTGAACAGGGGGAGGAGACGGAAGTCTAGGAGGAGGAGAGCGTGATCTGGATCGATGTCTATACTCTCTGTCACGCCCATACCTGTCCTGGTTAGAGTATTCACGATCGCGATCTCTATCTGAATCCCTCTTGCGGGAATCATAGTAACCAGAAGATTTTCGGGCTGAGCGAAGATTCCCGAGCATAGATCCCCTTCCAGACATAGTACCTGAAAATGGTAAACGAAGAAAGAGTTAGTAACTTCCTAAGATGGACGAGGTACAGTTGTGAATCATGTAGTGTAGTGAAGTGTATGCATGTGCATTCCCTCGACCAACCGAAAATGTCGGCCGCACTCGTAGCAAGCGACCCGCTCAGTTCAAAAGCGCTATCGAGCCCCTCCGTCCCGACGTCGTGTGGAGATGACACGAAATCCGGGATCGGAATGTCAGCAAGCCCTACAAAAGGACTCTCCACTTGCAGAGGAGGAGCCTCTGAAATTCTGATCCCTAGGAAAGGTAAAGATATGACCACAGATTTAAATCCCTTAGATTTAGGGCCTTTGTGAGCAGCGGCCTTGCCTTTTCTTCTTCCACCCGAGTCCAGGACATCAGCAGAAGGCCTAGCTGGGAGCTCGGTATCGGTAGGCGTTCTTTCTGGATCAACTTCTTTGGTGATCACGACTGCGGGCGCTTTGCGCTTCACGCGTTTCTTCGGGGCCACTCTATGTATCACTTCCATATGTATGCTCTGTCTCCGTTCTATCAGCCCGACAGCCCTCAAATTCCTGTCGGTCAGGACTAAGTCTATGTGCCTCTCTTCGCCCAGAAACGCTTGAAGAATCCGAACAAGCTCTCTGAAATATGCGCCATCGGGACAAGATATTGCGGTTGTAAGAAAGGAAAACTGTGTCAGTTTTGAAGTCAGTTACTAGTGTCTCCCAGATTCAAGAGAGAAATGGCAGCACTTACGTCTATCCAACCACCGACCAGCAAACCCAGGGGGGCACCGAACGTAGAACCATTCAGTTTTATAATAACTTAGCCTTCCCCAGGAGCCCAGTACAATGTGGCAGCTTCTAACCGCCTCCAGGAAGGTAAAAGAAGGGCTGTCTCCACGGCTCTTGACGTTGAATAAATATCTGATTTCGATCAGCTTCGGCGGTCGAAAGAGGATCTCCATAAACAGGACAAACATGTTGTTCAACAAGGCATACCCATTGGGATGTAGCTGAGATGGAGCTATGCCGAGAAACGATAACATCTCCCTTATATATTCATTGAAGGGAGGAAGTGTCCCCGCTGTGTAAGCGTGACGGTTGAAAGCAGTAAACCCCTCCGGGGGAGTGTGCGGCCTGTTAGTTGGCCTAGGAAGTAGCACGTCGTCAAGTGACAAACCATGCCTTAGGAAAATCTGTCCTAGCATGTCTTCGGAGATACCCGACGGCACGGAATCTATTGGACTGAGAATAAACTGAGCACCCGGACGCTCGTCCGGAGCTGGCTCTATAACTTCGGCTTCAATAACCGGTATCTCTATGGTTGGAGGAATAGAACTTGGGATTTCCGGCTGCTGAGAACTTGAAGGGTCCATGGCTAGCTAGCTTATAAAAAATCATTCTTAAACTGAAAATAACACTCGTGCATCCCCCATTGTAAAGTGTGTGAGTGTGTTGTGCAGTGCAGTACTGTATATTATTTGAGAAGATCAACGGATTAAGGAAAACATGTAAACGACGAGACTTCGGGATTCAATCGGAAGGACCTTCATCGCTGACCGTCACAACCGTGCCATCCAGTTATTAGCTATCAGTCCAAGTTAAAATGTGTTATTATTTTAGTAAGTTCCAGTTTCATCGACGAACTTCAATAGGCAATCAGGTGTGCGGTGAAACAATTAGGTCCAGTTAAGAAAATCTGAAGCTCGTCGGAGTTAAGTGTTCAAAGGCACTAGAATTTTCGATATCATCGAAATTAAATCAGTGGTCAATCATCAAAAGTTCAAGTTCAGGACAATCGCTCCGGTCCAAGTTCGAAACGTTCACTAAGGCGTGAGTTCGAATCGATTGTTCAGGGTGCGCAGTTCGACTCTGTTCAAAGCCCCGCGTTTCTACTCGCTTCGAAGCCTCTGCTTCGACTCGGTTCAAAGCCCCGCATTTTGACTCGCTTCGAAGCCTCCGCTTCGACTCGGTCCAAAGCCACACGCTTCGACTCGCTTCAAAGCCCCTGCTTCGACTCGATCCAAAACCCCAATTTCGACTCGATAGAAAACTACGTAGTTCGACTCAATCCCAAGGCACTCCACTTCGAACCGTTTCAAGACGTACTTTTCGACTCAACTCGAGGCCATCATTTCGAGTCCATCAGGCGCGACCCCTTCGTATCGATCCATAAATTCAGAGCGCTCGATTCAAAGCGAAGCTCCACCATCGATCGATACGAAGACTTTCGCCTCATCATCTCGAAACCCATACTCCATCGACACAAAGCCGAGGCCATAGAGCTTTCGATCGGCCACGACTTTGATTGATTTGATAAGAAAACCCGAGCCTCATCGTTTACGTGTGGGTTCGTTTATTGATTACCTAGATCTGACAGTTAGTTCAAATGGTTGAAGATAGGAATCGATTCGAAGGAAAAGGTTCTTCTCTTGAAAGGCTCTAGAACGATACGAAGGCAAGGCAGATAAAGATGAAAGGTAAAAAGTGAAAAAATGGCTAAGTACGAAGTATTTATATGGACTCGAAAGCAAGGGGAATAAACAATTCGAATCCCAGTGGAGTCGAACACGTGCTTCGACTCCCTCTTCAGTGCGTTGATGCGGAGCTCCCTTTCGTATCGTTTGTCCTCGACTCCCTCTCCAGTGCAGCAAAACAAGCAGTTCAAATCCATCAGGGAAGCGCATTTCGACTCGCTCAGTTCACAACCATCAGGGAAGCGCATTTCGACTCACTCCATTTCGACTCGCTCAGTTCACAGCCATCAGGGAAGCGCATTTCGACTCGCTCAGTTCACGTCCATCATCGAGTCGAACAAGCGCTTCGTATCCATCGAACCCTGCGTATATCAATGCAAAATTCCTGTTCGTATCCATAGTTTCCAACCCCATCAACTCGACATACTTACTTCGCATCCATAAATCCAGTGAAAATTATCTTCGATGTTTCAATCCTTCACATCGATTCAGGAGAGGATCGTTACGAAGGAACATTCAAAAACAACCGTGAAGCGTTGTTGCAATGAATTTCACATCGGTTCAGGAGAGGATCGATACGGAATTCAAAAACAATAAACTGACAACGACTCTAGAACGTACAAACGTCAACGGGAGTCAGATTAACATATATGCATGAATGTCGGACTAATATTCAATATTCCAGATTTTCAGGAATCAGAATTTAATCTAATAACGATTACAACAGCAAACAGGTAACCACTAGCATATAGCAATCAGTTGCAACAATACATGGTACAGCAGTCGACAGTCAATAGTTTACATTATCAAGAAGAACGGTCAAAGATTACAGCTTTCATCGACAAGACAATAACTATTCAGAGTAGAGATGGCAGTATTTCAAAGCACATCATGTTTCCACAAGACGTACTTTGGGGGGAAAATGTTATCCCGCCTTTTGGCAAGACCGTGATTCCAAGGAATTGACCAGTAACCAATGACGGCCCATCCTAGAAATCAGTTATACACAGGCTCACTATGGATATCGACGAATTTTGTCCGGGTCCGGATCGAACCAAATTTTGTAGGACATGACAAGCTAAGCCATGGGAGCCAACGTTCCAAATCTCATGTCAATCCGAGTTCGTATGCTCAAGTTATGAAGGATACAAAATTGGACGAAAATCAATTACCGTTCGACTTGCTCCTTCGACTCGCTCCATATCCCTCAGATGCCAACTTTGACTCATTCCTATTCGACTCGCTTCACAGCCATCTGAAGTACCTACTTCGACTCGCTTCGCTAAGAGGCCTTCTTCGACTCGCTCCATTCGAACCACTGATCGACTCCATCAACTTCGACTCCACTGCTCAAACCTCTCTGGACGCTCCATTTCGACTCGGTGAACCAGCGCGTACTTCGACTCGCTCAACCTGGGCATACTTCGACTCGCTCAAACTGGGCGTACTTCGACTCACTCAAACTGGGCGTACTTCGACTCGTTCAAACTAGGCATACTTCGACTCGCTCGACCAATGCGCACTTCGACTCGCTCGGAACAACATCAAGGACAGAGTGAAATTCAAGCGCCACGTCACCGAGTCGAATAGAAGCGAGTCGAAACGGAAGCGAGTCGAAGGAAACAGCCTACCAAAAACCCCATTTCGTATCGATCATATCTCCCAATCTACAAGTCCAAATGCTATGAAATTTTCACAGAAGACCACATGCACGCTGAAGAATGTCCACGCCAAATTTCGACTCAATTGGATGAAATCTTGATCGAGTTGAAATCTGCTCGTGTCAATCACGGATCGGACCGAAACTTCACGGGCTTGGGCGTGCGGGCCTGGTCACGTGCCAGAGAGGGTCTCCTGAGATATGAGCAAAATATCAGCCTCCTACACCTATAAATAGATCCCCAAAGCCAATAGAAAAGGGGTTCTTCTTCCTCTTTGAGATCTCCAACGCCCAGACTCCGCCAGATCCAGATCTGAACTCAATTGCTGCTGCTACCAACAAAATTCACTGTTGCAAATCATAATTGCCTGCTGTAAATCATTGTATTCACTTGTAAACACAAAAGAAAGATCAATAAAGATAACTACTTCATAGTGGACATAGGCTATATGCCGAACCACTCTAAATTCTTATGTCTCCTTGCACTTTAATTATTCTCATTTCTGAAACTTGGAGTTTTTGTTAGATAATCCCTCTTTTTCCATTTAATTTCTTCACTTTATCTCTTCAAAGACTTCCGAAGAGTGTTGTGCCCAATTTTGGTACAAACAGCTATTTACAAGGGTTGGAGGGTTTTTGGGTCAGGCTCGTCATTTTCAGGTCTCGGATATGGCACAGACGACTTAGGGGGACTCAGCGGTCGAAAATTGCTCTACTCCGTTGGTCGCTGTGATGGGTCATAGGCGACCCATGAGCCATGGGTCGATGGCGACATGTGGGCCATGGGTCACCAGCGACCCATAGACTTAGTTTATTTTCGACCGTTGACTTCTTCCCCCTTTAGTCATATTTCACAGCTTGTTTGTTTATGGCTTTTAAGGAGTACATGGGTTGATGTCGTTTCGGCCATAGAGGTCTATCCTGGATTCCGAAATTGGAGACATCTTCTCAGGCATTCATCGTTGTAGTCATATGCTGATGACAAGTCGCTGGCTGCTTATACTTAAACCTTTGATGATCCACGGGGAAGCTGGTCTCTTGGCTTCGTTGACTCCTATCGTCATCTTAACCATATAGCTTGGTCCTTGTCGAACACTAGTTGTAACATCTCTGGTTAGCTCTTGAATCATCTCGCCGCGTAAGGTTGCCTTGCTTACTGTCGGTATCTGCTGGGTTAAAAACCAGGATAATAACAGCTATCGGGAGAATTGACTTGCATGTCGAGCTCGGAGAAGGAGAACGAAGGGTATTCCTTATCCAATCCTTCATGATCATGGATGGAATGTCAACTTGCATGTCGAGCTCGGAGAAGGAGAACGAAGGTAGGTCAAAGTGTCGCTAGAGAATGTTATGTCGCTGAGTTATGCGAATCAAAATGAGAAGAAAATGGAAAGAATATGGGGAAGCTCTCCACATTCATGAACCGTTAGCATAGAAATTACAAAACCGCCTCTGGCTTGGGGACCATAGTTATTTCGATAAGGCTTTGGACCCTAGAAAGAGAGTTCAGAGGGAACGGGCTACACCGGCAGAGATTATAGTGTCAGTCCCTATCAATAAGGATAACCAAACTCGAGTCTTAAAAATAGGATCACAACTTGGGATCAAAATGCAACAAGAATTGACCAAATTTCTTCGTGCCAACCTGGACATGTTCGCTTGGATGCATTCTGATAGGTATGGGATATCGCCGAAGATAGCATGTTACGCACTCAATATCGATTCCAAGCATGCTCCAGGCAGAAGAGACACATCCTGGGTCTAGAGCAATCCACTGCACTAAAGGGAGAAGTGGATAAGTTGCTAGCTAACGGCTTCATCCGCGATGCAACCTATCCTGAGTGGGTGTCGAACCCAGTTCTAGTTAAGAAGTCCAATGGGAAGTGGAGAACTTGTGTTGATTACTCAGACCTAAACAAAGCATGTCCAAAGGATGGCATTCTGTTACCCAGAATCGACCAGCTTGTAGACGAAACTGCAGGTATTGAACTACCCACATTCATGGATGTCTGCGCAAAATACAACCAAATTATGACGCACGAACTTGACTAGGATAATACTAGCTTCATTACTGACCTCGGTTTGTATTGTTACCGAGTAATGCCAGTCAGCCTGAAGAATGTCGGGCAACTTATAACAGTTGGCGAACACAATGTTCAAGGATCAGATCGGACAAACAGTGGAGGTCTACGTGGACGACATGCTAGTCAAGTCATGTGTGTCAGAAAATCACTTGGATTACCTCTCGGAAATGTTTGAAATTCTTCAAAAATATGGAATGAAGCTTAACCCTCTGAAATGTTCTTTCGGCGTGGCTTCAGAGAAATTTCTAGGTTTTATCATGAAAGCTAGGGTATTAAGGCTAACCCCAAGAAAATTACTGCACTGCGGAATGTCACAGCCCCTACAATCAAAAAGGAATTGCAAAGTCTGAATGGAAAGGTCGTAGAGTTTGAGATGATTTATTTCCAAAGCAATAAACAAGTGTATACCGTTCTTTGACACATTGAAGAAGGGTAAGAAAATTTTCGAATGGAATCAAGCCTGCCAAACTGCTTTTAAGGAATTATTGCGACATATGGAGACCCGATCGGTTTTATCTAAACCGAAGATTTGTTCTAACTTCTCTTTTGGGATTTCCATCTAATCAAAGGCATGTTTGAATTCAACATTCACTGCACTTCCGGTATCCACCAAAATTTTAGTCACTACAAAAATCCTATGCAGTTATCATTAGCGGATCATTGTATGGATGTTGGACTCCTCTCAGCTCCTATGGAGTTATAGTTAGGTTGTGCATCTGAAGTTGATATTTTTTATTTTTAAGTGGTGATTCTTCCTGGATAGAGAAGATTTTGTCACTTGCCTCTCTTATGTATCTGCTTTTGGCCCTTTGCTATTTCCTGCTAGATGTGGACCTCCATGAATAATATCTACCCGATTAATTGGTGGAATAAAATTTGGTTGAGAATAATTTTCCAAAAGGTTTGCAATGTTGCTTGGGGGCCCTTGGTTACTTCCCTCAAGATGAGTAGGCTTTGGACTCTCCTTAACGAATTCTTTCAGAAGTCCAAACCGAATCATATTTTGAATTACTTCTGCCAATACACGACACCCGTCGGTCATGTGTCCATTGGCCCTGTGATAGGCACAATAATCTCCCATTCATCTTAGTTTAGAGTTGTTCCTTACTTTATAAGGAATAGGGAAGTGGCCATAGTCTTTTGCCATAGCGAAAATGTAAGATATTGGTTTATTCAGGGTTGCGTAATTGGACTTCGGGATCTTTTCCCATCTTCCCCTCTTATTCTCATCCCACTCGATCTCTTGTTGGGATGGTCGAAGCCATATTTTCCTATTTCTTTCTTTGGCTAGGATTTCTTCTTTGCTTGGTACAATTCATCCATATGGATGAACTTGTCAGATTGAAAGCGAAAGTCCTACAAATCTCTATATATATGAATGTAGAGTTCCTTATAGAATGGAGTTTGCTTAATTAATCCTGATCGTATATCCATCAACTTCTACGGTCAGTCATATTTTCAGCTTTTAGTGCTTTCGTATTAAACCACATCAAGTATTCACCAAGCAATTCCCCTAGCCTCTTTTTAACATTGGCTAATACACTGAAATCGATAGTGGGATCTTTGCAGATGCGAAATTATGCTAAGAATTCATAGGAAAATACTCCTAGGAATATATAGTTCTTTCCCGATAGTGTCCATACCATTTAGCTAGGGCTCCTTGAAAGGTAGTAGGAAAAAGTCTGCAACGAATTGCTCCTGATGCATTGTGTAAATCCATCTAGCTTTCAAAAGCCAACATGTGAACATCTGGACCAGTGCTTCCATTATACTTTAATGTGGGAACCTTAATGTGGGATGGGATTCTGACAGCCATTATCTCTTCCATGAACGGGGCCTTACGAGTATTATTGTTCACCCTTAGGTCAAGGAATCTTTTTCCTTTGAGATCGAGCATATCCTTCACAATCTTGTTAGCAATGTCCTTCAAGTATGCTTCATCATCACAATAGTCTTTCCTATTGGGCTTATACCTCTTGTCTGAAACTGAGCTGCCAATCTGCTCTGAAGACCGTTTTGCCAATCTTTCTTGATTCTCTCTTTATTGATTCGTCTTAATTTGATTGCCTTACGCGTTTGGGGAGCATAATATTAGTCCCTCATTTTAAGATCCTCTCTTTTTTGGTGGGTTCATGGTAATATTGCCTTTCTCCTTTCTTTTGAGTGCTTAGCCATTAAGGTTCCTCCTTGGAGATTCTGCCTCTTCTCCTTCAGTAAGCTTTGTTGTTTTAGAAGATCTCTATGAAAGGACCTTCTCTAGTAACTCTTTCATTATTGCTATTTAATGTGTTAAATATTTGATTTTGGCTTCGCTATCCATTGGCTTTGCTGGTTCTGAAGGTTGACCGGTTTCCAAGTTTTCTGGATTAAAGGTACGAGTATCAATATTCTCTAATATTGTATGTTGCACTATTTCCTTGTCGGGAACATCAATTCTCCTAGTTTTACCATTTCCCTAGAAAGGAAAATAAACCACATAGTTAGACATAAAGAAGGAAATAATAAGTCGGAGGTTAGAGCCCTCCTTCTAGTGCCAAAAATAGTTAAGCTATTGGTATAACACCCATATTGCCATGTATGATGAGCCAAAAGTTGGTTTATGCACCCTCGATGTCATGACTAAGCATGGCTGAGTTGATAAGGTCAAATAGCGTTAAGAAACCAAGATTTAGCCCACCAATTAAGGCTTAGTACCCGATGATGCCATTTAGAGAGGGCTCCCTGATGCCCAAGAACCTTTTATGAAGTTATTCAAAAGTTCACGTCACAAGTTCAAAGGAGATAAAAATAATTTGCAGGTATGTGAAATAGTTCATTAAGCATTTGTTAATGAACTAAGTAAACAATCCTCATGGTTCATAATCCGTTGTCCATATGTGGTAAGCAAAATAGAGGTTATGCATATAAATGCTAGTTTAGATCGAAGCTCACGTGACTTTATGAGAGATAAAGTCAAGATGAGACTTAGGGCCCAATGAGCTCTATTATATGCGTATCCATGTCAAAGTTGCACAATCAAGATATACGGCTATGCTAAATATGTAACATCCCCCATTTGGAGGACAAATCTAACGGCCACGGATGCAGTCACCCATAGTTATTAATCCTCGGTGACCAAATACGGTAATGTTAGACACATTGATATAAAGAAATGCATGGATATGGAAAAAATTTAAAATCATAAAACAACTTTCACATTCCAGTTCAAATCATTTCAAATTCAATACATAATCCCAATACAAGAACCACGTTCAGAAAAATATAATTATTACATCATACACCAAGAGCGACATATGAAGATGCCCCCTTGGATGATCAGAGTATATAACTAGGCAATCAAACAACTTTGCCTTTACAACAAAACACAGCGGAATCAAAATAGAAAAGAACTCTAAATAGCTATCATGCCTCCTTAACGTCTCTAGAAGCTTATTCGTCTAAAGAGGTACCTGAAAACCTCAACTCTTAAACTACTCAAAATCAATTGAGCACCTGAGAGTTTAAGGGGAAAACATAAACTTCGAGTCAGACATAAAGCCTGGTATGAATAATAATCTACCATCTCAAACCATTTAAATATCTAGTAAGACCACGCCGCTTAGCAGAATGGGTTTTATCCTCACTAGTATCTTATTCAAAACTTTATAAAACCATATATTGTGCACTTGCATCCACAATGGTTAAAAAATAGTAATTCAAAATATTATGATGATATGCAAATAAATAAATCAATTCTGGATTATCCATCCCAATTCATTTTTGACTTTCTGTCCCAGTTATAGTTTCTAGGGTCACTATTAACCTAATAGTTTTCATGGGCTGACTAATAACCTGTTTAATACTCATGGACTCCCTGTCCAGTTTTATAGTTTTCATGGGATCACTAGGAACCTATTGGGCCCTTCCAATAAGGTTCTCTATGAACCTATTGGTATCCAATAACTTTCCTCTCATCATAGTTTTCATGGGCTAATTATGAACCTATTGACTTTTGTCAATAACTTAATCCGGATATTGTTTCCATGGGTTCACTACAAACCTATTTGCCCCTACCAATACTCTTTCTAATCATAATTTTCACGGGTTCGCTACAAACCTATTGGCATCTTCCAATAACTTTTCCTAAACATAGTTTTCATGGGTTTACTACGAACCCGTCTATCTGCCTACTCAATATTTAGGCATCCTACATTCTGGTCTATTTGACCTCCTGGATGCAATTCTACTCATTCAGGAGTTAGCTCAATTTATATTCACTACTGGGTCAACCTAGTTGATTATTCTGCCCCTTTTCCCTTAAATACAGTTATGGGTCCATATTAAAGTGAATATGTATATTATAAGAAGCAAACATAGTAACATAATAATCACCAACATCTGTGGTTTAATATCCTTGAAATCTTTTTCATATAAAGCATAGTCAATCCCTTTAACCTATTTTTCTATCAAGGAAAGCTTCTTCAAAAAGTCCGATTTAAAAGCTCTTTTATAATGCCATGGGTTTTACCTTAAAAATTAAGATTGGGTTCTTTGTTTTGAAAACTAAGGCTTCCGAAACCTTTAACCTTTACTTTCGAAACCATTGGAAAACTTCCTTTCGAAATCATTCAAATCTTCTTTTCAAAACTCTAGGCACCTGCCTTTCGAAACACTTTAAAACCTTTCATTTGAAACCTTACGAATGTATTAAAGTATTACCATTCGATTATAGAAGCATAGCTTCAAAACCATTTGAAAGTACCTATTTCGAAACCATTGGGTTTAATTTTAAACATATATTATTGGGTCTAAGTGAATACAAGTAAAAGTACTCCTTTCGAAACCATTAAAAAGAGTTTGGGGTAAAACATATGGCTTTGGCACCATTCTTTCGAAAGCTTGAAACATTTAAGTAAAACATTTATAGGATAGCATCGAAACCCCTTTTGAAGCCATTGCCTTCGAAACTTTTGTATCTTTTCGAAAGCTTTAAGAAGTGGCTTAGTACAAGTATAAAACAAATCTACCTTTCGAAAGCATTGATGACTTCAATCCCTTCGAAAGGCATAGGAATGGCAAAAGGGTTTCGACATGGTCGAAACTAGCATTGATTTTTAAAACTAAGTAACTCATTCGGAAGCTACAATTTAAACAAGAAGCGGCAACCCCTTTGGAAAGCAATTTAGAAAGACCCCTTCAAAAGCATCTATTTTGACTCCTTCGAAAGCTTTTAGTAAAAACAGGCAAGCGCATTTCTTTAGGAAGTAAAACAAATGTTTCGACCCCATCGAAAGTTATGTTTCGACACCATGTCTTCTGCCCTTCTTCAATCTACTACGTATTGTGATACCTTGTGTATTAGTTTCGGCTTAGCTAGTTTCGACGTGGTAGGTTTCGACTTAGTTGAAGGCGGAAGTATAGGGTCAAAATTTGGCTTCTAAAAGAGGCGGAACATATTTTATGTATAAAGTCTGATTTAATGCCCTATAAAGTGAATACTTTATAACTAACCTGCCTATTTGTAAACATTTGATTGGATGCCATAACTTTTCAAATTCTTTACTAAAATAACTGCCGCATAAATTCCAATCTAAACAAAGATTAATTTTCACAATTAAGCCCTTCCATTAAGCAAAACTATTAAAACAATTAAATCCTTCTTCTAAAATAATTTAATTTCCATAGTAAATTACTTAGGAAAAATCCCCAAAAATTACAGAAATTCACTTTCAATATGTTATCTAACATATAAAAATTTCAGAACCAAATTCTTCATAAAATAACCGAAATTAATTTCTAAACCCAATCATTCATATTTTCCTTCGAAAATTCATAATAAATTTTCCATAGCTTGGAAAATTATAGAAATTAAAACCCATCTTTAAAATCATGTTCTACATAACATATAATTTCCCCATGGGATTCGAATTTCATTATAATTAGTTTTACCGTTAAAACCGTATAAAACTATATTCAAACAATCTTGTTTAAATCAAACATGATACAAAATCCAAGCATATCATCATCAAAATCATCATTATAATGGATTTAATCTTAAACCCGAAAATCAAATGATTATAAAAAAATAGAGATGATTTAGATTATTATTCACCTTGATTAGGATAAGGACTTTGAGATTTGATTGAGATTAATCTTCCTTGCTTTAATTACTTAGCTTTTGATTGATTTTCCCCTTTATTTCTTTCTCTAGTAATGGCCGGCTTTGTTTTCCTTTCGATTTAAGTTTTTGTGAAATGAAAAATGAACGTGTAGCATAAAGGAAACGTGATATATAAAGGTAATGGGATTAAGGTGCGTTATTACCTTAAATACCATTGTGTTAATTATTCTCCTAATTAACATACAAAACCATTTATAAGCCCATTTATATAATTATTTAAGCTCGGCCTCCCCCTTCTGGGCTCCCTTCTTCTTAAAGAATTTCCTCATCTTTCCCTTAGAATTCTGGGTTTCAACCGGCTTTTCTCTCGCATAAATAGCAAGCATCTCCTCATGTCTGATTGCCATCTCCACAACTACATTACAAGGATCACGGAGATGTGGCAGGGTTGCCCTAGCAATCTAAGGTCTCAATCCCCGAATGAACCTCTCATTCCTCCTGATGTTGGTGTCTATAGTAGTATGCCCATAACTGGACAACTCATCAAACAGTAGCATACTCAATTACCGACATCTCTCCCTACACAAGATCCATAAAATTTCTCAGCAATGCCGACTTGGAAACTTCAGATAAAAACCTCTTTTCAAATCTCCCTCTAAAATCTGCCTAAATCAACTCCTCCCCCGGAACTCCGGCAGTAACACTATTCCACCAACGAAGCGCTGCCACTTGCAACTGCCTAGAGGCCAGCCTTCTCTTCTGCTCATCATCCAAACTCAAATCAACAAAGATCCTCTCTCACTGCAACAGCCAATCCTCAACTTCTATGGCATCCTCCATTCCCATAAATGGTTTCCCACCAAGACTGGTGTAGTCTCTGCTCAGCTTAACATAAATATTCCCAACTTGAGCCACAAGATTAGCTCCTCCTACATTCCCAGCAACTCTAGGAATAGCTCCTGCTTGCATCAGATTGACGAAGAACTGATATATCGTCCACATATCTAATGGTGGATTTCTAGCACCCACATTGGCATATGCATTTTGGTTAGCATTAGCCTGTCGACCCAGGTTCCTCCCAATGGGTCGAAAATTTCCATTAGTTGTGGTGATTCCTCCACTGAGGTTTCCTCTTCCATTTCCTGCATCCATATCTTCTTTCTCGTAAATTTGCATACGAACCTTAGTAAGATACAGAAAAACGGTCTAAGAGAGAGGGGAATACGTACTTATATATATATATATCAAATACAAGTACATTACTATTGCATTATCAAAATCCCAATCTTATTTTTTGATTCATTGGATTATGTTTGATAATATTTTAGGTTTAAATTTCTTTTAAGTTTCATAAACCTATACTCTGATACCAACTTGTAACATCTCCCACTTGGAGGCCCAAAACTAACGGCCACGGATGCTATAGTCATCCATAGTTATTAATCCTTAATGACCAAATACGGTAATGTTAGATGCATTGATATAACAAAAACACATGGATATGCAAAAAAAATTAAAATCATAAAACAACTTTCACATTCCATTTCAAATCATTTCAAATTCATTACATAATCCTAATACGAGAACCACGTTAAGAGAAAATATAATTATTACAACATACGCCAACAGCGACATATGAAGATGCCCCCTTGGATGATCAGAGTATATAACTAGGAAATTAAACAACTTTGCCTTTACAACAAAACACAGTAGAATCAAAATAGAAAAGAACACTAAATAGCTATTGTGCCTCCTGCACGTCTCCGAAAGCTTATTCGTATAAAGAGGTACATGAAAACCTCAACTCTCAAATTACTCAAAATCAATTGAGCACCCGAGAGTTTAAGGGGAAACATAAACTTCGAGTCAGACATAAAGCCTGGTATAAATAATAATCTACCATCTCAAATCATTTAGATATCTAGTGAGACCACGCCGCTTAGCAGAACGGGTTTTCCCTTCACTAGTATCTTATTCAGAACTTTATAAAACCATATACAATGCTCCTGCATCCACAATGGTTAAAACATAGTAATTCAAAATATTATGATGATATGCAAACAAATAAATCAATTCTGTATTACCCATCCCCATTCATTTTTGACTTTCTGTCCCAGTTATAGTTTCTAGGGTCACTATTAACCTAATAGTTTTCATGGGGTGACTAATAACATGTTTAATACTTATGGATTCCCTATCCAGTTTCATAGTTTTCATGGGATCACGAAGAACCTATTGGCCTATGCCAATAACTTCATTGTTTCATGGGTTCTCCATGAACTTATTGGTATCTCTAATAACTTCACTCTTATCATTGTATTCATGGGTTAACTATGAACCTACTGACTTCTGTCAATAACTTAATCCGGATATAGTTTTCATGGGTTCACTACAAACCTAATGGCCATTGCCAATACTTTGTCTAATCATAGTTTTCATGGGTTCACTACAAACCTATTGGCACCTGCCAATAACTTTTCCTAAACATTGTTTTCATGTGTTCACTATGAACCTGTCTATCTGACAACTTCAATATTTAGGCATCCTACATTTTGGTCTATCTGACCTCCTGGATGCAATTCTATTCATTTAGGAGTTAGCTCATTTATATTCACTACTGGGTCAACCTAGCTGGTTATTCTACCCCTTTTCCCCAAAATACGGTTATGGGTCCATATTAAAGTGAATATGTATATTAGAAGAAGAAAACATAATAACATAATAATCACCAACATTTGTGGTTTAATATCCTTAAAATCATTTTCATATAAAACATGGTTAATCCCTTTAGCCTAATTTTCTAACAAGGAACGTTTCTTCAAAAAATCCGATTCAAAAGCATTTAAAAGCTCTTTTATAATGCCATGGGTTGTACCTTTAAAAATTGAGATGGAGTTCTTTGTTTTGAAAACTAAGGCTTTCGAAACCTTTAATCTTTACTTTCAAAACTATTGGAAAACTTACTTTCGAAAGCATTCAAACCTTCTTTTCAAAACGCTAGTTACATGCCTTTCGAAAGACTTTAAAACCTTTTTTTCGAAAAAAAATTGAATGTATTAAAGTATTACCATTCAGTTATAGAAGCATAGCTTCGAAACCATTTGAAAGTACCCCTTTCGAAACGATTGGGTTTAACTTAAAACATATCTTATTGGGTCTAAGTGAATACAAGCGAAAATACCCCTTTCGAAACCATTAAAAAGAGTTTGGGGAAAAACAGAAGGCTTCGGCACCATCCTTTCGAAAGCTCAAAACATTTAAGTAAAACATTTGAAGGATAGCTTCGAAACCACTTTCGAAGCCATTGCCTTCGAAACCTTTGAATCTTTTCGAAAGATTTAGGAAGTGGCTTAGTACAAGTATAAAACAAAGCTACCTTTCGAAAGCATTGATGACTTAAATCCCTTCGAAAGTCATAGGAACGGCAGAAGGGTTTCGACATGGTCAAAACTACCCTTTTCGAAAGAATTGATTTTTAAAACTAAGTAACTCATTCGAAAGCCACAATTTAAACAGGTAGCGGCAACCCCTTTCGAAAGCACTTTAGAAAGACCCCTTCGAAAGCATCTGTTTCGTCTCCTTCGAAGGCATTTAGTAAAAACAAGCAAGTGCACTTCTTTAGGAAGTAAAACAAAGGTTTCAACCCCATCGAAAGCTATGTTTCGACACTATGCCTTCCGCCCTTTTCCAATCCACTACGTACCAACATTGTGATACCTTGTGTATTGGTTTCGGCTTAGCTGGTTTCGACCTGGTAGGTTTTGACTTAGTTGAAGGCGGAAGTATAGGGTCGAAAGGTGGCTTATAAAAGAGGCGGAACATATTTTCTGTATAAAGTTTGATTTAATGCCTTTTAAAGTGAATACTTTATAACTAACCTGCCTATTTGTAAACATTTGGTTGGATGCCATAAGTTTTCAAATTCTTTACAAAAATAACTGCCGCATAAATTCAGATCTAAACAAAGATTAATTTTCACAATTAAGCCCTTATATTAAGCAAAACAATTAAAACAATTAAATCATTCTTCTAAAATAATTTAATTTCCATAGTAAATTACTTAGGAAAAATCCCTAAAAATTACAGAAATTCACTTTCAATATGTTATCTAACATATAAAAATTTCAGACCCACATTCTTCATAAAATAACCGAAATTAATTTCTAAACCAATTATTCATATTTTCCTTCAAAAATTCATAATAAATTTTCCATAGCTTGGAAAATTATAGAAATTAAAATCCATCTCCAAAATCATGTTTTACATAACATATAATTTCCTCATGGCAATAAAATTTCATTATAATCGGTTTTACCCTTAAAACCGTATAAAACTATATTCAAACAATCTTGTTTAAATCAAACATGTTATAAAATCCAAGCATATCATCATCAAAATCATCATTATAATGGATTTAATATTAAACCCAAAAATCACATTATTATAAAAATAAAATAGAGATGTTTAGATTATTATTCACTTTGATTAGGATAAGGACTTTGAGATTTGATTGAGATTAATCTTCTTTGCTTTAATTCCTTAGCTTTAGATTGATTTTCTCCTTTTTTTTCTTTCTCTAGTAATGGCAGGCTTTGTTTTCCTTTTGATTTATGTTTTTGTGAAATGAAAAATGAACGCGTAGCATAAAGGAAACGGGATATATAAGGGTAATGGGATTAAGGTGCATAATTACCCTAAATACCCTTGCAATAATTATCTCCTAATTAACATACAAAACCATTTATAAGCCCATTTATATAATTATTTAAGCTCGGCCTTTAATTTATTTTCAAATCTTAATCCCCTTATCGCTCTAAGATTTACATTATTCTATATAATTTATCTAATTAAATCTCTTGAATAATGTTATTAAAAATTAGGAGTGTTACAAGATTTTGTCCAAGTCCTTATGCATATAAAACTACAAAGTTTACAATCAATTCAAGATTTTCCCCAATTTGATTTAGGGTTACAACCGTTTAATTTTAAGAAGAGAGAAAAGAAATAGTCACCCCTTTTTGAATGCCCTTGGGTCCGTATTTATAAGTGTAATGAAGGGCAGCATGACTGCAACGTGTCACCATCAAGATGCTAGACATTCGGCTTCATTATTTGCTTCAATGGCTTTCGGCATTCCTTTAAGTGTTGATGACTTGCTGCATCCTTGTGATGGCTAAGGATTTACGATATCCCCTCATGTTGTTAGCATACGGCAACCTCCTGTGTATTGATGAAACACGATATCCTTACTAAGCCGATGACATACGATATCCTTTTATATTGTTTAATATACGACAATCCTTCTATAATGTTGTTGGTCCATGATATCAGAGTCATACTACAGCCATTTACTCTCTTTATCATCTTATCGACATGTAGCATCTACTTTTCATTGATGATTTATGACATCTGCCTTTCTTTATTGATGGCGTGTGGCATTGATGAGAGGCGATATTGATAAGGTGCGGAATTGATATGGTGCAGCATTGATAAGATGCGGCATTGATAAGGTGCAGCACTGATAGCAAATGATGTATGTTGGTGATTTGTGATATGATTTTTGCAAATTGTTTATAGGTTGCAAACTCAAGCATATGGTTTCTTGAGGCTCAAATCCCTCATTCAACATTGGTTACGGATGACATGCGAGATTGATGATATGCAGTATTAATAATGTATGATAGCTCAAATCATACTGATGACTTCTGACATGCTTCTTTTTGACATTATTACTGCTCCAATGGTATGCGGTATCACCTAGAGTTCAACATTAGCCCTTGCCTCAATGAAGTGTAGCACTAGTTACATACGACATGTGATATCAAGGATATACAATGTCTCTCTTATATCGATGGCCTACGACATTCCATATCGCAATAATGATATGTGTTCTTCAAAGTTAAGATCTGATATTATGTGGTGACCCTTTCCTATATAAGGTTTTGAAATTCTTCTAATGTCACATTTTCAACATCATTCATACGACATCGTTCCTTCTTCTTAGGATTGATATACAGAATCCCCTTTAGTGCTAATGCTTGATGTTAGGTGATGACGCTCTTCTATGGATTCAACATCCTTCTTTTATTAAATATTGGAATTCTTGGTTCTACCCTTTACCCTTTCTGGTGCGAGATGCTTCTTTCTGTGCAAGATGCTTTATGCTTATAGGTGCAATAATTCATATCGGCTATGAGTTCAACAAGCCTATGCTTGTTGCATTATTATTTCAAAAACCCAATTGTAGATTTCATCAATTCCGACATCATTTTCCCTTTAGAAATAATGTATATAACATGGCCTGCCTTTACACTCTGACAAGTCACACACTTGGAAAAAAACTCCGCTACATGCCTTTTCATACTTGGCTAGTAGATTACTCTCTTCATATCATGGTATAATTTGTCACCTTCAGAATTAACATTTATCCTAGAATGATGGGACTCTCCTAGTACAATGTTCACCAACTCCTTAATAAGAGGAACACAGCCCCTACCATCCTCTCGAATCAATGGAATAACGGTCCAAATGATTCGAATGTTCTCCTGTGCTCGACTTATCAAAAATACCCAACAACACTGTGTCTTGCCTCTAGCTCGAACCAATATGGTCTATAAGCAAAGGCTGAACATCAAAGCTACGAATAGCCCTGGTTTAAGGTCCGATGAAGGTCAGATTTCAAATGTAGAAATGAACTCCAACTGCCTCCATTCCAACAATATAGAGCATATCATCGCATGCCTCCTATCAAGACATCAACTACAACATTTCCTTTGCCTGGCGTACATGAGATACTAAAATCAGACAATGCCAAAAACTCCATCCACTTCTGCTACCTTAAATTTAAATCTTTTTGGGAGAACAAATACTTTAAAGACTCATGATCCGTGAATAACTCAATTCGCTCCCTCAAAAGGCAATGCCTTTATGATTTGAGGGCAAAAACAATAGATGCCAACTCAAGATCATGTGTTATATAATTTCTCTTATTTACTTTCAATTGTGGACTAGCATAACAAAAAATTCTACCCTTCTGCATTAAAACAACACTCAGCCTATACACAAGCATTAGTTTATACCATAAAAGCTTTCGAACCATCAGGGAGTATTAAAATAGGTGCACTAATCAACAACCCCTTTAGCTTAAAAAAGCATGTTAGTGCTCCGAAATCCACGTGAAAACTAATTTCTTCCTAGTAAGATGTGTCAACAGTGTAGAAATTTTAGCAAAATCTTTAATGAACTTCCTTAATTGCCCGCCAAACCAAGGACACCTCTAGCCTACGTAGGATTTTCAGTATGGGCTAATCTTGTATCGCAACAAATTTACTAGGATCAACTACTCATCCATGCTTGGAAACAACATATCCTAGAAATCGAACCTCCTTGGACCAAAAAAGACATTTGAAAATTTGTCTTTAACTTATGCCAATGAAAAGTATTTAGCATTTCTCTTGAATGCATCTTGTGCTCTTCCCCACTTTTTGAGTAGGTAAGTATATCATCACAAATACTACCTTGAACTAATTAACCAACCCTCTAAAGGCTCGACTCATAAGGTTGACGGAATATGTTGGTGCATTGGTCAGTCCAAATGGCATGACTAACTACTTGTAAAGTCCGTCGAATGTACGAAAAGCAGTTTTTAAATACTATCCTCGACCATACGCAACTGATGGAATCTGGTAGCCAAGTCAAGATGAGAGAATACTCTTGATCCAACTAATTATCAAAATATCGCTATCTATGACAATGGATAACAATTCTTCTTTATCAGCTTATTCTGCTCAAGATAATCGATGCAAAGCAGTAAAGAGCCATTTGCTTTAACAGCAAAGGTAGCAGGCTCTCCCCATTTTGAAATACTTTTTTAAATAAAGCTCTTCTTTAATAATTCATTCACCTATTTATTAAGCTCATGCCTTTCTCTTAGAGCCATGCGCCTAAGCAGTATGGCAATAGGTCTAGCATTCTCTTTTAGAAAAATTTGAAATTTGATCTCTCAGTGAGGAGGAAGACCAGAAACTTCGGTAAAGAATGCAGTCTCCTTGCTCCAAATGGATGAACCTCTCTATCTCCATCCCCATTCAACCTACGATGTAAACATAGTCTCAAAATGCCTCTTAAAATTAGTCCAAGTAATCCGAACCGCATCTATTTTAGCAACAACAATCTCCCACTAGTTCAAGGCCTCTCCTTGCAAATGCCACAAAGCTAACTATCTCTTCATTACATCCTCTACACCCATTATAGAAAATATCTGATCACAATTCCTTAGTCATGCCCACGTCTTAACAAATGAATCAGTTCCAAAATAATTCTTTCCACCTAGACCTTGGAAATCCTAACATAGCCTGGGGAAGTCCAAAACAGGAGGAGGAGTTGGGGCTGCACTTTATGCTTGTGCTGCCGATCCTTCATTGGGGTTAAGTTCAGTCTGGCCCCTTACTTGAAGATACCAACGGAACCATATCGGGATGTCCATGCCCAAAACCTCTTCTGCTTCACCAAAACTATTACTAGTCTGGTTGCTTATCTCACTTATCTATAATTAGGAACTATTAGCAACTTCCCCAAGATAGTAGTAAGCATTACTAGAATTTAATAGGTGTGCTAGTGTTACACTTATATATATAGTAATTTTAAAAATATATAAGTACATTCTCTCAACACCCGCCAAATTCCTAAGGAATCCTGAACCTTGGCTTTGAGACCAACTAAAACAGTTACCCTAAATGGTGGTTGCTACAAATGTTAACCTCAATTGTTGGATTTACAGTCAGCCTCTCAACTTCCTAGGCCAGTCTTTTGATTCCCTGGCCAACCCACTGTCAGGACGTGTGGGGGTAAGAGACAAAGATTAGTCACTAATCACAATGCGAGAACCCCCTTTCATGATAAAACTAAATGCAACTAGTTTTGATACCAACGGTAACAATCCGCACCTCCGGACAAACTAATCCAAAACCCAAAAGTGGCTTCTGAACTCGAGCTGTGCTAAGAAGTACAAGTCACTTGGTTTTTAGAGATAGATTATGCAGAGAAAATATAAATTTTTAAATATGGTACACTTTTAGATCTTATAGCATAAGGAAATAAAATATAAGTACTGAAAATAACCCAATCTAATAGTAATCTCAACATAAACATGATCTGTACAATAACCAAGAAATAGTGTCTCCAAATGATAGTGCAATAAGGGTCTAACTGATAGATATAATATAATATAAAGTACTAGGGGAGTAACTATAAATAAATATAGCTTTGGAGCGCCAAGTCACATATTAACCTATCCTCTTGCAATACATATAAATAGAGGGAAATGGAGAGGATCAGACAACGTTTGGTGAGGGAAACATATTACTAGTGCAATGGTGTTGGTAAGTAGTTAAATTGTAGTTATAATCTACACAGCCTAGGGTGTTCATTTGTTTTTATGTAGTCGGATAAGAAGATATAAATTTACGTGCTACGGGGTAACCATCTTTAATATGCCTAAACCCAATACAATCTATGAGATTTCCACCCAAAGGTTGGACCTCCAGAAACTAAGTAAACCTAGGAATAACCCTACTATGCGGCCTTTATAAAATCCGCCTAATCATACGTTGAGTTAACATTCCCAATGGTAAATCGCTTAAACTACACATACACACTGAGCGAACATCATAATGCCTGAGCAAGCACCGAGTATACAACCCTGATGATTTATGGTCTACCAAAGTATTCATGTAACCATCCCAATGGTAAACATGTCTTATACCCTATATCAGTCAACCTAAATCTAAAGAATTCATTTAACAATATGACCTCATGGGGGTTCAACAGCCTTGCTCGGTCGTATAGCTTTACTATTGCGAATGTCTTCGTCACCTTCCCCAATTTCCTGCACATTAAAACATGCAAGCGAGTGCGCTATAGTAATGATAAGAGCATCTACTTGTGATACAATCACATGCCATGTTGAGTGTCATGTTATGCATGTCATGAAGTGTGAACCTAGGTGCACCTTCAAGAGTGAAACTAGTCCCTCTTGTTGCACAACTCCATGCAGCTATGTGAACTCTCGTAAGTAAAGAAAGTAAAAACAAGCTTCCCCAATCCACTCTACTTGGCCTGCACCAGGCCTAGGTTCCACCTGGGCTGGCTTTAGCTATTTAGACGTTTGAATGGTGTAATGACCCATAAATGTATCACTTTAAATAAACGATCGTTTAGCTTTATCGATATAACAATAATTATTTGTATTAATTTGTATTATTTTATAAATAAAATATGATCATTTTAAAAGTTAAGAATGATAAGAAAATTTATTTTCAAAATTTGTTTACAAAAATAAGCATATTAATTTAAAAGAGAAAATATGACCAAAAATCAGAACCGGGATTTGTGACGATACAACGTGTGGAAGTTGTGCAACATTGTAGGAATATGTAACATACATGAGAACATGCACATAAACATATATATAAAAAAATAATTAAGTATAAAAGTATAATATAAAATATATAATATATTTTAAGATTTCTTACTCCTTAAGCATACATAAGTCATCATATGCATACATGAGATGATGGAAGTGATGGGCACATGGAGGGGGGGATGATTGTCGTGCCTAGGGAGGGGGGAGGTGTGTTGGTGAAGCCATAAAATGGTGATGAAGATGATGAGGTGTGCATGAATACTTTTACACTCTTCTTTTCTTATAAATACCCTACCCTCTCCTCTTCATTTTCATTCATCTTCTTCTTCATATTTTCTAAGCTTTGTCTTCCACTTTAATGGCTTCCATCCTAAGAGAAATAATGTCAAATTTTATTTCAAAAAATAATTTAAATTATAGTATATAGTTTGCAATTGTATGTTTAATATGCTTTGATCATCAAGTTTGGATGTTTTCATATGAATATTGAATATATATGCAAGTTACGGAAATACACGTCGATAAGCACAAAGGAAATCACTTTCCTTGAATTATTGAAATGGTGTGTATGGAAAGTTAAACCTCTTTAAAAATGGTTTAAAAATGAGTTTGAAATGTTTTATAAACATCTAAAAGTGTTTTGGTGAAGTTTGAATGAGAATTGAAAATTTAGTCAAAAATAGGCGCGTCGCGTAACGGCAGTTCACGATTTCGCGCCGTAAAAGTCAAACGAAGAAAGAAAATCGAGATTTCGATAAGTAGATTTAGAAATATGAGTAAAACAAATTTTGGAAAAATCGCTACCAATCCTAGGGTTAATTCCCGACAGGATATGGTAGGAGAGTGCCTTCGGTTTGTCCTGTAACTGGACAACTTGTATGGGCGAATGATTGACGTTGCATTTCTAGTTACATAAGTGATCTCTATGAACGTATCATCTGTTTGGTGGTGGAGAAGGTTCTAGTTACATAAGTGATCTCTATGAACGTATAATCTGTTTGGTGGCGGAGAAGCCAACTTCTCTTAGCTTAACACACTTTCCTGAGATGTATGTGCTCAGGAGTTATACGTTTGTAGAAATCAGTTGTGTGACAATGGAATGGCAGTGTGGCATTCAAAGGAAGATGATGTGCTATGTGAAAGGTAATCGTTACCTCGGGCCTCACTCTCGGAAATGGCCAAAAAAGGGTAGATGCGGCAAGGCTATGTGGTTCGTAACCATTAGGGAATGATCATCCCCTTCTAGATATATTTCTACTTGCTATGACGTTCGGGTTTAAATTATTGTGGTGTATGCTAAGAGACGTCTCCAATAGGTCGGTAATGACCAGGGTGTTGACATATTTGGTACTGTCTAGGAAGAGGTAGACCGATCTTGTATTGGTTGAGGACCATCAGTTGGGCCTCGGTACATTCCTCTACGGATGTACTACCGGAAGGTAGTCCCTTCACCTGGTCAATTGTAAGGAAAACCATTCTCCAATAAGTGCCGGCCATTTTGTTTGTAGAACCCGCATTGGTGGTTAGTATGCTGGAATTTAATAATGTAACAATTTCGGCTAATATTAATAAGTTTGCTTGCAAATGTTTTTAAAGATATGTCATTAAAAATAATATCAAGTATTTTACCGTAAGAATGTTTTAGTTATCATAAGGTAAAAACCCGCTTCGTGTTTATGTGTGGTGTGGTCTTATGAGATACCTTTTTGTTTTCAAACAATGTATTTTGAGTTGTCACACCAGTACCATCGCTGATGCGGAGTTTATTTTATTTTTTCTTTAAACTCTGGGTGCCCTATTTTTCCGGGCAGCCAAGTAGTCAGAATTTTGTTTGGGGTATTTTGGGGAAGAGCATGCTGGAAGAGATTTTTGGAGCATGGAGCTAGAGCACCTGATGTGGATATCTATTTTCTATTTATTTTTATTTTTCCGCTGTGTCTAAGTTAGTTAATACCAGCAAGTGTGGAAGCAGCCAGTTATAACTGTTCCTGGCTGGGTTAGTTCATACCAAAACTCTAATATACCCTTATGAGAGTAATTGTATGTACCATCTATCTATCTATTTTAACGTAATATGAGAATTTGTGTTTCTATCTTTTATCTTTACTTTACTTTACCCCTGAAAATCTTCCTCCCTGGCACTTGGATTTGCGGCACGTGAACACCATGGATGTATTAGTATCAATTTTCGAGAGTCGAGGAGATGGGTCTTCACATTTGGTATCAGAGCTGAAGGTTAAGCGAGAACCTTGGCTTTGGTGGGGTATGACTCATTAGTGATTGGGTTAGCAATACCTTAGAATGAGTTTAATCTTTGAGAGTGCGCGTTTAAAATTCTTATCTGAATAAAATCAAGTTGTGCTATATACCCATTCCCCAAGATAATTTCGTCTTTGTATTCTGAAGATTTCTTACTAAATTCAGGTAGTATGACATGAGTACTCGTAGAGGACGAAGGAGGAGAAATAGCAGCACCAAAACAACCAACGATCGAGCTCCAACCACTACTGTATAAAAAATAGCTCTCGTACAACCCCAGGTTAATTGTTCCACCATGTGCAAGAATTATACCAGCTTAGAGGGAAATCCATTTAAGGGTATAGAAGTTATCATTGAAGTACAGTCTTGGATTAATTCATGCAAGAGGATCTTTAAAGCATTGAACATCAGTGATGAGAAAAAGAGATTTTTGGCCTCGTGGCAACTTCAGGAAGGGCTCTGGCTTGGTGGGAGTCTATTATCCAAAATGATTTGGAGGATAATTTCTCTTAGGAAAGGTTTTAAGAGGTTTTAGAGGATCATTACATGCCAGCGTCCAGGAAATCTTGTCTTTACAGAAGCTTTATGGATCTGAAGCAGGATGAAATGACTGTTGAGGAATACGCAAATAAGTTCAACGAATTATATTGTTTTGGGCCAGGTCTAATTGACACGCATTTAAAGAAAAACAAGAATTTCATTTCCAGGATGAACGAGAAGTACCAGAGCAGGATGACTGGCCATGTTAAGGGGTCATTTATAGATTTGATGGATATGAGATTCCATTATGAAACATTGGACAAGACGAAGCCAGTAGTAGCTCAGACCAACAACAACAACAACACCAACAATTAGAAGAAGAGGAAGTTTAATCAAAATGGGAAAAAGTCAGGTCAAGGAAAATCTGGAGGAGGAGCCCAAGGTAACTATTTGAAAGATGCTACGTGTTACAATTGCCAACAAAAGGGTCACCTAGCAACTCATTGCAAGAAACCCAACGATCATAGGCCACCACCAAAATGCTATAATTGTCATTAGCCGGGACACATGATAAAGAATTGTCTGATTATGAGGAAAGGAGAGCAAGCTAGAGTCTACGCAATAAAGGATGAGCCTTCAACCTCTCAGGATGTGAAGGGCAAGGGAGTTTTGGAAGGTAATATTTTTATCGAAGATGTTTTAGTTAGAGTATTGTTCGATACAGGAGCTTCTTATAGTTTTATTGCTAAGGAAATCGTAGAAGAATTAAAACTTGAACCTAAGATAGTTGATACGCCTATTTGCATGACGAATCCTATAGGTGGTACCACTTATCTTTGTATGAATTGTGAAAATGTCCCAATTTCCCATTCTTCCCATCAATTTCCTTTCGACCTATTTGTCTTAGATTTTATTGGATTCAAAATTTTACTTGGTATGGATTGGTTAACTAAATATAAAGCTGTTCTTGATTGCGTTAGCAGGACGATAACCTTATGGACCAGTTTCGGGAAGTTTATTGAAATATCTTATGAAGATCCTAGTCCAAGGAGGGAAAGTTTCCTATATGCATTAGATTCATTCCACGAAGGATTAGAAGAAATACTTGTTGTTAAAGGATTTTCAGATGTCTTTGAAGAAGTGAAGAGTTTACCCCCACATCGGGAAATCGAATTTCGTATTGATTAGATTTCTGATGCAAGACCAATTAAACAACATGACTGAAGGATGGCTCTGTAGGAGAGGGAAGAGTTAAGTAACCAAACTCAAGAGTTATTAAAGAAAGGGTTGTTAAGACCGAGTCGTTCAAGTTGGGAATCGGCAGTAGTTTTTATTGCCAAGTCGGATAGATCTCTAAGGTTGTGCGTAGATTACCGAGATTTGAATAAACAAATGATTAAGAACAAGTATCCTCTACCTCGAATAGATGACTTGTTTGATCAGTTACATGGTTTTCGGGTATTCTCGAATATGGATCTAGCTACAAGATTCCATCAGCTAAGAATCACAGAAGAATGCATCCATCTAACTGCACTTAAAGGTTCGAACACTTTCTTCGAGTGGTTGGTTATGCCTTTTGGGCTAACCAATGTGCCCGCTTATTTTGTAGACCTTATGAATAGAGTATTTAGAGATATACTCAATAAATTCATGTTAGTCTTTATCGATGATATCCTTATCTATTCTAAGATAGAAGAAGAACACAAAAGGCATCTAGAAATTGTGTTAGAGGTATTAAGAAATAATGTGCTTAAAGCCAAATTCTCAAAATGCAATTTCTGGGAAAAGGAGGTAAGATTCCTTGGACATATAGTGTCAAGGGATGGGATTTCAGTAGATCCTATAAAGGTTGCAGCTATTCTGAATTGGAAGCAGCCACAAACTCCTAAAGGTATTTGTAGCTTCTTAGGTCTGCCGGGTATTACAGAAGATTCATTCAAAACTTCTCAAAGATTTCCTACCACTTAACGAAGTTGGCCATGAAAGATGCTAAATTTATCTGGACTCCTAAATGTGAAGCAGCATTCCAGGAACTCAGAAAGAGGTTAAAAACCGCTCCAGTTCTAGCAATTATAAATGGAAATAGTGGATTAATCGTTTATACAGATGCTTGTGGAGATGGAGTTGGTGCAGTTTTGATGCAAGAAGGGAAGGTGATTGCTTATGCAAGTAGACAACTGAAGGTTCAGGAGAAGAATTATGCAACGCACGACTTAGAATTATTAGTCGTGGTGTTCGCATTAAATAAATGGAGGCACTATTTGCTGGGTAAGAAGTTTTATAGTTTGTTTCAATTGAAACATTGAATTGGCTTTAGTAAATATAATTCCCTCTTTTGATTAGGTGAAAAGTTCGAGCTCTTTACGGATCATAAATCTTTAAAGTATCTTTTCACTTAGAAAGATTTAAACATGAGGCAGCAGCGTTGGTTGGAATTTCTCGCATCTTATGATCTAGATATTTTATACGCACCCTGGAAACCCAATGTAGTAGCTGAGGCGTTAAGTAGGAAATATACTGTTGTTTCTTGTTTGGTAGTAACTCCATCTCTTCTGGAAAGAATTTCCAGCAAGCAAAAAAGAAGATCAATTCCTAAAAAAGATTTTTAAGGTTAAATACAAAGGGCAGAATTCAAGCTTTGAATTTGATAGCCATAGAGTTTTACGATTGAATGGGCGAATTTGTGTTCCGGATGTGGAAAATCTTAGGCAAGAGGTATTAGCTGAATGTCAAAAAACCAAACTTAACATTCATCCGAGAATTAACAAAATGTAAAAAGATATGAAGGGCGCATTTTGGTGGAAAAGCATGAACAGAGACATATCCATTTATGTTAGCAGATGCACCAATTGTCAACAAGTCAAGTGCTACCAGCAGAAAATTGCAGGGTTACTTCAACCTCTGGAGATTCCAACTTGGAAGTGGGATCAAATATCAATGGATTTCATTGATGGTTTACCTCGAACGAAGAAAGAGAATGAAGGCATTTGGGTTATCATAGACTGATTAACTAAACGTGCACACTTCATTCCAGTAAAATCAATAAGGACCGCTGCAAGCCTTGCCGAGATATATATGAAGGAGATTGTCTGATTGCATGGAGTTCCGAGCAGTATAGTAAGCGATCAGGATCCAATCTTTACTAGTCAGTTTTGGGAAGCATTACAGACCACTTTAGGAACAAGGTTGAATATAAGCACTGCCTATCACCCCCAAACTGATGGACAAACGGAGAGAGTCAACCACATTTTGGAAGATCTTCTCGGAGCATGTATTCTAGACTTTGGAGGCTCTTGGGAAAATCATTTGCTTTTAGTAGAGTTCTCTTATAACAACAGTTATCAAGATAGTATCGTCATGGCACCATATGAAGCTCTATATGGCCGTCCATGCAGGTCACCAGCATGTTGGATCGAAACCGAAGATCGGTTAGTACTTGGTCCTCATATGATACGAGAAGCTTCGGAGAAGGTCGATATGATTAGAAAGAAGCTAAAGGAAGCCCAGAGCAGACAAAAAAGTTATGCAGACCAAAGACGTAGAAATCTAGAATTCTTAGTTGGAGATTCGGTCTTTTTGAAAATCTCTCCAATGAGAGGAGTAGTGAGATTTGGAAGAGCTGGGAAGTTATCACCTCAATATGTTTGACCATATCTCATTCTTGAATGAATTCACCCACTAGCTTATCGAGTGCAATTACCAGAAAGGTTGGCAGGGGTGCGTAATGTTTTTCATGTATCTTATTTAAGGAAACATGTGCATGATCCAGAGCAAATACTAGAAACAACTGATCAGGAAGACTTGGAGGTTGAACCAAATTTGGCCTTTATTAGTCGACCTGTTCGAATCGTTGATCGTGATGAGAAACGATTAAGGAGGAAGGTAGTAAGGTTAGTCAAAGTTCAATGTAGTGGAGATGCTGAGGATTGCACTTGGGAAACGAAGGATAGGATGAAAAAGGCATATCTCGAATTTAGGATGGACGAATGAACATTACAAATCATGTCGTTGTAGTGTACTCACCGCCTGTGGTGTAGTCACTTATCCATATTTTTGTATATATTCATTATATCGGATATATTTCCTTTTGAGCTATTTCTTTCTTATCTTAATTTCGAGGACGAAATTCTTTTAAGGAGGGGAGTCTATAACGACCAGTAAATGTATCACTTTAAATAAACGATCGTTTAGCTTTATCGATATAACAATAATTTTGTAAATAATTATTTATATTAATTTATATGATTTTATAAATAAAATATGATCATCTTAATTAGTTAAGAATGATAAGAAAATTTATTTTCAAAATCTGTTTACAAAGATATGCATATTAATTTAAAAGAGAAAATATGATCGAAAAACGAAATCGGGATTTGTAACGATACAACGTGTGGAAGTTGTGCAACGTTGTAGGAATATGTAACATACACATACACGTGTACATGTGCATACATGAGAACATGCACATAAACATATATATACAAAAATATTTAAGTATAAAAGTATATAAAATATATAATATATTTTAAGATTTCTTACTCCTTAAGCATACATAAGTCAACATATGCATACATGAGATGATGGAAGTGATGGGCACATGGAGGGGCTAGGAAGGAGGAGGTGTGTTGGTGAAGCCATAAAATGGTGATGAAGATGTCGATGTATGCATGGATACTTTTACATTCTTCTTTTCCTATAAATACCCTACCCTCTTCTCTTCATTTTCATTCATCTTCTTATTCATATTTTCTAAGCTTTGTCTTCCACTTTAATGGCTTCCATCCTAAGAGAAATAATGTCAAAATTTATTTCAAAAAAGAATTTAAATTATAATATATAGTTATATATACTTGAACACCTCAAAACAAACCCGAAACTCCACTTTTTCTCTTTGTTCTTCACAATCTCCACCCCACTTCATCATAAGCCGAGCCACTTCCTGCTCCACGCTAGGCCGTGCACCCCTAAGCCACCCCAAGCTTTGGTTAAGGCATCTAGGAGCTAAAACCTGAAGAATAGTGAGCTTCGGAAACCGGGTAGCGGAGCTATAGCAAATTTTTAATTAATCATTGAAAATGCAAGGTGAGAACTCCTAAACTATTATATTATATTTTGGATGATGATATGATGTTTGCAAATGGATGTTTAATATGCTTTGATCATCAAGTTTGGATATTTTCGTATGAATATTGAATATATACGCAAGTCATGGAAATACACGTCGGTAAGCATAAAGTCTCCAGTTGTTTTGGCTAAATATGAATGTTCTAACTCCTTTTGAATTCTGCTGGGTTAAAACTCGGTTAACATTTGCCCCAGAACATGCTTCCGTTGGAAACAAGGTGTGCTGTGGAATTGTTTATCTTTCGGTTTTTGTTTTATGGAGTTTCATTGGTCATATCTAGCCATCTTGAACCGTCGTCTATGACATACCTGCTAACTGTCTAGTCCATAGTTGTGAATCTCCATTGTTTGTAATAATGGAGTGATCTTGACTTGATAATTTTAGGAAGAATACAGACATCGAGTAGGCTGAACAGATGAAATTTGAAGTCTTTCGAAGGAGTAAATTTGGATCGGTACCGATCTAACTGGATCAGATCGGTGCAGATCCAAGTACTTAGCAAATTTTTCGATTTTCTTCTTTCTTATCCTTTTTTTAATGTGGGATCGGATCTCAAATTCTCTCACCTTACCTTTTCGAGCCGAGCCGATCCAAGCATCCTGAGTTGCCACTGATCCAATGCCTGCCATCGCTAGAGACCCACCGCCATTGATCTTTGCCTCTAGCGCCACTAGTCGCCTTCTCCTGAAGCCACCACCACCATTCTACTATCGTGCCCTTCTCCGTTTCCAGTCATCACCGATCTGATCCATCAATACCCTAATTTGGGTTGCTTTGCATCAGAGATCAGCCTACTTTTCTCCACTTTGAAGGTTGGTGATGCGGATTTTGGCGTAGTATCAGCGATTGGCGATGAAGTTGTGTTGGCAATGGATACAGTGGAAGATTCAAGCTAATTGTGTTGGCGTCAAAATTTGCCACCAACACCCAATTATGTAAAAGTACAAATATCTAATGCTATCATAGAAATATGAAGATAAATAAAAGAAGAACAAAATTAAAACAATTAGAAAGCAAGTAAAAAAGAAACAAGATTTATAGTGGTTCGGCTAACTTCGGCATACGTCCACTCCCAAATAATCCCTTTTATTATACTGAAGTTTGTTTACAGTTACTATCCAAAATCCAAGAATAAAATTGGTAGAGTGTAGCCTAGGTTGAAAATAAAGAGAAGCTGAAAGAAGATCATTTTTCTGATGCCATGCCTGCTATATTTATAAGGGAAGATGTGCAGGGATCGGGTTGAAATTTTGACAGAATGTTAGGGAGACCAAGACGAGGCCACCCAAAAAATTTCAAGCCCATTAGGGCCCACAATAGGGATCGGTAATGATCCCTATTAGTGTGTCCAAATAGGCTGCTATCCTTATGAGGGGTGTCCCATGATGTTAGCTACTTGCTCCCCAAATTTCGGGCAATTCCGACATACGGTTTGTGAGATATCGCATTTTCCGTGAAATAGTGTTGCTTAAATTCTGATTTATGTCGATCCCTCTAGAGGGATAGGTACCGATCCCTCCAATCTCTTCCAAATGCCATGCAATCCCTAGGGGAGCTTCTCCATGTTGTATTATGCTTAGCCTCTAAGGTTCACGCTAATTGGATTAGTAGAATTCGAGTTATTAATCAATCTTTGTTGCAATATGTTGTGAAGGCTGATTATAGCCGATCCCTATGAAGGGATAGGTACCGATCCCTCCAACTCGCTACAAATGATATGTGATCCCTATGGGTGTTCCACATGTAGCTTATTCTCCAAGTTTCATGTCAATTGAAAGTCTGGATGTGTAGATGTTGAGATATTGATCGATCTTTCCTATAAAGTTGGGTTTAGTCGATCCCTAAGAGGGAAGAGGGCCGATCCCTCTTTCTTCATCCTTTTGATGTGTGATCCCTAGGGTATGCTCCCTAGGGTCCCCACAACTTTCTTATAAAATTTCATATGCGTTGGACTATGTGTTTTGAGTTATTAATTGTTTTCCATTGAGAAGTACTTGCTTGGCTGAAATATGTTGATCCCTTATTATACGATCCCTTTTTTAGGTGAAGTAATTTTCCCATAACTTGCGCATACAAACTCCAAATGATTTGAGATTTGAAATGTAGCCTCATGGGGCCTTCCTTGTCACTTTAAGGTCTCATCTAGTTGGGACAAAAATTGAGGACATGTACCGATCCCCTAGGGGAAGGTATAGGCATCGATCCCCTGCCTGGGCGAGGCACTAATACGTACTTAGACTATTCTGGAGATTCTATCTTTTGGTATCGGTTGATCGTCGCTTCATATCATTGCATGCACTTGATTTCTGGACCTCATAATCATCGCCCTTGACTAATGGCCTTGATAATCAAGAAGTATGTTGGGTTAAATCCGCCAGTCTACTGCCTTGCAAAAGGTGGGTTAAGACTTTGTCCCCTAAAACATGGCTTGCGAAAGGGAGGTGCATTTTGAATTTCCATAAATCCACAATCCAAAATTCATAACCCGTTCATAGCCATATTTTTCAGTCCATTATCCAATACAAATCCACAGTCTCTTCGGATCGTTTTATCTAAATCTACATCCATCCAAAGCCAAATCCATTGTTGTTCAAAACCGATATCCCAATCCATGACCTCTTTGGGTTGTTATCCTAATCCAAATCCTCGATCTCACTGGATCCTTGCCGAGCACAATCCGTAGTCGACGAGTTGAGTAGGCCGATCCATCGCATTCGAGCAAAGCGTCTTACCCCTTGCCAGGCATAGTCCATACCTGACAACCTTGATCTCTCTGGATCCTTGCCGAGTACAATCCATACTCGACGACCTGAGTAGGTTGATCCATCGAGTTCCAACAAAGCTACCTACCCCTTGCTAGGCATAGTCGATACCTGACAACCTTGATCTCTTTGGATCCTTGCCGAGCAGAATCCATACTCGACGTCCTGAGTAGGTCGATCCATCGCGTTAAGCGACCTACCCCTTGCCAGGCATAGTCCATACCCGACGACCTTGTTGGGTTTTATTCTTCGACCTTGACACCCAGTTGAGGATTTAATCCATGATGCACAAGTCTGTTTCATCATGTTCGCCCGCCGAAAAGACCCGTTCCTTGTGATTATTATCTCGTCTCTCCGGACAGGACCACAATCGCGACCTATGTTATCTATTACACTGATCCAAATTTAAGCATTTCTAAGTCCATTTTCCAGAATATAAAATAACGGTTCATACAACTAATAAACCAGTGGTCAAATAAATACTAGAAAAACAAGAGTTCGAAGCAAACAAGAAGAAAAAAATATTCACAAACCCGAGCACAGCGGTTTACCATCATCTCATAGCATGCCTAGGGACTGTCCTCGATCCCGTACATGTGTAAGTGACTTAGCCATCCTACTGCAGAGTTTGTTACTTATTCCATGCCATCTCCATCAATTAACGACAAGTTGATGATGATGCCTAGATCCAGTGCCATTTTCATTCGAGGTGGACGATGGCTGCTCCTATTCCACTACTGCAGCCCGACTCCTTACATATTGTTGTAACTGACCATTCCTCGCATGTTCCTCAATGATATCCTTCAAATGCCTGCAGTCATTTGTATTGTACCCATCCAGCTCATGGAATAGGCAGCACTCTCCTTATGTCCGTTCGCGTTCGAAGGGTTCCCTTCTTGTCGGCCTTCGATACGAAAGGCATCCTCGAGTATCCAGATATATCCGTTCTAGGGTTTCATTCAATTCCGAGTAAGAAGAGAATTTGGGTTCCCCCCTCTGTCGCTTCGATCCATCAAAGCTATTATCCATGTTTCGTTTACCCTTGTCCTTTCCTGAGCTTTCACCGGGTGATTCTCCACCCCATACTGTATTAACTTCCGTTGCCTCTTTATCAGCTTTCGCATCTTCTTGTCATAGAAACATTTCTGCATAATCGTACGATGGATCCTGTACCAGTGATATCTTAAAATCTAAATTATCTACAACTCCTAACACTGCCGACATCAAAACCATCGATGGATCTGGTCGATCCATCGAAACAACTGCCACATTGAACTTGGTTAAGAAATTATTGAGTGATTCTCCTGCCTGCTGCTTTACTGATGTCAATGTCATCACATTCTTGGATCTCGTAATGTGAACCCGAAACAACTTCATAAATCTTGCGACCAATTCCGTCCATGTGATAATAGAATCGCTCTCCAACTATCTGAACCATAGCGTAGCTACATCCGTTAAGTACAGGGGGAAGCACCGTGCCAGGACTTCTTCTGAAGCCCCTAGTACTTCCATGTGCCGTATATACCTCATCATATGCATAGTTGGATCCGACTTTTCGTCATAAGCTTCCAGTGTTGGTAGTTTTAATTCTAGTGGATTCCTAGCATTCCTCATATTGGGAGCGAATGGACTTCAATTTACATCCTCCAGATCCATGCTCACTAATCCTCTATGCATAACTTGCCTGATCATCTCTGTAAACCTGTCATTATCTTCCCGTGATAGTCTCCTATCATCATGTATAAGTTGCCCTCCGAGTCTACGAAGGAATTCTAGAACGTATTACTTTGGACAAGTATCCAAATTCTGATTCGCACCAAGCTTCATGTGATTGACTACAGATCCTCCAGCATCACGATCGACCAGACACGGGGGCATGCCCCTATGTCTTTAAGGATCGGTGTTGATCCCTCTAAGATGGTCGGGGATTGCCCTCGGCTGCTCTGTTCCACTCCTTTGTCCAATAGCTCCGTCTCCATGCTCCCGGTTCTGATTTCTAGCGAATCTTGTCGCCTCAACTCCTTGATCCATAGCTCCAGTAGTCCTTATCATTGCAACTCCCTGTTTTTGCATTCCAGTAGCTCCTATGGCTCCAGCCATTCCGATCTATCGGAGTAGATTCAGCATCATCTCCTCCTGTCTTTTCAGCATTCGTTCTTGCATAGCGTCCATCATTGTTCCCATTTCATCTCTGGTGATGTAGATAGATATTTGATTAGCTCCAGCTCCTAAGGAAGCCTCATGACTCCCTTCATGATGGCTCATATCCGCTACTTTTCTCCTTGTTGATTGACTCACCATTGCTCCAAATCCAAGCTCTCCAATTGATTCCAAATCTGCGGGGGCTAGCTTTCTCAGTGAAAACACCAAAATGTTGACGTCAAACTTGGCCACCAACGTTAATTATGTAAAATTACCAATATCCAATCCAATCGCAGAAATATGAAAAGAAATAAAGGAAGAACAAAATTAAAAAAAATCAGAAAGCAAGTAAAAAGAGACAAGATTTATAGTGGTTCCGCTAACTCCGGCCTATGTCCACTCCCAAATAATCCTTTTTATTATACTGAAGTTTGTTTACAGTTACAATCCGAAATCCAAGAATAAAATTGGCAGAGTGTAGCCAAAGTTGAATATAAAGTGAAGCAGAAAGAAGATCCCTTTTTAACGCCATGCCTACTGTATTTATAAGGGAAGACATGCACGGATTGGGCTGAAATTTTGACAAAAGGTCCGGGAGACCAAGACGAGGGCACCCAAAAATTTCCAAGCCCATTGGGGCCCACAATAGTGATCGGTACCGATCCCTATTAGTATGTCCACATGTGTTGTAATCCCTATGAGCGGTGCCCCATGATGTTAGCTACCTGCTCACCAAATTTCGTGCAGGTCCGACATACGGTTTGTGAGATATCGGATTTTATGTGAAGTAGTGTTGCTTGAATTCTGATTTATGTTGATCCCTCTAGTGGGACAGGTACCGATCCCTCTAATCACTTCCAAATGCCATGTGATCCCTATGGGAGCTTCTACATGTGTATTATGCTTAGCCTCCAAGTTTCATGCCAATTGGATTAGTAGAACTTGAGTTATTAATCAATCTTTGTTACAATATGTTGTGAAGGCTGATTATAGCCAATCCCTGTGGAGGGATAGTACCGACCCCTCCAACTTGTTCCAAATGATATGCGATCCCTATGGGGTGTTCCACAAATTGTAATTAGCTTGTTCTCCAAGTTTAATGTCAATTGGATGTGTAGCTGTTGAGATATTGATCAATCTTTGCTTTAAAGTTGGGTTTAGCCGATTCCTAAGAAGGAAGTGGGCCGATCACTCTTTCTTCATCCTTTTGATGTGCGATCCCTAGGGTAGGCTCCCTAGGGTCTCCACATCTTTCTCATAAAATTTCATGTGCATTGGACATATGAATTTTGAGATATTGATTGTTTTCCATTGAGTTGTACTTGCTTGGCTAAAATATGCCGATCCCTTTTGTACCGATCCTTTTTTATACGATCCCTTTCTTAGGTGAAGTAATTTGCCCATAACTTGCGCATACAAACTCCAAACGACTTGAGATTTGAAATATAGCATCATGGAGCCTTCCTTGTCAATTTATACCAGTCTCACCCAGTTTGAGACAAAAATTGAGGACATGTACCGATCCCCTAGGGGAAGGGATAGGCACCGATCCTCTGCTTGGGCGAGGCACTAATCCGTACTTCGAATATTCTGGAGATTCTCTCTTTTGGTACCAGTTGATCGTCGCTTCATATCATTCCCTACACTTGATTTCTGGACCTCACAATCATCGCTCTTGACTAATGGCGTTGATTAGCATGAAGTCCGTTGGATTAAATCCGTTTGTCTACTGCCTTAGTAAAAGGTGGGTTAACAGATTGTGACTTTGTGGAAGAAGATAGTAAATCGAGTCTTAAGTTCTTTACGGAATGAAGCTAGGGTTTTGCCCCGATGCTCGACATGTTTTCTACCTTCATCCACGAAGTCAGAATTAACTTACACTCAGTTACATAGTCGGTCCCGACACGACGTCTTGCAGATTGATTTGGTTTTTCTGGGAGGTGATAATAGCTTAGAGTAGCATCTTGTATGCATCCCATGCTGTTATCACTTTCCAAAGAACTAAAATCGACTTATGCTGAGAATTCTCTTTCCGATTCAAACTCATCGATCTATAGTTGCTCTCTTTGGATTGGTCCTGTCATTGCACAGCCGGTGTACCTAAAATAGGAAGAGCTTTTCGATTCACTTTGAACAACATCCGTTATCGATCATTGGTCGATAACGGGTAAGTATAGAAGAAAAGATATTAAAAAGTGATACGGATCGATCTTTCTGGTGTGGGAGAGTTATCTACATGGAATGGTTTATTCACGGTGTTCAGGACGTCGAACCCATTCTCACTTAGATTACACATCACACACACCCATGGCTAATACTTGGAACCCGATCAGTGGTTGGTACACGTCCATTATCTTCCGAATTTCAAGTATCTACTATGATAAGGTTTATAGTTTAGAGATTTGGCGCACTTGATTGTTTTGAACACAAGCTTTCTTATATAGAATGACGTGCAAATATTCTCGGTCCAAGTAAGTTGTGGGGAGCTTACCTATTTCTGAGGCGAAGTCTTCATCGATCCCAACGGGGTCTGCTGCTCCCATAACTTCGGGTTATTATGGCTATTTGATTCCAGTTGGCCCTGTCGTCGATCGCACTCCTCCTAACTTCATAGTCTTGCTCGATCCTCCGGAGAAAGGTCCTTTTATCCTTACACACCGGATGTTGCAAAGCATCTGCTCGTAGTATGGTATCCTGGAGGAGATGTGCTTCTACCATCGAGAAGAGAATTCGCTCATAGGCCACCTTCAGGATATATGGCTTGTCACCGCTATATGTGTATGTACGGTGCAGTGCCCCCACTCAATCATTTCTTAATGACAATGCTTTAGAATATAGGGTTGGAACCATTCCAAATTCTTCCAAATGGGTACGCCATGCTGATGTGCTTATATGTTCTGTTTATGCGGGTGCTTAATCGTGCCCTAAGCTTGGCCGAGTTGTAGTATCTCTTATTATTCAAAAAGAGAGAGGCTAACCCGTCGGTCGTTATATTGAGGCGCAACACAGCTAGAAACTCATGCTTGATATTCCCAGCAAGATTTCCTCATTCAAGAATCAGTTCTTCTTTGCTAAATGTCCAGAGGGATTCACCTATCTATGGACCACGGGGGGTAAGTTTCTTTCACCGTGTTTGGAACTTCCTTTAATTTCTACAAATGTTCTAATTGATCGTATATCCCTTACAGTTCTTCTGAAGATCAACAAGGATCCGGCACTTGGCACTATTTTTAGCACCCTGAACGTAGTGGATGCTCAGGAGCGCACAATCAGGTTCTTGCTTATAGTTGAAAATCTTCGCCGATGTGGGCTCTTACACCCTGGGAGGTCTATTGGATTTATTAGCACTCCTTCTCGCTCTAGAGCTCGGGCCCGCTCTGTTTCCTCATCACATGATTTTGGTGAAGCTGATGATGATGATGATGAGGAAGAAGAAGAAGAAAGTGACCCATCTGACGGGTCAGAGAGAACTTCTGAAGAGATCCACGTTCAAGTCAGGGTCGGCAGTCCGCTCAAAAGGCCATCGATCCTGGAGGAAAACGAAGAAGAATTTGTTCAACAGGCAAGCAAGGCTCCATTGATTAAAGGGAATGAGGAAGGAGAGATCGGCGACGCTCTAAATGCAGAAGAAGTAGATTGGGATACTGACACCGAAGAGGGTGATGTCCATTTTGGCATCGAGGCCTCGGAGTTGAACCTCGAATAAACTCCCTTACCTCCTTTGAAAGAACATACTGAGGAGGCTTCTCCCAAGAATAAACCTGTTCCCAGCCCTTTGCCGGAAGGTGCCAATATTGACTTGGGAGATACGAGTGACATTTTTGTAAATATGGGTGATTTGATGGGAGACTTCACCTCAGAAGGGTTGCCTTTTCAGCGTAGTTAAATCATCTCTATAGGAATCGATGCCCTAGCACTAGTCGGTGACCGATCTAGTTTGTGTATTATGTTGGGGCCGTTAAACTACAGCACACACTTCACTAGGATCACACACTTTATATTATTGTTATTTTCTAGGTTATTTTAGTTTGTCAAATGCCTCTTTCCTAAAGAGCTTTACATCATTTGCTGCAGGAATCATGACTCGTGGATTTTACAGTGATCTTGGTCGATTACTGGAGTCTCAACGTTTACACAGACATTATTCCAGGTATCACGCTTCCTGGGAGACTGATGAGGAAAGGAAGAAGAGGAAGGATAGGGAGGCGGAAGAGCGTCGCCGTGCTGAGAAAGATCAAGGCTGCGATAGAGGAAGTGGCCATGAGAAGAGGAAGAGCCCGATTGAGCAGGAAGATTTATCAAAGAAGCTAAAAAAAAGTCCAAGGGTAGGAACCCGCTTCACAGCTTCATGCTTCTACTAGAATAACCATTTCTGCTTCCACTGTCATGACCTCCTTCACTCATGCTGTTATGACCGCCTCTCTCCCAGTTTCTAGGCATGCTCCTTACATTCTCCCCACTGTTCCCCCATACCTGCAGGCTACATTCCCCAACTTGTTCTTAAGAGGGTTTGTCTTCGATAAGCCTAATTTGAAATCGGTTCGTGCAGAGTCTTATTCACCCCATCTCCATACTTTAAGAGCGGTTTGAAGCAAGCCGAGGGGTGGGAAAAACTGTGCATGTAGCTTTCCACTGTTAATCGAAACAATTACCAAGAAATTCTCTCATTCGAGTCTGAAAAGGATGAGTACGAGAAGCAGCTTGTGGATCATGACGTGGAGATTGAGAGGCTGAAGAAGGAGAGGGATGATGCCCTCAAGAGAGAAAGTAAAAGTGCTTCTTTGTTTAAGGAGCTGAAGGAGTTCACCGACCGAGACACACTCATGTTTAGAGATGAAATAAAGAAGTGCCACACTTACGAGGTGGCCTTAAAAGAAAAACTAAAGAATAAGCGAGACGATGGTCGAGACGGAGAAGAAAACCATCGCCGAACAAACCTAAGAAATTGCCTCTCTTCGTGAGCAAATTTCGACTCTGAACACTGAGAAAAATCTACTGGCGGCAGAGAAGGCTAGCATGGAAGCCAGCTTTTTAGAGCTTCAAGACACCTTCGTGATGAAGATGGAAGGCTTGGATGCTACTATTTTAGGCATCTACATAAATTCTGTGCTACATCAGGGGAGCCTCAATTACTTGGGCCTGATATTCCCTCGCATGCTTGTTATAGTCTGGGAAGAGGTTCTGGCCCGATTTCAAGACATGGGCAGCGGTTACACCGAAGAGGAATTGGTTTAGGCATACTTGAATGAAAAATCCGACCTAGCTTTAGTGAAAGGCCAAAAAATCTTAAGGTAGGAAAGGGAACGTTAAACCATCGATGCCACGGCTACCGCTAAGGCTTTTACCGAGCATTTTCCTTCAGGCCCGAGTAAGCCATCTTCACATCTTCATGCTGATGAGGGGGTCATTTCTACTTCTCTTATGATCGTGTATCCATCCAAGGAGGATAACTGCGAAGGTTTTGAAGTTATTACGCATGAACAAACCCATGCTTGAAGACTTTCAATTCACCCCTGATGAAATTGCCGAGATAACCGCCCTTTATTCTGACATTGTAGATCAACCTTCTCTTCCTGCTGAGTTGCCTCCTCATCACGACACTGGATCCGCTGCCATTTTAACCACATCAACCTTCATCTCCGCATCCGGCTCGCAACCCGAATTGCAATCCGAGAAAACTGCAGCGCTGCGTGGTTTGGATGATCCCTCGGTATCTCAAGAGGAAGGCTTGGTGGCTACTGATACATAGGAGCAGGCATGTTAGGCTATTTAACCAAACAAAGCAGAGGCAGAGCAGCCGACGACCGAGCAAAATATGATAACAGTGAAGAAGGAGAAGGTTGAAGAACAAAAGCGGTCATCAATGAGTTCTCACAGACCTCGCAAGCATAAAGCAAAAGGAGGGTCCGCTAGTGGCTATGTTTCAGAGAGTGAGATTGACCTAGGAGGGGACAAACCTGAGAAGTTGCCGATCAGAGGTGGGAAAGGCAACCGGGGAAGCGATGAGAAGTAGCCTTGATTTGTTTTTTTGCTCCTTTTGTTTTTTGATTACTTTTTGTACAAGTGCAGAGCCTGCACTTAGCATTTCTACTTGTATTTTACACGCTGGTGTTTGTATTTTTGCATTCTTATCCAATATTGTGCGGGCATGGCCCCGCTATTTGTTGTTGTACATCAAAAACATTATAAGTAATAAAACTGTTGAAATTTTGATTATACCTTTATTTTGTCTACTTATCTATGTTTCGTGCACTTATGCCAGTTTTATTCATCATTGTTTTATTTAGCCCCGTAATTACTGCAAAAATTCTATGTTCGGAGTAATAGAACTATGAAGTATTTGCTACTTTGGTTGAGTGTTGGTGTGCATGCCCCCTAGTTCACGAGACTATTTGCACCGAACACTTGACAAATGACCGGTTAATCCGAGTGATTCCTCGGATGTCTATAACCGAGTCTATTTTGCGGTTCCTATCTTCGGGAACTCGTGATTTGAGCATCTCGATTACAGAGATTTTGTCGGTCGACGATCGGATTCTTTATCGATTCGTAGTTATGTGACATTACTGGATTCATGTCCATTACTTCTGATAATGGGAGCGGATTGATTCTTGTTAGTCCTACAATAGACGAGTTTCCCAGTGTTGCTAGGGCAATACTGGTACTTACAAAATCTTAATGGTTTGCTAATGGTGCCGGAGCAACATCAAGTAGTGTTTGCGCGGAATGCGCGGCTTTTAAGAGTGCGCGGCTTACGAAATACACGGCTTTTAAGAGTACGCGGCTTAAGAAATGTGTGGCTTTTAAGAGTGCACGGCTTACGAAATGTGCGGCTTAAGTAATTATATTTGCTTAGGCGTGATTCCACAACCCAAAAAGTGGTGCGCGGTGTATAGGATCGATACGACCCGTCGATCTGGGGCGTTTGGAACTTCTTGGTGTTGCCCATCTTCCGGTAATGTGAGGAGCTCGTGCTTTGAGAGCGTGGTTCCACGGCTCAAGAAGTAATGGGCAGCTTATGGAGGTGTGCGGCTTTGATTTGGGCCTTCCCGGTGTCACTGGAGCAACACTAGTTCTTAAAAGGCAGGGATCGAGCTCCGCCGATCCAACGATTTGAGTCGATTTGACCCCGTCGAATCAGCAGGTTACTTTTATGAACACAGTTTTATTGGTTTAGAAAGCAAAGCAATTTCATTAATAATAGTTGGGCAAGTTTTGCTTATTTACAATGCCTAGGGTATTCCAGGATGGCTTATTTGCTGGAAACAGAAAGTACGCAAAATAGTCTTAAACAAAGTAAAGAGCAGTGATTCGCCATTCCATGCTCGGGGAATTTGGGTTCCATCAACTATTGTTAGCTTGAATGTGCCATCCCCTAACTTTTGACCGATCACATAGGGCCCTTCCCAATTTGGTCCAAATGTTCCTGGTGTAGGGTAGACTCGTTCGAGGACAAGGTCTCCCACTTCGAAAGTACGGTTATGGACATTGGAATTAAAGTACCATGCAACCCTTTTCTGGTGAGCGGCAGTTCTTAACTCGACTTCTTCCCTCTCCTCATCGGCCATATCGAGCGACTCGAGCATGAGCTGCTCGATTTGCCTTTGATTGAAGTTTGCCTTCGATGAGAAGGGATTTCCAGCTCGACTGGGATCATTGCTTCTGAACCATATGCCAAGGCGAATGAAGAGTGCCCAGTTGCAGATTTGTGCATCGTCCTGTAAGCCCTTGCGTGAGTGGAAGTTCGTTAACCCAATTTCCTTTAGCTTTAATTAGCCGCTTTTTGATGGTGGACTTGATGATCTTGCTCACTGCTTCTACTTGCCCGTTTACTTGTGGATGTGCGACAGTGGAAAAGCTTTTCTCGATTCGAAAGCGTTTGCAAAAGTATTTGAACTCGGTTCTTTCGAATTGAGTCCCGTAATCCATGATGATTTTCCATGGCACCCCAAACATTCAAATAATTTTTTTACCAATAAAGTTAATAAATTTCTTTGGGGTAATAGTGGCCGGCGGTTCCGCTTCAGCCCATTTGGTGAAACAATCAACAACAACGATAGCGTATTAGCTCCTCCTTTAGCCATTCGTAATACACCAATTAGATCGATTCCCCGGATTGCGACGGGCCACGGGCTGACCATCTGTGTTAGCTCTGTTGAAGGAGTTCTTTTGATCTTGCTAAATCTTCGGCATTGGTCGCACTATCTGGCCTAATCTACTGCATCACGGTTTACTGTTGGCCAAAAATACCCATATCGGAGAACTTTCTTTGCAAGGGTTTACCCTCCGGTGTGATCTTCGCAGTCACGTTCATGAACTTCTCTTAGGATCCTTCGAGCTCATCATTGGTCACACATCTGAGCAAGGGGGTAGAGAATCCCCTTCGGTGGAGTATCCCATCTAGTATTACGAACCGTGGTCCCTTTCAAAGGAGCTTTTTTCATTGATTGTTGTCTACAGGGAGTGTCCCTCTAAGCAGGTAACCCTAGATCGGTGTCATCCACATTTCTGGTTCTTCGGTTGTCTCAAAAATCCAATCGATATCCATCTCGCTTATGCTTGGAGCAATCAGAATTTCAACTGGGACTAGCCCCAATGATTGAGCTTCTCTAAAACTGGCCAGTTTGGCTAGATAGTCCGCCTTCGTATTTTGTTCCTTTGGGATATGAGTTATGGTGTAATGTTCGACATCATTCAGCACTTCTTGCACTTTAGAAGATACGGGGTGAGGTTCTCTCCTCAAGCTTGGTACTCGCCCTTCACCCGATAGACGACTAGCTGATAGTCACTATAGATGTATATGGATTTTATCTCGAGTTCCTTCATAATCTTTAGCCCAGCTATCAATACTTCGTATTCTGCTTCGTTATCTGTTGCAAGGAATTCCAAGTGTAAGGCATAGCAAACGGACCATCCTTCGGGAGTTTCAAGCACTACCCCTGCTCTTAAGCAGAAGTTGTTAGATGCACCATCGACGAACAGCTTCCAACGTGTTTTCACTTCCGGAGTAATTTCTTCTTCACTATCTCATATAGTAAACTCGACAATGAAATCTGCCAACGCTTGCCTATTGATCGCCCTTCGAGGATGGTAAGTGATTTCATATTGACTCAATTTGATGCTCCATTTGATAAGCCGTCCAGAGGACTCGGGGTGATACAGCACTTGCTTCAAAGGTTGATCTATTAGCACTTTGATTGGGTGTGCCTAGAAGTATGGTCGTAACTTTCTGGATGCGATCAAGAGGCAATATGCTAGTTTTTCCAATTTCGGATAATTCTTCTTGGCTCCAGTGAATCGTTTACTAATGTAATGTACTGGGGACACCCAGAGGTTTAACGGATTGTTGCATACGCTCAATGCAATCGTGCTCCCTACGAAAACAGATTTATTTTAGTTTTTTCCTTTATTCGAGGACGAATAAAAAGATAAGTGTAGGGGTATTTGATATGCACGTAAATGTGCATATTCTTACCACCATATTTAATCTAATTAAATTAAATAAATGATCATATCGGGTATTTTAACATGTTTAAATCAAAATTCATATTATTCTCAAATCGTCATATATTCATCTCCATATGGGGGGAAAATGGTCATTTTTGTGCATATATTAATTTATGAAAATTTACTTGAAAATTTCTACATTATTTTGTAGGAAATTGGCTTCAAATGAAAATGGTTTCATGGAAAATATGCATGCACAAATGAATACAAAGGAATGTAGATGGAAATAATTCAAACTCATGATAATGGAGGACCCCACCTACCCACATATCTTAATGTACAAATTAGAGGCTAATGCACATGCTAATATAGTTTAAAGCTTCATGCACACTTAAATGATGATTATTTGATGCAAATGAATACTTGGCCTCCACACTTCCTAAGAGATATTTTGGGCATTCCCCAAAAAAGTGGATTAGGGTTTCATACATGTATAAATACTCCTTATGCTTCAAGTAACCTCTCTTCCTCTTAGTTAGTTTTAGCTTAGAATCAAAAATAAAAGAAAGCTCTCTTTCTCTTTTCATGGCTACTTAGCCATTTTTATTTCATGTAATTTTCCTTTCTTTATGCAATGTTAGTTAGTGTTTTATTTTACGTACATGCTTTCTTTCTTTCATGCTAGTAGTGTAGATTTTATTTTATGCAATTAGAATAGCCTTCTTTTACTTTTCTTTCATTTTCCTTTTTTGTGTTTCATGTTGCATGCTACATGTGCTGATATGATAACAAAAATAAGAAGCTAAACCCTTCAATTTAGGGGTAATGAAGCTCTCTAATTATGTAGCTTCAACATTTTGATAATTATTGCTCTCTTTTTGTGCTTAATTATAATGCTTGAAGTGGTTTAACTTGTTGTTTTTTCTTTCAATTTGATAGCCTATATTGTTGACACCAAATAGGTTATGCTTAAACAATCACTAAACACAAATTACCTCTTCATCTACATATGATTATGGTAATGAAGTGAATGTTCAAATCAAAATTTGATGGTCTATATTTCTAATTAATAGTTAATAGGCCATGCTTAAAATATATTTTACTTTCAACTTGTTGTCATTTTTCATGAGAATTAACAGTGATTTAAAGGTTGTGTTATAGTTTGATGGCTTATGTTGGGCTAATTAATAGCACAAATATGACATACTTATGATAAGCACATCATTTAAATTCACTTATGACCAAAAAAGAGAGATCAAAATTTCATATTTTGTTACTTGTATGATCTAGAGAGTGAAATTATCTCTAAATTGTCATTTTATTCTCATAATTTTCATTCACTTTTGTAGTGTTAGTTTTTACATTTTTTCGTAGTTAAAACATTCTCTCGACTTTGGTATAATTTGATTGAATAGAGATTTAAAATCTAGCAATTCTCTACGGACCGATCGGTGCTCGCCACGTACTAACATTGTACACCGTGCGCTTGCGGTTAATTTTAATTCAAAATTTATCGGCGATTTTCTAACTCGATAGAAAAAACGTCGTTAAACAAGTTTTTGGCGCCGTTGTCGGGGAATTTGCTTTGATTTTAATTTTCTATTCTTCGGATTATTTGTTGTTTGATTTTTTTGTGTTTTTATTTTTGTGTGTTAATTTGCATTTAAAAAATACAATTGTTGTGTTGTGTGATTGTTGATTTGATTATTGCTTGCATTGTGTTTGTGTGCTTGTTTTTCTTGTTTGATTTGCATTTGCATCTTAAAAAAAAGAGCATACACATTTTCAAACAAGAATAGTTTATTGCATTTACATTTCTACATTAACACTTACATTTTTTTTGAAAATTTTTTTTACACAGTGCAAAAACTATGCACAATGTTGTGCACTGTGTACTTCCTTCATCCCCTCTGCCTGCCGATACACGCCAGTAACCAGTTTAACATCCTCCTTCACTTCAACATCTACCATCTACAATAACCAGAACGCACAAACTCCTCAAACACATACTCCTCGCCACTGCTTACCATTTCCTACCTGCACACTTCAGTTCTTCCTCCTTCCCATCTAATTGCTGCCATAACAAAAACTTCAGTGCCTTACTTCGACATTCTGTGCATATCTACACACATAACTGTCATCCCCTCCAAACTCCTTCTACAACTCCTCTCCAGCAATAGTCAGTGCACAAAATTACACTGCAACTTTCTTTACATCGCCAATTCCTCATCACTGCTGCTATAGCAACCACTCACTCTGCTCAACATATTGCATACAACCTCTTCCACTGCTTCCTTGCCAACCTGCAGTAGCCTCTCATCCTTCAACCTGCACACCCCCCAAATCAAATCACCTGCTTCAAGCTTCACCGAACTACAGTCACTGTTTGCCACCCCTGTCAGTTCTTTTGACATTTACAACCAACTACTTCACCCACCTCAGCCTGCAACACCTTCCTTCACACAAAATTAACTGCAATAGCATTACATTCCCATCCACTGCACCTCTCCAGTCGCTTAATTCCATCACAAATATCACTTCATTCCAGCCATAACTCACCAAAACTTCACCATTCACATCCACATTTGCCATTGCATCCCTCTCTGTTCATCCAACATCAACTGCAACAAACCCAAATAGCCATTCAAACTGCCTAATAGTGCACACTTGACCAACTGCTTCATTACAATTCCTACAGTTCCTACAATTGACCATCTACTTCATTACAATTTACCATCTACTTGCCTCGACAGCAAGTCACACTTACCAAACTACAATCATCTTCAAACTAAAACAACAGTCACCAAACCATCTTCACAAAACAAACCAGACATCTACAAGTAGTCTGCACCCATGCTAAACTATCACTACATCCAATCACTACCACTAACCACCACATTCCCCCTATTCAAACATCATTAGTGCACATCTGACACTCAAGCAAATCCCTACAACCCATGTTGTCTGTCATACAACCACTTCTTCCATCGCCTGAACCCTGCAACCAACAACTCCACAAAGTCACAAACTTCACCTCGAATCGAGAACCTCCAGCACACCACCAACCCCAAAATCGCAAGCAACTCCCTGAACCACTCCATTATATCAATCAATTCGCCAGCACCTCAATTACTCCCAAACCCCTTGAAACTTCACCAAACATCATCGATACTGCTACTGACTGTCAAACTCCACTTACCATTTACAGCAACATTACAACCCAAACACCACATATTCCAATCACATACTGCTCTGCACTTCAAACACTGACAGCAGCTACGTTGTTCACCTACCAGAAACCATGAAATCAAATGCCGCTACAAAACCACCTCAACCGCAATGTCGCCTGAATACGAACCACCAACCAGTCCCCCACCGAACTTCTCCAAACAACTAGAAAAAAACTTACTGCAACAACTTCACCGCCTCACCTCAACCCACTCTCGAACGCAAATCGCAACCAGTCAAGCCAATTCGAGCACGTGCGACCACAATCGACCATACCACCTTAATCGAACAACCCAAAAGCCATCGCTGACAACCAGACATCGACTCCAACTCAAAACCAATCGCGACAATCGAACATGAATTCGTAAAGTCATGAGTTCGTGAATTTTGTGAGTTCAAGAATTAGAATTCCTTTGATTTTGTTTGGGCCGGGGTTAAAGAGATTTTATTTGGGTCAGTGGATTGTAAAAAAATTTATTTTATTTGTTTTTAACTGTTCTTTTTGCCTTAAGTTTTAGTTGTTTGGGTCGGTGGATTGTAAATTTTTGTTATTTAAATCCAAAAAAAAGGTTTTTGTTTTCCTTTCTCATTTGCTTGAAATAAAAATTTGTTTGCCTTTTGTTAAAAAAACAAAAAGAAAAAAACAAATTTCAATTTGTTTTATTTCATTTGTTTTGTTTTACTGGTTTTATTTGGTCTTCCTTTAATATTAAAAAATTGTATATATCTTGTTTTATTTTAGATTTCCAAAGCAGAATTTCAGAAGGAGAAGAACCGCTGCAAAAAATAAATTGCTTGCTTATAAAAATTGTTTTATTTTACTTACATGCTCTTTTCTTTCATGCTAATAGTGTAGATTTTATTTTATGCAATTAGAATAGCCTTCTTTTACTTTGCTTTCATTTTCCTTTTTTGTGTTTCATGTTGCATGCTACATGTGTTGATATGATAACACAAATGAGAGGCTAAACCCTTCAATTTAGGGGTAATGAAGCTCTCTAATTATGTAGCTTCAACATTTTGATAATTATTGCTCTCTTTTTGTGCTTAATGACAATGCTTGAAGTGGTTTAACTTGTTGTTTTTGCTTTGAATTTGATAGCCTATATTGTTGACACCAAATAGGCTATGCTTAAACAATCACTAAAAAAAATTACCTCTTCATCTATATATGATTATGGTAATGAAGTGAATGTTCAAATCAAAATTTGATGGTCTATATTTCTAATTAATAGTTAATAGGCCATGCTTAAAATATATTTTAATTCAACTTGTTGTCATTATTCATGAGAATTAAAAGTGATTTAAAGGTTGTGTTATAGTTTGATGGCTTATGTTGGGCTAATTAATAGCACAAATATGCCATACTTATGATAAGCACATCATTTAAATTCACTTATGACCAAAAAAAAGAGATCATAATTTCATATTTTGTTGAACTATATGATCTAGAGAGTGAAATTATCTCTTAATCGTCATTTTATTCTCATAGTTTTCATTCACTTTTGTAGTGTTAGTTTTTACATTTTCTTTGTAGTTAAAACATTCTCTCGACTTTGGTATAATTTGATTGAATAGAGATTTAAAATCTAACAATTCCCTGCGGATCGACCTATACTCGCCACGTACTAACATTGCACGCCGTGCACTTGCGGTTAATTTTAATTCAAAATTTATCGGCGATTTTCTAACTCAATATAAAAAACAACGTTAAACATATGTCATCGTTATGGGTCCCATGCTACTTGGCAGGAGTTCCATCTTCGATCATAAAGCACGAATCTTTCAGAACATGTCTTAGTGAGCTCACATATCGCTTAATTTCTTCCTAACTCTTCTGCACGAGATGAGGTCCTCTAGATATTGTTCCAATAATAAGTCTCTGGTCGGTCCATCTGGATCCCTCTTCATTGGTTCCAGCTTGGTTCCCCTGATCTCTAGGAGCTTGGAGCGCCACAGACTGGTCGGGATTTTGCAGCTTCCTCACATACAGCTGAAGCTTGTTTTCCCGAATTAGTTCTTCAATCAGGTTCTTCAAGTGATGGCACTCATTTGTGTTATGACCATGTGTTTCATGGAAACGAAAATATATTCCGGAGCACTTTTGTTGTTCATCTGCTTCCTTTTTCGATGGCTTTTTGTACTCCTCCGTCCCTTGTGTCGGAAGGTAGATGTTCTTTGGAGTATCATTGAGCGGGCTGTAGTCTTCGAGCCTCAAGCCTTTAAGTCGCTTACTTCTTCCATTTTGCTTGTTGGAATTTTGATTCTTCCTTTACTGATTCCGATCCGTCCTCGCATTTCCTACAGCGGTTCCGGAGGCATTTGCGTCTAAGTTCACTGTCATACTATTCTGCCCAACGTTGGCCGGTTGTAGGTTAGCAAGTTTTCCTTCTAGCTCCTCCGCCTCTTCCAATCTCAAGTACTGGCTCGCCTTTTGATTAAAGTCCTTCCTAGTGGTAGGTTGCTTTATTTTGATCCATTTTCCAAATTCAGTGTCGGGATGGATGGCGCGATCCAAAGCCATGAAGACCATATCTTCATTTGGGTTACATACTTCAGTGACCACGGTGCTAAACTGACTCATGAAGGATTTCAAAGATTCATTTCGTCCTTGGAATAGGCCCGATAAGGATATCACATCTTTTTGTTGTGCCGCGTGAAGCCAAAACTGATCGAGGAACCTTATTGCTAACTCATCAAAATTGGAGATGGATTTAGGTGGAGCCTGATGAACCACATAAAAGCGATTCCCTCTAGAAAGATTGGAAAACATCTAAACCGAACAGCATTTGAAGCATTCGCTCTGTCCATGTACCAACTGTAGTTATACAAGTGCGGTTTCGGGTCCCTAGTTCTATCGTAGGACGGGATGGTTAGCGTAGTGAACTGTTTAGGATATCGTTCATTCAGAATGTCATCAGTGAAGGGAGTCCGGTTTGGAGCAGATCCCCATTCATCATCTCTCCTATTCTTACTTTCGTCCATTAGGCGCTTGACCATTTCCGCGGTATATGCCTCGAATGTCCAGTAATCCGTGGGTTGGCAGTCAGTGACTATACTAAGTGTTTGATTTTGCAAACGATCTTGGTAAGTGGGTTAAATCCTGGGCTCTCCTGTCTTCGGGAGAGCCACTCCCTCGGAATTCCGTTGGCTTGCGGTTGGTCGTACCGGGGCAGTTTGGACCTCTCTGGCGGTATTGAGTACGTTAGTGTTCTCTTTCAACTCGTCGTCGTCAAGTTATTCTCCATCTTCAAAGTCGGAGAGATCCGCTGCTATATCTTCCTGTGGTGTTTGCCTCCCTAGATTTAAGTTTACAGCAGGCTGCTTTGCAGTTGGTGTAGTACTTGCATTTCCTTCTATGGTGATCCCGCAGCCCCACCTACTATTCCTTTTTGCTGTTGCTTTCCATTTCTTCTATTCAGGCCAGAAACAGAGAAATTTTATTGTTCCATGGTGGTCACAGGCTCTGGCATGGTTCTTGGAGCAGCAAGTGATTGTAAGGTCAAGAGGGCATTCAATTTGTCCATGCGAGCTTTTTGGCTGTTTTCCATCTTTTGATTAATTTCATCAACCATCTTATTTAATTCATCTCTAGTGACAACTTCAAGCTGAATAGAAGATCCCGGCACCTGATCCTGTGTTGGCGCAAGATATTGGTCTAACTAATAGGTTGTTGGCGCCATTGACTATTTGTTGAGGATTGGTTTCTTCTCCAGCTATTGCAGCTCCTATGGATCTTCCGGAAGCAATTCTCCTTCTTCCTGGTGCCATTAATTCTCAACAGCGATTCTTCTATGTGGAGATTGAGGATCTAACTTCCAAACCTATCTGATCCAAAGTAGATAGCTAGATCTGAACTTGAGTTGGGTTCTTAGTGAAAGCACCAAAATGTTAACCCAAAAAATGGATCAACACCCTGGATTGAGTGTGAAAGCACCAGCCCCGTTTATCAAGGCAAATAAAATAGGAAAAGTAATAATAAATTGCAGAAAAAGTAAAGAGACAAGAGATTTTTATAGTGTTTCGGCTGTTAACGAAGCCTATGTCCACTTTATAGCTTTTATTGATCAACTGCCGTTACAAGAGAATTTGAATTACAATATAGTTCCTCTTCTTCACGTTAGATTAAGCCACCATTGTTAGCAACAAAAGGAGGATCTCAATTGTTTCTTAATGGCTGTTGTGGGAGAGAAGAGGAGTGAAGAAAGAATAGCATAGCTTCAGCAGAGATCGAGTTAGGAACCCCTTTTCTGTTGGAGGTAGGATGATATTTATAGGATTTAGAGAGCGCTTGGATCAGAACAATTGCACCAGAAGCCTGTAATTGTCCATATAAAGAAGCACGAAAAATTTGGAGAGATTCCAAGCTAACTTTTAGGATCGGATCGGTACCGATCCAAAGAGTTGTGCAATTTTTGCTCAATTTCTTTCTTGTTGGCTTCGCTACTTGCTTACGAGGCTCTCTATGTAATTTCATAGCTTGTTGACTTGTTTTGATAATGATTCACTTATGAGTTTGACTGAACTTTAGTTTGAATCCTATAAGTCATTACCTCTTGAACTTGGATGCTTGGATTGTTACCAAACTTGGTATATAGACTTAGTAGAGAGCTAGGAACATCACGCAAGTGGTTTGGAGGAACCTTAAGCCAAAATGTTGGATTGGTACCAGTCCAATGTGTTGGCATATTTTTGGGTCAAACTTTCAAGGTTCCTTTGTCTTGTGCTTTTTGGCCTTCCGGTCAAGTCTTGAGTCGTTTTGGCTAAATATGAATGTTCAAAATCCTTTTGAATTCTGCTGGGTTAAAAACTCGATTAACATGTATATATGTATATGTATATGCATATGCATATGTATGTATATATGCACATATGTATATATGTGTGTTACAGTAATGTTTAAGTTTGAATTCGAATTTCAAATAAGATACTATTTTGGATCTAGATTTGTTTACAGATTTGGATTTATCCTAAGCTCTTTCTATTAGAACTGGATCAGTCTGCAGTAGAAGTTGTGGGTGAATTTCAAAAATAAACTACCCTATAGGATCTTTATTGGGCCTATGAAGTCTAATTTATTTAGAACATTTCTAAATTAAATTTAAATAAAATCATATATTTCATTTAAATTTATAAATTGTTGATAGAAATTTATTTAATTTATTTCCAAATTATATATAAATATATATGTATCACATACATATATGTTTGTGTGTGCATGTGTAACATGATATTCCGTGCAAGGTATAACATGCCCGTATATAAATGTTGGGATGTACATGGTAATGGAGATGTTAGCTCATCCTATATATATTGTATGTTGTCCAAATATGTGTATTTATATTTATACTTATCATATATAAAAACCCATTTGTAAATATATATGTATGTATGTATGTATATGTATATTATGAGAAAATATTACATACATACATATATAATATTATGGTGTTAAATATTAACTAAACATGTATATATATACATACAAGATATAAGTTTAATTTTTTTTTAAATATGTGTGTGTGTATTTAAATGTATGTATTGAAGTAACATAATTTCACTTATATACAACAATATGTATATATAAATATACATATAATAATTAATGCAAATATAAGTTACAATAGTTCATATATATATATGACATAACTTAACAACTATAATTTTTTTGTCCATTCCAGATCGAATACACGGTAGCTCTAAATTTAGTTATAATTTAATTATATTAATATATATACTATGAATCAAGTAGTTAAAAACAATAAATAAGTGATAAAAATATTTAAATAATAAATATCTTGAATTTTAAAATTTTAGGAAATTAGGAATGGTATTTTATAGCTTATAAAAAAATTCCAAATTTTTCTAAGTCAATTTTTTTTATTAATTAAATACTTCCAGCCGAATTTTAAAATGAATTTTTAAAAATATAAAATATGGTTTGAAAAATCTGATCTTTTTTATCTAGTGCTTCTAAATGACAAATTAATTTAAGAATCAAAATATAATTTATTTTATATCAATTTATAAATTTGTATAATGATTAAATAACAATAAAATATATTAAATAATTACCAAAAAAATTATTTTCGATCAATAATAATCACAATTAACGTAGATATACAATTAACAAATATAAGTTCGGTTATTTATGTGATATAGTTATATAGTTCAATATAAATCATATAAACAAATTAATTAACATATTAATATATGTATATATAAAATAGTAATTAATAAATTATAATGATTTCGGTTGTGTGTATCAGATCCTTAATGGAATAATTGTATTTTGATAAACGTATACACATAACCTGTAACGACCCACTATTTTGGACCATTCAAATCGACAATAATCCACACATGTCAGACTTGAATAATGCAAAATAATAGATTGTAATAAAATTTGGAGCAAATAAAATCATTCACAGAATCACAGACACAGAAATATCAGAATAACTCGCAGCGGAATTTAAAATAACCATAGTGGTTCATGAAGCCACTAAAATACATAGTCTAAAATCAAATACAAAATACATAGTCTGAAACCCAATACAGTGCTGAAACAAGTACAATAGAAATCCCAAATACACAAGTCTCTAAAACGAAAGCTGAAATAAGACAACTGAAACTGAAATAGGAAGATAACTAGATAAGCAGAATCTCCAGTGATTCCGAGCTCCAGAAAGGTGAATCCAAAGCTGTGAATACTCAGGCTGACCCGAGCGTAAAATAAAACATAACACTCGAGTCAGGATATACATACTTATACAATGTAAACCAACTCAAATGAACTGTAGTAAAGGTACAAGTAACTTAGAAGATGCTTGGGACCGCCCATCCTCTAAGGATCCGTTAAACTATCTACTATGTAGTAATATTCGCTATTATAATAGTGTCTACATAAGTAAAGTATAATCATATCGGAAAATAGCGTTAAGGGGATGAAGAACCTTAACGCGGTCGGATCTTAAAATCATAATCGTAGTAAAGCTCGGTATGGTAGGTGACACGGCACAACTAGGCAATGCCAGGGTAGATATACCAATTACGCACACGGACTGATGGATACGCATAGCAGCCACTACCGTTCCACCTCGAACAACATTCCCAAATCGGAGGATGGCCATCTAGTCAAATCAGTAAGAGTATAATGTCGAAGGAATGTGTCCGAGAAGAGGTGCTACCTCACTGGTCCGAGATCGCTCCTGTTTTAGCCACCTTATGCCAACTCACGGGAGTTGGGTCCACGTAATACCTTAAGAACATCGCCACCATCCTACTTCATTCTGGAATCTCCACCGCGTACACGGTTGTCAAAGTGGTTTTCGGTAAGACAGAGAGTATGTCCATATCCGATCCCGGTCTCTTTTCCAACCAATCGTTATTATAACCCGTGGTTATAGATTTAAAACAATTTATCAAATATACTTCGAATTAAATCATTTAAAAACAAAGACATTATTCTTTTAAAAATCAAATATTGAATTTCTAAAATCTAACCCTTTCGGAGTTCACTTATTCACTTAAAACAATAACGTTAAGTTATATTTGAAAACAATTTTTATTCAACAAACCAACATTTATAAACTGCTATAACAATTCAGTTTTAAACAAAAATCATATTTCAGCCTACTGCAGTCCTTAACAAGTGCTACAGTAGCCCTTTATTAGTTCAGGTTCAATTTTAGTTTCTGCTACAACAGCACTTACCAAGTACTATCATAGCCTTAGTTCATTTTAGTCTTTTGGTTCACTTATGCAATCCACAACACTTAACAAGTGCTACAGATTCTACCTAGTTAAAACTTATAAAATCATACATTAAAAATGTTCATTTCAATCCTTTAACTAATTTTATTTCGAAAGAAATTTTACAAGTTAAAACCAAAACTTACCAATTTGCTTATTACATTCATTTCAACACTTAAACTTAAACTTCATTTTTCCACCAATTTAAAACTAAATTTCATTTTTAATTAAATTAACTTAAGTTTCCATCTTTCTTTTTATCAAAATTTCAAAATTTTAAGTTTCGTTTTAAAATCAATATTCCTCCATTTATTTATATTTATCACATAGAAAAATCATTTCTATTTTAAATAAATCATTTAAAAATTCGGTTTAAATCAAATTAAATATTATTACAATTCTTAAATGATTTAAAAATATTCAGAAAATACATAAAAATAACCACGGGTCTGTATAATATTTTCTAGCCTAATTCAAGTGATACGGATACTATATCATTTCAATCCGTAATTTACAAAGAAAAATCCGGGTTTTATCATTTCAAACCCGCAATCCCAAGTAAATAAAATTTAATTGAAAATCGCTCAGGCCTATCATTTCAGCCCATAACGACCTTCCCTTATTCTAAAGTCCGTTCGGGTATGTATCATTTCAACCCATAGTGATTCTATTCTACAGGGAACTTGCAGTGTGATTTAACAGGATAGAATAACAGTAAAATAAGAACAGATATAACAGATGATACGATATGCAGTTTTAACAATTAACATCAACTATAAATAAATCACAGGTAATTATAACATTATTAATTAATTTATTTATTTCTACACATTCAGTTGCGGTCGTTTCACAATTATATAAGTATGAATATTCGTGTGAGATTTACTCACCTCTACGGAGCTGGAGATTCGGAAAGAAAGAAGTACGAAGTCAATCGAAAGCACGCGGATAGCACGATCAGTCGTTAGCGGATGCGCCAACTAGATTCAAACCAAAAGCAAAATAAATAATCAAATCCAAGATTTGCACGAATAACGAATTTTCAATGAAGCGAACAACGAAAAAGTAACAGGTTAAAAATCAAAAACAATAGCACGCCCACTTTTGAAATATTGATTATAACCTTTAAATTTGCAAAGTGACAAAACAAATACAACAAAATATTTTTTTTTTCAAAGGTCAAAGGCCCGGTATAACAAAACAGAGGTGACAACATACACTAGTACTTTTAATTTTTAAACAAATACTAGTAGAAAAATAGGCTCGGTTACCAACTAAAATTAGAGCAAAAGAACAAATTCGTTTTCAAAACAAAGTTCAGTACATATTTAAAACTTCGAACAAAAGCTCTGGAAACCAAATACAAAATAGGTTAGAGGAAACAAACACGTGACAACCAACTTGCCCATTTCCTTTTCTCACAAACTCGTACAGCAACTTCAAAAGAATTTCCACAAGTAACAAAGCAAACATTTTCAAATTTTTACAAAGGAAAGGTCAGTGACGTGGCGTTCGTGGCTGGGGTACGGAGTTGTCTGGTCACGGTTCGGGTGGTTCGCGTGGCAGAGCACGGGATGGGGTTTGGGCTGGTCTCAGTCTGCGCGAGGCACTGGGGTATCGTGACGTGGCGGTCTGGCATGTTGTTGGTGGCAGGCGTATGCTTGGCGAAGGGAGATCTGGGTGGCGGTTTGTCTTGGCGTAGGGGCAAGTGGTGGCAGCATAGAGGAAGTGGAACGTGATGGTGTGGTGGCGAACTGTCGTGGTGGTGGAGACGTGAGTTCGGTGGTGGTGTCACGGCGTTGGGGGTTGAGGTCTGGTATGGGGAAGAGTGATCTGGGTAGGGTCGGTGGTGGTTGCTGGTGGGTGTAGGGTCAGGCGATGGTAATGGTTCGCCTGGGTGGTAGGCTGGGGTTGCCGTGGTTGAAGGGCTGTTGTTTGGTGGAGGACTGGAAGGTGGTGATCTGGTGGCGAACGGTCGTGGTGGTGCCGTGGTGGTGGGTTCGGCATGGAGGCAGATGGCAGGGTTCGGCAGGTGCCTGGGCTTCGGTTGGAGGGGACGTGGCAGCTTGGAGAGGGACGTGGCAGCTGTGGTGGGTCAGGCGAAGGGTAGGCTGACGCATGGGGTGGAGGCGTGTGATGGTGAATGGGTAGTTGGTGGTCAAAACACGGAACAGCAAACAACAGGGGACACCAACAAATGAAAATACAAAATACAAAAAAATGTAAAAGGAAGAAGGTGTTGTCCTTACCTTCCAAAGGGATGCTCACGCGAATATGATGGAGCAGAAAGTGAATTTGCAGTATGAAAAATTTTGCGAACGAAAGAAAAATGAAACAGCTGTCTATAATTTGTAGAGAGGAGGCAAAAGGTTTTGAACGGTAGCAAAATCAAAGGCATTCAATTTGGAGAAACGCACGGGAGACAAAGAGGGAATGAAATAATAATTCTCACGTGAACAATTCAATGCAAGATTCTATTGAAATCTTCAAACTGAAAATATACAGCTGAAATAGCACTGTTAACGCAAGAAAAGATCAAACGGACAAGGAACGACGAACGTAAAGTGTAACGCCCGAAGTAACGTACAACCGTTACTTGTTTCTTTTATTTAATAAATTTAAAAATGCTAACAGTTTCTTAAAAATATAACGTATCTTTTTAAACCAAATTTAAAGATAGTTATTATCATTATAAATAAAATTTGATTCTAATGTAAAGTTAAGAACGGACAAAACGTAACGAAATGTAACGCTTTTAAATTTTCGTTTTATACAAATTACTACACTTTATATTTAAATTAATATTTCGAAATGTTTTGTTTTTAATTAAAATTTCGCTTTAAAATATCGGATTGTTACACTCTCCCCCACTCAAAGCTTTTCGTCCCCGAAAAGGAACGAAGAAGGAAAACAAAGAAAGATAATACAGAATAGCAAAAGTACCTGAAATAAACAATTTCGGATTCGAAGCACGAATGCTCTCCTCCGTCTCCCAGGTGCAATCCCGTTCATCAGTGCTCCACTGCACTTTGACCAGGTTGACAGATTTTCTTCTTAGCTGCTTCGTACCTCGATCGACGATACGAAGTGGCTTCCTCTCAACAGTCAGATTTGGCTCAATATCCAAACTATCAAGAGCAGAAGGCTGAATAATAAGAGATGGATCATGCAGATAGCGACGAAGATGAGATACATGAAAGACGTTGTGTATTCCAGAAAATTTCTCGGGTAAATCCAGACGATAAGCAAGAGAGCCAATTCTTTCCAAAATGCGGAAAGGACCAACAAATCTAGGAGATAGCTTTCCTCTACGACCAAAACGGATAACATTCCTTAAGGGAGAGACCTTAAGGAAAACCAAATCACCAACAGCAAACTCTAAACTCCGTCTTCGACGATCAGCGTACTTCTTCTGTCTATCCTGAGCAATCCTCATCTTCCTCTTAATCTCTTCAACTCTCTCAGAAGCTTCCAAAACCATCTCAGGACCAAGAACCAAACGATTACCGGATTCAATCCAACAAGAAGGAGATCTACAAGGTCGTCCGTAAAGAGCAGAAAATGGAGATGTCTCAATACTGGCCTGATAACTATTGTTATAAGTGAATTCGACAAGATGGAGATGATCTTCCCAAGATCCTCCATAATCAAGCACACAAGCACGAAGAAGATCTTCTAAAATCTGATTCACCCTTTCCGTTTGACCGTCGGTCTGTGGATGGTAAGCAGTGCTCAGATTTAGATGAGTACCCAAAGAATCCTGAAAGGCTTTCCAAAACCTACTAGTAAAGATAGGATCACGATCACAAACGATACTGAGAGGAACACCATGGAGACGAACAATCTCTCTCATGTAAATCTCAGATAAACTAGAAGCTGAACGGGTAGACTTGACCGGAATGAAATGAGCTGATTTGGTCAATCTATCCACAATAACCCAGATACTCTCGTTACCCTTCCTAGTCCTCGGTAAACCATCAATGAAATCCATAGAAACTTGTTCCCACTTCCAATTGGGAATCTCAAGAGGCTGCAATAAACCAGGAGTCTTCTGATGATCTGCCTTGACTTGCTGACAAGTCGCACACCTATTGACGAAAATGGAAATATCTCGCTTCATACCTTTCCACCAATATAACTTCTTCATATCCTGATACATCTTGGTTACGCCTGGATGAATAGAAAGTCTGGACTGATGATTCTCCCGAAGTAACTCTTGTCTCAATCCATCTACATTCGGGACACAAATCATATTATTGATCCTCAATACACCCTTATCGTCAATCTGAGCTCCATTACCATCAAGACTACTGCTTCCAACTCTGCTTCGAACACTCTCCTTAATCAATCTAAGCATCTGATCCTCCTCCTGTCTAGCCATAATACGATCCACAAGAGGTGAAGAAACAACAATCTGACACAACAAAGCTTTCTTCCTACTCAAAGCATCCGCCACTACATTAGCCTTTCCCGGTGTATAGTTGATGTCGAGGTCATAAGAAGCAAGGAACTCTAACCACCTAACTTGTCTCTGATTCAAATCCTTCTGAGAGAAAATATACCTCAAAGACTGATGATCTGTGAAAAGCTCGAACTTGGTACCCAACAGATGATGTCTCCAAAGTTTCAAAGCGAAAACAACTGCAAGCAACTCTAGATCATGGGCAGCATAATTTACTTCATGGGTCTTCAACTGTCTACTAGCATAAGCAATCACTCTACCATCCTGCATCAGAACAGCTCCCAAACCTTCTCTACAAGCATCAGTGTATACCGTTAATCCCTCATCTCCATTTGGAACGGTAAGAACAGGTGCGGAAGTAAGCTTGTCTTTTAACTCATTGAACGCGGCTTCACACTTACTACTCCAAATAAACTTAGCATTCTTCCGAGTTAAAGCAGTGAGGGGTGCAGCAATCCGAGCGAAATTCTCAATGAATCTCCGGTAATAACCGGCGAGGCCCAGAAAACTACGGATATCAGTAGGAGTCTTAGGAGTTTCCCAATCCTATACAGAATAGGGAAAAAGAAGGATAATAGGAAAGATAGAGTAAATTGAAATGAAACAATGAAAGAGAAAGAAAGAGAAACTTACATTGATCGCAGCGATCTTGACTGGATCAACTGAAACTCCATTACTAGAAACAATATGCCCGAGAAATCGGACTTCATCCTTCCAGAAATGGCATTTGGAAAATTTAGCTTTTAACTGATGCTTTCGAAGAGTCTCAAGAACAGATTTTAAATGTGACTCATGTTCTTCTTCAGACTTAGAGAATATGAGGATATCATCCACAAAGACTAGAACAAATTTATTAAGCACATCACGGAAAACACGATTCATCAAGTCAACAAAGAAAGCGGGAGCATTAGTCAAACCAAAAGGCATGACTAGCCATTCGAAGAATCCATTCTCAGTACGGAAAGCAGTCTTAGGAATACTTTCCTCGGCAACTCTGAGTTGGTGAAAACCTGTGGCAAGATCAAGCTGAGAGAAAACAGTAGCACCATAAAGCTGATCAAACATGTCATTGATGCGAGGCATTGGATATCTATTTTTCATAGTGAGTTTGTTCAACTCCCTATAATCAACACACATCCGAAGAGAACCATCGGACTTGGTGACGAAAACCACCGCGGCTCCCCATTTAGAAAAACTAGGTCTGATCAGACCCTTGGAAGATAGGTCTTCAATTTGTTTCCTTAACTCAACCTTCTCGCGGGGTGCCATTCTTCTAGGAGGAAGAACTATAAGTCGAGCTCCAGGAATGAGATCAATGCGGAAATCAATTTCCCGCTTGGGAGGTAAAGCAGTAACTTCACCAAATACATCCGGGTAGTGATTAACTACACGGGTCGACTGAAGATCATCAATAGAAGCATCTAGAGAAAAGATAAAGCTACCAGCATAATCATGAGGCATACGGCCCTGAATAACCAAAGAATTTCCTCGATCATCCTTAAGAGAAACAATTCGGGATTTACACGAGATACGGGCATCGTGTCCATCAAGCCAATCACTTCCAAGCAACAAATCAAAAGCATCGAAACCAAGGATATAGAAATCGCCACTAAAACTATGATCGGAATGGAGGAGTTTCACATGTTTACAAATCTTATTAAGATTTGCGGGACCACCAATAGGATTAGAAACACAAAGAGGAATAGAAGCATACTCAGGAGAAAGGAGATGTTCAAACTTATTACACAGGTCATCAGAAATAAAACTATGCGAAGCCCCAGTATCAAATAAAACACGAACTGGATGATGAAATAAAGTAAAGGTGCCTTGAAGAGTACCTTGACTATCGCTAGGAGCAGGAGTAGGTGCAGGAGCAGGTGATGAAGCAGATGTGACAGCAAATACGCCAGATGGCTTTCCCTTTTGATATAAAGGACAGTCCTTCCTAAAATGACCCGGCTGAAGACAAACATGACAAAGATCGTTCCTGGTAACCTGGGGTGGAGGAATAGCAGCACTGGACGGATTAGGGCAACTATTGGCATAGTGTCCCTTTTGGTCACATTTGAAGCAAGTAATGGAGGAAAGATCAATAGGATGTCTCTGAGAAGGAGCAGATGCTGAAGATCCCAAGCCCGCATGCTTGATCCAATTCTTCTTCTACTGGTGGAAGTTGGGCTTTCTCTTCTTGGAATTTGCAGAGGAAGATTGTGAGACATGAGTACCAGAAGTAGCAGGACCCTTGGAAGTAGGGTTCTCATAGCGGATAGCCATATCCATGAGCTCAGTAAATGTGCCATGAACATGTGAAATAAGGCGATCGTAGAACTCTGGGCGAGCTCCAGAAATGAACTTCTCGTTCTTCTTTAGTTGAGTGTCGATAAGACCAGGACCGAATTTTGAGAGTTCATTGAACTTCCGTTCATACTCTGAAAAAGACATGGTACCCTGCTTGAGGTCCATGAATTCACGGTAAAGCTGAGATTTTCCGGCTTCGGGCATCCATTTTGCCACAAAAGCCTCCCTGGAAGGAAGATACAGAAACAGAACTTTAGATAAATTAAAAAGAAAGGAAATGGGAAAAATTCAAGTTAACACAAAGGATACCTGAACTGCTCCCACGAAAGATCACCTTCGTTAGTGCGAGTCGTAACAGACTCCCACCAATCTAGGGCTGACTCTTGCAGCTGCCATGCTGCTAACTGACGCTTCTGGGCATCAGTGATCTCTAAACCAGTAAAGATTCTTTCCAAGCTTCTTAGCCATTGCTGGGCTTCGATGATACTTTCTGAACCGGTGAACTTAGTGCCACCGAGCTGAGAGAATTCTTTGCAAAGAACTGTAAACTTAACGGGTGCAACAGGTGGAGGAACTGGGGCAATACCACGACCCCTACCTCTAGCATTTCCACGATTCATCCTGGAAATATCAAGAACAAATTTAGGACAAGGTACAGAGAAGACAAAGATAAATTAAGATAAGACACGATAAGAACACTTGGGTGAATATCCTAATAACAAAATTCCTAACAAGGTAGATACGGAAAGAAGGAAGTTTAGAAAATTTCTTCTTAAAACAAGAAAACTTTATTTCAAAATAATCTTTGAAAAAATCATTTGAAAAATCATTTTAAAATCATTTTATACTTTGAAAATACGTTCACTCACAAGGAAATGATTCTGAGTTTGATTTCACTCATTCTAGGGTATTTCTACCCTATCTCTAATGAGTTTTTGCTCCATAGGCGAAGGTTTTCCTTAACCTGGCTCTGATACCAAGTGTAACGACCCACTATTTTGGACCATTCAAATCGACAATAATCCACACATGTCAGACTTGAATAATGCAAAATAACAGATTGTAATAAAATTTGGAGCAAATAAAATCATTCACAGAATCACAGACACAGAAATATCAGAATAACTCGCAGCGGAATTTAAAATAACCATAGTGGTTCATGAAGCCACTAAAATACATAGTCTAAAATCAAATACAAAATACATAGTCTGAAACCCAATACAGTGCTGAAACAAGTACAATAGAAATCCCAAATACACAAGTCTCTAAAACGAAAGCTGAAATAAGACAACTGAAACTGAAATAGGAAGATAACTAGATAAGCAGAATCTCCAGTGATTCCGAGCTCCAGAAAGGTGAATCCAAAGCTGTGAATACTCAGGCTGACCCGAGCGTAAAATAAAACATAACACTCGAGTCAGGATATACATACTTATACAATGTAAACCAACTCAAATGAACTGTAGTAAAGGTACAAGTAACTTAGAAGATGCTTGGGACCGCCCATCCTCTAAGGATCCGTTAAACTATCTACTATGTAGTAATATTCGCTATTATAATAGTGTCTACATAAGTAAAGTATAATCATATCGGAAAATAGCGTTAAGGGGATGGAGAACCTTAACGCGGTCGGATCTTAAAATCATAATCGTAGTAAAGCTCGGTATGGTAGGTGACACGGCACAACTAGGCAATGCCAGGGTAGATATACCAATTACGCACACGGACTGATGGATACGCATAGCAGCCACTACCGTTCCACCTCGAACAACATTCCCAAATCGGAGGATGGCCATCTAGTCAAATCAGTAAGAGTATAATGTCGAAGGAATGTGTCCGAGAAGAGGTGCTACCTCACTGGTCCGAGATCGCTCCTGTTTTAGCCACCTTATGCCAACTCACGGGAGTTGGGTCCACGTAATACCTTAAGAACGTCGCCACCATCCTACTTCATTCTGGAATCTCCACCGCGTACACGGTTGTCAAAGTGGTTTTCGGTAAGACAGAGAGTATGTCCATATCCGATCCCGGTCTCTTTGCCAACCAATCGTTATTATAACCCGTGGTTATAGATTTAAAACAATTTATCAAATATACTTCGAATTAAATCATTTAAAAACAAAGACATTATTCTTTTAAAAATCAAATATTGAATTTCTAAAATCTAACCCTTTCGGAGTTCACTTATTCACTTAAAACAATAACGTTAAGTTATATTTGAAAACAATTTTTATTCAACAAACCAACATTTATAAACTGCTATAACAATTCAGTTTTAAACAAAAATCATATTTCAGCCTACTGCAGTCCTTAACAAGTGCTACAGTAGCCCTTTATTAGTTCAGGTTCAATTTTAGTTTCTGCTACAACAGCACTTACCAAGTACTATCATAGCCTTAGTTCATTTTAGTCTTTTGGTTCACTTATGCAATCCACAACACTTAACAAGTGCTACAGATTCTACCTAGTTAAAACTTATAAAATCATACATTAAAAATGTTCATTTCAATCCTTTAACTAATTTTATTTCGAAAGAAATTTTACAAGTTAAAACCAAAACTTACCAATTTGCTTATTACATTCATTTCAACACTTAAACTTAAACTTCATTTTTCCACCAATTTAAAACTAAATTTCATTTTTAATTAAATTAACTTAAGTTTCCATCTTTCTTTTTATCAAAATTTCAAAATTTTAAGTTTCGTTTTAAAATCAATATTCCTCCATTTATTTATATTTATCACATAGAAAAATCATTTCTATTTTAAATAAATCATTTAAAAATTCGGTTTAAATCAAATTAAATATTATTACAATTTTTAAATGATTTAAAAATATTCAGAAAATACATAAAAATAACCACGGGTCTGTATAATATTTTCTAGCCTAATTCAAGTGATACGGATACTATATCATTTCAATCCGTAATTTACAAAGAAAAATCCGGGTTTTATCATTTCAAACCCGCAATCCCAAGTAAATAAAATTTAATTGAAAATCGCTCAGGCCTATCATTTCAGCCCATAACGACCTTCCCTTATTCTAAAGTCCGTTCGGGTATGTATCATTTCAACCCATAGTGATTCTATTCTACAGGGAACTTGCAGTGTGATTTAACAGGATAGAATAACAGTAAAATAAGAACAGATATAACAAATGATACGATATGCAGTTTTAACAATTAACATCAACTATAAATAAATCACAGGTAATTATAACATTATTAATTTATTTATTTATTTCTACACATTCAGTTGCGGTCGTTTCACAATTATATAAGTATGAATATTCGTGTGAGATTTACTCACCTCTACGGAGCTGGAGATTCGGAAAGAAAGAAGTACGAAGTCAATCGAAAGCACGCGGATAGCACGATCAGTCGTTAGCGGATGCGCCAACTAGATTCAAACCAAAAGCAAAATAAATAATCAAATCCAAGATTTGCACGAATAACGAATTTTCAATGAAGCGAACAACGAAAAAGTAACAGGTTAAAAATCAAAAACAATAGCACGCCCACTTTTGAAATATTGATTATAACCTTTAAATTTGCAAAGTGACAAAACAAATACAACAAAATATTTTTTTTTTCAAAGGTCAAAGGCCCGGTATAACAAAACAGAGGTGACAACATACACTAGTACTTTTAATTTTTAAACAAATACTAGTAGAAAAATAGGCTCGGTTACCAACTAAAATTAGAGCAAAAGAACAAATTCGTTTTCAAAACAAAGTTCAGTACATATTTAAAACTTCGAACAAAAGCTCTGGAAACCAAATACAAAATAGGTTAGAGGAAACAAACACGTGACAACCAACTTGCCCATTTCCTTTTCTCACAAACTCGTACAGCAACTTCAAAAGAATTTCCACAAGTAACAAAGCAAACATTTTCAAATTTTTACAAAGGAAAGGTCAGTGACGTGGCGTTCGTGGCTGGGGTACGGAGTTGTCTGGTCACGGTTCGGGTGGTTCGCGTGGCAGAGCACGGGATGGGGTTTGGGCTGGTCTCGGTCTGCGCGAGGCACTGGGGTATCATGACGTGGCGGTCTGGCATGTTGTTGGTGGCAGGCGTATGCTTGGCGAAGGGAGATCTGGGTGGCGGTTTGTCTTGGCGTAGGGGCAAGTGGTGGCAGCATGGAGGAAGTGGAACGTGATGGTGTGGTGGCGAACTGTCGTGGTGGTGGAGACGTGAGTTCGGTGGTGGTGTCACGGCGTTGGGGGTGGAGGTCTGGTATGGGGAAGAGTGATCTGGGTAGGGTCGGTGGTGGTTGCTGGTGGGTGTAGGGTCAGGCGATGGTAATGGTTCGCCTGGGTGGTAGGCTGGGGTTGCCGTGGTTGAAGGGCTGTTGTTTGGTGGAGGACTGGAAGGTGGTGATCTGGTGGCGAACGGTCGTGGTGGTGCCGTGGTGGTGGGTTCGGCATGGAGGCAGATGGCAGGGTTCGGCAGGTGCCTGGGCTTCGGTTGGAGGGGACGTGGCAGCTTGGAGAGGGACGTGGCAGCTGTGGTGGGTCAGGCGAAGGGTAGGCTGACGCATGGGGTGGAGGCGTGTGATGGTGAATGGGTAGTTGGTGGTCAAAACACGGAACAGCAAACAACAGGGGACACCAACAAATGAAAATACAAAATACAAAAAAATGTAAAAGGAAGAAGGTGTTGTCCTTACCTTCCAGAGGGATGCTCACGCGAATATGATGGAGCAGAAAGTGAATTTGCAGTATGAAAAATTTTGCGAACGAAAGAAAAATGAAACAGCTGTCTATAATTTGTAGAGAGGAGGCATAAGGTTTTGAACGGTAGCAAAATCAAAGGCATTCAATTTGGAGAAATGCACGGGAGACAAAGAGGGAATGAAATAATAATTCTCACGTGAACAATTCAATGCAAGATTCTATTGAAATCTTCAAACTGAAAATATACAGCTGAAATAGCACTGTTAACGCAAGAAAAGATCAAACGGACAAGGAACGACGAACGTAAAGTGTAACGCCCGAAGTAACGTACAACCGTTACTTGTTTCTTTTATTTAATAAATTTAAAAATGCTAACGGTTTCTTAAAAATATAACGTATCTTTTTAAACCAAATTTAAAGATAGTTATTATCATTATAAATAAATTTTGATTCTAATGTAAAGTTAAGAACGGACAAAACGTAACGAAATGTAACGCTTTTAAATTTTCGTTTTATACAAATTACTACACTTTATATTTAAATTAATATTTCGAAATGTTTTGTTTTTAATTAAAATTTCGCTTTAAAATATCGGACTGTTACATAACCAATCAATATGTGACAACATCAATACCTATAGGAATCTCACGTAACTAACAATATAATAATCACAATATATGTATGTATGAACAATGTACAATTGTACAGAGGTTATGTATCATATATATATATATAACTAAACACTTACCTACAGCTAATGCCCTTAAGTCCACCTTGTAATGATGAGTTCTTCTCTTTTGAAACCTTCTCGATTCTACAGATTGTTAGTCCTTAAACCGCAGACCCTTTTGCTATCAAATAGCTTTTAATCTGAATTGATTTGATTTGAGTTTTGTTGGAGCTTTAGGAAGGTGCAATTTGACCAAGATGAAGGAGTTAGGAGGCAATATAAAGCATTTTTAAAGTTAGGGTCAGGATTCCTTTTATAATGGTTGAATCGGAGAAAAAGTGGATCGCATCACATACCTTTTCTCACTAAATCTCTACCATCTATCACAAACCTTTTTACCCGATTTTGGTCGCCCCCTATATATAATGTTTGCTATCGAAATTTTGCCTCCAACTTAATGGGCTAATGGCCCATTTAAGCCCAAATAAATATATTTAATTAAATCCAATTTAATTACTTATCGATATCTCATATCGATCGATATATTTATAACTATTATAAATATATATACAACAATATTTATTTCTCAAATCAAATTCAAGGTGTATTATTAATATTTCATAAATATTGATTAATTTACTTAATTTATAATAATTATAAACTAATTAAATTATTTGGTCTAAAGAGAATTCATTATTTCGGTTGTGTGACTCGTGGGTGTATTCTTCGGTAAGGGATTAACATCGAAGTATTCGAATGTTAACGTTCACGCGTCACTTAGCAGGTGGTGTGATATTTTGGTCAAATTTATCGCTTATTTAGTTTCGGTAAATTCCAATTTCACTTTATTAAGCATTAACCGATTGTGATATTTTTTTGCACCAATTCTCTTCATCAAAACTATATTACTTTGGACTTACGGAATTTGGTAATGGTCAAAATTCCAATATCATCCATATTCAACTCTATAGTCCAAACACAAAGTCCTTAGTTTAATAATAATAATTATTATTATTATTAACCGAAATGCTCTAGCCAGAAATTTTGACTTTGAGTTAGCTTGAGTCGACCGTGATACTAACGCCTCATAAATGAGGAAACGAATCCTCTCTTGAATAGTGCTTCACTTCCAATACTTCCACTTGATCCAACTATAATCGCTCGATGGAACGCTATGCCATGATTTGACTATGATATAAGTGGAGCATTTATATTAAAGATCGGCAGTATTTTCAACTCGAGAGAACCATGTCAATAAGTCACATTGATATTTTCTGTTTGACCTTTAGTTCTATTAACCAACAAAAAACAATCGCGTGAGTCGTTTCATAATTATCCGATAATTATCAGTACGTAACCCTATGGTGCCCCCAACAGCTAGGAGTAATACACTATCTAACATTTGGAGAGAGTTACGTACTCTAGTATCAACGGCCAGTCTTGATGCATCTTGACTATGAACATTTAAAATGGTATATTTGTTTTTCATTGTGATAAATTACCCACGGTTACAACACTTTGTAACTACTACCACAAAACTTACCATTTATGGATTTTCTATTAAATATACTTTTAATTAAATTAATTAATTAATATAACCACATTATATCAAGTATATAATAGAAAGAAAATACCTTTGATTTCGAATAAGATTGGTTATTGAGTTAGATATATGTAACAAATTACATAATTGCCCTCAGGGCATACCCCTAACTCTATCTATCTCCTACTTGCACTTGGGGTCAATTATGGAATCTTATTCCAACTTCTCCAATTGGTTTTATCAAAACCAATTTGTTCAGTTTCTCAATGAATAGGTATGCTATTATATTTCAATTATCTACTAAGTCAACCAACTCCCTCTGATGCTATAAACTATCTTTATCATGTGGAGCAACTCAGAGTATGTCTCTCGACTTCCAGTGAGCTCTAAGTTCTGTTATGAACTATATATTGACATTGTTATCATATAACAATGTTATGTGATTCTCAACACTTTTAATTACCCTCGGCTTAGTTATAAATTTATGCATTTATATTTATATACATCGTTTTATTGTGGCACTATTCAAGGTTATGTACTTAACCTTTTTCATCGAATCAACCACGGTTATTCATTTGGAACATTTCCAACTTATAGATTCTTAACTTGAATTTATTATCGACATATTATACTCAATATCACTTATGAAGTTTGAGTCTGAACACTCCTTTATAAGAAGTTCGTTTTTTTTAAACAATTCTCTAGTATTTCATAAATATACGAGAAGATTCCAAACTATCATTTAGTGATATCAATTCGGATTTGATATTTTCTTCATGTATTAAATACATAAACAAATCACGATATCGTAAACAAAAAACATGCATGATTATTCCTATTGCCAATGCATAAGGAATCCATCTTACATTGTTTGTATTAAACATTTTAATAAGGTGTCCTTGTATATCATTTTGGGACATTCTCAATATCTTTTATACTTACTATAAAAGACATCATTTACAAATCTGACATTGAGTATTAAAATAATTAAGGCTGATTGTAATGCAAGTACATCATTGAAAATCAGCAATGTGTTGTTTAATTATAGTTTTAGAAATATCAATGTATTTCCCAACGTTCTTTCTTATGGACACATGCTTCCTCTGCATTTTGATTGATAACAAACTATTTGATATTTCTATCAAAATATTTATTCGATTCCAATGCTTATAAAATGATACTTTCTATCATTTCTTGGATCATCTCCAAGGACACACAAACTTAATATTGCTCCCACTGACTTTGAAATATTTAGGATATTATGTGTAAACAGCTTGCTCTAAATCATTATTTAGAATTTTATGTTTCGATACATATGTACCAAAACATAAAGTCGTATCAAGCGATAATTTTGTGAGTAAATCCGAATTAACTTGAGCATGTTGAATATCGAGTTTATTACGCTAGTTTCAACAATTGAAATTTGCGATGTTATTCTTATCAATGTTACTCAATATATTCCAACTGCATTTGTCTTGCTCTCAAAGACACGTTTGCGGCCGATATTCGGGTACATCTACCAAAGTCATATTTTGATAATTTACTCTGAATCTATTTCGGATCTGTGCATCATACCATATCATAGAGTCAATACTCTTATTGGTTTATTAAACAACCGAGGATTATATATTTTCGACATTGATAAGAAACTCATAATTTCTCTTCAATATGCGAGACTACTTACTAGAAACTCTAATGTGATGTGCTCGTTTAGGTAAGTTAATTTCATTTCATCTCATGTAATCAGTTTTATCTTTGGATCGTATCTAATTCCATTTTTCTACCAATAATTTCTCAAAGAAATTCCTTCACTATAAAGTTGGCATTTCTTGAAACAATAATTGTTTTTCAATGCAATGGAATATATATTCATAAAAACTTTATGAATTGCCTTTTGTTTAAAACCGATTTAGTTTTAGTTTACAAAACTTATGTTCAAAACATAAATATGTCATTGATATGAACGTAAATGTGCATATATTTACATCCATATTTTTTCTCCTTTTATTTAAATAAACATCATATTTGGACATTTTTACATGTTAAAACCAAAATTCAGTTATTTTCAAACCATCATATTTTCATCTTCATTCAAGGGCAAAATGGTCATTTTTGTGCATGTCTAAATTTGAGAATTTTTACTTGGACATTTTTGATGATTTCTATAGTAATTTGGATTCATATGGAAGAGACTTATATGAAGATACATGCATGCACAAATGAATACAAAGGAAAGAAGAGGGAAATAATTCAAAGTGAAGACCATGGAGGACCCCACCTACCCACCTACCTTAATGTACAAATTAGAGGCTAATGAACATGCTTATGGAATTAATGGCTTCATGTACACTTAAATGATGATTAGTAGAAGCTAATGATTATTTGGCCTCCACACTTCCTAAGGGGTATTTTGGGAACTCCCTTAAAAATAGAATTAGGATTTTATGCATGTATAAATACCCCTCTTATGCACATTTAAAGGATCTACTCTTTCATTTTTACTTAGGAAATTAAGAGATCAAATTGTAAGCTTAATGTTCTATGAAATAAAAATGGCTTCCAAGCCTCTTTCTTCTCTCTTTTCTACATGCTTTTCTTTGTTTTCATGTTAATGCTTTTATTTATGTTCTTTTCTTTTCTTTGTTAGTAGAATAGTTTACCTTCATGCAAGTAGTGTAGCTTAATTCCTTTTGTTGTAAGTAGTTTAACTACATTCTCTTCTTTGCTATTTTTCTATTTTCTTCTCTTTTTAATGTTGAAAGTTACTTGTGTTGCTTCAATGTCACAAATGAGTAGCTAAACCCCTTCAATTTAAGGGTAATGAAGCTCTCAAATCTTATGTAATTTCAACATTTTATGATTTATGATCTCATTTGGTTTATGCTTCATGAAGTGAGTTTTGATGCAAGTTTATACAAGTGGGTTTTGATAGCTTATATTGCTTATGCAAATGAGCTATTCTTATTCAACATAAACACAATTTGCATCATCATTTGCTAATCCATTTTTCATTGTGAAATTAAAGTAAAAATGAAATTTGATGATCTATATTACTAGTTACAATAGTAAATAAATCATACTTAAAATAGCTTTTTCTTTGGCTTCATTTTCATGAGAATTATAAGTGGTTTTTTTGTTGTATTATAGTTTGATGGTTTGAGTTATGTTAATTAATAACATAAACAAACCATACTTATGACAAATACAACAATATTTCACTTAATATCAAAAGCTAGAGATCACAAATTGTTTGTTTGTTGATTTACAAAAATATGAGAGTGGATTTGCCTCTAAATTATTCTCTAGTTCAATAGTTTTTAAATCACATTTTAATTCTAGCTTTAGCTTCTTTTTGTAGTTAACAACTTTCATCTCACTTTGGTCTAATTTGATTGAATAGATTTTTAATCTCTCACAATTCCCTACGGATCGACCCGTATTCGCCACGTACTACAAAGTGTACGCCGTGCGCTTACGGTTTATTTTAATTTGAAATTTTTTGGCAAATTTCTAAACCTCACTTTTAAGTTTCCTCTCCAAAAAAAAAATTAAAAATCCAAAAAAAAAACAAGTTCAACTTTGTTTAATTTTCATTTTTCATTTGTTTTCACTTGTTTTAGTTTTCATTTATTTTATTTTCAATTGTTTTGTTTTTCGCTTATTTTGTTTTTCATCTTTGATAAACATACTAAAAAATAATAATAATAAAACTTGTTGAATATATCTTGCTTTTCATTTCAGGTTGCCAAAGCAGAAATTCAAAAGGAAGAAGTGCTTGCCCAAATAAACTGCTTTGCCTTGCTAAAAAATTTTTGCTAAAAAAATTTTTGCTAAATAATCTGCACGCTCTGGTATCGCGCACTTTTCCCTTGTTTTTATTGCATTGTTGGTTGCTTGCATTTGCATTTATATATATATATATATATATTTCAAAATCCAAAAACAAAAACAAAATTCATTTTAGTTGCATTGTAAATTCACGTTTAATTTTTGTTTTGCATTCATCTCATCTTGTTTTATTTTCTAAGGGCAATACCCCAATTCACATAAGGTGAGGGATTTCATCACCCTTTCCTTAGCCCACAAACGCATTTCATCGTAGAATTTGACTAATAATAAAGGTTATACATTCAACTTAAGAGTGTCACGAGCTCATCTAGGGCTTAATTGTATCTTCACAATTGTTTTCTTTGAAAAAATTTATTTCTTGGTGTCTAGGCTACGGCAGAGTAATAACCAGTTATAAAAATTACGGTGATACGTAAATATTATACTGGTTGTTCCTCTGAAGGTACTTAAACCTTCGGTTGCATTGCTACGGTGATTCGTGGTGCACCGATAACTCCTGCCCGTTACCTGGCTGAGAAATATTTTTGTTGAATTAAGACAAAGTGTGATTATAGTACAATTTTGGGTTAGGAGCTACTAAGGACAAAAAACTGTAATTAAGTCCTTTGCATTCATTTAGTTGCATTAGTTCATGCATATTTAAAAAAAATCAAAAGAATCCAAAATCAAAAAAAATTGTAAATTTTTCTTAACTTAGTTTTTAATTCCAAAAAAAATCTTCTTTTTTCTTTCCTTTGAAAATTTTCAATCAAAAACAAAAGTCAAAAAAAAATTTAAAACCTTTTCAAAATGAAAAAAAAAATGAAATTCAAAAAGAAAAAAAAAATAAAAAGAAAAAAAAACCAAAAACAAAACAAAAATCAAACTTCTCTTCTGAAAATCAATTTCACTTGGTAAATATTTTTCTTCCTCTAAAAAAAGAAAACAAAAACAAAAACAATTTTCACTCGTTTTTCAAATCTTCTTTCTCTTCTCAACTTTCACTTGTGCATGAGTACTTGGACTCGTGACACAACAACAAATCGTTGGACTCGCGACCCTTCTACTAATCGTTTAACTCGAACAGACGATCCTCCTGAAATGGCGAACGAAAACGCCCCTCGAACTCTTATGGATAGAATCTTTCCCGATAGAGTTTCTATTCCATCTTGCATCCCGTTACCCGCCCCTACGGGTAACCATTTCGAAATTCACTCAAACCATATTGCCACTCTTCCAAAATTTGGCAATTTCGAACACGATGATCCATACATCTTTTGACTAAATTCGAACAAGTTTGTGCAACCATAAAACTCCAACAACTTTCCGATGACGGAATCAAACTTCGATTAATCCCATTCGCTCTTACGGATTACGCTGAAAAATGGTTGTACAGCTTACCATCAAACTCGATTAAAACATGGGAAGAATTCGTAAAAGCTTTCTTAAAAAAGTTCTACCCCTTGGAATAAACGAGTAGAACCCGAAACGAAATTTTAAATATTCATCAATTCAAGGGAGAACCATTCGGAAAATATTTTGAAAGATTGAAAGAGCTTTTGATAAAATGTCCACACCATAACTTTAAAAAATGGACGATTTTCCAAATCTTATATGATGGACTCGAAAATAGTTCACGAACCATGCTCGAATCAATGTGCCAAGGCAACTTTCTTGCCCAATATCATGACGTCGCTTGGCAATTTCTTGAAAACCTTGCTGAAAAATCATGACAATGGGAACGTTCAAATGAAAAATCAATTTACTCACGATCGAGTGCACAGTCGGTAGGATCTTCTTTTTCTTTGGAAGCTAAGATCGACGCAATGATAAAAAAATTCGATAATGTTTTCTCGTCGAATCAAATGAACCAAGCTTCCCAACCGATGTGTTATAAATGCAACGATCCTAATCATATAGCCGATCAGTGCCCCAATTCTGTCGAACAAATCAATGCTTTCAATAAATCCAAAAATGACCCGTTTTCTCTAACGTACAACCCTGGTAGGAGAAATCATCCGAATTTTGCGTGGAACCAAAACAATCCCAACACAAATACGATTCGTCCCAATTTTCAAGCATTTCCGAATAATGCTTCGAATCCTCCCTTTCAACCCAACAATTTTCAACCAAACTTTGCGGGTCTGTCTCATAATCAACAACAACAATCAAATTTTCAACCAAATTTAGCTCATCCTCCCCAAGACGATAAACGTTTAACTTCTCTTGAGAAAACTCTTGAAACGTTGGCTAAAGCAATTACTCAAAGCCTACAATCAAACAGCAATTTGCTAAATTTATTGACTTCATATATGCAAAACACGAACCAATCAATTGCAAAACTCGAAATGCAAATGAGTCAATTAGCCACTTCTGTGAGTGAACGTGAACGAGGAACATTCCCAAGCCAACCCATTTCAAATCCCAGAAATAAAAACACAAATTCAAATCAAGCCCATGTTGTTCAAGATAGCAACATCACCCAATTGAATGTTATCACAAATTTACGTTCCGGTAAACAAATCGATAATCAAGTCATTAATCCAAACGATTTACCGAAAACTTCTCTCGACACTTCTAAAACAACGAACGACTCAGAACAGAACGTGGAGCCAAACGTTGAATCAAATGCTAACCAAAATTCTTTTTCCTCTACTCGAGTAGACCTGCCTACCAAGTATCATGTTCCATTTCCACATTGTCTTCGACCAAAGAAACACTCGGACCAAATGGAAAAGATGTTGGAAATTTTTAAACAAGTCAAAGTTAACATTCCGCTTCTTGACATCATTCAGCAAGTCCCAACGTACGCGAAATTCCTTATGGACTTGTGTTCCCAAAAGCGACATACTCAAGTGCCCAAAAAAGTCATCTTGGCCGCCAGTTTGAGTGAAGTCTTGTCCCAATCCATGCCTATAAAATACAAAGATCCTGGCTGCCCTAGGATTTCATGTACAATTGGAGACAAGACGATTAACAAATGTCTGATAGACTTAGGTGCAAGTGTCAATTTGATTCCATACTCCGTGTACGAACAATTAGGCTTAGGTGAGCTCAAACCCACAAAAGTAACGCTTCAATTCGCCGATCGATCCATTAAGACGCATGTGGGACAAATCGAAGACGTGCTCATTCAAGTAGGGCAATTCATATTCCCCGTTGATTTTATCGTTCTCGAAACACAACCCGTGTCAAATCCCGAAAGTCAAATTCCATTGATTTTAGGACGACCATTCTTAGCCACCTCAAATGCCTTAATCAATTGTCGTAATGGATTGATGAAATTTTCTTTTGGAAACATGACTTTGGATCTTAATATTTTCAATCTTGAAAGACAATTGAATGACCCTCGTGACCAAACATTCGAAGTTATTGCCATTCACGAAAACTTCGAAAACGAGACACTTGATCTTGACGACGAACGTGAGGCCAAGTACGAAAAATTGTTTCACGAAATTCCCAATGAAATTGAATACACTCTTCCCTTTGAATCGCTTCCAGTTGAGTCTGAATCTCAACCCAACTCTTTGATCGAAAAACTCCCGAAGTTGGACCTCAAACCACTTCCCGATCACCTTAAGTACGCATACTGAGATGATAACGAAACGTTGCTCGTCATAATTTCCGCAACTCTATCTCTTGATCAAGAAGCTTCTCTTCTCTCTATTCTTTCGAAAAACAAGGAAGCGATGGGATGGTCGATCTCCGATATAAAGGGAATTAGTCCCTCTCTTGTCCAACATCGCATCCATTTAATCGACGATGCCAAGCCTGTTCGTGACGCGCAACGAAGGCTTAATCCAAAAATGAAAGATGCGGTGCGTGATGAAATTCTTAAACTTCTCGACAACGGAATCATTTACCCAATCTCTGATAGTTCATGGATTAGACCAATTCACGTTGTACCGAAAAAGTCTGGGCTAACCGTTGTCAAGAATGATTCAAACGAACTTATTCCAACTCGTACTCAAACGGGTTGGCATGTTTGCATTGACTATCGAAAACTAAATGCCGCTACACGAAAAGATCACTTCCCACTTCCTTTTATTGACCAAATGCTCGAACGTTTAGCTGGCCACGAATTTTACTACTTCCTTGATGGTTATTCAGGCTATAACCAAATTCCTATCACTCCCGAAGATCAAGAGAAAATGACTTTCACGTGTCCATTCGGTACCTTTGCTTATCGACGTATGCCATTCGGACTTTGTAACGCTCCTGCGACCTTCCAACGATGCATGGTTGGAATCTTTTTCGACATGATTGAACGCTTTCTAGAAGTTTTTATGGACGATTTCTCAATCTTTGGCGATTCTTTGTCCCAATGTTTACATCATCTCGAATTGGTTCTAAATTGATGTAAAGAAAAATATTTGACTTTGAATTGGGAAAAATGCCACTTTATGGTCAAACAAGGCATAGTCCTTGGACATATCATCTCAAATAAAGGCATTGAGGTAGATAAAGCGAAAATCGATGTCATTGCAAATCTACCCATTCCCAAAACTGTTAAGGACATTCGATCATTTCTTGGACACGCTGGTTTTTACCGACGCTTTGTGAAAGACTTTAGCAAAATTGCTCGTCCTTTGACGACTCTTCTTGGAAAAGACGTTTCTTTCGATTTTAACTCTGATTGTATCTCTTCTTTTGAACGTCTTAAGAACGAACTCATTTCTGCTCCAATCATTTGTGCGCCCAATTGGGATCTTCCTTTCGAAATAATGTGTGATGCTTCGAACTTTGCCGTTGGTGCTGTCTTAGGACAATGCATCAACAAGATCCTTCACGTGATTTACTATGCGAGTATGACTTTGAACGATGCTCAACTCAACTACACAACAACCGAAAAAGAGCTTCTAGTTGTCGTTTTTGCTCTCGAAAAATTCCGACAATTCTTGATAGAGTCACACATTACTGTGTACACTGACCACTCTGCGCTTCGATATCTCTTCGCTAAAAAGGATGCCAAATCCTGCTTGATTCGTTGGATCCTTGTGCTTCAAGAATTTGATCTTACAATTAAAGACAAAAAAGGATCCGATAACTTCATAGCCGATCACTTGTCTCGTCTTCCGAACGCACCATCTTCTTTTCCAATCAATGAAAACTTCCTCGATGAACAACTCCTTTCAATTTCTATCAACCCATGGTACGCTGATATAGTGAACTACTTAGTCACTAAAGAAACTCCTTCATCATGGTCCAAACAAGACAAATGCAAATTCATGTCCCAAGTGAAGTATTTCTATTGGGACGATCCATACTTGTTCAAATATTGTCCCGACCAAATCATCCGACATTGCATTCCGAATAATGAGATTAGGAGTGTTCTTTCATTTTGCCACGATCAAGCGTGTGGTGGACATTTCGGTCCTCGAAAAACTGCGGAAAAAGTGCTTCAGTGTGGTTTCTATTGGCCTTCTCTTTTCAAAGACTCATTTGAATTTTGTAAAACTTGCGATCGATGTCAAATGCTTGGACGAATTTCTCGACGAGATATGATGCCTCTAAACCCATCCTTACGATCGAAATCTTTGATGTTTAGGGTATCGACTTTATGGGACCTTTTCCCAATTCTTTTGGAAACTTGTATATCCTTCTCGCTGTCGATTACGTTTCAAAATGGGTCTAAGCCGTTCCTTGAAAAACCAACGACCATAAAATTGTTGTGAAATTTCTCAAAGAAAACATCTTTCCGAGGTTTGGCACACCTCGCACAATAATCAGTGATAACGGAACCCATTTTTGCAACCGTTCTTTTGAAACTTTAATGAAAAAATACTCGATAACCCACAAGTTATCCACTCCGTATCATCCTCAGACTTGTGGCCAAGTTGAAGTTTCAAATCGACAAATAAAACAAATCTTGGAGAAAACTGTCAATAAAAATCGAAAAGATTGGTCTCAAAAGTTGACCGACGCGCTTTGGGCTTACCGTACTGCTTTTAAAACTATCCTTGGGATGTCCCCATTTCGTTTAGTTTACGGTAAAGCTTGCCATTTACCCATTGAAATCGAACACAAAGCGCTGTGGGCAATTAAGAACTTAAACTTTGATCTTGAGAAAGCTGGCGAAAACCGAAAACTACAACTCAACGAACTAGAAGAACTTAGGAAGACGCGTATGAAAATGAGAAAATTTACAAAGAAAAAACCAAAGTTTTTCATGACAAGTCAATCCTAAGGAAAACATTTTCGCCAAACCAAAAAGTTCTTTTATATGACTCAAGACTTCATTTATTCCCTGGGAAACTTAGATCGAGATGGACCGGACCATTTGTGGTACGAACTATTTTTCCAGATGGTGCCATAGAAATAGAAAACCCCAGGGATGGATCGATTTTCAAAGTCTACGGTCATCGTTTGAAACCTTTCTTGGAATTGCCAAATAACCAAGAGGAGGAGCTCATGATCCTTCATGAGCCAAGCTACGTCTAGTAATAATGTTAACCCTCTTTTGTAAATATGTACATAGTGTTCCCCGTTACACTCATCGACTATGGGGACACAGTCAAAATTAAGTATGGGGGGAGTCTCATTGTCATTTTTTAATTTCATGGCATTTTTGAATTTTCATTTTTCTTTTAACTTAAAAAAAATCTCAAAATTTCAAAATATCAAAAACATTTTCTTTTTAGAATTTGATTTATTTTTGAGGAAACACTATGGGATAAGTATAAGTTTTGGTTAATAAATTGAAATTTTTGAAAATTTATTTGTCTTAACAAAAATAAAAATGAAGTTTGATTACAAATAACAATGGTTTAACTAGTATATAGGAAGGTTCATATGTGTTAATTATGAAGTATGTTCTAATTGAACATCTTTGTTTAAAAAAATGGTAAATTTAAAGTAAAGCATATAACATTTTTATCTTATAAGTTAAATGGTGCTAAGATGATTTTGCAAAACTCTCTCTTTCTAAAAAAAGAAAAAAAAACATTTGTATATATGTGTATATATATATATATATATATATTTTTAACACCTAGAGTCATATGTTCACACTCGTGTGTTCACTCGCCATGCTCTATACCCTTCTCACGTAAGCCCGAAAGGCAGTGCATGATCGGTATATCTGGCATCAGTTTATCTGAGTTAGGTGTATGTATATAAAAATTCTTTTTAATAACGCCTACAGTCGATAAGTGTTCACACTTGTGTGTTCACTCGCCACGCTCTGTGTTCCCCTCACATCTGTCCACAAGGCAGTGCATGGGTAATATATCTGGCCTCAGTTTACCTGAGTTAGGCATATGTAAATATTATTAATATGAATAAAATTTCAAATAAGAGAGAATAAGCAATTGAAATCCAAGCACTATTTTTACTTATTTGATTTAACTTGTTATTGAAAAGAAGTGAAAGTACCACTTTGATAAACTTTGATAATCAACTAAGGATCCATTTCATAATTACACTTTGTTATCAACCGAAACAACGAGTTAAACTATTGTCTATTTGCTATGATAACTTGATTTTGTTGGAAGTTTTGACGAGCAAATGACTTAAATTTTCAAGACAATGACCAAAACCTATATTTAACTTATGAGTGTCGAATTGAAAGTGAATCCTTCATTTGTAAATATTTTCAAAAACTTGCATTCATCCCATTGTAAATAAATCTTGCACTTTGTAAATATTTTCACTTTGCACTTGGATTTTGTGGGTAGTATCCGCTGAAAACCCTCACGAGACAACACTCGTCCTACTGGGGACACCCGGAGGTTTAACGGCTTGTTGCATATGCTCAATGCAATCGTGCTCCCTACGAAAACGGATTTATCTTAGTTTTCCTTTATCGAGGACGAATAAAAAGATAAGTGTAGGGGTATTTGATATGCGCGTAAATGTGCATATATTTACATCCATATTTTATCTCCTTTTATTTAAATAAACATCATATTTGGGCATTTTTACATGTTAAAACCAAAATTCAATTATTTTCAAACCATCATATTTTCATCTTCATTCAAGGGCAAAATGGTCATTTTTGTGCATGTCTAAATTTGAGAATTTTTACTTTGACATTTTTGATGATTTTTATAGGAATTTGGATGCATATGGAAGAGGCTTATATGAAGATACATGCATGCACAAATGAATACAAAGGAAAGAAGAGGGAAATAATTCAAAGTGAAGACCATGGAGGACCCCACCTACCCACCTACCTTAATGTACAAATTAGAGGCTAATGAACATGCTTATGGAATTAATGGTTTCATGTACACTTAAATGATGATTAGTAGAAGCTAATGATTATTTGGCCTCCACACTTCCTAAGGGGTATTTTGGGAACTCCCTTAAAAATAGAATTAGGGTTTTATGCATGTATAAATAGCCCTCTTATGTACATGTAAAGGATCTACTCTTTCATTTTTACTTAGGAAATTAAGAGATCAAATTTTAAGCTCAATGTTCTATGAAATAAAAATGGCTTCCAAGCCTCTTTCTTCTCTCTTTTCTACATGCTTTTCTTTGTTTTCATGTTAATGCTTTTATTTATGTTCTTTTCTTTTCTTTGTTAGTAGAATAGTTTACCTTCATGTAAGTCTTATTTTAAATTTATTCTGTTTTTCAAACATTTTGAAATTTTTTATTGTATTATAACTTTTATAATTATGTATATCTTATTTTAAATTTAACTTTTATATTTAAAACTTTTATTTTAATTTTCAAACAATTTTGAAAATTAGCCCATGGCCCAATTCAAACTGGGCCTCTTTTATTAGGGGCAACCTCTTGGGCTTACATATTTGTTTAGGCCAGGCTAGTAGCCAATAGGGCAGAGTACTTGATTACCCAAACTCAATCCTTCGGCACAACCTTTCTTAATCACCTTATTTACTAGGTTGTGAGCTTAACTGGTTATCCCAAACATGACTAATTAGATTGCATATGCTATTGGGCTTTGATACCATTGTTGGAATTGGGTCAGCCCGTTGTGGAAGTTATGGGTGAATTTTAAATTTATTTACCCTATAGGATCATTATTAGGCCTATGAAGTCTAATTTATTTAGAACATTTCTAAATTCAATTTAAATAAAATCATATATTTTATTTAAATTTATAAATTGTTGATAGAAATTTATTTAATTTATTTCCAATTTTTATATAAATATACATATGTGTATGTGTGTGCTTGTGTAACAAGATATTCCATGTAAGGTATAATATGCCTGTAAATAGATGTTAGGATTTACATCACAACTGACATGTTAGCTCACCTTATATGTATTGTATGTTGTCCAAATGTGTGTGTATATTTATACTTTTGTATATAAAAACCCAAGTGTGAATATATATATATATTTGTGTGTGAATGTATGTATGTATGTATGTATGTATGTATGTATGTATATATATATGTATATTATGAGAAAATATTATGAATATATATATATATATATGTATGTATGTATGTATGTATACAATATTATAATGTTAAATTTTTTAAATAAACATGTATGTATATACAAAATATAAGTTTTATAAATATGTATATATATATACACACACATATGTATGTATGTATGTATGTATTAAAGTAACACAATTTCATATATATATAATAATATATATATAAATATAATAATTAATGCAAATATGAGTTAGAATAGTTTATATAAATATATATATATATTAAAAACCTTAAAAATTATAATTTTTTTACATTCTGGATCGTATACACAATAGCTCGAAATTTAATTATATATATATATATATTACGAATTAATTAGTTAAATAACAATAAATAAATGATAGAAAATATGTAAATAATAAATATTTCTAATTTTAAAATTTTAGAAAATTAGGAATGATATTTTATAGCTTACAAAAAATTTCAAAATTTTCTAAGTCGAAATTTTATTTTTTATTAATTAAATATTATAAGCTAATTTTAAAAATGATTTTTTTAAAAATAAAATGTGGTCTGAAAGATCTGATTTTTTAATTGAGAGCTTCCATGATAACAAATTAATTTTAAAAAATTTATAATTGAATTTCAATACATAATTTATTTTATATCAATTTATTAATTCGTATAATCATTAAATAATCATAAAAAATATTAAATAATTACCAAAAAATTATTTTTGATCATTAAAAATCATAATTAATGTAGACATACAATTAAAAAATATTAGTTCAGTTATTTATGTGATATAGTTATATATTTTAATATAAATCTTATAATTAAATTAATAAACATATTAATATATGTATATATTAATTAATAAAATATTAATTAATATATGGGAAAATTGTTTTTTATAAACATATACACATAACTAATCAATATGTGACAACATCAATACCTGAAGGAATCTCACCTAACTAACAATACAATAATCGCAATATATATACAGACACACACACACACACACATATATATATAACTAAACACTTATCTAAAACTAATGCCCTTAAGTTTACCTTGTAGCAATGAGTTCTCCTCTTTTGAAATCTTCTCGATTCTACAGATTGCTAATACTTGAACCGCAGACCCTTTTGCTATCAAATAGCTATTAATTTGATTTGATTTGATTTGATTTGAGTTTTGTTGGAGCTTTAGGAAGATGTAATTCAACCAAGATGAAGGAGATAGAGGCAGCAAAAAGTTCTTTTAAAGTTAGGGTTAGGGTTCCTTTTATGATGTTTGAATGAGAGAGAAAAGTGAATCGCATCACATACATTTTCTTACTAAATCTCTACCATCCATCACAAACCCTTTTACCCTATTTTGGCCGCCACCTATATCTAATGTTTGCTGCTAATATTTTGCCTCCAACTTCATGGGCTAATAGCCCATTTACGTCCAAGTAAATATATTTAATTAAATCCAATTTAATTCCTTATCGATATCTCATATCAATCGATATATTAATAACTATTATAAATATATATACAACAATATTTATTCCTCAAATCAAAATCGAATTTTGTGATTAATATTTCATAAATATTAATCGATTTATAACAATTATAAACTAATTAAATCGTTTGGTCTAAAAAGAATTCATCATTTCGGTTGTGTGACTCGCGGGTGTAAATTTGGTCAGCGATTAACATCGAACTATTCAAATGTTAAGTTCACATGTCACTTAGCAGGTAGTGTGACATTTTGGCCAAATTTACCGCTTACTTAGCTTCGGTAAAATACAATTTTACTTCTTTAAGTGTTGCTCGGTTATGACATTTATTTACACTAATTCTCTTCGTCAAAAATATATCACTTTGGACTTATGGAATTTGGTAATGATCAAAATTCCAATATCATCCATATTCAACTCTATAGTCCAAACACAAAGTCCTTGATTTAATAATAACAATTATCATAAATTGAAATGCCCTGGTCAGAAACTTTGAGTTGACCGTGATACTAACCTCATATTACCGAGAAGACGAATCCTCTCTTGAAAAGTATTTCACTTCCAATACTTCCACTCGACCTAACTATAGTCACTTGATGGACACTATGCCATGATTTGACTATAATCAAAGTAGAGATTTCAAATTGAAGGTCCGTAGTATTCCCAAGTTGAGAGAATAGTGTGAATCGGTCACATCGATAGTTTCTGTTTGACCTTAGTCATAATAACCACAGAAAATTATCGAGTGAATCGTTCCATAGTTATCCAATAATTATCAGTTGTAACCCATTGGTACCCTAATATCTATGAGTAATACACTGTCCAATATTTGGAGAGCATTACGTACTCTAGTCTCAACAGATATATCGATATCCAGTCTCGATGCATCTTGACTAGGATCATTTAAAATGGTATATTTGTTTTTCATTATGATAAATTATTCATGGTTACAACACTTTGTAACTGCTATCACAAAACATACCATTTATAGATTTTCTATTAAATATACTTTAAATTAAATTAATTAATTAATTAATATAACTATGTTATATCAAGTATATAATAGAAATAAAATACCTTTGATTACGAACAAGATTAATTATTGAGTTAGATATATATAACAAATTAAATAATTGCCCTTAGGGCTTACCCCTAACTCTATCACTTTCAAATATTAAATTTGAATTATTTGTATTGATTAGTATATATTTCATATTTAAATTTATATATAATTGTTTTGTTTGTGTGTGTGTATATACATATATAAGTATGCATTATATTAAATTAATATTAAAAATAATAATAGATATCAAATACGTATGTAAAGGGGCTAATGTGTCCATTGCAATGTAAATCTCAGTATTCATATATGGGCACAATAAAGATGTACACATTTGTATGTTGCACGTGCATTTACATGTGTGTATTTGATAAACATATACACTTTATATATTACATATACATATACAAAACTAAATATTTATATTAATTAATCAAATAAAATAAAGATTTTATTTAACATTATTTAGACTGGATCTAAATCAATTTAGACTTTATAGGCCTAAGAGCTCAGATTGTATGTATTTGAAATTCTCCCATTTAAATGGTTGCGTGTTGGCGTAGTTCCTAACATATATAATACTTGACAAAATTATAATGAAATAAATATGTATACTAGGTGACTTCACCTCAAGCGGTGAGTGCACTAAAAGAGATACAATTATATGTAACTAATTAAACTTCTAATAATTAGGATAGACACGTTGTAACTATTCCGATTACCAATGTATAGTCACTTGCATCATCACTCTACTACACCTTGAACAACTTCACGACCTTGCTCCTAAATTGATTCGTATCTAGATAAATAACACGAATGAGCCTCCTAAGCATGGTTAACTTTGGCTCAACATCCGGGCCCTCCAACTATGTTGATTCCACTATCATACTAGGACCATGCACATATTTCCAAACATGTAAAACATGGAACACGTTGTGCACATCTGATAGCCTATTTAGTGATTCATGTTTATAAGCAAGCTTAATGATCCTCTAAAGTACCAAAAATGTCCTGCATATTTAGAGCTAGCTTCCTCGTCTACCAAACCGAACAATATTTCTCATAGAGTAACCTTTAAAAGCATAAAGTCACCAGCTAAGAACTCCATGTTTCTACACCTCTAATTGGCATAATTTAGCTTATCCATACAACCTTAATCCAACCATGTGTAAGGTCCATCTTATCAATCACATCTCAAACCAGGTATAGTCCAAGTACCTCCCTATAACAAATCTCAAGCCAATATCATAGTAATTTGCATGATTGGCGACACAATTCCTCAAAAGGTGTCGTGCTAATACTAGATTGTTAGTTGTTGCATGAACTCAGTCAAATAGAGATGATCGTCCGAAGAATACCCAAAATTAAGAACGCATGCATGTAACAGATCCTTAAATACTTCACCCTCTCCATCTGACAATTAGTCTATGGATTATGTTGTACTCAAACCTAGCTTAGTTCCTAAAATACTTTGTAAATCTCTTCAAAACTCACTGGTAAAGAATAGATCTTTATCACTAACAGTACTGTATAAAACCCATGGAGTCCAACAACTTCCTTCACATACAAGCTACCCAAACCAAAAGCATTCCTAGTTGACTTTCTTAGAATAAAGTGTGTGCTATTAGTCAAATGGTTATCAACATACCTTCATTCGCATGTCTTGTAACAATCCAGAATTTCAGCCATTTGAATTTGGAATATTTAATTGATTTTAAATATTAAAAAGTTAGTTTTATTAGTTAAATAACTTGAATTTCAAATATAAGGGTTACTTAAATATTTGGAATTGTTAAAATTAATAATTCAATCTTGGATTTAATTTGGATAAAAATGATTTCAAAGCTTATTTAAATTTTGTTGAATAAGAATGGTAATAATAAACTTTTAATTTAGATTTAAAAGTGAATAATTTGGTTTTTAAAATAATTCGTTTTAAATTAACGTGTGAAAATAGCCTTCCAAGGCACTATCTCAGAGTTGGACGAAACCAGTTCCATTAGATCAGTAATATTGAATTATAGTATGTCATCGAATTTCATGGCGATTGGATGTATCGTTTGGTCGTGCGAGCTCGAAACGTGTAGAGATTAATTAAAGGAATTTAAATTAATATAATTCGATTTTGAAAAGCTAACTTCTGTATATGATGGAACTGGGTGATGTCGCGGCGGCGGCGGGCGTGGCGGCGCTGCGAACTTGGAAACATGGTCGAAGTTTTATCAACCTGGAAAAGGGAATGATAGTTTGAGAGGAAAAGGGGTAATTAATCTTAAAAGTTTATTAATTAAAAGTTAATTATAGTTTAATTATTTCAATCATTCATTAATTCATAACTTTTCCATACAAGGTCCAAATTGAACGCGGTAAGTTGCGTTGCGATCGTATCGACGAGTACTACGCTATGGAGTTGGATTGAATGGATTTCGAGCTAGTAAGAATTTGCATTAAAATTGAATGTCTGTTCAATTTTAATACAAACTGGAGCACTTTGGCAAAAACTGATATCAATGTGAGTTAAACTCACCCTTTTGGTTAATCAGAAATATTATATAGTCGATAAAAATTATTTATTGAATGTGTGGATGTTTTATTGTGTATTATTATTGATTGTTTGGATGATTTACTTTTTTATTAGTTGGTTTGGATATATTCTCGCCCCTAGAGCGGATGAGACCCTATTACGTTCCCGTGTAAGAGCGGATTAACCTTTGTATACGATCCCGCCTCAACGCAGTTGATTTATATTTATGATTATATGTTGTATGTGAAGCAAGGAACAGGTTGGAGGGATCCAACTGGATTCCTCAAACTGTTGACTTTATTTTTCATATAATTTGATATATGATGTGTTGGATGCCATATTTGATGACATGGATGATTTTTCACTATTTAGTGTTATGATAACGTTGGGCCATATTTTTAGTATTTTGAAATACTATAAAATGAAGATTAGTTTTTTGAAAAGGATTTTTAAGTGATTTCAAAAATTTATATGTATTAATATTTATTCTTGAAGTTTATTTAAAGAAGGAGATGTTTCAAAATAAAAGGTATTATTTGTTGATATTATAAATTAATAGTTTATGAAATATTTTAAAAAGAAGATAGAAATATAGTGATATAAATATTTATTAACTGTTTTATATAAAGTGATATATATATGTACATATATTAAAATTTATGTAAAAATGTGATAATTTATAAAAGTGATATTTTACAAATGAAGTGAAGATTTGTAAAATCGTATTTTTGTTAATAAAAGCATGGATTTATAAACGGTGTTTATAAATTAGGAAATCTTTTCTCATTGGATAAATTGGGAAATAAATCACAAATTTTGGATTTATAATAAGTATGTGGGATGTTATTTTAGAAAAATAGTTGATTCTATTTGGAAATTAGAAGTGAGGATATATTTCGAGATTCAAATGATATTTTATAAATTGAAAGGAATGTATAAAAGAAACTTATACATATGGAAGCAACTTCAAAAACGGATTGTAATTGATGTTTAAATGGGATTTTTATAAATAATCAAGATTTATAAAGAGATAGAGTAATAAATGTGTTTTTATAAATAAATAGATTTTATAAAAAGGAAGTTTTATAAAATAGAAGGAGATTTATAAAATATAGTTTTATAAATATGGAAATGATTATGTTGAAATTTAAGTATGGATTTTTATCAAGGAAGTATATTTATGTTTTAAAAGTAGTTTACTTTTATTAATATTGTTTTAAAGTTGTTTATCAATATTTAATATTTTGAAAAGTTAATTATTTGAATTATTAATATGGTTTGAAGTTAATCATAATTATTTATCAATGTAGTTTTGGAAATTAATTATTATTATTTTTAATAATGTTGGAGATAAATTATTATTGTTTATTTAAGAATGCTTTGAAATTATTAATTATTATTTTAAGATGTTTAAAAGTTAATATTTATTTGTTTATAATGTTTATTATTATATAATAGTGTGTTGAAGTGAATGATTAGAATTTATTTATAAATGTTTTTCGAGGTTTATAAATAGGATTTTATAAACAAATGTGGGTTTTATAAGAAGAATCTCATAACATGGTTTGGAATGGTTTTAGATATTTATAAAAGAATTTTAGAAATGGGTTTGTGGATTTATAAAAGTAGTTATAAATGGTTTTATAAATTTATAAACGGGTTTAGAGATTCATAAACGAATCTATAAATTGATTGTAGATTTGTGTAAAAAGAAAATCTTCCTCTGTTTGTGAATATACTTATAGCGTTGTGGTAAGTATATGGATATTTTCTAAGTATTTAAAATATAAGGATTGTGAACGAATCTTTGTAAAAGTATTTTGGTACAAATATTTACAAAGTGATTTCAGTTAATGAAAAGACTTATTTAAAAGAGGCTAGTGGTTGCTGATGTGCTTTAACTAATGTTGATTTTCCCTATGGAATAAATCCTTGATTTCGATGTGTGTTTATGGACAGTAAATAACCAACTATCAAATTTGGACCCAAAACGTAACTTTGGAAATATCTAGGAGAAACATGTGAGTTATATGGCATAGTCATCTCCGATGATGATGTACTGTGCGTATAAATCTCGTTTCGTTCTCCTAGGACAATGATAAGGAAATCCATCCACTAATGGTTAGGAAGTGATCTCCACTCTTGTCTTTGACTGTTTATTTCCTAAAGAACTGGGGTTGAGTTTACCGGAAGTGGAAATTAGCCACAAGGGCCTCTTTAGCAAGTGGAATTAGTTTCTAGGACACACAACTGGAATAATTACTTTCAAGGACAAAATGTAAAATAATTAGTTTCTAGGGCCTTAAAACCTATTAAATTATGTTCTTGAAAGTAATTGGACTGCTGACTTTGTCCTTGAAAGTAATTATTCTACTGACTTTGGCCTTGAAAGTAATTTCTTTGAATGTGTGTCCTAGAAACTAATTGGACTGCAAAGTTTGTCCTTCTTGTGAAATGCCCCTTATCGAAAACTATTGAATGTTGTTTCGAAGAGACCGGGATTAGATATGTTATCCGAAAACCACTTCGATCCAACTTAAGCGTTTCGAAGTTAAGATGTCTTGAAGATGATGGAATTGAAGGCGGAGCTCTCAAGCATTTCGTTTTGTCCCAAAACGAACTTGTATGGATGGATGTTAGCATTGCATTATTGCCTAGAGGGCATTGTTAGCATTCCAAGTGGGAAGTGCTATATAAAAGGTAAAACATAGCTTCAAGCCTCATCAACCGAGAATGACTAAAAACATCGGAGATGCAGTAGGGCTAAGTGGGTCGCTCCCAAGTATGGTTTGATCATCCCTGTCTAGAGTCGATATTATCTCCCATTTGTATACTTTTGGGCCCATTAACGGAGGGGTGATCATATTCGGTACTACAAGTCAAGTGGTTGGCCGGTTCTGTGTTTGTAGGGGATCTCGGCAAGGTCCTCGGTGTTATTTTATCTAGAGATGCACCGTGATGGGCAGTTCCCCAGTTGCCCAGTCATTGTATGGAATCCATTCTCCAATAAGCGTCGTACGCACTTAGTTGTGCCCAACTATGCTGAAACGTGAGATGCAAGCATTTCAACTATATTCATATTTTACTTTGATCCCTAAACATTAATATAATATAAATGGATTTCTATAGAAATTTTTTGGTTATCGTAAGGTAAAAACCTATCCGTGTTTATGTGCGGCATGGCCTTATGAGATACTTTTGATTTTCAAAGGTTTTCTATAACTTCAAAATTTACTTGGGTGTGTTTTCTCACGCTAGTTTTCCAAACTAACTCGGTGTTATTCCATTATAATGCTCGGGTCAGACCGAGCATATTTACAGATTGCTTTGGATCCATTAGAGCTCAAGAGACGAGTTTGAGGTCTTCCAGTCGTATTCACGTAAATGTTCATTTTCCACTGCTTTGTTGTTGAAATATATCAGCATTTGTGATGACGGGTTGTTATAACAGTCCAGGCTGATGATTGTGTTTTGTTGTCATGCTCTAATTGATGTATGTATATAATCGTTTCTCTTTTGTAAAGATTATTGATATTATATTATATATATTGTTCCGCTGCGATTGTGAGATTCTGTGTTGTTTCAGTTTTCATTTTCTCTTCTCCTTCTCTTCTTCTTTCTTCTTTCTTCCCTATAACTATTCATTCTTCCATTCAATTTGGGTTGGACATGTGAGGTTTATTGTCAGCTTGAATTGTGCGGATTGGCGGGTTGTTACAGCTTGGTATCAGAGCGCAAGGTTAAGCGAGAACCATGGCTTTGGTGGGGTAACTCATTTGGAGATAAGGTAATGGAATGCCTTATTATGAGTTTGAGTGTATATATATGAGAGCTTATTTGTTAGTGAAATAAAAATGTTTTATACTGTGTTAATTTATCTGTTGAGTGGCTTATAAATTCTGATCGGTACGTGGGATGCCACAATATCGATATGGGTTTCTAAACACTTAAGCAAGGAAAACCGATACAGTATTGTTTTGAGAATTGTTAAATGAAATAATTTTACCTAAATTATATTTAATATATAAAAAGATAATTTTTCAGAAATTATTATAGTTATATATGTTGTATTTGGTTGTTAGTGAATGATAATGTTTGGTTATTATCATTTGTTGTTTGTTGTTTTAATAAAAGTTGTAATTATTGTAATCTAAGCAAAGAAACATTTGTAAAATGAGTTATATAAGAAAGTGAAATTATAAATATGAATTATAGAGTATTGATTATAATTAAAATAATCAACATTTGTGTAATGATGTTATATAAGAAGTGAGATTATATAAATGTGAATTATAAATGTGATTACTAAATGGAAAGGAAATGAAATTGCATAAGTATATTTATAAATATGATTTGGAAATTAAAAAGGGATTTAGAACAAGAAATTGAGAATTAAAAACCCGTTGATTTTGAAAAAAAAAATTCAAAGGTTTTGGAAAGATAATAATAGTATTATTTTGAAAATATTTTGGATAGAAATATTTTAAAAGGATTTAAAGGAAATAGAAAGCACCGAACTCACTGCAGTCGCTGGAAAATAATTCTAGTGATGACTACGGCATCATCGGCGTTCATTTTCGGTTTTTAAGTGATGGAGTGCTACCATTGGAGCTTTGTTCTAGTAAAACAAGTTTTGATTTAAAATCCAACGTATGATTTGATAAATATATGAAAAATGAGTTTTTGAACTTATAATTGAAAATGGTATAGATAAGAAAAGAAAATTTGGAATTGAGATATGAAATTAAAATTTGACTTAAGTAAAGTTAAATAAATTGAGTTAATGAATTAAATGAAATAAAGTTTGACTTAAGAAAGGTTAAGCGAAATTGAATGGGATTTGAAATGAATTAAATGAATTAATAAAGCGGATTAAGGAAATGAAGTAATGGAATGAATATGAATTTGGGTTATAAGATGAAATTCAACTTAAGTTGTAAAATGAAACTGAATGTAAATCAATTGAATGTTAATAAAAAATGAAAGTGTGTAAATAGAATGTTGACGTTTGAAAATGCAAATTGATATGATGATAAATAAATTGGATGGATATTATTTGTTTGATGGTTTCTCTTGTTACATTTGCTATATTTGCGTATAGTTATTGTAGATTCCATATTATATAGTGATGTTACTTTCCTCTATACTTGTTCTCATTGGTTGTTGAGTGATTAGTAGGTGCGGATGGCGTATGTTTCACATTTGGAGCTCGCTTTCGCATTATAGTGGTTGTACATGCTTGCTAATTCTAAAATAAAGTACACATCTCAGATTACATATCATATTTTTATATTTTTTCCTACGGGAAGCCTCATCCTCGAATATGAGATGTATATTTTTGATTATATATATTGTAAATTTTCCGATCGAGCCGCGCAAATGAGACGTTGGCGAAATTTTCCGTAAATTTAAGGTGTTATTAATTCTTTAAGAAATTTGGAAAATTTTTGATAACTAAAATTTGATTTTTATGTTATAACTTGGAATGGTATTAGTTGGAATCTATGAATGAACTTTAAAGACTTAGAAATTTTATAATCTATTTCAACTAATTGGTTATGGAAAGTTGACAGGTTTAGGGGTATTTTTCTTACCTTGGCAATTTCAACGACGAAATTCTTTTAAGGGAGGAAAGAATGTAACAAGCCAAAATTTCAGTCATTTGAATTTAGAATATTTAATTGATTTTAAATATTAAAAAGTTAATTTTATAAGTTAAATAACTTGAATTTCAAATATAAGGATTATTTGAATATTTGGAATTGTTAAAATTAATAATTGAATCTTGGATTTTATTTGGATAAAAATGATTTCAAAGCTTATTTAAATTCTATTGAATAAGAATGGTAATAATAAACTTTAAATTTAGATTTAAAAGTGATTAATTTGTTTTTTAAATAATTCATTTTAAATTAACGTGTGAACATAGCCTTCCAGGGCACTATCTCAGAATTGGACGAAACAAGTTCCATCGGATCTGTAATAATGAATTATAGTATGCTATCGAATTTCATGGTGATTGGATGTATTGTTTGGTCGTGCAAGCTCAAAACGCACATAGATTAATTAAAGGAATTAAAATTAATATAATTTGATTTTGAAAAGCTAACTTCTATATATGATGGAATTGGATCTCGATACTAGTTCCATTGTGTTCGGAATAGGAGTATAATATATAGAACGCCAGGCGGCACGTCTTGTTTGGAGTTCGAGATTTTTGGACGTTTAAAGCTAGATATTTTCTAATTAAAATAAAATAATATATAACCATCCCTTCATCCCATATTAGGCTATTCCCCCACGTTCGTGCCATGTATTCCTTTCCCTATAAAACATGACCAATCAGAGAATTCGTTTTTTTTTAATTGAAAAGCTCAATTAATGCAAAGGCTCATGATTGCCGGAGTTAATCTAAGCTGTATCGTGCCTCGACATCAACTAGAGAAATGTAGTGCCTGACTCCACGAACGAGTTCAACGGTTAGATTGTCATATGGCATGGTGTAAAGGTTGGAATTTAACCGTGACCATAGTAGCGGGGGATTCGAGTTTTCACGATTGACCAGGAAGGAGGGCTCGCGTGGGCGGTGATAGCGGCGGCGAGGTCGGCGCGCGCTTGGGTGATGTCGCGGCGGCGGCGGGCATGGTGGCATGACGAACGTAGAGGGGCGATCAAAGTTTTTTCGACCTAAGAAACCAAACGAGAGTTTGAGAGAGAAAGGGGTAATTAATTTTAAAAGTTTATTAATTAAAATTTAATTATAGTTTAATTGTTTCAACCATTCATTAATTCATAACTTTTCTATACGAGTTCCCAATTGAATGTGACAAGTTGCGTTGCGATCGTATCGATGAGTACGACGCTATGGAGTTGGATTGGATAAATTTGAAGCTAGTAGGAATTTAGGTTAAAATTGAACGTCTGTTCAATTTTAACTCAAACCAAAGCGCTTTGGCGAAAACTGAAATCAATGTGAGTTAAACTCACCTTTTTGGTTAACCAGAAATATTATATAAGTCGATAAAATTATTTATTGGATGTGCAGATATTTTATTGTTGACTATTATTGACTGTTTGGATGATTTACTGTTTTATTAGTTGGTTTGGATATATTCCCGCCCCTGCAGCGGATAAGACCCTATTATGTTCCCGTGTAAGAGCGGATGACCCTTTGTATATGATCCCGCCTCGAAGCGGTTGATTTACATTTTATGATTATATGTTGTATGTGATGCAAGGAACAGGTTAGAGGGATCCAACTGGATTCCTCACACTGTTGGCTTTATTTTTTATATAATTTGATATATGATGCATTAGATGCCATATTTGATGACATGGATGATTATTCCTTATTTAGTGTTATGATAACGCTGGGCCATATTTTTAGTATTTTGAAATACTATAAAATGAAGATTAGTTTTTTTAACAAGGATTTTTAAATGATTACAAAAATTTATATATATTAATATTTATTCTTAAAGTTAATTTAAAGAAGGAGTTGTTTCAAAATAAAACGTATGATTTTTAGATATTATAAATTAATAGTTTATGAAATATTTTAAAAAGAAGATAGAAATATAGTGATATAAATATTTATTAACTATTTTATATAAAGTGATATATATATATATATATATATTTACATATATTAAAATTTATTCAAAAATGTGCTAAGTTATAAAAGTGATACTTTACAAATGAAGTGAAGATTTGTAAAATCGTATTTTTGTTAATAAAAGCATGGATTTATAAACGGTGTTTATAAATTAAAGGAAACTTTTATAACTGGATAAATTGGGAAATTAATCACAAATTGTGGATTTATAATAATATATGGCATGTTGTTTTAGAAAAATAGTCGATTCTATTTGAAAATTGAAAATGAGGATAGGTTTGGAGATGTTAAACGATATCTTATAAATTGAAAGGAATGTATAAAAGAAACTTATACATATGGAAGCAATGTTATAAACGGATTGTAATTGATGTGGGAATTTTATAAATAAGCGAGATTTATAAAGAGATAGAGTTATAAATGGGTTTTTATAAATAAAGAGATTTTACAAAAAGGAAGTTTTATAAAATAGAATGAGATTTATAAAATATAGTTTTATAAAAATAGAAATGATCATGTTGAAATTTAAGTGTGGATTTTTATCAAGGAAGTATATTTATATTTTAAAAGTTGTTTATTTTCGTTAACATTGTTTTAAAGTTGTTTATCAATATTTTAATATTTTGAAAATTTAATTATTTGAATTAATATGGTTTGAAGTTAATCATAATTATTTATCAATAAAGTTTTGGAAATTAATTATTTTTAATAATGTTGAAGATAAATTATTATTGTTTATTTAAGAATGTTTTGAAATTATTAATTCTTATTTTAAGATGTTTAAAAGTTAATATTTGTTTATTTTTAATGTTTATTATTATATAATAGTGTGTTAAAGTAAATGATTAGAATTTATTTATAAATGTTTTTCAAGGTTTATAAATAGGATTTTATAAACAAATGTGGGTTTTATAAGAGGAATCTCATAACATGGTTTGGAAAACTTAAAGGAAGATTAGTTAAAGGGTAAAAGAGCTTTATAAATGGTTTAGATATTTATAAAAGAATTTTAGAAATGGGTTTTTGGATTTATAAAAGTAGTTATAAATGGTTTTATGGATTTATAAACGGGTTTAGAGATTCATAAAAGACTTTATAAATTAATTCTAGAATCGTGTAAAAAGAAAATCTACCTCTGTTTGTGAATATACTTATACTATTGAGATAAGTATATGGATATTTTCCAAGTATTTAAAATATAAGGGTTGTGAACGAATCTTTGTAAAAGTATTTTGGTACAAATATTTACAAAGTGATTTCAGTTAATGAAAAGATTTATTTAAAAGAGGCTAGTGGTTGCTTATGTACTTAATCAATGTTGATTTTCCCTATGGAATAAATCCCTGATTTTGATGTGTGTTTATAGATAGTTAAATAACCGACTATTAAATTAGGACCCAAAATGTAACTTCAGAAATATCTAGAGAAACATGTGAGTTATATGGTACAGTCATCTCCGATGATGATGTACTGTGCGTATAAATCTCATTTCGTTCTCCTAGGATAATGATAAGGAAATTCGTCCACTAACGTTTAGGAGGTGATCTTCGCTCTTACCTTTGACTGTTTATTTCCTAAAGGACCGTGGTTGAGTTTACCAAAAACTATCGAATATTGTTGCGAAGATACTGGGATCAGATATGTTATCCAAAAACCACTTCGATCCAACTTAAGAATTTCGAAGTGAAGATATCTTGAAGCTGATGGAATTGAAGACGGAGCTCTCAAGCATTTCATTCTGTCCTAGAACGAACTTGTTTGGATGAATGCTGGCATTGCATTGTTGTCTGGAGGGCAATGTTAGCATTCCAAGTGGGAAGTGCTATGTAAAAGGTAAAACATAGCCTCAAGCCTCATCAACCGGAAATGACTAAAAACATGGGAGATGCAGCAGGGCTTAGTAGGTCGTTCCCAAATAGGGTATGATCATCCCTATCTAGAGTCGATATTATCTCTCATTTGTATGCTTTGGGTCCCATTAACGGAGGGGTAATCATATTCGGCACTACTAGTCAAGTGGTAGGCCGGTTCTGTGTTGGTAGGGGATCCCGGCGAGTCCCGGTGTTATTTTATCTAGAGATGCACCATGACGGGTAGTACCCAATAGCCCAGTCATTGTATAGAATCCATTCTCCAATAGGCACCATACAGACTTAGTTGTGCCCAACTATGCTAAAACGTGAGATGCATGCATTTCAGTTATATTCATATTTTACTTCGATCCCTAGACATTATTATAATATAAATGGATTTCTATAGAAATGTTTTGGTTATCGTAAGGTAAAAACCCGTCCATGTTTATGTACGAAGTGGTCTTATGAGATATTTTGATTTTCATAGGTTTTCTATAACTTTAAAATTCAGTTGGGTGTGATTTTTCACGCTGGTTTTCCAGACTGAATCGGGTGTTGTTCTATTATAATGCTCGGGTCAGACCGAGCATATTTACAGATTGCTTTGGATGCATTGGAGCTCAGTAGACGAGTTGGAGGTCTTCAAGTCGTATTCACGTATATGTTCATTTTCCGCTGCCTTGTTGTTTAAATCATCAACATTTGTGAGGAGGGGTTGTTATAATAGTCCAGGTTGAAGATTGTGATTTGTTGTCATACTCTAGTTGATGTATGTATATAACAGTTTCTCTTTTGTAAAGATCATTAATATTATATTATATATATTGTTTCGCTGTGATTGTGAGATTTTGTGTTGTTTCAGTTTCTTTTTCCCTTTTCCTTCTTTTCTTCTTTCCACTTTCTTCCCCATAACTATCCATTCTTCCATTCAATTTGGCTTGGACATGTGTCATTTATTATCAGCTTGAATTGTGCGGATTGGCGGGTCATTACATGTCTCATCCCAGGTAGCCTTTCGAAATAATCCATAAATATATGCTCTAATTCCCACTTTAGAATCTTGAGCGGTTAAAGGTACCTGCATGGCTTTAGAAGCTCCCTCTTAAACTTGCTTATTGATCAAACATCGCACATACATAACAATACCCTTTTCTATTAAATCCATTCGAAAAAACACACTTCATATCATGATACATCTTTGGATCTCTGAACGTATAGTGAAATACGAACAATGACTCTCATCAAACAATTCCACTCCGGTCCCATCAATATATAGCATACATAATTTCCACTCTTCCGCAACCATCCACGATTATCAATCTCAAAACTTTCCAATCCCTCGATCTGAATGTTATTAGCTAAGTCATCCATGACCTTATCCTGTCGAGTATTGGCTCGCTGACTAGTCCCATTTCGGTCTAGAAGAGTTGGTCGAACTTGATAGAGTTAAGGCTGTGCCCCAATGGAAACTATGTAGTTTGATTATATAACTTGACTCTTATAATGAATCTTGTCCAAATAAAGTAAGCTTTTTGGATTTATTTTCTATTATATATATTGTTATGTTTAGATATAAGAAATGTTTTAAATACCTTAAGTATATTATGTAGAAAATCTTAGAAAAGGTATTAAATCAATTGCAGTTATGAATGTGTTCGTAACCATGCGTATTCTCTTTTTAATTGAGAATACTATAAATATTAGATGTCTAAATAATAGTTTGACTATAATCCATCATAGAACAGCAATGACCGTGTTCAGACCATAGTTAGGTATAAGTTAAATCACTTGAAGTGAAATGCTATTCAAGAGAGGATTCACTAGTTTGAATAGAAGGTTAGTATCAATGTAATTGGTAGTCAACTTAAATTCATAGTCTTTGGCCAAAGAAAATCAGTTAATCTATAAACATTATCGATTGAACCAAGGGCTTTAATATTGTACTTCGTAATTAACCATAAATATTATTAGAGTTTTGACCATTGATCAAACTCAAAATATCTAAGTGATATAGTGAGAACGAAGAGAAAACGTATACAATATATCGTTGCTTAGGGTATAGCTTAAAAGATTAAAAATAGGATATTACCTAGATGATCATTAAGCTATTGAGCTCATCTTTACTATCGTGCTTCCGTAAAGTCCTGTAACGACCCGGTTTTCGAACTATTTGCATTCGCATATGTCGGACTTGAATTGCTCAAAACAACAGATTGTTAATTTATATTTGGCAAAACTCAGCATTTATAGTAAATAAATCAATCACAGAATCACAGACACAGAGTAATATAAAAACAAGCAGCGGAATAGATAAATAGTAGTTCATGAAGCTACTATATAAACAACAGAGTTTGAAATAAAATACAAAAGAATATCTCAAATACAATGTAGTCTTGAATACAAACAGATGACAAGTCTGAACGAAACCACTGGACCGCTGAAATCTGAATAGATACAGATGGATCTCCAAGTGAAGGTCCAACTCCAAAGGTGAATCTCAAATGTTGTGACACTCGGTCTGACCCGGGCGTAAAGCAAAACACAAAACACTCGAGTCAGGATTAACATTCTTATATTAATAAATTCAACTCAAGTGAAATGTCAACTGAAATACAAGTAACTTAAAGGATGTTTGGGATTTCCATCCTCTAAGGATCCGTGGAACTATCTACTATGTAGTAATATACGCTATTATAATATGCCTATAGTAAAGTAAAAATATTAAAATAGCGTTAAGGCGTTACCCATATCCCCCTTAACACATTTTATATATTCCCATAGTCTATACAGTACCGTAACTCCCCCCGTAAACTGGAGGGCTATCGGAGGGCACTCCATAGGTATGGTACAAACCAAACTCGTAGAAGGCGCGATAGGGCATGCGAAAAGGCACTCGAGGCAATGCTAGTGTAGATATACCGTTTGCGTATCTGAACTGGTGGTAACGCATAGCAGCTACTACCGCCCACCTCATGACACACTCCCAAATCAAAGGGCGCACCCAATCAAATCACAAAAGCAATAGAATGGTATCGAAGAAACACTACGCCATAGATGGCCTATTGCAACGAAATTACAAGGTGTTGCTAGCTACAATGTAACGATAGCTATGCAGATTTTTGTCTATTGCAACATTCACTTCAATGTGTTAGCATAGATATCAGCAAAATGTTGCAGTAGCTATAAATATATTCAAATTAATAAAATTAATAAAAATTTACACCTCAGCGGTCCACACCATCATTTAAAACAAAATCTCAACCATCAATCCACACCTTAGCAATTTCCATTTCCCGCTTTACTTTTCTTTCTCGTTCCTCTCTATTTGAAAATTAGGGCACGCGATTTTTCTTTCTCGTTCCTCTCTGTGAAAACTAGGGCACGCGATTCTAGTTGCTTTGATGCTTTGATTGATCGAATCTAGTGTGAGAAACGTTCCTGGTAGCTTGCGCCTTCGTTCTCCTTGATTGATTGCTCGAATTGCTTTGACTTCGTCGTCGGGTGCGATGTGATATTATTTGGTATGTTTTCTGCCTTCTAGTTTACTTTATTATTCTCGATTTTGGTTACACTCGCACGCTTTTGCCGATGATGAATTGGGATTTATTTATAGGCTTTATTTCCTATAATCTCGAGTTTAATCTTTCTGTTGGACTTTGAGAAATCTGGTATGTTGGATTGCGATGATGTATTGGTATGTTGGATTTTGGTTCACTAGCTTGATTTTGCGTTGCCGATGATGAATTGCGATGTGATATTATTTGGTATGTTGGATTTTGGTTCACTGGCTTGTTTTTTATTTCTGATATGAGCTTGTTAGCTCCTTTCTGCTGCATTTGTTAAACCAGAACTTGAACCTTTGTTAAACTTGTTCACATACCTTTGTACCTTGCTACATATGTTAAACCAGAACTTGAAGTATTTGTATTCTGCTGTCCTCTTGAAAACTGCTTCACTTGAAAACTTCTGCATTTTTGAAAATCAAAACTTTGAAAGTGATCTTTGGTTTTCTAAAACTATTGACTAATCTGAACATTGAGTTTTGATTTCCACGATATATACAAACATATGTGTGTTGAGCTTTGTTGGTTTTGCTTGGTCTGGACTGAACTGGTACCATGCTAACCTTGTTCTTTAACATGAACTGATGCTCCAAGTCCTCTGTATATCATATTACTGCCTATGTTTCTCTTGTACATGCCTGATGCATTCACTGTTTTTGCTTGATGGGCTGCCTATGTGTACTGCTGTGTCTCTTGCACTAGCTTGTCTACATTTTGCTGAACTTGGTTCTTGTTTGTTTTGTTGGTTTCTTGGCCCTGAGTTGAATCCAGTCGATGACTCGGGTTTGACCTTGTGCCGTGTCCATTTTTTTTTGGCTTGTCTACATATCTGGCTGCACTTGAGTATGAACTTGCACTTGAGTAGTTGCACTTGAGTAGTTTCTTGTACCAAGCCTTATGATGCATGTATGTTCATCCATGTACATGCATTTCTTGGTCATGTTATGTTGCTTGTTGTGTTGAGTACTACTTTGTGCACTTGGCTTCTCCTTTGTGCATTTTTGCCTGAACTGTTGCTTGCTGTCTTCCATACTGTCTTGTATCCATGTGTTGCATTCATGTTTGGCTTATGCACTTGTGAACAGCTGACTTGTGCACTGTTTTGCTGCTACACTGGTTGACTAGGCCCTGAGTTGAATCCAGTCGATGACTCGGGTTTGACCTTCTGCCATGTCCATTTTTGTGGGAATTTTCAATCGTCCATGAGATAAAAAATGGGAAACGGCCTTGTGATATATGCAGTGATACACTATGTATATCACAGGTTGTCCGTGCAAATATTTGGTCCCTGTCAGAAAAAAATATGAAAAGAAACAACCCAAATACCTGAGGCAAATAATATAACAAAAATATTTTCATTTTCTGTTCGAGTTAAATATTTTTTACCAGATTACTGCTTTTGAATTATATGTGATAGGTATTGAAGACTGGACAGCTGGATACAAGCTTGAAGACAGAGTCAAATCAAATGTGCATGAGTGTATGAGTGCATGAGCTTGAAGACAGGTTTCAAAGAAGGCTCGATCTTCCGAAATCGGATGAATCGGGCAGGGCCCCGGACCCCCACCGGCGCTGGGCCCGGACCCGCTACTCGGCTCGCCTTCGGCTCGGCACTCGGCTCGTCATATATTTGTCAGTGTCGGTGTCTGTATAAATTGAAACTGCATATGTAATGAGTGAACTGAGTGATGTAGTGAGGAATATATGTGTATGTGAATATCAGTGTTATATATCATTGAATTGTAAAATAGTGGAGTCAGGAATTTGTACTATTTCAAATGTTGAAATAAAATATTTATTTAAATAAATTACTGTTTGAATATCAAATTATGTGCAATAGCATTTTATTAAATAAATATTTATTTCTATTAAAAAATCAAATATGCTCTACATTGTGGGCCCCACAAATTCAGAAAGTTAATATCTATAGCAACATTTTGGAATGTTGCTACAGACACCTATGGATGTTGCTATAGACCCAAATAGGGTTCTATTGCAACAATATTTCTTATGTTTCCTTAGATAGTCAAAATGTTGCCTTTGAGGTCTGCGGCAACGCGGCAAAATGCATCACCGAGAAAGTGTTGCTTTTGCCCTTTTTTAGCCTACAGAAACATTTTTTGGCACTTCCTGCATCACTTCTTGGGTGTTGCAGTATGCAATCTATGGCATAGTGAAATGTGCCCGATCGGAGGAATGACCTCACTTGGCCCGGCGTGGCTCCTGTTTTAGCCGCATCAAGCTGACTCATGGGAGTCAGGACTACGTAAATACCATATAGAATCGTCACCAAACCATCCTACTTCATTATGGAATCTCTACCACGTACATAGTTGTTAAAGTGGTTTTCGGTATTGGCAGAGAGTATGACAATATCCGATCCCGGTCTCTTTAACAACCAAACACTTATTTCACACCGTGGTCATTTCAATTCAAATAGTTCATACTTCATATCAAAATATCATATTCAATTCAAAACCATATCAAATTTGATATCATTATTTACTTTAAATAATATTCATTTTTAGAATCGTAACATTTTCAAAGATTGTAACACTTTCGAAATCATAACACTTTTGAAATCATAACACTTTTGAAATCATAACACTTTTTAAAATCTATAACAGTTCCAACCTAAACTGTTTAGATATTGAAAACAGTATATATATATTAAAATACTTTATATAATAAAATTAGTTCCTCCAATTTCACAAGTCAATTCAAATCATCTTAAATTCCAAGATTCAACTTAAATCAATTCAGGTTTAACCATTCAATTTAATGTCCAAAGATTCAAGTTTTAAATATTCGAACATTTACAATATAAATTTCATTTATATTTCAACATTTAACTTTAATTTCTTTATTCAAATTGGAAAATATTCACTTAACCATTTTAATAACAATTTGTTGAAATCCCAATTTATACATTTAAATCAATAGTCGATATTCGATCTCAATTTTATTTAAAGTTGAGAATATTCATTTAATCACCTTTTACCAAATCGAGTTATAAATCATATCTTTCAAAGTCTCAAAAGTCAATAAGTTCAAATAAATTCTTATTTAAATTCAATTATTTACCAATTTAAATCCCAAGTCAAATATTAATTTATCTTCCCAACCTTTATTATTAAAGTTATAAAAGTTTTTTTAAATATAAATTTAAATAAATACTTAATCATAATATATACTAATTAAATTAAAATTTTATTAAATTAAATCTTATTATTAAATTTACTTTGTATTAAATCTATTTTTATATATATTTTAAATTAATAAAATTATAAGAAAAATCTTAAAAATTATATTTTCAAAATTAACTTATAAATTAAATTTCCAAAACATATTATTTTAAAAATCTAGATTTTATACATATTTAAAATAGCCTATATATATTATATTTTAAAATCAATATTTATTAAAACCATATATTTCCTTCCAAAACCTTGTAAATCATTTTCAAAATATAGACCGACGACGTCCGTATATAATTTTCTATCCTATGGTCAAGTGATACGGATATTTATCATTTCAATCCGCAATTTAAATATCTACAGGTATATATCATTTCAACCCGCAATCCCAAAATTTAAAATCAATGAAAATCGCTTGGGTTTATCATTTCAACCCATAAGGAATTCTAAACTAACAGGGAACACGCAGAGTGAGAACAATGTGGTAAAAGTATAACATATCAATAACAGGCATATATCATCAGTGATAAATTAAATAAAATATATACAACAGGATATGGTGTCATATCTCACAGGTGAACAGATACAGATAATGGCATATCATATACAGCAATTAAATGATTAACAGTTCAATTTAGTAGCATATTTCAATTGTCGTTTCAAATGAAATCAAATTTAATAAATATAAGAATGTTAATCGTGAGTGATTGCTGGCCTTCGAGGCTAGAGAGACAAGAAGATGACACGGACACAGATATGCACACGGAACAGCGACAAGCTAGGAATTTGCTACGACAAATTGGATAATGAGAATGTAAGTCAAGATGGACAGGAGATCGATGCAACAGAATATATATATATATAACTATATATTTTAAAGTCTAAATTTTTTTTAACACGTATTAAAAGTAAAATTCTATATAATATATATATATATATTTGAATATCAATATTTTAATTTAAGACAAAAATTAAAATAAAACATATATAATTCAAATCATTATTCTCAAAACAAAAATATTAAAAAAAATAAAAGATATATATATATATATATTATATTTAAAACCCAATACTTATATCTACTTCAAAAGTGGGGTCTGGGTATACTTTTATTTAAAATACATATACTTTAACCTATGTATACAGACCTGCATAATATAGTCTTTAAGCTTAAAAATTATATTATACTTCAAATCTGAAATACCCAAAAATATATTGAAGTTATTATAAACATATATATACATACATTCTTCATAACAATTACTTTAGAAACACAGATTGTCATTGACATTATATAAACTTATATAGCTTTATATATTAATAAACATAGTATATATTCTTATATAGACTTGTATATAACCCAACAGATTAGGTGAATAAACTTACATATATTGACTATAATATATACAAACTTTTTAAAATTAACATTTAATAACAAACATATTATATCTGACGTACTTACCTTACTGTACATAAACATAAGTCATCAAAAACATAAAATAACTATCGTATATAACTGATAACATATGCATAAAATATACTAATATATCTATACTTAAAAAATCAACACTAATATATATATATATATATATAATTTCAAGTCAAAAGAGGCTGCAAGCTTTACAACATAAATATATGTGCAGACTATATATATACGTATATATGCAGGCTACTCACAACCAATATGCAGACACTATTTATATACAACACATATATATAATATATATAAAATACCTATATATAAGAGCATGTAGGCTGACATGGGCTGGTGAGTAATGGAGATCGAAGATCAAGGTGGGTAGGCGATGATAGAAGGAGATGTTGGGGATGGTCGGTGAGCAAGCAGGCGGTGGCGAGGCCAGAGGGGTAGTGGGAGAGGGATGGAAGTGGGTTAGGAGGAGCTGGTATTGTGGCCGAGGTTGGGTCGCGTGTCGGGTGGATTATGGTGGCCGAGGGGTTCAAGGCAGAGGGTTGATGGATGCTGTTGAAGGAGAAGAGGCCGAGGTGATGCGCAGGAGGGTGGTTGTTCGAGAAGCAATGGCGAATGGAGGGGAGAATGGAAAGGAGGCTTGCGTGGCCGATAGGTGGATGTCGAAGAGGGTAGAGAAGCAGGTTCGTGCAAAAATAAATGAAGCTTTGTATATAAATTTGTTAAAAAAAGAGCAGCGAGAAGAAGGAATGGTTGTGAGGAAAGAATGCAAACTTGTTTATTTATTATTATTTCCTCTGGAGCAAAATAGAAACGTACCAGAAAAGCTAAAAGAAAAGTCACCCAATATATACAATAATGACATAGCAACAGTCAAAGTTATTTAAAGCAATGAATTTGATTCCTTGTACTGCACGTTCAAATTTGAAAGTCACGGTAAGTTAAAAGTCACAATTTATGGTACCGTTACAACGAACTGTTTCAATCATTTCGTCGCGCATCGGACCTCAAAATACAAAAATAAATATACTGCGGAGATCAGCATGACGAGACGAGCAGAGTGGTACACAAATATCAGCGATATGACCATCCTATCAAAAGTCGATATTTCGCTGCTAGATTGCTGCAAATTCGTCGAAAATAAGATAAACGGGGATGGAGAAGTCCAAATTTGAATAAACGAAAGATGACGTCTCACTCAGAAAATAGCTTACATTTTTTTATATAAAAATATTTAGATTTCGGAAACATTTCAATTTCAACAAATTAACTGATTGAAATTGAAAATTACACAACAGAATTTACTTTCATATTTTTCAATGAAAATTTACCATTTCCTATATTTAAATAGACGTATTCCAAATATTAAATTTTTATTTCCAAATTCAATTATTTAAATTTCACAAAAATTCAGTTAATTATGTTATAAAACCGTTAAAATTTATAGGCTGTTATAAGTCCACAATGCTTTAAGTAATACAGAGCATTGAGTTCATATCGGGAAGCACGTTTAAGAATTCAACTTAACCCCATTAATTTATAATTTTTTTAATTTTAAAATGAGCAACTTGATATAGGTTTTATGTTAATTTTTTATGGTCTTTATTCATTTGATTGAAGCCTTAAAATTAATTAAATAATATATAAATGTTATATATTGATTTTTTTTCTCAAATGGGCTAAAATAATTATTTAAATAATTAATAATGATTGTTAGTTAGGTCCAAAATTTATATATGGTCGGCCACACCATAATGTATTAGTTTTTTGTTTCATTTGAAAAGAATAATTAATAAATAGTGTATCAAGGGGTAAAAGGAGAAGAAAAAGGTAAAAATATATTAGATATTTTATAGCTGCTTTGGTGCTATGAATACCACCCAATTCCCTCAATATTTTCATACGATAAAAAAACCCTATCTTTATTAGAGTATGTGGAAGCTAATGGATAGGTCTTACAAACAAAGCTAGGAGGAAGGAGAAGGAGTACTCAAAGGAGGAAATGAAATACGACGTGTAATCAACTGGCAATTTCATTTATTGTAATTATTTTCAAGTTTAAGTTTATTTATAATTTGTTATCAATATATTTATATTCAGCTGAAAAGATTCTTTAGAAAAATATTTTTGTGTGTGCACATATATATTGTTCTAATGAATATATGCAGCTATAAAAATCATGTTTTTCTCAACCAAAAAAATTTTGTTTCTGAAAAATATTTTTTTAATATATTATATATAAATTTTGAATTTTAATAATAATATATACATCTAATAAGGCATTATAATTTAATTAAACACATACATACATACATACATACACACCACATACATACATATGTATGTATGTATGTATGCATGTGTGTATGTTTATATATATATATATATATATAATTAAAAATACTTTATGATTTGGAAAACTACTATAGATTTGTGAATACTATGATATTTTTATTTCAAATTTATCATTATTATTTTAATTATTATGAATTTCAAAAAGAGTGATATGCATTAAAAATGAATTTAAATACTTAAATAAAAATAAAATAATCTGAAAAATGAAAGAAATATTCTCCATATTAAATATTTTTCATTGATTTTAAAACAGATATATTAATTACTAGAAAAAATTAACTAGTAAAATACATTTAAGCTAATTTTAAAACTAATAAATAATCCAAGAAAAATATTTTCATATCTGATAAATATATTTATAATTTCTACACATTCTAATATTATTTTTTACTTTTCAATGGTTGTATTATTTATAAAAAATCAAAATTTTATCAAATATATTAATAAATTATACACACACACATGGATGCATACATATATATATATACATACATTATATATGTGTCTATTTGGACACAAAATAAAACACAAATTGTGACATAATAGAACTTGATTGTTGGATCCTATTGAGTTCACATATGAGGTTGAAATAAGCGAGCAATTCGATGGTTGAGATCCATTGTGTCATTAGTCGTGTCAACATTTTTTGTTCTAATAGATTTTCTGCGTGTGTGTTTGTATACATACTAGCAAGGTTTAATAACACCCCTTTTTAGCACTTTAAATGCTATTTAACTTTGCCATTAGATTCATCAAATCAATGATAGAATTTGAATAAAAACAAAAGTAAACATAAACAAAATTTTCCCACTTTTGCTTGTGGTATTTTCTCTCTCTCTCATATCCATTGATTTGATGAATCCAATGGTGAAAGTTAAGAGGAATTTAAGGTTCTAAAATAGGGTGCTTTTGAACATATACATAAAACACAATGTGTGTGTGTAAACACACACACACACTATGATACATGATATTTATAGACATTAGCATTGTATAATACGTGCATGTATTCGTAGATATTATAATAATACAACGATGGATATACAAAGTTCATTGCAAATATTTTATATAATTTAGTTGAAATAATTACAATTAAATCACTGCTAGAACAACAGTCATTTTTGACGGCAGCTAGCCGTCGGCGGCCATCGCTAGCCGTCGAAAAAGCCGTCGCTAGGGCGTACGCGCTTTACTTCGTTTAGTGACGGTATCGATGAGTATTTGGTGACGGCTACTCATGGCACTTTTCGACGGTTTTTGATGCTCCTCGATGTCCACGTGCCTCCAAGTAACCGTCAAAACCGTCGCTATCCGTCGGAAATTGACGACCAAAGTGTCGTCGTAGCCGTCGAAAATATGGGCAATTTTTTTTGTTCCTGCAACCATTCGATTCATGTACTGCACATACATATCAAAACTCAATTTCACATATATCCAATATCGAAACTCAACCAACACATAATCAACTTATATCCAACTCAATCCCCACCAATTCAATATTTAAAACAAAAAACAAATAATACACTAAATTGTCAACATCCAATATATACAATCAACATCCAACATGTCAAAAAAAACCAACATATCATCCAACATAGCGTCAAAATGCATCAACCATATCCAAATACATCAATTTCAAAATGTCCAAACATAAACGTAAAGTAACATACCCATCAAGACTCATCGTCAGCTCCGAAACCACCCGACGAAGAAAATAACCCATGCTGCTACACCTCAGCCAAGCGCCGGTTCAACTGCGCCATCTCCGTAGCACGACGATGGTCTTTCTCCTACAGCTTTTCAATCATAGCTCTAAGCTTCACGATCTCTTCTTTGTCCTGAGCTTTTTGATATGCTTTCTACGAGGACCTAGCCTGCAGATAATCAAGAGATATGTCAAAAATCAGAAATGTATTTTAGTGGCTAGTGTAAATTAAGAAGGAACAAATAAGCAAAGCATAATCATTTGTTAATACAGTAATGATATATTTTCTCTATGAAAACTTTTTTTGATTATTGGTTTAAACTTAAAAGTTAGTAAATTTTTAGAAATCACCGTTTGATTCCCAAAGCCATAACGCCTATTTCACAATGTGGGTTCCATGATGGACTCAATAATCGCGTCCTCTTCATCAGTGATTTATGTATCCCATCATGATCCCTCCAACATCTGTACTCGTGCTTCTGCAAATTTTTCCTACAGTGGAAAATAAAATATAATTGAAATTCACACAACATTATTTTAATTATTCTTTATAACTAATTAATTAAATTGATCGATAATAACTTCTAATTTAAAATATTCTTACATAGGATTCGCTTGCTTTATCGTCACTCCATGTGTACAATATTGAGTCATCTTCGTTTGTTTGTTTTGTAGCATGAGTATGAGCAAATACGTCCATATAGGAGACGGGACCACCGTGCTCTCTTTCCTGAAATAATTAGTACGTATTACTGTTGTTTATATAAAATTAAATAAGTTAATAACCGTTTGTAATTGAAATTAATAAATTTACCAGATCCTCAAGATGATGTTGGAATGATTTGGAGCCACTGTGATGTATAACTGAGTTCTTGTTCATATTTGTGGAGTTCCTCTCTGACTCCGCCTGTAAATTTAAATTGAACATTATATATTTCAGCTTTAAATTATGTATTATATACGGGAACAAATTAAAATGATATATGATAAACTTACCTTAAATTCATCACTATTCCACCAAGCATCCCACACGCGAGCACCCATCCAGTCAGGCTTCTTCCTCGATTTTCTTATGCCAGACATTGTGTCCCGATAATTCTGACATCTTGGAAGTCCAATGGCGTCGGCAAAGGTCAAGGTCTTCTTCCTGTAAGTCTACCACCCCTTGTACGTTGAAATAATATAAGTTATACATTTATACTCAGTCAGCAAATAGTAAAGTGGTAATATATAATGATATATAAATTTACACTTACAAGGAAGTCCTGCCAGATACTCGCCCAGACGGGGGCTAGGATCTTATCCAATCTAGACCAACAATTAGTCATCCTGCTCATATACGCCTGTTTGGAAATACTAACAACAACCTGTGACGGTTCCAGCTTGAATCCCCTATGTTAAATCTGATACAGACCTTTAATAAATAATGACTACTATATCATATAGAAAATATTTATAACGCTGAAGTAAATTTAATACTTACGACTCATCCGCTTTTGGTTGTAGCTTTACTACGGTAAGTGGTCGCTGCTCTGATAGGCCGATGCCATCACCTCCTGCATCCCTCCCAATCTGAGTAGAAGAGGGGGAACTTGAATGGGAAGAACCGCGACGTCGAAAAAAAGACATAATACTTGTCACAGATATATCATTTTATTATGGCAGAACATATAATTTAATTATGAGAAACCATATCATTTCTTATAATAAAAAATATAACATCAATAATCACATGAAATACCTTCTATCAAAATGTACATTATTAATCAGTCCTCGTCGTTTTTTGATTCAGACTCGGTCTCGTACTCTATATTGTATTCCTCTGTAGTCTCAAATGCTTCTACTAATACATTTGATTCATTGTTTAGAGGTCCAAAATCGATTGGATCATCGATTATTATTATTTTGCTATTTTCCTCGATATCTCCTTGCTAAGCTTGTTCGTCTGGAATATTCTTTCCATCAAATGTAAATCTTGCCTTCGTTTTAAAAACCACCGACCAATCTGCTTTATCTGTTTTTAGAGATGGATAAAGAGCGTAATAAACTTGCAGGGCTTGTTTGGCTAGTATAAAGGATCGTACTTATGATAACGCGATGTATACTTTATTTCAATAAGATTATATTGGGTGCACGGTAATTCCGGAACCAGGAACATTGCTGAACCAGTTGCATCTAAGCAGAGAAACTTCCTTCGCATGTTTTATGAAATATGTCAATTGCAAAACCTGCATTAACACGCCATAAAAATCATTTATATGATCATTTGGATCATCACTACCTTTAACAAATACACCGGTATTGTTAGTTAATTTTTCAGCACCATATTCTTTAGTGTTGAATTTATATCAATTGACGAAGAATATTGGATATGTCTTGACTTTTTTTTTGGTCTCATTGCAAGATGTTTCAGTCCTTCATCGACCACACAATTTCCCGGATCAAAACGTAGTTCAAAAACCAATTAGCGAATTCTTTACTCATATCGCCGCTTGGACATTGTGATTCGTAAACACTGCAGATATAAATTATATATTGCATTATAATAAATGTACACACACATTATTTTAAAAAAATATCCAAGCTTGTAATTAAATAATACCTAACGAATGGTGCAAATTCAACACAATTAAGAAGAATATATGTGTGTGCTACATGGTAATCCCTATCGTCTAACCATACTTCCACACATTTTCCAACAGGTCGGCTATGTTGCCTAAAAATAGATAACATTGCTTCAGAAGATTCTTGTTCAACGCCTTTATCATTACGTGTCACTTTCAAATATAATTTCACATGGTCACTGAAATAATGAGAGAAAAAGAATGAAGCTTCTTATTTGATATATGATTTGCAAATCGAACCTTCAACTTGTGCTTTTTGTCTAATTTTTTTCTTTAGATGATTTAAGTACCTATTAAAAATTATTTCAAATTAAAATTTACTTATATAGGTAATTAAACTAATATTTAACATACCCAATATAAATAATACCTCTCAAATGGATGCATCGATCCATATTGCACAGGACCTCGAAGACGTGCTTCAAATGGAAGATTAACAGGTAAATGCTCCATTACATTAAAGAAACCTGGAGAAAATATTTTATCCAGTTTGTAGAGCAGTATAGGAATTTCTTCCTCAAGTTTACATAGACGGTTAACTTTTAACATAGTGGAACAAAGTTCCTTACAAAACAAACTAAGTTCCGTTATAACAGTCCAAACTTTTACGGGCGATAGTTCTTTGAAAGCTACTGGTAACAAAGTTTCCATCATTATGTGACAATCATGGCTTTCCATCCCACTTAGTAACCATTCTTATAGTCGACACATCTACGAAGATTAGAAGAAATCCCATCGGGAAATTTTAATCCTTCCATCCATTTTAACAGAACTTTAACTTGGTTACTGTCTAGCTCATAGCATGCTTTGGGGTTTTTAGTGTCATTTGGCTTGATATGAAGCTCGAGACGATTACATACTGCTTGGATATCACATCTTGATTTCACATCGTCCTTAGTCTTCCCCTTAACATTCAAAACTGTAAAAAAACATTATCAAGCACGTTTTTCTCGTTGTGCATCACGTCAATATTATGACGAACTATGAGATATTTCCAATAAGGCAATTCTCAAAATATACTTTGTCTGCACCAATTATGAACCGTCTTTACTTTGAATTTCAATTTTCTCTCTGTTTTCATGTATCTTTGGATAATCCATTACAAGTTCATATATATCTTCGCTTGACCAAATCGTTGGTGGTCGCAAAGTCTCTTGTCTATTAGCTGTAAAGTTTATTCTATCTTTTCTAAAAGGATGATTAATATGAAGAAAACACCGATGACAATCAAACCATGATATTTTTTCCCATGCGTTAAAGAAAATGATCGTGTTTCTTCCATGCAATAAGGACAAGCTTGACGACCGCCTGTACTCCAACCGGAAAGCATTGCATATATAGGAAAATCGCTAATAGTCCATACCAAAGAAGCAAACATACGAAATTCTTTTTTTTTTGAAATGTCGTATGTTTCAACTCCTTCATACCACAATGTTTTCGACTCTTCAATCAACGGTTGTAAATAAACATCAATTCCTTGTGTCGGATCATCTGGGCCAAGGACGACAATAGTGAGAAACATATATGGCGTTTTCATACACATCCATGGAGGTAAATTGTAAGGTGTAACTATTATAGGCCAAGATGAATATTTAGAACCAAATTGAGAGAATGGTGAAAATCAATCCGTACATAAACCAAATCTAACATTACGGCTATTCGCTGCAAAAGCAGGATATGTCTTAACAAAATTCTTCCATGCTATTCCATCAGCTGGGTGTGTTAATGTATCTTCTTCCTGTGTTCTCACACTATGTCATCTCATATGATGCGCGGTTATACGGGATGCATATAACCGTTGAAGCCTAGGAGTTATAGGTAAGTAATGCATATGCTTTTAGGGACTTCATTTCCCTTCTTTTTTCTTGGTTTGTATCTTTCCTCGTTACATATTCTATAATTCCTCAGATTGGTGCCTTCTTCCCAAAACAACATGCAACCATTTAAACATGTATCTATTCTTTGATACGGCAAACCAAAAGAAGACATAAGTTTTTTCACTTCATAATGATTTTCGCATATCAAATTATCGGGTGGCATATGCAGTTTTGCAGTTTGTACAACAGTTGTAAATTCGGCTTCCGTGAAGTTGTATTTTGATTTCATCGCAATGCATTCTGCAGTTACTAATAATTGGGTACCGCTTGTGCAGCCATCCCAAAGAGGTTTTTTAGCAGCATCCAATAAATCTTTTTTTTTTGCTCCAACATTTGGTTCTTCTTCGACATTAACATCTTCATCATTAACTTCAAAAGTAGGGAACATCGATCGTGCTGCATCTTCAATCATATCTTCTTTGGGATTCGTCGTAACAATTTCATTACCGACCTCCTCCTCTGCATGTACAGGATTAGATGCTACATGTTCTCCATGACGATCTCACACAAGATAATTCGGCACGAAACCGTATTGGCACAAATGGACTTTAACCATATCCGGTATTAAATGTTTCAACAATTTGCACCTACTACATGGACAACGAATTTCTCTGTCGTTTCCATTATTACTTAAAGCGAATTCAATAAATACGTTTACACCATTATAAAAATGTTCCCTTATTGAGCCTCTCATTTCCTTTTGAGGATGATACATCCAGGTCCGATCAACAAGATAATCGACAATTTTTTCTATTTATAAAAATATGATAGGGATTAAAAAAGGTATTAATCATTTTAGGGATTGACATTTGATTTTTTAAATCATTTATTAATTAATATTCATTTATGCATTTTAGGGATTGACACAAATTATGAATAAAATATTAAATTTTTAGTTTATTGTTTTCTACTTTGATGGTTGGTCATCCTACTTCCCATTACAAACACTGTAGTAATTACATTTCGTAAATTATTTCATTTTAAACGATTCAACAAAATTTCGGCAGCACTTCCCCTTTGTTCCCTGTATCGTACACAAATGCATGTACATAGGGAACAAAAAGGAATTGCTGTCGAAATTTTGTAAACCATTTAAAATGAAATGATTTACAAAATGTAACTACTTTATTGTGTTTGTAACTTGTTCAACACAGGGAAAAATCCGAAAAATATTGTATTTGATGAATATAGATGTTTGTTCTATGACAAAAACGAATATCCATATAACGATCATATACAATACTTGTCAGACGGGGCCAAAAACTCTCTAAGGGATATTAATTATATACATAACGTATATTAGCATATATAATTCATTTATGCAGTGTAATGTTTTAATAATTATATAATATATTATTATTATTTTCCATTTTCTATAAAATCTTACATGTTTTCAATCATAACAAATTATGGATATAATATTATATTTCAAAAAAATAAAATTCATTATACACTCATGTATTTATTAATTTTATCGGATTCGACATCCAAGTAACTTGATTTGTTATATAAACTATCAACTAATAATTAATCTTCAATAGTAATATTTGAATTGACATTGACATTTTAGCACACTAATTAGCACTAAATCATATCACTAATTCGACACATAAACTAATTAACCTAAGTTTAGCCATAATTATATTTTAATTATCAGATTTACACACTTATAACCGTAATTAGCATATCACAATCAATCAACATACAATTGCAAACACTCAAGGGGGTAGTATCATCAAATACAACTACAAATTAACACTAATTTAACATATTAGGGTAAATTGGAGTTAGCAAAAAAATACCTTTTTTCGCTGAAATTGAAGTGCTGGAGGCCGGAGAGGAGAAGTTGGAGATGTTTCTAGTGGTGGCGGGGCAGTGGCGGCCGAATGGGAGAGAATTTGAGGGAAAAGGGAGGGTTTGGAGGAAGATTTGGGGGAAGGAGATAATGAAAATGGCTCTCAACCGACTCAGTTAATTCACGACGAGAGTCAGTTTGCGACGGCCGCCGATGGCAAACTTTCAACGGTTTGCGATGGTAAAAGTTCGGTTATTAAAGAATTGCCACGGTAAAACCACGCCGTTGGAAGCCGTCGGAAATTGTCGTTGGCGGCCGTCACTATCATCTGTCGCGATAAACAGTAATTCTAGTAGTGAATTAATTGAAATAAATCTTAATATATTAAATTGTACATAATTACGATTTAATGTATTAACAAAATAAAAGGATCAAGTGCATAAAGAAAAACAAAATATTAACTTGTCCACTTTTATCACGTTTCTCGATGCATATGATCCAACAAAACTACTAAACTTGCCAACACAGTTGAGTCAAAACTAATCTTCGATTGTCAATCATTATCGGTTAATGCGAAATACCACCAACGCTACATACACATACATATAAATACACACACATACATACATACATACATACATAGACACACACACATATACATACATACATATATATACACACAGATATATATATATATATATAATATTTCTTCTTTCATTTTTTTGTATAAGAAAAACCTAAACCAAAGTAATTTTTACAGATGCGTTATGTTCATTAGCACAATCATCTATGCGAAATTTGACTTCATTTCACAATTTTAACTTTTTCAAAATTATAAATCAATATGGGTCATTGAAAATATTTACTTTAACCGTCGATTTAAAATATAATTTTGAAAGGGTTAATAGTAATGAAATTATCTCAAATTTCACACAGATGGATTTTTTTAAGAAGAGTAATCTATACTATATTATTATTACTGAGTTAGATTTCAAGGGCGCACAAGCCTTCTGAGTATTTCGTGAAATGAACAGTCACGACTCCCTTCCTTTTCTTTCGTAACATCTCTTCTGACATCATTTCAATTCTTCTTCCTCTGTACAATCAACCATCTTCTAAATAAAAATACATAAGACCTTCTTTTGATGGTGAAGAAAATATTCCACGATCAAAAAAAATTCTACCGTTTTGGAGGGCATCCTCGAAGTCTTCTAACCCCTTATTCGCATCGCCTTGCTAGGTTTTCCCATATAGGAAAATCTACACCATCACGATCAAAAGTTTTTCCTAATTTATTGCATCCACTCTTTCCACTAACTATTCATCAAAATAGACGAAAATGGTGACAACATAGTCGGATCGGAAGAAGTAATCAACATGAAGAACTTTGCATAGAGGTTAGTCTAATTCTTCTTTTATACTTCGAAATTGTAATTCGTTTTATCCCTGATTAATCAATTTCTATGTTTCTTCTAACTTTCAGATTTAAATTTTAAATTTTGTTTATGATTTGAGGCTTTAAGGAGAAGTCATTGATTTATTCATCAAAATAGACGAAAATGGTGACAACGTAGTCGGATCGGAAGTAGTACTCAACACGAAGAACTTTGCATAGAGGTTGGCCTAATTCTCCTTCTATACTTTGAAACCCTAATTCATTTTATACCTGATCAATCAACTTCTATGTTTCTTCTAACTTTCGGATTGAAATTTTAAATTTTGTTTATGATTTGAGGCTTTAAGGAGAAGTCATTGATTTTTTCCATGGATATCTTTAACAATCATTGGTTAGATGGGTACAACCTAATTATTTTTATATTTTATATTTTTACTCCTAGGTGAGAAAAACTATCAGAATGAATTAACCAAGGAAAACAAAAAAAAGCTGACATTTAGTGAGCAAGACCAATATACAAGAATTTGGGTGGAGATTCCTCACAAGTTAAAAAAATTGGTGTATAGAAACAAACATTTAGAAATAATAATAGAAACTGTAATTCAAAAAGTTAAAATCTTATTATCTATATATCTTAGGGTGAGCCAAGGTATTCTACATAGTGAATTTTTGCATAATTCAACTTTGTTATGTGATGTTCTCATATCATCTATATATCTTATAGGTTACCTTAGTTATGATTTTGAGCTAATGTGTATTCATGCTTAAACGGGCAGTTCATGTCATATCACTATATTATGTATGAACGGATTTATTTAACAATATTTCTCTCCATTAGTATGTTAGAACAAATTGATATAGCTGTTTGATAGTTCATTTCACTATATTTTTTCAATTCTGGTACTTGTGTGCGGTGTACATTTTTTGATCAGGAGTACTAAGTGGAAGACCATAACTCTACATGCCATCTTTTTTGGTAGGTACAAAATTATTTTTTTGTGTGCATATATGTAGACTAGGATTTTAGTTCCTCGTATAATTTGATTTATACCAAAATATATAACTGTGTTGTACACATGTTCTACAGTTGCAAGGTATCTACAGTGATGGGTGTGTTTGAGCATACATTCTTTGCAATATCGTTTATGTGGGGATACTATAAAGGTACATTATTATCAATACGATGATTATGAAATAGATAATTAGATGTTGTAAAAATAAACATATAACTTTGATCCAATTATATAATAAAAGTATTGTAACCTTCGTCTTAAATATAGTGAATAGTGTCTTGGTCACCAAAAATATCTGATATCTTAATGCTAATTCATTAAAAAAAATATCATTGATGCTCTATTTTCTTTACATATGTTCACGATTTGAAGTAATTTTGTTTTAAGTTGTAGCTAATATTGTGGTTGAAGGAGCAATTGATAACCTAAAGGTTCAAAAATTAATATAAAGGTTTATTTGTTTTAAATGACAACAAATTCCCTTACCACTTCCAAACATCAAATGGCAATAAAGGTATAAATCTTCAATTTTACATTGTGATTTTGTTGCTCCCTTATTATTACCTTTAATTACATATTTGGGCTACAAAATGTGAGTTTGGATATATACCTATTTTAAGAAGATTTATTTGGATTTACACTGGTTTAATGGATGTTTTGAATAGCTTTAATTGGCTTATGCATAAGGTTTAATATTGTATTTAATCAATCGTTGCTTACCTTCAATGAAGCTGTTCGTAAAGGGTTTAATTTCGTAATGTTGTATTTCTATTCAAGCATTTTTTCAAAATGCCTTACCTTCAAATATGTAATGTTGGGACGATTTAACTTTTTTATTAACAGTTTGACAGAAATCCTATCAGATATTCTTAAACACACAAATATGTCACATAGCATATGAATACATTAAACTAACATAATTTTCAATGAATCTACTGTAATATGGGCTCAAAATCATCAACTGTTTTTTTACAACGTTATACTCTTTATAAGTGTATTTGACATAATTTTTAGTAATTTTATGAATTAAGTTGCCAATAAATTGGTACATCAATATTAACCTTAGTTATACTTCTACCATCAAATAAGAACAGTAGAAATTAGCAATATTTTTCATTAGCGTCCAAGAATGGGATCAGGAAGTTTTAGGTAGCGTTTGGTTTAAAAACGAATTTTGGGTTTTCTGTTTTTTATTATGTATATCAACCATGAGAAGAATGAAGTGATGACAGAAGTGATGGAAGGAAGATGGAGGGATGACATAGTGGATGAAAGGACGATGGAAGAATGGATTATTTCTCGTGTTTCTACTATTTTCCAAAACACGAAAAATAAGAAAAAGTTGTTTTCTATTTTGTATCTTAATTTCGTTTTCTAAATTGATCGTTTTCGACATTATACATGCGTCTTGCGCTATTTTGTATGGACGAAAACCCAAAACTAAAATGTCAAACCAAACACTGTCTTATTTTCTGAGATATAATTTTCATATTTACCATAAGTTTGGTTGTATTTATTCTCTAAGTATTTGTATCTGTATTATTACATGCATTCATTATAAATTTATACACTTCATATTTGTGTAATTAATTTGAAAAAACTCAGGATGTATATGTGACATGTAAGTATTCACAAGGAGAAGGATACAGCAGTGCTGCTTATAGCAAATATTATGTTAATAATTAACTTAATTTCCGAACCCATAGTGTTATAAATGAACAATATTATTTCCAATCCTTGACAATCATTTATGTGTTTAATTTAGAGTACCAAACTATTAGTTACACAAGGAACAACTTTCATCTGGGTTAAAGGCTGGAGGATCAAATAATAAACACGAAAGTAAAAAAACGGTGTTGAACATTTTAGAAAGTTATAACCCATTTTAATATATATCTACATGATGTAAACCATGAGTATAGCAAATTTCACTTTCAAGGCAGCATGTCCACAACACAAAAACATCCTATCGATTACTTTTTACCGATCCCTCATTAATTTATAACAAGAAGTACTACTTTAGAATTGATAAATAAATAGTTGTAGGTGCACAAAGGAAATCAATTATGTTGCTTCAGGTAAATTAGTACATAATTGTGTTGACTTCACTTTATACTTACATGAATTTATGTTAAGTATTGCATGCTTGGTTTTTTTATAACATCTCTTCTTTTAAAGAAAAAGACTAGAAATATCAGTTAGTGTTTCTATTAATACCGAATTATTGAAAAGAGCAACAAAAATTTTAGTGGTTGAAATAGCAATGGCGTAGAGTCATCGGTTTGGTCATCATTTCCAAAGTGTAAGCAATTAGATTTTTCATATTAACTTTTCTTCATTTTTAACCGCCTTCTTCAATTTCTTTAATTTATTTTTCTAAATATTTTATTTGAACTCTTCTTATATAATATTATGCACTGTCTATGATCTTCCAGTAAGTCCAAAAGTAATCTCTTATGTAGATAAGTAGTTTTACAGGTCATAGTTAAGCAGTAGCAACATCATAAGTCGTTTTTCACAAGAAGCGTAGTGCACTCATTTATTAGTTATGAGAATGTTTGAAATATCACTAAAAAAAGATACCAAAAAAGCATACATTCTCTTTACAAAAATATTATTAATGCTCAAGGGAAATTTTGTTTTATGATGTCCTTGTAATGTGACAATCAATGACTAATGCAATCCAATCTTTAGAGCCGATGCTTAAGATTAAGACAAATTTGAATCTTAAGAGATTTTTAAGTGGTTTTTTTACTGCAAAATTGTGTTCAAGTGGCTCATCTTTTGTTCTTACATTTTTTAGATAAAGAAGGATATGGAAACTAATTCACCAATAAAGTTTGACAACGCGGTATTTATGTTGAGGGACAAAGAGATGCTGACATGGAATGAGAAGTTGAGGAGCAAGAAGAAGAAGAAGAAATGGGAAGTGAAGGAGAAGTAGAAGATTAAGAACATGTGGATCTTGATGCTGAGAGACTTCACAGTTCAATAGAAAAAGAAGCTAATAATAACTTGTGGAGAGTGGAAATAAAAATAAGGAAAGTCAAGATAAGTTAAAGTCTACAAGTGGAGTACATTTTATTTGATGTTTAACGTGTAGCCCTTTTAGCTTAATGGCCTTAACTTCCATTATCACCGAGAAGTACATATCAACGTTCCATGATTAGTTTATATTTGCATTCCTGAAAACCAAATAATGCTATTATAAGTTGTATGTTATTTTAAATGAATGAACCTTTAATTTCTATTATATATTGCTCTCCATTTTGGTCAACATTCCATTATGTTTTTCATATTTGTAGGTATGGGCTGTGTAGTTAATGCCCCGCTATTACCCCGCTATAACCCCGCTATATCTCATAGCGGATTTCTACCGCTATGATATTTCCATATAGCCCCAAAATATAGCCTTTCCGCTTTAAGCCCCGCTATTTCCGATATATCCCGTTATTCCCGCTATATTCCGCTATTTCCGCTATATCTTCTTTAATAAAATGAATTGAAAAATTGCATTTATACATTATAAAAATTAATAAACTAATTTATTTGATTTAATTTTTAATATATTTTCAGAAATGAAAATACTCTAATATTCTACTAAATTCAATTATGTTATATAACAGTTTTACGTTTATTTAAAGTATATTCGCACATGTTTTTATTTAAAATTATTTATGTATTAATTATAATTCAATTGAATGATAATTTTTCATTTAATTACCATTTATATATTTGTAAAAACATTAAGTATGAGTTTTATATGCTATTTTAGAGCCATCTGTTATATCCCGCTATATCATCGCTGTATCCCCACTATGACTTTTTGCACCTCCACCGCTTTGAATCTGCCGAGCGCTTTAACTACACAGGGTATGGGTGAGTGATTATTGTTTTATGTGAGGTTATCTTATACTATACACACACACATCATGAATGTTCAAAAACTATATTATAATGCAACAACATGTGCGAATAATTATCTAAGATGTAATTTAACAAATATATCTTCATAATATGAGGATATATTGAAATTATCATATATATAAACTAGATATATGGAGAGTTATTAATATACAGACCGAATCCCTGATCCATACACTAAATATATCTGAGTGCTTTAGCAATAAACTTGGGAGAATAATTATGAAAAAATATATATATTTATCACTTTATTCTTTTTTTATCATGCTACTGTAATAAAGGCAGACGTCTATTGGTTCAGACTATATATTTGCTAGAACATCTATGATGGATATATTTATTAATATTTTAATTTAGTAAACCCAGTTTTTTGTCAATAGTTATCATGTATATTGACGGTATCATATACCGATTGTTCTGTCTATGTTATAAAAGCAGTTAAAAAACAAGGTTAACACAACCAAATATATATATCACGTTTTCTATGTTGCATTAAAATATGATTCAATTTAATGAACGATATACTATGTAGTGGAAACATTATTTTATGATACGCCTTTAGTCCTATTTTACAGGAGCCATGCTTTTTACTGCTTTCGTATTTCACCATAGTGCATCTGCTGCTTTTTTAATTACTACTAACGAGTCCACTTTGTCCTTTTAACTTTTTCGCCTCCATATATGTTTGAGAGTGTTGGAATTCCTAATACTAAATTGAATGAAAATAACATAGTCCCATATCGCCAAAATTGCAAAACTATTCTAGTATATTAACAGCTTTGCAATGAAGGGGTTGGGGCCTTGAGGCACCCAAATGTTTGCTTCATTGTGAGGAGGGAGATCATGCATCACCAACACACGCGCGCGCGCCACCGCCGTCCGTCCGATCGAACCGAACCGGGCCGGGCTCGGGTTCGGGTTCAGGTTTGGGTCTAATATGATCCTATTTTTACTGCAAAACTGGGCTGGGTTTTTAGACAGTTACAGGCTATACGAACAGGTGCGGATCTGTTCGGAAGCGGACGCGGATTGACTGAAGAGGCGCGGGAGAACCGAAACCGATGCGAGTAGCAGGCGGGTGCGACCCGACTGAAGATGTAGGTGTGATGCGAGTAGCAGGCGGGTGTGACCCGTTAATAAACAGTAGCAGTTAAAAGGGAAATGGGTGCGACCCGTCAAGCGGACACGACTGTTTGAAGGGATGTGGATGAAACTATAAATAGGAGAGAATATTGATCATATTCTCATTCCATTTTCAATTCTGTTTCTTATGCCTCTTCTTCTCTACTGCTCTATATAATATATCACAGAGTTGACATACTCATTACAATCTCGTGCAGATTACGTCTGTTGTATCTTGGGAGAATTTGAATAAAAATTCTTAAGGAAATTGTTTCGACAAGCCTCAGATAGAATTTCCTTAGTTAACCAGCCAGTCAGAGATGGCAACAGTAGAGCTCTCAACAAAGGCTACTACACACAACAGGCCCGATCCTTTTAAAGGAGATGGTGATGACTTTCTAACATGGTAGAATCAAATGTTGTTTTATCTCACCACACTCAGTCTGCAACCGTATCTCGACGAGGAGGAACCGATTCCTGCACCAGGCAAGGAATCAGATGTTGATACATGGAAGCATTCTGATTTTATATACAGAAACTATATTCTGAATTATCTCGACAAGGTGCTATACAAAGTATATCAACCTCTAAAGATAGCAAAAGCACTCTGGAATGCACTTGCCACGAAGTACAAGACGTAGAATATCAGTCTTAAGAAATTCATTGACAAATTCATGGACTACAAGATGGTTGACTCCAAACCGGTGACTGCTCAACTACATGAACTACAAATCATCATTCATGAACTCGAAGCGGAAGGTCATAAGGTTGGAGAATCGTTTTTGGTTGAAGCCATCACGGGAAAACTACCGCCGTCATGGAGAGACTACCGCAACTATCTAAAGCATAAAAAGAAAGAGATTTCTTTGTAGGACCTCATCGTACGATTAAAGATTGAGGCATATAACCGCGGAATTACCAAACAAAGCGAGGAGGCGTTGGTAACAGAAGGGTCGAAGAACAAGAATAAAGGCCACTTCAACAAAAAGAAGAACTTCTCAAAGAAGAGGAAAGCTCCTGAAAACAAACCCAAAGATAATAAAACCAAGAAGTTTAATGGCGAATGTTGGGTTTGTGGCAAAATGGGACATACCGCTAGAGATTGCAGACATAAGAAGGAACGCAACTCAGAGGCAAATATAGTTGACAACATGGAAGTGGACGAGTCCAACTTTTCAGCAGTTATATCTGAATGCAATTTGGTTCGGAATCCTAACCAATGGTGGGTGGACACAGGAGCTACTCGTCATGTCTGCTCTGATAAATCCATGTTTTCTACATATCAGAAATTCGATCAGAAAGAAAAACTCTACATGGGTAATTCTGCTGTTTCCATGATCGAAGGCAGTGGCACAGTAATCCTCAAGTTTACTTTTGGAAAAACTGTCAAGTTGAATGACGTGCTCCACATTCCAGACATACGCAAGAATCTGATCTCTGGCTCAGTACTATCAAAGAAAGGATTCAAAATGGTGTTCGAGTCAGACAAGATGGTTCTATCCAAAGCTGGAATGTATATCGGTAGGGGATATTTATGTGATGGCCTATTTAAGGCAAATGTAGCCATTATCGGCAATAAAACTATGTATTCTGATTGTGTTATTAATAAAATTGAAGTTTCTTACTTGCTTGAGCATGAAATTTTACTATGGCATGATAGATTGGGACACATAAATTTTCGAAAAATGAAAACATTATCAAACTTGGGATTAATTTCGAAATTCCAAGTAGATAAGAACTACAAATGTGAGACATGTGTAGAAGCAAAAATGGTTAAAAAAAACCATTTCAATATGTTGATAGAAGCACCGAACTACTAGGTTTGGTTCATACAGATTTATGTGATTTTAAATCGTTACCTACAAGAGGTGGGAAAAAGTACTTTATCACGTTTATTGACGATTATACGCGATATTTCTATGTCTATCTTTTGAATAGTAAAGATAAAGCAATTACATCATTTATAAAGTACAAGGCTGAGGTAGAAAATCGGTTAAATAAAAAGATCAAGATATTGAGATCTGATCGAGGTGGAGAATATGAATCACCATTTGAACAGTTCTGTGTCGAAAATGGTATAATTCATCAAACAACAGCTCCATATTCACCACAACAAAATGGTGTAGCCGAGAGGAAGAACAGAACGTTAAAAGACATGATTAATGCCATGCTTTTAACCTCTGGTCTACCGACGAACTTGTGGGGGGAAGCCTTAAATATGTCTAATCGCATATTAAACAAAGTCCCTCACAATAAAACAGGAACAATTCCATATGAGTTATGGAAAGGACACAAACCAAGTTTTAAATACCTCAAAGTGTGGGGATGCTTGGCAAAAGTTCCAGTTCCGCCTCCCAAGAAAGTCAAACTTGGACCAAAAACAGTAGATTGTTACTATCTAGGGCCAGCCCAAAATAGTAGTGCCTATAGATTTTTGGTATTCAAGTCTGATATAGCTGATGTTCATGTAAATACAATCATGGAATCAAGAGATGCCTCGTTCTTTGAAGATGTGTTCCCACATAAAAGAAACAATGGAAACCTTGTCCCAAAGAGGACAAGAGATAACAGAGATGAGGCATATGAAGATGAAACTCATCAGCACAAAGATGAAGTTGAACCAAGAAGAAGCGTAAGGGCAAGAACTTCCAAGACATTGGTTCGGATTTTTTAACTTATATGTTAGAACACGAACCTCAAACGTACAAGGAAGCAATGTCATCTTCTGAATCTTCATGTTGGAAAGAAGCAATCCAAAGTGAGATTGATTCAATTCTAAGTAATAAAACTTGGGAAATAGTTGATATTCCACCTGGAATAAAACCAATTGGCTGCAAATGGATTTTTAAGAAGAAAATAAAACCAGATGGCTCTATTGATAAATATAAAGCTAGATTAGTAGCCAAAGGATATCGTTAAAAAGAAGGTGTAGATTTCTTTGATACCTATTACACGAATAACCTCTATAAGAATGTTAATAGCAATTACATCCGTATATAATCTAGAGATTCATCAGATGGATGTAAAAACAACATTCTTAAATGGAGATCTCGATGAGGTGATTTACATGGAGCAACCTGAGGGTTTTATTTCCAAAGGAAATGAAAACAAAGTATGTCGGTTAGTAAAATCACTATACGGACTCAAACAAGCTCCAAAACAATGGCACGAAAAATTCGATAGTGTCATGATGAAAAATGGTTTTCGTATAAATGAATGTGATAAATGTGTTTATTACAAACAAGTTGGACAATCATACGTTATGATTTGTTTATATGTAGATGATATGCTAATCTTTGGTCCTAACACTAAAGTAATAGAGACCATAAAGAAGATGTTAATCAACAATTTCGATATGAAAGACTTAGGAGTTGCAGACGTTATTTTGGGAATCAAAATAATAAGAACACCTATTGGAATTGAATTATCTCAGTCACACTATGTAGACAAAGTGATTGAAAAATTCCAAGACTATGGAATTAAAGGAGTGAGAACACCTTTTAATCCATCAAAAGTACTGCATAAAAACACTAATGAGAGTGTAATGCAACTGGAATACTCTCGTGTAATAGGATGCTTAATGTACCTCATGAATTGCACTAGACCAGATATCGCTTACGCGGTAAGTCGACTAAGCATATATACAAGTAATCCAGGGAAGGAACACTGGAAAACACTAATGAGAGTGTTGGGATATTTAAAGAATACCACTAATTTTTCTTTACATTATGGAAAATATCCTGCGAATCAGAAGGATATAGTGATGCAAACTGGATTGCAGATTCAGAGGAATCAAAATCCATAAGTGGTTATGTCTTTACCCTTGCAGGAGCAGCAGTGTCATGGAAATCTACTAAACAAACATGCATAGCTCGATCCACTATGGAATCTGAGTTTATCGCATTAGATAAAGCAGGCGAAGAAGCAGAATGGCTTCGTCAATTCTTAGAAGATATTTCATTTTGGCCCAAACTTGTAACGGCCATATGTATTCACTGCAATAATCAAGCAGCGCTAAGTAGAGCGAAAAACTTTGTGTATAATAGCAAATCACGACACATTCGTCGTCGCCATAACACAGTTAGACAGTTACTCTCTAATGGAACTATTTCCATTGATTATGTGAGAGCAAATGATAACCTAGCGGATCCATTTACTAAAGGTTTATCAAGAGAAAAATTGACTGCGCATCGAGGGGAATGGGTTTAAAAGCCTAAACCAACAAGAGTTACCTTATACGAAAACCTATCCTAGCAACTGGAGATCCCACAGACTAGGATCAATAGGCAAACCAGTTATGAGTAACTCAAGAAGCAATGCATTTGTTTGGACTTAGTCCTACTCCATTCCTATGGTGCAAAATATAATGCATGCCTACAGAAGTAGTTAAAGGTTAAAACTATGTTTTTTAATGATGATCATATCTTGGAAATAACAAGTGGAGTATATGTAGGATACTCTTAATGGTTACGATCACCTATGTTAGTGTGAGCTGGGTCGGCTCTATGAGAATATTAAAAGCTTAAATTCTCTATAACACTCACAGAACCAAAATGTGCTCAGGACCAAAATGAACACAACTAAGAGATTGGATGAGAAGGGAATCAATGCTTCGTAAAGCTTATTGTTTGGATATACAATAAAGGACGACGGTTCAAGATGAAATAATTTACCGATTAGCCAAGTAGATCCGATAAGTTTTAACTAGGGAAAGTTCAAAGTGAAATATCTACTTATCAACGATAAAGCATTATTCCATATGTACTCTGTGATATTTCGTTTTGTGTGGGGGACATGTATATTATCATTCATGTGGGGGATTGTTGGAATTCCTAATACTAAATTGAATGAAAATAACATAGTCCCACATCGTCAAAATTGCAAAACTATTCAAGTATATTAATAGCTTTGCAATGAAGGGGTTGGGGCATTGGGGCACCCAAATGTTTGCTTCGTTGTGAGGAGGGAGATCATGCATCACCACAACACATGCACGCGCGCCGCCGCCGTCCGTCCGACCGAACCGGGCCGGGCTCGGGTTTGAGTTTGGGTCTAATATGATCCTATTTTTACTGCAAAACTGGGCTGGGTTTTTAGACAGTTACAGGCTATGCGAACAGGTGCGGATCTGTTCGGAAGCGGACGCGGATTGACTGAAGAGGCGCGGGCGAACCGATGCGAGTAGCAGGCGGGTGCGACCCGACTGAAGATGCGAACAGATGCAGGTGCGACGCGAGCGGATGCGACCCGACTGAAGATGCGAACAGATGCAGGTGCGACGCGAGCGGATGCGAGTAACAGGCGGGTGCGACCCGTTAATAAACAGTAGCAGTTAAAAGGGCAACGGGTGCGACCCGTCAAGCGGACGCGACTGTTTGAAGGGATGCAGACGAAATTATAAATAGAAGAGAATACTGATCACATTCTCATTCCATTTTCAATTCTGTTTCTTCTGCCTCTTCTTCTCTACCGCTCTATACAATAAATCACAGAGTTGACATACTCATTACAATCTCGTGCAGATTACGTCTGTTGTATCTTGGGAGAATTTGAATAAAAATTCTTAAGGAAATTGTTTCGACAAGTCTCAGGCGAAATTTCCTTAGTTAACCAGTCAGGTTCTAGTCTATTTATTTGTATATTCTTATACATCATTCTTTTATCTCTCCGGTTTCTACGTTGTGCTATTTTTACGATAGTATAACATTGTTGTTGTAATTTAACTACGACATACCTATTGTTTAAATTAGCTTTCCAGAGTAGTGGAAATCTAATTGATAAACTTGTGAGACGAATTTATAATTGATTATTCTCTGTTTTGGTATACTAGACGTATAACAGAGAGCATTCGATCATACTACTACATTTGCTTAATAATGATTGTCTACTAATTTTAATACTTAGATTTTATATTGTAATAATGTTTTTAATTTTTTCTTGTAAATAGTATATTATGATTATTTTTCAAAATAATTCAGTTTTTTAACTACAACAAATATGTTTTTGTCATATCCGTGTGCAAAGCACGGATTCGCATTAGTACTTTATTTAAGCAAGCTCTAATTCTTATGTTTCAAAGGTTCGAAACTCATATCTCTAAAATCTCAAAGTATAGTGCAATACCACTTGACATTTGAACTATATTAACACTTTAATGAACATAACATATTTATAAAATTTCACTTTAATATGCAATCTTTTAACACAAAACGAAAAGAAAAGTCGAGGACCATTAACTCATTTATTAAATGGTACGTCACTATACGTCGAACTCAAAAATGTTATGAATTCAAACCACAGGATATTAAAATTAATAATTAACGTAAATAAAGTATAACCTATAGTTTTGGAAGACAAAAGTAAAATATTTTATAGGGATAAGGAAGGTGTGTACTATCCATGAAAGGGAGAGCTACGATGGGAATGAAAAAAAAGAGACGCAAGTGTCAAAAGAGTAGAAAGGGGGGGAGGGTTTGGCAATGGAGGTACGGATGGGAGGAGACAGGATTGTCAGACTTATTGGACACTTGATTACGATTCCTCCTACTCTCTCTCTACCCCTTTCAGCCCCCACGCTTTCCTTTATGCACGAGCCCGCATGAAAATAACGTATGCGGATGCAGCTTGAGCCGTCGGATGCTTCGGACTAAGGAATCTGAAGGATTCGTGTCTTCTGTCGGTGGGTGGAAAGGAGAGACTTTTCAAGGGCAAGCAACAGGCTAATTGCGTCGGGAGCGATGGGTCTTAAAATCGGTGGGCCCCCCATGAAACAGATATTTCAACACTTATTGCACCGGCGTGCGTCACGTGTTCCCCTTCCATTGTGCCTGTACGCCACCGGTTCAACTATGAATTTTTTTTTTTTTTTACTTCTCCAATGAATGGCGGCAACGATTGCCATTGATTTATAACGTCCGCAAAACATGAGCTCTATTGTTATACCGTATACGTGGATTCATGTTTTAACAATAATAATAATAACAACAAGGAATGACTACATGTATGTTTAACGACTATTGGAAAGGAGGTTGGTTCTAGAGCAACCCTCAACTGTATTACCGTTAACGGTCATCCAAACGGTTAATGATTTTTGATAGTGGCAATCAACAACATCAACCGTACATAATTTCCGTATATTACTTCACAAAACACTACGCTAATTTAAGCCGGAGAAATAACCACATTTGCTTTTCTGGACTAATAACATGTTCACCTAAGTTTGTTTGACCAAACGATAAAGTTACCCATGAAAGTTTCAAATTTAAAATACAACGATTTATCGTTACAAATCATCTTTAATAGTAGTTGTAATAACTTTGGTGTCCCACTTTTTTGGTGTCAACATAAACTACGAAAAATATTCCTCTCTTGATGTTAGCAATCTTAATATTCCTTAAAAGTAGGATTTTAAAGTCAAACTTATTTCAAATTCATAATTGCAGGAAAATAGACACAGTGAAGAAGGTGTAAAAAAATTTAGTCTCAAGTACAACAAATTTGGTTTCTGGTGTGAAGAACACTTTTTAGTGTAAACAGAAAATGATAGTTACAACTATCATTCTATGATTTACACTAAAAAGTCTCTTTCAATCTAAAAAACAAATTTCTTGTCCTTGAAACTAAATTTTTCTTCAACTTTTTCCCTGAGTCTATAAACATGACTAAATATTTATGTAAATTATTTTCTATTGAATGTGTTAATCATATATTATTTGTAGAAGAACAATTAACACGCGAACGCGAAACGCGTGTCATTATCACGTGCGAAGCACATGCTGTAACGCTCGTAGATATAAACGATTAAAACAATTGGTAAACATCAACGGGATTACGTCTAACGTAACGGAGATTACCGTTGTAGCACTTGTAGCTTTTATCCTTCGAGGATGAATTGATTATTAAAAATAGTTTTTTTTTTCTTTTTTCCCAAATAGTGCCTATTTTACAAATACAATGCATATATTTATTTATGCTTTAAATTTTATATTGTTCTTGATTGATGCAAACCGTTCGTTCAACATGTTGCATTTTCCTACCTTCAACATAAGTTTCTAAGAAACAAATGTGTGGAAAATGTTTCTTATTATTAAACACAGATTTGCTTATAACTTCAAGTATGTTCAATGTAAAAAGAAGCGCGTCGAATGCCTTTCCTTATAAATTCTATTCTGTTATTAATTCCCTTCGTCTTAACCAACTTCCCCTCTATGGCGAAAGAGATTAGTTAAAATGAAACAGTAAACAAAGATGTTGATTATGAACATAATTAATTCTATTGACAATATTAATCATATCAAAGCCATTGTTGAATTTATCATGATTCAATTATATTTCAATCGAATTCCTAAGAAAATCTCAAACTCCACATCGTATCTCTTTTTATTAGGACCAAATGTGGGTGTACAATATCTTGAATGAGCATTAAAACCGATGTTAACATATTCTTCAAATGAAGAGTCGTTGTTGTATACGACTTTATCATGTATTCTCTAATAAGCATGACTTACCTTCCTCCTCAATTTATCAAAATTCCAGAATCAATTAGAATATATATTTATGTACAATATCCATGCTTACCGCGATGAGTGAAAATGCAATAGTTTTATAGTCAAATAAGGATGTTTTTTTCCAAAATGCGTTCACGAAAAACCTGTCAATGTTACCGACAGAAAAATGCATTTTAAAAGGCACATATTTGCAGTTAAAACTGCAAATATTTGCATTTTACACTAAATATTTGTAGTTTTAACAGTATATTTTTGTAAAAAAAAAATTTTTAGTTTATATCGCAAGGATACGCATTCTACAGTTTAAATATCTGCATCCCACACTTCATATATTTATTATACAAATATATGCATTTTAAACTACACGTATATGCATTTTAAATTGTAAATGTTTATAGTTTTAACAGTAAATATATGCAGTTTATAGTTATATTTTCACTAAAAACCTCAACATCCAATGTTTCGTGAAATTTGCTTTTAAAATGGATTTTTGTATTAAGTTTGAAAATAATAGACGGAATCCAATTTTCACAATAAACGTCTATGTGCGTAGGTTACGTAACGACGGAAGATATTATAAATTCATGGGGTTTAATACCGTTCCAAGATGAAATTAGGTATGACCTTCTTTCTTGATTCTTCTTTCAAAATGTTATGGAAGCTACGAAAAAAGCGCACATTTCAGCTAGAGTTAAAAGAGATCAAAAAGCAGTTTTTCTAAACTGAATTTTTTTAGTCTACAGAGAATGTTCTAGCTATTGCTAATTTCGAATTAACTTTTTCGTTTTGTATGATTGGTGGATAAAGTACCGGTCCTGATACTAGTTTGCTAGACATTGTTGTTGAAGAAGATTCGACCTCCCATGAAAGAGGAAAGAAATTCTGATTACAATCTTTGAAATTATTAGGGCTTTTACGGTAACGGTCATTTACCAGTCAATCGGTTATCATTTTAAAGTAAAGTCGGTATACCACCATAATCGGTATGGTAACGGTAAATTTACCATTTTTTAGGATAAAAATCGGTAATATTTTTTCAAAACAAGCGGTAGCGGTAATTTATCAGTCCATTCATAATACATTGATATTCGTGTAAGATGTTGTATCAAGGGCATTTAAAAGCAAGAAAATAGTTCAAGTTATTTCAGTAATTTAACTCAAATGATAATTAATACACTTCTTTCCTATGTCCTTTATTAAGTGACCCAATGAGATATATAATGAAGCATCATTCAGTATAAAAATATACCAACTTATTATTTTTCTAGACAAACGGTAATTTACCATTACCAGTGTAACAGTTACCAGTTTATCGATATACCAGTCATCGATATACCAGCCAATCGGTAACAGTAACGGTAAACAATTTTAGTTTATCAGTAAAACCGGTACGGTAACGGTATTTACAAAATGGTAATGGTAATCATTACCATAACAGCCCTAGAAATGATTATCCTCCTCCTTAACGCATTAAACGATACCACATTACACATTTTCATCATACTACGAGTAAACCAAAAATTGAAAATGAAATATTAAGCCAATATTTGATTTGTCATTTTTAGTTTTGTACTTTTGTCCAAATAAAAATGCGTATGAATTTTCTGAAAAACAATTAATTTGAAAAATGAAGCTAACATACAAAATAGAAAACAATTTTTGTTTTTGTTTTGAGAAATAACAAAATTACGGAAATGATCCATCCATCCTCCATCTCTCTGTCGTCCCTCCATCTCTCCTTCATCATTATCGTCATGATGACTTAGAATTTTAAATATTCTCCTATGATCTTTTCATATTTTGTAATGAATTTTGAAAACTGAAAACTCAAAACGAAACCAAACGGACTCTAAAACTTTTACCATTTTGAAAAATTATATTCAACATATTACGAGATATGTCAAATAACCATATTTTATAATCGAGGCACGTACTCTTCATATTTAATAAAGAAATTCTTCATTGGAGATCAATTTTAATTGGTTAGCTGTTGTGATAAAAAACCACGATTTATTTTACCACAAGCACATGGTGTCGGTTGTAATATTTGTGCGAGTACAGATCGAATCCATACGAAGTTTATTAGTTATTAATGTTTTTCAAATTTTAGGCGAGTTAGAAGAAATTGGGATATTGAAATTTGATTAATTTAGACTAGGAGATTACCTTTTTATATAACATGATTGATACTTTATTCAAGCAAGGCACTATTTTTTAATATTTCAGGGTTCGAACTCATGACCTTTAGAACCTATGTCTAAAGCGCAACACCCTTAACCACTTGAGATAGAGGTCTTTGGCAGACTAAGGAATTACTAAAATTGAAGAAAAACAAAATTGCAAAGAAATAATGAAAATAAATAATTGAAAATTCGATGAAATAAAATTGCAAAGAAACAAAAAAAGGAATTTGAGCAAAGATGATTAACTGACCGATTAACAGAAGATCAACTAATACTTAGGAAATCTATTGGCCTCTTGACAATCCAATAGATCCCAAACAAAACCGTAATAAAAAGCAGAAATGGAATAAAATGAAATGTAACAAAGGACCGATCAAAAATAAAATAAAAGATTTTATTAATAAAATAAAATTTTGATTAAATGAAAATAAACCAAAGAGAAATAAGGAAAACCTAACTTGATGCCCAAATGACATCCCAAAAGAAAACCTAAAATAACTGCCTAAATGCCAAGATGTCTTTATTGTTGCTAGGTGGAGGTATTTATAGAGCTCTTTGCATTTCGATTTAGACTTTGTAAAAATGAGAATTTTCTTGAAGCTTCTTGATTTTGTATGTTTCATAGTGTTATAGAAATTTCTTTCTTCAATATATTCTGAAAGCTTCTTGATTTGGTACGTCCTTCTAGAAGGCTAAAGAATGTGTCTGGTTTCAAAAGTATGTGCCAAGCGGGATTCAAACCAATTACCACCTATAATGAATGCACATATTCAAAACCAGTAGAGCTACAACATCTATTGTGTATGTATATGGGTCTAACTCTTTTGAGCCAATTCTTCAATTATTTCTTCACTCTTTAGGAATCAAGAACCTGTAATAAATACAACAAAAAATACAAAGGAATTTTGCCTTATGAATATTAAAATGTGTAAATAAGTAGCTTAAAATATACATAATTTGATGTCCACCAAATACTCGTACACTAGAACTTTTATTCTTCATCGAATAAAATCTAACTGAATTTATTAGCCACACATACATTGGGAAACACGATTGCATTTAACTTATGCAACTAGCCTTTAAACCTCTAGGTCTCTCTAGTAGGACGAGTTGTGTCTCTTGATGGGTTTCAGTGGATACTACCCACAAAATCCAAATGCAGTATGTCATGATCTAATGCAATTATATGAACACAAAATGTTATGGAAATTGATGAATCGGTTTTTTATGAAAGAGTGATCCATAAATTAAGGAGAGCACTCGTCGTCGTTGTTATGTTAAAAAGAATAACCAAAAGCCAACAAGTCTGATGAGTGACTATACACGACAGAGGAAAATAGTAATGAAATAAGATATCATCACTTAGATGATCGCCCAAGGTACATAAATAAAAGTAGTAATTATACAACAAGATAGACGCGAAATATGTGTGGCGTATAAGGAATGAGTCTAAGTTGAAGCATGAGAATGGACTGTAGAGGTGAAATATCTAGGTAGCGATAAGAGGAAGCGTAGGCTAGGAGGTGCACTGTCGACTATGAGATATAGTTGGGAAGGGCTAATGAGGAAACTTGCTGACGGTGCGGGCTATTGGAGGAGCAGAAAAGCTAGCGCATCTAAAATGGCAGGAGCAAAAGGCATCCTAAGCAAACATGGAAAGAGGAAAGTCTCCATTAATCTCTAAGCCGGTCTTCAAGTAGGAGAGAAGAAGAATAGTATGAGCTGGAATGTCATACGTGATCCGATCAGGAGGTGGTCTCCAATCTGTACGTCTTTCACTGGCCCCTGTCCAAAGTATAAGATATACCAGGAAATAAAATATAAAATAGCAAAAGGATTTATTTATGAGTTATTGAGCAGTCATTAATTTCTTTCATTCCAAAGACCCCAACTTGTCATAAAATATGTTGCATCTAAAAATTTCCTAAGCGAAAGATTATAGTTAAATCTAAAATTCGTTCAAAATTCCTGTGGGGATGATATTTTAGTATTAATGTCAAGGTCAAAAATAGAAAATACATTACTGATTATATGTTGAGTGAATTGATATTCGAAGAACAAGTGTGTGATGGTTTCGGGAGCCGCTTTACAAAAATAGCAAGGAATATTATTGAGGTTATTTGTTAGTTTAGTGTTTAGTCTAGTAAAGGTGTTGAGATTATCGTGTAATACAATCCACATGAATTTTAACTTTAAGGGGGCATCAATTTTCCAAATAGGTTTGAACTACCATATGGTTGAGTTTTCGGAGAAAATTAAGAAACTATACAGATTTTGAAATGTATTTTTCCTTTTTGTCCTAACACCATACCAACTGGTCGTGAATCAATTTAATTTTAATTAGTTAAAACATTGTATCGTACATATGTTCCAGTCAAAATATTGAATCCAAGTTCATCCCCTAGTCAAAAACTTCAAATAAAAATCAAGTTCTCATCACACTCGACTCTAGCTTGCTTGTTGTTTCAGTTGAAAACATAGTGCAAATATGAAATTAGTTCTTTATTTGATTGTCAAAGTTTGCAAAGTGATATTTCTATTTTCACTTGTATAACAAATCCAAATAATTAAAACTAAAGAGAATGCCTTGAATTCAATTACTTATCCTCTCTTTATTTTATTTTATTTTAATTTTTTTATATTTTTATTATATGCATACAAATAACCCATGGACCTAGGTATATCAGACATGCACCGTCTTTCGGGCTTATCTAAGAATGGAATAGAGTTTGGTGGATTGTGCAAACCGACTTGACTATGTCAGTAAAGATGTGATCCTTAGGTGCTCAACTCATAAAATAAGACCACAGTATACCACTCATGCATTACCTTTTGGGCTTACGTGACAGAGGAACAATGTTTGGTGGGTGTGCACACCAATGCTACATGTACTAGCAATGTTGGATATCCTCGATTTTTATTATTATTTTCATTAGTAGTTTCTTTTTTTTCTTGGAGAGAGAGTAATGCAAAATCATATTAATACCTCTTAGTCATAAATATTTGAAAATGTAAACACATGTACATTGGAGTTAGCACTTTTAAATGATGACAATAAATTTCAATAAACTTCATAGTCGCCGCCTATGGGTCAATCTATATGCTAGCTTCATTATTATCGCTTATAATTAAAGACATTCATTTTATTTTTCATTTGAAGCTAGTGATTCCCAAAATTTCATTTGAATAACTAACATAATGCACCCATTCTATCATGCTTGTTTAATATAAACCGATCTTAAATATATTTTTTAAGTACGTAGAAAAAACACTGTCCTTAATGAATATGCCTCAAAGAAATGGGAATCTACATGCAAAGCGAACACATTTTTAGAAAAAATTGTGAAATTTAAAAATTGCGAAATTGTATGAAAAAAATGAAAAGTAAAAAATATGAATGCAGCGTGAGTCTCCCCTACTTTAATTTGACAATGTCCTCACTGTTCAATACATTTCCTAAATGTAAAGGAATGTACCCACAAATGGATGCAATGCAAAATGATTTATCATATAAAATGCGATTTAACAATATACTTAAATGGTTTACATATGAACTATTATATATTTACGATGAATACGATGCAGAGAATGCCACATCTTTTTCTTCCGCGCTTGGTTTTAATTATATGTCCCCTTCTCCCACACTATGCTTAGGTATGTATTTTGATAAACAAATGCTTTTTACCAACATTTTATCTTAGTCAATTAAGTTGATCTCTATATCTTGTAAGTAGAATTTTTTCCGCTTAAGTTTTGTGCACAACATGATTCATGTGCTCGATAAATTTATCAGAGTAATCCTTTACAAATAGGTGATCATTCACAAGTATAGTTGAAATAGTGAAATCAACATGTTGAGTGTCTACTAACAATTTATTTGGCTTAGGTTCTTCCTTTACAAGATGTAGTTCAAGATTATGTTTAATATCAACTCGTTAATTAAATTTCAACATTTTCATTAAGTTCTAGATCAAGTTTAGGTTCTCACTTCACCAATTTCGTTAATTAACAATTCATTTTCACAAACATAAATTTGTTTCATCAATGGTGATTTCTTCAAAAAATAGAAATTTCAAAATCAGACTAGTGATTTAAATTTAACTCATCCTTCTGTGGAAACTCATTCTCGAATAGTCCAAAAAATTCGTGTTCACTATATTTGTCTTCTTTAACAGAATCATTAACAACTTTATTATCTTTGTAATTTTCAACCTAAAAAATTGTTGTTTCCAGCCTGTCCTTGTAAGGAAAAGGAAGATCAAAATTTAAACTTAAATCATTTTCTTTAAAAAAAATTGAACTCCAATTCAATTCGTGAATTTTTAATTGCTTTATTAAGGTTATCATTATCAATTGCAAAAGTTGTCATTTGGAAATTATCGATGTGAGTAAAATTTGGATTATCTTTTGAATCACTACATGTTTGGATTTCATTTATTTTTTTCGTGTCATTTCAAGAGAATTTTAAGTAATTTTATGCATTCATCGTACTTTTTGTTCAATTTTCTTCGTTCATCGTAAAAAACACATTCATGATTTTAAATTTTAATATTTTATGTATAATTTACTTGATAAGAGATATTTTCAAAATTATAATCCAAGTCATATTCATGACCAAATTTAATTCTAAATTTATTTTCGTTTTTGTTTGTGTAAAAATTATATTTGTGTAGGAAATCCTTTTGACAATGGAAATCGGTCTGATAATGAAAATTATTTAATACCAAGAATCAGATTTGTAACCAAAACCGTTAAAGTTGGAAGAAAAATTATGATTTTAGTTATTTTCAAATTTTGACTTGGATTATTTTTAAACTATTGTTCACACTAGAAATTATTTCCAAATGATTTTCGTACCTCTATCAAATACTCAGAAAAATTATTTTCTGATTCATTGGTCATGATGGTTTTTCCTTTTCTCACAAAAATAGTGACAAGTTTTAAGAAAGATTTCTATTTAATTTTTCCCATCATATTCTCAATCTTCTAGTTGAAAACTTTTTTATGGCATTTTACGATATAAATTAATCTTAGAATTGTGATGCAAATCATCCCAATGACCAAAATTATTTGCACATTGATTTTCATTTCCATTTTCACAAAATTATATTAATGTTGAAAATTATTTTAAAAACAGAAATTATTTTTGCAACAAAAATCAGTTTGATGATGAGAATTAAGTCTATTACCAAAATTATTAAAGTTGGAAGAAAAATTGTAGTTTGGTCATTTTCAAAATTATGACTTGGATAATTCTGAGAATTTTGCCGACTTTGAAAATTGTTTATATCGTAACCAAAATCCCTTCTATTGTCAAAATTATTTTCAAAATGATTTTCGTATTCATATTGATTTTGTGGGAAACTAATTTCGGGTTCAAAGTCATTTTGACATTGAATGGGTGCCTAATTAAAATTCAAATAAAATTGATAATTTCGATTATTTTTTAAATTCCGACTTTGGTTATTTCCATAAAATAGCTCACTTGAGATTTTCATTTTTGGATTATTGTTCGACGAGAATTCATTACATTGACATTAAAACTTTTTTTGAAAACACAATTTAGCACTAACACAAAAATATAAATTTAATCGGAATAAAAATAAATACTTATAGAATGATATCGTCGTCAACAGTTTTCTCGACTATATGGTTCTGACGCTGCTCCCAATTTCAATGCTCACAGTCCATGTTAGAAGATCATCAATACTCTTTCCACTGTTATTTATTTATTTATTCATTAAATTTCAACCTCTGTTTTCTATTGGCCTTTTAGCAAGCCCAAGTTCACTTTTTTCTTAATCAAGAATACCACCTTGCCCTACGTCACAAAATGAGCCGCCACTACTCTTTCTTCTCTCTCTCTACTTATCTGTCTTTTTTTCAAGTTCACCACTATAAGTTAGACAACTAGTGATAGTGGAGGTAGGATGCATCGAAGGGCAGGTGATTCTGGGTTGTTCCACAGTTGCAATTTGGTGTTGGTGGTTCAGTGGTGGGTTATTAGGTTCAAAGTGGTGTTTTGTGATTGCACGGTTAGGGTTATGGGTCCGACTTTGGTTGTGGTTAGGTTTCGTAGTGAGTGTTTAGGTTGCGGGTCCATCAACGTAAAACATTATGGTTCGATGAAGATCTGGGGATGCAATTTTGATGGTTTGGGTTCAGGTGATAGAGATGGCTCGGGTTGTGGAAGGATGTGGCTAGCAGTGTCGCCTGAGGAACTGGTCTAGCATCGATGATGAGTTCAATGAGGTGAGTTCATGTGTGTTTTGATATATGGTATGATGCTAAGATGGACGACTTTCTAGTGGAGGGGTTATGTGTGCCTAATAGGTGCATTTGGGCTAGTTGTTGGTGTTTGTTGTCGTGACTACCCGCCCTTCCTCATACCCTGAATCATCATCGATTGACAACGTTTGACTCCCGAATACCACAAAAGATAGCTTGTCGGGGTAAAAAAACCAAACTAAGGCGCAGCGATAGAATCTCACAGCTGAATGATAGTATATAATATACCGAATATACATGAACATAACATGATAAACAATATATAAGAGACCGTGCTGATGGAAGTAACTGATAAATAAATATCAACATAGAAAGTCAGAATACAATATCTAATACAAGTCTAATATATAAATTACATATCTGTCATGTACTACCATAATATCAGGTATATGTCTAAAGTATCAGTTTGCTTCCAAAATGCTCAGGTTGTCCTGGAAGCGACTCTCCAAAAGCACCTGGCTTCCATACTACTCAATCGAGTACCCGAGAGTTGTCATAACACAAACAGACAAAGACAAAACATGGTTCAGACATAAAGCCTTGTGTGGGGGAATATCTCAAAATACTATATATAAAAACCATACACGAATAAACAGGAAACTACCGAAGTACAACCGGTCATCTCCATAAATGCGGCACAGGGATAATCCGGATTGCCTATGAACAAGTAAAGTAAACCAAACTCAAAGGTTAGGAATCATACCATAACCTGCTCTCTCCTGTCATCAACAAGCAAGCATAACTAATATAGTATAACGACCCATAAATTTTAACGATTTTTATAACGTAATTAACTAAAATTTTCTTAAAAATTAAATAATAAAATTTGACAATGAAAATTTGATATTTGGTATGCGTCTATTGAAGCATATTGAATGGCAGATTTTCATTGGTAAATATGGAAGTTAGTTCTGTTGTGTAATTTTCAATTTCAATTTAAAATCAGTTAAATTGATGAAAATAAAATATTTTTGAAACCAGAATATTTTTACATAATAAAATTGTTTATCGTTTTCTGAGTGAGACGTCGTATTTCGTTTCGCCAAATTTGGACAGCTCTAGCTTCGTTTACCTTATTTTCGGCGTTTTAGCAGCATTTTGGCAGAGAATATCGAGTTTTAATAAGATGATCGTATCGCTCATATGTGTGTATCGTTCTGTTCGTCTCGTTGTCCTAATCTCCGCAGTATATCCAATTGTGCATTTCGGAGTCCGGTACGCGGCGGAATTGGCAAAACGATTTGCCGTATCGGTTCCGTATTTGGGCTTTTGGGTTTCCTATGCCCTTTCATCTATCTACCGTGTCAATAAATAGCCATCTACTTTATTTATTTTGGAATTCAATACTCTAACTTTCACTATTCCCCTGGATTGATATTTATTAGGTTCGTCTATTCGTTTTATCTTCCTATTGTCTGCTCTTCTTCGTGAAAGAAAATATATATTATATAAACTAAGTTTATATATGGTTACTTATATCTGACAAACCGTTTATCTCCATTCCAGAGCAAAACTGCTTGTAACGACCCAGAATTTTGAACAATTTAAATTGAAAATATTTAATTAATTTTAAATATTTGAATGATGGTTTGACTTGAATTTCAAATTATCAGAATAAATTGGCGATTAAATTATAAAATTTAATCTATTGTATGTTGAATAAAAATTTGAATCTTCAATTTTAAGTTGAAGAAAAATATTTCAAAAGCTTTTAAAATTCGTATTGACAATACTGAAGGTAATTGAAACTTCAGAATCGAATTTGGAATTGATTTGATCGGTTTTGAAATTATATCGTTTGAATCGATATTTAAAAATAGCCGTCCGAGGCACAGTCTCGGAATTCAACGAAACCAGTTCCATTGGGTCCGTAATATTGAATTATTGTCGGATTTCAAATTTCGTATTGATCGGAGTTGTTATGTGATCGTACGGTGAGTAAACGCATTGAAATTTAAATTGAATTCAATTTAAATTTAAATTTAAATTGGTCAACCCCAGCGTGTTATCTTCCTTAAATCACGCCTACAATCACGAACGCATCGTGCAAACCATGCTCCTTCAATTTTTAAATAACCCTCTGGGCCTTCAGTTTTCAAAAATCGAAAATCAAATCCCCCAGCAAACAGAAGAAATCGAAGTCATGGCCGAGCAACTAAATCAACAAATCTCGTTCGTTTCCCCTCTCTTTCAAATTCATTCACGAAAATAAAACCCCATTCCTTTCTCCCAAAACAAATTCAAAACTCTTTCTCGTTTCTTCAATCAGAAATCACGATTCACGCGTGGATGATGGCCGCGAGATGGGACTCCGGTGGCGGCGGCAGGCGGCGAACTGCGATTGGGTGGAACGAGGCGTTCTGGGGTATGGCTCGTGATGGCGTTTACAAAGGGGAGGCAAAGCACGGCGCTCGTTGGGGATGGGCAGGGTCGCGTGCGTGGAAGTGGACAGTGCTTGGGTTGGCGAATACAAAGGGGTTCTCTGATGAAGTCGCGAAGGCGAGCAAATATCTCGTGGGTGGTGGTCGGTTTCAGGTGACTTGGAGCTGTTGATTGTGAGAGGAGCAGGTCGATTTCTGGTAGGTGAGGTAGTCGTGATGATTTCTTGGCCCGGTCGCCACTTGGTGAAGGTATAATACTTCACTATATATATGCTGTGAACTTGAACTCTGCAAATTTACTGCAAGATAAATTCTGTTATAGAATAAAATGTTGAACAGTATGTAAAATTGGTTTTGAAAGTTAAATTTTAGTTTAAGAAATTATTAAAGGAAAAAAAAATAATAGAAAGAATTTTAGTGCAGAAAATATATATATATGCAGTTTTTGTCGGTGTAGATTTTATTTTAGTATATGAAGTTTCAAAAAAATAAAATAAATTATATCTAAAATTTTGAGTAAATGAATTTTAGAAATTGTTAAAGGGAAATGGGTTTAAGAAATTTAATTGTTAGTTTAAATTAAATAAATCTATTCAATGGAATTTATTATTCGATTTATTTCGAATATTTATGAATTGTATAAATTATTTATACAAGGTTTGAAACCGTAAAGAAATGGTCAATATGGAAAATGGAAGGCAAATTAAAAGCAAAGGTGAGATTTTCTCACTCGAAGGAAAATTTGATTTTACAGTTATTGACTGATTGATTGCTATTTGGATGTGATATAGTATATATAGTATTATATATAGCAATATATACATATTGGCATATGTATATATTGGAGTTGTTGATTTCCCGCACTGTATAGCGGATGAGACCCTATTGCGCCATTAGTAAGCGAATGATATATTTATAAATCCCATATACCGCGATATTCCACCTCGAAGTGGAATTGGTATTGTGTTAACATCTGTGGATGCAGGGAAACAGGTTGGAGGGATCCAACTGGATTCCTCATCAATATTTATTTGATTACAGATATTGTGATATTTGTTGATCTTCGTATCGATATATGATGTTGTTGTCGTGATTGACTAATTTGTATGTTGCATCATCGGATCCATTTTTGGAAGTTAAAAATAACGATTTTTAATTTAAAAGGATTTTTAAAGTGATTTTTGAGATTATACGTTTTATTAAAATTTTGGATTGATTCATTCTAAATAAATAAACGTTAAAATTTTAAATTTATAAAAATTATGATTTTTGTGAAATATAACCAAAGTGTGATTTTTGAAATAAATAGTTGGTTGATTTTTAAAATGGTTTAAATTGAGGATTTTGAATTATTATAAACGATTTGTATAAAAGGATTTACAAAATTGATAGTTATAAATTAAAATATTAGGATTATAAAATGAGTTTTTATAAGTGTTAAAAGGAAGAAAAAATGGATTTCATAAGTGAATGAAATTAATAGATTTATAATGTGAAGTTATAAAATGAATAGATGTTGTGAAATAAAAGATTTATAAGTAATTTATTTATAAATTAGATTTTGGCACTTAGATGGGATATAAATAGAATTTGCTAATAAAATGATTTTATAAGTTGAAATTGTTATAAAGTATAAATGTGATTTATAAACGTTGTTTTATAAATCCAAAATCACTTATTTTGATAAGTGAATTATAGAAGTTAATTAAAGGAATTATATCCATGATTTTGGACAGTGGATAATCCTTTAAATAAAAATGTGTAGAAATGTTGAATTTGGATAACGAAGTATATTCACGATTTTGGACAGTGAATATATTATTTAATAAAACGGAGATGTTTTGGGAAAGTGATATTTGAAATAGAATGAAAACGATTTAAAGATGTTTTAAATGTATTAAGTATGGAAAACATAGATTTCAACATTCATTGTTGAAATAGACGTTTTCGATGAAGAAGGAAATGGTGGACTATAACACTGTTGTTATAGTAATGATTTTCGAAAGGAAATGTTTTATATAGTATTGGGATTTACATATCTATCTTAATTCCGAATCTCTATACTAGTGATTTTGGGTCGTCGTAACGACGTTTTACGTAACATTCGTTTTGACTCAAATAGATGTTGTTATAGTAAATGATTTCCTTAAAGAATGAAATATATACTTAATTTTGATTTAAGTATATCGAATATTTTCAAATGTTGAAAATAAATGGATTTGTGAATTACTTATTATTAAATAAGTATGGAAATGTTTTCCAAAATGAAATGAAACGTTTTGAGAATTTATCTTCTTAAAGATAAATCGAAAGTGAATATTTGAAATCGATTGAAAATCGTATATCAGTAGATAATTTGAAAATATAAATTCACTATGGAATTTATAATAAGAAATGGAAATTCATTTAAAAATAAGCGTCGATTTATTTTTGAAGTGTGGAAATTATATATCTTGTAAAGATATTTTGGAAAATAAATAATTTGGAAAATTATTTGGAATCTGATGATGTTGCGCATCTTTATTGATAGTTAAATAATCGACTATCAATATTTACCTTTAAATAGGTATTTGTTGTGAATTGGATGAATTTGAATGCCACACTTATTTTTGAATAAGCGCTCACTATTCGGATTAGCCGGGAAAGATCCTTGGGGTCGTATAACCCATTCCGAATATGTGATACGTCGTAATGGATTGCATTTGATGACCGGTGTTGAAGACCGGATATTTTTGAAAACGGAAGGATTACCGTCGAGTTACTCTACATCGGCTGATCTCCGATATAGAGGTTTTATCACCCTTAGTGACGGGAAGTCCGGACGTGATTAGAAAATTATTCGGATTTGCAAGGGCTTCGTGAGAAGTGCCTTCGGTTCTGTTCGATCCCGGAACAGACTTGTATGGTTGTGTGTCTGACGTTACAAATTGAGATATAAAGCTGATTTCTTTCAAATACATTTCTGTTGGTGGCGGAGAATTTATTCTCTTAGCTTAACACCCTTCTCTGAGACGTACGAGCTCAGAGGTTATGTAGTTGAAATTTATCAGCAATATACTCCCAATTTGGTAACATGGCATGCTGAGTGTTGCTGTGAAATGATCGTTGTTTGATCATTTGTGATATGATCATTTGTTTGATCATTTATCTTTGTGATCAATTCTTTGATCATTTGTTTGACCCGAAGCATGGCTTTGTGACAAAGCGTAGCTTTGTGGACGAGACTTCGTCGGACCTCACACCCCGAAAATGGTCAAAACAGGAAGGATGCGGCAAGGTTCTAGGGAGTAGCACCCCTTAGTGTATGTCATTCCTTCTGGATAGAGGTGGTATCATGGTATGGAGCCCAGATACTTAACCTATGTTGTTGCTGCATTATTATTCTTATGTGGTTGTTGGAAATCAAGGATCCTCGGGAAGATCGGTTACGATCGGGGGATGGCATACGCGTGTCAGTAGTTACCTATTTTTGCAGAGGTAACCCGACCTTGTGTTGGAAGAGATCCGGTTAGGTTCTCGGGACGTCTTTCCAGAGGCGTTCCTTCGTGGCATAGGAAGTTCCTTGGCCTGACCATTTGTTGGAAATCCAAAGAAACAATACGAGCCTTGTACGGTTTTAGTTGTAGAACCTGCCATCTAATATGGCAGCTATAGTAAGCATACTATAATGGTACCTATGCTGGCTAAGGTTTATATTGTACTTTCGAAATGTTTTCTACACTATGCACTAATAATAATATCAAAAAGGATTTGATTTTTGCGTAGTAAGCATCTTTGACTATCATAAGAAGAAATCTCCTCCAATTCTGCGTTTGCATTGTGTGTGTGGCGGAAGGTCTTATGGTAGTTTCATTTTCCAAAAGCATTGCGAATCTATTTTAAAATATTCCTTTGTTGTCTTTTAAAGATAAACTGTTTTACGATCTCACACTAGTCACCATGACTGGCTCGAAGTTTATTGTTTCCCTTCTAAACTCTGGGTGCCCATTATTTTCCACACGGGCGGCCTAGAGTTATGTTATTAGGATATTCTGGAGCTGTGGAAGCAAGTTGGATGGCGAAACGTATCACCTATACTTTGTATTATTCCGCTGTGTATTCTGTATGAGGACAAGTTTATATAACTGTCCATTGATGTGTTATGTTGTATATTGACTCTGATTGATGTATGTATAAACTGATATAGTTCTTTGTTTTAAAAGACTAGTGATTATCTATTGTATATTGTTCCGCTGCGATATGTGAGATTCTGATATTGTTTCTGTTTATGATGTTGTTCTGTTGTTCTTCTTTTCTTTTTCTTCTATCTTTTCTTCTACCTCTTCTTTTAAACCCTAAGAATTCGGTTTTCCGGCATTCATCTGCTCGGCAGTTAATACAGTGGACGTATCGATGTCGATTTTCGAAAGTCGTGGTATCAGAGCATATGGTTAAGCGACAACCCTGCTCTGTTGGGTGTTACTCATTAGAGATAGAGTCAGTAGTACTCTAGAATGAGTGTGAGTGTAATAATAGATATGAGCGCGTATTTGTTAGTGAATATGAAATTGTTTTGTATTGTGTTGACTTATCGGTTGACTGTTTATAGATTCTGGTCGGTGCAGGGTGGCCAACTGTAATCGATAGGAATTTCTAAACTCTTAAACAAGATAAACTGACACAGTATTGTTTTAAAATAGGGTGAATGAAATAATTTTGCCCAAAACTATTTTTGTATAGAAAAGAAATGGTTTTCTATGAATTATCATAGTATGTGGATGTTTGGTTGTTAGGAAGTGATAACATTGAAATATTATCATTGTTATATGGAATTGAATAAGAAATTAAAATTATAACCAAAGATTTGGAGATAAATTCATTTAACAAATGAAATTAATAATGTGAATTGGAAGCATAAGGAAATAAATTCATATATGAATAAAATTGTGAAAATAAAATTGTAAATGTAATTTATAATTCGGAATAGAATTCCAAAAAAAGATAATTGAAATAAAAATTCATTAATGGAATGTAAATAAGTTAATAACTTATAAAATATTTGAAATCTGATTGGAATGAGAATTAAAATGAAAATGAATGAATTTGTGAATTAATAAATAAATTTGCAATTACAAGTGCAAGAAAATGAAATTGAATGTTAAAATTCATTTTGAAAGTAAATAAAACAGGAATTGAATTTGATTTGTGAAGTATTAAACTAAAATTAGTAAGTGAAGCTAATTGAATATTGACCAAATGAATAAGGTTTGAACGAATTAAATTCAATGATTATAAAAGAAAGGTAAATTGAATTCGAATTGGAAGTCCAGTTTAATATGAGTGGTTATAAACCAAAATAGTGAAATGTAAATAAATTTTGGAAATGAACAAAAGAATAAAACTGGAATTGAAACTGAATGTTGAAAACAAATTTGAATCGTGTGAAATAAATTGAAGTTTTAAGATTAGTTTGAAGTGAACTAAAGATAATTGATAAATTCAATATTCAGAAGTTAAACTGAATCCAAATTAGATTGAAATTGAATTCAAATGAAATTTGAAATGTAAAATTGAATATTGTAACTAGATATTATAGCTAGTAGGATATACATGTGTATTAAAGGAAATAGAATTGGAATTTTGATTTCAAAGATAAATTTGAATTGCTCGACAAAAGGTATGTATTTGAATTTCAATATGAGATTTGATGGTTTTCTTGTTTATCCGCTTGGCTTTTTCTTTTCTTTTCGGAATCTGAGAGTCCGTAGGGACGTTTTGTAGTCGTGCCGTGTTAGCCGCGCAAAGGAGACGTTGGCGAAATTTTTTGGAAATTTCGAGTGTTAGAAAATTTTGAGAATATATTGAAAGTTTAAAATTTGAATTTAAATTTGAATTTGAATTGAGAAGTAAACAATGTTGTTTGAAACTTATAATTGAAGTTGGAAATTTAGTTGAATTGATAACGAATCTTTAGTAGAAAGATTTTTTTTGATAAATTTGATAAAACTATTGGATGTTGAAAAATAGTAGACGAGTTAAGGACCATTTTTCCTAACTTGTAATTTCGGGACGAAATTCTTTTAAGGAGGGAAGATTGTAACGACACAGAATTTTGAACAATTTAAATTGAAAATATTTAATTAATTTTAAATATTTGAATGATGGTTTGACTTGAATTTCAAATTATCAGAATAAATTGGCGATTAAATTATAAAATTTAATCTATTGTATGTTGAATAAAAATTTGAATCTTCAATTTTAAGTTAAAGAAAAATATTTCAAAAGCTTTTAAAATTCGTATTGACAATACTGGAGATAATTGAAACTTCAGAATCGAATTTGGAATTGATTTGATCAGTTTTGAAATTATATCGTTTGAATCGATATTTAAAAATAGTCGTCCGAGGCACAGTCTCGGAATTCGACGAAACCAGTTCCATTGGGTCCGTAATATTGAATTATTGTCGGATTTCAAATTTCGTATTGACCGGAGTTGTTATGTGATCGTACGGTGAGTAAACGCATTGAAATTTAAATTGAATTCAATTTAAATTTAAATTTAAATTGAATTCAATTTAAATTTAAATTTAAATTGGTCAACCCCAGCGTGTTATCTTCCTTAAATCACGCCTACAAGCACGAATGCATCGTGCAAACCATGCTCCTTCAATTTTTAAATAACCCTCTGCGCCTTCAGTTTTCAAAAATCAAAAATCAAATCCCCCAGCAAACAGAAGAAATCGAAGTCATGGCCGAGCAACTAAATCAACAAATCTCGTTCGTTTCCCCTCTCTTTCAAATTCATTCACGAAAATAAAACCCCATTCCTTTCTCCCTAAACAAATTCAAAACCCTTTCTCGTTTCTTCAATCAGAAATCGCGATTCACGCGTGGATGATGGCCGCGAGATGGGACTCCGGTGGCGGCGGCAGGCGACGAACTGCGACTGGGAGGAACGAGGCATTCTAGGGTATGGCTCGCGATGGCGTTCACAAAGGGGAGGCAAAGCACGGCGCTCGTTGGCGATGGGCAGGGTCGCGTGCGTGGAAGTGGACAGTGCTTGGGTTGGCGAATACAAAGGGGTTCTCTGATGAAGTCGCGAAGGCGAGCAAATATCTCGTGGGTGGTGGTCGGTTTCAGGTGACTTGGAGCTGTTGATTGTGAGAGGAGCAGGTCGATTTCTGGTAGGTGAGGTAGTCGTGATGATTTCTTGGCCCGGTCGCCACTTGGTGAAGGTATAATACTTCACTATATATATGCTGTGAACTTGAACTCTACAAATTTACTGCAAGATAAATTCTGTTATAGAATAAAATGTTGAACAGTATGTAAAATTGGTTTTGAAAGTTAAATTTTAGTTAAAGAAATTATTAAAGGAAAAAAAAATAATAGAAAGAATTTTAGTGCAGAAAATATATATATATATGCAGTTTTTGTCGGTGTAGATTTTATTTTAGCATATGAAGTTTCAAAAAAATAAAATAAATTATATCTAAAATTTTGAGTAAATGAATTTTAGAAATTGTTAAAGGGAAATGGGTTTAAGAAATTTAATTGTTAGTTTAAATTAAATAAATCTATTCAATGGAAATTTATTATTCGATTTATTTCGAATATTTATGAATTGTATAAATTATTTATACAAGGTTTGAAACCGTGAAGAAATGGTCAATATGGAAAATGGAAGGCAAATTAAAAGCAAAGGTGAGATTTTCTCACTCGAAGGAAAATTTGATTTTACAGTTATTGACTGATTGATTGCTATTTGGATGTGATATAGTATATATAGTATTATATATAGCAATATATACATATTGGCATATGTATATATTGGAGTTGTTGATTTCCCGCACTGTATAGCGGATGAGACCCTATTGCGCCGTTAGTAAGCGGATGATATATTTATAAATCCCATATACCGCGATATTCCACCTCGAAGTGGAATTGGTATTGTGCTAACATCTATGGATGCAGGGAAACAGGTTGGAGGGATCCAACTGGATTCCTCATCAATATTTATTTGATTACAGATATTGTGATATTTGTTGTGAAAGGGACACGGAAGATGATCTTAAGGCTATTTAACACTAGAGGGGGGGTGAATAGTGTTTTAAGAATTTCTTTAAAACTTCTTTGATTTAAATTGAATTAACTAACTTAATGCAAATACACAATCACAGATCAAATCACAGAATCACAAACAAATGCAAATGTAAATAAAAAGCAAGTAAAGGAAAGAACACACCAGGAATTTTATACTGGTTCGGTGTTACCCTACATCCAGTCCCGCACAACCCGTACGGCTTTCTATTCAACAATAATCTAGATTACAATCCCTCGATTCCAAGGCAACGAGGTACACCCTCCAGATTCTCAGGTCTCTGGGTAGAACCACTTGATTCACAGGACACAAGTTCACCCGATCGATTTCCAAGGACACGATCACACCTTTATAACCCCACACAAGTTTCTTTGAGTACAAATGTATCTATAACTCTGATAAGCACTGAGATTCTTTGGAGAGAGTGGCAGAGAATCAAACTAGAGATATTCTGGTTTGATTCACTTAAGATTTCGGCAAAATATGGATAGGATGATTAGAAAATAAGATAAGAGAGTAAAGAGGAGAGAAAATAAAGAAAGTAGTTACTGGAAAACGTCCATAACAGTCTCTATTTATAGAGAATGAATGGATGTGTCCATTCGAAGAGGTTTAAACGAATAGACACTTCTTTTGAAAACAACCTTTGCTGTAACGGGAAGCATGTCGACATGACAGGTAAATAGGATGTCGACATGGTCTAGTAAAAAGTGATGATTTGCTTTACTTTGAAAATGATGATTTAAAACATATGCAACTTTATTCAAATGGACTCTATGTATTTGTAGAAGATATTTAGAAGTAGAAATACTTATGAATGTATATATGTATATATACTAAAATATATTTAAAATCAAAGTAAATAAACTAAAGTAAATATAATATTAAAATAGATTTTGAGGCTAAAATATCAAGGACAATTTTGAAATCAAAATATAACAAAATGATAAATATGATTTTGAGGCTAAAACATTTTTGGAAATGTGAACGAAGGTTTTTCTTTTGAAAAGGAATATTTGAAAATCATTTTATAAAACAAGAGATAATTTTGAAAATCATTTTGAATCAAAATTAGTGGATAACAAAATAGGGCTACTATCCGTTCCACTAGATATTTCGTGAATTCCATCTCACTAGGGTTCCATCCCTTTAACAAGAACGAAGTGGATTCCATTCCACGAGTAAATTGGATAAAAAAGAATGATAGTGCTTTCAAGGAGTTTTAACAAATATCTAACCTAACTATATTATTTGTCTTGAACTCTTGAATATCTTGAATCTCATGAGTCTTCAATCTTGAACTCTTGATCTTTGTCTTCATCAATTTTGTTTTCTTTACTGTACAGTCTTCTTTTGTTGATACCTGCATATAGATTTCCTGCACATATATATTTTATAACACTTCTATAGTTGTTGTCATCAAAACCACTATCCTATGGACTAACATTCTCCCCCTTTTTGATGATGACAACCTTTGTTTATAAAATATTTATATTCTCCTTATAACTCCCCCTAAATCTAATAACTCCCCCTTAATCTATGCCTAACTAACCTATTTTATACTTCTCCCCCTTTGTCATCAACAAAAAAATGACACTAACTCCCCCTAAATCTATGATATTAATGATAGTGTTATCATTAATAATACTGAAACTAGATATAACAATGCTAAATATTGTATACTCAGAATGATATATATGAGTAATATAAGAATGAGAATAATAAGTGTAACCACAAATTATTTTATTCATATCACTATATTCATAACTGTTAAATGAAAAGAAAATGCATACAATAAGTAGACAAATCAATCAAACATAAGCACACCTATTTATGTCTTATTACATAATCAATATAGTAAGTTATCATAAATCAACCATTTTTAAAACCAAACCAAATCAAGTATTTCAAATCAAATCAATTTTAAACCAAATCAAACAAGTTAAATGTTACGTGGAACTTCAACCCATCCCTCTTTTCCAAAGATGGGATCCGCTTTGATTACTTCCCAATCTTCATCATCCTGGAGCAATGTCTTCGGTGGATTTACTTGGAGATCCTCTTTGTTGAGAGCGGAGATCATCCATCGTAGTGCATTGAAATGCCTTTCTTGTTCCTTTATCATCTGCATTTGACTCAGTTCTAAGTGCCTCTGATTTCGTAGAATAAAAGTAAGAATATTTTTGAAGGATTTGAGAGTCTCTTCAAGATTATCACTTAGATTTGAAGAGGATGAAGCCATTTTGATGATAAGTAAGAAGGAAATAAGTAGATAAGAGTAGAGAGAAGTTATGAGAAGTTTTCTGGAAGAAAATAGGACTTAAATAGATAGGAAAGTCGTTTGAAATGAATAGACATAAGGAGTTATTTTGAATTTCAAATTGAAATGTCCATTCAGAATATTACCAGTATATGTCGACATGACCTCTATACAGTATGTCGACATACATAGCAGATTTTGCACATCTTATTTTTGAATTTTCAGTGTATATACATATGATTTATATATATTACTTGATATAAATAAGAGTAACAGTAAGATAAACAGAGAATAAGCTTCATTTCATACTAGAACAGAGAAGTACATGAATTTCATAAAGAAACCATAAAGATACAACTTTCAATACACCAAATTTCATTGATATACAAAAAGTAAACTCTAGAAACTAGTAGATGAGGATGAAGATGATGAGATATTTAGCTTCTTGCTGACTTTGGAGAAGAACTTGTTCATAGTATTGGACATTTTGTCCAATTTTTTGTTTACGGAGTGTTTGAGAGCTTTTTGATTTTTCACAATCACTCGTTGATTGTGAAGGAGAGTCTTGTTTGATGGTCGTGTGGGAAAATCAATACTCTCTAAGGAAGTTTCTTCACTTTCTTCCTCTTCTTCTTCCTCACCTTCTTCTTCCTCCTCTTCCTCTTCTTCTTCTTCCTCCTCATCTTCTTGCATTTCCTCATACCCCAATCGTGCTTCTTTTTCCGTTAGTGTTTCGTATGGTTGAAACACGTGCGGAATTTTCATAAGTGAAATATTGGAATGATTAAAAACCTTTCGTGGAAAGAATTCTTCACCTCTCATATCCACTCCAAAGTAATTAAAAATTCTAGTGAGGTATATTCCATGATATAATGCATTCTCTCCCGAATCCAAGTTTTTGTGTCGAAATTCATCCAAGATAACTTGTGCCCAATTAATATCATAATTTCCAAAAATTGCAAAGAGAGCCTTACACACTTTTTGAGTCGGGTTATTGTAATTTCCCGATCTCGGAGTAATAGTGCGTTGAAGGAGAAGATTAACAATACGAGCTTTTGGTCGAAAAAATTTGTTTTTGAAATCCATTTCTTCCTCAAAAATATTGTGAAAAGTTTCACGATCGGTTTCCTCGATTTCAAAAGAAGAAAGATTGGAACCGGTACTTTTACACTCAAGTATGGTTCCTAAAACATCGGTATCCAAAACAATTTGTGTCCCCTTGACACTACTCCATACTTCATCATCCCTTCCATTATAAAAACCACGATTTAAATTTGCATAAAACATTTTGACAAGGTTTGGATAGCAAACAAAATCATTTTGGTTATTGTCAACCAAGCTTAGAATACCATTGTTTTGAAAGAGAGCATCAATTTCATAAGAAGCGAAGTCATTAAAAATAGCAAAATTACCCGAATGAACTTTTCCATAAGTTGCATAATTAATGTATGCAAGTATGGCATCTCTATTATTGTAGAGATGATCTTTGGTGGCTCTTGACAGCCTCATTCCGGCTACGTTGCTAGTGGATGCCATTTTTGAAGAGATAAGAGTGTTTGAAGATAAAAGTTGTTTTGAATTTGAATTGAAGATGGAGATAAGTGTTGATAGAAGATAGATATAAAGAGGTTGAATAGGTGGATTCTCTGGTCAAAGAGTCATAACTATTCAGAACATAGGAGTTAGTGAAAAGGTGGAGGGAAATTTGAATTTTGAATTCAAATTTAGAAATCTGATTTGCTACAGGTATGTCGACATTTCCAATAAGTGCCATGTCGATATGCACATCAGATTTTGCAAAAATGATTTCAAGCATGTACAAGATTTATATATATATATATATATACTTATATAGATTATGATTATTGTCTGAATATATTTTGAAAATATATTATACAGAAAATATATAAAAATAATATTTTATAAAATTTTTTAAAAGATATTTAAAAAAATTTAAGTTAATAAAATCAATTATATACTTAACTAATAAACTATTCTAAGCAACCAATTTTCAACCAATTAAAATAGTAAACGTGTACCTTGTTTGAGTTCCATATCATCCTGATTATCTGAATTCTGAGTTGTCATAAAACACATATTTGCCAATTCTGTTTTCTGTTCATCATCACTTGAGGACGTATCTGAATCATCCAGTGTTGCTGCAAATGCTTTCTTTCTTTTCTTTGAATATTCTTTGTTTGATTGAGGAGTTTGCTTTTCTAGATGTGGACGGTCTCTTTGATAATGACCAAACTCATTGCAATTGAAGCATTTGATGTTGTTGAGTGATTCAGTGTTATTTCCAAAACTTTTTCTCTTGTGATTATTCATTTTTCTATACTTCAAGAATTTTCGAAAGTTTCTTGTCATGAAGGCTATTTCTTCATCATCATCACTAGAGTCTGATTCACCAGTTAGTGCATTGAAGGCAATGGACTTTTTTTCTGATGACTTATTCTCCCTTCTTCCCTGAATTTGAACTTCATATGACATCAGATTTCCAATTAATTCATCAATCTTCAAGGTACTGATATTATTTGCTTCTTCAATCGCCAGTGTCTTCAAATCCCATTCTGGAGTGAGTGAATTCAGAATTTTCCTGACTTGATCTTCTTCGGAGATTGCTTTTCCCAGAGATACTAGTGAATGAACAATATCCTGAAAATGACTATACATATCTGGAATAGATTCACTAGGCAACATCTTAAATAATTGAAATTGATTAGTAAGAATAGAAATTTTGGTCTGTTTAACTTTGCTTGTTCCTTCATGAGTAACTTGCAGAGTTTTCCAGATTTCATATGCAGTTTTACAAACAGATACCCTATTAAATTCATTTCTATCTAGTGAACAAAATAAAATATTCATGGCTTTTGAATTGTTTTAAGCCACTTCTTTTTGAACGGTCGTCCATTGAGAAAAATCAGTTGTGGGCTCAGTGTATTCAGTTTGTGTCATATTCCATGTTTCTAAACTAATGGATTGTAAATATATCTTCATTCTACATGCCCAATATGCATAGTTACTGCCATTGAAAAGTGGTGGTCTGGCAGTGGACTGACCCTCTACAAATGAACTAGAAATACCAGTGTTGGTAGCCATTGTTACTTTTCAAAAATCAGGTTATGAATACTTTGAAAAACTTGCTCTGATACCAAATGAAAGAGACGCGGAAGATGATCTTAAGGCTATTTAACACTAGAGGGGGGGTGAATAGTGTTTTAAGAATTTCTTTAAAACTTCTTTGATTTAAATTGAATTAACTAACTTAATGCAAATACACAATCACAGATCAAATCACAGAATCACAATAAAATGCAAATGTAAATAAAAAGCAAGTAAAGGAAAGAACACACCAGGAATTTTATACTGGTTCGGTGTTACCCTACATCCAGTCCCGCACAACCCGTACGGCTTTCTATTCAACAATAATCTAGATTACAATCCCTCGATTCCAAGGCAACGAGGTACACCCTCCAGATTCTCAGGTCTCTGGGTAGAACCACTTGATTCACAGGACACAAGTTCACCCGATCGATTTCCAAGGACACGATCACACCTTTATAACCCCACACAAGTTTCTTTGAGTACAAATGTATCTATAACTCTGATAAGCACTGAGATTCTTTGGAGAGAGTGGCAGAGAATCAAACTAGAGATATTCTGGTTTGATTCACTTAAGATTTCGGCAAAATATGGATAGGATGATTAGAAAATAAGATAAGAGAGTAAAGAAGAGAGAAAATAAAGAAAGTAGTTACTGGAAAACGTCCATAACAGTCTCTATTTATAGAGAATGAATGGATGTGTCCATTCGAAGAGGTTTAAATGAATAGACACTTCTTTTGAAAACAACCTTTGCTGTAACGGGAAGCATGTCGACATGACAGGTAAATAGGATGTCGACATGGTCTAGTAAAAAGTGATGATTTGCTTTACTTTGAAAATGATGATTTAAAACATATGCAACTTTATTCAAATGGACTCTATGTATTTGTAGAAGGTATTTAGAAGTAGAAATACTTATGAATGTATATATGTATATATACTAAAATATATTTAAAATCAAAGTAAATAAACTAAAGTAAATATAATATTAAAATAGATTTTGAGGCTAAAACATTTTTGGAAATGTGAACGAAGGTTTTTCTTTTGAAAAGGAATATTTGAAAATCATTTTATAAAACAAGAGATAATTTTGAAAATCATTTTGAATCAAAATTAGTGGATAACAAAATAGGGCTACTATCCGTTCCACTAGATATTTCGTGAGTTCCATCTCACTAGGGCACCATCCCTTTAACAAGAACGAAGTGGATTCCATTCCACGAGTAAATTGGATAAAAAAGAATGATAGTGCTTTCAAAGAGTTTTAACAAATATCTAACCTAACTATATTATTTGTCTTGAACTCTTGAATATCTTGAATCTCATGAGTCTTCAATCTTGAACTCTTGATCTTTGTCTTCATCAATTTTGTTTTCTTTACTGTACAGTCATCTTTTGTTGATACCTGCATATAGATTTCCTGCACATATATATTTTATAACACTTCTATAGTTGTTGTCATCAAAACCACTATCCTATGGACTAACATGTTGATCTTCGTATCGATATATGATGTTGTTGTCGTGATTGACTAATTTGTGTGTTGCATCATCGGATCCATTTTTGGAAGTTAAAAATAACGATTTTTAATTTAAAAGGATTTTTAAAGTGATTTTTGAGATTATACGTTTTATTAAAATTTTGGATTGATTCATTCTAAATAAATAAACGTTAAAATTTTAAATTTATAAAAATTATGATTTTTGTGAAATATAACCAAAGTGTGATTTTTGAAATAAATAGTTGGTTGATTTTTAAAATGGTTTAAATTGAGATTTTTGAATTATTATAAACGATTTGTATAAATTTTTTTATAAAATTGATAGTTATAAATTAAAATATTGGGATTATAAAATGAGTTTTTATAAGTGTTAAAAGGAAGAAAAAATGGATTTCATAAGTGAATGAAATTAATAGATTTATAATGTGAAGTTATAAAATGAATAGATGTTGTGAAATAAAAGATTTATAAGTAATTTACTTATAAATTAGATTTTGGCACTTAGATGGGATATAAATAGAATTTGCTAATAAAATGATTTTATAAGTTGAAATTGTTATAAAGTATAAATGTGATTTATAAACGTTGTTTTATAAATTCGAAATCACTTATTTTGATAAGTGAATTATAGAAGTTAATTAAAGGAATTATATCCACGATTTTGGACAGTGGATAATCCTTTAAATAAAAATGTGTAGAAATGTTGAATTTGGATAATGAAGTATATTCACGATTTTGGACAGTGAATATATTATTTAATAAAACGGAGATGTTTTGGGAAAGTGATATTTGAAATAGAATGAAAACGATTTAAAGATGTTTTAAATGTATTAAGTATGGAAAACATAGATTTCAACATTCATTGTTGAAATAGACGTTTTCGAGGAAGAAGGAAATGGTGGACTATAACACTGTTGTTATAGTAAATGATTTTCGAAAGGAAATGTTTTATATAGTATTGGGATTTACATATCTATCTTAATTCTGAATCTCTATACTAGTGATTTGGGGTCGTCGTAACGACGTTTTACGTAACATTCGTTTTGACTCAAATAGATGTTGTTATAGTAAATGATTTCCTTAAAGAATGAAATATATACTTAATTTTGATTTAAGTATATCGAATATTTTCAAATGTTGAAAATAAATGGATTTGTGAATTACTTATTATTAAATAAGTATGGAAATGTTTTCCAAAATGAAATGAAACGTTTTGAGAATTTATCTTCTTAAAGATAAATCGAAAGTGAATATTTGAAATCGATTGAAAATCGTATATCAGTAGATATTTTGAAAATATAAATTCACTATGGAATTTATAAAAAGAAATGGAAATTCGTTTAAAAATAAGCGTCGATTTATTTTTGAAGTGTGGAAATTATATATCTTGTAAAGATATTTTGGAAAATAAATAATTTGGAAAATTATTTGGAATCTGATGATGTTGCGCATCTTTATTGATAGTTAAATAACCGATTATCAATATTTACCTTTAAATAGGTATTTGTTGTGAATTGGATGAATTTGAATGCCACACTTATTTTTGAATAAGCGCTCACTATTCGAGTTAGCCGGGAAAGGACCTTGGGGTCGTATAACCCATTCCGAATATGTGATACGTCGTAATGGATTGCATTTGATGACCGGTGTTGAAGACCGGATATTTTTGAAAACGAAGGATTACCGTCGAGTTACTCTACATCGGCTGATCTCCGATATAGAGGTTTTATCACCCTTAGTGACGGGAAGTCCGGACGTGATTAGAAAATTATTCGGATTTGCAAGGGCTACGTGAGAAGTGCCTTCGGTTCTGTTCGATCCCAGAACAGACTTGTATGGTTGTGTGTCTGACGTTACAAATTGAGATATAAAGCTGATTTCTTTCAAATACATTTCTGTTGGTGGCGAAGAATTTATTCTCTTAGCTTAACACCCTTCTCTGAGACGTACGAGCTCAGAGGTTATGTAGTTGAAATTTATTAGCAATATACTCCCAATTTGGTAACATGGCATGCTGAGTGTTGCTGTGAAATGATCGTTGTTTGATCATTTGTGATATGATCATTTGTTTGATCATTTATCTTTGTGATCAATTTTTTGATCATTTGTTTGACCCGAAGCATGGCTTTGTGACAAAGCGTAGCTTTGTGGACGAGACTTCGTCGGACCTCACACCCCGAAAATGGTCAAAACAGGAAGGATGCGGCAAGGTTCTAGGGAGTAGCGCACCTTAGCGTATGTCATTCCTTCTGGATAGAGGTGGTATCATGGTATGGAGCCCAGATACTTAACCTATGTTGTTGCTACATTATTATTCTTATGTGGTTGTTGGAAATCGAGGATCCTCGGGAAGATCGGTTACGATCGGGGGATGGCATACGCGTGTCAGTAGTTACCTATTTTTGCAGAGGTAACCCGGCCTTGTGTTGGCAGAGATCCGGTTAGGTTCTCGGGACGTCTTTCCAGAGGCGTTCCTTTGTGGAATAGGAAGTTCCTTAGCCTGACCATTTGTTGGAAATCCAAAGAAACAATACGAGCCTTGTACGGTTTTAGTTGTAGAACCAGCCATCTAATATGGCAGCTATAGTAAGCATACTATAATGGTACCTATGCTGGCTAAGGTTTATATTGTACTTTCGAAATGTTTTCTACACTATGCACTAATAATAATATCAAAAAGAATTTGATTTTTGCGTAGTAAGCATCTTTGACTATCATAAGAAGAAATCTCCTCCAATTCTGCGTTTGCATTGTGTGTGTGGCGGGAGGTCTTATGGTAGTTTCATTTTCCAAAAGCATTGCGAATCTATTTTAAAATATTCCTTTGTTGTCTTTTAAAGATAAACTGTTTTACGATCTCACACCAGTCACCATGACTGACTTGGAGTTTATTGTTTCCCTTCTAAACTCTGGGTGCCCATTATTTTCCACACCGGCAGCCTAGAGTTATGTTATCAGGATATTCTGGATATTCTGGAGCTGTGGAAGCAAGCTGGATGGCGAAACGTATCACCGATACTTTGTATTATTCCACTGTGTATTCTGTATGCGGACAAGTTTATATAACTGTCCATTGATGTGTTGTGTTGTATATTGACTCTGATTGATGTATGTATAAACTGATATAGTTCTTTGTTTTAAAAGACTAGTGATTATCTATTATATATTGTTCCGCTGCGATATGTGAGATTCTGATATTGTTTCTGTTTCTGATGTTGTTCTGTTGTTCTTCTTTTCATTTTCTTCTATCTTTTCTTCTACCTCTTCTTTTAAACCCTAAGAATTCGGTTTTTCGGCATTCGTCTGCTCGGCAGTTGATACAGTGGACGTATCGATGTCGATTTTTGAAAGTCGAAGAATCGGGTCCTTACACTACTCGTCCAACACGACCTCCCACCTCCTCTTCCTCCACGCGCATCACTGACAGCCACCCTCCCCTTGCCTTGTACTGCACGCATCACAATCTCCCTTCCCATCACACAGCCACCATCAGATCCGAACCAAACCCCGAAGCTTCCCTCTCCGCCTTCCACTTTCCAAACCCAGCGCCCCTTCTCTCCTTTACTCGTGTAGCCACCTTGTCCATCACCGATCCGTTCACCCACTGCCACATGTCCACCCCACAACGCCGTAGCTCCACCCAGCTGCATGGCCACAACCTTCCCTTTTATTTCGAAACCCACTCAAACAACCCTCTCGGCATCCTCAAACCCAAACGAATAAACCCTCCACCCACATCACCGAATCCATGACAACCATTCTCTATTGCTCCTCAGCGTTTCGAGCCCACCTTGCTTCGCCACTTGACAGCCACACCACTGCAGATCCCTTCGACACCCGCATCCTCACCCTAACAGCCGAATGCCCAGCCACCATCCGAGTCAACCCATTCCCCTCTCGCACCACGACCAAACTCCTCCACCCAGATCTCCACTAGATCTGTGCCTTGACTGATCAGCCACCTACCCACCAAACTCACCTCCGCCTATCCTTGAACGCAGCAGTTCCGCCTTCTCACCATGACCAGATCCGACCGTGACCCTCTCAATAAACGAACCCCCAACCATTCTCCCTCTCTCGCCACAGCCGCTTCGACCGACCGCCATCAACCCATCACCATTACTTCCCTTTTGTCGATCGTCGAGACTCCATGCTCGCCCATCACCTCATTCGCTTGTGAAACCTTGCTCTCCCTGCTCCATGCCGCCAGCGCATGTCAGCCCCTGTAGCCACAAACCCGCAGCCCATAGCACATGCATCACTACTGCTTGAGCCATCCTTGCTCAACCAGTCACTTCTAGCCTTCTCACCTCCTCTTTGTTTTAAAATTATATATATGTTTATAATAATAATAATAAAGTATGTTTATATATATATGTTTATAATAATAATAATATAATAATAAAGTATGTTTATATATATATATATGTTTTTTCAAAATTATTTTGCATAGTGTTTATATATATGTTTATAATAATATTGATTTTAAAGTATATATGTATATATGTTTATAATAATATTAATTTTAAACTATGTTTAATAATATTGATTTTAAAGTGTATATATATATATAATTTTGATATGGGTTTTAAATTGAATATTGATTTTTAAATTATAATATATACGAGTTTATTTTGAATATGTGAGTAGATTTTTTATTTTTAAAATTTATATATATTTCGTTTTATCGATTTTCGAATTCTAGCCTAGCTTTGCTTTGTCCGTAGACTTCGTGTTCATCGTGCTGTGCTTCGGAATTTGTTGTTTGGATTTGTAGCTTGTCGTGTTGTCTAATTCCTCTAGCCTCGAAAGGTGAGCAATCACTCACGATTAACATTCTTATATTCAGTGGATTTAATTCACATGAAATGATGATTGAAATATGTTGTTAAATTTAAATTGTTAGTTATTTAATCGTTAAATATGATATGTTATTATTTGCATTTGTTCACCTATGTTAATTGACAATATTGACATCCAATAACCTGTTATATATATGTTATATTGTCAATCATGATATATGCCTATTGTCGATATGTTATATTATTATCATATTGTTCTCACTCTGCAAGTTCCCTGATAGTTAAAAATTCCCTATGGGTTGAAATGATACATACCCGAACGACATTATAGATTACGGAAAATCATTATGGGTTGAAATGATAAACCCGAGCGATTTTTATTGAATTTGAAATTTTGGGATTGCGGTTTGAAATAATATATACCCGTAAATGTTAAATTTAAATTGCGGATTGAAATGATAAATATCTGTATCACTTGACCATAGGGTAAATTTTTTTATACAGACACCGTTGGTCTATTTTTGAAAAACGATTTCCAAAGTTTGAAAGGAAATATATAGGTTTTAACAAATATTGATTTTTAAAGATTTTAATTTTAATATATGTGTAAAAGTTATATTTTTAAAAATTATATGTTTTGGAAATTTTAAAATTATAAATTAAGTTTTAAAAATGTAAATTATAAAATTTTACTTATAACTTTATTATTTTTAAATATATATAAAATAAGATTATAAAATAGATTTAATAATAATAATAATTAATTTAATAATAATTAATATAATAAAATTTATTAAAATTTTAATTTAACTAATAATATATATAATATGTTTTAAACTATTTATTTGAAATTTATATTAATATTTTAAAATAGATTTTGTAATAACTTAATTAAATTAAGGATGGAAAGATGAATTCAAATTGATTTGTAATTTAATTGGTTTGGAAATTTAATATAAATAAGAATTGATTTAAAACTTATATTTTAGATTTTAAATATATGATTTTTATAACTTGATAAATGGATTTTTATTAAAGGTGATTAAATTGAATGTTCTCAAATTTAAATAAAATTGAAATTGAATATTTAATATTGATTAAATTTATGATTTGAGATTTTATTTAAATGTTATTAAAAATGATTAAGTGAATATTTTCAAAGTTAAATAAAAATTAAAAGATTAATTTTGAAATATAAATGAAGTTTATCAAATTGAGTATTAGAAATGTATGAATATTTATACTTTGAAACCTATTGAAATTGGAAGTGGATTGAATTGTAGTTCAAACCTGGATTTGAAATCGATATAAATTAAAAATGGTTTTAATGGGAATTTGAATTAAAATTGGAATTGTTAACTAAGATCCATTTAATTTGAATTTTTGGAACTAAAGTTGATGTGAATTGATTTATGAAATTAGAAGAAATATTTTAATTTGAAACTATTTTCGATATAAACTCTTTTAATATATATACTATTTTTAATATATAAACTATTTTATATATAACCTATTTTTAAATATAAACTATTTAATTTATAACTATTTCAATATAAACTATTTTCAATATTTAAACTATCTAAGTTGGAACTGTTATGACTTAGATTTAATGGATTTAAATACTAATATTTTGATATGATGGTTTAAACTATTTTGTGAATATGATTACGAAAGTGATATGATTTCAGAAGTAAATATAATTTCGAAAGTGATATGATTTTGAAAAGAATATGATATTTTGATATGAATTATGAACTGTTTGAATGACTTATAAAAGTGATTTTATAAAACGACCACAGTGTGAAATAAGCGTTCGATTTTTAAAGAGACCGGGATCGGATATTGTCATTCTCTCTACCAATACCAAAAATCACTTTAACAACTGTGTACGTGGTGGAGAATCCAGAACGAAGTAGGATGGTTTGGCGACGTCTATATGAGGTATGAACGCATCCTGACTCCCACGAGTCAGCTTGATGTGACTAAAACAGGAGCCACGCCGGGCCAAGTGAGGTCGCACCTCCGATTGAGCATGCTTCTTCGATACCATTCTATTACTTTGTGATCTAATTGGGTGCACATTTGATTATGGAAGTGTGTCTCGAGGTGGGCGGTAGTAGCTGCTATGCGTTACCACCAGTCCGGATCCGCAAAATGGTAGTATCCTACCCTGGGCATTGCCTCACATGCCTTGTCACATGCCTTATCGTGCCCTCTACGAGTTTGTTTTGTACCGTACCTATGGATTGCTCCCTGAGTATCCCGTCAGTTTGGTTGGGCTTACAGTATCTGTATAGACTACGGAAATATATAAAATGTGTTAAGGGGGATATGGGTAACGCCTTAACACTATTTTAATAGTTTATTTTACTGTAGACATTATATATGTAGCGTATTGTACTCTATATGTAAATAGTTTAATGGATCCTTAAAGGATGGGAATCCCAAACATCCTTTGAGTTACTTTGTATTTCACTTGACATTTCACTTGGGTTTATTTACTAGTATAAGAATGTTAATCCTGACTCGAGTGTTTTGTGTTTTGCTTTATGCTCGGGTCAGACCGAGTGTCACAGCATTTGAGACTCACCTTTGGAGCTTGAAGCTTTGCTTGAAGATCTGTCTTTATCTATTCAGCTTTTAGTTATTTCCAGTTATTTTTGTTCAGTCTTGTCAGTTACTTTTGTATTTGAGACTACTCTGTATTTGAGATTTCTATTGTATTTTGTTTTAACTCCGATGTTCTATAGTAGCTTCATGAACTACTATTTATCTGTTTCCGCTGCTTATTATTGTATTACTCTGTGTCTGTGATTCTGTGATTTATTTTTTTTGCTGTATATGCTAAGTTTTTCCAAATATAAATTAACAATATGTTGTTTTGAACAATTCAAGTTTAATATGTGTGGATGATTGTCGATTTGAATGGTTCGAAATAACAGGTTGTTACAGTTGGTATCAAAGCTCTGGTTTAGGAAAAACTTAGCATATGGAGTGAAAACTCATTAGAGATAGGGTAGTGATAACCTGGAATGAGTAGAATCAATTATAGAATCATCTTCGTTCGAGCTTGAAATTCTTCATTAGGATTCCCCTAGATTAGGATTCCTTTTGAATTTTGGAACTCTCCCTTTTGTTCTGAAATCCATGCTTGTCTTTTCCTGTTCATGTTCTTTTGATACTGGAGCATCCCATAGCTCTATTTCTATTCATCTCTGTAATAAATTTGAGCTCATCTTGCCACCTCAATTAGCAACTTCATCCTTATGTGTGCCTAGTTCCACCGGCGGTCCAGCCAACCTTAGTATGATTTGTAAAGGGGTGAAACTCCTTTACAATAGGCATTGATTAACCGAAGATTTCTACGTCCTCGGTTTTGATGTTGTTATCTCTTGTATAGCCTGAACCGTTTCCCTAGTAGATGACCCAAGTAATTCTCTTGTAATCGAATGTCGAATGCCTTAGGATTGTGCAGGCAGTCTCATCTTTTCGCTTGATTCTCAGCCTAGTGATCTTGACTCCCCCGATAGTCAGGGATTATCCTGATGTTTGGTGAAGTCTCTTCTCTTCCTCCCAAGCGGGAATTTGAATTCCGCATCGATCTTATCCCTAGAGCTCGACCTATTGTCCTTCCTCCCAGCGAATGATACCTATGAATGGTTGGTCATACCTTTGGATTAACCAATGTTCTTACCTTCTTCGTCAATCTCATGAATCATGTTTTCGCGATGATTCTCAACCAGTTTGTCCTGGTTTTTTTGATGGTATTCTTGTCTTTTCTTAGTCTCGGTTGACCCGGTTTAGGTCGCCGCGATTAATTGATTATCTTATCTTCCTTATGAACCTATCTTCACGGTTAGGATTCTCTTTGATTAGGACTCCTCTAAATTTGAATCTCTACCCTTGTTCCAAGATCCATTCCTGAATCATCCTATAAGGGAGTGTATTTGTAATTAATATAAAAAATTATTTATATTGTGTTGTTTAAGTTGTTAAATTTGAATTTTTGGGTTTCGATCGATTTGTCTGGCCAACGCTATCGATAGGAATTCCAAAACACTCGAACAGAGCAAACTAACACAATATTATTTTTGAACTTGGTAAATGAAATAATTTTATGTATGATTATATTTTATATATATAAATGTTTAGTTTTCTGAAATAAATAGTTAAATGAATTGGTTGTTAGAAATGATAATACTAGATTATCAATTATTGTTTTGTCAACGTTCCTAAACCATTAACTATTGTTATATATTATAAGGAGACGAATTTTTAAAACATGGTTTATAGATCTGATTTTGTAAATGAATGAATTTAAAATTAAGGATTTGAGAATTAAATTTCAGGTGCTTTTCTAAATTCGATTTTTAAAGTTTTGAAAAATATATTATTTGAAAGTATTTTCGAATGGAAAATGTTTCCAAGGAATTTTAAAAAGAAGTAAGTCAGTACTCTCCTCTTTTGTCCTGGGAAAATAATTTCGGTGATGACTGCAGCATCATCGACATTCATTTTCGAGTCTCAAAGTGGAAAGACCACTTAGCAGCTTTGCTACACTTTTGTTTTGGAAAATGGATTTGATTTGAATTTCTTGAGTATGATTTGATTTACAAAACATATATATGTATATATTTATTTCAAAATGGTTTGAAGTGAAATCGGAAATTTAACTCTTAATTTTTATGTTAAGTGATGGTTTTCAATATTGAAATAAAGCACAATTTTTGAATAACTGGAGTGTTTAAAATATGAAATGGAATTGAAATAACTTGAAATAGTTGAACTAGGATAAAATTAATTTGTATAATATTCAATTGCCTTTTAAAACATATATAAATTACCTTAAATATTCAAAAAGTAAAATGTTAATGTGAATGTGTAATTGAATAAATATACAATATAAATGAAATCTTGATAAGGAAAGCTATAAATAAAAATTTAGCGGTTATAATAAATATTTATACACTTAATTTATGTTATAAGAAATGTAAGTGAAATAAATTGGATAAAAAATAATACTATTTAAGTAAATAAATATGAACTTAAGAACAGTTGAAATTACATTACAAGTGGAATTAACTTAAGTGAAGTCAAATGGAATAAATAAATGAGTAAAATAGAATAAATTTGTTTTTGAAAGAATTTTTTTGTAACAAACGTTAATAAATTGAAAGCAAATCAATTGAATGAAAATACCTTGAATTTAAATCAACCAAATGTGAATAATGAATATTTATTGAGTGAATAAATGAATTTAAATCAAATTAGTTGAATAAATCAATTAAACTATTGAGCTAAATATAAATATATTGAATGACAATAAGTAAATATTAATCAATTTAGAAGTAAATAAGGTGAATGCAAATAAATTGGGTCAAATTAATTGAAAGTGGGTTAATAATAATAATAATAATAATAAATGAAATTTATATGGTTTTGAATTAACTGTTGTATCTGGTACTATGTATTTTGAATCCATATTTCTTTCTGTTTGCTTCTGTTCTCCTATCTCGCTTCTTTTTGGGGACGAAAAGTTTTGAGTGGGGGAGAGTGTAACGACCCATAAATTTTAACGACTTTTATAACGTAATTAACTAAAATTTTCTTGAAAATTAAATAATAAAATTTGACAATGAAAATTTGGTATTTGGTATGCGTTTATTGAAGCATAGGGAATGGCAGATTTTCATTGGTAAATATGGAAGTTAGTTCTGTTGTGTAATTTTCAATTTCAATTTAAAATCAGTTAAATCGATGAAAATAAAATATTTTTGAAACCTGAATATTTTTACATAATAAAATTGTTTATCATTTTCTGAGTGAGACGTCATAGTGTTTCGTTTTACCAAATTTGGACTGCTCTAGCTCCGTTTATTTTATTTTCGGCGTTTTAGCAGCATTTCGGCAAAGAATATCGAGTTTTAATAGGATGATTATATCGCTCATATATGTGTACCATTCTGTTCATCTCGTCGTGCTGATCTCCGTGGTATATTCAATTATGCATTTCGAAGTCCGGTATGCGGCGGAATCGGCAAAACACTTTGCCGTATCGGTTCTGTATTTGGGCTTTTGGGTTTCCTATGCCCTTTCATCTATCTACCATGTCAATCAATAGCCATCTGCTTTATTTATTTTGAAATTAAATACTCTGACTTTCACTATTCCCCTAGATTGATATTTATTTGGTTCATCAATTTGTTTTATCTTCCTATTGTTCGCTCCTCTTCGTGAAAGAAAATATATATTATATAAACTAAGTTTATATATGGTTACTTATATCTCAAAAATTATTCATCTCCATTCCAGAACAAAAATGATCGTCCAACCCGACCTCCCGCCTCCTCTTCCTCCACGTACGTCACGAACAACCACCCTCCCCTTGCCTTGTACTGCACGCATCACAATCTCCCTTCCCATCACACAGCCTGTTACCCGGCTACTTGACTCGGCTACAAGGTGATAGTTGCAGAGGCTATGGTTGGACCTAGATGGGACTCAAGCCAAGAAAGGATGGGGAATATGAAGGATCGGTGTAAATTGAGTGGTTCGGTATATTTATGTGGATCGACCTATTTGCATGGTTCGGTATTAGGTGGTGGTTCGGTCGAGATAGATAAGTAAACAGTGGTTCGGTCAAGGTAGTTAAATACAAGTGGGTCGGTTATGAAGGGATCGACATAGTTGGTTCGACAAGTGTGGGTCGGCCGTGTTTGCTCGGCCTAGGTGGTTCGGTGTGGATGGGTCGGCCTCAGAAGAGTTAGTCCATGTGGCTCGACCCTTAGTGGTTCGGCCTTGGTGGTTCGGTCAGGGTGGTTCGACTACTCTGGTTTGATATCGAGAATGGAAGGAATGGATCAACACGAGTAGGAGCTTAAGTGACTTCAGGTCGTGGTCTAGCGTGCTTCGAGTATACAGGGGGGCTGCTCCAAGTCGACGTTCAAGGGATTCCAAGTTAGCAAAAGGGGGTCGGCCATAGTGGATCGAGGGGCCTAGTTTGGTCTATCTGGCTCCTCAGCTATGGTCGAACCATCTTAGTCATGGGCCTAAACAAAGAATCCAGCCTATCTTCGTCTATAATTAGAGGGGTAGGGTCCAGTTAAAGGGACCTTTTTTTGAGAACTCCAGGGATACTCTGCCATTTTCTGTACTCACTTCTTTTTTGTTCAAACTTGTAGTCAAGTTGTTTGTTTACGGATTGTATTTGTACTCAAGTGATTGGAGAAGTAATAAAGATTATATTCAAAGTGGACATAGGCAATTACGCTGAACGACTATAAATCTGGTGTTATCGTTTTTGTTGTTCTTTTTGCATTCAACTGTGTTACTTCTCTGTTTTAATTTACTTTCTTCATTAACCTCTCTACACAGTTCTATTCAAGGGTGTTAGTGACCAATTTTGGTGCTTTCACTGTGAGAGTCCATTCTCAGGCTGTTAGGATCTGCTTTGTTGCTACTGGATTGAGGAAATCCCCTGAAGGAGATCCAAGTTCATTCTCAAGAGTTCATAGATTATACTCAGAGTTCCTCCGAATAACTCTAAGATGACGAGACCATTTAGCAGATCCGCCTCCCACAACGCCGATGCTAATGAGACCACTAGCGTCCAGCAAGTAGGACCCAGCAATCAGCAAGCTAATGCCAGTGCAGAGCCCGCCATCATCCCAAACCAAGTGGAAGCTGTCACCAGGGAAAAGTTCAATGAGCTGATGAGAGAGCTCGTGGAAAGCAGGAGACAACTTAACGACCAGATTCAAGCAAAAGCCAACCTGATGATCCAGATTGCTCAGCAGTAGCGTCAGAACGCTGGAGGAAGCCCTGCTTCCTACTCATCATCCTACAGCTCCGCTTCGTCAGATGAACACCCCAGGCATAGACGCCGTAGGATTGAAACAACATAAACTGGTGCAACAGAGCGATTGGTGACGAGTCGCCAAGGACAAACCAACAGAAACGATCCAGATTCCTTAGCTGGAACCGTGGCTCCTTAACTGCACATGGGGAGTCGCACCCAACCTGGAGTGAGAAACTTAGGATCTGGAGCACGCTTGAGTGCTCCAACCACCTCGCCATGATTGTAATGAAGCGGGTCCTCGGGATGCACACTTAGGTGATCGCTTACCGAGGAGGCACCGGCCAGAACAATCGCGCAGGACGGATACCGACTTGGCAACCCCCATTCAAACTTCGGATTTATCTGCCATGGTCAGACAGCTTATGAGGGAGAATCAGGGCTTGACTAATGACGATTGGTGTGTATCAAGGAGTCATACTCCATTTACAGATAACATTCTACAAGCTGAGTACCCTCGAAAGTTCAGCATGGCAACTATTCCAGCTTATGAAGGGAAGACCGACCCTCGACAGCACATAATGAGATATGAATGGATGACGGACTCGGCTAGGGAAAACGATGCGACCAAATGCAGATGCTTCCTAATAACCCTATCTGGAATCGCTACTATGTGGTTCACCAGACTTCCCCCACGATTGATCTCCAGGTTTGATGAGTTAGTGACGAAGTTCGTGGAGCGGTTTAGGATCCATGCTACTCACCCAAAAGACGTGATGTCGCCATCCAGTGTGATTCAGGCTCTTGGTGAGTCGTTGAAGGACTATTTATAGAGATTCCACGTGGCTGCTACCGAAGTTATTAATCCGAATGACCACGCCATCCTTATGGTCATCATGCGAGGAGTGGATCTGGAGTCTGAGTTTGGTGACTGGCTGGCAGGCAAAACACTGACTACCCTAGAATGATTTTATTCAAAGACGAACCAATTCATGAGAAAGGAAGAGGCCAGGTGGTCAAGACGAAGCAGTGTGCTAGGACCCAGTAAGGAAGTGGTGCAAAGCAACATTGCGGTAAAGCAATCTGGCGAAAACTCTGGTAAGGTCCAAGTCAATGTTCAAAATAAGCAGGAGCAGCCAAAAGGAACCGAAGGAGGGAATTCCGGACAAAAGAGGGAAGCAGGAAAGTGGAAACCAAGAATCCCGACCTATAATGAATATACGCCCCTGAACACATCTTTGGAGAATATTTATCTATCAACTTGTAATACCTTTCAATATCAAAAGCCGCACCCAAAGGAATCGACTGAGGAACAAAAGCAGACCGGGAAGTATTGTCGATTTCACGAGACCTATGGGCACAATACCGAAGAGTGCAGACACCTCCATGATGCTATAGAAAAGCTGATTCACCAGAAGAAGTTAAAGCAGTTTGTTAAGAATCCGTAGGAAGGCAGACAGGGGGCATCCGACCCCAATCACGGGCAAGCTTCACACCGACATGAGGAGCCCGCTCGGACCGGAGGAAGGTTGGTCATAAACACGATAATCTGTAGGACTCATCCTACAAACAAGAGTTGGCAAGAAATAGAACGCTATGCTAGTTCCTTGAAGCATGTGGGCTTCGAGTGCTGCTCGAACACAGAAGACGGGACTCCGGCGAACAACAGCGAATGATGACCGATGATATAGTATTCAGGAGTAGGGATGCCGATCTAGTGGAGGCACCTACCATTGACCCGATGGTTATCTCAGCTACGATCGGTCCGGCGCTTGTGAGAAGAATACTAATTGATTGTGGGAGTTCTTTTAATATTATCTTCAAAAAGCCGTATGACCAAATGAAGATGGAGGAAAAGGATCTGAAACCATCGAAAGCCCGCATTCACGGCTTTAATGGTACAGCTACCGATGCAGTAGGTTTTGTCAAATTGCCAGTTGAACTAGGAGAAGGTGAACGCAGGAGGGTACAGATCCTACCGTTCATTGTTTTGGATGTTGATTCCTCATATAATGTTTTTCTGGGCCGACTAGCCCTGGCGGAGTTTAGGGCAGCTTTGGCCCCGTGGTGTTTGGCCTTGAAATTTCCAACGGACAGTGGAGTTGGTGTAGTGCATGGCGACCAAGCGACTGGTCATGCTTATTATATGGCTGAGCTGAGAGAGGCCCAGTGAAGAGAGAAGGGAAAGGGTGTGGACAAGCCTGTCTGCATCCATGTTGCTGAAAATTGACAAATAGCTCCTGAGCCTTGGCTTGGGCAACACAGTCGGATCTATAGAGACATAGATCCGAGAGATGACGATGAAGAACCCAAGGAGGCCAAGGCAGCCCGTCTGAACTGACGATTGACATTCCACTCAGCCATGATGACCTGTCACGGGTGCTTAAGATTGGATCACAGCTCAACCCTCGATGATAGGGGATCTTACTGATTTCCTACGAGCGAATCTCGATGTTTTTGCTTGGACCCATTCTGATATGTGTGGGATTTCTCCCGCCATCGCATGTCATATGTTGAACATTGACCCGAAGTATATTCCAGTGAAACAAAAGAGGAGAGGCATGGACCCGGAGAGGTCCGCTGCTCTCAAAGAGGAGGTGGATAAACTCAAAACCAATGGGTTCATCTGCGACACCCTCTATCCTGAATGGATATCTAATCCTGTACTAGCGAGGAAGGCAAACATGAAGTGGAGGACCTGTGTTGATTACTCGGACTTAAATAAGGCATGCCCGAAGGATAGTTTTCCATTGCCCAAAATTGGTCAGCTGGTCGACTCGATAGCATGACACGAGTTGTTGTCATTTATGGATGCATATTCGGGATACAATCAAATCCCGATGCACATTCCGAATTAGGAGCACACTAGTTTTGTCATAGACGTTGGATTGTACTGTTATGTAGTGATGCCTTTCGGGTTGAAGAACGCAGGGGCGACTTATCAGCGTTTGGTGAATCGGATGTTTAAAGCCCAGATTGGTAAAACGATGGAAGTCTATGTGGATGATATGCTCGTGAAGTCACAATAGTCAAACGACTACATTCGAGACTTAGCAGAGATGTTTGATATACTCAGATTTTATGGAATGAAAATCAATCCATTGAAATGTTCCTTTGGCATTGCGTCGGGGAAGTTTTTGGGTTTCATTGTCAACGTGCGAGGAATCGAAGCGAACCCAGAAAAGATTCAAGCTAATCGAGACATACAAGCACCTAGAACTATAAAGCAAGTACAAAGCCTGAATGAGAAAGTTGCTGCGTTGAGTCGATTTATATCCAGAGCAACCGACAAGTGTATTCCTTTCTTTGATGTAATAAGGAAAGGGAAAATAAATTTTGAATAGATGTCGGATTATGAGGACGCGTTCTGAGCTCTGTTAAGTCACTTGGAGAAGCCCTATATTCCGTCAAAGCCCGTAGACCATGAGGAGTTGTATGTTTACTTGTTCGTATCCCAGCATGCTATCAGTGCAACTTTGATTCGTGAGGAGGACCGAATCCAAAACCCAGTGTACTATGTTAGTAAGCGTTTAATGGGGGTAAAGAGAAATTATCCCAAGATTGAGAAACTGGCTTACTGTTTGGTGATCGCATCATGCAAGCTCCGCCCGTATTTCCAAGCACATCCGTTCAGTATCTATACCGATCAACCTTTGTGACAGGTGCTCTAACGACTAGAGACTTCTGGAAGGTAACTCAAATGGAACATTGAGCTAAGTTATCGACTAATCAATGCTATTCAAGAGCATACTCAGTCAGAAACATTTCTACTATTTGTATTGGAAGTCCTGTTGTAGTATCTTCGGGCAGTTGAAGTCCTATTCGATTGTTTAGGTGGTTGAAGTCCTGTTCGATTGCTCCGGCCGTGTAATACCTATTCCTCCGGGTTAAGTGAGAGTTTCGATTAAATCCAGAAGGAGTCTGGGACTGGACATAGAACGGGAAGTTCGAATTAGTATTAAAATCTCTGGTGCCATTTACTTTACTGCTTTTACTTTTATATTTATATTACACACAAATAAATAATTTAGTTAATATCCATATTACACGATCCTTAGTCACTTTCACAACCTTTGTTGGATCAACAGTAATATCCTCCCCAAAGACAACATGTCCTAAGAACCTAACTTTCGACCACCAAAAGTGACACTTCGAGAACTTAACTTTTAGCACATGCTCACTCAATATTTCAAGTACAATCCTCAGATGAAGAGTATGCTTCTCCTTGGTCTTAGAGTAGACCAAAATATCACAGATAAAAATAAGCACAAATTTATTCAACACATGCTTAAAAACCCGATTAATCAAGTCAACAAAATATGTTGGAGTGTTGGTTAGGTCAAACGGCATAACCAACCATTCATAAAACTTATCAGACCTAAAAGTCATCAATGGTACACTCTCCTCTACTACCTTCAATTGATGAATTCCTGTAGTAAGATCTAATTGAGAAAATACCCGAGCACCATGCAGTTGATCGAACAAGTCATCAATCCTAGAAAAAGGATACTTGTTCCAAATAGTGTGCTTATTAAGCTCATGGAAATCTGCACAAAGTCTGAAGGAACCGTCCTCCTTCGTAGAAAAGAAGACGGGCACTCATCGATTAGATTGACTCAGTCAGATCAAGCCTTTATGCAATAAATCGATGACCTAGTTAGGTAACTCTAGCTTCTCCTTCCGTGATAGCCAATGAATAGGCAACGTAATAGGTTCAGCAGGTTTCAATATATATATATATATCACTCACTTCTGGTATTAGGAGAAAAATATACTGATTTTGATATTGTTTCAAAAATCCTAAACTCTTTAACGGATGAGTGGGAAAGAAAAGTCTTGGCAATTGAAGAGGCTAACGATATTTCTACCATAAAACCGAAAGAGTTAATAGGAAATCTCATGTCATATGAAGTTACTTTGTAGGAAAAAAGAGTTCAAGATCAAGGTAGAAAAATAATAGCATTCCAGGCCGAATAAGAAAAATTAGATTTAGATGAAGATGATATGGCGTTTATAGCTAAAAATTTCAAAAAGTTTTCGAAGTTTAGAAAGAGTAATAAGTTTCGAAAAACAACAACAAACCATCAGCTTTAACTCTCGAATGTTATGAATGTCGCAAAAAGGGTCACATGAAGAAAGACTGTCCTGACCTTTAGAAAGACAAATACAACTACAAGAACAAAAGAAACAGATATAAGAAGAAGCAAGCATTTTCTGTTACATGGGATGATTCAGATTCGTCTTCCTCATCAGACAGTGAAAATGATAGTGACGCTAAACAAGCCAATGTATGCTTTATGGCCACAAATGACAATGTAAGTGATCTCTCTTTTGATGATTTAGTAGATATAAACTCAGAATTACTAGATAAACTAAAGAATCTCAAAAGAAAATATAAAGATTCTCTAGAAAAAATAAAAAGAATAGAAATTAAAGTTGATATGCTAAGAGATGAGAAGAAAATTTTAGAAGAAAAACTTATATATATACAAAAATCCTGTGCTAATATTACTTCTCACTTACTATGTTAAGTAGTGAAATAGAAACTCAAAAATAAAAGAATGACATTCTATCAACTGAGAATCATGAGTTAAAATCTACTATTAAAATTTTAGAATTAGATAATTCTAATCATAAAATAAAATTAGAAAATATTACAAAAAACATTTCTAATTTTAATAAAGAAAGAGAAAATTTGTAACACCCCTCTTTTTTAGATAATTAAATAATCAAATAACGATGAACTATGAAAATAAGCATTTTTGAAATTTTCAGAATATGGCCTCGAAACTTATACCATTGTGTCCGTGGCGATTTTATGATCAATTTCCATATATAACTTGTTGAAATCCGAGTTAATACGAAGGAGTTACAAGAAGAACAAGAAATCAGATATATATATATAATTAATTAAACGAAAAAAATAGTAAATAAAAGGACCCCATGGGTCGACCATCAGGTCGACCGACAACGCACAAGGGTCGACTCTATGGTCGACCCGCAAAGAACACAGGTCGACCTATAGGTCGACCCGCGTTTGCCCTGGACGTTAAATCTTCCAAGGACGTGCCGAGCTTTTCTAATTCGGTTTTCGCACGATCTGAAGCGTTGTTTTCTGGATCCAACGATTTGCAGTGAGCCTGTGATGTGATTGCACCAGATTCAATCCAAAAATCCGACGCTCAAAGATCCCCAAACTCTACTATAAATAGAACCCTAGGCCTAATTATTTTCCCACAATTAGATTTTCTCCCAATTAGGTTCATTGCCTGAGGCTGAACCCTAAATTGAAAATATTTCTAGGGAGAAGATCTTTTTAATAAAAATATTAGACACCTTAGAAGGGGATCCAAGAAGGCCATGGAGCAAAGCTAAGGACGAGCAAAGCTAAGGACGACATGTGAGTGGATTTAAATTATATCTCTTTTATGTTTATGACATAATATCGTTAGATTCTAGTTAAATAATTAATTCAGCATTTATTTCAGTAATTAGTTCTGCTAATTAGTTATGTTGAAACTGTAAATTTTATAAGAGAAGTGCACTCATATTTAAATGTTATTTATATGAAAAAAGAAAGGAATCCAATTAAATATAAGTAATATTAGGCTTAAGAATTATAGAGAAAGGCTTAAGCCTAAAAGTGAGAAATTTACAGTAAATTATGTTAAAAATTCAGGGAATGAAATAAAAGGGGAAATCTAATAACTTGATTTGGAAGTTAGTAATAGATTAGTTGGTTGGTTTAGAAAAGGGAATACATTTCCATAGTTTAATATTGTAAGAATAACGATAAACGTAATTGCAAGAATAAAAGCAAGAAAAATGGAATTAATGCAAAATAGAGACATTACTGTATTTTGCATTACCCAAAAATTAAAGAAACAATTAAAGAAATATCTTGCAGTTACGGATTATTATTTATAGCATTATTTAGTATTAAAATATGGAACTGGATATTTAGCACAGTCTTTGTGACTAACCAAATAGAATAGAACTACTTCCTAGAATAAAAGATAATAACGCGAAGCATTAAAGAAATTAAAGAAGAGGAAGTAATCAAGTTAATTATTTGACAAGTCTATAAATAATAAACAGAAGATGTGACTAGATCTGCATTTACTGCGCAGATAGTAGAATAAAAAGTAAAGCAATTATTATGATAAGTAAATTTGTGACAATTGGATGTAGTCCCAAGCCAAGACTGTCATATAATATAATAGAACTAAAGAGAATTTTATATCATAATAAAAGAAGACAGACTAGAACAGGAAAGAGACACTTGCAATTACATTTATAACATGTAGGTTATAAAAGAGAAAAGAATATAAAAGTAACAATTGCAAGTATAATTGTAACACGTAGGTTATAATTAAAAAGAAAGAAATAGAAGAGGCTTATTCTATCAAACTTAGACCTTGGATTAAGTTAATAAGAAAAATAATAGAGGTGGCCCATACTGGCAGCATTCCCTTTCAGGTCTAGGACTGATGGTCTCACACATAGGTGGGGCTGGGCATGCTGATTAGGGTAAATAAGTAGCTAACAGAATAAGAAAAGTAAACTAAACACATAATAAAAAATTAGACGTAGGATCTAATAAAATGGTAAGGTGCGTTTGGAGCAGTCCGAAAGAGAATCTGGACAAAGAGCCTAACGAAGCAGTTCGTCACATATTTTAGTACAGAAAGAGCGCGTCCAACTTAGTTAGTTCGGGCCAGAAGGAAGTACAAGACTTTAATGGGACATGAGGATGCTCTAGGATGGCTCTCTAGGGTAGGCCTAACGAAGCTGCACCCCTGGAGGCAGTTCTGTAGGTGTTCCATCAAGAGAGTATGCCTTGACTGCTTTTGCATTGCAGGCCTAACGAAGTGGACCTTTGTAGGCAGTCAAAAGGTTGATGATAGAGTAGGATATTTGTATGACACCGTACTCTGGATTCTGAGTAGGTTATAGTGGGCAGGATCCAAAAGGATAGTCGCATGTGGAGACCAAGCCATCATAAGTTAGAGCAAGTTCGGGATAGACTAGAGTTAAACCAACAGGCCAATAGTTCTTTCACTATCGATACATTGGATGAGGGGCACAGCCAATTGGACGCACAAAGTAAAGTTGCTAGAAATGTTGCTTCATGTGTGTAGACTATAGAAGAATAGTAAAGTGATATTATTAAGATAGTAAGACACGCATATTGGGATAGGTAGACGTTAGTTGGGGAAAAATGAAAGGTAAAGGTAAAGAGAAATTTTCCCCAAGCTTAGTTGCTTTTTTTAGATAGAGACTGCATAGATTGAAATCCTTATTCGTTGCAGTAAATGAGACTTGGTTATTCCATTTTGAGTATGGAATGGAAGAGATGAATATATCTTATTCATCGTGAGTAATACAGCGTAAGTTGGTAATGAGTAATAGGCGGAAGGGAGAGCATATGAGTTACTTGGATTCCTAGAGTAGGACCTTTTTATGTCAGGGTGGACATGGTCCTAGGCCTCCTAGCCCTAGATGATAGCTGTGTTTAGCTGCATTAGTTACCTATTTAGTATCGCTTTGTATAGGACTTGTTTTCTCTTTTAGTTATGAGATTGTACTCCTATGTAAGCATTTAGCTCCTATTGTAGTAAATCAGTAATGATTAGTATGATCCTTTTTCTCTTTGTTTTGTGATAATCACAAAAAGGGAATAAAGACATAGGACGTAATTATTAAAAGAAAAGTAAAAGCAGATAAAAGAGTAACAAAAAGGAAAACAACAAAATTTAAAGAAAGCGATAGAAACGTCAAAAGAAAAATCTGAAAAGGAATATTTTCTTATGTAAACCATGTCTGGGAAAGAAAATTTTATAGGTTAGCGGCATAAGTTCCAAGTACGGAGAAAGAGGTGCACAAAAGGAAAATGGTAAATGTGAGGTTTTATGTTTTTACCTTCTTTTTGACATAAGAAATCGAGTTTGGAAATTAGATTTTTCCGAAGTTCGAATATTAAAAGTAGTGTGGTAGGATTTGGATGAAAGATTCGTTGAACTATGCCCCTATGCAGTAGGAGTGTGGGAAAAAAAATGGGATGAAAAACGTTTTGAGTTTTCAAAAGATTGCATTCATATAGAAATTGCAAGTATATGTAGGGTGTATGCATCATGTTTTAAAATAAATTTTTAAAGAAGAAAAGCATTCGTATAGGAGGTACCGCTTAAAAATTCAAGTACATGCATATATTTTATGTTGAATGACAGTTTGCACAAGGACACAGATGGTCGCAAAATTGGATGTATACAAAATGGATGCGATTGATGCGAGGAATTACACAGTTTTACCCTTGTCAAATTTCGGGGACGAAATTTCCTAAAAGGTTGGAGAATGTAACACCCCGAATTTTTAGACAATTAAATAATCAGATAATGATGAACTGTGAAAATAAGCATTTTTGGAATTGTCAGAATATAGCCTTGAAACTTATACCATTGTGTCTGTGGCGATTTTCTGATCGATTTTCAAATATAACTTGTCGAAATCCGAGTTAATGAGAAGGATTTACAAGAAGAACAAGAAATCAGATATATATATACGTATATATATATAATTAATTAAACGAAAAATAATAATAAATAAAAGGACCCCATGGGTCGACCATCAGGTCGACCGTCAACGCACAAGGGTCGACCCGCAAAGAACATAGGTCGACCTATAGGTTGATCTGCGTTTGCCCTGGACGTTAAATCGTTCTGGGATGTGCCGAGCTTTTCTAATTCGATTTTCGCGTGATCTGAAGCATTGTTTTTTGGATCCAATGATTCATAGTGAGCCTGTGACGTGGTTGCACCAGATTCAATCCAAAAATCCGATGGTCTGAAATCCCCAAACTACACTTTAAATAGAACCCTATGCCTAGCTATTTTCCCACAATCAGATTTTCTCCTAATTGGGTTCATTGCCTAAGGCTGAACCATATATAGAAAATATTTCTAGGGAGAATATCTTTTTAATAAAAATATTAGACACCTTAGAAGGGGATCCAGGAAGGCCATGGAGCAAAGCTAAGGATGAGTAAAGCTAAGGACGACATGTGAGTGGATTTAAATTATATCTCTTTTATTTTTATGATATAATATCATTCGATTCCCGTTAAATATTTAATTCAAGATTTATTTCAGTAATTAGTTCTGATAATTAGTTATGTTGAAACTATAAATTTTATAAGAGGTGTACTTATATTTAAAAGTTATTTATATGAAAAAAAGAAAGGAATCCAATTAAATATAAGTAATATTAGGCTTAAGAATTATAGACAAAGGCATAAGCCTAAAAGTGAGAAATTTACAGTAAATTGTGTTAAAAATTCAGGGAATGAAATAAAAGGGGGAAATCTAATAACTTGATTTGGAAGTTAGTAATAGATTAGTTGGTTGGTTTAGAAAAGGGAATACATTTTCATAGTTTAATATTGTAAGAATAATGATAAACGTAATTGCAAGAATAAAAGCAAGAAAAATGGAATTAGTGCAAAATAGAGACATTACTGTATTTTGCATTACACAAAAATTAAAGAAACAATAAAAGAAATATCTTACAGTTATAGATTATTGTTTATAACATTATTTAGTATTAAAATATGGAACTGGATTTTTAGCACAGTCTTTGTAACCAACCAAATAGAATAGAACTACTTCCTAGAATAAAAGAGAATAACATGAAGCGTTAAAGAAATTAAAGAAGAGGAAGTAATCAAGTTAATTATTTGACAAGACTAGAGATAATAAACAGAAGATGTGACTAGATCTGCATTTACTGCACAGATAGTAGAATAAAAAGTAAAGCAGTTATTATGATAAGTAAATTTGTGATAGTTGGACGTAGTCCCAAGCCAAGACTTTCATATAATATATGAGAACTAAAGAGAATTTTATATCATAATAAAAGAAGACAGACTAGAATAGAAAAGAGACACTTGCAATTACATTTATAACATGTAGGTTATAAAAGAAAGAAAAGAATATAAAAGTAACAATTGCAAGTATAATTGTAACACTAGGTTATAATTAAAAAGAAAGAAATAGAAGAGGCTTATTCTATCAAACATAGATCATGGATTAAGTTAATAAGCAAAATAATAGAAGTGCCCCATACCGGCAGTATTCCCTTTCAGGTCTAGGACTGATGGTCTCATACATAGGTGGGGCTGGGCATGCTGATTAGGGTAAATTAGTAGCCAACAGAATAAGAAATGTAAACTAAACGCATAATAAAAGATTAGACATAAGATCTAATAAAATGGTAAGGTGCGTTTGGAGCAGCTCGAAAGAGAATCTGGACAAAGAGCCTAACGAAGCAGTTCGTCACAGATTTTAGTACAGAAAGAGCACGTCAAACTTAGTTAGTTCGGGCTAAAAGGAAGTACGAGACTTCAATGGGACATGAGGATACTCTAGGATGGCCCTCTGGGTAGGCCTAATGAAGTTGCACCCTCGGAGGCAGGTCTGTAGGTGTTCCATCAAGAGAGTATGCCTTGACTGCTTTTTCATTGCAGGCCTAACGAAGCGGACCTTTGTAGGCAATCAAAAGGTTAATGATGGAGTAGGATATTCGTATGACACCGTACTCTGTATTGCGAGTAGGTTATAGTGGGCAGGACCCAAAAGGATAGTCGCATGTGGAGATCAAGCTATCATCAGTCAGAGTGAGTTCGGAAAAGACTAGAGTTAAACCAACAAGCCAATGATTCTTTCACTATCGAGACATTGGATGAGGGGCACAGCCAATTGGATGTTTAGATTGTTTGCAATAGGGCACAACCACTTAGCTCTTGAAAGGTCTTTCGATTAGTTGATTTCAATTTCTGGAAAGCTCTTGAAAGCTCTTTAAAACTTCAGGTTTGAATTCAATTTCTGTCGATTTCAAAATTGAACATTTAGACTATACATGTACACATTTAGGTACACGTTCTTGTTGTTGCTCCCGGACGCGTTATACGCTCATTGTTCGTCGCCACTTTTCATCGAACTAGATGCAATTTCATTGCATTTTTTATATATGTACTTTATATAATTTTCATGTCCATGTTTGCATTCACATTGGATTCATAACTGATCCTTTTCTCTCTCTCTTTCCTTTATGTATATAGGGGTCAACATTCTTTTGGCCGATTCTCCCTTTCTCTTTTTTATATGTTCATAAGGATTGACGTTCCTCTAGCTGATCCCCCTCCCTCTTTCTTCTTTTTTTATAGACGTACATTGATAGGGATCGGATGGATCCCTCTTGGGTAGGGATCATACCCGACCCTATCAATATCAGGGACTTCTTATTTTTTGGCTTCGAAGGGAAGTTCAATTGTGCCGATCCCTCTAGCTTCGTATATAAACTAGTGCTTCCTTCTCCATTCTTCACTTTTTTTCGTTTTACTCATTCGCCTTTATTTTCTTCAAGACCGAACCCTTCTTCCCTTACCTTAGAGCCGAACCCTTTAGACTTTCATCAACTTGATCCCACTCCTTTGAATCAAACATCACTTCCTTCCTTAGATTCGCCATCTTCTCTTGCTCTAGACCACCACTTCGTCTTCAATCTGAATAGAAATCGAAAATCTCCTCTCGAGCAACTCGTATTCTATACACTTAGGTAGGTTTTCTTGTATTTAACCTTTAACTTGTGACGAGATAATATATTCGATCATTTTGGTGGATTGGTTAGAGCTCGATGTGTATAGAGTCTAAATTTTGCAGTTAGATGGAGGGGAGATGGTCGATATTGTTCGAGGAGGATGAGGCGTATGGATTAAGCGAGGGATCGGTGAGAATGTAGGTGAAGGAGAGGGATCAAAGAGAATGTTTAAGGGAAGTGAAAAAACGACTAAGTATATGGGTAGGTTATAGATGGGATGGAGGGACGGTGATGTTATTGCTTGAAGGGGTCGGAATAAATATTTAAAGGAAGTGTGGAATGGCTAAGTAAAGGGATCGGTAGTGGCATGTTTGAGGAGGGATCGGTTATGGGTTCTTCGAGTGGGGTCGGTTGTGATAAGATAAAGGGATCGGTAGAAATAGGTATCAACTATTTGCTTCATAAGAGGGTTCAGTTGTATTGTTAAGTGGAGGGATCGGCTATGGGTACATAGCCGATTCTAACTTTGAATTGAACTTGAAAACCAGTCCATATTCACTTGCATAAACTATTAAACCAATCCCATCTCAATGAACTTGAACAAATGACGATAATGAACAATAGGATTTGCATATCCAATATCGAACTCGAAATTGAACGACCAAACTCCTGGGACTTAGATTATGAACTAAAACTTAACATATGGACTTTACACTTCGATATGCCAATGATCGATTCCAAAGCTTACACAACCGATCAATCTAAACGCCAGTTGAGATGGTCAGTGATGACGGTCACTCTAGTCGGAATCCAAAGTCTCGTCACTTACTTTTGTTTTTAATTTTGAACTGTTTATCTTTGCACTACACAACACTGCACCATACTAATTTACACTTAACACGGGGGGACAGGTAAAATTTCCTAATCTCAATTATTAATTAAGTTTAGTTGATATGGGCTCTGGACTTTCAGAGCATTCAGTCGCAATGCCTTATGGCAACCTTCACAACATAGCAACCCCAGAGCCAAGTCAAGTTTTGTGACTGTATCCAGTAGACTTTTCCCTGACCATCAAATTGGGCAACCAGAGGTTTCTGGCCCATTGTCCGACCTTTTTACTGATGTTCCCGTCCTTCTAGTAGAAGATATAAGTCCTGCCCCCGACACTATAGAAGGTGTTGTATTTCTAGATAACCCGACAGATTTCCAAGCCTCCAGAAGCGGCGAGGCCGCTCTTCGCATCCTATGCTGTAAACATGGGACTCTGTTTGGAGATGTCCTAGTCCTCAATGAATGACATGGCTCATTTTCCCCTAGAGGGATATATGGCATGCAATAAATTTATGTGTTGAGCCGATGTGTGTCGCCTTTTAATTCATTTATCCGAGAGATGCTAAATTAACTAGGAATAGCTCCTGCTCAGCTGCATCCGAACATCTATGCTTTTCTTCATGGCACTTTCTTGCTATTTATGGATGTTCTGTTCTACCCGCCATCTCCTGAGGACATTAAGTTTATTTAAAATTTCAAATGACGAACATGAAACCTTTCTTACACTTTCCTCGAGCCTTTCGCCCAACTGTTAAGTTCTAACTAGCGCTTGGAACAACCTCAGCATCTTTAAACATGAATGGTTCTACATTTGCTGTCCACCTAGCTTTGCAAGGCGACAGTTGGAAGGATGTAAGTGTTGTCTTCACATGCCAATAAGGAGAGAAAAAAAGCTCGCATATAAAATGCGTATGAGAAAAGCCGCTAAAGAGCCGGAGTTTATCATCACCTCTGTTGAAGAAGAGTCTTCCCCTTAACATTTAGAAAGTTCAATGGAAGGGTTCTCGAATCTCCCGATCCCTAATGATATCATGACTTTCCAAACATTAGTATTGGGGACTCAATTCTCCTACCAGGAGTGGTGATGACATTCCTCCCACTAGTAAAGGGGAAAACACTCCTATGAGAAAGACTATAATAACTGGTCCTTCGGGGGGACACTAGGACACTCATAATCACGCGCACTTCACTGTACGATTTTCATCTATCTTTTATTTAATGGTCACTTATACACTCTTGTTTGGTTTGCTGGTGCGATGTCTCAATCCCGTGCCTTCAATTGCTTGGGAGCTCCTCAACATAGTATGGATCCAATCGCAGTCCAGTCTCGGGTAGGCGTCGAGAGAGAGATTACAGTCAGGAAAGAAGTTGTCGTTCGAGGGAGTCTTCATCTTCTAAACATAAGTCCCAATCTCAATCGTCTCATCAGGAAGTTCAGCCCAATCTTCTTGTACATAGTGATGATCAGACTTCTTCCCATGCTCCTCAAATTGCTGTGCCGCCTGAGCATTATTCAGGTTCATCCGGTTCCAGACAGTCCCATGATCATAGGTCGAGCAAACGACTAATTATTACTTCTCATCCAGCTTTGCCTACTGCAGCTCCTTAGGCATCTACGGTGTAAAAATTGGCCGAACTTAAGGTTAATTTTCCAAAAATCTGCTTCAATGGGCTTAAGTTCCTTCCTTCCATCCATACAATTCCAGGGAGTGCTAAAGCGAGTTCACTTGCATGTGTCAATGATGTTTTTGTGCAGCATGAAGCATTCCAAAATTTAGCTGAAAAAATATCTAAGGTGCCTATCGAGAGGCAGCATGAAATCAATCATCTCAAGCTAGAGGTGATCCATGATAATGACATAATTAAACATCAAGCTGATGAGATCTTGAAGTTGGCAGTGAAGCTAGCCGCGGTAGAGAAGAGTGCCAAAGAAATATCTAAGGCGTTTAGTCGTATGGAAGCGGCTCATAGAAAGGAGCTGGATGTTGCCCTCAACCACAGTAGTGTGCTTTCTCTAGAAAAGGATACGCTGCAAAATGAGAAATCATTCTTGCCCACCGCATTAAGGAACTCGAAGAACTCCATAAGAAAGAGAAGGAAGAAAAACTCAAAGCTCAGGAGGAATCTCAAAGATATTGTGAAGTGTCCGTCGAAGCCCGGGGAATGAAAACTGAACTTGATGAACAACTTGCTCAAATTAAAGTCCTCAAGGAAGAGGCAAGGGAAGCTGGCCGTAATGAGGTTAGAGAGCAGATTGAGGCCCAGTTGGAGGATGCCAAGGAAGCTGGTCGAAATGAGATTAAAGACATGTTCGATCCTTTGATAGTTGAATATAATGCTAAAGTCCTAATCTTTTGTGATTTGAGTTTTCTTGGAGAGGGCTACCTTTAATCGCTTGCCGAGGCTTAGAAATACATTGTTGAAATGAAGAAGAAAGCCCTTGGTGAAGCTGATTTAGATAAAGTGAAACTAGTACGGGAGATCCTTTGCGAGGATGAACCTTTAGATCTTGCTGCTGCGAGGCTCTGATTTTTTGATATTCTAGCACCCTCGGGCAAAGGTAAAAACATTGCAGAGTCATCAAAGTCCGATCCCAAAAGTCCCCCTTCACTTTAAACAGCCAGAGCTTTAGTTTCACTTGGCCTGGGATAGGATCTGAGCTATGATCTGGATAGACCTGGCTATCAATCAAAGGTGCAGACTCCTATTCTAGAAGGGAGCACTTCAGTGACAACTGAAAGTCAGCAGGACACAGGTATCCCGCTTTATTCTCCATTATTCAAGAGATTTCGTTCCTCATGCCTAATAGTTATGGGCTTATTTTCTTGTTTCTGCGACTCTGCAGGTCTTCCATGTCCCAGTCAAACTTCAGGAAGCGGGACCGTCAAGGAGCAACAATCAACATTTATCAAAATTCCAACGGCTACCGACATTCCAGGACCCGATGCTCAAGTTATCGGAGCACTTGATGATGAAAAAATTGTGACCAGATGCTGCTAGATGAATCAGATGACGTTGTGATCACTGGTGCCTCCGAACATACCAATGAGCTCAGCCTAAAGGAACCCATTAAGAGAGAGGAGTTATTAAAGAAAAAGCTAAAGCTGAACCCGTTGATGTGGACATCGACGATCCAAATCTTCTCCCACTACAAGTCATTCCACCCGGCGGGTCCGTTCTCGAAGAACTCCCTCCAATCTTTGAAAGCTCTCCTACCAACGGTGGTAAAGGATCAAAAAGAAAAACATGCAGAAGCTCGGGTGGTACCACTGCCAAAAAATCCAAAAGAGCAAAGGTTCAAAAGAAACAGCCATCACATCGGCTTAGTTTGTATATAGCTTATATAGCTGCTTTCCTCTTTTCGTTGGCCGTGATTGTGTGGGTACGACCCTCACTTTTGAATAAACTTGTATCCCAATTTTCAAGTTTAATGTGCAAATTGAAGTTCTTTGTTTTCTATTGAACTCTTATATGAATTTTGTCTAAGTGGTTGAGCTATTACTCTTCCATTCAATGTACTTGTAATTTTTTGCTCGTTAATTCTGACAATCGTCCATTATATTTTACTCAAGGCCTCCATGTGGTCGTGGCCTTAAGTTGTATCAAACACTAGGCTTGAGCCCCAGTGTTACGTCGTCGGATTCAGCGGTTTGAGTGATTATACTCCCTCTCCCAGCCTCGAGTTAGCGTAGTTAGATAATGGATGGTCAAACTACATCCTTAGCATGTTTATACTCCTCCTATCAGTTTCAGGTCAGATTTTATGGTTTAGTGAGTGGTTTCAGGTCATCTATTTGTTTATACTTATACCCGCACTCTGGGATAAGAGTTAGTTAGCGGGGATCGAATCGAACCCAATTCATGTTTATACTCTAGTCCACACTCTGAGGAATTAGAGTTATTTCGAAAAATAGGCGGACCGTACTTTCCTTAATTGATTGATTTGCTCCGAAGTCCGGGGTTTAACTTAGCGAGCGATCGGTCGTATCACGATCGCTTTTGTTTCATGTCTGTCTTATCGCCCGACATGATTAATATGGATATCTAATGGTCAAGTCACATCCATTCCTCGTTAGGTACTCCATCCATCAGGTTGTGAGAGAGAATCATCGGATAAATGGTTGGACTATGCTCATTTTGTTTAGTTCAATATTGAACTTATGCAATCGGCTAGCTCCAAACTCTGGGAACCTGCTCGGACATGTCAATATTAGTTAGTCAGGTATTGTAACTAATATGTAATGCTACAACAGTCACAAATATGAAGGAAATTTCAAAATTTATATCGAAAATAGGAATAAATAACATAATTTGTCTTATTACTTATTTGGAAAATCAAATGCTAAAGCAAATTCGAAAATTGAATACAACTAAATAAAAAAGAATGAACTAAGTGAAATAACGTTGTAAATGCTCACTATTCTACGCTTTTGGGAGTGTGACGCCATCAATAGTCACTAGCTTGAAAGCTCCCTCTCTAAGCCTCTATTCAATGACATATGGTCCTTCCAAAGTAGGACTTATGTGTGGTGGGGCAGGAAAAACCCGTTTCTAGACAAGATCACCGATTTCAAAGGCTCTAGGTCGGACTTTAGTATTGTAGTATCGGGTGACTCGGTGTCGATGTGCAACTTCCCTCAATCATGGATTTTTTTGATCATTGGCAATATAGTTCACCTAATCACCATCTTGATATCCTTCTAGCCATCTTCAGCTGGGTCATTTGGAAAGAAAGAAATGCCTTTGTGTTCAACAAACCCACCAACTCGCAGTTTAGCATATGCTGTAAAATTTCTAATATCTTTGCTTACTTGACAGGCTCTTCCTCCTTGGCCCACTTCAGATATCGTCTTCCATCAGTGCGGTCCCCATCAGATTAATCGGTAGGCAGTGCATCATCAGCTGCGCCGACTGGCCACCCTGGTTCCGACTGAGGTTTTGTTCGTCTTTTCTTTCATTGTTTTAGGATCACTCTTTGCGACAGTTTTTTTTTCTGGATAAACTATGACTAATTATGTATATTAGAAACTTCCTGGTCTGTATTTAGATGCTGGTATGCTGTTTGTAACCTTAACTCTAATTATGCTGTTTCATATTCGCCATCGATCAGGCCTATTGATCGAAATATTTATATTTGTATATATTATTAATCAGCTGTGTAGTGCCATGCTACACAACCGTTATCCTCAAAACTTCCCTCAAATCAGCTTCTTCGCGCTTCTCATCTACAAAGTCTAGATATTCTAAAAGGAGATCTCTATTTGTTCTGGGATTGTAGTAGGTTACTCGATGAGAAGGGACTTTGAGTTCAATAGTAATGACGGTTTCGAAGCCATAAGTAAGGGCGAATGGAGTATGACCGGTCGTAGACTTGTGGGTGGTTCTGTAAGCCCATAATGCTATTGGGAGTTCATCCAATAGTTGCCTCTAGCCTTTTCCAAATGCTTCTTCAGAATGAACTTTATGATTTTGTTCACAGCTTCAACTTGCCCATTTGCTTGAGGGTAAGCAACTGCCGCAAATTTCTTTTCAATATGATACCGACGATAGAAGTCTTTGAATTCAGCGCTATTTAATTGGGTTCCATTATCAGTTACCATGGTTCATGGAAGGCCAAAACGACAAATGATTTTTTTAAACAATGAGGTTGATTACTTTCTTTGTTGTGATCATGGCTAAAGGTTCTGCTTTGGCCCATTTGGTGAAGTAATCAACTGCAACAATGGCGAACTTCGCACCACCTTTAGAGACCGGTAAGGAACCGATAATATCTATGCTCCATATAGCAATGACCATGGACTGACCATTTGTGTGATTTCTATCAGTGGAGCTCTTAGAACTTTTGTATACATCTGGCACTTGTCGCATGGCTTGGCGTAATCAGCAGCATCTCGGTTGACAATCGGCCAATAATACCCATATCATCGTATTTTCTTTGTTAGGGTTTGCCCCCCTAGTGTGATCACCACATTCCCCTTCACGAGCTTCCTTTAAGACTCGTTTTACTTCATCATGAGCGATAAAACAGAGCAGGGGAACAAAGAAACCCTTTCTGTACCTGACTCCTTCCTAAATGATATACCATGAAGCTTAGTGAAGGACTTGTCACCTTTCATTTCTCCATTCGGAAGGACTCCCTGTAGCAAATTGTCTTTAATTGGAGTTATCCACGACTCCTTTTCAGGCTCCGTCTCTAGTACCCAGTAGTTTTCCATATGGTTTATACTTGGAGCGTCTGATACTTCGATTAGAACCAAGCCCATTTGTTATGCATCCCTGGTGCTAGCAAACTTTGCCAATGAGTCAACCTCTTTGTTTTAATCCCAGGGAATATACATGATGTCATAATACTCAGAACCAGTTAATAACCCTCGGACTTGGAAAAGGTACAGATCGAGTCATTGTCCTTTAGTCTGGTAACCTTCCCTAACTTGGTATACTACCAACCGGGAATCACAAAAGATTTCAAGAGATTTTATCCTTAGTTCTCTGGCAAGTTTGAGTCTAGCAGTCTGTAACACCCTATATTTTAGTAACATTATTTAGGATATTTAATTAGTTAAATAAAATAAAATAATGTAATATGATGATTAAGGGATTGAGATTTGTGATTTAATAGGGGTAGTCGTGCCATGTTAATGAGTAAATCAAAATGAGATAACATGAAATAAAATAGGTAAGGGCAAAATAGGGAGAAGGATATTCTTATACCCTAAACCCTTAGGAAATCAAAACACGTGTTCATTTCATATTTTCTCAAACAAAAACATTTCGAAGGCTGGCCACCATTAGCAAGCAAGAGAAAGAAGATAAAAGCTAGGATTCAAGAGAAGAATCAAATTACTTAATCAAGATCAAATCTCACATCCAAAATCAAAAAGCTAAGGTGAATAATGACTACATCTCTTATTTCTTAAATTTTTTCGGTTTTAAGGAAATCCAAATTTATCTTGCATAGATTATGCCATGTTTTTGATGGATTTAATGTTCATGTATACTTATTGATGATTTATGCTTGTTCATATAGATTTTATGATATGTTTTGATATGAAAACCCTATTAAATGACATCCAAATGCCTTGCGATTTCAGATTCAGACCAGAAATGATATTTTAGAGATGGGTTTCAATTTTCATATTTTTTTGAATTAATTTGAATTTTATGTAAATTTTCTAGTAAAGAAAATGATTTATTGGGTTATAAAAAATTTATGGTTAATTATAAATAATTTGGGTCTGAAATTTATGTATGTTAGAAAGCATATTAAAAAGGATTTTCTGGAATTTTTGTAGAATTTTCCTAAGTATTTTGATGAATATATAAAATTATTTAAGGTATGGGACTTAAATGTTATATATATTTATAAAAGGAGAAGGGGTATTTTGTAAATAAATTAAAGTGTTCATTTCCAAAATTTTGGCAGTGCTTTTAGAAAAGAAAATTTACAACCAATAAGATTTAGACAAACAAGGCAGGTTAGTCAAAAAGTATACTTAAAAAAGGTTAAAAATCAGTTTTACATGCAAATAGCATGTTTTGCCACTTTCGACACCCTACTTCCGATTTAGATGGCTTTTGACTTAGTTCCTTCGCCTCCATCACTAGCCTCAAGCAGCGAATTGGAAAGAAGGCGGAAGGTATGAGGTCGAAACTAGGGGTTCCAAGGGGGTCGAAGTGTTGCTTTGTTTTAAATTGAAAATGCGCCTGCTTTGCTTTTGACTATATTGCTTTCAACTTGGCTTCCGACTGGGTCAAATGGTTTAAAGAAAAGGTTTTAAGAGGTTACGCCTTTGTTTTTAAATGACCGCTTTCGACTAGGTCGAAGCCTTAGCTGCCGCTTTCCCTACCTTTCGAAGTCAATGGTTCCAAAAGGTATACTTTGTTGTTAAACTTGGCCACTTCTCCAATGCTTTTGGAGGGATGGTTTCGACACCAACACTTCTTTGCTTAGGTTTTTGGTTTTCGAAAGAGTTGCTTTCAACCCTGTTGGTTGTGACCCTTGGAGATTTTTAAAGATTAACCTAAAGGTTTCGAAAGAGATGGTTTCGAATGGTTTCGAAAGGTGTTTCCACATGTTTTAGAAATTGAACCCAAATGCTTTCGAAAGGTCGTTGTTTATGAAGGTTTTGATGCGTTCGAAAGGTTTTAAAGAAATGTTTCTAAGGGGTGGTTCCCCAATGGTTTTGATAGGTTCGAAATGGTATTTTTCTAATTGTTTCAAAAGGGAAAAAAGGAAGGTTTTTCAAATGGTTTCGAAAGGTAGTTTTAAAGTGTTTTGGGGTAAGATGTCTAAGGTTTTATAGCTTTCGAAGTAAAAGGTATTTCAATGGTTTCAAAAGGTTTATGTAAATGGTTTCGAAAGGAAGGCTTTGGCCTTTCGGCCTAGATGAAAGAAAGGGTTTATTTGGTTACGAAAGGGATACTTTCAATGGGATCGAAAGGGGCACTTTCCAAGGTTTAAATGTTTTCATCAATAAAGATTTGAGTAAAGTATATATAACAAGGAAAGTTGATTTTGAGTAGAAGCATGGAGTATATGTGTTTTCCTTGTTTAAATTTGGTTTAAAAGGTTTTAAATCAATTTCAGATGAAAAGGTTTTCAAGGAAAATTTTGGGAAGGTTTCCCTTAGTAAAATGACTTAGATATTAGAATACTAGACGAGACTGGTATAGGGTCGCGCCCTATACATCAGATAGCTTATTGGTGAGCCCACAAAACCATTTGGATCCGATGACCCTGGGAGATGTTAAGTTAGGGACAGACAGTCCAGAAGAGAAGTATTTAATAGATAGTTAAGAACAGACCGTCCAGAAGAGGTATGTCTAACAGATGTTAGATTATTTTTTATTTTGTCTAGTAGGCTCGAGTCAGCCAAAGGTTAGTAGTAAACCAAACAAAACTATAGTGTTCGGGCAGATAGTCCATTTGTTACCTGATATGTAAGTTTACAGAAAATGATTTACAGTTTAACTAGTTTTGGTTGCAGGATTATGATTTGCAAAAGATATGTTTTAAAAGGATATTGGTGAGGGGAGACCTGTTTCGCTAAGCGATGTGGTCTCACCTAATATCGTATATCCGAGATGTATAATGTTATTCACACCAGGCTTTAGGTCTAACTTAAAGTTTATGTCATTCCCCTTAAACTCTCAGGTGCTCAAAATTGATTTGAGTAGGCTGAAGGTGAGGTTTTATAGGTTTTAGTAGGTTGACGAATAAATCTTATGAAGTCGAGCAGGTGGCTGACAGATAGCTATTTAGGAGTTGCTATTTTGTTTTGTTTTATTCCGCTATGTTGTATTTAAGACAGTTATGTTTATATAGTACTCTGGTCAACCAAGGGTGCATCATCATATGTTGCTCTTGGCGTATTTATGTGATAATTTATATTTTATCTGAACCTGGGAAACGATTATGGGATTATGTAATTGAATGTGAAACATGTGTGTTGAAAATGTAATGTGAAAAGATGTTTTTGAAATCTGTGATTTTGTTTCATATTCAAATGCATCTGATATTATGAATACCATTAACATAGCCGTATTTAGTCGCCGTAAGTTAATACTATGGATAACTGCAGCATCTATAGCGCTTAGCTTTGGGCCTCTAGATAGGGGATGTTACAACTTGGTATCAGAGCATACGTTTGTGAAATACTTTAACTAAAAATGATTTTTGAAAAACATAATCCTTAGGAATTAGAGAAAAGATGGGGTATGGGATAATGCTATAGTAACATACTTGTATTTGCTATATATATAAGTACACGCTATATCTCTATTCTCTTATCTCTATTAGGCCATTCTTTTGTATCTCACGAGGCTTGAATACAGACATGGACACAAGAAGAGGCAGAGTTAACCTAAGAGGGGACAGTACCACCACCAATGGAAATGCCATCTCAATACGAGGAGGACTCATGGTCTGGCTTAAGTTGAGAATGTTGGTGCTGGAGTCCCACAAGTGGATATGGGAGCCATGTATTAGTTTTTCGTGAGCATGATGCAAGCTGGGCTTGTTGTTGGACTTGTTGGAGGGATTGCAAAAGTTGGAGTTCAGGAAGCTCCAGTTGTCAACGATTATGCTAAGTTGAGTGAAGATTATGCTAAACTTGGAGGGAAGCCATTTATTGGAACTGAGGATGCTAGCGAGGTGGAGAATAGGTTGCTACACTGTGAAAGGATTTTTGCTGACTTGAGGCTCAACGATGAGCAAAAGAGAAGGCTTGCTTCTAGAAACGTCAAGGAGCGGCTTTATTTTGGTGGAATAGTGTAATAGCTGGTGTGGATGAGGAGACAATGATATGGGAAGAGTTTAAGAGGAGGTTCCAAGAGAGGTTCTTGTCGGTGATGGCGCAGTCTGTTTGATTAGAAAGTTTGCTGAATTAGAGCAAGGAAAAATGTCTTTTTTGGAGTATGCTAGTAGGTTTGAAGAACTGGCTATTTATAGTTATGCTACTGTTGATACAGTGATGAAGAGGAATGAAAAGTTCATTAAGGGATTGAAGCCTGAGTTGGCTAGGGCTACCTTACCGCATATCAGAGATCCCTGTGATGTGGTAGTGGAGATGGCGTTAAGACATGAAGAGATGCTTGCTTGTTTGGAGAAGAAGAAGGAGAAGGAGAAGGAGGTCCAGGTTGGGCAAGGTCAGAAGAGGAAGTTCTTTCACAAGAAGGGTGCTCAGAAAGGTGGAGCAGCAAAGAAAGGGAAGTCTGAAGTGGTTTGTTTTAAGTGCGAAAGAAGGGGCATTTTGCTAATGAGTGTCATACTGTAAAGGCTAAGGAAGTGATCGGGAAGAAGAATATCAGGTGCTTCAATTGTGATCAGATTGGCCACTATAAGAATCAATGCAAAGAGCCCGCTAAGGATGGGAACGGCAAGGTGTATGCATTAGAGCCTACGACTTCGAAGCCAACAGTGACGGAGAAAGGAATGGCAGTTTTGGAAGGTACGCTTCAGATTCATGGTATGTCTGTTAGCGTTTTTTATATTGGTGCATTGAATTCTTTTATATCTCGATGTTTTGTAGACAAGCTTAACCTAGAACCCACATATTTAGTTACTTCCTTAAGAGTTGCAAATCCGATAGGAGGGTATGCGACACTTGGGATGAAGTGTGACCATTTAGGGTTTGACTTACTAGGTTACGTCTTTGTTTGCAGTTTGCATATATTTGACTTTGTAGGGTTCAGAATTATATTGGGCATGGATTGGTTAAGTAAGTACGAAGCTAGGATATTTTTCCGTGATAGGAAAATATCACTTAGACACCTTGATTTTAGTGATCGGATTGTATATACCGTAGAAAGCCCGACCAGTGAGGTGAATGCTTTGTTGGGAGTTATAGAGTTAGAAGACGAGTTGAATCACGTTTTCGTGGGTAGAGAATTCACGGATGTCTTTGAGCCGATAGTAGGATTGCCACCAAAACGAGCCATTGAATTTCAGATAGATTTGGTGCCTGGAGAAGAACCGGTGAGTAGGCCGCCAAGCAGGATGACACCTATAGAAATGAGGGAGTTGAAGGTGCATTTGGTAGATTTGGAAAGCAAGAATTTTATTAGACCAAGTAGTTCACCTTGGGGAGCAGCCGTAGTGTTTGCTAAGAAACTGGACGGATCAATGAGGTTATGTAAAGGTTATCGTAAGTTGAATGAGAAGACGATAAAGAATCGATTTCCGTTGCCTTGAATTGACGATTTGTTCGTTCAGTTGAGTGGAGCCAAGATATTTTCTTAGTTGGATCTGGCTACCGCTTTCCATCATCTTAGAGTAGCAGAAGAGAGTATACCTTTGATGGCGTTTAGGACCAGGTATGGATTGTACGAATGATTAGTTATGCCGTTCGGACTAACTAATGTGCCGGCATTCTTTGTAGACTTGATGAACCAAATTTTTAGAGAGCACTTGGATGGATTCTTGTTGGTGTTCATAGATGATATTTTGATATACTCTAAGGATAAGAAAGAACATGAAGTCCATCTTAGAGTGGTTCTTGAGACTTTGAGAGAACATTAGCTGAAGGTGAAGTTTTCGAAGTGTCATTTCTGGAAAAAGGATGTGAAGTTTCTTGGTCACGTGGTCATAGAGAAGGGGTTGTCAGTCGATCCAGTTAAGATCGAAGCTATTAAAAATTGGAAGAGATCGGAGATGGTGACAAAGATTACAAGTTTTCTTAGGTTGGCCGGATATTATCAGAGGTTCTTTAAAGATTTTTCACGGATAGTAACGTCGATGACCAAGCTAATGCGAAAAGATGTGAAGTTTATGTGGACCGATAAGTATGAGGAAGTATTCCAGAGCTTGAAACACTCATTGACCCATGCACCTGTATTGGTTGTTCCGGAGGGGAATCAAGATTTGGTAGTTTATACAAATGCATGTGGAACTGGATTCGGAGCAGTGTTAATGTAGAAAGGCAAAGTGATTGCCTATACTTCTAGACCGCTTAGACCGCACGAGGTTAGATACCCGACTCATGACTTGGAGTTAGCTGCAGTTATTTTTTCTTTGAAGGTGTGGAGACATTACCTTTTGGGAGAGAGGTTTTAGCTTTATACGGATCATAAGTCGTTGAAGTATTTGTTCTCTCAGAAGGAGCTAAATATGAGACAACAAAGGTGGTTCGAGTTTTTGGCCGCTTATGACTTTGGAATTGAGTACACACCAGGGAAAGGCAACAAGGTTGCAGATGCGCTTAGTAGGAAGCATCAGAATGCAGTGTTGGCTATGATAACAGAATGGAAAGACTTGGAAGCGTTGTCGACTTGCAGAGTGCAGTGCAGATCCGAGGCTGGGAATCTGCTATGATATCTTGTTTAGAAGTCTGACCGGTATTAATCGAGAAGATTGCTTCTAAATAGGAAGGGGATCCAGTGTTAGCTGAAAGGATCAGGAAATTAAGGGATGGAACGGAGGACGATGATTTGAAGGATTCAGTCTTTACCAAAGTGGGTGGTTGAGAAAGAAGGGTAGATTATGTGTCCAAGATGTGGGAGACATAAGGAAGGAAGTTTTGGAGGAATGCCATCATTCGAATTTCACTATTCATCCAGGAGGAACAAAGATGCATCAGGATATGAAGAGAAGTTTCTTCTGGGAAGGAATGAAGAGGGATGTTGGCTTATGGGTGAAACAGTGTCTGAATTGTCAGTAAGTGAAAGCCAAGCATAAGAAGCCAAGTGGGTTGCTTCAGCCATTGGATATTCTGGTATGAAAGTGGGATTCTATTTCTATGGATTTCATAGGCGGGTTGCCAAGATCTAATAGAGGAAATGAAAGTATATGGGTCATAGTGGACAGGTTGACCAAAAGTGCCCATTTCATTCCCGTTAAGTCAAATAGGACGACACATGTATTGGCTAAGTTATTTATGAAGAATGTGGATAGACTGCATGGAATTCCTAGTAGTATTGTTAGTGATAGAGATTCCTTATCCACTAGCGAGTTCTCGAAGTGTCTACAGGAAAGTTTAGGAACCAAGCTCAAGATGAGTACCGCTTACCATCCGCAGACAGATGGACAAACAGAAAGAGTTAACAAGATCTTGGAAGACTTGTTAAGGGCTTGTGTATTAGACTTTGGGGGATCATGGGAAGACCATCTACACCTAGTCAAGTTTTCATATAAAAATAATTATCAGACTAGTATAGGGATGGCACCGTTTGAGGCTTTGTATGGAAGACCATGTAAATCTTTCACATGTTGGTTAGAGACTGGAGATAGATCAGTCCTTGGTCCCGATTTGGTAAGAGAAGCTGCAGAGAAGATTGAGCTGATAAGGGCGAGGATGAAGGAAGCTCAGTCTAAACAGAAGAGCTATGCAGATAGAAGATAGAATGATTTAGAGTTCTTCGTTGGAGATCATGTTTTCATCAAAGTATCGCCGATGAAAGGTGTTATCAGGTTCGAGAAGATGGGGAAGTTAGCACCGAGATTCGTAGGACCGTTTCCTATTTTAGAAAGGATCGGGAAGCTCGCGTATAGAGTAGAGTTACCGAGTAGTTTGGCAGGAGTCCACGATGTTTTTCATGTTTCTCATCTGAGGAAATGTGTTAGGGATCCAGACACTACTATAGCACCGATTGTATTAGAAGGTTTAGTAGTGGAACCAGACTTGACCATAGTTAGGAAGCCTGTCCGAATAGTCATGAGAGATGAGAAGAAGTTGAGGAACAAGACAGTCAGATTAGTAAAGGTCCAGTGGAGTGACGATGATAGAGACTGTACTTGGAAGAATGAGAGCGGGGTTAGAGATGCTTATCCTGATTTGTTTGATGGTATGTTTTACCTTAGATTGTTCTGTTGTGTACGTTATCGTAATTTCGAGGACGAAATTCTTTAAGGAGGGCAGATTGTAACACCCCATATTTTTAGTAAAATTATTTAGGATATTTAATTAGCGAAATAAAATAAAATAATGTAATATGATGATTAGGGGATTGAGATTTGTGATTTAATTGGTGTAGCCGTGCCATGTTAATGAGTAAATCAAAACGAGGTAACATTAAATAAAATAGGTAAGGGAAAAATAGGGAGAAGGATATTCTTATACCCTAAACCCTTGGAAAATCAAAATACACATTCTTTATATCTTCTCAAACAAAAACATTTCTAAGGCCGGCCCACCATTAGCAAGCAAGAGAAAAGGATAAAAGCTAAGATCCAAGAGAAGAATCAAATTACTTAATCTAGATCAAATCTCACATCCAAAATCAAAAAGCTAAGGTGAATAATAACTACATCTCTTAGTTCTTAAATGTTTGCGGTTTTAAGGAAATCCAAATTTATCTTGCATGGATTATGCCATGTTTTTGATGGATTTAATGTTTATGTATACTTGTTGATGATTTATGCTTGTTCATATAGATTTTATGATATGTTTTGATAGGAAAACCCTATTAAATGACATCCAAATGCCTTGCGATTTCAGATTCAGACCAGAAATGATATTTTAGAGATGGGTTTCAATTTTCATAAATTAATTTGAATTTTATATAAATTTTCTAGTAAAGAAAATGATTTATTGGGTTATAAAAAATTTACGGTTAATTATAAATAATTTGGGTCTGAAATTTATATATGTTAGAAAGCATATTAAAAAGGATTTTCTGGAATTTTTGTAGAATTTTCCTAAGTGTTTTGATGAATATATAAAATTATTTTAGGTATGGGACTTAAATGTTATATATATTTATAAAAGGAGAAGGGGTATTTTGTAAATAAATTAAAGTGTTCATTTCCAAAATTTTGGCAGTGCTTTTAGAAAAGAAAATTTACAACCAATAAGATTTAGACAAACAAGGCAGGTTAGTCAAAAAGTTCACTTAAAAAGATTATGCCACTTTCGGCACCCTGCTTTCGATTTAGATGGCTTTCGACTTAGTTCCTCTGCCTCCATCACTAACGAAACCAATGCGCATGGCATCAAAGGCTTGGTGCACAGCGAATTGGAAAGAAGGTGGAAGGTATGAGGTCGAAACCAGAGGTTCCGAAGGGGTCGAAGTACTACTCTGTTTTAAATTGAAAATGCACCTGCTTTGCTTTCGACTATATTGCTTTCGACTTGGTTGGCTTCCGACTGGGTCAAATGGTTTAAAGAAAAGGTTTAAAGCGGTTGCGCCTTTGTTTTTAAATGACCGCTTTCGACTAGGTCGAAGCCTTAGCTGCCGCTTTCCCTACCTTTCGAAGTCAATGGTTTCGGAAGGTATACTATGTTTTTAAACTTGGCCACTTCTACAATGCTTTTGGAAGGATGGTTTCGACACCATCACTTCTTTGCTTAGGTTTTTGGTTTTCGAAAGAGTTGCTTTCGACCCTATTGTTTGTGACCCTTAGAGATTTTTAAAGATTAACCCAAAGGTTTCAAACGAGATGGTTTTGAAAGATGTTTTCACATGTTTTAGAAATTGAACCCAAAGGCTTTCGAAAGGTTGTTGTTTATGAAGGTTTTGATGCTTTCGAAAGGTTTTAAAGAAGGGTTTCTAAGGGGTGGTTCCCCAATGGTTTTGAAAGGTTCGAAAGGTTATTTTTCTAACCGTTTCGAAAGGGCGAAAAGGAAAGTTTTTCCAATGGTTTCGAAACGCAGTTTTAAAGTGTTTTAGGATAAGATGTCTACGGTTTTATATCTTTTAAAGGAAAAAGGTATTTCAATTGTTTCGAAAGGTTTATGCAAATGGTTTCGTAAGGAAGGTTTTGGCCTTTCGGCCTAGATGAAAGAAAGGGTTTATTTGGTTACGAAAGGGATACTTTCAATGGGATCGAAAGGGGTACTTTCCAAGGTTTAAATGTTTTCATCAACAAAGATTTGGGTAAAGTATATATAACATGGCAAGGTGATTTTGAGTAAAAGCATGGAGTATATGTATTTTCCTTGTTTAAGTTTGGTTTAAAAGGTTTTAAATCAATTTCAGATGAAAAGGTTTTCAAGGAAAATTTTGGGAAGGTTTCCCTAAGTAAAATGACTAAGATATTAGAATACTAGATGAGACTAGTATATGGTCGTGCCCTATATATTAGCTATTAGCCCCAGCTAATTTTGTCCAAAATTCCAGGGAGTAGGGCTTTGTCACAGGTAAGACTAAAATTATGATTACAGACAGAAGGGAATATATGTTTGTATACAGATAGGTTATTGGTGAGCCTGCAAAACCATTAGGATCAGGTGACCCAAGGAGATGTTAAGTTAGGGACAGACCGTCCAGAAGAGAAGTATTTAACAGATACTTAAGGACATACCGTCTAGAAGAGGTGTGTCTAACAGATGTTAGATTATTTTGATATTTTGTCTGGTAGGCCTGAGTCAACAAAAGGTTAGTAGTAAACCAAACAAAACTATAGTGTTCGGGCAGATAGTCCATTTCTTACCTGATATGAAAGTTTACACAAAATGCTTTATAGTTTAACCAGTTTTGGTTGCAGGATTATGATTTGCCAAAGATATGTTTTAAAAGGATATCGGTGAGGGGAAACCTATTCCGCTAAGCGGCGTGGTCTCACCTAATATCGTATATCCGAGATGTATAGTATTATTCACACTAGGCTTTATGTCTGACTCGAAATTTATGTCTTTCCCCTTAAACTCTTGGGTGCTCAAAATTGATTTGAGTACGCTGAGGGTTGAGGTTTTACAGGTTTTAGTAGGTTGACGAATAAAGCTTCCGAAGACGAGCAGGTGGCTGACAGATAGTTTTTTAGGAGTTGCTGTTTTGTTTTGCTTTATTCTGCTGTGTTGTATTTAAGACAGTTATGTCTATGTAGTACTCTGGTCAACCAAGGGGGCATCATCATATGTCACTCTTGGCATATTTATGTAATAATTATATTTTATCTGAACCTGGGAAACAATTACGAGATTATATAATTTGATTGTGAAACATGTGTTTTGAAAATGTAATGTGAAATGGTGTTTTTGAAATCTATGATTTTTTTTCGTATTCAAATGCTTCTGATATTATGGATACCATTAACATAGCCGTATTTAGTCACCGGAAGTTAATACTATGGTTGAGTACATCATTTATAGCGCTTAGCTTGGAGAGCTTCATACTCAGCTTCATTGTTCGTTGCAGGGAAGTCAAGCTTTAATGCGTAGCAAATTGAACGATCCTTTGGAGTTACTAGCACGATTCTAGCTCCAGAACATTGATCACTGGATGCTCCATCCGTATACATTTTCCATCGAAGGGTAGGGGCTCCACCGCTCTCTGGAAGATTATCTTATGCGGTGAATTATTCTATAAAGTCTGCCAGTACCTATCCCTGGATGCCTCTCCGAAGGAGATAAGTGATGTCGAATTGACTTAGTTCGATATTCCACTTGAGTAACCTTCCAGATGCCTCAGGTCGTTGTAGGACCTGTCGTAACGACTATCAGTGTAAACATTGATGCGATGAGCCTGAAAATAGGGGCCAATCTTTCATGAAACAATCAACAGGCAGTACGCCAGGTTCTTTATCTTCGAGTAATTCCTTTTAGCTCTTGTTAATTGCTTACTAACATAATATACCGGTCGCTGGATTTGATTCTTCTCGCAAAGCAATGCAACACTTATAGCAAGTACTAATACGGCCAAGTAGATATACAAGTCTTCATGATCCACTGGCTTTAACAAAATGAGAGGCCTCTCTAAGTGTTCACAAAAGCTCAGAATGTATCTTCACAATCCTACGTCCATTCAAAGTTCCTCTTCCCTCTCCTAATCAAATCGAAGAAAGGAATGCATTTATCGATGGCTTTGGAAATAAACTGACTTAAAGGGGCAACCTTTCCATTTATGCTCTACACTTATTTGATGATTATTGGCGCCTAAATGTAGCGAATTGCTCGAATCATCTTGGGATTAGCTTCAATTCCGTGAGCATTGATGATGAAACCCAAGAACTTTCCTGATACAATGCCAAAAGAACATTTCAGAGGATTGATCTTCATTTTGTAATATCGGAGGATGTCGAACATTTCTGCTAAGTCTCTAATGTGGTCACTTGATCATTGTGACTTTGTGAGCATATCATCCACATATAACTTCATCGCCTTTCCAATCTGATCTTTAAACATTTTGTTGATTAGGCGTTGATAGGTTGCTCAAGAATTCTTCAATCCAAATGGCATTACCACGTAGAAATACAATCCAACGTCGGTAATAAATCTGTGTGCTCCTAATCGGGGGTGTGCATTAGGATTTGGTTATATCTAGAGTACGCATCCATGGAAGATATCAATATATGTCCTGCGGTTGAGTCTACCAGTTGGTTGATCCTTGGAAGGGGAAAACTGGCTTCATGCCTTGTTTAAGTCCGAGTAGTCAACACATGTCCGCCACTTTCCATTTGCCTTTCTCACAAGTACAGGATTAGATACCCATTTAGGGTAAAGGACGTCGCGAATAAACACATTGCATTTGAGCCTATCCACCTCCTCTTTAAGGGCAACAGATCTCTCCGAATCCATGCCATGTTTTTTCTATTTCACTGGGACATGTCTTGGGTCGATATTTAATGCACGGCTCGCAACGACAGGCAAGATCCTATACATGTCAAAGTGAGTCCAAGCGAACACGTCAAGATCCACTCGGAGAAAACCAACAAGTTCTTTAATCATCAGCTCAGTCGGTTCAGCCTTTCTCTCTTTGGGCTCCTCCTCGTCATCCCTTGGATCTATGTCTTTATAGATTCGACTGTTATGCCCGAGCCAAGGCCCAGGCACTGGTTGTCAATCTTAGGTGGTTTGAATGCGGAGAGACTTGCCCACACCCTTATCTTTCTCCTTCAGTTGAGAGTCTCTTAATTCAGCTACATAGTAGGCACGTCCGGTCGCCTGATCACCATGCACAAATCCAACACCATTATCAGTTGGGGACTTCAAAGTCAAACACCATGGAGCAAAAGCTGTCCGAAATTTAGATAGGCCTGGTCAGCCCAGAAAAGCATTGTATAGAGAGTCAACATCCAAGACAACGAATAGCAAAATCTGCACTCTTCTGTGATCACCTTGTCCCAACTCCACGGGCAATTCGACATAACCAACTACTTCGATCACAACACCATTAATGCCATGAATGCGGGCTTTAGACAGTTTCAAGTCCTTGGCTTCCATCCTCATATGATTGTAAGCCTTTTTGAAAATTATATTTTTGAAACTTCCACAATCAACCAAAATCCTCCTCACTAAGGCGAGGCCGATCATGGCCGAAATGACCATTGGGTCGATCGTCGGTGCCTCCACCTTGTCTACATCTCTATTTCTAAAAACAATATCATTTGCCATTATTTGCTGCTATTTTGCCAAAGGTCCATCTTTTATACTCTAACAACATTAAAAATTCATATGCTTGATCATGTTAGCATAGCGCTCCATCTCATCCAACTCTTATCAGCTGAATGCGGTCCTCCGACCATTGTATTGATCACTAATCTTCCACCAGTCCGCGTAGGCTCCTCGGCCCTGTGTGGAGCTTGTCCTTGGTTGGGTTAGATTTCCCCAGCCCACCATCCTGTGGGGCTTTAATAGACTACTGTAGTTTCCTTTCCCAAATCAATTTCTCGGTAATATCCTGGAGATGCCTACACTCATTCGTGTTATGACCATAGCATTCGTGGAACCGGTAATATTTTCCAGTTTGTTACTATTTCTCCGTCGATTCTTTCGAAGGTGGCTTCCTATACTGCATGGTATTGCATGTGGACAAGTAGACGTTCTCTAGAGATGTATTCAGTAGTGTGTAGGTATCATACATTTGAATCCTATGCTTTCCTCTTCTAGAATCCCTCTTTCGTTTATGGTTTTGATTACCGCCTTTTTCTTTTGCCGATTCAGTTTATTTTGGACATTTACTTAAAATTTTCTGAAACTCTCCCTAAACTATTTCACTGCAACGTTACTCTACACTCCCTCTCCACTTGGTCCCACAACATTCTTCTTCCTAGAGCATCTAGCTTCTTCTTTCCTCAAATACTGAGCTACTTTTACATAGAAACGTTCCAATGTTACAGGTGGTTTTCCAACTACCAACCGCCAAAGTCCAATTCTGGATCAATCCCTCTTGTTTCCTCCATCAATATTGAATGGTCATTCAGATTATTGACTTCTGTGACGGCTATATGAAATCTCTCTAAATAATCTTTCAGCGATTCTACCGGAGCTTGGATCACACTGGATAAAGACATTACATCTTTGGGACGAGTTGCATGCTTATGGAACTACTCCACAAACTTCGTCCCTAAATCGTCAAATCTGGAAATTGACCGGGGAGTAATCTTGTAAACCACATCGTTGCTATGCCAGAGAGAGTAACAGGAAAACATCTGCATTTTATTGCACTATCAGCTCATGTAGAATCCATTAGCCATTCATATCTCATAATATGTTTCCTTGGGTCGGTTTTTCCCACATAGGCAGGCATCGATGGCATGCTAAACATCCTTGGATACTCCGCATGTAGGACACTGTCGATGAAGGAGGTATGGCTTCTCGAGATCTCCCAATCATCATTGGTCAAGCCTTAGCTCTCTCTCATTAACTATCTAACCATAGCTGACAAGTCCGGCGTTTAGATAGTTGGAGCCAAGTAGTAGTCATGCTCCACCTCACGTGAATGGTCAGGTCATTGTCTATGGGTCGTTCCATGCTTTCTTGGCTCAACATCCTCTCGATGTATATCGCATATGTTTACTTCATCATCATTCTGGGGAGGTAATTGGTCTGCATCCACCTGAACTCCAGCATCCAAATCAATCGCAGCCGCTCCATGTTGTGCTCCAACGTGAAGAGGCAAGCTTCCTCCTCTAGAGGAGGAATCATCCATGATCCCTATAGAGGGTTCGGTACCGATCGGTCTCAACAAGCCTGGTTGGTTTGTCTGCTGATGTCAGAAGCTTCTGCGTGATATTCGTCAGTTCTACGACATCTATGTCTACGATAATCATCTAATGAACTAGAACTCTCCGATGTAGAATAAGGGCTTGGCTCCCTCCTAGCTTTCCCATGTTGTTGCTCCTTGAGTTGGTTCATTAGATCGGTATTGGCTTGAATCTGCCGGTTCAAATGTCGATGGTTATCCACTATCTCCCTCATCAGATTTTGAAAATTAACTCTTGTGCTGGAATCAGCCAGATTCTAGAAACTAACTGATTGGTAGCATTCACATCTACTAGTAGATTGCTCGGACCTCCTTGTTGGATGCTAGCATTCTCATTTCTTTCAACATTTTGAGAGGTAGATCTGGTATTCCTAACCATTGCTGATAGTTTTCCTTAGACTTTCGCAAATCAGAATAGAACAAATAAGCTTATGGAAGATAATTATGGATCTCTTTGGGGGATTTATGCAATCCAGTAGCACTAAAGGGATCCAAATAGGGTTGAGAATCTTCTTTCTCAGTGAAAGCACCAAAATGTTTGCACCAAAAATTGTCACAAACACCCAGTATAGATTTTGTAGAGAAATAAATAAAGAATATAAAATAAAAACAGAGGAACAAGCAGTTAAATAACAAAAAATCAAAGCAATAGTAAGAACACAATGATTTATAGTGGTTCGGCGTTGTTTTCCTATGTCCACTTTGAGTATATAGCTTTCTTAATCACTCTGTAAACTAAGTACAATGGGGATTGGATGAAATTCCTTAGTTACAATAGTGTACAAAGCAATCAGCAACGTCCAAGACTCGAAGATGAACAACCGAGCCTGTATTTATAGAGGAAGATGGCGAAATATCTCCTTGAAAATTCGGCAGAAGGATCTCTAAAACCATATGGACCCATAAGAGGGATCGCATGGCCCAAATCCAAAGAAATAGGGATCGGTGCCGATCCTTATTTTAGAGGAATTTGCGGGTGCGATCCCTATGAGAGCTTTCCCATATTGTAATATGCTAGCCTCCAAGTGTCATGCCAATTGGATTAGTAGAACTTGAGTTATTGCTCGATCTTTGCTGCAACGTGAGTTGTTTCCTAATTTAGGTTGATCCCTATAGAGGGAAGAGGACCGATCCATCTTTCTCAATCCTTTTGAGGTGCGACCCTAGGGTAGGCTCCCTATGGTCCCCACATCTTGTTCCCGAAGTTTCATATACATTTGACTTATGGATCTTGAGATATTGATTGTTTTCCATTGAATTGCACTTATTTGGATGAAATAAGCCAATCCCTATGATTGAGAGGGATTATAGCCGATCCATTTTCTATGTTAAACTATATTCCATATTTTGAACATTCTACATTGCATATCTCTCAATTTCTTTGATCACGGCTTCATATTATCATCTGTACTTTATATTTGGACCCCACAATCATCGCTCTGGACTTACCGGCCTTGATGACAGTCAGATCTAACTTGTCCAATCGGTTCAGATATAGCCGAGTTAAAATGCTAGATAATATAGCATATACTAATATACTCAAAACATATAAATGTTAAATTAATTAATATGCATTAATTAATTAAATCAAGATAATTAAATAAATATAATTTTATTTAAGCTAATTAGATTGGATCTAGTATAACAGTTAGACTTCATGGGCTCATAAAGATCAAATTAGGGAATTTTTTTGAAATTCACCCAATTTACCCTTTGCAGACCGGCCTATTTTCAACAATGGTATTAGAGCTTAAATTGTCGATGCAGTCTAAATTAGCAATTTTAGGGCTAATTAATAAAGCCTACTTATCCAATGGATGTCTAGAATAGTAGTGTCTAGCCTTGTGGTCGATTTTTAAGTATTTCCCCCTCTTTGGCTATTGGCCTTGCCGATAAGTGGAGTAAGTCTAAAAGGACGACCTAATTGTAAAGCCTAAATTGATTTGGGTCGTAGGCTAATTTTCAAAATTCAGTTTCAAAGTTTAAAATATATTTTAATTTTAAAAATGAAGTTCAAAATATAAAATAAATTTTATAAAAGTTATAAAATATTTTTCAAAATTGTTTAGAAAATAAATTTAGTATTGTCGAAAATTACTTAATATTTAATATATTAGATTAAATAATTAAACAATTAAAAATAAACACATATATATTGATATATATATATATACACATAGATAACTATACATGTTATAGTTATATGTATATATCTAAATTTATTTAATGTAACTTAAAATAATATTTCGAATTCAATTAAAATATTTAATTAAATAAAATATTTGTATAATAAATTAATTAATTAAATGTTAACCAGTAAGGACATAAATATGTAAATGATATATGTATATAAAAATAAAATATTTGCATGATAAATAAATTAATTAAATGTTAACCAATAAAGACATAAATATGTAAATGATATATGTATATAAAAATAAAATATTTTCATGATAAATAAATTAATTAAATGTAAACTATAAATGTTATAGCTAATATTCATCTTAAATTTTTTAGGATGAATCAAATAAAGTTTTGAATTTTAAAATAATTAAATTAAATTAGTTAACTAAATTATTAAATTAAAATTAGTTCAATATGATTTGATTAATAATATACGTATGTATATTATATAAGTTAATTAAATTATAAAAAGTATGTATACCGTGAACATACGTAGATTTTTATGAATATTATATCGATGTAAGGAACCCAACTTAGATTTTTTAAGAACATACGTAAAGTATGTATACCGTGATTTCAGACATCATTATCTTGAACTTAGGAAATAATGTGTTTCTAAACAATTTTGAAAAATGTGATTTAAGAAACACATTATTTCTTAATATCAATATATAAGAATTTTGAAAAATGTGAACATACGAGGGGGATTATGGATATATCAATATATAAGAATTATTTCTTAAATCACATTTTTCAAAATTATTTCTTAATATCAATATTGAACTTAGAAAATTTTTGAACATACGAGGGCGATTCTTATGAAACACATTATTTCTTAAATCGATATCACTCAAGGTGTGCGTGTGTGTTAAGGATTATGGATCTCTAATATATAAAGTTGTCCTCTACCATTTCTACATTAATAGATTACTTGCATATGCTTTACTTGTTGAGCAAACCCAAGTCAGCTATTTTTTTATCTTGTCAATATATTGATAGACGAGGTAAGATATATGCATGTATACATCTTGAGAAAATTCTAGGTATGTGCATTATACTTCGGCCGTCGCAAAATGGTAGGAATTGTGAATAATCTATCTCAATATTTTGAGTAAAATCAAGTTTGAATTCGAGATTAGGGAAAGCAACACGGTTAGGAGTTGTATATGATATAATCGATATAGTGTTATCCATCACTTGTGGGTCTATGGTTTCTTGAGCAAGCTCCAAGCCAGTATCTCAAGGAAAGTAAGTCCTAACACTCACTAGAGGAACTAAATATTTCTATATTTCTTTTAAGGTTTTGAGGAATATAAAATCTAGTGAAGTTTTATTAGAAAAATGAAATGAAAACATCCAGCCTTTCTAATATTGTATGAACATATGTTATATAAAGTTAAAATTATCTACTTTGGTAAATTTGGGCAACTAACATGATTAATAAAATGTTTATCAGAAAAATATACAAATCAACTTAATAAGATTTACATAAAAATATAAAATATACATACCAATAAATCTTTTGGCATGTTGTCACTTTAAGGCCCTTGCAAGAGCCAAATTATACAACTACTAAAACATTCATTCCTCGGTCACTTAAAGTGTTTATTTGTCTGAGACCATGTATTGTATTTTATGAGCTTTAAACTCTTAAGCAATACAAGAATTTGAATATTTAGTCCATATTCGATCATATATAAATGCTATATAGTGAACTGTCGCGGTTCGTAATGTATGAAACCAAGATGAAATTAGTTCATTCTAAACGACGAAGTAACCATAATGCTAAATCATGTATTCAATATGATTGATTAGAGTGAGGATCTCGTGGATTATAGTCTAGCAGATATTAAGGCTATTTTAACACTGAGTTTGGGGGGGGGGATTGAATAACGTTTTATAACTTTTATGAATTTTTTTAACTTTGTTTCAAGTTTTGAATGACATTATAGATTATCAACACAAATCTATACTAATCAAGCAGTCGAACATCCAACAACCGATAAATATAAAAGAAATAATAGAAGTAAAGTAAGAGAGAGGAATTTTTATACTGGTTTGGATTAACCAATCCTACATCTAGTCATGTACAATACTATACATGTTTCTTTTCAATCACCTACTTTAACTAGGTAGCAAGCAAACCAGAATACAATCTCGATTTCAAGCCTACGAAACACACCCTCTTGTCTTACGAGTCCGGGGTGAACTCACTTGATTTACCAAGCAACAAGATCACCCACTTGATTTGAACGGATAACAAACACACTTACTTGATTTGAACGAGCAACAAGAACACTCAAAAAAATAAGAGTAGAGTTGTTGATTTCCATATACAAACGGCTGTACTTAGGATACCAGATATCCTATAGCCTTTCTTATAGCGATTTGATCTTTGAGTTTATAGGAAGAATAGTTCTTAAATAGTAGATAGTTTATAGTCTACTAGAGTATGAATCGATTCTATGTAGATTTTGAAGGATATAGAAAGCAGTTTTCAAGAAATATTTAAGAGACTAAGGAGTAAGAAGAAAGTAAGAAAATTAGTTAAAAAAATTCATTTGTACTCCTCTTTATATAGTGAATGAACGGAAGTATCCATTCGTGAAGTGGTGCGTTCAAAAGTCACTTCTTTTCAAAAATTAAAAAAGCAACCAATGGTCACTATATCAACATATATAGGAGGGGTATGTCGATATACCCTTGTTAATTTTGAAAAACGATTTTTCTTTTAAACTTTTTTTCAAAATTTTATATTTTTGTAAAATAATTTTAAACATGATTTTAAATACTTTGAACATATAATTTTTTTTATAAAATATTTATAAAAACATATTTTTGGAATTTAAAATAATTTATTTTTATTAAAATATCAATGATTACGAATTTGTAAAGATCAAAATCTGCTATTAGGAACTTTACCAATTTGTTCTAACGACTCATACTAAAATCTCGAGCTCTTCAAGTCTTTTATCTCTAAACTCATGTGGTTTGATCATCATCTCTAAATCTTCATTCTTGGTCTTTATACCAATCAGCCTTCAAGTTTTAATAATTTTGTACCTATGTACTATTCTGCAATATATACTATACAACTTAATAAAACATTAGTATCTACATTTATATGGTTGTTGTCATCAAAATCAATATATGAGGTATTAACAATCTCCCACTTATTGATGATGACAACCATGTAAATATTTCTATATGTAAAATATAATATAGCTCCTTCTGAGTTAATTAACTCCCCCTTCATATATCCATGTGTTATATTTTATATTTTTCTCCCCCTTTATCATCAAAAAAATTGGATGAAAAACAATACTCCTCCTAAATGTGATATACTTATGAATTATGAAGTCAAAATCAATGTTAGAGATTTTAAACTATACGGAAATACTAATGCTAACAAAAACTATTATGTATTTAACATATTATGTAATGATTATATTAAATGTTGAAAACACTAAATAATACAAATCAAACTATTTTAAAATCTAATCAATCAATTAATCAAATCAAACCAAATCAAATTTTATTTACAAAGTTATACCAATCCAAACCGAACTTATTATTTACAAACCAGTCAAATTTAAATATATAAGTTTTAAAACATATACTTACAAATTATACACAATAAAAATACTAGATTTTCCTTAGAACTTCAATCCATCCTTCGGATCTAAAGATTGGATTTGTTTTGATGACATCTCAATCTTCTTATTCCGAGTTTGCCTTGGAGTTTGAGCATTCCAGATTGTTGTTTTGATCATCTTTGATAAGAAAGGAAATTAACCAACGAAGATCATCAAAGTGTTTCTCTTGCTCCTCTATCATTTGCATTTGGCTTAATTCCAAATGCCTTTGATTTCAAAGAATGAAAGAGAGAGCATCTTTGAAGGATTTAAGTGTTTCTTCTAAGTTTTCACAAAGTTTTTGATGTGGAGAACTCATTTTTATGAAAGGAGATGTTTAGAATGGAAGGAGATGAAAGATGAATCAATGTATTCGTTTTTCTGGAAGTAAATGGTTTAAATAGAGAAGAAAAGTCAAATTAAATAACTATTTTAAAACTAGTTACAAAATTTGTAAATTTTAAATTTGTTGAAATATCAGCTGGTATGTCGACATATCTATGCAAGGTATGTCTACATATATGCCTTAATTTGCACATTTATGTTTTTGTTATAATTTTTGTTTCTACTTAATACTATTTTATTTTAATGATCAGTAGAGACTAAGTAACATAATTGAATAGCAAGAAGTAATTTTCATTAATCAAAATAGCGAGATACATGAATTCAAAGAAAAATACATGAATATGACATGAAATAAAACTAGAAAAACATACAACAAAGTGATACTAAGGTAGAAAAATATCAAAAAAGATGATGATAAAAATTTTCCATCAGGCTTATTAACGATCTTCCTAAAGTATTTGTCCACTTTGTTGGAGTGAGAAGTGAAGTTTTTACTAAAGGAGCGTTTAAGCTTCTTTTGGTTGTTGAGAAGCTTCTCTTGTTTTTTGAAAATCTCTTTGTTGGAATAGCGAGATGGTCTGTCAATGCTTTCTAGAGAAGTGTCCATTTCCTCCTCTTCCACATCTTGTTCTCCCCCCTCTTCAATTTCCATACCATCACTTTCTTCTTCTTGTCTTGAAGAATCTCTTGTTCTTCTTACCTTGCTAATCTCTCTTCCTTTTTAGGAAGAAATTTATAAGGTTTGATTCAGGAGGAAATTTATAAGGTTTGATTTAGGAGGAATGTGCATAAGAGGGAGGTTGGTTTTGTTGAAAACTTTGTAAGAAAATATATTTTCACCTCATAGATCGATACCAAAATAATTGAAGATACACACCATGGTAAAGTATGCTCTCATGCTTGGATATTTTCTTCTGAACAAAGTCATCCAAAATCATCTGGCCCAATTTATATCATATTTTACAAAAATAGCAAAAAAGGTTTTGAAAACTTTTTGAGTTGGGTTATTGTAATTCCCCGCCCTCGGTATAATACTTTGTTGTAGAATAAGACTCATTAGTCTTGCTTTAGGTCTAAGACTCTTGCCTTTAAAACCATATTCTTCATCATTAGAAAAAAATCAAGCATAACTTCTCCATTACCATAATCAATTTCAAAAGTGGAGAGGTCATTTCCACTACTTTTACAACCAAAAATTTGGCAATCTAAAACAATAGCAGTGTCTTTTATATCACTCCAAATTTGACCTTATTTTCCTTGAAATTTTTTTTCCATTCAAATTAGTATAATTTTTTTTAACCAAATCAGGATAGCAATCAAAATCATTTTGGAATAAATTGGTTAAACCAAAAATAACATTTCAAAAGCAAGATCTTGTAAACCATAGGAAGAAAATTCATTAAAATTTGCAAACCTTCCTGAAAATACTTTTCCATAAGTAGCATACTCAACGTAAGTTTTAATGGACTATTGATGGTTGAAAAGTTTACTTTCGATCTTTTTAGTATGCCCAACGACTTTGGTTGAGGAGGGTTGGCTTGAGGAAGACATTGTTGTGAAGTTTTGAAGGTATGAGAGTGAAGAATGAATTTGAATTTTGAAATAAAGTGTGAGTGAATGAAGGAATAGAAATGAGATGATTTAGTAGAGGGTGAACAGATATTTTCAGTTTGAATAGATGCCTTTTGAGTTTTTGAAACTAATGCAAAAGAGAGGGAAATTCAAAATTTGAATTTGAAAAGATTCTCTAGTTTTCTGCTAGGCATGTCAACATAACCATGTGACATATGTCGACATATAGGCCGAAAATTTCAAATTTAAACAAAGGCAATATATCCCTATATATATTTGTATAAATATATACTTAAATTAACATATTAGTATTATTAATGTTTATTTAGTCCTAAATTCAATAATTAAAAATGAAATAAAAACTAAATATAAAATGTAACGATTTTGCCATTTCCTTTGTCTCTTCTGATTAATTTTCCATCATTGTGAGTCATATGTTGATATTCTCTGTATCTAGTTTGTTGGCACTTGATGTAGTTTCAAAATCATTCAAAGTTGCATTGTAAGCTCTTTTTCTTTTTTAAATGAATTAGTATTTGGTATTTTCTTCTACAGTGGGTAGTCTCTTCATAGATGGCCAGATTCTCCATAATCATAAAACTTAATCACACTTTCGTTTCTAGAATTTTTGTTTTCAGTTTTACGAAATTTGTTCATTTTTCTGTACTTCAGGAATTTCCTAAAATTCCAGGTTATAAAAGCAATCTCCTCATCATTATCGCCATCATCTGAATACTGATCGTCAGTTGTAGCATTAAAAGAAATTAATTTCTTTTCGGTTGCCTTGCTTTCCTTCATGCCCTAAAACTGTGTCTCATTAGACATCAGATTACTAATTAACTCTTCAATTTTTAAAGTACTAATGTCGTTAGCATCTTCTATTGCTAATGTATTTTGATCCTGTTGCAAAGATAGTGAATTAAGATTTTTCTAACTTGATATTCTTTGGAAAAATGTTTTTTTTTGAAAATGGGTAAACCGCCTCATTAAAAACCCTACTAACTATCAACGCGATAACTAGTAAGGGAAAAAGAGTGCGGTGTTTTATTGATAACGCATCAATAATAATACATACAAAGTATATGTACAAACCATCCATAAGAAAAGCAAAACGGGTAAAACAACATCCCAGTACAAGCAGAAACAAAACACGTGGCAAATGCCAATGCCCCAACTATCTAAATATTCTCAGATTCTCTAGATCTCATCATCTTCCTCCTACTTTTTGACCGGTTGAAAAAGGAAATAACTGGTTCGAAGCTTTAGCCGGTATCCACTAAGTCAATGCCCTATCTTTCTAAAATATTTTCATTCTCTCTCGATCTCATCGTCTTCCTTCTACTTTTAGTCATCTGAAATTTAATATCTAATTCTATAAGGTTCCATATCCGAAGCTTGTCAGTCTCTGTTCCTTCATGGATTCTAGTGTTTCGTTCCAACCAGATATGGTAGATAATCGTGACGAAGCTACAAAAGGCCAGATCTTTGATCTGGTTCACCACTTTAAATGAGTCGTATAAAGCAACAACTTCTTCATCGATCAGCATCAGACCATTCAGATTCATGCCAAGCTTCATTTTGCTTCGAGTCTAGAGATAAGCCGAATACGAACATTGGAAAAACAGGTGATTCCTATCTTCTGATGCACATTTGCAAAGTACACATATATAATCTATAGAATATCCCCATTCAATCTGTTTGTCTTTGGTAGGAATTCTATTTAACATTACTTTGTACGCGCATAGAACCATTTTAGGGCTGTTGCAGTAGTTTCATATTACTTTAGACCAATTTGTAGGCTGAAAATGACTTCTAGCACAATCCCATGCAGATTAGAAAGTAAATCCATTAGGATTATTGTTTCAGCTCCAAAACTCTGAGTCATAATCAGTAAATATTTTCACATTATTGATTTGATTGATTTGTCTAGTGAAATGGAATACCTCTAGATTGAGGATGTTATCTTGTATAATACTGCTGACCTTCAAATTGTCTCCACCATTCAAGCCAAGAGCATCCCACCCAAGTATATTAACCAATAATTCATTGTTAATCCAAGGGTCATGCCATAGAAGTGTATTTTGCCCATCAACTATATTTCTATGTATGTTTTGTAGAGCTTTCTGCCTGTGTTTAAGAATAGATTTCTAGGTACATGAACTATTATTATCAATTTCCATAGTCTAGAAGTATTCATCTTTACAGTATCTTTTGTACATCCATTTAGACCATAGATTACTGTTGTTAATATAATGCCACAACAATATAAGAGCAGTAGCAGTTCTAATGTCTCTAAAGTTTCTCAAGCCCACCCCTCCTTCCAGTTTAGGTCTACATAAGATATCCCATGCTATTTTATGAGTTCTGCCTCCCCAAATAAAATTAGCACATATCTTATTAATTTTATCAATTGTTGCCATAGGCAGTTGGTATGTCATCATCCAGTATAGAACTATAGGAGTAATAACTGAGTGAATGAGCTCAATCTTACCTGCCATAGAGAGTAGCCTACAATCCCACCCATCCATTCTGAGCTGGATTTTATCAAGAAGATAACCAAAATCAGTGTAGTGAAGATAATTATAGGACAGAGGAACTCCCAAGTATTTGATAGGCAATGATCCTTCTCTCATATCCAAAATATTGAGCAAAACATTTCTGTTTATCACACCTCTGCTGAAATAGGCTTTAGACTTCAGATTATTTATATTAAGACTTGCCAAATCTTTTAAATTCTACATCATCTCTTTGATAGTTCTAGCACACTTAAGCTTGGCTTTAGAAAAGATCATGAGATCATCTGCATATATAAGATGAGTGACATTTGGATCTTGATTATAAATAGGCTAGAAATTATCAGTCTTGTGAGCTTTATACATCATCAGTGAAAGAAACTCCATAGCAACACAAAAAAGATAAGGGGAGAGTGGATCTCCCTGTCTCAACCCTCTATTGCTGGAAATAAATCCATTAGGACTACCATTAACAAGGATAGAATATGTGGGGGAAGAGATACATTTTCTTATAAGTTTGACCAGATTATTAGGGAAGCCCATCATATTCAACATGTGGCATACAAACTTCCTATTAATCATGTCGTAAGCCTTTTGAAGGTCTATCTTAAGAGACATTTTATCACTGCCTTTTCTATTGAATTGTCTAATTTGTTCATGTGCAAGCAGGATATTCTCAGCAATACATCTTCCTGGAATAAAAGCAGACTGGTTCTCTGATATAAGATGAGGTAGAAAAGGTTTGATTCTATTACATATAATTTTAGAAATGATTTTGTTTAAGACATTACAACATGCAAGTGGCCTGTAATCAAAGATACAATTTGGCTGTTTGGTTTTAGGCACTAGTGCGATAAAAGTGTGATTTAAGCCTTTTACAATTCTACCAGTATTAAACACTTCTTGAACCAAGTTCAGAAGGTCAGATTTCAACTCATCCCAATGAATTTTATAAAATTTTGCAGTGAAACCATCATGACCTGGGCTCTTGTCATCAGGAATAGAGAATATAGCTTTCTGAACCTCCTCAAGTTTGATACCAGAAGTAAGTTTAGTTCTGCCTCTATCATTTATTTTGTTCATGCACTGAATATCTGGGAAGTTACTTGCTAAAGGCTGTTTGGAGAAAAAGATATCGGTGTAATAATTTATTGCATCAAATTCAATTTTTTCAGAATCTCGAATAACTTCCCCATTACTCATAATGATCTGATTCCAATTATTTATGTGCCTTCTTTGTGACATCATAGCATGAAAAATAATTGTGCATGAGTCCCCATCCGTTAGCCATTCAATTTTTGCTTTCTGTTTGGTCTTTAAAAATTCAGCAACATTTTGATTCTTCCAGTTGTTATAAGCAATGCTAAGTTTACCAAAGAGAAAGGAGTTAGTGGGGTTATCATCACAATCTTTAAGGCACTTCTGATATTCTTCTTCATATTTTTAAGGAGATTTCCCTCTCTGCAGTTCTTGAGATTCCACTCTTTCAACATAATTTTACAATCTTTAATAAACTTCATAAACTTGTGCAGTTTTGAAGCTTGGTAGTTAGGGAAATCTAAATAATATTTGTCTAGTGCATTATCAAAATAAGTCATGTACCCTTCCCCCAAGTGCCATGAGTTAACATATCGAAACGGAGTATTTTTAGGGCCTTTGATCTCTTTATTAAAACTAATAAAAATAGGGATATGATCACTGATAGCGTTAGAAACCCCAAAGGTGATAATCCCTGGAATAGTACCCTGTAATAAATGATTGCAGAGAACTTTATCAATTTTAGAAGCCATACCTTTTTTCCTCCATGTGTATTTGAACCCTGTAATAGGCAGTTCAACCAGACCAATCCTTGAAATACAATTGTTAAAGCCTGCCATTAATGATACTATTGAATGAACTATAGCTTGAAATTTGGAAAACATATCAGAAATAAACTCATGGTTTTATTTTAAACAATTGAAAAAGATTAGCTTGCATGGAATTTTTTTTCTATTTTACTTAACTAGTGCCCTCATGTATAACTTGCAGTGTTCTCCAGATTTTCATATATAGACTTACAAATAGAAACTCGATCGAATTCATAATAGAATAAAGTATTCATGGCCTTATTATTGAGTGCTTGTGCCTTTTGGTCTGGTGTCTATGTTGAGTATTAAGTTTGTGGTTCAGTGTATTCATTCCATGTAATATTCCAAATATCTAAACCAATCGACTATATATAGATCTTCATCCAACGTGACCAAAAAGTGTAATTACTACCATTAAATATTGGGGTCTGGTAGTTGATTGCCCTTCTAAGAAAGTGTTAAAAAGTGTACTAACAATAATACTAGACATTTGTACTTTTCAAAAATCAAATTACGAATCTCTTGTAAACTTAATGCTTTAAATTAAATCACAGATTATCAACACAGATCTATACTAATCAAGCAGTCAACCAGTCACAGATTCAATCATAAATAAATTTAAAATTAATAATAAAAGTAAAGCAAGAGAGATGACACCAGGAAATTTATACTGGTTCGGATTAATTAATCCTACATCCAGTCCCATACAATACTGTATAGTTTTCTTTTCAATTGCCTACTTAATATGGTAGGAAACAAACCAGAATACAATCTCAATTTCAAGCTTACGAGACACTCCCTCATGTCTTTCGAATTTAGTGCAAACTCTCTTGCTTTACCGAGCAACAAGATTACCCACTTGATTTGAACGAGCAACAAGCACGCCCACTTGATTTGAACGGGCAATAAGCACATCCAAATAATTAAGAATAGAGTTGTTGATTTTCAATTACAAACCGTTGTACTTGGGATACAAGATATCCTATAGACCTTCTGATAGCAGTTTGACCTTTGAGTTTGTAGAGAGAATGCTTCAATAATAGTAGATAGTTTGTTGAGAATCAATCTAGTAGAGTATTGATTGATCCTGTGTAGATTTTGAATAATATAGAAAGTAGTTTTCAAGAAATATTTTAAGAGAGTATGGAGTAAGAAGAAAGTAAGCAAATTAGTTAAAAAATTCATTTGCACTCCTCTTTATATAGTGAATGAACAGAAATTTACATTCATGAAGAGGTGCGTCCAAAGACACTTCTTTTCAAAAATTAATAAAGTAACCAACGGTCACTATGTCGACATATTTGGGAGGGGTATGTAGGTATATCCTTGTTAATTTTGAAAAATGATTTTCCTTTCATATTGTTTTCAAACTTCTATATTTTTGTAAAAAAATTTAAACATAATTTAAAATACTTTGAACATATAAAATTTTTATGAAATATTTGTGAAAATATATTTTGAATTTAAAATAATTTTTTTTTTAAAATATCAAAGGTCAAAAATTTGTTATAAAGATCAAAATCTGCTATCCGGGACTTTAATAATTTGTTCTAATGACTCATACTAAGGTCTTGAGCTCTTCAAGTCTTTTATCTCTAAACTCATGAGTGTTTATCATCATCTCTAAATCTTCATTCTTTGTCTTTATATTGATATGTCTTCAAATTTTAATCATTTAGTACCTATGTAATATTCTATAATATATACTATATAACTTAACAAAACATTAGTATCTATATTTATATGGTTGTTGCCATCAAAATCGATATTTAAGGTATTAACAGATTTTATTATGTTAGATATAACACTAGACCAAATGATGAACCTAGAAATTCGATTATTAATTTGTTAGTTTGATCAGTTTATGTAACGTGCAACTTATTCGATATCCTTAATTTTAAGAATGACCGAATGCATTTTGTAAAGAATTCGGTGTAGCCTTGTAGTAAGAGTTATCTTTAGATGGTTTGACCATTTGAAAGGAAAACGAATGTCCTAGAGTGGATGTAACATAGGCACTATTGGAGTAAAGAGAGTGAATGATCACCTCTTCTTTATGAAGGGACATCAGAAGCATGAATTGTATAAAATACTAGTAGATAATATGGAATCCAAATGTATTTTTATATATAGAAAACCATTTTTATGGAAGTTATTTCTTTGAGCTTAAGATATTTAATTCAAAACTCTCGATTGTAAGCTTGTTACTAGTAAATGAAATAAATAGCCTATATTAACTAGTTGAATGAAGCTTTGTATTTCATAGATTGTTAAAGTAATGGAAGAAATAATGGGAGCATGCTATATAAGAATTATCAATGAATGCACCAAGATATGGAAAATTATTTTTGTAAATATACTAAATATTATTTGTAAAACATTAACTATTTTCAATATTGAAAGAAAATAAATATAGTTTTACTTTATTATGAATATTACGAGTATTTAATATGAAGTAAATCTATTATAATAACTGTATTTGTACTATAACATATGATGTTTTAACTATTTGCTGAAGTATCTGAAAATTTTAAAATTATTTTGGAATTGTGGATTAAGCCATATCTTTGAGAAATGATTCTTTAATCATATGATTATGAATCATCCTAGATCCAGTCTCAGACTCTTGGAGTTTCACTAAACTACCCTCACTTCACCTAGAGGAACAGGTTTCTACAAGACTCGCTAAACAACTAAACACGACTTCAACACCTTACATGAAGACCTTCAATAAGAATTTACTAAAATAGAATAACTCTGACTTTGACTTGTTGTGTTCTTTGATAATACTGATAATTCACTTTTAAGTACACCCTTACCATAATCTCTTTTGATGATTGTGATTTGAATATGAAAATTTTAGGAAGTGGAAATGTATTTTGAATGCTTTTTGAGATCTTAGAGAATATATGAAGCAAAGTAAGTAAGGTAAGGTAAAAGTTCAAAAATGATGCTTATTTATAGTGTTTGAAAGGTTCTACTTAAAGAGTAATAACCACTAAAAAGATGCAAGATGTCCTTTTTTCTATTCAAAGTAAAAAAGTGATCGTTACAGGTATTCATATGTCTGAATTAAGACCTTAAACATCTTGATTTTTACAGTCCTTAAACAGAAAGAAAGTTCAAAATTAACCTTGTTCAAATGTCTGAACATTTAAGTAAACATCTGAATTAGTATTCAGACGTCTAATTTATTTGGTTAGATGTCTAAAACTGGAAATTAAAATGCTACATTTTTATAGGCATCTAAATCGACATTCAGATGTTTGGATTTGTATTCTGACATCTAAATAGTTGTTTCAGACATTTGTTTCATGTAGGATGTAAGAAAAGAAAGAAAATAGCATGAATTTCTTCAATTCAGGCGTTTGATTTTAGTGTCAAACAATTGATTTCCTGTAGAAACAAAAACAAACTTTGAAAAAAATTTAAGTTAAAAAGTGCGATTAAAAATATATTTCAAAGTAAAATGTTTAACTATGAAATTTTGTGCATATGTCATCATCAAAAGAAATTGTACAAGACTTATAACACATGACTACTCAGACTTGATCTTCAATCTCAAGCAATCTATCTAAATAGTTCACCATAACCTTTACATATTATTATAATGTGAAAAATCAACTTGTACAACATATATATTGATATGTATAGTTATCTCTTCAAAACTTGAAAAAAGGATATAAATTCTCCCATTTTTTATGATGAAAACCATACATTTATATAAAGAAATAAAAATATATAAATTTTTAGTTTTACTCTCCATATCGATATGTTTGGTTTTCTTCCCCTTGGTCGTCAACAAAAAGTAGCATGAGAGAAAACAATTGAAGTGTGAAAGAGTAAAAAGAAATATATCTGAGAGATGCATAAATAGTTTGACAATAACGAGCCACGGTCTCATAACACACAAGTGCATATTTTCCAAATGACAAATATTACATAGAAGTAAAAAGCAATATATCCCATACAATTACAAAAGTTAACAACTAATGACGTCATTATGAAATGTACGCAAACCACAAATTACAAATCCTGAAAACCAATCCCAAACATGCATAGACTTTAAAGGGTTCTAAAATTATAGTGCCTAAGAAAGATAAACACAAAAGTTGCTATTATGATTTTTAAGAAGAAGATAGATATAAAAATTTATCCCACGGTGTCCAACCCTCAACCCCTTCTGAATAATAATTCAGATGTTTGATAAAGTTGATAAAGTTGATTCCTTCCAAATGGCAGTAGATTAGAAGAAACCTTGACCGATGATGCATCACTAGCCTCACTTTCTTTTTCTTCACTACTATTTTCTTCTTCTTCTACTTCTTGTATTTTCTTCTTCCCCGTATTTATCAGAGTGGAAGAGGTTGATTATTCAAAAGGTAGAGGGGCATTGATCTTTTGGAGATACTCTTCATAATTATCATATTTTGGAATGATTTCAGGGAGATGCATTAAAGTAAAAAATCTTTATAAGAGAAAGAGTATGATTGTATTATTCTCAGTAATCATCTTGTACAGAATAGTGAAAGTATTTATAATACAAAGGATGAGTATTGGGCTTTGCGGGTTAGCCCATACTATTGTATATTACAATACACCCACTTATGTTATAACCCTATACACAGATATACAATCTCTTCATTCTCTAATATGCCCCCTCAAACCTAACGCGAAAGTTAGGGTTTGCGATTGGAGGCGCCAGCGAAAGCAATTTCCCAAATCGATTTCTTCTGGTATGGTTGGAGATTGAGGGTTAGAAGCTCCTCAGCATCGTTCTCGGCTGCTTGAGGAGTATAGATCCGATTTTACTTGCAGTCAAGCTGTAAGATGGGGCTTTGACAATCTTTGCTCTCGTTCCTGGAAGCCTCTGGGATATAAATTTGGGTTTTGGATCTGAGGTTGACATCTGCTTCATCTACACCGAGCTCTCGGCTGAATCTGGTGAAGTTCAGTCGAGACAGTGGCTTAGTTAAGATGTCCGCCTTTTGGTAAGCTGAAGGTATGTATCTGACTTCAATGTTTTTTTTTCATTACTTGCTCTCGCACAAAGTATAAATCGAGCTCGATATGCTTTGTGTGAAAGTGAAGTACTGGGTTCTCTGAAATTGAGATAGCACTTTGATTGTCACACCAGATAGTTGGTTTGTTGCATGTTTTGATTTGAAGTTCACTTAGTAAAGATGTTAGCCACATAATTTCAGCGGTAATGCTAGCAATGCTTCTGTACTCGGCCTCTATGCTGGATCTAGATACCGTAGACTGTTTCTTTGCACACCATGACACTAGGTTCCTGCCTAGATAAACACATTATCCAGTTGTAGACTTTCTGTCATCCTGATCAGTAGCCCAGTCTGAATCAGTGAAACCATTAATATTTAAGCTGGCACTAGTTTGTAGAATTAGTCCTTGATTGATTGTGCCCTTTAGATATCTTAAGATTCTTTTGACTGCTTTCCAATGTTCGTCAAGTGGTTTTTGCATAAACTGGCTTACTTTATTTACACTATATGAGATATCTGGTCTTGTGATAGTAGCATACTGTAGTGCTCCCACTATGCTCCTGTATTCTTTATCATTCAGTATTGATTCACCTTTGTTTTTTGATAGATGACTGTTGCTTATCATTGGAGTAGGTAGTGGGTTTGCTTTGTCCATTTTTGCTTTAACCAGTATTTCATTGATGTATTTTCTTTGATTCAAGTGAATTTCTGATTCTGATGTTCTTTTGACTTCTATGCCAAGGAAGTAGTGTAGATCCCCCAGGTCCTTGATTGAAAATTCTTTTTTCAAGCATTGTGTGATGTTCATGATTTCTGACTTGTTATTGCATGTAATGATAAAGTCATCAACGTAAATTAGTATATAGACTACTGTATCATTAACAAGTTTAATAAATAGAGAGTTGTCAGATTTTGTGGAGTGATAGCCATGTTTTGCTAGAGTTGCTTTTAGCTTGTCAAACCAAACACGTGGTGCTTGCTTGAGCCCATAGAGTGCTTTGTTGAGTTTGCATACTAGCTGACTTTTGTTTTCATTTGTGAACCCTTGTGGTTGCTCCATGTACACTTCCTCCTGCAATTCACCATTAAGAAAGGCATTATTAACATCTAATTGTTTGATGGACCAATTCTTATGCAAGGCAATTGTTAAAATAACTCTGATAGTGGTGGGTTTCACAACAGGGGAAAAAGTTTCTTTAAAGTCAAATCCACTTTGTTGTGAATATCCCTTTGCCACTAATCTTGCCTTGTATTTAAGAATTGAGTCATCTGGATTTTTCTTTAATCTAAAAGTCCATTTGCATCCAACTATGTTTTTATTCATTGGTAGTTGTACAAGATCCCATGTCTTGTTTTTTATTAGTGCATTGTATTCCTCTTCCATGGCCTTTTTCCAGTTGTCATTCAGGACTGCTTGTTGATATGTAGTAGGTTCAGTGATTTCTGCCTTAATACTGTATAACTTTGGTTTAAATACTCCACACTTTGCTCTTGTCATCATGTGGTGCCTAGTTTGTGCAGGTGTGGTTGGATGTCCAACTTCAGTAGTGCCTCCTGGTTGAGTACTGTATGACTGATTGTCATGCAGTATTCGACAGGGATCTGTTTGATGACTATCTGATGCTGTACTGTCAGAAGTTACTGAAGCACTTCCTTGACCTGGTTCATTTGTGGATTCTGTGAGTTGAGGACTGATGCTACTTTCTTCGTGCTGGCCATTGCTACTTATTGGTATGACAATTTCTGGTGAGGGCAGCACTTGAGGTATTGAAAGCTTGGAATTGCATATTTTTTGAGTTGTTTTGATTGCTGCATCTCTAAAAGGGAACTCATGCTCATTAAATATAACATGTCTAGATATGTATATTTTGCCATTCTCATCAAGGCATTTATATCCTTTCTGACTGATAGCATACCCTAAGAAAGTACATGGCTTAGATCTGTAATCTAATTTATGTGTGTTGTATGGCCTTAGGTAGGGAAAACATAGGCATCCAAAAGTCTTTAGACTTTGATAATCTGGTTTGACATTGAATAGCTCTTCCATTGGACTTTTAAATTTTATAACCTTTGTAGGCAGTCTATTAATTAGATAGACTGCAGTAGAGAAGGCATCTGGCCAGAATTTTATTGGTAGAGATGCCTGTGCCAACAATGTCAGACCAGTTTCAACTATGTGCCTGTGTTTTCTTTCGGTGAGGCCATTTTGTTCAGAAGTGTATGAACATGTGATTCTCTGTGTTATCCCTTTTGTTTGAAAGTAACTTTTCAGAGGCAGAAACTCTTTGCCACCATCTGTTTGTATGACTTTCAATTGACAGTTTGTCTGTCTTTCTGCATTAGAGATAAACTGTACTACAGCATCTTTAGTTTCAGATTTTGACTTGAGAAAGTAAATCCAAACATATCTAGAGTAGGCATCAATAAATGAGATGTAATACTTATAACCATAATCAGCATATATAGGGGCAGGACCCCATAAATCTGTAGCAACAAGATCAAGAGGTTTGTTGTAGATAGTCTTTGAATTTGGAAATGCAAGCTTATGACTTTTACCCATTTGACAAAAAGTACAAGTATACCAATCAGGAATTTTGCTAATATGAGTATTGTCACAACAGCTCAAGACATGTCTCATTACATTTAGACTAGGATGGCCTAATTTATAATGCCATACATCAAGATTTTCAGTAATTTTAGTCTCAGAGATGTTACACCATTTTTTACTGTTTTCAACATTTCTTGTTTTTGGTGCATCAAATTTGTATAGTCCCCTATGTTCTTTACCCTGCAAGAGAACTTCATCAGTTAGATTATCTTTAACTAGACAGTATGTAGAATGAAACTCAAAGTATACATTGTTGTCTTTAGCAAATTGTGACACACTCATTAGATTTTTTTTATTAATGGAACCATTAGCAGATTATTAAGATATAATTGCCTGGCTCCATTAATGCTTGCATTTCCAATATGAGAGATTTTAATAGGGTTGCCATTACCCATGTGTAGTGAATGTGTACCTTTGTATTCTTTGTTGCCAAGATTCAAGTTGCTCATATTGTTTGTTACATGGTTTGTTGCACCGGAGTCTGGGTACCAACTGTCATCATGTATGTCTTCAGTTTTTGCTATGTTTGCATTTGTATTCTCTGATGTTGACTCTTGTTGTGCACTGACCATGTTGGCATTAGGATTTTGAGATCTTGAGTTATTGTTGCCTTGATGTGCTGGTGTAAAGTTGACATCAAATCTGAAATAGCATTTGTTGGCAGTATGTCCATATCTTTCACAAATTTGACATCTAGGTTTGTTGTTGTTATTGGGGTTCCATCTACCACCTCTACCTCTGAATCTGCCTGATTGACCACCTCTGGGGTTGTTAGACTGGTTTCTGTTGCCTTGATTCTTTTCTTGATTTCTGTTTTTGCTTATTGCTGCATAATTAGCATTATGTTCCCAATTTACTGATTTCTTTTGCTCTAGTCTTCCCTCATATGCAATGAGAATAGACTGAACACTTTGTAGTGAGGGTAGCTGTTCATTAGATGATATAACAGCAACTACTGCTTCATAATCTTCATCAAGACCACTCAGGATGCACAGTATTCGTTCAGTATCAGTTACTTTATGTCCAGCTGATGCCAACTGATCACAAATTGTTTTTGCCTTGGATAGATATTCTCTCATGCTGACATTGTCTTTTCTCAAATTTTGCAATTGCCTTTTATATTGCATTATTCTGGCAGCAGACTGAGAGCTAAATGTTTGCTCAATAGTGTGCCATATTTCATGAGTGGTTTTACATCCAACTAATTGTGGTAATAGACTGGCACTAATTGATGATAATAGCCAAGAGCTAATTAGGCTATCTTGTCTTTCATGAATTGTGTATTCAGAGTTGCTTACCAGTTTTCCTTCTTGATTTGTAGTAAATCTTGGAGGAGTAATTAGAGTTCCAAGAACATATTCTTGCAGTCCATATCCTCTGATAGCGGTTTCAATCTGGAATTTCCAGAGCAGGTAGTTGGATTCATCAAGATGAATGGTGATGATCTGACTTTGTGGTTTGATTATGGATTTGATAAGTTCTTGAGTGGTACTAGATTGTTGCTGAGTGGTTCTTGAATGCTCCTGAGGTGTGTTGTCACTGCCTTCTTCAGACATGGTGATTAGAATCTATCAAGAAGATGATCAGTGATGAAAAAATGCAGTAACACGGATGATAACAGGGATGAAGTGCAGCCAGATACTGCTTGAATGATGATAGCAAATCTGACAGGTAGCTCTAGGCACGGCACTTCAGGTGAGTTGATCGAATCTTGATAATTCTGATGGTTTGGTGGCAGCCGGAGGGATGATATGTGATGAGATTTTCTCTGATATCTCCCTTTCTTGGCAGGCCTAGCACTCCAAATGATGTTAAACTTCAAGATAGTTGCACAGTTGTTAGACTGTGTAACCAGAAATCTCAAATGATGAGATTTATTCTGATGAGATTCAGGTTTCCCTCTCCCTTTCTTTGAGAATTCAGATCAATTTGCTGTTAAGCAAAATTTAAAAAAAAAATTTTTTAAAGAAGATGGCTCTGATACCATATAAGAGAAAGAGTATGATTGTATTATTCTCACTAATCATCTTGTACAGAATAGTGAAAGTATTTATAATACAAAGGATGAGTATTGGGCTTTGCGGGTTAGCCCATACTATTGTATATTACAATACACCCGCTTATGTTATAACCCTATACACAGATATACAATCTCTTCATTCTCTAATAATCTTTTTCCGAAATAAGCTATCTCAATTAGCATGTCCTCATACACTTGAATTCCTAAGTATTGAGGAGACACATAATATAAGGAGCATAAGTGATGGTCTTTCTCTTGCGAATGGAAAAATTCTTATTTCATTGTAGATAAATCCAACCCAATTTACTTCAAAATTACATAAAATGGCATAAAGTGCTTTATAGTCAGTGCCGTAAATAAGCTCATGACTACCCATCCTTGGAATAAACAAGTTTATAATCATTCATTCTAATAATCAAGGCCTAGGCCTAATATCTTTAGAATTTCCTTTGGTTTTTATATTGTTCCATAAGTGGTGGCTCACTTCATTCATTTACCTATCTTGCATTTCAACATCAATTAAATCCATCCCCTTATATCCATACTTCAAAATTTTCCCTATGTCAGAATTAACAATTTCCTACCGACGCTTGACCCTAGCCTTTCTTCATCATTGTGTAGCTTAGTGCATTTCCCATTCAAATTAACCAAGAAAATTTGGACAGTCAAAGTACCAATTTTGACATTATTATCTTCAAGTTTAATGAGAGAAGTAATTCCTACTTTATTTGTAAACTCTTTGATATTATAGATAAGAAAATCACTCGGTTTACAGAAAGTACTTCTGAAAATCATCATTGAAGAGAAGGGTTAATTTTTTTAATTCTTTTCTTATCATGGTAGAGCCATTCTTTTATTTGCTTTGGAGATATTTTAGGAAGTTGAGTAGAAGAAGCTTCAGCGGACCTTCTTTTATTAGAAGAGGTTTTGGGAGCCAATGATTAGGAATTTGAAACTTGATTTGGGGGATGGGTTTTTTTTGAAGAAATCTTTTCTTAAAAATGAATTTGAAGAAGTAGAAAAAGAAAAGAGAGATGAATAGTCAATGAGAAGTTTGTTTGAAACCTGCAACCGAAAAAGCAGTTAGCAAATAATCAGATGTTTGAATTTTTTTCAAACGTCTTGTTTTACAGTAAATTCAACCAAAATATTTTAATTCAAAATAGCCTATATTCAGACTTCCGGTAATATTAATCCATCATTTGAATATTGATTCAAATGTCTAATTATATATTTTTTGGTTTGAATTTAAACAAATAGTATATATTAAAAAATGGCTACAAGCATTCAAACGTCCGACTTATGTCATCAGATGTCCGAACTTGTTTCTAAATGTCTATTTTGGTTTATCAAACGTCTGTTTTAATAGAAAATTAAAAATTTATATATTACATAAAATCATAATATAATTTTTATATATGTATATATTTAATAATAAAAATTTATTAATTTTAAGAGAAATACTTAAAAATATTTTATAGAAAACCTCTTAATGAACAAATACGTAAATCTCTTCTTATTTCTAAAAATGTATTTTCACATAATGGTTTTGTAAAAATATTAGTAATTTTATTTTCTAAATTTATAGAATCTAGTGACACGATGCAATTTTCTACATTGTCCCTTAAAAATTATGTCTAATACCTATGTGTTTCGTTGTAGAATGATTAGTAGGATTTTTAGACAAATTGATAACACTAGTATTATCAAAAAATATATGTGATTTTGTTAATTTTACACCAAAATTTTATAGTGTTTGTTGCACGTGTATGACTTGCGCACGTGGCAAAGCAGTAGAGTTGTATTATGCTTTAAACATCGAAAGTAAAATATAATTTTATTTCTTACTAAACCACGAAACTATAGACTGTCTTATAAAATGACAAGTATCCCTCCTACATTTTCAACCCGTCCTACATCCTAAAATCATCGTCGCTATAAGACACTAATTCGAAAGAACAACCTTTCGAATAAAAGAGTCCGTAGTCTTTAGTGTTGGTCAAGTAGCGCAAAATTCGTGTTATGACTCGTAAGTGTGGTTCTTTGGGATTTGCTTGAAATCTAACACACAAACAAACACTCATCATAATATCCCATCCACTAGCTATTAAATAAAGTAAAGATCCTATTGTTAACCAAAAAAATGGGTTAACACCCTGGAGTATGATGTGAAAGCACCAACACTATTAGAACAGAGCAAATATAATAGAAAATAGCTGAAAAGAAAATGAGACATAGAGATTTTTATAGTGGTTTGGCTGTTAACTAAGGCTACGTCCACTTTGTTGCTTTGATTATTTGTTTGATCTAGCTTGAATGAGATTACAAGGTTGTTGAGAAAGAATTAGTCACAAGTACACGGGTAAGACTGATTCTATGTCCTAGAATTTTCTAGAGTAGCTGCATTGGTGACTATGGTGTAGAGGAAAGAGTTGAAGAAGAGACAAAGCTTCCACGTAGTGATGGAAGAAACCAAAAACTTTCTTAGTTGCACTATGGTTTTTATTTATAGGGGTAGCAGTCTCATTGGACTAGAAGCCTGTTTCTAGAGATTTCCAAGTTATGCCCAAGGTAGTACAAAAAATGTTGTAATGACCCAAGTTGTGGATTAGACTCGGTACCAAGTCAAGCCCTTGACTTGAGGCCGAGCTTAATCCTTAGTCATTATTTCATTCTTCTTGTTTTGCCTAGATTTCCTTCGTGTAATTTGATAGATTGTTGATGAGTTTTGATTTTATCATTCCTCCTTCACTTGGATTATCCTACCATTTAAACTGTCACGTCTCTATTCTCTATGATAGGCTCTCTAGAACTCTACGAAACTTCATGAACATGCATAAGATGACTAGGGGATCGATTGTCAGAAATACGAAGAGGCCATGATGTGGCATCTAAGCTTGGTGTCGTGTGATAGCTTAACTCAGGCCGAGTTAAGGACTTAGCCTCTTTTCAGTTTCATATTTTCTTGAGCCCTTCCTATAATCTTTCTAAGTATTTATGCCAAGTTTCAGGTTATTTCGACTTCATACCAATGTTTTAACTTCTATTGGTTTCTTCTTAGTAAAAACCCCAGTTAACATTTGCCTCCCAGAATATACTTTCATTGGAAACAAATTGTGCTCTGGAACGAGGTAAGCCTTGAGCTTTTACCCTATGAGTTTCAGTTGATTGTTGGATTCTGTCTTGTGACGTTGTTTTCAATTGGTTGACTTTCGACTAGTTATTCATTCTGATTTCAATTTGAATTCCAATTCTCTATACTGACGATGCAATCTTCGCTTTGAAATTTATGTAAGGCGTTAAGTCGGCATGTAGGTCTGTTATGATGAGTTAGAGTTGACTCGCGTTGGAAAGGTAAACTCGATACCAAGTTAACCCTTAACTCGTCCCGAGTTAAGGACTTAAGCAATTTTCTAAGCAATTTTTTCTTACTTATACTACCCTGCTCAGTTTAACTCCTCACTTGCTTTATTTTCATATGGTCGACCTTGCTCTACTCATCTATAGCCGATTCAAGCTTTATCCCTACCACCGTTCAACTTCCACCTCACCACCAAGCTCCGCCGCCTCCACACATCTCTCGCCGTCATCCAATCAAGTTGCCGTTGCTCAAGCAAATGCTTGGAAGACCCAGACACAATTCATCAAAAACCTTAGTTCGAAGCAGCTTCTTGTGTGGACTGAAGGTTGATGATGGTGGACTCATGCTTGAATGGTGATAGGGATGGTTATCTGCTTTAGTCGATTGCAATTTTGAGATGGAGATGGTTGAATCCAAATGCAATTTGTTAGTGTTGTAGTTAGGGTTTGATCCCATGTTGGATGCGTGTGAATTGAGAGACCAGGCATGCTTCCAAGTTTCAGCTATCTCTTTTCATGGAATTGACTAAAGCTAGATCATCAAATTGATTCCAATACGATGATTCGCTTTAGATTTGAATGTATCATATGGCTTTATTGCTTTGCATTTCTACTCATCCAGTGCTCTTTAAAAGAAAAAGTTTCCACGTCGCTCCGAACAACGGATCCATTGATCGATAATGGGTAAGTACTGAAAAATGGTTTCAAATAATGATAAGGATAGATTTTTCAATATGAGCGCGCTATCTATATAGGATGGTCCGTTCGTAGTATTCGAGACACTGGACTCATTCTATATAGATAACACACTGCACCTGCCTTGATCAACACTTAGAATTTGATTGGTCAGCACACGCCGATTTTCTTTGGATTTCAAGCATTAATCACATGGAAATTCTTATTAGAAATAAAATGTACCTGACCATTATCAATGAGTTTTTATCGTCTAGAATGAAGCTCAGTCAGCATGCTACAAGTCCGTTAATGGAGCATCTACGCCTTCAGTGGTGAGTCAGCAATTGCCCCAGTCTCTCTATCCATTCCCATGAGGCCAAGCCAACCTGTGAATTTTGATTTCTATGGCTTACTAGTTTCTGTAGGGCCTATACTTGACCAGCTGCCTCTTGGGCTAAGAATTTTTACCGACCCTCCGAACATGCACCTTCAATCTTGACATCTAAAATGCTTGGAAATATATGCATGTAGCACGGTATACCCGAGGATTATGTCTGTCTGCCTACTCGAGCCGAGTTTGAACATTATCCTACATAAGGGTTTATTGCTTATAATCGATACATGTTCCTAAGCAGTGCTATGCCGCCTTTCAATCAGTTCTTATCCATGGTGCTTCAAGATTTAGGATTGGCGCCATTTCAAATTCATCCCAACGGTTACACGCTTTTAAGTTCCCTATACATCTTATTCATGGCCAGGCTTGGGCGACCCCAAGTTTAAATGAGCTTGTATATCTCCTACACTTCAAGAGGAGGCAGGACTGTTCATCCTTTATTATTATGAAAGTCTAGAGGGGATGTAAGTTGATAAAAGATCTCCATAACAAACATTCAGCTTTTAAAAATGAGTTTTTCTTTATTCGACGTCTAGAGGGCTTTAATCGGTTCTGGCTATCTAGGGGTAAGTCTTGGTTATTTGGCTCGTGCCACTCCAAATGATTCTCCAATTTCCTAACCCTTCATATGTTTTATTGCAGTCATCCTGAGGTGGGAAAGTAACGATGAGCCCAAAGCAAGGCTTGAAACTCTTAAGGCCGCGAGAGCTTCCAAGTGCACAGTGGAGTTCCTTTTGACGAATGAGAACCTCCGGATGTTCGACTTGCTTCAGCCTGGTAGATTTGCTATAGATGATGAGCCGTCAACATCCAGCGGCCCTAGGAGGAATACTCGTTCTCTAGCCCGTACTCGTGACTCTGACGAGGAGGCTCAAGAATAAGTGGCTGGTCCGTCAGAGGAAGCACACCCGAAAGAGATTCCTAGAGTTGATATAGACTTACCATCCGTAGAGGACATTATGAGGGATAGGGATGAGGTCCAGTGGATGTCTTCGATTCCTGAGGAAGAAGATAAAACATTCTGGAGGAGAGATAGGAAACAACTTATAGTTAAGGAAGGAGATGAAGAGGGTTCGGACGGTGATGACAACGACTTTCACATCTCTGAAGAGAGAGATGAACCCTGCAGCAAGTCGTCGGAGATGAGCCCCGATCTTCCCAAGCTACCTTCTGTAGACTTGTTAACCATCGAGGCATTCACCTTAAAACTCCCAATTTCTCCTCCTCAAGAACAACCTGCAATCAAGACCCCATAGTCTGTCGGAAGTCAAGCTATCGGGACCCTCATTAGAGATACATCTACATCTGATTTCAAGAAATTTCCTTAAGCGCATTTGTAAGCAGTGGTAAAAAGACTCCGACCCTTAAACCCTGCTGATACGGTTGGTAGATTATATAGGGGGTCATCATCACTACACACTTCACTTTAGAATAATAGACACACATCTCTGCATCGTGTTAAGTTCACAAATTCGAGTATTAACTTCATTCTTGTTTTCATTTTAGGTACCATGGTACATAGGTTATACCATCAGTTACGTCAAGACACCAACCCCCGCAAAGGCAAAACTTCTGATTTGGCTTACCACCCTCTTCGTGAAATGGATTAGGAGAGAAGGAAAAGAAAGAAGGATGAGGCTCGCTACCTGGAGCGAGAGCGCGAGATGGGAGATAATAGAAAAAGAAATGGCATGACATACACAATTACCACAGAGACTTTCATGACCGTCGCATGCCCTCATTGCCGATTACTCCTCCCCGTATTGCTCGGATTGCTGAAATGCCTACAATTCCATCTTCTCAAGTAAGAACCGTGGCAATGGCCCTTACTTCTTCCAAATTAACCAAGAAGCTCATGCTTGTGTCGGGTCCATCCATGCTTCAGGCTACCTTTCCAAATCTATTCCTAAAGAGAGTTAAGTTTGATAAGAAAATAAAGCTCCTTAATAGGGCCACTTCTCTTAGCAATCTAGAGACAGTCCGTGTGGACTTGGAAGTCGGGTGTGATATGTAGCATTTAGTGAAGGCCCTTTTAGATGTAAATCACATTAACTATCATGAGATCCTCTCATTTGAGGCTGAAAGGGAAGACATGCTAAGGCGATCAAAGATCGTGATGATGAGAGAGTCCAGTTGAAGACTAAGAAGGACACAACCCTAAAAGGAAAGGCTGCCGACGACAGGCTAGATAGAGGACAATCGAGCCCACGATAGTGCCATTATCGTGATAAACGACCAGCTCAAAGAAGCTCATATTGAATCTGGGAAATTAAAAGAGCAGCTTACCAAAGCAGAAACACAATTAAGTCCTGAAACCAAACAATCGCTGGTCATGCTACTGCCATCGCTGAACAAGCCGCCGAGCTTACTCGTCTTATGAGGAGAATGCATAATTGGTCAAAGAGAAAGAATAGATTGCCTTCGCTAAGCTAGCCGAAGAGATCGACCATTTGGCCACAAAATCGGAGCTTACAGAGGTTTGGGCAGAGTATGACAAAGCGATAAGTGGAATGGATGCCAGCGTGCTCCACCTCTACACCAACTACGTGATGAATAAGGGCAGCTTGAGATGGCTAAATAACAACTATCCCAGACTCTTTCCATCATTTAGGAGGTGCTATCGGTCAGGTTTGAGGAAGCCGAGGATACACACGCTGAGGTGGAACTTAAGGCTGCTTACCTTAGTCCTGAAGACATAGACTTCTTGGCAGCCAGCGGAGAGATCCTTGGAGAGAAGAGGGAGAAGGAAACTACTGATGCTGCAGCCAAAGCTCTTGTTGGCCCAAGTTCTTTAGGTCAGCATCAAACACTTATTCCTACTTCTCAAGAGTAGACGACGACCATCTTGTATCCACAACTGTTATTTCTAAACCCGCTCACATCCACATTACATCTGAAGCCTTAGTTGAGCGACATCTCTCTAGCCTTCGTGCGACCCTCTAAGATGGGGACTGGTGACAAAGCCTTCGAAGGTGAAGTTCATGACCAAATCCCTGGCTAAGGTATTTTTCTTGTCTCTTCGGTGCTCCAGGCACTTCAATTAACTCTGGACTCCTTTTCTAAACTGTGCACCTCTCCTTCCCAACTTGTAGGTCAGCTAACTCTCCCACCTCCTCCTCCTCCAGCTGCAAAGGGTACAAGAGCTACCGCTATCTTTGTGCCTTCCACCACTGTCTCTGCAATGGATTCTGGCATAGTTCATGTTTCTAGCTTCAGGCCTGGGCTCAACTCCGAACAGATAGAGGTGCTATAAAACTTGGAGGACATCTCAGCATATGTGGATAAAGAGGTGGTGACTACAGTGAGTCGGGGCCGACAAACAAGATGACCATAGTAGAGAGACTGTAGGAGGAAAAAGAAAGGGTTGCAGATGAAGAATGAAAAGGAGGAGCAGAAGCGCCTGACTCCCACTACCATTACATTGAAGGTGTTTGAAGAAGGGGAGTGCGTCTACCAGAGAATCAGAGGGGTCTGGCCTCCCTGCAAGTGGAGATACTAACAAAGATAGCAGGAAAAAGATTCCAATTCGTCCAGGCATGGGTAGTAAATGTGAAGGGAAATGCGAAAGAATTTTGGACGAGCTCGAGCACCGATGAAGTAGGGTACCCGTTGTCTTTTTGTGGTGTCAGAGTATGTACAAATATAGTATCTATACTTAGCTTCTTTTTCCTTTTGTTATAGCGCCAGTAACATCTGTACTTTTGCTTTTTAATATCCAAAACATGCCAAGATTGTGCGGACACGGCCCCCGCTATTTGGTATTGTATATAAAATGATATAAGTAATGAAAAAGATTAACATTTCCACTATAATATCTTTTGTGTTCTTTTCTATATTCTATGTACTATGTCTATTTATATACCACCGTATGTGTACATAATATGATAGCTTGTCTTTCAATTTCCATATTATATACTACTGTATTGTGTGATATATGATGTGTTCTTTTACTGCATTTTTGTGCATATAAATGGTGTAAGCGGTGTAACTTGCAACTGTTCAGTGTACTACTTTACTTAGCTCTGTTGTGGTTGCCAAAATTCTCTATTCGGTTTAACAGAACTATGGAGTGATTTTAATTTTGACTGAGTGTTAGTGAATTGTGTGCACCCTAGTCCACGAGGCTAGTTACTTCGAATGCCTGGCATGAGACCAAATGCTTTAGTCAGCTCTCTGGTTGCCTCCAGGCCATGATGTATTGCAGCTGCTATCTTTGGGACTTGTAATTTGAATGCTTGATTCTGGGCACCCTGTACTTTGATTGCAATTGATTCTCTCCAAGCTTGGTACTAAGGTTCTATCTACGCACCAATCTCTATTTCCAAAGACCAATAGATAGCTCAATCCCTTGGATTCTCTTTTGACTTCGCCTATCTCTGAGCAATGTCAAGTTTTGGGAGGTGGGGATTGATTTCTACTAATCATACAACTGATGAATTTCCCAATGCTGCCAGAGCAACGTCGGTTCTTACGAGATTTTGACAGATTGATGATGTTACTGGGTTAACATCGATGATCCAGAGCGCACTTGAATGTGGTTACATCGGTTCAACAGGAAAATGAATGGATGCTTACTTGGACGCGGTTCCATCGGTCTAAGAAGCGAAGAAATGAAGGGCACTTGAACATAGTTCCATCGATTCAAGTGGCAAAATAATGGATGCTTACTTGGACGCAGTTCCATCGGTCCAAGAAGTAAAGAAATGGAGCGCACTTGAATGCAGTTGCATCGGTTCAAGTGGCAAAAGAATGGATGCTTACTTGGATGTGGTTCCATCGGTCCAAGAAGAAAGGTGCGGCTTATAGATGCACGCAAGGGTTAGGCCTTCCTGATGGTGCCGAATCAACACCGATTTTTAGAAGGCAGAGATTGATTTTCCCTGTCGATTCAATGGTTTGAGTCGATTTGATATCGTTGACTCAGCGAGTTGCTTACATGAACGCAGTTCCATTGGTTTAAGAAGCGAAATGATTTTACTGATAAAATAAAGAGAAAGACAAATCCTGCCTATTTGCAATGCCCCTAATATCCTAGGGTAGGTTATTTGCGGAAATAAGAAATACATAGATATGTATTAAATAAAATAGTGTCGTGGCGAGTCACTGTTCCAAGCATGGGGAATTGGAATTTCATCGACCGTTGTGAGCTTGAATGTTCCATCTCCAAGTTTTTGGCCGATCACGTAGGGATCCTTCCTAATTTGAGCCAAGTGCCCTCGTACCAGGGAAGATTCATTTCAGGATGAGATCTCTGACTTCAAAGGTATGGTTGTGAATTTGGTGTTGAAGTGCCATGCCACCCTCTTTTGGTGAGCAGTGGTCCTTAGCTCATCTTCCTCCCACTTCTCATCGATTTGATCTAATGACTCGAGTAAGAGCTGCTCATTTTCACTTTGATTGAAGTGTCGTCTCCAACGAGAGGGGACTTCCAGTTCCATTGGGATCATCGCTTCTGAACCATATGCCAAGGCAAATAGCGAGTGCTTGGTCCAAGTTTTGGGAGTTATCCTGTAGGTCCATAGTGCAAGCGGAAGTTCATCAACCTAATTCCCTTTGGCTTTCGTAAGCCATTTCTTGATGGTGGATTTGATGATTTTATTGACTGCCTCTACTTGCCCATATGCCCGCAGGTGTGCTACTGTAGAAAAACTCTTTTCAATCCAGAATCTTTTGCAAAAATCCTTGATTTTGGCTCTCTTGAACCGAGTCCCATTATTCATGATGATTTTCTACTGTACTCCAAACTTGCGAATAATATTTTTAGTAACAAAGTTATTTTCTTTCTTTGTAGTAGTGGTGGCAAGCGACTCTGCTTCAGCCTATTTGGTAAAGTAATCAACTGCAACTATAGCGTATTTAGCTTCTTCTTTGGTAATTGGAAGTACGTCGATTATATGATTCCCCATATTGAAAATGGCAAAGAGCTGACCATTTGCATAAGTTCTAATGATAGGGTTCTCGGGATTTTTACAAATCTATGGCACTGATCACAATGACTGGCATAGTCCGCTGCATCTCGGTTGATTATTGAGCAGAAATATCCATAATGGAAAACCTTCTATGCTAGTGTCGGCCCCCTGGTGCGGTCACCGCAGCTGCCTTCATGAACTTCCTTAAGGATCCTCTGGGCTTCACAGCCGGTTACACATCTGAGTAAGGGGGTGGACAATCCTCTCCTATAGAGCGCTCCATCCTGAACTATGAACCGAGGGGCCTTTCGAAGAAGTTTCCCTCGCTCAATCCGGTCTCTGGGGAGTGTCCCTTAGAGAAGATAGTCCTTGATTAAGGTCATCCATGATTCCTATTCTATTATGGTCTCAAGAATCCAATCAATGTTTATCTGATCTATGCTAGGAGCTGTCAGTACTTCAATTGGAACCAATCCCATTGATTGCGCTTCTCTAGAACCGGCTAGCTTGGCTAAGTAATCAGCCTTTACTTTCTACTCTCTGGGAATATAGGTTATGGTATAGTGTTCAATGTCGCGTAGCAATTCTCATGCTTTTTATAGGTAAGGGACGAGATTCGCTCCCCTAGCCTGGTACTCTCCTTTTACTTAGAAAAAGACTAGCCGAGAGTCGCTGCATATATGCACAACCTTTATTTCCAATTCTTTTACGATTTTTAACCCCGCTATCAATGCTTCGTACTCTACTTCGTTGTTAGTAGCAGGGAATTCCAACCTTAAAGTGTAGCAAACATATCTTCCTTTGGGAGTCTCGAGAACAACTTTCTCTCGCGAGCAGAAATCATTTGACGCACCGTCAAAAAACAGTTTCCATTATGACACTACTTCCATAGTATCATCTCCTCACCGTCCCGTACTGTGAATTCGACAATGAAATCCTCTAATGCCTGTCTGTTGATTGTCCTTCGGGGGTGTTAAGTGATGTCGTAGTGACTCAACTCAAGATTCCATTTAAGAAGTCGTCCCAACGTCTCTGGACGGTACAGTACTCATTTCAAGGGTTGATCTGTTAATACTTTGATTGGGTGAGCTTGAAAATATGGTTGTAGCTTTGTTGATGCGATCAACAGGCAATAAGCTATTTTTTCCAACTTTGGATAGTTTTTCTTGGCTCCAATGAATCACTTACTAATGTAGTAAACGAGCTCCTGGATCCTAGATTCTTCGCGTACCAATGCTGTGCTCAGAGCATGAGTTGACACCACTGGGTAGATGAATAGGTCTTCCATGTCCACCAGTTTAGATAGAATCGGTGGAGTCCCTATATGTCGTAATAATTCCTCAAAAGTGGTTTGGTAGGCCTGATTGCATCCAAAAAATTTCTTACCCTTCTACAATGCATCGAAGAATGGTATACTCTTGTCTAATGCTTTGGAAATGAATTAGCTCAATGCTACGACCTTTCCATTTAGAGTCTGCAACTCCTTTTTTGTTGTAGGGGTTGTGACATTCAGCAAGGCAGTAATTTGCTTGGGATTAGCTTCAACGCCCCTAGCATTCACGATGAAACCTAGATATTTCCCAAAAGTCACACCGAAAGAGCATATCAGCAGGTTAAGCTTCATTCCATACTTTCGAAGAATCTCATCCATTTTCAAGAGGTTATCCAAATGATTTCCAGATGTACATGGTTTGACTAGCATGTCATCCACATAGACTTCTATTGCTCGTCTAATCTGATCCTTGAATATTATGTTCACCAACTATTGATAAGTTGCCCCAACGTTCTTAAGGCTGAACAGCATTACTCGGTAGCAATATAATCGGAGGTCGATGATGAAGTTGGTGTTCTCCTAATTGGGTTCGTGCATCATAATCTGGTTATACCCTTTATAATCATCCATGAAAGAGACTAGTTCGTGCCCTCCAATTTCGTCCATGAGCTAGCCAATTCTAGGTAGTGGAAAGTTATCCTTTGGGTAGGCTTTATATAGGTCTGAGCAGTCAAAAAAAGTTCGCAACTTTCCATTTGATCTTTTAACCAAAACTGGATTTGATACCAATTCAGGATAAGTCGCATCATGGATGAAGCCAATAGCCAATAGCTTATCCACTTCCTCTTCAGTGCAGTCGATCGCTCCGAACCTAGAATGCGTTTCTTCTGCCTCACTGGAGTGAACTTGGGATCGATATTGAGTGCATAACACCCTATCTCCGACAATATCCCACACATGTCAAAATGCATCCAAGCGAACATGTCTATGTTAGTGTGAAGAAATTTGATCAATTCTTGTTGCATTTTGATCCCAAACCGTGACCCTATTTTTAAGACTTGAGTTGGGTCATCCATATCGATAGGAACTGACACCGTAATCTCTGCTGGTGCCACTCATTCCTCCACTGAACTCTTCTTCCTAGGGTCCAAAGGCTTATCGAAATAGTTATGTTTCTAGAGCCAGAGGAGGTTATGTAATTGCTATGCAGAAGGTTCGTAAATGTGGAGAGACTTCCCCACGTTATTTCCCTTTGCATTTCGTTTTGATTCGCGTAACTCAACGACATAACATTCTCTAGCGATGCTTTAATCTCTCTTTATAACTCCAACCCCATTCTCCATTAGGAATTTCATGGTAAGGAACCATAGAACCATAGCGATCCTGAAATCAACAAGGGCCGGTCGACCAAGAAGGCGTTGTAAGCTGACATTTCATCCACGATCACGAAGGTTTGGATAAGGACTACCCTTCATTCTCTTTCTTCGAGCTCTACAGGCAAGCAATAGTCCCGACTGGCTATCTTGGTTCTCCCGTAAAGCCTGGATTTTCGCTCAGTAAGCAGACGCATCTTTCATACTGATCTTCATGTGATCGAACGTATATCGAAACAAGATATTAACAGAACTTCCACTATCCACCAGGATTCGGCGTACAACTGCCGATCCAATTCTAACTATCAGTACCATCGGGTCGAGAGTTGGTGCTACTACTCCTTCAGTGTCTCAGTTTCGAAACACCATGTCATTATTGAGTGTCGTTTGCTGCTTAACCAGAGCTCCAACCTTAATTAAAAAACAAGCTTCTTTCGGAGTGTGTTTTAGATATCGCTCCATCTCCCTCCAGCTCTTATGTGCTAGGTGAGATCCTCCAAAAATAGTGATGATAACTAATCTCTTTCTGTTCGTCTGGATCCTTCTCTGTTGGGTCCAGATTGGTTTCTTGAGTACTTGAAACTTGGGGTCCAATAGGCTGGTCAGAGTTTTGTGGTTTCTTCACGTACTACCGGAGACTATTTTTCCTAATCAATTCCTTAATAATATCTTTTAGATGTCGGGACTTGTTTGTGTTGTGCCGGTGAGTTTCATGGAAGCGGCAGAACTTCCCTGATTGCTTTTGTCGTTCAAATTCTTCCTTCCTAGGAGGCTTGGTGTATCGCTCAGTTCCCTGAGTTGCAAGGTAGATGTTCTACAAGTTGTCATTCAATGGAGTATACTCCTCAGGTCTTAGGTTCCAGATCCGCTTTCCATTCCCATCACACCTACTAGTGTTCTGGATCTTCCTTTTTTGATTTCCATCTTTCCTTGCATTTCCTGTCGTTGCTCCAGAATTGTTTACACTCGGTTGACCGTTGCATTGCTTTAAACTATCTCCTTTGGTTGCACACTGACGATCTTTCCCTCTAATGCATCTGCCTTATCTAATCTCAGATACTGACTCGTCTTTCAGTTAAACTTCTTCATGGTGGTTAGTTATTTCATCTTATCCATCTTCCAAAATCCATGTCTAGATGGATAGCTCGGGCTAAAGCCATGAATACCATATCTTCATTAGGATTGCCCACTTCAGTAATCGCAGTATTAAACTGATTCATAAAGATTTTTAGTGACTCATTTGGTCCCTGGAAAAGACCAGATAGAGACATCACATCTTTTGACTATGCCTTGTGAAGTCTGAACTATTCCAAGAATTTCCTTGCCAACTCATCAAAGGTAGAAATGGATCTTAGTGGGAGTCTGGTAAACCACATATAAGTTTCAAAAAGATATGGAAACATTTGCAACGCACAACATCCGTCGGCTTAGCTCCATCCATTTTCCAACTGTACTTGTACAGGTGTTGTTTAGGGTCCATCGTCCCATTGTAAGATGGCATAGTGGCATCGTAAACTTCTGAAGGTATTCTTCCCTTATAATTTTTTTAGTAAACGGAGTTCGACTTGGTGCAGAACCCCAATCTTCGTCCTTCTTGCCCTTACTTTCTTCCATTAAGTGTTTAAATATGTCTGCAATGAATGTCTCACTAGTCTAGTGTTATCCCACCTTTTGGCAAGGACGTGACACCAAGGAATTGACTAGTAAACCAATGACGATCCATCCCAGAGATCGGTTATACACATGCTCACTATGGATATCGACGAATTTTGTTTTAGTCCGGATTGGGCTAAAATTGGTATGACATGACAAGCTAAGCTTTGAGAGTCAACGTTCCAAATCTAAAGTCAATCCGAGTTTGTATGCTCAAGTTATTAACGATACAAAATTGGATGAAAACCAACCACCGGTCGAATCACTCAGTTCGACTCGCTTCACAACCATCAGAAGCCAACTTCGACTCGCTCAGATTCGACTCGCTTCACAACCATCAGAAGTGCCTACTTCGACTCGCTCTACTTCGCCTCCATCAGAAGCCAACTTGAGTTGCTCAGATTCGACTCGCTTCACAACCATCAGAAGTGCCTACTTCGACTCGCTCCGCTTCGCCTCCATTAGAAGTGCCTACTTCGACTCGCTCCGCTTCACCTCCATCAGAAGTGCCTACTTTGACTCTCTCCGCTTCGCCTCCATCAGATGCCTTCGACTCGCTCCGCTCGAACCACTGTTCGACTCCATCGAGTTCGACTCCATTGGCAAAGCCACTGTTCGAATCCCTAAGGACGCTCCACTTCGACTCGCTCAATCAATACACACTTCGACTCGCTCAAAACAGCATCAAAGGCAGAGTGGTCCAAAGACTCAAGCGCCACGTCACCGAGTCGAACGGAAGCGAGTCGAACAGAGCGAGTCGAACGAAACAGCCAATCGAGAATCTCATTTCGTGTCGATCATATCTCCTAATCTACAAGTCCAAATGCTATGAAATTTTCACAGAAGACTACGTGCATGCTAGAGAATGTCCACGCCAAATTTCGACTCCATTGGATGAAATCTTGATCGATACGAAATCTGTTCGTATCGATCACGGATCGGGCCGAAACTTCACGGGCTTGGGCGCGCGGGCCTGGTCACGTGCCAGAGAGGGTCTCCCGAGATCTGAGCGAAATATCAGCCTCCTACACCTATAAATAGACGCCCAAAGTCAACAAAAAAGGGGTTCTTCTTCCTCTTTGAGATCTCCAACGCCCAAACTCCGCCAGATCCAGATTTTAACTCCATTACTGCTGCTACCAACGAATTTCACTACTGCAAATCATTGTTATTCACTATAATTTGCTGAAATCATTTGTAAACATCAAAGAAAGATCAATAAAGCAAACTACTTCATAGTGGACGTTGGCAATACGCCGAACAAATCTAAATTCTTGTGTCTCCTTGCATGTTAATTATTTTCATATCTGAGATCCGGAGTTTTTGTTAGATAATTCCCCCTTTTCCATTTAATTTCTTCATTTTATCTCTTCAAAAACTTCCGAAGAGTGTTGTGCCCAATTTTGGTACAAACACTTTGGTGCTTTCATTGAGAGAAACCCAATTTTTCTCCTGCTCTTTGGATCTCCTATCCATATCAGATTGCATAAATCGAAGAAGAAGATCCAGATCTAGAACTTTGAAGCCCTTCCATTCTATTCAGATTTGCATCAGATCTAGGAAAGGACTTTCATCACCTCACTATGGTAAGTACACGGACTACCTCTACAGCTGCTGATCAAGGAGGACGGGACAGGCAAAATCCCACGCAGTTGCCTCCATCAAACCAAGATGCCGCCGGACCTTCAGATCTAACAGGTTCGGTTACCAGACAAAAGATCCAGACGCTGTTCCAAGAATTGACCCAGAGTCGACAACAGCTAACTGAACAACTGCGCGCCAATGCAGAGTTGACCAACCAACTAAATCGCCAAATGCGAAGAAGGTCCAGAAGGGACCAAGGTTCCTATTCTTGCACAGAGAGTTCAGCCTCCTCCGATGGCCAAACCAGATCCACACGCCCACGGCTAGGTGTAAGCTACACCCAAGCCACGGGATACCAACCTGCTTCGAATCTTGGGCAACCTAGAGTTGGACCATTCGCTAGTCTCCGTATAGAACCTTCAACTCGAGGAGGAGCTGCTCCCTACCATGTTACCGGCAACATTGCTACTACCACTACTGCCGGACGGGGAGGTGATGCTAGAAACCAAGCTGATCCTCAACGTAACCAACGAGAGCAGACTCCTGAGCCTTATGTCCCTGAGGATGTTTAACCAAGGAGGCGAGGCACGGACCATCGACCGCGTTCGGTCCAGACTCGCGCCGTGGAACCCGACCACACCTTGGCACACCATGCTCCCAGCATCCGAACGCCGGATATACCAACGATGATTCGTCAAATGATCCGCGAAAGTCAGGGTCTCAGTAATGACGACTGAGGAATCTCCCGAAGTCATACCCCTTTCACTGATGACGTTTTATATGCTGAACCACCTCGGCACTTCAGGATGCCAGCTTTGCCAGTTTATGAAGGAAGTTCTGATCCCAATCAACACATCCTGAAATACGAATGGTTGATGAATGCTGTGAGGGATGATGACGCAGTAAAGTGCTGTAGTTTCCCTATTTCCCTGGGGGCATCGCTACCATGTGGTTCACTCGTTTTCCACCGCGATCCATCTCTAACTTTGACCAGATGGCCACCAAGTTTGTCGAACAATTCTGTATGCACGTAGCGAGGCCTAAGGACGTTAACACTCTGTCTAGTGTTACACAAGCTCTCGGAGAAACACTTAGACGTTACTTGGAGTGATTCCATGCTGCATGTGCAGAAATAAGCAATCCCAATGATAACTCTATCCTGATGGCATTGACTAAGGGGATTGATGCTGATTCCGAGTTCGGAAATTGGTTAGCTGGAAAACCATCTGCGTCATTGGACCGTTTCTATTCCAAGGCAGCCCAATTCTTAAGAAGGGAGGATGCAAAATAGTCTAGGAAGCAGGATGACGCAGGGCCCAGCATCGAAGGTATCCAAAGTAATATCGCTGTTAAACAATCCGGGGATAGTTCTGGAAAAATTCAGTTGAACATCCAAAATAAACAGAATCATCAGAGGGACAATGGAAATCAAACCAAAAAACACGATCAGAATCGTGGTCCACGGCGTAGTGCTTCCATGTACGATAATTACACTCCATTGAACACGTCGTTGGAAAATGTGTTTTTGCAGACCTGCAATACCATGCAGTATAAGAAACGTGCCCCGAAACCACCAACTGAAAGACAAATCCAAACAGGGAAATTTTGTAGATTCCATGAGAGTTATGGCCACAACACCAATGAGTGTCGTCACTTACAAAACCTCATCGAAAAACTGATACATGAACGGAAGCTGGATTAGTATGTGCGAGCTCCGCAGTCTGGTGGTGCGGGCCCATCAAATCAGAATCGTGCGCCGAATCAGGAAAGACAGGAGGAACCCGCTCGTACAGGCGGGAGGTTGGTTATCAATACGATAAGTAGTGGTCTTCACCCAGCAGATCGAAGTTGGAAGGAAATGGAGTCGTATGCCAGTTCTATCAGGCATGCGGGCTTTGAGTGTTGTAGTAGTTTTGATGAAGGGGCTCCGGCCAAGCAATAGAAAATGATGACAGATGACATCGTGTTCAAGAACAGAGACGCTGATAAAGTCGAAGCCCCCACTATCGATCCACTTGTCATCTCAGCATAAGTAGGTCCCGCTTGGATGAAGAGGATCTTAGTTGACAGTGGAAGCTCTGTGAATATTTTGTTCAAGCGAGCTTATGATCAAATGAAAATGGAAGCCACGGACTTGAAGCCTTGTCAATCCCGAGTCCATGGTTTCAATGAAAGTGCTACTATACCCACTGAAATGGTGGAACTGCCAGTAGATTGGGATTTGGAGAACGACGGAGAGTACGGATGCTACAGTTCATTGTTTTGGACATAGACTCCCCTTACAATGCTTTCTTGGGCCGACCGGCCCATGCTTAATTCAGGGCAGCCATCGCCCCGTGGGCTCCGTGGTGTTTGACTTTAAAATTTCCCACTGATCATGGGATAGGAGTCATTCAGGGAGATCAGGCTGCTGCCAGAGCCTGCTATGTTGCTGAGCTGCGGGAGGCGCAGCGAAAGGAGAAAGGAAAGGGCGTGGAGGAATCTCTCTGCGTCTGTTTTACCGATAATTGACAATTAACGCCCGAGCCCAGGCCCGGGCACCCCAGCCAATTCCTCAAGGATCTTGACCCGAGAGAAACTGAAGACGAAGGAGAATCTAAAGAAAGTCAAGCATCCCCGGCCGAACTGACGATTGATGTCCAAGTCGACAGTAACGATGATTCGAAAGTGATAAAGATTGGATCTCAGCTGAGCCAGCAAACTCAAGAGGAATTGGTTGAATTTCTGTGGGAAAATCTTGACGTATTTGCCTGGACACATTCCGATATGTGTGGGATCTCGCCGGACATCGCGAGCCACACCCTGAACATTGACCCGCGGCATGTCCCGGTCAAACAAAAAAGGCGCGGTATGGATCCAGAGAGATCTGCGGCCCTTAAAGAAGAAGTAGAAAAGCTTGAAGCAAACAGATTCATTCGAGATGCGCTATATCCTGAATGGGTGTCGAATCCCGTGCTCGTCCGAAAGCCGAATGGAAAGTGGAGAACATGTGTCGATTATTCCGATCTGAATAAAGCATGTCCCAAAGACAGTTTCCCACTTCCCAGAATTGATCAGCTAGTAGATTCGACAGCCGGGCATGAACTCTTATCCTTCATGGACGCGTACTCTGGCTACAATCAGATACCGATGCATTTACCCGATCAAGAACATACCAGCTTCGTAACCAATCTGGGACTTTACTGTTACAAGGTTATGCCATTCGGACTCAAGAATGCCGGGGCTACTTATCAACGATTGGTCAATCGGATGTTTGCCAATCAAATCAGGAAAACAATGGAAGTATATGTAGACGACATGCTTGTGAAGTCACGACTCTCCACCGACCATGTTAAAGACCTGGAAACTATGTTCAACATACTTCGAGAATACAAAATGAAGCTCAACCCACTGAAATGTCACTTTGGAGTTGCATCCGGAAAGTTCCTTGGGTTCATCGTTAACGCCCGGGGAATCGAAGCTAATCCTGAAAAGATTTGAGCAATCAGAAATCTTGAAACTCCCAAGACTATAAAGCAAGTCCAGAGTCTCAATGGAAAGATAGCAGCCTTGAGCATGTTCATTTCAAAGTCCACTGACAAATGCATTCCCTTCTTCGATCTGATCCGAAAAGGGAAACGAAACTTTGAATGGACCACGGAGTGTGAGGGCGCTTTCCAAGCACTAGTTCAACATATATCCACACCGCCAATACTATTAAAGCCTATTGATCATGAGAAGTTGTATACATACTTGGCTATATCAGAAAACGCTATCAGCGCTGCTTTGGTTCGAGAAGAAGATGGGATACAGAAACCAGTATACTACGTCAGCAAACGGTTGACTGGGGCTGAAAGGAACTATCCAAAGCTAGAAAAGTTGGCCTACTGCCTTGTAATTGCATCAAGAAAACTCCGACCGTATTTCCAGGCACATCCTATTGTTGTTTACACCGACTAGCCGTTACGACAGGTCCTTTCGCGGCCTGAGACGTCTGGTAGGTTACTCAAGTGGAACATCGAACTGAGTCAGTTTGATATTACTTACACACCAAGACGAGCAATCCGAGGACAAGTCCTCGCTGATTTCATAGTTGAATTTACCATTCTAGAGGACTTGCCTGAAACCAGTAAATCCCCCGAATCCGTCTGGAAGTTGTATACTGATGGTGCATCAAACGACCGGTGTTCGGGCGCTGGTGTTGTACTCGAAACCCCCGAAGGCTGATCTATATGCTACGCTTTGAAGTTTGACTTTCATGCAACCAATAATGAAGCTGAATATGAAGCCCTCTTAGCTGGCTTGAAACTTGCTAGAGATTTGAGAATTATCGCAGTGGAAATTTATTGTGACTCACAATTGATTGTGTGTCAAGTACGGGGAGAGTATCAGGCAAGAGATCGAAGGTTGGCTGCTTACTTAGCTCGAGTTCAGGAAGTACTGAATCAGTTCGATTACTACGCCATCTATTGTATACCTCGGAAGCGCAACCAAAAGGCTGATTCATTGGCAAAGCTAGCCAGCACAGGTGAAGCTCAGCAAATGGGACTCATTCCCGTAGAAACGCTATCTTCCCCGAGCATCGACCGGACTGAAATAAACTGGGTATGCAAAACCGTTCCCGAAAAGGATTCATGGATGACCCCACTTAGAAATTACATTGAGCACGGAACCCTGCCGGAGCGCAGGAGTGAAAAGAGACAAGTCCTTCGGAAGGCCTCGCGATTTACCATCCAGGATGGACTCATGTACAGAAGAGGGTACTCAGTCCCCTACTCCGATGTATCGCTCACAATGAAATTAAACAAGTACTGCGCGATGTGCATGAGGGAGAATGTGGCGATCACACCGGGGGGCAAGCACTTGCCAAGAAAATACTTCGCTACGGATATTACTGGCCTACCGTGAATCGTGATGCGTTGGACTATGAAAATAAATGTGATAGGTGCCAGAAATATGCCCGAATTCCTAGAGCTCCTCCTACCGAGATAACGCAAATGGTCAGCCCATGGCCGTTCGCAATGTGGGTCATCGACATCATCGGTGCTCTACCTCTGGCAAAAGGTGGTGCGAAGTACGCCATCATCGCAGTTGATTACTTTACAAAGTGGGCTGAAGCTGAAGCTCTCGCTACCATTACAACGAAGAAAGTAATCAACTTTGTGGTTCGTAACATCATTTGTCGATTCGGTCTCCCATACACCATTATTACGGACAACGGAACCCAATTCGACGGTGTTGAACTTAAAGATTTCTGCAAACGATTTCATATCCAAAAGAAATTCTCTGCAGTTGCACACCCTTAGGAAAACGGACAGGTCAAAGCAGTTAATAAAGTTATAAAATCCATCCTGAAAAAACGACTGGAAAAGGTCGGGGGCAAGTGGGTCGATGAACTTCCTATGGCTCTATGGGCTTACCGAACAACCCACAAGACCGCGACCGGCCACACTCCATTCTCTCTCTCTTACGGTTCAGAAGCCGTTATTCCAGTTGAACTAGAAGTACCTTCTCATCATGTGACGTACTATGATCCAAAGACAAATGCTATATTACTTGCTGAATCTCTCGATCTACTAGATGAGAAGCGTGAAGAAGCTGATTTGAGGGCAGTTGCGCATCGAAGTCGAGTTGCCCGATTGTACAACGGCAAGGTCCGTCCGCGAACCTTCGAACTAGGCGATCTCGTCTTAAAAAGAATCTATCTGGTTCCTTCGCATATGAAGCCGACATGGGAAGGACCGTATGTTATTGAACGAAGGCTCGGAGATGGCACATTCAAGTTATCGACCGTCGACGGTCTTACTCTGCCAAGAGCTTGGAATAGCGAGAGCCTTCGCCGCTATTGCACCTGACAGGCTATCTTTGTCCATTTAGTTTACTTTCCATTTCTGCAATTTGTTTCTGCATTTCGAAATTAGAACTTGTAATAAGGCAACTGACTTTGCCATACTTTCTTATTTCAACAATAAAATGCAATCTCTTCGAGCCAGAGCTGTTATTTACTTGAAATGCTTCATATGACCATCACTATGCACGGAGAGCTAAGTTTCACCATACGGTGGAAATTATTCAAATAGAGAATGACTGCGATACAACCAATCACTCGCTAAGTGAAACCCAAGCTCGGGGACAAGCTATCACATCAAAGTCAAAAAAAAAGGATTGATACATGATAATCCTTCATCATCTCCGTATTCCCAGAGTGCGAAGCGGAGTATAAACATCAACTCCGAGTTCCCAGAGCGCGAACCGAAGTATAAATGTCAACTCCGTATTCCCAGAGTGCGAAGCGGAGTATAAACATCAACTCCGTATTCCCAGAGTGCGAAGCGAAGTATAAACATCAACTCCGAGTTCCCAGAGCGCGAACCTGAGTATAAACATCAACTCCGAACTCCCAGAGCATGAGTCGGAGTATAAACATCAACTCTGTATTCCTAGAGTGCGAAGCGGAGTATAAACATCAACTCCGAGTTCCCATAGTGCGAACCAGAGTATAAACATCAACTCCGAACTCCCAGAGCGCGAGTCGGAGTATAAAACCTCAACTCCGTATTCCCAGAGTGCGAAGCGGAGTATAAACATCAACTCCGAACTCCCAGAGCGCGAGTCGGAGTATAAACATCAACTCCGTATTCCCAGAGTGCGAAGCGGAGTATAAACATCAACTCTGTATTCCCAGAGTGCGAAGCGGAGTATAAACATCAACTCCGAACTCCTAGAGCGCGAGTCGGAGTATAAACATCAACTCCGTTTTCCCAGAGTGCGAAGCGGAGTATAAACATCAACTCCGAGTTCCCAAAGCGCGAACCGGAGTATAAACATCAACTCCGAACTCCTAGAGCGCGAGTCGGAGTATAAGACCTCAACTCCGTATTCCAAGAGTGCGAAGCGGAGTATAAACACCAACTCTGAGTTCCTACAGCGCGAACCGGAGTATGAACATCAACTCCGAACTCCCAGGGCGCGAGTCGGAGTATAAACCTCAACTCTGTATTCCCAGAGTGCGAAGCGGAGTATAAACATAAACTCCGAGTTCCCAGAGCGCGAACCGGAGTATAAACATCAACTTCGTATTCCCAGAATGCGAACCGGAGTATAAGCATCGACTCCAAATTCCCAGAGCGCGAATTGGAGTATAAACGACAACTCCGAACTCCCAGAGTGCAAGTCGGAGCATAGACATCGACTCCGGGTTCCCAGAGCGTGAAGCGGAGCGTAGACACCAACTTCAAGTTCCCGAAGCATGAATCAAAGCATAGATATCAACTCCAAACTACTAAAGCGCGAGTCAGAGTATTAACATCAATTCCAAGTCCCCAGATCGCGGGCATATGGTTGAAACTTAAGCCGGCGTGACCAACCGCCGATAAACAAATGGGACTCCCCGGAGTGTGGATATGATCATCGATAATCAAGCAAGCATGGATGCATTACTCAATCTCTGCTTGCCTCAGACATCCGCTCGGTGGCACTAGACTCAACATGTTATAAGTGAGAAACAATCGTCAACTGATGATCCACAACTCACCCCCAAGACTGGGGGGCAGGACTTAAGCATCGACCATTGACTGAAGTGATGCGATGTAAAAATTCAACTCGCTCCCTGGTCGCAAACCATGTCCACAGTACCCGAACTCGGCAAACAAAAACAAACATCATTCGAAAGCTGAAACTTCACAAGTGCATGTCAGATATTGAAACACTTAGGCAAATACACAATGACAATAAATAAGTCAAAAAGAGAAGTTTCATTTCTACTGTTTATAAAAGAAGTTCATGTACAAGTTTGTTCCAAGAATTCCTACTAGTAGGGGCCGAACCCGCATCTATACACGACCAACAAAATGCAAGTCAAAATAAACCGGGGAAGCATGTTTAATATTTCTTCTTCCTTGGCTTCCTCCTCGGTGTAGACCCACTGGAGCCACCGCTGATCTTGCTCTTCGAGCCTTTGCTTTTCGACGGTTAGTCTTCAGGTAAGGGCATTGTTATCCCGCCTTTTGGCAAGGCCGTAACACCAAGGAATTGACTAGTAACCAGTGACGGCCCGTCCCAGAGACCAGTTATATAGGGCTCACTACGGATATCGATGAATTTTGTTCGAGTCCGGATCGAGCCAAAATTGGTAGGACATAACAAGCTAAGCCATATGAGCCAACGTTCAAAATCTCAAGACAATCCGAGTTCGTATGCTCAAGTTATGAAGGATACAAAATTGGACGAAAATTAGTCACCATTCGACTCGCTCCTTCGACTCGCTTCGCAACACCCGGGAGAAGCCAACTTCGACTCGCTCCACGCCCCTCAGAGCTAACTACTTCGACTCGCTCCACGCCCCTCAGTGCTAACCACTTCGACTCGCTCCACGTCCCTCAGAGCTACTCAACTTCGAATCGCTCCAGTTTGAAACCCTCGAAAGTGCATACTTCGACTCCACTGCTCAAACCTCCCAGGACGCTCCATTTCGACTCGCTCCATTTCGACTCGCTCCATTTCGACTCGCTCGACCAACGCTTGCTTCGACTCGCTCGACCAACGTTTGCTTCGACTCGCTCGACCAAGTGCTTGCTTCTTACAGGACAGAGTAAGAATCGAGTGCCACGTCATCGAGTCGAACGGAAGCGAGTCGAAACAGGAAGCGAGTCAAAGGGAACAGCTTGCCGAGAACTCCATTTCGTATCGATCATTTCTCCCAATCTACAAGTCCAAATGCTATGAAATTTTCATAGAAGACTACGTGCATGCTAAAGAATGTCCACGCAAAATTTCGACTCCATTGGATGAAATCTCGAGCGAGTCGAAATCTGCTCGTGTCGATCACGGATCGGACCGAAACTTCACGGGCTTGGGCGTACGGGCCTGGTCACGTGCCAGAGAGGGTCTCCCGAGATCTGAGTGAAATACCAACCTCTTACACCTATAAATAGACCCCCAAAGTCAACATAAAAGGAGTTCTTCTGGCTCTTTTAAATCTCCAACGCCCGGACTCCGCCAGATCCAGATCTGAACTCAATTGCTGCTGCCACAAACGAAATTCACTGCTGCAAATCACAATTGACTGCTGTAAATCATTGAATTCACTTGTAAACACAAAAGAAAGATCAATAAAGCAAACTACTTCATAGTGGACGTAGGCTATACGCCGAACCACTCTAAATTCTTGTGTCTCCTTGCACTTTAATTATTCTCATTTCTGAAATTTGGAGTTTTTGTTAGATAATTCCTCTTTTTTCATTCAATTTCTTCACTTTATCGCTTCAAAGACTTCCGAAGAGTGTTGTGCCCAATTTTGGTACAAACACTTTAGTGCTTTCATTGAGAAAAACCCAATTTTTCTCCCACTCTTTGGATCTCCTATCTATATTGGATTGCATAAATCTAAGAAGAAGATCCAGATCTAGAACTTCGAAGCCCATCCATTCTACTCAGATTTACAATCAGATCTAGGAAAGGTCTTCATCAATTCATTATGGCGAGCACACGTACCACCTCTACAGCCACTGATCAGGGAGCGCGGGACCGAAAAAATCCCGCGCAATCACCTCCCTCCAACCAAAATGCTGCAGGACCTTCAGATCCATCAGGTCCAATCACTAGACAAGAATTCCAGACATTGCTTCAGGAGTTGACCCAAAGTCGACAGCAGCTAGCGGAGCAACTACTCGCCAACACGGAGTTGACTAACTAGCTAAATCGCCAAAGGCGAAGAAGATCTAGAAGAGACCAAGGTTCTCACTCCTGCACAGAGAGCTCAGCCTCCTCCGATGGCCAAACTAGATCCACACGTCCACGGTTGGGTGGAAGCTACACCCAGGCCATGGCACACCAACCTGCTTCGAACCTTGGGCAACCTAGAGCTGGACCATCCGTTAGCCTCCGCACAGAACACTCAGCTCGGGGAGGAGCTGCTCCTTATCATGTTATCGGAAACATTGCTACTACCACCACTGCCGGACGAGGAGGTGATGCTAGGAACCAAGCTGATCCTCAACATAGCCGATGAGAGCAGACTCTTGAACCTAATGTCCCAGAGGATGTTGAACCAAGGAGGCAAGGCACGGACCGTCGACCGCGTCCGGTCCAAACTCGCGCTGTGGAACCCGACCACACCTTGGCACAACATGCTCCAAGTGTCCAAACGACAGATATACCCGTGATGATCCGCCAAATGATCCGTGAAAGTCAAGGTCTATCTAATGACGACTGGGGAATCTCCCGAAGTCATACCCCTTTCACCGATGATGTTTTATATGCTGAACCACCTCGGCACTTCAGGATGCCAGCTTTGCCAGTTTATGAAGGGAGTTCTAACCCCAATCAACACGTCCTGAAGTACGAATGGTTGATGAATGCTGCTAGAGCTGATGACGCAGTAAAGTACCATAGTTTCCCCCATTTCCCTAGGGGGCATCGTTACCATGTGGTCCACTCGTTTGCCACCACGATCCATCTCTAACTTTGACCAGATGGCCACCAAGTTTGTCGAACAATTCCGTATGCATGTGGCGAGGCTGAAGGACGTTAACACTCTGTCTAGTGTTACGCAAGCTCCCAGAGAAACGCTTAGACGCTACTTGGAGCGATTCCATGCCGCGTGTGCAGAAATAAGCAATCCCAACAATAACTCTATCCTGATGGCTCTGACTAAGGGGATTGATGCTGATTCCGAGTTCGGAAGTTGGTTAGCTGGGAAACCACCTGCGTCATTGGACCGTTTCTATTCCAAGGAAGCCTAATTCCTGAGAAGGGAGGATGCGAAACAGTTTAGGAAGCAAGATGACGCAGGACCCAACATCGAAGGTATCCAGAGTAACGTCGCTGTTAAACAGTTCGGAGATAGTTCTGGAAAAGTTCAGTTGAACGTCCAAAATAAACAGAATCAGCAGAGGGACAATAGAAATCAGAACAAAAAACGCGACCAGGATTGTGGACCACGGCGTAAAGCTTCCATGTATGAAAACTACACTCCATTGAACACGTCGTTGGAAAATGTGTATTTGCAGACCTGCAATACCATGCAGTATAAGAAACCTGCCCCGAAACCACCAACTGAAAGACAAATCCAAACAGGAAAGTTCTGTAGATTCCATGAGAGTTATAGCCACAACACCAATGAGTGTCGTCTCTTACAAGACCTCATCGAAAAACTGATACGTGAGCGGAAGCTGGATCAGTATGTACGGGCGCCGCAATCCGGTGGTGCGGGCCCATCAAATCAGAACCGTGCGCCGAATCAGGAAAGACATGAAGAACCCGCTCGTGCGGACAGGAGGTTGGTCATCAATACAGTAAGTGGCGGTCCACACCCAGCAGATCGAAGCTGGAAGGAAATGCAGTCGTATGCCAGTTCTATCAGGCATGCGGACTTCGAGTGTTGCAGTAGTTTTAACGAGGGGGCTCCAGCCAAGCAACAGAAAATGATGACGAATGACATCGTGTTCAGAAGTAGAGACGCAGATAAAATCGAAGCTCCCACTATCGACCCACTGGTCATATCTGCACAAGTAGGTCCCGCTTGGATAAAAAGGATCTTAGTTGACAGTGGATGCTCTGTGAATATTTTGTTCAACCGAGCTTATGATCAAATGAAGATGGAAGCCGCAGACTTGAAGCCTTGTCAATCTCGAGTCCATGGTTTCAACGGAAGTGCCACAGTTCCCACTGGGATGGTGGAACTGCCAGTGGAGTTGGGAGTAGGAGAATGTCGGAGAGTACGGATGTTGCAATTCATCGTTCTGGACATAGACTCCCCTTACAATGCTTTCTTAGGCCGACCGTCCCTCGCTGATATCAGAGTAGCCATTGCCCCATGGTGTTTGACCTTAAAATTTCCCACTGATCATGGAATAGGAATCGTTCATGGAGATCAAGCCACTGCTAGAGCCTGTTATGTTGCTAAGCTACCAGAGGCGCAACGGAAGGAGAAGGGAAATGGCGTAGAGGAATCTCTCTGCGTCCGTTTCGCCGATAATTGACAATTAACGCCCGGGCCCAGGCCCGGGCACCCCAGCCAATTCCTCAAGGACCTTGACTCGAGAGAAACTGAAGACGAAGGAGAATCTCAAGAAAGTCAAGCATCCCCAGTCGAACTGACAATTGATGTCCCAATTGACAATAGCGATGATTCAAAAATAATAAAGATTGGATCTCAGCTAAGCCAGCAAACTCAAGAGGAATTGGTTGAATTTCTGCGGGCAAATCTTGACGTATTTGCCTGGACACATTCTGATATGTGTGGGATCTCGCCGGACATCGCGAGCCACACTCTGAACATTGACCCGCCGCATGTCCCGGTCAAACAAAAAAGGCACGGTATGGATCCAGAGAGATCTGCCGCCTTTAAAGAGGAAGTAGAAAAGCTTGAAGCAAACAGATTCATTCGAGATGCGCTATATCCCGAATGGGTGTCAAATCCCGTGCTCATCCGAAAGCCAAACGGGAAGTGGAGAACATGTGTCGACTATTCCGATCTGAATAAAGCGTGCCCCAAAGACAGTTTCCCGCTTCCTAGAATTGATCAGCTAGTGGATTCGACGGCTGGACATGAACTCTTATCCTTCATGGACGCGTATTCTGGCTACAATCAGATACCGATGCATTTACCCGATCAAGAACACACCAGCTTCGTAACCAATCTGGGACTTTACTGTTACTAGGTTATGCCGTTCGGACTCAAGAATCCCGGAGCTACTTACCAACGGTTGGTCAATCGGATGTTCGCTAATCAAATCGGGAAGACGATGGAAGTATATGTAGACGACATGCTTGTGAAGTCACGACTCTCCACCGACCATGTAAAAGACCTAGAAACTATGTTCAACATACTTCGGGAGTACAAGATGAAGCTCAATCCACTGAAGTGTCACTTTGGAGTTGCATCCGGAAAGTTCCTTGGGTTCATCGTTAACGCCTGGGGAATCGAGGCCAATCCTGAAAAGATTTGGGCAATCAGAAATCTTGAAACTCCCAAAACTATAAAGCAAGTCCAGAGTCTCAACGGAAAGGTAGCAGCATTGAGCAGGTTCATTTCAAAGTCCACTGACAAATGCATTCCCTTCTTCGATCTGATTCGAAAAGGGAAACGAAACTTTGAATGGACCACTGAGTGCGAGGGCGCTTTCCAAGCACTAGTCCAACATCTGTCCACACCACCGATACTGTCAAATCCTATTGATCATGAGAAGTTGTTCATATACTTGAGGATATCAGAAAACGCTATCAGCGCTGCATTAATCCGAGAAGAAGACAAGATACAGAGGCCCGTATAATATGTCAGCAAACGATTGACTGGGGCTGAAAGAAACTATCCGAAGCTGGAAAAGTTGGCTTACTGCCTTGTCATTGCATCAAGAAAACTCCGACCATACTTCCAGGCACATTCCATTCTTGTTTACACCGACCAACCATTACGACAGGTCCTTTCGCGGCCTGAGACATCTGGTAGGTTACTTAAGTGGAACATCGAGCTGAGCCGGTTTGACCTTACTTACGCTCCGAGACAGGCCATACAAGGACAAGTCCTAGCCGATTTCATAGTTGAATTTACCGTCCCAGAGGACTTGCCCGAAGCCAGTGAATCCCCCGAATACGTCTGGAAACTTTATACCGATGGAGCATCAAACGACCGGTGTTCAGGCGTTGGTATTGTGCTTGAAACTCCCGAGGGTCGATCCATATGTTATGCCTTAAAATTTGATTTCCATGCGACTAATAATGAAGCTGAATATGAAGCCCTCCTAGCTGGCTTGAAACTCGCTAGAGATTTGAGAATTATCACAGTGGAAGTTTATTGTGATTCACAGTTAGTTGTGTGTCAGGTACGAGGAGAGTATCAAGCAAGAGATCAAAGGTTGGCTGCCTACTTAGCTCGAGTTAAGGAAGTACTAGACCATTTTGATTACTACGCCATCTACAGTATACCATGAGAACGCAACCAAAAGGCCGATTTGTTGGCGAAGCTAGCTAGCACAGGCGAAGCTAACAAATGGGACTCGTTCCCATGGAAACGCTATCTTCCCCAAGTATCGACCGGGCGGAAATAAACCGGGTATGCGAAACCATCCCCGAAAAAGATTCATGGATAACTCCACTCAAAAATTACATTGAGCACGGGACCCTGCCGGAGCGCAAGAGTGAAAAAAGACAGGTCCTTCGAAAGGCCTCAAGATTAACCATCCATAATGGAATCATGTACAGAAGGGGGTACTCGGTTCCCCTACTCCGATGTATCGCTCACGATGAAATTAAACAAGTGTTACGCGATGTGCATGAAGGAGAATGTGGCGATCACACCGGGGGGCAAGCACTTGCCAAGAAAATACTTCGCTACGGATATTACTGGCCCACCGTGAATCGCGATGCGTTAGACTATGCAAAGAAATGTGATAGGTGCCAGAAATATGCCCGAATCCCTAGGGCTCCTCCTACTGAGATAACGCAAATGGTCAGCCCATGGCCGTTCGCAATGTGGGGCATCAACATCATCGGTGCTCTACCTCTGGAAAAAGGTGGTGCGAAGTACGCCATCGTCGCAGTCGATTACTTTACGAAGTGGGCTGAAGCCGAAGCTCTCGCTACCATTACAACGAAGAAAGTAATCAACTTTGTGGTTCGTAACATCATCTGTCGATTCAGTCTCCCACGCACCATAATCACGGACAACGGAACCCAATTCGACAGTGCTGAATTCAAAGATTTCTGCAAACGATTTCACATCCAAAATAAATTCTCCACAGTTGCACACCCTCAAGTGAACGGACAGGTCGAAGCAGTTAATAAAGTCATAAAGTCCATCCTGAAGAAACGACTAGAAAAGGTCGGGGGCAAGTGGGTCGATGAACTTCCTATGGCTCTATGGGCTTACCGAATAACCCACAAGACCGCGACCGGCCACACTCCATTCTCTCTTTCTTACGGTTCAGAGGCCGTTATTCCAGTCGAGCTAGAAGTACCTTCTCATCGTGTGACATACTATGATCCAAGGACAAATGCTATATTACTTGCTGAATCTCTTGATCTACTGGATGAGAAGCGTGAAGAGGCTGATTTGAGGGCAGCTGCGCATCGAAGTCGAGTCGCCCGATTGTACAACGCCAAGGTCCATCCGCGAACCTTCGAACTAGGCGATCTCGTCTTAAAAAGATTCTATCCAGTTCCTTCACACATGAAGCCGACATGGGAAGGACCGTATGTTGTTGAACGAAGGCTCGGAGATGGCACATTCAAGTTATCGATCGTCGACGGTCTTACTCTGCCAAGAGCTTGGAATAGCGAGAGCCTTCGCCGCTATTACACCTGACAGACTATCTTTATCCATTTAGTTTACTTTCCTTTTCTGCAATTTGTTTATGCATTTTGAAATTAGAACTTGTAATAAGGCAACTGACTTTGCCATACTTTCTTATTTCAGCAATAAAATGCAACCTCTTCGAGCCAGAGCTGTGATTTACTTGAAATACTTCATATGACCATCACTATGCACGGAGAGCTAAGTCTCATCATACGGTGGGATTTATTCAAATAGAGAGTGGATGCGGTGCAACCAATCACTCCCTAAGTGAAACCCGAGCTCGGGGGCAAGCCATCACATCAAAGTCAAAAAAGGGATTGGTACATGATAATCCTTCCTCAACTCCGAACTCCCAGAGCGCGAGTCGGAGTATAAACATTCAACTCCATATTCCCGGAGTGCGAAGTGGAGTATAAACATCCAACTCCGAATTCCCAAAGCATGAACCGGAGTATAAACATTCAACTCCTTATTCCCGGAGTGCGAAGTGGAGTATAAACATCCAACTCCGGATTCCCAAAGCACGAACCGGAGTATAAACATTCAACTCCATATTCCCGGAGTATAAACATTCAACTCCATATTCCCGGAGTGCGAAGTGGAGTATAAACATCCGACTCTGGATTCCCAAAGCGCAAACCGGAGTATAGATATTCAACTCCATATTCCCGGAGTGCGAAGTGGAGTATAAACATCCAACTCCGGATTCCAAAAGCGCGAACCAGAGTATAAACATTCAACTCCATATTCCTAGAGTGCGAAGTGGAGTATAAACATCCAACTCCGGATTCCCAAAGCGCGAACCGGAGTATAAACATTCAACTCCATATTCCCGGAGTGCGAAGTGGAGTATAAACATCCAACTCTGAATTCCCAAAGCACGAACCGGAGTATAAACATTCAACTCAATATTCCTGGAGTGCGAAGTGGAGTACAAATATCCAACACCGGATTCCCAAAGCGTGAACCGGAGTATAAACAATCAACTCCATATTCCCGGAGTGCGAAGTGGAGTATAAACATCCAACTCCGAATTCCCAAAGCGCGAACCGGAGTATAAACATTCAACTCCGTACTCCCAGAGCGCGAGTCGGAGTATAAACATTCAACTCCGTATTCCCAGAGTGCGAAGCGGAGTATAAACATTCAACTTCATATTCCCGGAGTGTGAAGTGGAGTATAAACATCGGTTCCGAATTTCCAGAGTACAAGTCGGAGCATAGACGTCAACTCCGGATTCCCATGATGCAGAACGGAACCTAAACACCAACTTCAAGTTCCCAAAGCATGGATCGAAGTATAATTATCAACTCCAAACTCCCGGAGCACGAGTTGGAGTACAAAAACCAATTCCAAGTCCCCAAACGGCGGGCATGTGATTGAAACTCAAGCCAGCGTAACCAACTGCCAGTAAACAAATGAGGATCCTTGGAATGCGGATATGATCATCAGTGATCGAACAAGCGCGGATAAACCGCTCAACCCCCGTTTCCCTTAAACGCCCGTCCAACGGCACTAGACTCGGCGTGTTAGGAGAAAAGGGTAATCGCTGACTATGTTTTACAACATGCCACCAAGGCTGGGGGGCATGACTTGAGCATCAACCATTGACTGATGCAACACGACATCAAAGTTCGGCTCATTTCCCGGTCGCAAATCATGTCCACAATACCAGAACTTGGCGAACAGGAACAAACTTCATTCGGAAACTGAAACTTCACAAGTGCAGTCCAGACACTGAAACACTTAGACAAATACACAATGACGAAAAAGAAGTTAGAAAGGAAAAGTTTCATTTCTATCGATTTGGGAAGAAGTTCGTATACAAGTCTCCAAAAAATTCCCACTAGCAGGGGCCGAATCCGCATCTATACACGGCTAACAAAATGCAAATCAAAATACATCGGGAGAGCATGCCTAATCTTTCTTTTTCCTTAGCTTCCTCCTCGATGTGGACCCGCACTACACCAGAAACAGCTTTTGACAGCGTTTCAAAAACGCTGTTATATGATACGACAGCGTTATTATAAACGCTGTATAACGACATGCTGTCGTAGATGCAAAAGTTTTAACAGCAAAATAGAAAACGCTGTAAAAAACTTGATACCACAGCATTTATTAAACGCTGTTATATGACACAACAGCGTTAGAACAAACGCTGTATAACGACAAGCTATCGTATAAAGAGAACTTACAACAGCTTAATTTTAAACGCTGTGGAAATTATTCTTTTGACAGCGTTTTATTTAGGCTGTTAATATTTTTATTACAGCGTTTAATGCGTGTTGTGTTATGTTTTTACAGTTGGAATGATGTTTTACTACAGTTTACAACAGCGTTTAATAAACGTTGTTACTCACTATTTAATGATAATTACAACACGAATTAAACGCTGTTGTTTCTTCATTAACAGCATTAAAATAGATGTTGTCTTCTATTTATATGATTTTTACAGCATTAACATTCCACTATATTTGCATATTCCAGAACTACATTTTGAGTATAATCAAGCAACCGGTATATATAACATGTTCTAATGAATAATAATCTGTTAAATAAACTAGCTAAAACAATATTAATATACAAAAAACATCTATAAATCAAGTTTCAATAATATTCATAAACAAAAATAACACAGTAGACCAAGTTATCATAATATTGTTAAACAAAGATAAGGTATATGTTAAACAAAAATATAATATCACTCCAGACATAATCAATGTAAACTACTATACTGAAAATTATTAGTACCGATCATGAATATAAATTCAAACAATATCACTAACCAGTTCTTGAACTACACAACTTCAACAGCGACGTTCTACTTGACAGCGACAAGCTTACATCGACAGCCACCACATCCCTTGACCTATGTTTGTGAACTAACCAGTTCTTACATCTAATCGATTCTCCTATTTATCTCCCGAAGAAGAAGGTCCTTCATATCCTCAATGTTATGCAACTAAGACTCAAACCCTTCAGATCACTAGGAAAGCAAGTTTCAACACCTATAATCAAGTTCCATTGTCCCACTTAGAACACCTATAAACAGTTCAAGAGGATATTAATTCTACTTCAGAATACACTTAGAACAGTCAAAGGAATTCTCGATTGCATAAGAAATTTCTGAAGAACAATAGCACTTTATTTATGAAATTGCTCAGCATACAAATGAAAATGGAAAACTAAAATAAATTAATAAAAAACTGCACTCCAAATGCTAGAGGAAAATATGAAATACAAGAAGATACATGAAAAGAAAACATCAACTCCTACAGCCCCCCTAAAAGACATACAAGGGACTCATCAACAATTAATTGAAGGCTTGTGCATGGAATATTAGAGGTTTGAATACAGACAATAAAATGCCATTTGTGTTCAGATTTCTACAGACTCAAAGGTTGTCGTTAATAACCTTATATGAGACAAAACTGTTAGATTCTAGCATTGCAAAATGTATGTCCAAATTCCTTCCCCACTGGTCCTGCATCAATAATAATGATATGGGATCCAAAGGTCGAATATTTGTTATCACCAATGATAAAACTTGGAGTTTACACATCTTTAACAAGAGTTATCAGCATGTCGAGTTGTTTTGACTAATTCAAGAGGTTTTATGTGTACTATCACTTTTGTTTATGCTAGAAACACTTCCTCTGAAAGGGACAAATTGTGCAGCTGTCTTATTCCTTATGCCTCTTCTATTCATATGCCTTGGGTTGCATTTGGGGATTTTAATAATGCTTTGAACCCTAAAAATAAAAGGGAGGATTCCCTATACCCTTTTCTTATCTTAATGGATTTAGAAATTGTTTATTACAATGTTCTTTATAAGGGTGTAAATACATTTAGAGAAAGAGTGGAATGGAAAGCAACATAGATAAAGTATTGGCAAATCAGGAGCTATTGCAGATTTCCCCAACACTTTTGTTGTTGCATAACCAACCAACCTAAGTGATCATACCCCTATATTACTTACTTTTACCGATAACAAGCCAAAGTCAAAGAACATGCCTTTTAGATATGTTAACGAATGGTGTCACAGAGATAGATATATGCAGTGTGTTTATGATAGGCTCAAAGCTACAACCTGGGGTGACTATATTCATAATTTTATTATTAAACTAAAGAAAATCAAGGAAAATCTCAAATCTGGTACAGACACATCAGCAAAACAGATAACGTGCAAAAGCTAAAGGATGAGTACATGTCAGTTTTTTTGCAAACTGATAATGACCTAGAAAATCTATCTTTATATGAGCATGTGATATCTATTAACTTGGAATTAAAAACCAGGTTAAAATGCAATATGAAGAATTGTTGCAAAAAAGGAAAACTTTATGGTTAGTGGAAGGGGATACAAATTCAAAGTTTTTTTTTCACGCATGTCTATGAGGAAGCATAGGAATCAAATCCAGGCTCTACTCCTCCTAGTGGTGAGTACATTTGTAATCATGAAGCAATAGCTTAGGAATCTCTATAGTATTACTCCACTCTTTACAATGGAATTAATTCATTGTCTTTCCCATACATTGAACCACGAATGATGATAATTAGTGAGGCCAAAGATACTTATCTCCACTAATTGAATTGGAAGAGATCAAGACAACAATGTGGTCCATTCATGGTGCCAAAAGCCTTGGTCCTGATGGCTTTTCAGCAAAAAAAAATCAAGCTGCATTATGATCTATTGAAAGAAGAACTCTACTTAGTCACATTGAAATCTTTCAAACTAGCAAAATTGCTAAGGGGATGAATCATTCCTTTCTTACTCTTATACCTAAGAAAGATAAGCCGCAGACTATTTCTGTTTACTGGCCTATAGCTCGTGCAAATGTTGGTTTATAAAATTGTGGCTAAGATTATATATAATAAAATTAAAGTTTTCCTTCCTTCCTTGATTGCAGAAAATCAATATGCATTTGTGCCTGGTAGAAATATTAGTGAAAACATTTAGCTTGCAAATGAACTCACCCGAAATTTCAAGAAGCTAGGAAACCTAAGATGTGTATTAAGATTGACTTGTAAAAAGCATATGATAAGATAAATAGGGATTCACATGTCATATGATGGCTGCAATGTGTTTCCCTGTCTTACTTATCAATTTAATCTATGAATCCATTATCACTCCAACATTTTCAATTTTAGTCATACACATTCCTAATGGTTTCTTTGAATCAAATAGAGGTCCACGACAAGGAGAATGAATGTCTCTTAATACTGTGATGCAGTTCCTATATATATTTCAGATTGACAAGAGGTTTGCCAAATATATGTTGAAGACCATGAATGCCTTAACATGAACAAAGCCTAATTGGTTCACTGTTGGCATCATAAAATAAAAGTGAATTACCTTAAGCATGTTATAAGTGGTGCATGATTCCTGGTCTTCAGCATTAAGAGTGTCTGCAAGTCGCTTTGGATCTGACCTGCAAATGATGAAATGGAATTGCACGTATGAATAGAAAATCATCAATTAAGTACACTATCAAATACCATATTAGAACGTTAGATTAAGTAAATATTCTTTCATGATTTTACCAATGCTCGTGGACAGAAGTTCCTCATGTTGCATAAGTGTGGGAAGAGTTGACATTATGCATAATGAAAGTTTCTATTTCCTGGAAAGTTTAGGAGAAATAAATGTATCTTCAGATTTAGTTAGATGAATTTGTAAGTAATTTCAACGTATAATATTTGGTATTTTTTAAGGCTGGGTTATATTTATGTTTATCAGGTAAAATCTTCACTTTTGACTAGATGTTAGCAATCATATTACCTTATAAAGTAGATCACCAGTAACCTCATAGCGCGTTTGTGCTCCAATAACAATTGGGATATGTGTATTGGCATGGAAGCCAGAAAAATCGTCAACCTGCACCAAAACCACAAATAACAGATTCTTGTTGCTTCAATCAATAAATAAATAATTAAAATTTTAGTCGGTTATCACAATATCCAATGGCCTCATAGTAGCATTAGCCTATTTCATGATTCAAGCAGGTATCAAAAGAAGCTAACCGACCTTTAATGTAAGTGGACCTAGAAAGCATGGCTTGTCAAAGAGATGAGCCAAAGTTAAATGCTTTTGATCACCCTACATCAATTCAAATATTCAATAAATAAATAAATAAAAGCCAACAAATGGTATGGTCATAAATCTAAAGACTACTTCGATATTAGCATAATAAGTTAGGAAACCGCTAAAGAGACTCCAAAATGGTTAGGTGGAATTTTTTCTAAGTGGACTCTGGATAACAGCCACTTTGAATAAAATGAAATAATAATCTGCTCATTACTAAACTTCCTTTTCACCTGTGTGAAGTGGTAACCGAATTTTAGCTACTTTGTGGGGAAGCAAAACATCCTTGGTCGATCAATCTGCGCTAGATGAAAATAATAAGACTGTAATCCTTACTACAATGACTGTTAGAACTTACCTTGGTGTATTCTCCAACTATCAGCCAACTACTATAGCTTATTCGCATTATAATGATTCCTATCTGATTGTTTATACTCTGTATTACAGGTAAGCCTACCCTCAGGTCAACTACAGTAACCTGTATGTACACTATCTGGATATTAATGAAGGTAACGCGCTGCTCAAAAGGTGTGTTTTAATCCATTCAACACTATTACAAACAAGATTTGCACAACAAATTTGACATAGTATCTACTATATCTATACCACAGCTTCCGAAAGAGGAAACTACCAATGATCAGCAGTCAGGACAGCCGATCAAAAAAACATCCTGAAATAATCATTGATAAAAGCCTATCAGAAATAACCGGCTCAGATCTGACGATGGAGTCCGAGGTAACCACATTGCTAAGCTATTGCATATTAATGCATTTATTTTTAACCGCGACAATCATTGGCAACTTATAATTGCTAATCCTGTAACCAACAAAAGCTAACAAATAACATGGCTGTTTTAATCTTATAATTATAACCCATTATACTCGGTTGTGCTTTTCCTACATAAACCTGAAGAAATTGAATGTGTATATGAAGATTGAGTGATTTTAGCTAATTGTAGACAAATTTATATCATTATAACCGAGAAGCCATTTATTTGAAACATACTGTGCATTTTTTCCTGCACATTGTTTTGACTTTACTGGTTTTGAATCTATCTAGCAAACCAACCAGTAATGATAATAGCTTGATCACTTGTGTAGGAATAGCAATGTTACATCCTTATAAACATAACAAGTATATCGTATTATTTGCCAGCATACAATCTGCAATTTAATTTTTCTCCATTTACCCTGAATACTTCCAATAGTGTTTCTCTGCAAATTTGGATTTACTAACTGTTGAAAATTGTTCTTAATATGTGGAATTAGTCTTAATTTACTATTTTTTCCTCCACCATTTGTTGATTAGCTTTATTTGAAAACGTTCAACGAAATAACGAACTAATGGGTATCATTTTTAATACTAATTTCAACTCTTCTAATGCCAAATTGTCTTCGATAAGTGGTAAACCCCCTGTATACATTTTAAGGCGCTGTTTTACAATTATTATAAAATAAATTTATAACTATGTTGGCTAAAATATACGCTGCTGTCATTGGAACCTGAACCATAGCCATTAAAATAGTCCCTTAAGTTCCTTATTTGAAGCCTGATTTACATAGATAATAATAACGTATTAATATGTCAGTTTAACTCTGGACCTATATTGGTAAATTGATGTGTTACTTAGAACACATCAATATGATAAGTATTGCTGTCTACCTGTTGAGATAAATATTTCAGTAGCATAAAAAAACAAACCCATTAACTCCGCTAAATTGCTGAAAAGCCATCAGACCTACTCCAACCTGACATTTTCTTTGAAATTGTGATATTCATTGAGGAGGTAAATGAGTTTATGACAACACATGCAATCGGGTGTGTAATAACATAAATAGTAGATATTTTTTTATTGTGCTGCAACATAGAATCATTTTTAATTTGAATGTGCGAAAATGCTTACAGTAAGAACACGATGGTAGCGCCTTTGAAACAAATCCGAAATTCTACCTTGTGGTAGACTTTCAAGTGCTTTTGTGAATTCCTAATGGAAAAAGAAAACTGTGTACTGAATCTCTGGTACTGATATAACATTAGACTTAATTTGATACTGAATTTTAATACTTTAATCTCCTCAGACTCTTCAACAATATTTGAACCTTTTCCAAGTAGCTTCTGTAATGCTGCTACAAACTCCTCATCGTGGCCTGTCTTTGCCTGTATACGAATTTTTTTTCTAACTTATCCCCTTGATGTTTCAGTTTTACAATTTCTTGCTTAGAAACGTAATATATATTTTCCAACTGGGATTCAAGACTCAAAGAGAGTACTTGGTACTAACCTGTGTTATGTGAAAATATGAAAGTGAAGATGCTTACAGTTATTTTGTACAGTTTGTAAAGAAGTTCATTCATGCCTCCTATTTCATCATTGAGGGATGTCCAATGCCTTTCAATTCTATAATCTAGTATCACATTTTTCACTCAATTTGCAAAATAGTCTGCAATCTTAGTAACCATATGTAAAGCCCGAGCATTACCAGCATTTGTGTACTAATCTAGTAGTCCTGCCATAATCTGTTTAAGCAACACGATCAACACGATTTGCACTTACTGCGGTTCTAGTAAATCAGCTATTAGAAATTGGTGATTTAATTCAATAGAGTGACTAATATAATATGTCAAACATTTTGAAAATTTTCCTAATCATTATTATTGGACCGTAATGACTAAGATTTAGATATAAACTAAAATAGATTGCCATTTGATTTAGTGGAGCTATTAATACAATTTTCCAAACATTTTGAAGAGTTTCCTTATCATCAGCACTGTAGCATATTAAACAAAGATTTATAAATCAACTAATATAAGTTGACCATTTAATTGAATGAAGCAGTAGCATAATACATTAAACCTCTTGAATTTTTCTTTATCATCAATGTTGCACCATATTGATTGGCATTTAGATATTAACTAATAAAATTAGCCATGGAATTTAATGGAGAAATTAATGAAATATATCAAACAATTTGAAAAAATTTCTTATCAACAATTGTGTACCATAATGGTCAGCATTTATAAATTAACAAACAAATTTTGACCATTCAATTCAATAAAGCAATTCGCAGAGCATGTCAAATATTTTCTAAATTATAAATGGGCTACATCATTAACATTTTAAAATATCATAACTTCAGATCAAAGTTTTAACTGCAAATTATAGGGGTTTAATCTTATTTTCAAGTTTCTACTGCATAAATAATAAAGTCCTAAAATAATATAATTTAATGAATATAATCTAGGTATGATGATATAAAAATTTAGCAATAGAATATCTAGAGCATGCAAATAAGTATTGAGTAATTCATCAATTCATCATTAATGCCTACACGAATCAGTGAATGGTGGATCCTCAACGAATAAAAACCAAACCAGCCAGTTAGAAATGAAACAAGATGTCTTACTAAAATCAGAAAGAATATAACTCAACTAGAAAGAATTTCATCAAAGAGGTTAAGAAAAGATTTAAACAGTTGCAATCGATAAATACTGAACAAAAACTAGGGTAAATTTTGAACTCGATCTGATAAGAAAGATCTGATAATTCGCAACTATTCTAACTCAAACAAAAAACTAGAATTGAGAAAAACACTCACCACTTTCCAATTTCACTGAGTTTAGGGCTACAAAATTCGAAATCGACGACAGAGATGCTCAATCAAAATCGAAGCGATGGATGAAGGAAGATGAATTCTGGTGTTGAAATCGAAATCGATGTATGGAAACTGAAATTAAGGAGGGAATGGAAACTGGAATCAACATATTTTCTTTTTTCCTCCATGTAAATGAGAAGTGGCGGCAAATGAAATAAACACTTGTGTGTGTGGCGACAAACAAAATAAACACTAATAATATTGTCAGCGTTGAACCTTTGAAACAACTTTCTTATAAACATATTCTACAGCATTGAACTTTAAAACGCTGACGGTAATTGCAGTTAAAACTCACTTTTCTTGTAGTGCCGCTGGAGCCATCGCCAGTCTTCCTTTTCGAGCCTTTGCTTCTCAGCGGTTGGTCTTCAGGCGAGGGCATTATGTCGACGTCCTCCTCTGAACTCGTGTGAATAAGAATGCTCCCAACGGGGGGAGTCGGAGGAACGGGATCAATTACAGAAGGTGGAATGGGTAGGCTGGTGAGAAAGACAGAACCACCAGGAGACATCATTCCGAGCGGGGCAGGTCCCGATGCTGCCATCCCACTTACAAGGCTGCCGCTATAACCCACTGCTGCCTGTTCAGCGTCGACTGAGCAAACATCTCCTCTTCGGTTACTGCTTGTGCCTCGCTAGGAGCATCAGCAGTCGGCATTAAAGAGCTTGCAGCAGGATCAGTTCCGCTCATAATAGGTGGCAAGTCAGCAGGGGGATCGCCATGAAAACGAAAGAGTTCATCCATCAAGTGCTCGTCAAAACGCCATTGTATTCCCATGCATATCATCAATCGAGGCAGCTGTGCTCACAGTGGTTGCTTCGGTCACGATAGCCTCCTACGTCTGATATGATTCTTGAGAAGCAGGAGGCATGTGCGGCGCAACATCAGTCACTGGACAAAGAATAAAAGAATTGTTAGAACCTAAACTCGATCGAAGACTTCGACTCGTGAAAGATATGTGGAATGTTAGGAGTACCTTCCTCAGTTTGGCTTATAAGCGACGGGGCGGCTTCAGTCGTTTGCGCTGTAATCGGAGACATCTGCAGCTGATCCGGATTATAGGTAGGAACAGCTTGAGGATCAACCGCAGACAAAGATTCGGGCTGGGTTGACACCGGAAGATCAAGACTTGCATCATGATGTCCAACCCTGGAGCCTTCTCCTACTTCCAAGTGCTGGGTGCCGAGCCTCTCCTTCTCATAAGAGATCATTGAATCATGGAGAATCTTCTTTTCGTCATCAGTTAACAGACGATTCTCGAGCTCGAATTCATCCATAGATTCATCCGGGTGCGCCTCTTTCTCTTCCTCGATCAGTCGGCCCCAAGCACTGCGGAGATGCGACGAATAATCATCGAGCCAGGCCATACCCCTGTGCCTCAGCATGTTAGCATTATAGACAACGAGGAGGTCTCCAATGTCGGCCTCTAGCCTGGACTCGGCCAATTTCCCCCTTTCCTCGACCTCAGTCTCCTCCTTTTGGACTTTAGCCACCACCGCATCCCGTTCACCCCTAAGTAGAACAGCCTGTTCGCACGCCTCCTGGGCTGCGTTGTTCGCATCGTCTTTTTCCTTGGCCATGTCGGCGAATTTGGCCTTAAGCTCGTTTAGTTCCTTGACTGCCGCATCCTACTCGGAGGTAACCGTAGTATTCCGGTGGCCCATCTCCTCCACCAAGGCAACATGCGTCTACCTCAACCTCTCCATGGCCACCTTTGCTTCGTCAACTTTCTTAATGGCCTCGATCTCGGATTTTCGAGAAGACTCGGACTCGGCAGAGAGTACCTGAATAATCCGATCCCTTTTTGCGAGCTCGGTCTCCATCTTCTCGATCTCTTTGGCCCGCTCGAAGGCCACTTTGGAAGCTTTTTCGGCAGCTTTTGCCCACTCCCGGTATTGGGTATAGATGTTGTGGACATAATCATGCATCGTGCCTTCTACCCCTGATGGAACTCTCTTCAAGTGGGGAGGGAAGACATAACCATCGAAGCAGATATTTGGAAAATCCTTCTTCATTTGAGCTAACTTAAGGGCCCCTTCTCTAGTGGGATCAACGGGGACCTGCTCCGTAACCATGGAAGATGTAGTCTCGACTCTCTGAAGATGAGTCTCAGATTTGGAAGTGTGAGAAGAAGGCCTGTGACGAGAAGGCTCTGACGGTGGTGGAACATGAGCGCAGGAGGTGGAGATGGAAGCCTAGGAGGAGGAGAACGTGATCTAGACCGGTGTCGGTATTCTCTATCCCTGTCACGCTCATACCTATCCTGACTAGAGTGCTCGCGATCGCGATCCCTATCAGAATCCCTCCTGCGGGAATCATAGTAACCAGAAGCCTTTCGGGCTGAACGAAGACTGTTCAGCATTGATCCTCTTCCAGACATAGTACTTGAAAATGAGAAGCGAAGAAAGAGTTAGCAACTTCCTAAGTTGGACGAAGTACAGTTGTGGATCATGTAGTGTAGTGAAGTGTATGCATATGCAATCCCCCGACCAACCAGAAATGTCGGCCGCACTCATAGCTAGCGACCCGCTCGGTTCAAAAGCACTATCAAGCCCTTCCATCCCGGCGTCGTGTGGAGATGACACGAAATCCGGGATCGGGATATCATTAAGCCCTGCAAAAGGACTCTCCATTTGCGAGAGAGGAGCTTCTGAAATTCTGATCCCCTGTAAAGGTAAAAACACGACCACGGATTTAAATCTCTTAGACTTAGGGTGTTTGTGAGCAGCGGCCTTGCCTTTTCTTCTTCCACCCGAGTCCAGGACATCGGCAGAAGGTCCAGCCGGGAGCTCAGTATTGGTGGGCGTCCTTTCTGGATCAACTTCTTTGGTGATCACAACTGCGGGCGCTTTGCGCTTCACGCGTTTCTTCGGGGTCACTCTATGTACCACCTCCAGATGTATGCTCTGTCTCCGCTCTATCAGCCCGACAGCCCTCAAATTCCTGTTGGTCAGGACTAAGTCTATGTGCCTTTCTTCGCTCGAAAACGCTTGAAGAATCCGAACAAGCTCTCTGAAATATGCACCATCGTGACGGGAGATTACAGCTGTAAGAAAGGAAAAGTGTGTCAGTTTTTGAAGTCAGTTACTAGTATCTCAATGATTCAAGAGAGAAGTGGCAACACTTACGTCTATCCAACCACCGCCCAGCAAATCCAGGAGGGCACCAAACGTAGAACCATTCGGTTTTATAATAACTTAGCCTTCCCCAGGAGCCCTGTACAATGTGGCAGCTCCTGACCGCTTCCAGGAAGGTGAAAGAGGGGTTGTCTCCACGGCTCTTGACATTGAATAAATACCGGATCTCGATCGGCTTTGGCGGTCGAAAAAGGATCTCCATGAAGAGAACAAAGATGTTATTTAACAAGGCATATCCGTTGGGATGTAGCTGAGATGGATCTATGCCGAGAAACGACAGCATCTCCCTTATATAATCATTGAAGGGAGGGAGTGTCCCCACTGTGCAAGCGTGATAGTTAAAAGCAGTAAACCCCTCCGAGGATTGTGTGGCCTGTCAGTTGGCCCAGGAAGTAGCACGCCGTCAAGTGACAAACCGTGCCTTAAGTAGATCCGGCCTAACATGTCTTCAGAAATACCCGACGGCACCGAATCGGGTGGACTACAAATAAACCGAGCCCCTAGACGCTCGTCCGGAGCTGCCTCAATAACTTCGGCTTCTATAACGGGTATCTCTATAGTAGGAGGAACTGAACTTGGGAATTCCGGCTGCTGAGAACTTGAAGGGTCCTTGACTAGCTAGCTTATAAAAAATCATTGTTAAACTGGCAAATAACACCCGTGCATCCCCCAGTGTAAAGTGTGTGAGTGTGTTGTGCAATGCGGTAATGTATGTTATTTGAGAAGATCAACAGGATTGAAGGAAGTGTATGAACGACGAGACTTCGAAATTCGGTCGAACGGACCATCATCGCTGACCGTCACAACCATACCATCCTACCATCGACTATCATTTCAGGTCAAAGTTCGTTGTCATTTTTTAAGTTGCAGTTTCATCGACGAGCTTCGATAGGAAAATCAGATATGCAGTGAAAAAGTTAAGTCCAGTTATGCAAGTTTGAAGCTCGCCGGAGGCAATTGTTCAAGTATGTTAAAAATTTCAAATTTTTGGACGATCAAATTTGTATCGCTCGCAAGAGCCATGTTCGCATCAATAGGCTATGGTCATATACATATAAGTCAGACTCGGTCAGAAGGTTGGCATGCAAAATTCGACTCGCTCCTAAGACCACACAGTTCAATTCGCTCCTTCGACTTGGTCCCAAGATCACGAGTTCGACTCGGTCCCAAGACCACGCAGTTCGACTCACTCCCAGGACCATCGAGTTCGACTCGCTCCCAAGGCTCTACACTTCAACTCAATCCAGAGCCATCGACTTCGACTCGCTCCGAAGCTACCCACTTCGATTTGATCAAAGGCCATCGTTTCAAATTGATCAAACACTGCCCCTTCATATCGATCCGTAGATTCAGGGCGTTCGACTCGATGCGAAGCTCCACCATCGATCGATACGAAAGAATCTGCCTCATCCTCTCGAAACCTCCCACTCCAGATCGACTCGAAGCTAAGATCCTGAAACTTTCGATCAATCACAACTCAGGTTGATTTAGTGCTAGAAAACCGAGTCTCATCGTTCACGTATTGGATTCGTTTAATGGGTTACCTAGATCTGTCAGATTAGTTCGAATAAGTGATGGTGTGAATTGATTCGAAGGCAAGGATTTTCCTTCTTTCTTCTCGAATCTCAGAGCGATACGAAGGCAAGGAGGATAAAGATGAAAAGTAAAAAGTGAAAAAACGACTAAGTGCCAGGTATTTATATGGACTCGAAAGTAAGGGGAATAACCGATTCGAATTCCAGTGGGGTCAAACACGTGCTTCGACTCCCTCTTTAGCGCACTGATGCAGATCTCCCTTTCGTGTCGCTCCTTCGACTCCATCCCCGTGACCAGTTCAACTCCCTCATGCAGCAATGAAAGACATCACTTCGACTCCGTCTTTTCTTCGACTCGCTCCCCTGTCTCCGGTGCGTTTCGACTCCCTCTCCAGTGCAGCGAAACAAGCAGTTCGAATCCATCAGGGAAGCGCCTTTCGACTCGCTCTATTTCGACTCGCTCCATTTTGACTCGCTCGGGTCACGTCCATCATCGAGTTAAACAAGCGCTTCGAGAGGATCGTTACGAAGGAACATTCAAAACCAACCGTCAAGCGTTGTAGCAACGAATTTCACATCGGTTCAGGAGAGGATCGATATGGAATTCAGAAAACAATAAACTGACAATGACTCGAGAACGTACAAACGTCAGCGGGAGTCAGATTAGCATATATGCATGAATGTCGGACTAACATCCAATATTCCCGATTTTCAGAAATTGGAAATTCATCTAATAACGATTACAACGGCAAATGGGTAACCACTAGAATACAGCAATCAGTTGCAACAAATACATGGTACAGCAGTCAACAGTTTACATTATCAAGAAGAACGGTCAAAGGTTACAACTTTCATCGAAAAGACGATAACTATTCAAAGTAAAGACTGCTGCACTTCAAAGCACATCATGTTTTCACAAGACGTACTTTGGGGGGCAAATGTTATCCCGCCTTTTGGCAAGGCCGTAACACCAAGGAATTGACTAGTAACCAGTGACGGCCCATCCCAGAGATCAGTTATATACGGGCTCACTACGGATATCGATGAATTTTGTCCGAGTCCGGATCGAGCCAAAATTGGTAGGACATAACAAGCTAAGCCATGGGAGCCAACTTTCAAAATCTCAAGACTATCCGAGTTCGTATGCTCAAGTTATGAAGGATACAAAATTGGATGAAAATCAGTCACCATTCGACTCGCTCCTTCGCGCTTCGCAACACCCAGGAGAAGCCAACTTCGACTCGCTCCACGCCCCTCAGAGCTAACCACTTCGACTCGCACCACGCCCCTTAGAGCTAACCACTTCGACTCGCTCCACGTCCCTCAGAGCTACTCAACTTCGACTCGCTCCAGTTTGAAACCCTCGAAAGTGCATACTTCGACTCCACTGCTCAAACCTCCCAGGACGCTCCATTTCGACTCGCTCGACCAACGCTTGGTTCGACTCGCTCGACCAACGCTTGCTTCGACTCGCTCGACCAACGCTTGCTTCGACTCGCTCGATCCAACGTCCAGGAAAGAGTAAGAATCAAGTGCCACGTCATCGAGTCGAACGGAAGCGAGTCGAAACAGGAAGCGAGTCGAAGGGAACAGCCTACCGAGAACTCCATTTCGTATCGATCATATCTCCCAATCTACAAGTCCAAATGCTATGAAATTTTCACAGAAGACTACGTGCATGCTAAAGAATGTCCACGCCAAATTTCGACTCCATTGGATGAAATCTCGAGCGAGTCGAAATCTGCTCGTGTCGATTACGGATCGGACAGAAACTTCACGGGCTTGGGCGTACGGGCCTAGTCACATGCCAGAGAGGGTCTCCCGAGATCTGAGCGAAATACCAGCCCCCTACACCTATAAATAGACCCCCAAAGTCAACAGAAAAAGGGTTCTTCTGGCTCTTTTAGATCTCCAATGCCCGGACTCCGCCAGATCCAGATCTAAACTCAATTGCTGCTGCCACAAACGAAATTCACTACTGCAAATCACAATTGACTGCTGTAAATCGTTGAATTCACTTGTAAAGACAAAAGAAAGATCAATAAAGCAAACTACTTCATAGTGGACGTAGGCTATACGCCGAACCACTCTAAATTCTTGTGTCTCCTTGCACTTTAATTATTCTCATTTCTGAAATTTAGAGTTTTTGTTAGATAATTCCTCTTTTTTCATTTAATTTCTTCACTTTATCTCTTCAAAGACTTCCGAAGAGTGTTGTGCCCAATTTTGGTACAAACAGGCATTATGTCAACATCCTCCTTCGAACTCGAGTTAATAGGAATGCTACCCGCGGGCGGAGTCGGAGGGATAGGATCAAACGTGGAAGATGGAATAGCCGCACTAGTATCAAAGAATGTACCGCCGGGCGATATCATTCTGAGTGGAGCTGGACCAAGTGCCGCCGTCCCACCTCCAAAATCGCCGCCATGTGTTGCGACATCCATTTCAGCAGCGATTTGTGCTAAGATTTCCTCTTCAGCAGCCGACCCAGCCTCGCTGGGAGCGTCAGTAGTCGGCATCGAAAGGCTTGTGGCAGAAACGCCTCCACCCATGACGAATGATAAATCAACTAAAGGGTCGCCATGACGGCGAAAGAGTTCGTCTATCATCTGCTCATTGAACACAAGCGTACTCCCATGTATATCGTCTAGAGACGCAGCAGTTGTAGTCACGGTGATCGCTTCAGTGACGATAACCTCCTGTGTCCGATGTGATTCTTGAGTAACAGGAGTTCCGACATGTGCAGCATCGATCACTGGACAAAAAATAAGAGAACTGTTAGAACTTAACTCAATCAAAGATTTTGACTTAAGAAAGATATGAAGAATGTTCAGAGTACCTTCCTCAATTCGACTCGTAGGCGGTAGAGCGGCTTCAATAACTTGCGCTGCAGCCGGTGACATCTGCGGTTGATCTGGATTATAAGCAGGAACAGCCTGGGGATCGACCGCAGATGAGGATTCGGGCTGGGTTGACGCTGGAACTTCGAGACTTGCTTCATGATGGTCAACTCCAGAACCCTCTCTCACTTCAAAGTGTTGGGCGCCAAGTTTTTCCTTCTCACGCAGAATCATCGACTCGTGGAGAATCTTATTTTTATCATCAGCCAGAATGCGATTCTCGAGTTCAAATTCATCCACAGACTCGCCCTGATGCGCCTCCTTCTCTTCCTCAACCAGTCGGCTCCAAGCGTTGTAGAGATACGTCGAAAAATCATCGAGCCAGGCTAGACCCCTGTGCCTTAGCACGTTAGCGTTGTAAACAACGAGAAGGTCTTCGATGTCAGCCTCTAGCCTGGCCTCGGCCAACTTCACTCTCTCCTCGACCTCAGTCTCCACCTTCTGGACATTGGCCACAGCCGCATCCCGTTCACCCCTGAGCAGAACTGCTTTTTTGCACGCCTCCTGGGCTACGTTGTTTGCATCATCTCTCTCCTTGGCCATGTCGGCGAATTTGGCCTTGAGTTCATTAAGCTCCTTAACCACCGCATCCCGCTCGGCGGTGACTTTAGTGTTCCGGTGGCCCATCTCCTCCACCAAGGCAACATGTGTCTGCCCCAACTACTCCATTGCTGCCTTCGCTTCGTCGGCTTTTTTGGTGGCCTCAATTTCCGATTTACGAGAAGACTCGGCTTCGGCAGTAAGCACTTGAATAATCCGATCCCTTTGAGCGAGCTCGGTCTCCATCTTCTCAAGCGCTTTGGCTCGCTCAAAGGCCACCTTAGAAGCCTTCTCTGCAGCCTTTACCCACTCTCGGTATTCGGTGTAGATGTCATGGACATAATCATGCATCGTGCCTTCTACCCCTGATGGAATTCTCTTTAAGTGAGGAGGGAAGACATAGCCGTCGAAGCAGATATTCGGAAAATCTTTCCTCATCTGAGCTAATTTAAGGGCCCCTTCTCCTGTGGGCTCAGCGGGGACCTGCTCTGTAATCATGGAGGCCGTAGTCTCAATTCTTTGAAGATGAGTTTCGGACCTAGAGGCATGAGAAGACGGCCTGTGACGAGGAGGCTCTGGTGGATTTGAAGTTTGAACAGGAGGAGGAGACGGAAGTCTAGGAGAAGGAGAGCGTGACCTGGATCGATGTCTATACTCTCTGTCACGCCCATACCTGTCCTGGTTAGAGTATTCGCGATCGCGATCTCTGTCTAAATCCATCCTGCGGAAATCATAGTAACCAGAAGCTTTTCGGGCTGAGCGAAGATTCCCGAGCATCGATCCTCTTCCAGACATAGTACCTAAGAATGAGAAACGAAGAAAGAGTTAGCAACTTCTTAAGTTGGTCGATTTATAGTCGTGAATCATGCAGTGTAGTGAAGTGTATGCATGTGCAACCACCCCGACTAACCGGAAATGTCGGCCGCACTCGTAGCAAGCGACCCGCTCAGTTCAAGAGCGTTATCAAGCTCCTCCATCCCGGCGTCGTGTTGATATGACACAAAATCCGGAATCGGAACATCAGCAAGCCCTTCAAAAAGATTCTCTACCGGCGGGGGAGAAGCCTCCGCAATGCTAATCCCTGGGACGGGCAAAGACCCGACCACAGATTTAAATCTCTCGGATTTAGAGCGTTTGTGAGCAACAACCTTGCCTTTTCTTTTTCCTCCGGAATCTTGGACATCGATAGGAAGCCCAGCCGGGAGCTCGGTATCGGTGGGCGTTCTTTCTGGGTCAACTTCTTCGGCTATCACGACTATGGGCGCTTTGCGCTTCACCCGTTTCTTCGGGACGACTCTATGTATCCCTTCCAGCTATATGCTCTGCCTCCGTTCTATCAGCCGGACAGTCCTCAAATTTCTGTCAGACAGAACCAAGTCGATATGCCTCTCTTCTCCTGGAAACGCTTGAAGAATCTGAACTAGCTCTCTGAATTATGCACCGTCAGGTCGAGATATTGCGGCTATAAAAAAGGAGAAGTATGTCAGTTTTGAAGTCAATTGATGATATCTCGATGATTCAAGAGAAGAATGACAACACTTACGTCTATCCAACCACCGCCTAGCAAATCCAGGGGGGCACCGAACATAGAACCATTCCGTTTTATAGTAACTTAGCCTCCCCCAGGAGCCCAGCACGATGTGGCAGTTTCTGACCGCTTCCAGGAAGGTGAAAGAAAGGCTGTCTCCACGGCTCTTGACGTTGAATAAATATCTAATTTCGATCGGCTTCGGCGGTCGAAAGAGGATCCCCATAAAGAGGACAAAGGTGTTGTTCAACAAGGCATACCCGTTGGGATGTAGCTGAGATGGAGCTATGCCAAGAAACGATAACATCTCCCTTATATATTGATTGAAGGGAGGAAGTGTCCCCGCTATGGAAGCGTGACAGTTGAAAGCAGTAAACCCCTCCGGGGGATTATGTGGCCTGTCAATTGGCCCAGGAAGTAGCACGTCGTCGAGCGACAAACCGTGCCTTAAGCAAATCCGTCCTAGCATATCTTCGGAGATACCCGACGGCACTGAATCTGGCGGATTACAAATAAACCGGGCACCCGGACGATCGTCCGGAGCTGGGTCTATAACTTCGGCTTCAACAACCGGTATCTCTATGGTTGGAGGGATAGAACTCGGGAGTTCCTGCTGTTGTGAACTTGAGGGTTCCATGAATAGCTAGCTTATGAAAAATCATTATTAAACAGACAATAATGCTCGTGCATCCCCCAGTGTAAAGTGTGTGAATGTGATGCGCAGTGCAGTATTGTGTATCACTTGAAGAGATCTACGGGATTGCAGAAAACATGAAAACGACGAGACTTCGGAATTCAGTCAGAAAGACCGTCATCGCTGACCGTCACAACCGTGCCATCCAGTTATTTGCTATCGGTACAAGTTAAAGTGTGTTATCATTTTGGTAAGTTCCGGTCCCATCGACGAACTTCGATAGGCAGTCAGATATGCGGTGAAACGATTAAGTCCAGTTATGCAAGTCTGAAGCTCATCGGAGTTAGGTGTTCAAATGCACTGGAGTTTTTGGTATCGTCAAAATTAAGTTCATTGTCAATCATCAAAAGTGCAAGTTTGAATCGCTCGCTAAGGTTCGAGTTCGAATCGATCACTCAGGGACGCGTTCGTATCGGCCCAAGGACTACAAAATTCGACTCGCTTCAGAGCCTCCACCTCGACTCGATCCAAGGCTACAGCTTCGACTCGCTTCGAAGTCTCCCCTTAGACTCGATCCAGGGCTACAGCTTCGACTTGCTTCAAAGCCACGCGCTTCGACTCGATCCAAAGCCACGCGCTTCGACTCGATCTAATACCATCCACTTCGATTTGATCGGAGGCCATCATTTCGAATCCATCAGACACAACCCCTTCATATCAATCTACGTATTCAAAGCATTTGATTCGATGCGAAGCTCCACCATCGATCGATACGAAGGCCTCCGCCTCATCATCTCGAAACTCCTACTCAGATCGACACGAAGCTGAGGCCATGGATTTATCGATCTCGACTCTGGTTGATTTGGTGTTAAAAATCCGAGTCTCATCGTTTATGCATGGATTAGCTTATTGGATTACCTAGATCTGTCAGTTAGTTCGAAGCAATTGAAGGGATGAATCAGTTCAAAGGCAAGATTGTTTTCTTCTCTCTTCTCGAGTTTATGAGCGATATGAAGGCAAGGAAGGATAGCGAAAGGTAAAAAGTGAAAAAACGGCTAAGTACAAAGTATTTATATGGACTCAAAAGCAAAGGGAATAAACGTTTTGTATCCCGGTGGATTCGAACACGCGTTTCGACTCCCTCTCCAATGCGTCGATACGAAGCTCCCCTTCGTATCGCTTATCTTCGACTTCATCTCCGATGCAGCAATACAAGCCATCATTTCGACTCGCTCCTCCGTCTCCTGTGCATTTCGACTCGCTCCTCCGTCTTCTGTACGTTTCAACTCCGACTCCTATGCAGTTCGAATCCAAGACCGAGTCGAACGAGCAATTTGAATCCATCAAATCATGGCTTCCAGAGGCCAACTCCATCGAGTCGAAATACTTACTTCGTATCCAAAAATTCAATAAAAAATTGTCTTCGATATTTCAACCCTTCACATCGATTCAGGAGAGGGTCATTACGAAGGAACATTCAAAAACAACCATTGAGCATTGTTACCATGAATTTCACGTCGGTTCAGGAGAGGATCGATACGGAATTCAATATAAAATAAACTGACAATGACCCGTGAACGTACAAACGTCAACGAGAGTCAGGTTAACATATATCCATGTATGACGGACTAATATTCAGTGCTCCAGATTTACAGGAATCAAAAGCTCATCTAATAACGATTACAACAGCAAACAGCTAATCACCAGCATACAGCGATCGGTTGCAACAATACAGGGTACAGCAGTTGACAACCAACGGTTTAGATTATCAAGAAAAACAGTTGAAGATTACAGCTTTCATCAAAAAGACGATAACTATTCAGAATGAAGATTGCAGCACTTCAAAGCACATCATGTTTTCACAAGACGTACTTTGGGGGGCAAATGATATCCCGCCTTTTGGCAAGGCCATGACACCAAGGAATTGACTAGTAACCAATGACGGTCCGTCCTAGAGATCGGTTATACACAGGCTCACTATGGATATCGACGAATTTTGTCCGAGTCCGGATCGAGCCAAAATTGGTGTGACATGACAAGCTAAGCTATGAGAGTCAACGTTCCAAATCTCAAGTCAATCCGAGTTCGTATGCTCAAGTTATGGACGATACAAAGTTGGATGAAAACCAATCACCGGTCGACTCGCTTCCTTCGACTCGCTTCGCAACACTCAGAAGTGGCAACTTCGACTTGCTCTGCTTCGCCTCCATCAGATGCCTTCTTCGACTCGCTCGATCAATGCACACTTCGACTCGCTTCGCCTCGCTCCATACTTCGACTCGCTCCGCCTCAAGCCATACTTCGACTCGCTCCACTTCGTCGACTTCACATCCATCTGAAGACTTCTACTTCGTGTCCATCGATGTGGAGCAAAGCACAGCAGTCAATACAAGTTAGCGCCACGTCACCGAGTCAAACACAACCGAGTCGAATGAAAAAGCGAGTCGAAACCAAAGCGAGTCGAACCAAACAGCCAACCGAGAATCCCTATTCGTATCGATCATATCTCCTAATCTACAAGTCCAAATGCTATGAAATTTTCACAGAAGACTACGTGCATGTTAAAGAATGTCCACGCCAAATTTCGACTCCATTGGATGAAATCTTGATCGATACGAAATCTATTCGTATCGATCACGGAGCGGACCGGAACTTCACGGGCTTCGGCGTGCGGGCCTGGTCACGTGCCAGAGAGGGTCTCCCGAGATCTGAGCGAAATACCAGCCTCCTACACCTATAAATAGACCCCCAAAGCCAACAGAAAAGGGGTTCTTCTTCCTCTTTGAGATCAGCAACGCCCAGACTCCGCCAGATCCAGATCTGAACTCCATTGCTGCTGCTACCAATGAATTTCACTGCTGCAAATCATTGTTATTCGCTGTAATTTGCTGAAATCAATTGTAAACATCAAAGAAAGATTAATAAAGCAAACTACTTCATAGTGGACATAGGCAATACGCTGAACCACTCTAAATTCTTGTGTCTCCTTGCATTTTTCTTAGTTTCATATTTGAGATTTGGAGTTTTTGTTAGATAAATACTCTTTTTACATTTATTTTCTTCGCTTTATCTCTTCAAAGACTTCCGAAGAGTGTTGTGCCCAATTTCGGTACAAACACCATCATCGAGTCGAACAAGCGTTTCGCATCCATCGAACCCTGCGTCCATCGATACGAACAATCAGTTCGAATCCATCGAATCATGGCTTCCAGAGGCCAACTCCATCGATTCGGAATATTTAATTCGCATCCCTAAATTCAATGAAAATCGTCTTCGATGTTTCAACCCTTCACATCGATTTAGGAGAGGATCGTTGCGAAGGAACATTCAAAAGCAACCATCGAGCCTTGTTACAACGAATTTCACATCGGTTCAGGAGAGGATCGATACATAATTCAAAAATAAAATAAACTGACAACGACTCGTGAACGTACAAACGTCAATGAGAGTCAGGTTAACATATATGCATGTATGTCCGACTAATATTCAATATTCCAGATTTACAGGAATCAGAAACTCATTTAATAACGATTACAACAACAGACGGCTAATCACTAGCATACAGCAATCAGTTGCAACAATACAGGGTATAGCGGTCGACAGTCAACAGTTTACATTATCAAGAAGAACAGTCAAAGGTTACAGCTTTTATCGAAAAGACAATAACTATTCAGAGTAAGGATGGCAGCATTTCAAACCACATCATGTTTCCACAAGACGTACTTTGGGGGGCAAATGTTATCCCGCCTTTTGGCAAGGCCGTGACACCAAGGAATTGACTAGTAAACCAATGACGATCCATCCCAGAGATCGGTTATACACAGGCTCACTATGGATATCGACGAATTTTGTCCGAGTCCAGATTGGGCTAAAATTGGTATGACATGACAAGCTAAGCTATGAGAGTCAACTTTCCAAATCTCAAGTCAATCCGAGTTCGTATGCTCAAGTTATGAACAATACAAAATTGGATGAAAACCAACCACCGGTCGAATCGCTCAGTTCGACTCGCTTCACAACCATCAGAAGCCAACTTCAACTCGCTCAGATTCGACTCGCTTCACAACCATCAGAAGTGCCTACTTCGACTCGCTCCGCTTCGCCTCCATTAGAAGCTAACTTCGACTCGCTCAGATTCGACTCGCTTCACAACCATCAGAAGTGCCTACTTCGACACGCTCCGCTTCGCCTCCATCAGAAGTGCCTACTTCGACTCGCTCCGCTTCGCCTCCATCAGATGCCTTCTTCGACTCGCTCCGCTCGAACCACTGTTCGACTCCATCGAGTTCGACTCCATTGGCAAAGCCACTGTTCGAATCCCTCAGGATGCTCCCCTTCGACTCGCTCAATCAATACACACTTCAAATCGCTCAAAATAGCATCAAAGGCTGAGTGGACCAAAGACTCAAGCGCCACGTAACCGAGTCGAACGGAAGCGAGTCGAACGAAACAGCCAACCGAGAATCTCATTTCGTATCGATCATATCTCCTAATCTACAAGTCCAAATGCTATGAAATTTTCACAGAAGACTACGTGCATGCTAGAGAATGTCCACGCCAAATTTCGACTCCATTGGATGAAATCTTGATCGATACGAAATCTGTTCATATCGATCACGGATCGGACCAAAACTTCACGGGCCTGGTCACGTGCCAGAGAGGGTCTCCCGAGATCTGAGCGAAATATCAGCCTCCTACACCTATAAATAGACCCCCAAAGTCAACAGAAAAGGGATTCTTCTTCCTCTTTGAGATCTCCAACGCCCAGACACCGCCAGATCCAGATCTTAACTCCATTGCTGCTGCTACCAACGAATTTCACTACTGCAAATCATTGTTATTCGCTGTAATTTGCTGAAATCAATTGTAAACATCAAAGAAAGATCAATAAAGCAAACTACTTCATAGTGGACGTAGGCAATACGCCGAACCACTCTAAATTCTTGTGTTTCCTTGCATGTTAATTATTTTCATATCTGAGATCTAGAGTTTTTTTTAGATAATTCCCCTTTTTCCATTTAATTTCTTCATTTTATCTCTTCAAAAACTTCCGAAGAGTGTTGTGCCCAATTTTGGTACAAACATCTAGTAGTCCATAGGTCGACTATTTGGGGCTACGCCAAGGGTTTGACTCTGCAAACGACCTTGGTTTGTTAACTAAAGTCTAGATTCTCCATTCTCCAGGAGAAACACTCCTGCAGAATTCTATTGGCGCGTGATTGGCTTTATAGTGGCAGTTTGAACTTCCTTTCCAACATTTTGCCTACCTATATTAGCATTCAATCCCAGTCCTTTAGCATCAAGTTGCATGTCAACTTCAGAATCGAAAAGAAGCATTGCAATATTCCCTTGTGGAGCCTTCACTCCAAGGTTGGGGTTTGTTCAGGTTATCCTCCGGCAGGAGGTGTACTACCATTACCTTCAATAACAATTCTAGTCACTCCACCAACTATCTCCTTTTGCTTTTGCTTGCTATCTTTCCTATTCAAGCCCGAGACGGAGGAATTCTTCTATTCCATATCGTCTGCCGTATCCGGCCTAGTCCTTGGGGCTTAGGGTAGTTGTTGGTTGTAGTGCTAGCAAAGCATAAATCTTATCCATAAGAGCCTTCTAACTATCAACCATCTTCTGGTTAAGTGATTAATCATCTGGTTATAACCTCCTGTTAAGTTGGAAGCATCTGGTGCAAGGTTTCCAGCATTAACCTTTGCTCGATGATTGTTAATGTTATTCACTTCCGTTTGTTGGAGATTGTTTTCATCAACACCAAGCGTTGTCCCAACAGATCTTCTAGATGTTATCTTCCTCTTAGGAGCCATTAGAATAGCAAATCTCGAACCTTATTCAAGAAAAATTTCCCCGATCTAACCTCAGAATCTATCCAATCCAAAGTAGATAGCTAGATCCAAGCCTGGTTCGATGCTCTCAATGAAAGCAACAAAATGTTAATAAAAAAAATGGATCAACACCTTTGAGTATGATGTGAAAGGACCAACCCTGTTAGAACAGAGCAAATATAATAAAAAATAGCAGAAAAGTAAATGAGACACAGAGATTTTTATAGTGGTTCAACTGTTAACTAAGACTATGTCTACTTTATTGCTTTGATTATTAGTTTGATCTAGCTTGAATGAGATTACAGGGTGATTGAGGAAGAATTAGTCACAAGTACTGGGGTTAGACTGATTCTAAGTCCTAGAATTGCCTAGAGTAGCTGCCTTGGTGACTATGGTGTAGAGGAAAGAGTTGAAGAAGAGACAGAGCTTCCGAATAGTGATTGTAGAAACTAGATCCTTTCTTGGTTGCATGATGGTTTGTATTTATCGGGGCAGCAGTCACATTGAATCAGAAGCCCGCTAGTAAAGAAGTCCAGAGAATGGCCTAAGGTAGTACGAAAAATGTTGTGATGACCTGAATTGTAAATTAGACTCGGTACCGAGTCAAGCTCTTGACTCGTGGTTGAGTTTAATCCCTAGTCACAACTTGACTAAATCTTTTTATTTGAGCTCCTTATTTTCTCTAAATGTCTGTAACATCCCCCTACTTGGAGGCCCAAAACTAACGGCTACGGATGCTGCAGTCATCCATAGCTATTAATCCTCGGCGACCAAATACGGTAATATTAGATATATTGATACATAGAAATACAAGAATATGGAAAAATAATTAAACAGCAAACAAATCCCACATTCCATTTCAAAATATTCCAAATTGATTACATAATCCCAATTTGCAAACCACATTCAGATAACATATAATATTACAAAATACGCCAAGAGCGACATATGAAGATGCCCCCTTGGTAGATCAACGTATACAGATAGGCAAGAAAACAATTTTTGCCATTACAAACAAAACACACATTGAAAATAAAAGAACTCTAATAACAAACTTACCTCCTGCACATCCTCGGAAGCTTTATTCGTCTAAAAGAACACTTGGAAACCTTAACTCACAACCTACTCAAAATCAATTGAGTACCCGAGAGTTTAAGGGGAAAACAAAAACTTCGAGTCAGACACAATGCCTGGTATGAAAAATAATTTACCATCTCAAACCATTTAGATATCTAATGAGACCACTCCGCTTAGCGGAACGGGTTTTCCTCTCACTAGTATCCTAAAACAATTATAAAACCATATACCGTGCTCCTGCATCCACAATGATTAAAACATAGTATTTCAAAACATTATGATGATATGCAAAACAAATAAATCAATTCTGGATTACCCATCCCCATTCATTTTGACTATCTGTCTCAAGTATAATTTCTAGGGTTACTTTTAACCTGTTAAATGTTAAGGACTATTTGTCCAATTACTTAGTTTTCATGGGATCACTAAGAACCTATTAGTAACTCCAATATCTTATTTCTTATCCTAGTTTTCATGGACTAACTAGGAACCTATTGGCTGACTACCAATATCTTAATCTGGATATAGTTTTCATGGGCTAACTACAAACCTACTGGCCCCTGCCAGTATCAAATCATAGTTTTCATGGACTGACTATGAACCTATTGGCCCCTGCCAATATCATACAGTTTTCATGGGTTTACTGTAAATCTATTGGCCCCTGCCAATATCTTTAATTAAGAATTTAACATCTGTTAAGTTATATTCACTACTGGGTCAACCTAACTGGTTATTCGGCCCTTTCCCCAAATACAGTTAGGGTTTAATAACAATGTGAATAATATTTCCAAAATCTTTATTTATGCCATGGTTTTTCCTTAAAAATGAGAATGAGTTATTCATTTTGAAACTTCAAAATATCACTTTCGAAACCACTGGATGACCTCCCTCGAAAGCATAGAAACCCTCTTTTCAAAACTCTAAGTATATACCTTTCGAAACCACCTTTTGAAGGTATCAAGAAAACATTCTTTAAAACATAGCTTCGAAACACATAAAGTACCCTTTCAAAAGCATTGGGTTTACTCTTTAAAAATCATTTGGGTCAAAATGGTTGTATGCAAAAGTATCCCTTTAGAAACCAACAAAAATAAATTTGTGGAAATGTTGATGGTGTTGGAACCATCTAGTCGAAAGCAAAAAACTTTAAAAATTAAAATGATAGAGTCGAAACCCCCTTTCGACTTCATCTCCTTCGAAACCCCAACCCCCTTAGAAAGAAATTAGGAAGTGGCTAACTTTGGTTAAAATAGAGATAACCTTTCGAAAGCATCACAGTCGAAAGGTAGCATAGCAGCCAGGTTTCGACTAGGTCGGATCCTACCCTTTCGAAAGCTCTTATTTAAGGAAAACGATAACCCCTTCGAAAGCTGATACTTTAACATAATATGGCAACCTTCTTCGAAAACTACTTATAAAATCCTTTCGAAAACATATGTTTCGACTATGTCGGAAGCTTTAGGTAAAACAAGGCAAGAATTTTAACTTATCAAAACAAAGCAGGGTTTCGACCCCATCGGAAGCTACCCTTTCAACACCAAGGCTTCCGCCTCCCTTCCAATCCACCACATACCATCTAAGTGATATCTTGCGTATTGGTTTCGACTACAAGGGTTTCAACTATATTGGTTTCGACTGGGATGAGGCGGAATCAATGGAGTCAAAAGGCGCTTACTAAATAAGGCGGAACACCTTTTTCTAATTTAAAGATGAAATATAGTTACTTTAGTAATTTCTTTTTAACAGCTTGCCTATCTGTAAAACATTGATTGGTTGTCATAAAACTTTTCAAATACTTTACGTTTAAAACTACTGCATTTATTCAGATCCAAATTAAAGGATTTTAAAGTTAAAACCTTTCCATATAACAAAAACCGACAATTGCAAAAAACCCTTCTTTTAAAATAATTTATTTCCCTAGTAATTCAATTGGGAAAATCCCCAAAAATCACAGAAATTCGATTTACTCATGTAATCAAACATATTAAAAATTTAGACCCAATTTCATCCTGAAATATTCAAAATAAATTTTTAAACCCGATTATATCATATTTTCCATTTAAAATTCATAATAAAATTTCCATAGCTTGGAAAATTCTAAAATTTAAAACCCATCTCCAAAATCATATTTTACTAAACATAAATTTTTTCCATGGCAATCTAAAATCATAAATTCTCGGTTTTACATCAAAATCGTGCAAATTCATATGCGTATGAATTGAAATAAATCATCATAATATAACTCAAGCATATCATCATGCATTTTATCACAAAAATGAATTTAAATCATAAATCTGAAACCATATAATCATAGAATAAAAATAGAGATGGTATGAGATTATTATTCACCTTAAACTTGATAAGGAATTTGAGATTTGTTGTTGATTAATCCTCCCTAGCTTTTGATCCTTAGCTTTAGATTAAAATTCCTCTTTTCCTCCTTGATAATGGCCGACTATCTTAGGGTTATTTGTGTTTTATTTTTGAGTTGATAAAATCAACGTGAATGGACAAAAATGAGTAGTGTATAGACGTGTATAATAAGGAGACTATTTACTAATATGCCCATGTGTAGTTTAATTATCTTATAAACCAATGTAAAACCTATTTATCTTATGGTCAAGCACGAACCTATGTAATTTATTCAAATCTCAATCCCATTATCATCATTATTCTATTTAATTTGTCTAATTAAATTTCCTGAATAATGTTGTCAAAAATTAGGGATGTTACAGGCTTCCCACCTTAAAGAATTTCGTCTTCGAAATTCAGTAAGGACTATATACTAAACATAGCAATCATCTGTAACAACGCCTAACAATCATACCAGTCTAACTGACTAGCAACTAAATATATAAATCTAATATAGACATATCTCAAAGCAGATCAGGATAAGTATCTCTAATCCTGTCCTCTGTCTCCCATGTACAGTCCTTCTCGTTGTCACTCCATTGAACTTTCACCAACCTGACTGTCTTGTTCCTTAATCTTTTCTCATCTCTAGCTACAATCCGAACTGGTTGTCTAATAAAAGTCAAATTAGGCTCTACCACTAAGTCATCCAACCCTGTCGAAGGAATAGTTGTCTCTGGATCATGCACATACTTGCGAAGATGAGACACATGAAATACATTATGGACACTTGCCAAACTGCTCGATAACTCTATTATGTATGCGAGCTTTCCAATCCTCTCTATAATTTGGAATGGACCTACATACCTTGGGGCTAAATTTCTTGACTTTCCAAATTGTATCACACCTTTCATAGGTGATACCTTAATGAAAACCTTATCTCCAACTGAGAATTCTAGGTCCTTACGCCTCTTATCTGCGCAACTCTTTTTGTCTTTCTCAGATTAACTCAATCTTCTCTGATGCCTCTCTTACCTAATCTGTACCTAAGACCAATCTGTCTCTAATTTCCAACCAACATGTTGGTGATTTGCATCGTCTTCCATACAAAGCTTCAAACGGCGCCATTTCTATACTGGTCTGGTAACTATTGTTATAGGAAAACTCAACCAAATGTAGGTGATCCTCCCAAGATCCACCAAAGTATAATACACAAGCTCTCAATAAATCTTCGAGTACCTTATTGACTCTCTTTGTCTGCCCATCCGTCTGAGGGTGATATGCAGTACTCATATTAAGCTTGGTACCCATCACTTTCTATAGACTCTTCCAGAATTCACTAGTGAACAATGCATCTCTATCACTGACTATACTACTAGGAATTCCATGCGGTCTAACTATGTTCTTCAGGAATAACTTAGCTAAAACAGGTGCCTTTCTGGTTGACTTAACTAGAATGAAATGGGCACTCTTGGTCAATCTGTCCACTATAACCCATATACTTTCATTACCTCTATTTGACCTTGGCAACCCTTCTATAAAATCCATAGATATCGAATCCCATTTCCAAATTGGAATCTCTAAAGGCTGTAGTAACCCACTTGGTTTTTGATTTTTAGCTTTCACTTGTTGACAGTTTGCACATTGTATAACCCATAACCCAACATCCCTCTTCATGCCTTCCCAATAGAAGCTCCTCTTCATATCCTGATACATCTTGGTTCCTCCAGAATGAATCATAAACTTGGATCAATGACATTCTTCAAGAACTTCTTTCCTCAAGTCCTCCGTATTTGGAACACACAACCATCTCTTCTTTCTTAGCCACCCTCTCTGGTCAAGGCTATAATCCTTTAAATCATCGATCTCTGTTCCAACCTCAAGTCTTTTGACCCGTTCAGCTAATAATGGATCCTCCTTCTACTTAGAAGCAATTTTCTCAATCAATACTGGTTGAACTTCTAAACAAGACAACCTGGCGGTACTCTGGTTAGACCAAGCAGTTGATCTTAACTACACACCGCAACTGACTAAAGATTCTAAATCTTTCCACTCCGCCAACATAGCTAACACCACATTCTGATGTTTCCTGCTAAGAGCATCAACCACTTTATTACCTTTTCCTGGTGTATATTTTATACCAAAATCATATGCAGCCAGAAACTCCAACCACCTCTGCTGTCTCATATTCAACTCCTTCTGAGAGAATAAATACCGTAAAGACTTATGATCGGTATATAACTCAAATCTCTCCCCCAAGAGATAATTTCTCCAAATCTTCAATGCGAAGATCACAACTGCCAACTCCAAATCATGAGTAGGATATCTAACTTCATGCGGTTTAAGCTGCCTAGATACGTAGGCAATGACTTTTCCACTCTGCATCAACACTGCTTCTAGTCCAGTTCCACATACATCAGTACACACCACTAATCCTTGGTTTCCGACTGGAACTACTAACACGGGTGCATTGGTCAACAAATGCTTTAGCTTAAGGAATGCCTCCTCACATTTGTTGGACCAAAAAATTCTCACTTCCTTCCTGTTTAACTTAGTTAAGGGTGCTGCTATCCGCGAGAAATCCTTAATGAATCTCTGGTAGTAGCCAGCAAGTCCAAGAAAACTCCTGATCTCATTCACTGTCTCTGGTCTCTTCCAATTATTCACAACTTCGATCTTATCTGGATCAACAGATAATCCTTTCTCTGAAACTATGTGACCAAGAAATATTACCTCTTTCTTCTAGAAATGACACTTGGTAAACTTTGCCTTTAGCTGATTCTACCTCAGCGTCTCAAGCACCACTCTAAGATGAACTTCATGCTCTCTCTCTCATCCTTAGAGTATACTAGAATGTCATCTATAAACACAAGTACAAACCTATCCAAGTACTCTCAGAAAACTCAGTTCATCAAATCTGCGAAGAAAGCAGGTGCATTAGTCAATTCAAATGGCATCACCAACGACTCATATGAACCATATCTAGTTCGAAATGCTGTTAAAGGAATACTATCCTCCCCACTCTTAACTGATGGAATCTTGTTGCCAAATATAACTGGGAGAACACTCTGGATCCACTCAACTGATCAAATAGACCATCTATTCTTGGCAAAGGGTACTTATTCTTAATTGTCCTTTCATTTAACTTACGATAGTCAATACACATCCTTAACGACCCATCTGGTTTCTTCACGAACATCGCGGCCGCTCCCCAAGGCGAACTGCTTGGTCTAATAAAATTCCTTCCTTCTAGATCCACTAGCTGCACCTTCAATTCCTTCATCTTAGTTGGTTTCGTCCTGCTAGGTGGTCTACTTACAGGTTCAGCTCCTGGCATAAGATCTATTCTAAACACAACGGCTCTTTTCGAGGGTAGTCCAGTGACTGGCTCAAAGACATATGCAAACTCTCTTGCTACTCGAACCTGAATTAACTCATTTCCTACCTCCATAGCATTAAGTATAGCACTAGCACGTTCAGTATTCTCTACTAAGAATATCACTCGGTTACGACTATCAGGGTGTCTCAGTGATATTTACCTATCCTGGAAAAATATTCTAGCCTCATACCTACTCAACCAATCCATACCCAAAATGATCCCGAAATCTACGAAATCAATAACATACAGACTGCATGCAAATTTATGACCCAATAAATCAAGTTCTAACTGGTCACATCTTAACCCTAGTGTTACATACCCTCCTATTGGATTTGCAACCCTTAAGGAAGTAACAAGGTAGGTGGGTTCTAGACATAATCTATCAACCAAACAATGAGATATAAATGAATGTGATGCCTATGAATCAAAACTTGATCACAGTTGAAGCTTTCTTCCCATTTCCTGACCGACATTCATTAGCAAAGTGACCTTTCTGGACACACTTAAAGCAAACTACCTCAGCCTTTGACTTCTTAGCTGTGTCTCCCCCTTGGGCTCCCTTCTTTTTAAAGAACCCCCTCTTCTTCCCTAGAGAACCCTGGGTTTCCACTGACTTCTCTTTAGCTAAATCAGCAAGCAACTCCTTATGGAGAATGGCCATCTCCACCACTATATTACAAGGATCACAGACATGTGTCATGGTCATTCTAGCAAGCTCGGGTCTCAATCTCCGAATGAACTACTCATTCCTTTTGATGTTAGTATCTATAATAGCATACCTATATCTAGACAGTTCTTCAAACCTAGTAGCATACTCGACTACTGACATCTCTCCTTGCACTAAATCCATAAACTTCCTCATCAGCTCAGATTTGGCAAACTCAGATACAAACTTCTGCTCAAATCTCATTTTAAAATCAGTCCAAGTTAACTGCTCTTTCGGAACTCCGGCAGTGACACTATTCCACCAATGCAACACTGACCCCTGCAACTGTTTAGGGGCCAACCTTCTCTTTTGCCCATCATTCAGGCCTAAATCAATAAATATATGCTCACATTGCAACAGTCAGTTTTGAACTTCTATGGCACTTTCCGTTCCCAAGAATGGCTTTCCCTCCAAACTGGTGTAATTTCTACTCAGCAAAGCAATATTCCCAACTGGAGCCACAGGATTAGCCCCTCCTACATTTTCAGCAACTCCAGCAGCAGCTCCAGCTTGCATCAAACCAGCAAAGAACTGATACATCACCCTCATATCTACTGGTGGATTTCCAGCACCCACATTGGCTTGCTTCAGCATTTTGGTTACTAGCATTAGCCGGTCGACCCGGGTTTCTCCTGGTAGTGGGTCGAGCATTTCCATTAGTTGTGGTGCTTCCTCCACTAAGATTTCCTCTTCCGTTTCCTGCTTCCATATCTCCCTTCTCGTAAATCTACATACGAGCCCTAGTAAGATACAAAAGAACGGTCTAAGAGAGCGGGGCATACGTACTTACATATATATATATAACTATATATAGCAAATACAAGTACGTTACTATAGCGTTAACCCAAACCACAATCTTATTATCTAATTCATTGGATTATGTTTGAAAAAGCTTTTCGGTTTAAGTTTCTTTTAAAGTTTCAAAAACCTATGCTCTGATACCGAATTGTAACATCCCCCTACTTAGAGGCCCAAAACTAACAGCTACGGATGCTGCAAACATCCATAGTTATTAATCCTCGGTGATCAAATACGGCGACATTAGATACATTGATACATAGAAATATAAGAATATGGAAAAAAATTAAATAGCAAACAAATCCCATATTCCATTTCAAAATATTCCAAATTGATTACATAATCCCAATTCGCGAACCACGTTCAGATAACATATAATTATTACAAAATACGCTAAGAGCAACATATGAAGAAGCCCCATTGATAGATCAGAGTATATAGATAGGCAAGAAAACAATTATTGCCTTTACAAACAAAACACATAGCGAAAATAAAAGAACTCTAATAACAAGCATGCTTCCTGCACGTCCTCGGAAGCTTTATTCGTCAAGAAGAACATCTGGAAACCTTAACTCTCAACCTACTCAAAATCAATTGAGTACAATAGAGTTTAAGGCAAAAACAAAAACTTCGAGTCAGACATAAAGCCTGGTATGAATAATAATTTACCATCTCAAACCATTTAGATATCTAGTGAGACCATGCTGCTTAGCGGAACGGGTTTTCCCCTCACTAGTATCCTAAAACATTTATAAAACCATAAACCGTGATCCTGCATCCACAATGGTTAAAACATAGTATTTCAAAACATTATGATGATATGTAAAACAAATAAATCAATTCTGGATTACCCATCCCCATTCATTTTGACTATTTGTCTCAATTATAGTTTCTAGGGTTACTTTTAACCTGTTAAATGTTAAGGACTATATGTCCAATTACTTAGTTTTCATGGGATCACTAAGAACCTATTGGTAACTCTAATATCTTATTTCTTATCTTAGTTTTCATGGGCTAACTTGGAACATGTTGGCTTACTGCAAATATCTTAATCCGGATATAGTTTTCATGGGCTAACTACAAACTTCTGGCCCCTGCCAGTATCAAATCATAGTTTTCATGGACTGACTATGAACCTATTGGCCCCTGTCAATATCATACAGTTTTCATGGGTTTACTGTAAATCTATTGGCCCCTGCCAATATCTTTAATTAAGAATTTAACATCTGTTAAGTTATATTCACTACTGGGTCAACCTAACTGGTTATTCTGCCCTTTTCCCAAAATACAATTAGGGGTTAATAACAATGTGAATAATATTTCCAAATCTTTATTTATGCCATGGTTTTTCCTTGAAAATGAGAATGGGTTATTCGTTTGGAAACTTTAAAACATCACTTTTGAAACCACTGGATGACCTCCTTCGAAAGCATAGAAAACCACTTTTCAAAACTCTAAGTATATATACCTTTCGAAACCAAAGATACCTTTCGAAGGTATCAAGAAAATATTCTTTAAAACATAGCTTCGAAACACATAGTACCCTTTCGAAAGCATTGGGTTTACTCTTTAAAAATTAGTTGGTTCAAAATGGTTATATGCGAAAGTATCCCTTTCGAAGCCAACAAAAATAAATTTGGGGAAATGTTGATGGTGTCGGAACCATCTAGTCGAAAGCAAAAGACTTTAAAAATTAAAACCTTAAAGGACAGAGTCGAAACCCCCTTTCGACTTCATCTCCTTCGAAATCCCAACCCCTTTAGAAAGCAATTAGGAAGTGGCTAACTTTGGTTGAAACGGAAATAACTTTTCGAAAGCATCACAGTCGAAAGGTAGCATAGCGGCCAGGTTTCGACTAGGTCGGAACCTACCCTTTCGAAAGCTCTTGTTTAAGAAAAACGATACCACCTTCGAAAGCTGATACTTTAACATAATATGGCAACCTTCTTCGAAGGGTACTTATAAAACCCTTTCGAAAACATATGTTTCGACTGTGTCAAAAGCTTTAGATAAAACAAGGCAAGAATTTTAACTTACGAAAACATAGCAGGGTTTCGACCCCATCGGAAAATACCCTTTCGACACCAAGGCTTCGCCTCCCTTCCAATCCACTACATACTATCTAAGTGATATCTTGTATATTGGTTTCGACTATAAGGGTTTCGACTATGTTGGTTTCGACTGGGATGAGGCGGAATCAATGGAGTCGAAAGGCGCTTACTAATAAAGGCGGAACACCTCTTTCTAATTTAAAGGCTAAAATAAAGTAACTTTAGTAATTTCTTTTTAACAACTTGCCTATTTGTAAAACACTGATTGGCTGCCATATAACTTTTTAAATACTTTACATTTAAAACTACTGCATTTATTCAGATCCAAATTAAAGGATTTTAACGTTAAAAACTTTCCATATAACAAAAACCGACATTTGCAGAAAAGCCCTTCTTTTAAAATGATTTATTTCCCTAGTAATTCAATTGGGGAAAATCCCCAAAAATCAAAGAAATTCAATTTTCTCATGTAATCAAACATATTAAAATTTGGACCCAATTTCATCCTGAAATATTCAAAATAAATTTTTAAACCCAATTATATCATATTTTCCATTAAAAATTCATAATAAAATTTCCATAGCTTGGAAAATTCTGAAATTTAAAACCCATCTCCAAAATCATGTTTTACTTAACATAAAAATTTTCCATGGCAATCTGAAATCATAAATTCTCGGTTTTACATCAAAACCATGCAAATTCATATGCGTATGAATTAAAATAAATCATCATAATATAACTCAAGCATACCATCATCCATTTTATCACAAAAACGAATTGAAATCATAAATCTGAAACCATATAATCATAGAATAAAAATAGAGATGGTATGAGATTATTATTCACCTTAAACTTGAAAAGGAATTTAAGATTTGTTGTTGATTTATCCTCCCTAGCTTTTGATCCTTAGCTTTAGATTAATATTCCTCTTTTCCTCCTTGATAATGGTCGACTATCTTAGGGTTATTTGCGTTTTATTTTTGAGTTGAGAAAAATGAACGTGAATGGACAAAAATGAGAAGTGTATAGCCATGTATAATAAGGAGGCTATTTTACTAATACGCCTATGTGTATTTTAATTATCTTATAAACCAATTTAAAACCCATTTATCTTATGGTCAAGCACGACCCTATGTAATTTATTCAAATCTCAATCTCCTTATCATCATTATTCTATTTAATTTATCTAATTAAATTTCCTAAATAATGTTATCAAAAATTTGGGATGTTGCAATGCCCTCCATGTAATTTGATAGATTATTGATGTGTTTTGATTATCATTCCTCATTTACTTGGATTATCCTACCATTTGGACTATCACATCTTTATTTCTTATAACAGGCTCTCTAGAACTCTACGAAACTTCATGAACATACATAGGATCTTTACGGGATCAATTGTTAGAAATATGAAGAGGCCATGATGTGGCATCTAAACTCAGTCCCGAGTCAAAGCTTAACTTAGGCCGAGTTATGGACTTAGCCTCATTTTGGTTCCATATTTTCTTCAGTCTTTTCTATAGTCTTTCTAAGTACCTTTGCCAAGTTTCAGGTCGTTTCGTCTTCGTGCCGACGTTTTAACTTCTATTGATTTTTGCTTGATTAAAAACCCAATTAACACATATCATACTTCTATATAGTTTTTGATAATTATCTTTGCCATTTTCCATTCCAAATCTAAGGGAAGACTGGTGTAGGTTTACTGGAGATATTTTACATTCCAAATCTTTTAAGTAAATCGGTATAATATTTTATTAATGAATAAAAATACCATCTTTAAGTTGTTTTATTTGTAAATCTGGAAAATGAATAAGCTCACCCATACATGACATTTCAAACTCACTTTTCATAATGTTAGAAAACTCATTACCTATATTTTTTTGAACAATTTTTTTCAGTAATAATCATTACATAAATTTTCATTAGTTGGACCAAATATTACATCATTACATAAATTTGGACAAATAAAATGTCATTATTTTCATTTTTAATAAAAAAATAGAATCGACATTGTAAATATCAAAACCATAGTTTATAAAATAACTCTTTAATCATTCTTACCAAGCACATAATGCTTGTTTGAGCCCATAATGGGTTTTCTTAATTTTTAAACATGCTTTGGAAAGTTTTCATGTATAAAGAGAGGGCGTAGTTCTGTAAATATATTTTATTTTATAAAACCATGTAATAAACTAATTTAGTGAAATTCTTATTGCTTCTAAACAAGCAACATGGCCAAAAGTCTCTCCAATCAATTCCTTCTTCTTGAGTATACCATCGTGCTACTAATATAGCTATATTTCTAATCATATCACCACTTTCATCAACTTTATTTTTGAAAACCCATTTTATTCCTATAATGGTTTGATTATTTGGTCTTGGAATCAATTCCCAAACTTTATTCCATTCAAATTGATTTAATTCTTCTTGCATTGCAATAATCCAAAAATCATCGTTTGAAGCTCCTTTATAATTCTTTCATTCTATATTTGAAATAATTCTCTATGACCCATTTGATTTAATTAACTTATAGTCTTTACCCTCGTATTTACTTCACCAATAGTGTTATCAATTGGATGATCTTTTAAAATACGTGGTGGTGTCAAGGTCCTCTAGTTGAACTTGTTAGGGGTATGGCGCTTTAGACTGAGGTTCTAAATGTTGTGGGTTCGAGCACTCAAGACATAAAAATGAAGTTTGATTACAAATAATAACGGTTTAACTAGTATATAGGAAGATTCATACGTGATAATTATGAAATATATCCTAATTTAAAATCTTTGTTTTAAAAAGTGGTTGATTTAAAGTAAAGGATATAACATTTTTTTGTCTTCTAAGTTAAATGATGTTAAGATGATTTTGCGAAACTCTCTCCCTAAAAAAAACACAAAAAAAAACAAAATATTTCTTGTATATATGTGTATATTTTCTTAATAAACACCTAGAGTCATGTGTTCACACTCGTGTGTTCACTCGCCATGCTCTGTACCCTTCTCATGTAAGCCCGAAAGGCAGTGCACGATCGGTATATCTGGCCTCAGTTTATCTGAGTTAGGTGTGTATATAAAAATTATTTTACTAATAATGCCTACAGTCAATAAGTGTTCACACTTGCGTATTCACTCGCCACGCTCTGTATTTACCTCACATCAGTCTGCAAGGCAGTGCATTGGTAATATATCTGGCCTCAGTTTATCTATGTTAGGCATATGTAAATATTGTTAATATCAATAAATTTTTCAAAAGAAAAAAAAATGGAGAGAGTAAGCAAATGAAATCCAAGCACTATTTTAACTTATTTGATTTGACTTGTTATTGAAAGGAAATGAAAATACCACTTTGATAATCAATTAAGGATCCATTTCATAGTTACACTTTGTTATCAACCGAAACAACGAGTTAAACTATAGTATATTTGCTTCGATAACTTGATTTTTGTTGGAAATTTTGACAAGTAAACGGCTTAATTTTTCAAAATAATGACCAAAACCTATATTTAACTAAGTGTGTCTATTTAAAAGCAAATCTTTCATTTGTAAATATTTCCAAAAACTCGAATTCATCTCTTTGTAAATAAATCTTGCATTATGTAAATATTTTCTTCCTGCATTTGGATTTTGTGGGTAGTATCCGCTGAAAACCCTCACGAGACAACACTCGTCCTATTGGGGACACCCAAAGGTTTAACGGCTTGTTACATACGCCCAATGCAATCGTGCTCCCTACGAAAATGGATTTATCTTAGTTTTAGTTTATTCGAGGACAAATAAAAAGATAAGTGTAGGGGTATTTGATGTGCACGTAAATGTGCATATTTTTACCACCATATTTAATCTATTTAAATTAAATAAATGATCATATTGGGTATTTTAACCTGTTTAAATCAAAATTCATATTATTTTCAAATCGTCACATATTCATCCTCATCCAAGGGAAAAATGGTCATTTTTGTGCATATATTAATTTGAGAAAATTTAATTAGAAATTTCTATATTATTTTATAGGAATTTGGCTTCATATACAAGTGGTTCCATGAAGATATATGCATGCACAAAGAAGATAAAAAGGAATGGAGATGGAAATAATTCAAAGGCATGATAATGGAGGACCCGACCTACCCACCTTTCTTCATGTACAAACTAGAGGCTAATGAACATGCTTATGGAATTAATGGCTTCATGTACACTTAAATGATGATTTGTAGAAGCTAATGATTACTTGGCCTCCACACTACCTCAAGGGAAATTTGGGCATTCCCCAAAAATATGAATTAGGGTTTACCACGTGTATAAATACCCCTTATCTTCATGTAACCCTCTTCTCCCTTAGTCTCTCTTTTAGGCTCTCTTCTCTTAGTCTCTTCTCTTAGGAAAATAAAAAAAGAAGCTCTCTTTCTCTTTTCATGGCTACTTAGCCATTTTTATTTTATGTAATCTTCTTTTCTTTTTATGCAATGTTAATTATTGTTTCCTTTTACTTACAAGTTCATTTCCTTTCATGCTAGTAGTGTAGATTTTCTTTTATGCAAGTAGATTAGTTTTTTCTTTTATTTAGCTCTCTTTTTATCCTTGTTTTTTTCTATGTTTCAAGCTATATTTGTTGATATGATAACAAATATGAGAAGCTAAACCCCTTCAATTTAGGGGTAATGAAGCTCTCTAATTATATAGCTTCAACATTTTGATAAATGTTATGCTCTCTTTTTGTGCTTCATGGAAAATGATGTAATTTTGTGCTTATTATTGAGTTTGATAGCTTATGTTGTTCAAAACAAATAGGCTATGCTTAGTCATATGAATCACAAATTGCCTCTTCATCTATATATGATTATGGCAAAAAAGTGAATGTTTAAATCAAAATTTGATGGTATTTCTAAACAATAGTTAATAGGCCATGCTTAACATAGATTTTCATTTTCAACTTTGCTGTCATTTTCATGAGAATTAAAAGTGGTTTAAAGGTTGTGTTATAGTTTGATGACTTATGTTGAGCTAATTAATAGCACAGATGAGCCATACTTATGATAAACACATCATTTAAATTCACTTATGACCGAAAAAGAGAGATCATAATTTCATATTTGGTTGAACTATATGATCTAGAGAGTGGAATTATCTCTAAATTGCCTTCACACTCTCATATTTTTATCAATTTCTTTTTGTCATTTTTTCTCATTTTCTTGCTTAAACAATTCTCAACTTTGGTTAATTTGATTGAATAGAATTTTAAAATCATCAATTCCCTACGGATCGACCCGTATTCACCACGTACTACAAGTGTACGCCGTGCCCTTGCGGTTTATATTTATTTCGAAATTTTTCGACGGTTTTCTAACTCGATAGAAATTCCGTCGATTAACATATAGACATATGTGTATATATGTATATTAGTGTGCCCATTACATCCTACTTCATTTCTATTTTGCTGGTTCATTTATGATCTGTCCTGGTCTTGTGCCTTGAACTGATTCATTTCTACACTTGAACTGATTCATTTATGATCTGGTCTTATTCCATGAGTCTAGACCATGTGCATTGAATTGTTCATGTGTTCGTATGTTATATATATATATATATGTATACATGCATATACATACATGTATACATTTAAAATCCCTTAACCAGATTTTGAATAGCTTTGAGCTACTTTTGAATTGTTCATGTGTTCATGTATATATGTATATACATATGTGCTTTGAGTTGATTTTGAATTGCTTTGAGCTGCTTTTGAATTGTTCATGGGTTCATATGTTTAATTTTTGATGCATTTTGCTTTGATACTTGAATAGATTTTGCTTTGATTGCTTTCACTGAACCTTGAATGCATTTTGATACATATATACATCCTTTTGTATGCATTTTGGTTTATACATATATACATATACACATGTAAGGTTTATACATATATACATGTATGCATTTTGCTTTGAATGGTTTATACATACATACATACATATATATATATATATACATGTATTGGTTTATATGTATACATGTATCAATTTCAGGCCATTCAAGTATCAAAGCAATCAATGATTTATACATGTATATATGCTTTGATATCAAAATACATTTTTCTTTGATTGCTTTCCCTGAACCTTGAATGTTGTTTGTACCAAAATTGGGCAAAACACTCTTCGGAAGTTTTTGATGAGATAAAGTGAAGAAATTAAATGGAAAAAGAGGAATTATCTAACAAAAACTCCAAATCTCAGATATGAAAATAATTAACATGCAAGGAGACACAAGAATTTAGAGTGTTTCGGCGTATTGCCTATGTCCACTATGAAGTAGTTTGCTTTATTGATCTATCTTTGACGATTACAAGGGAATTAATTGAATTACAACAGGTAATTATGATTTGCAGCAGTGAAATTCGTTGGTAGCAGCAACAATGGAGTTCAGATCTGGATCCGGCAGAGTCTGGGCATTGGAGATCTCCAAAAAAGAAGAAGAACCCCTTTTATGTTGGCTTTGGGGGGGTCTATTTATAGTTGTAGGAGGCTGATATTTCGCTCAGATCTCGGGAGACCCTCTCTGGCACGTGACCAGGCCCGCGCGCCCAAGCCCGTGAAGTTTCGGTCCGATACGTGATCGATACGAATGGATTTCGTAGTGATCAAGATTTCGTCCAATGGAGTCGAAATTTGGTGTGGGCATTTTTTAGCATGCATGTAGGCTTCTGTGAAAATTTCATAGCATTTAGACTTGTAGATTAGGAGATATGATCGATACGAAATGGGATTCTCGGTTGGCTATTTCGTTCGATTCCCTTATTTCGACTCACTATTGTTCGACTCGCTTTCGTTCGTGTCGCTGTTCGACTCGGTCTTGTTCAAGTCGCTGCTCAACTGATGACGTGGCGTTTGAACCTTTGGATCACTCCACCTTTGATGCCGCTTTGATCGAGTTGTTCTTGGACCTTGCCTTGTTCGTATCGATAGAAACTCAACTCCGGTCGATTGATTCGAATATGGCAACACGATGGATTCGATCAGAAGGTCCACGATGGATACGAACTGCATATGAGATGGAGTCGAAGGTGATCGATACGAACTGTGGTTTCGTATCGATGGAGTCGAACTGTTGTTTTCTGAAGGATGCAGAGCGAGTCAAACAATGGCTCTGAGATGGACGCGAAGTGGTGCAAGTCGAACAGTGGCTCTGAGATGGACGCGAAGTGGAGCGAGTCGAAGTGGAGTAAGTCGAATAGTGGTTCTCTGATGGATGCGAAGTGGAGCGAGTCGAATAGTGGCTCAGAGATGGATGTGAAGTGGAGCGAGTCGAACAGTGGTTCTCTGATGGATGCGAAGTGGAGCGATTCAAAGTAGGCACTCCTGATGGATTCGAACTGAGCGATTCGAACAGTGGTTAGTTTTCATCCAATTTTGTATCATTCGTAACTTGAGCAAAGGAACTCGGATTGACTTGAGATTTTGAATGTTGGCTCTCACAGCTTCGCATGTCGTGTCAAACCAGTTTTAGCTCGATCCGGACTAGGACAAAATTCGTCGATTTCCATAGTGAGCATGTGTATAACCGATCTCTAGGACAGACCATCATTGGTTACTAGTCAGTTCCTTGGTGCTACGGCCTTGCCAAAAGGCGGGATAACATTTATCCCCCAAAGTACGTCTTGTGGAAACATGATGTGCTTTGAAGTGCTGCAGTCTTTATTCTGAATAGTTACCGTCTTTTCGATGAAAGCTGTAACCTTCGACTGTTTTTCTTGATAATGTAAACTGTTGACTGTCAACTGCTGTGCCCTGCATTGTTGCAACTGATTGTTGTATGCTAGTGATTAGCCGCTTGTTGTTGTAATCATTATCAGATGGGTTTTCCACTCTTGTAAATATGGAATATCGAATATTAGTCCGACATACATGCATATATGTTAATCTGACTCTTGTTGTCGTTTGTACGTTCACGAGTCGTTGTCAGTTTATTTTATATCGAATGTTCCTTCGTAACGATTCTCTCCTGAATCGATGTGAAGGATTGAAATATTGTCATCGCATTGATATCCATTGCATTGACGGATACGAAATGAGAAGCCTGCTTTGATGAATATGAGCTTGGATGGACACGAAACGATCATTCGTATCGATGGTTATAGACTTCGGTGGGCCCCAATGCAGCTATCTTCGCTTTTGAATCGATGTGGACCATAAGAAGGGATTCGAAATGCGCCTTCGCATCGATGAACATTGGCCTTTGGATGCCTTGGCTTGATGGATTCGAACTGACTGTTTGCATGGGGTTCGATGGATATGAAGCGCTTGTTCGACTCGATGATGAACACGAAGCGCTTGTTCGACTCGATGATGGATTCGAACTGCTTGTTCGACTCGATCTTGTGGTGACACTTCGTAGCCAGTTGGACTCACTGGGGAGGCGAATCGTTTTTTACCTTTATGCTCGAGTTCATGTAAATACTCTGTACTTAGCCATTTTTTCACTTTTTTACTTTTCTGTTCTGGCGCATTGTCTTCGTTTCGCTCGAAAGACTTAGAAGAGGAAAACTGCTCGACTCGAATCGACTCCAATCCTTCAATCCCTTAAACTAGTTATCGAACATAAGGTAATCAATTGAATAACATCAGCCCTAAAACGATGAGATTCGGATTCTTACGCCATTCCATTTGAACTCGCGCCTGATCGTTGTTCGAGGAAGTAGGTTTTGTGCGAGGTCGAAGGTGGAGAAAGATGTTGTTCGAATCGATCTGGGGAAGAAAGAGTGTGGAGATAAAATGATTTTCTGGTCCTCGTTTTTGCATCGATCGGGAGTCAGAGTTTCGAGATGATGAGACGGAGGCCTTCATATCGGTCGATGGCTAAGTTGTGGCATCGAGTCGATCAGTATCGATGAGTGTCTTAAGCAGGTTGATCGATACGAAGGGGTTGTGTCTAATAGATTCAAAACCCAGGGTCTTTGATCGATTCGAATTATGCGGTCGGGACCGATACGAAGACGACTTAATCTATGGATGCGAAATGAACGCTCCGGATCGATTCAAAATCTACAGTCTTTAGACCGAGTCGAACTCGCACACGAGTGAACGAAATCTCCAGTTTCAAGACCGAGTCGAACTTGCGCATGGATGAACATGATTTATCGATGCGAACAAGGCTCTTGTGACCGATACGAATTTGAATGTTAAAGAATTTGTAATTCCTTGCACACTTGAACAAATGACTCCGACGAGCTTCAAACTTACACAAATGGACTTGACTGTTGAACTGCATAATTGACTTCCCTTCGAAGCTCGTCGATGGAACTGCAACTCTAACAAAATTTTAACAAACTTTAACTTGGACTGATTGCTAATAACTGGATGGCCCGGTTGTGTCAGCGATGACGGTCCTTCCGACCGAATTCTGAAGTTTCGTCGTTTTCTTGTTTTTCTTCAATCCTGTAGATCTTCTCAAGTGATATACAGTACTGCACATCACACTCACAGACTTTACACTGGGGGATGCACGAGTGTTATTGTCTGTTTAACACTGATTTTTCATAAGCTAGCTAGTCATGGAACCCTCAAGTTCACAGCAGCAGGAACTACCGAGTTCAATTCCTCCAACCATCGAAATACCGGTTATTGAAGCCGAAGTTATAGAGCCAGCTCCGGATGAGCGTCTAGGTGCCCGGTTCATTTGTCGTCCACAAGATTCTGTGCCATCTGGTATCTCCGAGGATATGCTAGGACGGATTTGTTTAAGGCACGGTTTGTCGCTTGACGACATGTTACTGCCTGGGCCAAATGACAGGCCACATGATCCCCTAGAGGGGTTTACTGCTTTCAACCGTCACGCTTGCATAGCGGGGACACTTCCTCCCTTCAATCAGTATATAAGGGAGATATTATCATTCCTTGGAATATCTCCATCCCAGCTGCACCCCAACGGGTATGCTTTGTTGAATAGCACCTTTATCATGTTTATGGAGATCCTCTTTCGACCACCAAAGCCGATCGAGATCAGATATTTATTTAACGTCAAGAGTCGTGGAGACAACCCTTCTTTCACCTTCTTGGAAGCGGTCAGAAACTGTCACATTGTAATGGGCTCCTGGGGAAGGCTAAGTTACTTTAAAACCGAATGGTTCTACGTTCGGTGCCCCCTTGGATTTGCTAGGCGGTGGTTGGATAGACGTAAGCATTGCCATTTTTCTCTTGAATCATCGAGATATTAGTAATTGACTTCAAAACTGACATACTTTTCCTCTTTTGTAGCTGCAATCTCTCGACCTGACGGTGCATACTCCAGAGAGCTAGTTCGGATCCTACAAGCGTTTCCGGGCGAAGAGAGGCATATCGACTTGGTTCTGACCGACATAAATTTGAGGACCGTCGGGCTGATAGAACGGAGGCAGAGCATACGGCTGGAAGGGACACTTAGAGTGGTCTCGAAGAAACGGGTGAAGCGCAAAGCGCCCGCAGTCGTGATAACCGAAGAAGTTGACCCGGAGAGAACGCCTACTGATACCGAGCTCCCAACTGGGCCTTCTTCCGATGTCCATGATACATGAGGAAAGAGAAAAAGCAAGGCTGTTGCTCACAAGCATTCTAAATCCGAGAGATTTAAATCCGTGGTTGTGTCCTTGCCCGTCCCGGCGATTAGAATTTCGGAGGCTCCTCCCCCGCAAGTAGAGAATCCTTTTGAAGGGCTTGCTGATATTCCGATTCCGGATTTTGTGTCGACTCAACACGACGCCGGGTTGGAGGAGCTTGATAATGCTTTTGAACTGAGCGGGTCGCTTGCTATGAGTGCGGCCGACATTTCCGGTTGGTCGGGGGGTTGCACATGCATACACTTCACTACACTACATGATTCACAATTGTAAATCGTCCAACTTAGGAAATCACTAACTCTTTCTTCGTTTCTCATTTTCAGGTACTATGTCTGGAAAAGGATCGATGCTCGAGAATCTTCGCTCGGCCCGAAAGGCTTCTTCCTATTATGAGTCCCGTAGGAGAGACTCGGATAGAGATCGCGATCGCGAGTACTCTAACCAAGATAGGTATGGGCGTGATAGGGACAGGGAATACAGACATCGGTCTAGATCACGCTCTCCTCCTCTTAGACTTCCATCTCCACCTCCCGTTTTTGTTCCACACCCGCCAGAGCCTCCTCGTCACAGGTCATCTTCTCATACTTCTAGATCCGAGACTCATCTTCAGAGAGTCGAGACCACGGCCTCCATAATTACAGAGCAGGACCCAGCTGAGCCCACAAGAGAAGGGGCCCTTAAACTGGCTCAGATGAGGAAGGACTTTCTGAACATTTGCTTCAATGGCTATGTCTTCCCACCACACTTAAAAAGAATTCCGTCTGGAGTAGAAAACACGATGCATGAGTACGTTCATGACATCTACACCCAGTACAGAGAGTGGGTAAAGGCTGCAGAGAAAGCTTCTAAGGTGGCCTTTGAGTGAGCCAAAGTGCTTGAGAAAATGGAGACCGAACTCGCTCAAAGGGATCAGATCATTCAAGTGCTGACTGCTGAAGCCGAGTCTTCTCAAAAATTGGAAATTGAGGCCACCAAAAAAGTTGACGAAGCAAAAGTGGCAACGGAGAGGTTGGGGCAGACACATGTTGCCTTGGTGGAGGAGATGGGCCACCGGAATACTACAGTCACCGCCGAGCGGGATGCGGTGGTCAAGGAACTCAATGAACTCAAGGCCAAATTGGCCGACATGGCCAAGGAAAAAGATGAGGCGAACAATGCAGCCCAGGAGGCGTGCGAACAAGCTGTTCTGCTCAGGGGTGAACGGGATGCGGCTATGGCTAAAGTCCACAAGGTGGAGACTGAGGTCGAGGAGAAAGTGAAGTCGGCCGAGTCCAGGCTAGAGGCTGACATCGAAGACCTTCTCGTTGTTTACAATGCTAACATGCTGAGGCACAGGGGTCTAGCCTAGCTCGATGATTTTCCGACGCATCTTTACAACGCTTGGGGCCGACTGGTTGAGGAAGATAAGGAGGCGCATCCGGGTGAGTCTGTGGATGAATTTGAACTCGAGAATTGCATTCCGAATGAAGATGAAAGGAAGATTCTTCACGAGTCAATGATTCTGCATGAGAAGGAAAGACTTGGCGCCCAACACTTTGAAGTAGGAGAGGGTTCAGGGGTTGACCACCATGAAGCAAGTCTTGAAGTTCCCACGTCAACCCAGCCCGAATCCTCGTCTGCGGTCGATCCCCAAGCGGTTCCTGCTTACAATCCAGATCAGCCGCAGATGTCTCCGGCTACAGCGCAAGTCACTGATGCCACTCTGCCGCCTACGAATCAAACTGAGGAAGGTATTCTGAACATTCCACATATCTTTCTTAAGTCGAAATCTTCGATCGAGTTAAGTTCTAACAGTTCTCTTATTCTTTGTCCAATGATCGATGCTGCACATGTCAGGCCTCCTGTTACTCAAGAATCACATCAGACACAGGAGGCGGTCATTACCGAAGCGATCACCATGACCACAACTGCCCCGCTTGACGATATGCAGGGGAGTACGATTGTGTTTGATGAGTAGCTGATGGATGAACTCTTTCGCTGTCACGGCGATCCTCTTGCCGACTTGTCATCTGTCATGAGTGGAAGTGATCCTGCTACAAGTTCTTCAATGCCGACTACTGATGCCCCCAGCGGGGCACAAGCAGTAGCTAAAGAGGAGATGTTCGCTCAAATCGACGCTGAAATGGCAGCAGCGGCTCATGGTGGCAGTTTTGGAGGTGGGATGGAAGCACCGGGACCTGCTCCGCTTAGAATGATATCTCCTGGTGGTACTATCTTCATCACCAGCGTTCCCATTCCACCTTCTGTACTTGATCCTGTTCCTCCGACTCCGCCCGCGGGGAGCATTCCTCTCCACTCGAGCTCGGAGGAGGATGTTGATATAATGCCCTCGCCTGGAGACCAACCGTCGAAAAGCAAAGGCTCGAAGAGGAAAATTAGCGGTGGCTCCAGTGGGTCTACACCGAGAAGGAAGCCAAGGAAGAAGAAAGATTAGACATGCTTCCCCAGTTTATTTTGACTTGCATTTTGTTAGCCGTGTATAGATGCGGGTTCGGCCCCTGCTAGTAGGAATTTTTGGAACAAACTTGTATACGAATTTCTCTTATGAATAGTAGAAATGAATTTTTTTTTCTTTTTGAGCTTCTTTGTGCCTTTGTTTAAGTGTTTCAATGTTTGAAATGCACTTGTAAAGTTTCAGCTTTCGAGTCAAGTTTTTCCTTTTGTACCAAGTCTGGAAACTACGGACCTGGTTCGCGATTGGGAAGCGAGTTGAATTTTGATGTCGCACCGTTTCAGTCAATGGTCGATGCTTAAGTCCTGCCCCCAGTCTCGGGGATGAGTTGTAGAACATCAGTCAGCGATTGCTTTTTATTTATAACATGTTGAGTCTAGTGCCACTGAATGGATGTTTGAGACTTGCAGAGATTGAGCGGTCTATTCACGCTTGTCCGATTGTCGATGATCATATCCGCACTCTGGGGATTCTCATTTGTTTACTGGCGGTTGGTCACGCCGGCTTAAGTTTTCATCATATGTCCGCGATCTGGGGACTTGGAATTGACATTTGTACTCCGACTCGTGCTCTGGGAGTTTGGAGTTGATTTTATACTTAGATTCATGCTTCGGGAACTTGAAGTTGGTGTTTATGCTCCGTTTCGCACTCTGGGAATCCGGAGTCGATGTTTATACTCCGACTTGCACCCTGGGAGTTCAGAGTTATCGTTTATACTCCAATTCGCGCTCTGGGAATTTGGAGTTGATGTTTATACTCCGCTTCGCGCTCTGGGAACTCGGAGTTGATGTTTGTACTCCGACTTGCACTCTGGGAGTTCGAAGTTGTTGTTTATACTCCAGTTCGCGCTCTGGAAATTTGGAGTTGATGTTTATACTCCGCTTCACACTCTGGGAACTCGGAGTTGATGTTTATACTCCGACTTACACTCTGGGAGTTTGGAGTTGTTGTTTATACTCCAATTCGTGCTCTGGGAATCCGGAGTTGATGTTTATACTCCGTTTCGCACTTTGGGAATCCGGAGTTGATGTTTATACTCCGACTCGCGCTCTGGGAGTTCGGAGTTGATGTTTATACTCCGTTTCGCACTTTGGGAATCCAGAGTTGATGTTTATACTCCGTTTCGTACTCTGGGAATCCGGAGTTGATGTTTATACTCCGACTCGCTCTCTGGGAGTTCGGAGTTGTTGTTTATACTCCGTTTCGCACTCTGGGAATCCGGAGTTGATGTTTATACTCCAACTCACACTCTGGGAGTTTGGAGTTGTATGAAGGATCGTCCTGTATCAATCCTTTTTTGATTCTAATGTGATGGCTGGTCCCCGAGCTTGGGTTTCACTTAGCGAGTGATTGGTTGCATCGCAGTCACTCCCTATTTGAATAAATTCCACCATATGGTGAAACTTAGCTCTCCATGCATAGTGATGATCGTATGAAGCATTTCAAGTAAATCACAGATCTGGCTCGAAGAGATTGCATTTTATTGCTGAAATAAGAAAATATGGAAAAGTCAGTTGCTTTATTATAGATTCTAATTTCGAAATGCAGAAACAAATTGCAAAATGGAAAGTAAACTAAATGGATAAACATAGCATGTTATGTGTAGTAGCGACGAAGACTTTCGCTGTTCCAGGCTCTTGGCAGAGTAAGACTTCGACGGTCGATAACTTGAATGTGCCGTCTCCGAGTCTTTGTTCAATAACATACGGTCCTTCCCATGTCGGCTTAATATACGAAGGAACCAGATATATTCTTTTGAGGATGAGATCGCCTAGTTTAAAGGTTCGCGGGCGGACCTTGGCTTTGTACAATCGGGCGACTCGACTTCGATGCCCAACTGCCCTCAAATCAGCTTCTTCACGCTTCTCATCTAGTAGATCAAGAGATTCATCAAGTAATATAGCATTTGTCTTTGGATCATAGTATGTCACACGATGAGAATGTACTTCTAGTTCAACTGGAATAACAGCTTCTGAACCATATGAGAGAGAAAATGGAGTGTGGCCAGTCGTGGTCTTGTGGGTTGTTCGGTAAGCCCATAAATCCATAGGAAGTTCATCGACCCACTTGCCCCCGACCTTTTCCAGTTGTTTTTTCAGAATGAATTTTATAACTTTATTAAGTGCTTCGACCTGTCCGTTTGCCTGAGGGTGTGCAACTGCAGAGAATTTCTTTTGGATGTGAAATCGTTTGTAGAAATCTTTAAATTCAGCACTGTCGAATTGGGTTCCATTGTCCGTAATAATGGTGTGTGGGATACCGAATCGACAGATGATGTTACGAACTACAAAGTTGATTACTTTCTTCGTCGTTATGGTAGCAAGAGCTTCAGCTTCAGTCCACTTTGTAAAGTAATCAACTGCGACGATGGCGTATTTCGCACCACCTTTTGCCAGAGGTAGAGCACCAATGATGTCGATGCCCTACATTGCGAACGGCCATGGGCTGACCATTTGTGTTATATCGGTGGGAGGAGCTCTAGGAATTCGGCTATATTTCTGGCACCTGTCACATTTCTTTGCATAATCTAACGCGTCGCGATTCACGGTGGGCTAGTAATATTCATATCGAAGTATTTTCTTGGCAAGTGCTTGCCCCCCCTGTGTGATCGCCACATTCTCCCTCGTGCACATCATGCAATACTCATTTAATTTCATCGTGAGTGATACACCGGAGTAGAGGGACTGAGTACTCACTTCTGTACATGATTCCATTCTGGATTGTAAATCATGAGGCCTTCCGAAGGACTTGTCTCTTTTCACTCCTGCGCTCTGGCAGGGTTCCGTGCTCAATGTAATTTCTGAGTGGAGTCATCCATGAATCCTTTTCGAGGATGGTTTCGCATACCCGGTCTATTTCTGCCCGGTCAATGCTTGGGGAGGATAGCGCTTCTACGGGAACGAGTCCCATTTGCTGAGCTTCACCTGTGCTAGCCAGCTTCGCCAATGAATTGGCTTTTTGGTTGCGTTCTCGAGGTATACAATAAAGGGCATAATAATCAAACTGATTTAGTACTTCCTGAACTCGAGCTAAGTAAGCAGCCAACCTTCGATCTCTTGCTTGATACTCTCCCCGTACTTGACACACAACTAATTGTGAATCACAATAAACTTCCACTGCGATAATTCTCAAATCTCTACCAATTTCAAGCCAGCTAAGAGGGCTTCATATTCAGCTTTATTACTAGTCGCACGAAAATCGAACTTCAAAGCATAGCATATGGATCGGCCTTCGGGAGTTTCAAGTACAACACCAGTGCCCGAACACCGATCGTTAGATGCACCGTCGGCATAAAGCTTCCAGACGTATTCGGGGGATTTACTGGTTTCGGGCAAGTCCTCTGGAATGGTAAATTTAGCTATGAAATCGGCTAGGACTTGTCCTTGTATGGCCCATCTTGGAGTGTAAGTAATGTCAAACTGGCTCAGTTCGATGTTCCACTTGAGTAACCTACCAGACATCTCAGGCCGCGAAAGGACCTGTCGTAACGGCTGGTCGGTGTAAACAATAATGGGATGTGCTTGGAAATACGGTCGGAGTTTTCTTGATGCAATAACAAGGCAATAAGCCAACTTCTCTAATTTCGGATAATTCCTTTCGGCCCCAGTCAATCGCTTGCTGACGTAGTATACTGGCTTCCGTATCTTGTCTTCTTCTCGAATTAATGCAGCGCTGATAGCGTTTTCTGATATTGCCAAATATACGAACAACTTCTCATGATCAATAGGTTTTGACAGGATAGGTGGTGCAGATAGATGTTGGACTACCGCTTGGAAAGCGCCCTCACACTCCATGGTCCATTCAAAGTTTCGTTTCCCTTTTCGGATCAGTTCGAAGAAGGGGATGCATTTGTCAGTGGACTTTGAAATGAACCTGCACAATGCTGCTACTTTGCCATTGAGACTCTGGACTTGTTTTATGGTTTTCGGATTTTCAAGATTTTTGGTAGCCCAGATCTTTTCAGGATTAGCCTCGATCCCTCGAGCATTGACGATGAATCCAAGGAATTTTCCGGATGCAACTCCAAAATGACATTTCAGTGGATTTAGCTTCATTTTGTATTCCCGAAGTATGTTGAACATAGTTTCCAGATCTTTAACATGGTCAGTGGAGAGTCGTGACTTCACAAGCATGTCGTTTACATATACTTCCATTGTTTTCCCGATTTGATTGGCAAACATCCGATTGACCAATCATTGATAAGTAGCCCCGGGATTCTTGAGTCCGAATGGCATAACTGTGTAACAGTAAAGTCCCAGATTGGTTACGAAGCTGGTATGTTCTTGATCGGGTAAATGCATCGGTATCTGATTGTAGCCAGAATACGCGTCCATGAAGGATAAGAGTTCATGCCCAGCTGTCTAATCTACTAGCTGATCAATTCTGGGAAGCGAGAAACTGTCTTTGGGACATGCTTTATTCAGTTCGGAATAATCGACACATGTTCTCCACTTTCCGTTTGGCTTTCAGATGAGCATGGGATTTGACAGCCATTCAGGATATAGAGCATCCCGAATGAACCCGTTCGCTTTAAGCTTTTCTACTTTTTCTTTAAGGGCGGCATATCTCTCTAGATCCATACCACGTCTTTTATGTTTGACCGGTACATGCCGCGGGTCAATGTTCAGGGTGTGGCTCCCGATGTCCGACGAGAGCCCACACATGTCAGAATGCGTCTAGGCGAATACGTCAAGATTCGCCCGTGGAAATTCAACCAATTCCTCTTGAGTTTGCTGGCTTAGCTGAGACCCAATCTTTATCATTTTTGAGTCATCGTCATTGTCAATTGGGACATCAATCGTCAGTTCGGCCAGGGATGCTTGACTTTCTTTAGATTCTCCTTCGTCTTTGGTTTCTCTTGGGTCAAGATCCTTGAGGAATTGGTTGGGGTGCCTGGGCCTAAGCCCGGGCGTTAATTGTCAATTATCAGCAAAACGGACGTAGAGAGATTCCTCTACGCCCTTTCCTTTCTCCTTTCACTGTGCCTCCCGTAGCTCAGCAACATAACAGGCTCTGGCAGCAGCCTGATCTCCTTGAATGATTCCCACTCCACAATCAGTGGGAAATTTTAGGGTCAAACACCATGGGGCGATGGCTGCCCTAAATTCGGTGAGGGCCGGTCGGCCCAAGAAAGCATTGTAAGGGGAGTCTATGTCCAAAACAATGAACTGTAACATCCGTACTCTCCGACGTTCTCCAACTCCCAACTCTACTGGTAGTTCCACCATTCCAGTGGGTATAGTAGCACTTCCGTTGAAACCATGGATTCAGGATTGACAAGGTTTTAAGTCTGTGGCTTCCATTCTCATTTGATCATAGGCTCGCTTAAACAAAATATTCACAGAGCTTCCACTATCAACTAAGATCCTCTTTATCAAAGCGGGACCTACTTGAGCTGAGATGACCAGTGGATCGATAGTGGGGGCTTCGACTTTATCAGCGTCCCTGTTTCTGAACACGATGTCATCTGTCATCGTCTTTTGTTGCTTGGCCGGAGCCCCTTCATCAAAACTACTACAACACTCGAGGTCCGCATGCCTGATAGAATTAGCATACGACTCCATTTCCTTCCAACTTCGATCTGCTGGATGAGGACCACCACTTATTGTATTGATAACCAACCTCCCGCCGGTACGAGCGGGTTCCTCCTGTCTTTCCTGATTCGGCGCACGATTCTGATTTGATGGGCCCGCACCACCAGACTGCAGCGCCCGCACATACTGATCCAACTTCCGTTCACGTATCATTTTTTCAATGAGGTCTTGTAAGTGACGACACTCATTGGTGTTGTGGCCATAACTCTCATGGAATCTACAGAATTTTCCTGTTTGGATTTGTCTTTCAGTTGGTGGTTTCGGGGCAGATTTCTTGTATTGCATGGTATTGCAGGTTTGCAAATACACATTTTCCAACGACGTGTTCAATGGAGTGTAATTATCGTACATGGAAGCTCTACGCCGTGGACCACGATTCTGATCGCGTTTTTTGTTTTGATTTCCATTGTCCCTCTGCAGATTCTGTTTATTTTGTACGTTCAACTGAACTTTTCCAGAACTCTCTTCGGACTGTTTAACAGCGATGTTACTCTGGATTTCCTCGATGTTGGGCCCTGCATCATCCTGCTTCCTAGACTGTTTCGCATCCTCCATTCTTAAAAATTGGGCTGCATTGGAATAGAAACGGTCCAATGACGCAGGTGGTTTTCCAGCTAACCAATTTCCGAACTCGGAATCAGCATCAATCCCCTTAGTCAATGCCAACAGGATAGAGTTATCATTGGGATTTCTTATTTCTGCACACGCAGCATGGAATCGCTCCAAGTAACGTCTAAGTGTTTCTCCGGGAGTTTGTGTAACACTAGACAGAGTGTTAACATCTTTAGGCCTCGCCACATGCATATGGAATTGTTCAACAAACTTGGTGGCCATCTGATCAAAACTAGAAATGGATCGTGGTGGCAAATGAGTGATCCACATGGTTGCAATGCCTCCCAAGGAAATGGGGAAACTACGGCATTTTACTGCATCATCAGCTCTTGCAGCATTCATCATCCATTCGTACTTCAGGATGTGTTGATTGGGATCAGAACTCCCTTCGTAAACTGGCAAAGTTGGCATCCTGAAGCGCCAAGGTGGTTCAGCATACAATATGTCATTGGTGAAAGGGGTATGACTCCGGGAGATTCCCCAGTCGTCATTAGAGAGACCCTGACTTTCATGGATCATTTGGTGGATCATCGTTGGTATATCCGGTACTCGGATACTTGGAGCATGTTGTACCAAGGTGTGGTCGGGTTCCACAATGCGAGTCTGGACTGGACGCGGTCGACGGTCCATGCCTCGCCTCCTTGGTTCAACTTTTTCTGGGACATAAGGCTCTGGAGTCTGCTCTTGTTGGTTACGTTGAGGATCAGCTTGGTTTCTAGCATCAGCCCCTTGTTCGGTAGTAGCGGTAGTAGCAATGTTGCCTGTGACATGATAAGGAGCAGCACCTCCTCGGGATGAAGGCCCTGTTTGATGGCTAGTGGATGGTCCAGTTTTGGGTTGTCCAAGATTCGAAGCAGGTTGGTGCCCTATGGCCTGGGTGTAGCTTACATCCAACCGTAGGCGCGTGGATCGGTGATGACCATCAGATGAGGCTGAGCTCTCTGTGGAAGAATAAGAACCATGGTCTCTTCTGGATCTTCTGCGCCTTTGGCGATTTAATTGGTTGGTCAACTCTGCGTTGGCGCGCAGTTGTTTAGTTAGCTGTTGTCGACTCTAGGTCAATTCTTAGAACAGCATCTGAAACTCTTGTCTGGTAACCGGGCCTGTTGGATCTGAAGGTCCGGCGGCATCTTGGTTTGAGGGAGGAAGTTGCACGGGATTCTTCATATCCCGTCTTCCCTGATCAGCAGCTGTAGAGGTAGTCCGTGTACTTACCATGGTGAATTGATGAAAATCCTTTCCTAGATCTGATGCAGATCCGAATAGAATGGAAGGGCTTCAAAGTTCTAGATCTGGATCTTCTTCTTGGATTTCTGCAATCCGATATAGATAGGAGATCCAAAGAGCGGGAGAAAAATTGGGTGTCCTTCTCAGTGAAAGCACCAAAGTGTTTGTACCAAAATTGGGCACAACACTCTTCGGAAGTTTTTGAAGAGATAAAGTGAAGAAATTAAATGGAAAAAGAGGAATTATCTAACAAAAACTCCAAATCTCAGATATGAAAATAATTAACATGCAAGGAGACACAAGAATTTAGAGTAGTTCGGCGTATTGCCTACGTCCACTATGAAGTAGTTTGCTTTATTGATCTATCTTTGACGATTACAAGGGAATTTAATGAATTATAGAAGGTAATTATGATTTGCAGCAGTGAAATTCGTTGGTAGCAGCAGCAATGGAGTTCAGATCTGGATCCGGCAGAGTCTGGGCGTTGGAGATCTCCAAAAAAGAAGAAGAACCCCTTTTCTGTTGGCTTTGGGGTCTATTTATAGGTGTAGGAGGCTGATATTTCACTCAGATCTCGGGACACCCTCTCTGGCACGTGACCAGGCTCGCGCGCCCAAGCCCGTGAAGTTTCGGTCCGATCCGTGATCGATACGAATGGATTTCGTATCGATCAAGATTTCGTCCAATGGAGTCGAAATTTGGCATGGGCATTTTTTAGCATGCATGTAGGCTTCTGTGAAACTTTCATAGCATTTGGACTTGTAGATTAGGAGATATGATCGATACGAAATGGGATTCTCGGTTGGCTGTTTCGTTCGATTCCCTTATTTCGACTCGCTCTTGTTCGACTCGCTTTCGTTCATGTCGCTGTTCGACTCGGTCTTGTTCGAGTTGCTGCTCGACTCGATGATGTGGCATTTGAACCATTGGATCACTCCACCTTTGATGCCGCTTTGATCGAGTCGTTCTTGGACCTTGCCTTGTTCGTATCGATAGAAACTCAACTCCGGTCGATTGATTCAAATATGGCAACACGATGGATTCGATCAGAAGGTCCACGATGGATACGAACTGCATAGGAGACGGAGTCGAAGGTGATCGATACGAACTGTGGTTTCGTATCGACGGAGTCGAACTGATGTTTTCTGAAGGATGCAGAGTGAGTAGAACATTGGCTCTGAGATGGACGTGAAGTGGAGCGAGTCGAACAGTGGCTCTGAGATGGACGCGAAGTGGAGCGAGTTGAACAGTGGCTCTGAGATGGACGCGAAGTGGAGCGAGTCGAACAGTGGCTCTGATATGGACGCGAAGTGGAGCGAGTCGAACAGTGGTTCTCTGATGGATGCGAAGTGGAGCGAGTCGAAGTGGAGCGAGTGAAACAGTGGCTCTGAGATGGACGCGAAGTGGAGCGAGTCGAAGTGGAGCGAGTCGAACAGTGGTTCTCTGATGGATGCGAACTGGAGCGAGTCGAAGTAGGCACTCCTGATGGATTCGAACTGAGCGATTCGAACAGTGGTTGGTTTTCATCCAATTTTGTATCATTCGTAACTTGAGCATACGAACTCGGATTGACTTAAGATTTTGAACGTTGGCTCTCACAGCTTCGCTTGTCGTGTCAAACCAGTTTTAGCACGATCCGGACTCGGACAAAATTCGTCGATTTCCATAGTGAGCATTTGTATAACCGATCTCTAGGATGGATTGTCATTAGTTACTAGTTAGTTCCTTGGTGCTACGGCCTTGCCAAAAAGCGCGATAACAAATGTATACACCCTTGCCTTCCCTGAACCTTGAATGCCTAAAATTGATACTTGAATAACCTGAACCTTTAATGATCTGAAACCTTGAATGGTTGTTACTACTATATGCAGTCTTCTTGCTTATTACTTCCATGTATATACACATACATATGTATTATATATGTGTGAAATATTGCCATGTTTTTCCTTGTTTTTGTCTGGTTTATACAATTGCACTTCAGCTTTGTTCATGCTGCTCCTATGTGCACTATGTATAAACTGTTTTGAGATTTCTTGCCTTGTATTCACTATGTACTCTTGTGTTTGTTGAATTGATGAAACTTGTATTCACTATGGTTTGTATATTTCTGGTTTGAGTTGCATTTCCTTGTGCACCTGATTAAGCCTGATGAGGCTTGGGCTTGACCTTGTGGACAATTACACTATGTTGAGCCTTTGGCTTGACCTTTGCAATATTCCGTGAGATTTAATTGATGTTCGGCCTTGTGATATTCATAGTGATACATTGTGCATATCATAAGTTGCCGTGCACATATATATTTGTCTGGCCATGTCTAAAACATGAAGAGAAAACAAACCCATAAACTGAGGCAATATTAATAATAAAATTTTATTTTATTTTTGCAATTTAGGTTTGTTTCCTTTTCCATTTTACTGCGTTGTTTATTTGATAGGTATAAGAGATGACTGGACACAAGCTAGAGCAAGCAAATGAAGATCAATATCAGAAATAAACTCGAGTGAGTGTAAGTGAGTGCTAGCAAAAAAAAAGTTATATATGAGAGTGTAAAGAAAAGTTGTGTAGATGAGAGTGATAGTAAAAGTTGTATTGTATTTCAAAATGTAAGAATAGTGAAAGTTGTATTGTATTTGAAAATGCAAGTATAGTGAAAGTTGTTTTGTATGTGAATTTGATTTGAAATAAAATATTTGTTTAAATAAAATTGCGATTCATTTATTTCATTCTTCAAATATATAATATAATTGTAATTGGTATGCATATATAGAAAATATGGAAATGATACTATAACATCAAACAACGTAAAACTATTATTCTATTAACTTTCAAACAACATATATTATTCATCTCTACAATTTGTAAAACAAAAACAACACATCAGACAACGGAACATATCTGTGGTCTGATATGTAATGAGATGGCACATAAATAGATGACAGATAGGAATTCATTCAGACAACGGAGCATATCTGTCGTCTAATTCATTTTTTCTCATAGTGAAATGTCATTTAAAATCTTAGAGCATAAGTGTGACAAGTACTAAACATAAATGTGGTAGCCTTCTAGAATATTCCAGTTCACTATATACTCAGTTGATAAATGATCCAAGCAATGAAGAAATTACATAAGAATATAGGAGTATCATCCAATAATTACATAACTTAATACAAGCTGAAGTAGCATAGAATTATCAGAAATCAAAAGTAATTTGGCTTACCCAAGGTGATTAACCTACCAATTTTTTTCAGGCCATGATGACTGCAAGGAAAAATAGGCTACACATCCATTACCTAATTGATAAGAATGGTGCACTAGTGACAGACCCCACCAAATTAAAGGAGGAGGCAATCCACTATTTCACAAACATTTATAACGGTGATTTCCATCCCCCTGATTTTAATAACTAGATTTGCAAAGTAGTATTAACTGAAAATGCAAAAGTTAAGCTTGTCAAACCAGTCAATATGAAAGAACCGAGGAGCTCTACGTTTCAGATTAAAGATACTAGTAGCCTAGGGCCTGATGGATTTAACCCTAAATTCTATAAACATCATTGGGACTAAATGAAGGAGGAATTACTGAAGATGATGAACTGCATCTTTTATAAAGGAAAGTTTATAAAGAAATTAATCACACTTCCATTACACTAATTCCAAAATGCAAAGAGAATTGAAGACTTTACGCCTATATCCTATTGTAACATACTATATAAAATTTTATCAAATATCATTTGCAATAGAATGAAAGGCCTTATGGATGACCTAATATCCTACAATCAAAATGCTTTATAGTATGAATCATGTCTAAGATGGGTTTTCCTCCTCAATTTGTCTCCCTATTTCAGTGGTGCATCTCAACACCGAGTTTTCAATCATCATTAATGGCACTCCTCAAGGGTTTATATACAACAATAGAGGCATATGACATGGAGGTCCTTTATCCCCTACTTATTTTCTATTTCCATGAAATTCATATCGATTAGGATGGAAAGAAAACATCTGCTTGGAAATATCAGCCCAATTTACAATAGAGATCTAGTGATAAACCACTTGATCTATGCTGATGATCTGCTGATAGTTCTAATTCCATTAAGTCTATTTTAATGATTTGGATAGGTTTGCCGGTTTGACTGTCAACAATACTAAATCCAAGTCTTTCTTTGGGAAACACATCACAAACAAAATGCAACTTACTCAAATTTTAAAAGTACAAAGCACGAGTTTGCACATTAAATATTTAGGGGGTCCCTTTATCGACAAATAAACTCAAAAGTACCAACTTTGGAGACTTAATAGATACAATAAATAATAGATTTGACTCGTGAAGCAGCAAGTTTCTTAATACAAGTGTGAGATTGGAGGTTACCAAGACAGTGATTTATCCAACCATTCAATTTGGGTGCAAATTTGTCAAGTTCCCAAGGCAATCATGCAAAAAAATTGAACAATTGTGTGCTAATTTTCTATGGCAAGGCAAACATCAAAAAATTAACTAGAAAACGGTATGAAAGCCTAAAGCTAAAGGAGGCCATGGTTTGAGGAAGTAAGACGAGCTGGTGAAGGCATATGCCATTAAACTAAGCTAGATGTACTTAAAACAAACTCTTTATAGCCAAATTGGAAGGAAAGAATACAATCATGGGAAAAACTTTTGGGCTATTTACTACGATAATAACGCCTCCTTTACATGGAAGTTATTGCTCAAAATAAGAGAGCATAGTAAGCTACTGTTTCAAAGACAATCGTGAACTACAAAAATACAAGTTTGTGGTTTGATCCATGGATCAATGGCAAATCCCTTTCTAATACATAGGGATAGTCATATATGGCCTTATTTAGATCACATAATCACACAGTGAGCTCCATTATCAGTAATAACGATTAGGATTTTAATATTTTAGAACTGCCTAGGAGCATATGCAACTTACTCAAATAGACTAAACTACATACTGACATAGATAATGATTACTGCGAATGGATATCCAACAAAAGAAATTTTACTCTCAAATCGGCTTGGGCTGTCACTGGGATCGAAGGGGACTATCTAACATGGTTTAATAAAGTGTGGAAAAAGTGTTGTATTTCTAGGATGTCGCAAACAACTTATTTTTCAAAATTAAATAGATTACCCACTAATGATCGAGTTAATCTGTGGACCAATGTTAGTAATTCACTATGTATTCTATGCAATTCGAAAGGAGAAATAAGCAGTCACATGTTCTTTCTATGCAACTATTTAGCCAATATACAGAATGCAATCACAACAAAATTTAATGTGTAGTTTAATGATGGAAATAATCAAAGCGTGCATGACATTATAGAGACGAACTCTACTTCGCTTACTCAAAGAAACATCACTGATGATCTAATAGAAATTTTCCTGACTACTACAGTTTGGAATCTAGGGCAAGAACGCAATCGAAGAAATTTTCAAGTTAATTATTTACCAGAGTCAGCGGGATTTAAGCTTATATTAGTGGATGCTTTGAATTTTCTTTTAAAATTGAAGTTTGTGAAGGAAGACGGCAGTTTGAAGGAGACAATCTCAGTAATTTTTGAGAGGGAGTGTTGGACTGGACCACTTTTGTACGAGGCGGATCCTTGTTGATTAAAAGAAGCTTTACTTATCTTTGCTTGGATGAGTCTTCTTTCTATCTATTTGGGAATAAGTGACGAGTAGTTTTTATTTTTGTACTTTTATTATTGTGAGATGACATGATTACATAGATGCATCCGGTGGAGCGATTGTTTTGTTTATATAGTAAGTTAATTTTTCGGTTTGCTCTTTGGTGGCATCAACATTTTGTAATCCTATTACCCTTTGTTGTTAATAAAAGTACCCATTTCTTAAAAAAATGAAAAATTATGATTAATACCCTTTTTATTACTAAATTCATTAAAATGATCGTTTTCAAGTTCACCACCATGATCACTTCTAATATTTTTAGTTTTCAAAAATTTCAAAGTTTGAATATTTTTGCAGAAATTTCAAAAGTATCACTTTTTACATTTAGTGTATTTAGAAAAATCATCCACTATAACAAAAAAAATTGTTATGATGTAGTGGCCTTACTTGGGTTGCTCCAAATAGGTCTAAGTGAAGCAATTCTGGTAGTTGTAGAGTAGAAATCAACTTTTTAGATTTAAATGAGGATTTAGAGAGTTTTTCTATTTGGCATGCATCACATAAATTATTAACTTTAAAACTCATTTTTGGTAAATATTTACTAAATCTTGTTTAGAAAGTTTATTTATATACATAAAATTATTGTGACCAAATTGTTTGTGCCAAAGCTATGGATCGTTATCATTTAGTAATAAACACATATCGCTATTATAGTTAATTTTCATATGTAAAACATAAATATTTCTTTTTCTAACACCTTCAAAAATTAATTCTTTATTTTGATCGAAATGTTGGATTTATCCTTTTCAAAGGAAATTGTAAAATCTTTATCACAAATTCGGCTTATACTTAGTAAATCGAGTCTTAAATTTTTAATAAGTAGGACATATATAATGAGAGGAGAGTTAGATATACCATCATTGCAAACATCGCCTTTGCCAATCACATATCATTTGGAGTTGGCTCCAATGGTGATGGTGCCTCCACTTCGTGTAGGTTATATTTGTAGGCATTGCTTGGTTTCACATCATGTGCTTTGAGCAACCACTATCAAGTATCCATCTATCTTTTTTAATGTCGGGTAACTACTCAAATTAAAATTTTCAATTAGTACCCAGTTCCTATGTTAGAGTCATAAGAGTTATGTATTAGGAAACCATACCAAAGAGGGTTTGCTGTTCCATTTAAAAATAAAATCATCGTTATTATGAACATTGATCATAAATGTTTTATATACTTATCTATAATAAAGTGGTTGTTAGTTATTGGAACCAATATTTACATAGTTTTATTATATTTTTTTTATGGGTTTTGCTTTAATAAAAATCTTGCACATTCTGAAATTAGTATACAAGAACAATAGTGCTTAGCACTAGATTTATTTTTAGTAGAATTACTAAATCCTATATAATCATTTTCTATTAGATGAGGATTTTGAGATTTCAATAATTCTCGATAAATTTTCTCTACTTTTATTAAAGTTTGAAACATTAATAGAGAGATTTTCAAAATTAGTTCTAACTCTTTTATTTCTTTACTAAGAGTGCTAATGGTAGAACACAAATCACAATTTTTTTTTTGCTAATTTGACATCCTTATTTTTTTAGATTTTAATTTCACTACCTTAAGTAGTGATTTGAGAAGTCAAATTATCACAAGAATTTTATGATTTTTTGATAGCAATAGGGGTATGTCCTAGGGGCAATTATGTAATGGTTACATATATCTAACTCGATAACCAATCTTATTTGGAATAATAGGTTTTATCTTTCTATTTAATACTTATTATCTTATGATATACATAATTAAGTAATTAAAATACATTTAATAGGAAATCTATAAATGGTATGTTTTGTGATAGTAGTTATAATGCATTGTAACCATGAGTGATTTATTACAATAAAATAAATATACTGTTTTAAATATTCCTAGTTAATATGTATCGAGATTGGATATTGATACATCTATTAAGACTAAAATACATAACGCTCTCTAAAAGTTGGGCAATGTACTACTCATGGATGTTGAGGGCACCAAGAGGTTATGTACTGATAGTTATTGGATATTTATGGAATGAATCGCTCGATAGTTTTCCGTTGGTTAATATAACTAAGGTCAAAATGAAAATATCGATGTGACAATATTACACAATTCCCTCGACTTGATGTGGAAACTTCGCTTTGATTATAGTTAAATCATGGCATATCGTCCATCGAACAACTGTAGTTGGGTCGAGTGGAAGCAGTGAAAGTGAGACACTATTCAAGAGAGAATTCATCTCTTTAGTTATATGAGGTTAGTATCATGGTCAACTAAAGTTAATTCGAAGTCAAAGCCTCTGACCAGAGTAGTTCAATTAATAATAATTGTTATTATTGAACTAAGGACTTTGTGCTCAGAATATAAAGTTAAATATGGATGATAGTGGAATTTTGACCTGTTTATACCAGGATATGACACAAACACCCAAGAGATTAAAGTAGATGATTAAATGAAGAAGAATAACGAAAAATGTGGAAAAGCAGTATACAAAGTTTATAGTGGTTCGACTAACTAATGCCTGCGTCCACTTAGCTTTTGTATTGGCAATATTGCTGTCTACAACTTCTATTCTTATGGACTGATATGGATTCCTTGGGATTACGAGGAAATTACAAGAAATCAGTAAACAACTCAAAAGGATCCCTTTAAATGACTCTTTGTGCCCCTATTTATTGCCATAGTTCACCGAAAATTGCTCCATCATGATTACAGTCACGTTCCTCACATCCATCAGTAGTTGAGCATGAAAAATCATGGCCATATCATCATATGGATTGGTACTGATCTATAGGCATTGATAGGTACCGATCCATAAGATTGACAAATGGTTCTCTTCCATTGCCTTGTGTAGATGCGACTTATTATTAGCTTCATGTTTTTATCTTAGTTTCCCTGTTAGAAGCTTGTTTTTAGATCAGTTACTTGGATGGGTGGTAGGATGAAGTTCCTAACCTTTATTGCTCGAGACACTCGATTGAAAATGCATGTGATCGATCGTATGAAGCTTGGAATAGGTTGCCATCAACAATACTCGGAAGTAGAGGGGATTTGAGGTATTTTGGTTGAGGTTTTATGGATTGTTATCGGTCCATAGGAATGGATCGGTACTGATCCATCACTTAGATGGATGGTAGTGGTTGAAGTTTAGATTGACTTTGCATTTGTCTTGTAGTCCTGATTGAGCTTAGCTTCTGGGCTTGTTAGCTATTTCTTTGGGCATCCTGCCTCGATAACTTTCAAGTCCAACTCATCAGGTTTGTCCGAATTTGCCCTGGCCAAAAGGACGGATGACACTTACCCTCTAAAGTACACCTTGTTTCCAACATGATGTGCTTTGAATCGAGATAAGTTGGGATTGCTGTATTAGATTCCAATCCATGCTTCGAAGGGTTGTTATTCCTTCTTCGGACTATTTCGATGAAGTGTAGTGTCTTTGGATATTCGTCGCGAACGCTTGGCTAAGATTTTGCATTATAAAATTGGAGCATGCTCTTATAATTCATCATTCCAAATTAGATAGTTCTAGGAAAGTTCCTATTTGGATCCTACAGGTTTGAATTTGCTACTTTGCGGTTCTGGTTGTTTGGAGTTGAGTATGCATGTGCACATGCACTTAGATTGTCTGTCATATTCCAATTCCATGTACATACACACACTTGTGAAGTCATATGCGCACATGCATATACGTATGTCCATGGCCATGGATCGTTATCGATCGAACACTTAAAAAGAAGCGAGTTAATAACCTATTTTGTTGGGCTCAGGGGTATATAACCTGATGCATCCCATAATCATTTTCACCTTTTCTACCATTGAGATATCGAGCTCCTTTCCGCTATTAACATTCTCTTTCCCTCTAATTACTCTAACCACCAGTGCCTGCCATTAGCCGCCGCTGCCGACCACCTAGGTCAACATCTGCCCTCGATTCATATCTTCACACCTTTGATTTCTTACACGTATCTTTGCTTAAAACTCGATTTTGACCTTCAATAGGTAGGTGGCTGTGCTGGCGATCGACATGGACTAACTTCATGATGTTTGGCTGCGATTAGGATCGGGAATAAAGTGACAAATGCGAAAACTCACACCAAGGATATGGATCGGTGCCGATCCAACCCTTAATGAATTTCTTCTTGGAAAACGCTTACATGATTTTGCAAGAACAACTAAAGCCAAAGTTTTCTGAAGCGTAATCTCTCGAGTTTAACAGTGTTCCTAATGCATGATTAATGACGTGGAGTCTGTTGGGACGGTCAGCGATGACGTACACTTCAGATAATGTCCTGGCTTTCAAATGAACTATTGCACAAAATCAAACATCGACACTACACAAAACTGTATTTTGTATCACATCACACTGGGATTTCACTTTAGCATAAGGGCACAACTTTTATTTTTTATGATATTACTCGTATGTTAAGCTTTGATAACTATGGGTCATTGATATTTCGAGCGTCTCTCCGCTCTGGCTACATGCCCATCATCTCTTAAATATGCTAAATCAGACACTGAGTCAAGCTCAACCATAGGTCCTTCTGCACGACATACTTCAGTTCCATCTGTACCCTACCTACAAAACAACAAGCTGAACAACCTCTCCCAGAGGTTCCTTTTGAGCCTGTAAAAGGTCCTGAAGATGAGGTTGCTCCAGATACCCTTGATGATTTCAGAATATTAGATGATCGCTCAGACTCGGTTGCTTCAAAAATCAAAGAGGGATCACCTAGAAGGATTTGTGAACAACATGACATCCCATATGAAGACATGTTGGTTCCTATATGCCACAAACCGGCACATCACCCTCTAGTTGGGTATATTGCATGCAACCGATATATGTGTTTGGCAGGGTGCGTCCCACCATTCAATCAATTCATCGATGGATTCTACATTTCATGAGGCAGGCCCCAGCTCCGCTACACCCCAACAGCTATTCCTTTCCAAACAATGTGTTCATTATCTTTACACGTTATTTAAATCATGTTACAAGTAACAAAGAGATCCAATACCTGTATAGCTTCAAACACTGTAAGTGAAATCCTTCCCTCACTTTTTGGAATAGTCCAAGGGGTGTATATTAGTGACTGGTACCTAGAATAAGCTAAGTTACTTCAAAGACGAGTTTTTCTTTGTACGTTGTCCGCTCAGGTTTGTACATCGGTGGCTATCCAGGTGTAAGTTTTGCTCTTGTTCTTTTCATTTGAGATCACTATATAGTTTTGTTTACTCAAATCGTCATCCTTATTTTTTCAAATGTGTTGAATACGATGAGCTGCCCGGCCCTAGCAGAGACTCTTAGGCTACTTCATGAAATCCCAGATGCAAACAGGGAGGCGAGGACATTGCTCATTGATGAGATCCTCTAGGATTATAACTTATAAGAAGCGGGCCGTAGCGTTGTTCAAATCCTGGCAGCCTTAGATAGGGATGAGGATGACTCCATGTTCGAGAATAATGGTAAGGACCCAGTGGTGTCTCATGTCCTGCAGCTGGAGCTGAAGATGTGTCGGAGCACGTTGAAGAAGGCAAGGGTAGTGAAGCAGGCCACAATGATGTTGACATGGCTCATGAGTCTCATAATAATAACATTGGTGATGACCAAGGTTTTATTTTAAAGCAGCGCCCTAAGATAAGGATCCTTACCATGCGGTATATGACGCAACTTCCACTAGCCACGGTGGCAAAAGAGACACTTCTCCAGCCTTCTATGGAACCTTATGCAAATTTCGAGCCGATTTCGAATGATATTGGTTCTTTCAGCCTAGATGACATGAGCCTCGACGGTCTTGAATCCCCTACTCATCTATAGAGTGACTTGCAACCACTCGCATAGGGAGATCACTCTTGTCAGCAAAGTTCAAGCCCATGGTCCATCGACGGAGGGGGGAATAGGACATATCCATGCATGCATAGCACCTTTCTCATTTAACGTCGTGCTTTATCCTGTTAAAATCGACTCGTCTTGGTTTCACTTGCAAGTTCGATGGAAACCGCATTATGTTTGAACCCCTTGAAGACTAGATGTTCATAGTAAGAGACGCGATTCACGAACATGCTCACATGACACTGGCCATGATTAGGATACCAACTGGCATTTAAGCCAGGATCGAGGGGGCCGAGACAGAGGCTATCATTCTCACGATTCATCTTCAAGGTGTATATAGAGGTCGATTTCACCTAGAAGCATGGACAAGTACTCTGAACGACCTGATGACATTCCGCCTGAGGATGTTTCTTGTACCCCCACTTCAGCTTCCCACTCCATAAAGTAAACGATGCCATTTCATGCTCACCGATAATCTGAACAATCATCAAAAATCATTACCCCTAACTCCTCTCGTCGTCATAAGGTTGACAAGAAAGCTATTGAGCCTCTAATCATTACAATGGAGCAACATGTCGCATCCAACCCCTAAATGGCTGAACTAAACACCATTTTCCCAAGATTTGTTTTGACAACACTAAGTTCATTCCTAATCTGAAGGAGTTCCCACCATAGATCAAAGGCCAGAGTCTGGCTTATGTTGGCGATATTTACAATCAGTATTTCATATAGAAGAGATTAGCTAAGAAGATTTTTGAATACGCCAAAAGCATGAAGATTAAGGCTCATGGATTGCAACTTGCTGCTAATCAAGACAAAGAGACAATTTCTCATCTCAATGAAGAAGTTGCCGAGTGAAGGAATGCACAGATAGAGGTTGAGCAGAAAGTTACGGACTTGACTGAAATGGTCGAACGGGAGAGGAAAGACCATTTAAGCTAGATCGAATCCGCTCACCATAGAAATCATTTTCTACCAGAAGAGAAAAAGCACCTAGCAAAGGAAGTAGCAGAGTTGAACGTTCAATCTGAGAGCTTGAAAGAGCAACTTGAGAAAGGGAAGAAGGAGAAAGATAGTGCTTTCATGCATGCTCATAACTATTGTCTGGAGTTGTTGGACGCTCGTAAATAGAGGGATGATGCGTTGGCTCATGCTCGAAATATGGATGAATTGGTCGCAGCCGTAGATAAGCGAATCAAGGGTAGATTTGAGCCACTCATCATCAATTGTAATGCCAATGTAATCAAGTTCAGAGACTTGGCATGGCTCGGAAAGGATTATCCCAGAGGTCTAGCCTTAACGTGGGAGTAAGTCGTGCGAGAAGAACAATCGGCTTTGGTAGGAGGTGGGGTGAACTTGGCGGAGCTGGAGCGTGAGATTCTGAGTCCAGGTGAGATCAAAATGCTCAGAGCTGGTGAGCTTATTTTGCATCCAGAGCTGGCTACCATAGCAAAAAAAGACCATCACAAAGGCTCCGGGACTACACCTTAAGATTCTATTACGGGTTTCACTTTCGAACTTCCAGCTGTCTCTATCTATCCGTCAAATCCCCTGTACAATTTAGATGTTCCTGGAATGCCAAATACAACTATTCTCTCTCTTATTCTGAAGGGGAATTCTGATGGCACCCTTGCTCACATCGAATCTCAGCCTGGTAGAGGTATCTTACTAACCTCACCCCTATTTGAGAAGGCTCACATGATACCGACCTATGTCGCTAATCGCTCCTTTTATGTTTCTCAAATTTTAGGTAAGCCTCATGCCGCTTCACTCCTTGATGGGGTCCCCAATTGGGATAACGAGCATTCAAAATGGAATCACCGGTCATGATTACTTCTAAAATGATTCTGAATGCTCCAACTGGCGAGGCTCCTAGTCCCGACGCATAAATAATTAATGCTTTGCAAGAGGAGAGAATCGATAAATTCCAAGGAGCCCAGATTGATGAGGATGTCCTTATGATGGGACATTCAGGGCCACTTGCAGGGCCTACAATGTAAGATATGTTAGAAAAACATGTTTATTGGCCAGGGAGATCAAGTAGGAGAAACTTGACTACATTCCCCCTACTCCGTCGATAGCTTTACCCGGCGAGACTATCTTTGCTTAGCCACTCTTTCTCCCCCTATGAGCACTTAAAGTATACCCTTAGATCATCACAAGGCAACCCGTCTAAGAGCCGAGGAAGCGGGGGTATGAGCAGAAAAAAACCATAGGAGCCTGGCGCACACTCTTCCAAGGAAGAGAAAAAGAAGAGACAGAAGCATCATAAGTGATTGTTTGTTTGCTTTCTTCTTTTCTGTTGTATAGCCGTAGGATTTATTTTATTTTAGGCCGGCTTTTTGTGGGTTCGGCGTCTTCTTTTTTGTTTTCTAGTTCAGTGTTAATTAAACTTGTATCTTTCTTCAAGCTTTATTTTGATGTGAATAATAAAGGCTTTTTGTTCTGTTCAAGTCGTGTGTGAATTTGCTTAAGTTATAAGAAATGCACTTGTCATCACGTTCATGCGTTTGCAAACCATTTCTCATCATTATTATTAGACTAAGTTATTAATCCATCTTATTGTTTACTGGCCTAGTCCTGCGTGATTAGAGATGAGAATCGACGCTATCATCGTTTCGATGAGTGAAGAGAGATCATTAAGGCGTCTATCTTTGGGTGTCGGTACATGACCATACCCGATTCCGAAACTCGATCTAATTCTGATCACCTGGAAAGGTAGGTTGAACACCCGTTTGAACGATGTTTGAGTGCAATCACGCCTAACTTTGGGCATCGATCGAAGGATTCATCTTAGATGGAAATTTAGACATCCTTCCTCAAGATTCATTTTCTAACCACGTCGAACTCTAGGCATTAGTTGAAGTTAACCATTTACGATAGTGGTTTAGACATCTCTATCTAGGATGATCACTCTCGATCATGCCTATCTCCGGGCATTAATCGAAGTTCGTTCAAGATCCCGCCTACCTATGGGTGCTGATCTTTCATCTTGCCTTTCTCTAGGCAAGGTATGGATGCTCTACCAAACTCCGGGCATGAGCTGTTGGGGCAAACTATCTCGTTCTACCCTTGAATGTTTATACTCTTACCTCAAAGTCAAGGGCTGTGTAACAACCCATATTTTTAGGTTGCACTGAATATTTAAATTTTGGATATTTAAGTATTTAATTGATTTATTTTATCGATGAGCTGGAAAACTTTATTTTTGCAGACAAACTTTTTAGGACTCGGGAATATTTCCAATGGGTCCGGATGGTCCGAGCGAGCTAGAATGAGTACAAGCACCGATAAATTTCGACTAAATGATTGGTAGTTAGAAGGTCAAGCTTTATTAGTAATATCTTGCGACAAAAAAGTTAACTTCTGCATACAATGGAGTTTGGTCCCGAAACTAGTTCCATTGAGTTCAAAATAAGGGAATTTGGCTAGGAATGCCAACGAGCAAGCCTCGTTTATAGTTTGTGAGTTTTCGAGCATGAATTGTATCGGTTGGTTACCTATATAAGGACCCTAAAACCATTCATCTACCCAAACCCTAAGTTGTAAACCCTAGCCATCATTTATTTAACTCCTTCATCCAATTGCCCATATCAACAATGGCGATCGGGGCAAAATTCAAAAGTGGGTGTTAACATGAAAGTGGAGCGGCGTAGCCTTGTGTGCTCATCGGCGGTGGTGGATTAACGGTTGGTAGAGCATGGAGATCACGATCTGGACTTGATTGGCAGTGCATTTTTTAGCTCGTTATCGATGGTCAGGCGATGAACGGCGCGCGAGGCTTGTGTCATTGGGTTAGTCTTGGAAGGGGTTTCCATCTGCGGTGGTGCGATGGCGGTTGGAGAGGCGTGGTAGCGGTGAGGTGTAGAAATTAGGGTTCATAAATAGGTGGACAGGGTTAGGAACGAAGTGGGCTAGGGATAAACATGATTAAGGTTAACTAATGATGTAACTAAGAAATTAATTATATTATTAAATTCTAAAATCTTATTAATCACATACCTTGATCATACGAGGTCGGATTCGGACGCGGTCCGTCGTGTTGGACTTGTATCGTTGATAGCTACATTTTGGAATTGGATTGGTTGAGATATGAGCTTGTAGTATTTTAAGCTAAAATCGAATTCTTCAGCAATAACTGAAATTTCGGTGAGTTAAGATCGCCTCTTTGGATAAATCAGTATATTATATAATAGATAGAATTTTACTATTTGTGTTTGGCTGATTGGTTAAAATATCCACTTTGGAAAGTAATTAGTATTTAAAATTGAAATACATGAAAATTTGTGGAGAAATCCGTATTTTTCGAAATTGTGATTATTAATTTCCAATTATATTCCTGTTGTTTTATTTTTGTTAAATTTCTGTTAAATATACCGTTAAATGCTAAAATTTGACTGTGTGGCCATATTGGATGTGACACTAATACTTGTGAAAAGTTAAACCTTTTTAGTGAAAAAGGAAGTAATAGCATTTATTAACTGCTATAGTAACTATTGGCCTCGATATGGCATTTTGGAAATACTGTTAAGTGATGCTTGATTTGTAAATGGTTTCCGATTTGAAAAATGATTTAAAATTGATATTGGGGTTTGTTGTGATATTTTATTTGAAATGGATTTTTGACTCCTCTATTTTACTCCAACCTTTTGTTAGTCTTTCATTATTATTTAATAATGTTTAAAGTTGTTTAAATATTGTTTAAAATGTTTTAGAAGTTGTTTGTTTATATTTATTATTATTTAAAGGTTATTTATTTATATTTAATATTATGAAAAGTTATTTATTAGAATAATTAATATTGTTTGAAGAGAATTAATAATTATTATTTATTAATAATGTTTTGGAATAAATAATAATTATTTATTAATAATGTTTTAGAAGTAAATTATTATTTATTATAATAATGTTTAAAGACTTATTATTATTGTTTTATTAGTAATGTTTGAAATTATTAAGTATTATATTTATAATGTTTTGAAGTTATTAATTATTATATTAATAAAGTGTTTTGGAGTAAAATATTTATTTTATTAATCACTCTAAAGGAAAATTGATTATGTAACTAGAGTTGTTGAAAAACTAATTTATTATTTATTTATAATGTTTAAAGTTAATCAATTTATCTGATTGATTGTATTTATAAATACTGAATTGATTTATAAAAGGAATATCATTTAGTAAAAGAGTTTACAAATGAAAATAGAGTTTTGGATTACAAAGGATTTTAAAAGGCTTTATAAAGGATTTTTATAAAGGATTTTTAAATTGGAGTTCTATAAAGGAAAAGAGTTTTATAAATTGTTTTTGGGATTTATAAAGGAATATTATAATTGATTTTGGATATTTAAAAAAGAAGTATTATAAATGATTTTTTGATATTTATAAATAAGTTTTATAAATAAACTTGGAGATTTATTAAGAGTTTTATAAATGAATTTTGGAATTTTAGTAAAGGAAATGTTCACGAATGAAAGAGATTTATTAAAAAAGAATTTATTGAAGAAATTTATAAAAGGAATTGATATTGGCTTTTCCCAAATTGACCCTCTTATTTTGATGGTGTGGACTTTCGTTCCACGCTTAACATCGAAGGAACAATGTTTGGGTTTATCCTTATCTCTGTTTCGTTTTTAAACAATATTTATTTTAATCCTTTTGATATGATTTTGAAATAAGAAATCTTTCATAATGTTTCGTGAATATACTTACACCATTGAGATATGTACATGAATACATTTTCCAACTAGTGAAAGCGTAGTGTTTTGTGAAATACTTATACCGTTGAGATAAGTGTATGGATATTTTTCCAAGTATTGAAAGGAGTATAAAGGGTTTGTGAACATATCTTTGTAAAAGTAACTTGATACAAGTATTTTTAAAGTGATTTTAATTAAAGAGGTAAGTAATTACTTATGTGCTTAACCAATGTTGGTTTCCCTATGGAAATAAACCCTTGATTTGTTGTTTTTATTTAATAGTTAAATAATCAACTCTCACACTTAGCCACTTTTAAACTATAATTTTCGGTTTGGGGAGACCAGGATCAGATATGTTATCCGAAAACCACTTACCGACATAAGCATTTGAATGGATGACATCTTGAAAATGATGTTTTTAAATACAGAGTTCTTTGAAGTGCAAGGGCTACTTACTACTAATCCTAAGGGTGAATCCAAAATGGATGTAGTAGAAGTAGTTCCTTCGAATTCGTTCAGACCCAGAACGAACTTGTATGGATGAATGCTGGCATTGCATTTCTGCTTGGAGGGCAGTGTTAGTATCCCAAGTGGGAATTGCTAGGAGGAATAAGGTTGTTGACCCAAAAAATGGACCAACACCCTGGTTTGGTCTTGAAAGCACCATCCCTATCTTTATAGAGCAATATCACAAATCACAGATATAGAAGAGAAGTAGTAAAAGAAAATAGACAGAGGATTTTTATAGTGGTTTGGTTGTTAACAAAACCTACTTCCACTTTATAATTTTATTATAGACTGATTGCTATTACAAAAGTTGTTTGATTACAAGGTTTTGGCTATTTCCTAGCTGGATTAAATCTATAGAGTTAGAATCCACCGGAGAATCATGGTGTATTCCTTCTGAGATCGTTGTGAGGGAGGTAGGAATTGAAGAATAATCCCTGCAGAACTTGAGCCATCAGTCTGGAGAAGAAGATCCCCTTTGTGTTGCAGGTGGCACGATATTTATAGAGGTTGGAGGGCTTTTGGGCCAGGCCCATCAATATCAGCTCTCGGATTGACTGCAGGCGACTTAGGAGACTCTGGTTGGCGAAATAAACCAAAACCATGGGTCGTTAGCGACCCATAGACATAGTTTATTTCGCCGACCGAATTCCACCTCCTTTCTTCGTATTCCTTAACTTGCTTGTTCGAGGTTTTGGAGAAGTGCACAAGTCATTGATGATCCGATCACATTGAATAGTCCTGGATTCCAGAATTGGAGGTTTTTTCATATGCATTCTCTATCGTTATTAGGCGTTGATTGCTAGTCACTAGCTGTTTATGTTCAACTACGTGTTGAGCTATAGGAATACCGGTCCCTTGGCATCGTTGATCCCCATCATCGCCTAACCGTATAGCTTGGCCTTTGTAGGTCTATAATCTTGGCTTCTTTGGTTAAGTCTCGAACCATCCTACTTGCTTAAGGTTGTCATGTTTCTCGTATGTATCTGCTGGGTTAATAACCCGGATAATAAAGGTAATCGTTACCTCACGAGCCTTACTCTCGGTAAATGACTAAAGTAGGGGCATGCAACAGTGCAACGTGGCTCGCTTCTATTAGGGTATGATCATCGCCTAATGTAGAGCGATATCTATGATTTTATGTATGATTCGGGCCCTGTATTGTTTTTTGGTTGCAACTTAATGGTGATCGTATTCAGCACTATCCATTAAGGGGTAAGGCTGGTCCTGAGTAGCTAAGGTGCAACATGTTGTAGCCTCCAGCACATTTTATCTAGAGGTGTACTAATTCATTGGGTAGATCCTTACCCTTTTATAGTTGGAATCCATTTTCCAATACAAGCCTTCGGACTTGATTGTATACTTATTATGCTAGAATTTAATTAATATAATGATTTCAGCTATGATTCGATATTTATTTTAACCCTAGACATTATCATAATATCATAGGATTTCCTATAGAAATATTTTGGTTATCGTAAGGTAAAAACCTGTCCATGTTTATGTGCGGTGTGGTCTTACGATATACCTTTATGTTTCATAGGGTTTTATAAATATGGAAATCAATATGATTTGGTAGAGTTTTCTCACGCTGGTTTACCAAACTAATCCAGGCGTTATTTTCTTATAATGCTTGGGTCAACCCGAGTATGTTTCAGATTTAGTTCTGGATGTTTTGGAGCTTTAAGAGACGGGCTAGATGCCTTGAGATGTATTCGCGTATCTTTTTATTTCTGTCGCATTATCTGGTTTTGTATTTATCAGCAACTGTTAGGACAAGCTGTTATAACTGTCCAAGCTGATGATTGATTAGTACTTTGGTTGATGTATACATATACATTACAGTTTCTTTTATTAAAGATCATTGTGTATATTATAGTTTACTTATTAAGATGTGAGATTCTATTCTGTCTTTTATTTTCTTTTACCCAACAATTTGTCTTTCTGGCACTTGGATGCTCAGTATGTGAATACCATGGATGTACCGGTGTCGACTTTTGAGGGTCAAAAAGGTGGGTCGTTACAGTTGGTATCAGAGCTTAGGTTGAGCGAACACCTAACCTTTGGTGGGGTAAAACTCTTTATAATAACGGTTAGTAATACACTAGAATGGGTAACTCATTAGAAATATGGTTAGTAACAACCTAGAATGATTGAGTGTATTATAAACATGAGCGCTTATTTGTTAGTGCTATAAAAATGTTTTATATTATGTTGACTTATCTATTGAGTGGTTTATAAATTCTGGTCGAGACGTGGGACGCCACGGTATTGATAGGGGTTTCTAAACACTTGAATAAGGTGTTATCCCGCCTTCTGGGAAGGCCGTAACACCGAGGAATTGACTAGTAACCAGTGACGGCCCGTCCCAGAGATCGGTTATATACGGGCTCACTATGGATATCGATGAATTTTGTCCAAGTCCGGATCGAGCCAAAATTGGTAGGACATGACAAGCTAAGCCATGGGAGACAACGTTTAAAATCTCAAGTCAATCCGAGTTTGTATGCTCGAGTTATGAGCGATACAAGATTGGACGAAAATCAATTGCCGATCGACTCGCTCCTTCGACTCGCTTCGCAGCACTCAAGAGAGGCCAACTTCGACTCGCTCCACGTCCCTCAAAGCTGCTCCCTTCTACTCGCTCCAGTTTGAAACCATCGAAGGCGCATACTTCGACTCGCTCCGCTCAAACAACTGTTCGACTCCATCAACTTCGACTCCACGGCTCAGGCCTCCCATAACGCCCCACTTCGACTCGCTCTCCCAGTGCTAGCTTCAACTTGCTCTCCCAATGCTAGCTTCGACTCGCTCTCCCAGTGCTAGCTTTGACTCGCTCTCCCCGTGCTAGCTTCGACTTGCTCTCCCAGTGCTTACTTCGACTCGCTCGAAATGACATCCAGGACAAAGTAAGAATCAAGTGCCACGTCATCGAGTCGAACGGAAGAGAGTCGAAACGGAAGCGAGTCGAAGGAAACAGCCTACCGAAAACTCCATTTCGTATCGATCATATCTCCCAATCTACAAGTCCAAATGTTATTAAATTTTCACAGAAGACTACGTGCATGCTAAAGAATGTCCACGCCAAATTTCGACTCCATTTGATGAAATCTCGAGCGAGTCGAAATCTGCTCGTGTCGATCACGGATCGAACCAAAACTTCACGGGCTTGGGTGTGCGGGCCTGTTCACGTACCAGAGAGGGTCTCCCGAGATCTGGGCGAAATACCAGCCTCCTACACCTATAAGTAGACCCCCAAAGCCAACAAAAAAGAGGTTCTTCTTCCTCTTTGAGATCTCCAATGCCCGGACTCTGCCAGATCCAGATCTGAACTCAATTGCTGCTTCCATAAACGAGATTCACTGTTGTAAATCACAATTGACTGTTGTAAAACATTGAATTCACTTGTAAACACAAAAGAAAGATCAATAAAGCAAACTACTTTATAGTGGACGTAGGCTATACGCCGAACCACTCTAAATACTTGTGTCTCCTTGCACTTTAATTATTCTCATTTCTGAAATTTGGAGTCTTTGTTAGATAATTCCTCTTTTTTTTCCATTTAATTTCTTCACTTTATCTCTTCAAAGACTTCCGAAGAGTGTTGTGCCCAATTTTGGTACAAACACTTTGATGCTTTCACTGAGAAAAACCCAATTTTTCTCCCACTCTTTGGATCTCCTATCTATATTGGATTGCATAAATCTAAGAAGAAGATCTAGATCTAGAACTTCGAAGCCCTTCCATTCTACTCAGATTTGCTATCAGATCTAGGAAAGGACTTCATCAATTCATTATGGTTAGCACACGTACCACCTCTACAGCTGCTGATCAGGGAGCGCGAGACCGACAAAATCCCGCGCAATCACCTCCCTCCAACCAAAATGCTGCAGGACCTTCAGATCCATCAGGTCCAATCACTAGACAAGAATTCCACATTGCTTCGAGAGTTGACCCAAAGTCGACAGCAGCTAGCGGAACAACTACGCGCCAACACGGAGTTGACTAACCAGCTAAATCACCAAAGGCGAAGAAGATCTAGAAGAGACCAAGGTTCTCACTCCTCCACAGAGAGCTCAGCCTCCTCCGATGGCCAAACTAGATCCACACGCCCACTGTTGGGTGGAAGCTACACCCAGGCCATGGGACACCAACCTGCTTCGAATCTTGGGCAACCTAGAGCTGGACCATCTGTTAGCCTCCGCACAGAACCTTCAACTCGGGGAGGAGCTGCTCCTTATCATGTTACCGGCAACATTGCTACTACCACCACTGCCGGACGAGGAGGTGATGCTAGGAACCAAGCTGATCCTCAACATAGCCGACGAGAGCAGACTCCTGAACCTTATATCCCTGAGGATGTTGAACAAAGGAGGCGAGGCACGGACCGTCGACCGCGTCTGGTCCAGACTCGCGCTGTGGAACCCGACCACACCTTGGCACAACATGCTCCAAGTGTCCAAACGACAGATATACCAGCGATGATCCGCCAAATGATCCATGAAAGTCAGGGTCTATCTAATGATGACTGGGGAATCTCCCGAAGTCATACCCCTTTCACCGATGATGTTTTATATGCTGAACCACCTCGGCACTTCAGGATGCCAGCTTTGCCAGTTAATGAAGGGAGTTCTGACCCCAATCAACACGTCCTGAAATACGAATGGCTGATGAATGCTGCTAGAGCTGATGACGCAGTAAAGTGTCGTAGTTTTCCCATTTCCCTAGGGGCATCGCTACCATGTGGTTCACTCGTTGGCCACCGCGATCCATCTCTAACTTTGACCAGATGGCCACCAAGTTTGTCGAACAATTCTGTATGCATGTGGCAAGGCCGAAGGACGTTAACACTCTGTCTAGTGTTACGCAAGCTCCCGGAGAAACGCTTAGACGTTACTTGGAGCGATTCCATGCCGCGTGTGTGGAAATAAGCAATCCCAACAATAACTCTATCCTGATGGCTCTGACTAAGGGGATTGATGCTGATTCCGAGTTCGGAAGTTGGTTAGCTGGGAAACCACCTGCGTCATTGGACCATTTCTATTCCAAGGCATCCCAATTCCTGAGAAGGGAGGATGCGAACAGTCTAGGAAGCAAGATGACGCAGGACCCAACATCGAAGGTATCCAGAGTAACGTCGCTGCTAAACAGTCCGGGGATAGTTCTGGAAAAGTTCAGTTGAGCGTCCAAAATAAACAGAATCAGCACAGAGACAATAGAAATAAAAAAACACGATCAGGATCGTGGACCACGGCGTAGAGCTTCTATGTACGAAAACTACACTCCATTGAACACGTCATTGGAAAATGTGTACTTGCAGACCTGCAATACCATGCAGTATAAGAAACCTACCCCGAAACCACCAATTGAAAGACAAATCCAAACAGGAAAGTTCTGTAGATTCCATGAGAGTTATGGCCACAACACCAATGAGTGTCGTCACCTACAAGACCTCATTGAAAAACTGATACGTGAGCGGAAGCTGGATCAGTATGTACGGGCGCCGCAATCTGGTGGTGCGTGCCCATCAAATCAGAACCGTGCGCCGAATCAGGAAAGACAGGAAGAACCCGCTTGTGCGGACGGGAGGTTGGTCATCAATACAATAAGTGGTGGTCCTCACCCAGCAGATCGAAGCTGGAAGGAAATGGAGTCGTATGCCAGTTCTATCAGGCATGCAGACTTCGAGTGTTGCAGTAGTTTTGACGAGGGGGATCCGGCCAAGCAACAGAAAACAATGACGGATGACATCGTGTTTAGAAGCAGAGACGCAGATAAAATCGAAGCTCCCACTATCGACCCACTGGTCATCTTTGCAGAAGTAGGTCTCGCTTGGATAAAAAGGATCTTAGTTGACAGTGGAAGCTCTGTGAATATTTTGTTCAAGCGAGCTTATGATCAAATGAAGATGGAAGCCACAGACTTGAAGCCTTGTCAATCTCGAGTCCATGGTTTCAACGGAAGTGCCACAATTCCCACTGGGATGGTGGAACTACCAGTGGAGTTGGGAGTAGAAGAACGTCGGAGAGTACGGATGTTGCAATTCATTGTTCTGGACATAGACTCCCCTTACAATGCTTTCTTGGGGTCGACCGGCCCTTGCCGAATTCATGATAGCCATTGCCCCATGGTGTTTAACCTTAAAATTTCCCACTGATCATGGAATAGGAATCGTTCATGGAGATCAGGCCACTGCTAGAGCATGTTATGTTGCTGAGCTACGGGAGGTGCAGCGGAAGGAGAAGGGAAAGGGCGTAGAGGAATCTCTCTGCGTCCGTTTTGCCGATAATTGACAATTAACGCCCGGGCCCAGGCCTGGGCACCCCAGCCAATTCCTCAAAGACCTTGACCCGAGAGAAACTGAAGACGAAGGAGAATCTAAAGAAAGTCAAGCATCCCCAGCCGAACTGACGATTGATGTTCCAATTGACAATAACGATGATTCAAAAATAATAAAGATTGGATCTCAGCTAAGCCAGCAAACTCAAGAGGAATTGGTTGAATTTCTGTGGGAAAATCTTGACGTATTTGCTTGGACACATTCTGATATGGTGGGATCTCGCCGGACATCGCGAGCCACACTCTGAACATTGACTCGCGACATGTCCCAGTCAAACAAAAAAGGCACGGTATGGATCCAGAGAGATCTGCCGCCCTTAAAGAGGAAGTAGAAAAGCTTGAAGCGAACGGATTCATTCGAGATGTGCTATATCCTGAATGGGTGTCAAATCCCATGATCGTCCGAAAGCCAAACGGGAAGTGGAGAACATGTGTCGACTATTCCGATCTGAATAAAGCGTTCCCCAAAGACAGTTTCCCTCTTCCTAGAATTGATCAGCTAGTGGATTCGATGGCTGGACATGAACTCTTATCCTTCATGGACGCGTATTCAGGCTACAATCAAATACCGATGCATTTACCTGATCAAGAACACACCAGCTTCGTAACCAATATGGGACTTTACTGTTACAAGGTTATGCCGTTCGGACTCAAGAACGCCGGAGCTACTTACCAACGGTTGGTCAATCGGATGTTCGCCAATCAAATCGGGAAGACAATGGAGGTATATGTAGACGACATGCTTGTGAAGTCGCGACTCTCCACTGACCATGTAAAAGACCTGGAAACTATGTTCAACATACTTCGGGAGTACAAGATGAAGCTCAACCCACTGAAATGTCACTTTGGAGTTGCGTCCGGAAAGTTCCTTGGGTTCATCGTTAACGCCCGGGGAATCGAAGCAAATCCTGAAAAGATTTGGGCAATCAGAAATATTGAAACTCCCAAAACTATAAAGCAAGTCCAGAGTCTCAATGGAAAGGTAGCAGCATTGAGCAGGTTCATTTCAAAGTGCACTGACAAATGCATTCCCTTCTTCGATCTGATTCGAAAAGGGAAACGAAACTTTGAATGGACCACGGAATGCGAGGGTGCTTTCCAAGCACTAGTTCAACATCTATCCACACCACCAATACTGTCAAAGCCTATCGATCATGAAAAGCTGTTCGTATATTTGGCGATATCAGAAAACGCTACCAGCGCTGCATTAATCCGAGAAAAGACAAGATACAGAGGCCAGTATACTATGTTAGCAAACGATTGACTGGGGCTGAAAGAAATTATCCGAAGCTGGAAAAGTTGGCTTACTGCCTTGTCATTGCATCAAGAAAACTCCGACCATACTTCCAGGAACATTCCATTATTGTTTACACCGACCAGCCGTTACGACAGGTCCTTTCGCGGCCTGAGACGTCTGGTAGGTTACTCAAGTGGAACATCGAACTGAGCCAGTTTGACCTTACTTACGCTCCGAGACGGGCCATACAAGGACAAGTCCTAGTCGATTTCATAGCTGAATTTACCGTCCCAGAGGACTTGCCCGAAGCCAGTGAATCCCCTGAATACGTCTGGAAACTTTATACCGATGGAGCATCAAACGACCGGTGTTCAGGCGCTGGTATTGTGCTTGAAACTCCCGAGGGTCGGTCCATATGTTATGCCTTAAAGTTCGATTTCCATGCGACTAATATTGAAGCTGAATATGAAGCCCTCCTAGCTGGCTTGAAACTTGCTAGAGATTTGAGAATTATCGCAGTGGAAGTTTATTGTGATTCACAGTTAGATGTGTGTCAGGTACGAGGAGAGTATCAAGCAAGAGATCGAAGGTTGGCTGCCTACTTAGCTCGAGTTAAGGAAGTACTAGACCATTTCGATTACTATGCCATCTACAGTATACCTCGAGAACGCAACCAAAAGGCCGATTCGTTGGCGAAGCTAGCCAGCACAGGCGAAGCTCAACAAATGGGACTCGTTCCCGTAGAAACACTATCTTCCCCAAGTATCGACCGGGCGGAAATAAACCGGGTATGCGAAATCATCCCCGAAAAAGATTCATGGATGACTCCACTTAAAAATTACATTGAGTACGGGACCATGCCGGAGCGCAGGAGTGAAAAAAGACTGGTCCTTCGAAAGGCCTCAAGATTTACCATCCAGAATGGACTCATGTACAGAAGGGGGTACTCGGTTCCCCTACTCTGATGTATCGCTCAGGATGAAATTAAACAAGTGTTACGCGATGTGCATGAAGGAGAATGTGGCGATCACACCGGGGGGCAAGCACTTGCCAAGAAAATACTTCGCTACGGATATTAGTGGCCCACCGTGAATCGCGATGCATTAGACTATGCAAAGAACTGTGATAGGTGCCAGAAATACGCCCGAATCCTTAGGGCTCCTCCTACTGAGATAACGCAAATGGTCAGCCCATGGCCGTTCGCAATGTGGGGCATCGACATCATCAGTGCTCTACCTCTGGCAAAAGGTGGTGCGAAGTACGCCATCGTCGTTGTTGATTACTTTACGAAGTGGGCTGAAGCTGAAGCTCTCGCTACCATTACAGCGAAGAAAGTAATCAACTTTGTGGTTCGTAACATCATCTGTCGATTCGGTCTCCCACGCACCATAATCACGGACAACGGAACCCAATTCGACAGTGCTGAATTCAAAGATTTCTGCAAATGATTTCACATCCAAAAGAAATTCTCCGCAGTTGCACACCCTCAAGCGAACGGACAGGTCGAAGCAGTTAATAAAGTCATAAAGTCCATCTTGAAGAAACGACTAAAAAAGGTCGGGGGCAAGTGGGTCGATGAACTTCCTATGGCTCTATGGGCTTACCGAACAACCCACAAGACCGCGACCGGCCACACTCCGTTCTCTCTTTCTTACAGTTCTGAGGCCATTATTCCAGTCGAGCTAGAAGTACCTTCTCATCGTGTGACATACTATGATCCAAAGACAAATGCTATTTTACTTGCTGAATCTCTTGATCTACTGGATGAGAAGCGTGAAGAGGCTGATTTGAGGGCAGCTACGCATCGAAGTCGAGTCGCCCGATTGTACAACGCCAAGGTCCTTTCGCGAACCTTCGAACTAGGCGATCTCGTCTTAAAAAGAATCTATCTGGTTCCTTCACACATGAAGCCGACATGGGAAGGACCGTATGTTATTAAACGAAGGCTCGGAGATGGCACATTCAAGTTATCTACCGTCGAAGGTCTTACCCTGCCAAGAGCTTGGAATAGCGAGAGCCTTCGCCGCTATTACACCTGACAGGCTATCTTTATCCACTTAGTTTACGTTCCTTTTCTGCAATTTGTTTATGCATTTTGAAATTAGAACTTGTAATAAGGCAACTGACTTTTCCATACTTTCTTATTTCAGCAATAAAATGCAACCTCTTCGAGCCAGAGCTGTGATTTACTTGAAATACTTCATATGACCATCACTATGCACGGAGAGCTAAGTCTCATCATACGGTGGGATGTATTCAAATAGAGAGTGGCTGTGGTGCAACCAATCACTCCCTAAGTGAAACCCGAGCTCGGGGGCAAGCTATCACATCAAAGTCAAAAAAGGGATTGGTACACGACAATCCTTCATCAACTCCGAACTCCCAGAGCGCGAGTCGGAGTATAAACATCCAACTCCGAATTCCCAAAGCGCGAACCGGAGTATAAACATTCAACTCCGTACTCCTAAAGCGCGAGTCGGAGCATAAACATCCAACTCCGAATTCCCAAAGCACGAACCGGAGTATAAACATCAACTCCATATTCCCGGAGTGCGAAGTGGAGTATAAATATCCAACTCCGTACTCCTAGAGCGCGAGTCGGAGTATAAATATTCAACTCCGTATTCCCAGAGTGCGAAGCACAGTATAAAGATTCAACTCCATATTCCCGGAGTGCGAAGTGGAGTATAAACATCCAACTCCAAATTCCCAAAGCGCGAGCGGAGTATAAACATCGGTTCTGAATTTCCAGAGTATAAGTCGGAGCATAGACGTCGACTCCGGATTCCCAGAATGCAGAACGAAACCTAAACACCAACTTCAAGTTCCCGAAGCATGGATCGAAATATAATTATCGACTCCAAACTCCCGGAGCGCGAGTCGGAGTACAAAAACCAATTCCAAGTCCCCAGACAGCGGGCATATGATTGAAACTCAAGCCAGCGTGACCAATAGCCAGTAAACAAATGAGGACCCCCGGAGTGAGGATATGATCATCAACAATCGGACAAGCGTGGGTAAACCGCTCAACCCCCGTTTGCCTTAAACGCCCGTCCAACGGCACTAGACTCGGCGTACTAGGAGAAAAGGGTAATCGTTGACTGATGTTTTACAACATGCCACCAAGACTGGGGGGCAAGACTTAAGCATCAACCATTGACTGAAGCAACAGGACGTCAAAATTCGACTCGTTTCCCGGTCAAACCATGTCCACAATACCCGAACTTGGCAAACAGGAACAAACTTCAGTCAGAAATTGAAACTTCACAAGTGCAGTACAGACACTGAAACACTTAGACAAATACACAATGACAAAAAAGAAGACAAAAAAGAAAAGTTTCATTTCTATCGATTATGGAAGAAGTTCGTATACAAGTCTCGAAAAAATTCCTACTAGCAGGGGCCGAACCCGCATCTTTACACGGCTAACAAAATGCAAATCAAAATACACCGGGGGAGCATGCCTAATCTTTCTTTTTCCTTAGCTTCCTCCTCGATGTGGACCCGCTGGAGCCATCGCCAGTCTTCCTTTTCGAGCCTTTGCTTCTGGCGGTTGGTCTTCAGGCGAGGGCATTATGTTGACGTCCTCCTCCGAACTCGTGTGAATAAGAATGCTCCTAACGGGCGGAGTCGGAGGAACGGGATCAATTACAGAAGGTGGAATGGGCAGGCTGGTGAGAAAGACAGAACCACCAGGAGACATCATTCCGAGCGGGGCAGGTCCCGATGCTGCCATCCCACCTACAAGGTTGCCGCCATAACCCGCTGCTGCCAGTTCAGCGTCGACTGAGCAAACATCTCCTCTTCGGTTACTACTTGAGCCCCGCTAGGGGCATCAGCAGTCGGCATTAAAGAGCTTGCAGCAGGATCAGTTCCGCTCATAACAGGTGGCAAGTCAGCAGGGGGATCGCCATGACAGCGAAAGAGTTCATCCATCAGTTGCTCATCAAACGCCATTGTATTCCCATGCATATCATCAATCAGGGCAGCTGTGCTCACATTGGTTGCTTCGGTCATGATAGCCTCCTGCGTATGATATGATTCTTGAGTAGCAGGAGGCACCTGCGGTGCAACGTCATTCACTGGACAAAGAATAAAAGAATTGTTAGAACCTAAACTCGATCGAAGACTTCGACTCGTGAAAGACATGTGGAATGTTTGGAGTACCTTCCTCAGTTTGGCTTATAAGCGACGGGGCGGCTTCAGTCGTTTGCGCTGTAATCGGAGACATCTACGGCTGATCCGGATTATAGGCAGGAACAGCTTGAGGATCAACCGCAGACAAAAATTCGGGCTGGGTTGACACCAGAAGATCAAGACTTGCATCATGATGTCCAACCCCGGAGTGTTCTCCTACTTCCAAGTGCTGGGTGTCGAGCCTCTCCTTCTCATAAGAGATCATTGAATCGTGGAGAATCTTCTTTTCGTCACCAGTTAACAGATGATTCCCGAGCTCGAATTCATCCACAGACTCAACCGGGTGCGCCTCTTTCTCTTCCTCAACCAGTCAGCCCCAAGCACTATGGAGATGCGTCGAATAATCATCGAGCCATGACAGACCCCTGTGCCTCAGCACGTTAGTGTTATAGACAACGAGGAGGTCTTCAATGTCGGCCTCTAGCCTGGACTCGGCCAGCTTCACCTTTTCCTCGACCTCAGTCTCCACCTTTTGGACTTTAGCTACCGTCGCATCCCGTTCACCCCTAAGTAGAACAGCCTATTCGCACGCCTCCTGGGATGCGTTGTTCGCGTCGTCTTTTTCCTTGGCCATATCGGCGAATTTGGCCTTAAGCTCGTTTAGTTCCTTGATTTCCGCATCCCGCTCGGCGGTAACCGTAGTATTCTGGTGGCCCATCTCCTCCACCAAGGCGACATGCATCTGCCTCAACCTCTCCTTGGCCACCTTTGCTTCGTCAGCTTTCTTAATGGCCTCAATCTCGGATTTTCGAGAAGACTCGGACTCGGCAGAGAGTACCTGAATAATCCAATCACTTTTTGCAAGCTCGGTCTCCGTCTTCTCGATCTCTTTGGCCCGCTCAAAGGCCACTTTGGAAGCTTTTTCAACAGATTTTGCCCACTCTCGTTATTGGGTGTAGATATCGTGAACATAATCATGCATCGTGCCTTCTACCCCTGATGGAACTCTCTTCAAGTGGGGAGGGAAGACATAACCGTCGAAGAAAATATTTGGAAAATCGTTCTTCATTTGAGCCAACTTAAGGGCCCCTTCTCCAGTGGGGTCAGCGGGGACCTGCTCTGTAACCATAGAAGATGTAGTCTCGACTCTCTGAAGATGAGTCTCAGATCTGGAAGTGTGAGAAGAAGGCCTGGGATAAGGAGGCTCTGACGGCTGTGGAACATGAGCAGGAGGTGGATATGGAAGCCTAGGAGGAGGAGAGCGTGATCTAGACCGGTGCCTGTATTCTCTATCCCTATCACACCCATACCTATCCTGACTAGAGTAATCGCGATCGCGATCTCTATCAGAATCCCTCCTGCGGGAATCATAGTAACCAGAAGCCTTTCGGGCTGAACGAAGACTCCCTAGCATTGATCCTCTTCCAGACATAATACCTGAAAATGAGAGGCGAAGAAAGAGTTAGCAACTTCCTAAGTCGGACGAAGTACGGTTGTGAATCATGTAGTGTAGTGAAGTGTATGCATGTATAGTCCCTCGACCAAACGGAAATGTCGGTCGCACTCATAGCAAGTGACCCGCTCGGTTCAAAAGCACTATCAAGCCCCTCCGTCCCGGCATCGTATGGAGACGACACAAAATCCGGGATCGGAATATCAGCAAGCCCTGCAAAAGGACTCTCCACTTGTGGAGGAGGAGCCTCCAAAATTCAGATCCCCTGGAAAGGTAAAGACACGACCATAGATTTAAATCTCTTAGATTTAGGGCGTTTGTGAGCAGCGGCCTTGCCTTTTCTTCTTCCACCCGAGTCTAGGACATCGGTAGAAGGCCCAGCTGGGAGCTCGGTATCGGTGGGCGTTCTTTTTGGATCAACTTCTTCGGTGATCACAACGGCGGGAGCTTTGCGCTTCACGCGTCTCTTCGGGGTCACTCTATGTACCACCTCCAGATGTATGCTTTGTCTCCGCTCTATCAGCCCGACAGCCCTCAAATTTCTATCGGTCAGAACTAAGTCTATGTGCCTTTCTTCGCTCAGAAACACTTGAAGAATCCGAACGAGCTCTCTGAAGTAAGCACCATCAGGACAAGAGATTGCGGCTGTAAGAAAGGAAAAGTGTGTCAGTTTTGAAGTTAGTTACTAGTGTCTCCCAGATTCAAGAGAGAGGTGGCAGCACTTACGTCTATCCAACCACCGCCTAGCAAATCCAGGGGGCACCGAAACTTAGAACCATTCGGATTTATAATAACTTAGCCTTCCCCAGGAACCCAGCACAATGTGGCAGTTTCTGACTGCCTCCAGGAAGGTGAAAGAAGGGCTATCTCCGTGGCTCTTGACGTTGAATAAATATCTGATTTTGATCGGCTTCGGCGGTCGAAAGAGGATCTCCATAAATAGGATGAAGGTGCTATTCAACAAGGCATACCCGTTGGGATGTAGCTGAGACGGAGCTATGCCAAGAAACGATAACGTCTCCCTTATATAGTCATTGAAGGGAGGAAGTGTCCCCGCCGTGCAAGCATGACGATTGAAAGCAGTAAACCCTTCCGGGGGATAATGCGGCCTGTCCTTCGGCCCAGGAAGTAGCACGTCATCAAGCGATAAACCGTGCCTTAAACAGATCCGGCCTAACATGTCTTCAGAGATACCCGACGGCACCGAATCGGGTGGAGTACAAATAAACCGAGCCCCTAGACGCTCGTCTGGAGCTTGCTCAATAACTTCGACTTCTATAACCGGTATCTCAATAGTTGGAGGAACAGAACTTAGGAATTCCGGCTGCTGAGAACTTGAAGGATCCATAACTAGCTAGCTTATAAAAAATCATTGTTAAACTGACAATAACATTTGTGCATCCCCCAGTGTAAAGTATGTAGGCGTGTTGTGCAGTGCAGTACTGTATATTATTTGGGAAGATCAACCGGATTAAAGGAAGCGTGTAAACGACGAGACTTCGGAATTCAGTCGGAAGGACCGTCATCGCTGACCGTCACAACCGTACCATCCAGCTGTTTAATTATCATTCCAAGTTAAAGTTTGGTGTCATTTTGATAAGTCCCAGTTCCAGCGACGAGCTTCGATAGGAAGTCAGATATGCAGTGAAACGGTTAAGTCCAAGTGTGCCAATTTGAAGCTCGTCGGAGGCAGTTGTTCGAGTGTCTGAGAAGTTTCAAACTTTTGGATGATCAAATTTGTATTGCCCGCAAAAGCCGTGTTTGCATCAAAAAGCTATGGTCATATGCATATAAGTCAGACTTGGTCAGAAGGTTGGCATGCAAAGTTCGACTCGAACTAGAAGGACTCGATTCGAAATCCCCGGTTCGACTCGCTTCCTTCGACTCGGTCCCAAGACCACGAGTTCGACTCGGTCCCAAGACCACGCAGTTCGACTCGCTCCCCAGGACCATCGAGTTCGACTCGCTCCCAAGGCTCTACACTTCGACTCGATCCAGAGCCATCAACTTCGACTCGATCCGAAGCTACCCACTTCGATTCGATCAAAGGCCATCGTTTCAAATTGATCAGACACAGCCCCTTCGTATCGGTCCATAGATTCAGAGCGTTCGACTCGATGCGAAGCTCCACCATCGACCGATACGAATGCCTCTGCCTCATCCTCTCGAAACCCCCCACTCCAGATCGACACAAAGCTAAGATCCTGAAACTTTTGATCAATCACGACTCAGGTTGATTTAGTGCTAGAAAACCAAGTCTCATCGTTCATGTGTTGGATTCGCTTAGTGGATTACCTAAGTCTGTCAGGTTAGTTTGAGTAAGTGATGGTGTGAATCGATTCGAAGGCAAGGATTTTTTTGTTCTTTCTTCTCGAGTCTCAGAGCGATATGAAGGCAAGGAAGGTAAACGAAAGGTAAAAAAGTGTAAAACAGCTAAGTACGGAGTATTTATATGGACCCGAAAGCAAGGGGAATAAACGATTCAAATCCTAGTGGAGTCGAACACGTGCTTCGACTCCCTCTTCAGTGTGTGGATACGAAGCTCCCCTTCGTATCGCTTCCCTTCGAATCCATCTCCAACGCAGCATTACAAGCCATCACTTCGACTCGCTCCTTCGACTCACTCTCCTTCGTATCGCTTACTTCGACTCCCTCTCCAGTGCAGTGAAGCAAGCAGTTCGAATCCATCAGGGAAGCGCATTCCAACTCGCTCCATTTCGACTCGCTCCATTTCGACTCGCTCAATTTACAGCCATCAGGAATGCGCACTTCGACTCGCTCTATTTCGACCCGCTTAGGTCACGTCCATCATCGAGTCGAACGAGCACTTCGTATCCATCGAACCATGGCTTCCAGAGACCAACTCCGTTAACTCGACATGTCTGCTTCGCATCCATAAATCCAATGAAAATTATCTTCGATGTTTCAATCCTTCACATCGATTCAGGAGAGGATCGTTATGAAGGAACATCCAAAAACAACCGTCAAGCGTTGGTGCAACGAATTTCACATCGGTTCAGGAGAGGATCAATACGGAATTCAAAAAACAATAAACCGACAACGACTCGGGAACGTGAAAACGTCAGCGGGAGTCAGACTAACATATATGCATAAATGTCGGACCAATACTCAATATTCCAGATTTTCAGGAATCGGAAATTCATCTAATAACGATTACAACAGCAAATGGGTAACCACTAGCATACAGCAATCGGTTGCAATAATACATGGTACAGCAGTCAATGGTTTACATTATCAAGAAGAACAGTCAAAGATTATAGCTTTCATCGACGAAACAATAACTATTCAGAGTAGAGATGGCAGTATTTCAAAGCACGTCATGTTCCCACGAGACGTACTTTGGGGGGCAAATGTTATCCCGCCTTTTGGCAAGGCCGTAACATCGAGGAATTGACTAGTAACCAGTGACGGCCCGTCCCAGAGATCGGTTATATACGGGCTCACTACGGATATCGATGAATTTTGTCCGAGTCTGGATCAAGCCAAAATTGGTAGGACATGACAAGCTAAGCCATGGGAGCCAACGTTTAAAATCTTAAGTTAATCCGAGTTCGTATGCTCGAGTTATGAGCGATACAAGATTGGACGAAAATCAATTGCCGATCGACTCGCTCCTTCGACTCGCTTCGCAGCACTCAAGAGAAGCCAACTTCGACTCGCTCCATGTCCCTCAGAGCTGCTCTCTTAGACTCGCTCCACGTCCCTCAAAGCTGCTCTCTTAGACTCGCTCCAGTTTGAAACCATCGAAAGCGCATACTTCGACTCGCTCCGCTCAAACAACTGTTCGACTCCATCAACTTCGACTCCACTACTCAGGCCTCCCAGAACGCCCCACTTCGACTCGCTCTCCTAGTGCTAGCTTCGACTCGCTCTCCTAGTGCTAGCTTCGACTCACTCTCCCAGTGCTAGCTTCGACTCGCATTCCCAGTGCTAGCTTCGACTCACTCTCCTAGTGATTACTTCGACTTGCTCGAAACGACATCCAGGACAAAGTAAGAATCAAGTGCCACGTCATCGAGTCGAACGGAAGCGAGTCGAAACGGAAGCGAGTCGAAGGAAATAGCCTACCGAAAAATCCATTTCGTATCGATCATATCTCCCAATCTACAAGTCCAAATGTTATGAAATTTTCACAGAAGGCTACGTGCATGCTAAAGAACGTCCACGCCAAATTTCGACTTCATTGGATGAAATCTCGAGCGAGTCGAAATCTGCTCGTGTCGATCACGGATCGAACCGAAACTTCACAGGCTTGAGCGTGCGGGCCTGGTCACGTGCCAGAGAGGGTCTCCCGAGATCTGGGCGAAATACCAGCCTCATACACCTATAAATAGACCCCCAAAGCCAACAAAAAAGAGGTTCTTCTTCCTCTTTGAGATCTCCAACGCCCGAACTCCGCCAGATCCAGATCTGAACTCAATTGCTGCTGCCATAAACGAGATTCATTGCTATAAATCACAATTGACTGCTGTAAAACATTGAATTCACTTGTAAACACAAAAGAAAGATCAATAAAGCAAACTACTTCATAGTGGACGTAGGCTATACGCCGAACCACTCTAAATTCTTGTGTCTCCTTGCACTTTAATTATTCTCATTTCTGAAATTTGGAGTCTTTGTTAGATAATTCCTCTTTTTTTTCATTTAATTTCTTCACTTTATCTCTTCAAAGACTTTCGAAGAGTGTCGTGCCCAATTTTGGTACAAACATAAGGAAAATCAAAATAGTATTGTTTTTGAAAATTAGTAAATGAAATAATTTTACCAATATTTTATATTTTGCATATAAAGGAATAATTTGCATAAAATAAGTATAGTTATTAATGGTATGTTTGTTGTTTAGAAATGATAATATTCAATTATTATTGTTTGATTAGTCATGCTCATCCAGTTTGGAGCATTTGTTATTGTTTGTTAATTGAATAACAATGCTCGTCTAGTTTTGAGCATTTTCTATTGTTTGTTGATTTATAAGTAATTTACCTTCTTACCGCATGAGTTGGGTAAATAGTAATTGTGGGAACATTGAAACGAACACCTTATGAATTTAGTTTCACAATTTGACTACAAGGCATTCAGTGATAATATTGGGTTAAATTTTAACTTTAATAAAAGTTATTTATTATAATCTAAACAAAGATATACATTTGTGAAACAATTTTATATAAGAAAGTGAAACTTTATAAGTATGATATATAAATGTAGTTTATAAATAAAAGGGATTTAAACTGAGAATTTGAGAACTTGAATTCCGATGATTTGAAATTGCTTTTCAAAACATTTGGAAAATAATAATAGTATTATTTGAAAGTATTTTTAAATAGAAATATTTTTAAAAGGGTTTTAAAGGAGATAGAAAGCACTGGACTCACTTCGGTCCCTGGAGAATAATTCTGATAATGACTACAGCATCATCGGTGTTCATTTTCAAGTTTCTAAGTAAGGGATTGCCATCATGATAATTTTTTCATGGTTATTTTGGTAAATGGGATCTTGATTTAAAAATCCCAAAAATATGATTTGTTATACAATATTTCAACATGTTTTGAAATAAAGCCGGGTGTTTAATTCTTAAGTTTGCAGTTAAGTTATTTTGTGGATTGATGTATCCTATACATTAGTGTAGTTTGGTTTTGCATCTCATTTTGATATGCTGTTTGGTAATTTTTCATTTATTGAAATGAAATGGAATTTCCGTCAATTTTGGGCAGTCGGGACTTCCAAATTTGATATAGAAACCGAAGCTAGTGTTTTTGGTGTAATTATAAGGAAACAAGTTTTTGTAACTTATAAATTTGAAGAGATAGTAAGTTAAACAAATTTTAATTTGTTAAACATTCTGGTTAAGTAAAGCAGACTTGATATTGTATGTATACTCTAAGGATGTAAAAGAGTATTATACGAATACAAACTTAAGTTATGAAACATTGGTACACTTAAGTAATGATTTTATGAAATGAAATCCTGTTAAATAAGTTTGAATGTGATTTAAAATAAAAGGTAATTGGTGCAGTTAAGAAACCAATGAATAAATATGTAAGATGTACATAGATTATTTTATTCGCATGAGAATATTTTATCCGGATTCGGGCATACGATTTCGAGGTGATTTACATCGGTCCGAACAAGGATTTTTCTCTCGATTCTTGACGGCGAACAACTAATACGGGTTTTTGATATGTCCTCGAAGTTTCTAACATAGTATATGGCTATGCAAGGAGAACGGCGGTTTCTAATCAAGAAACCAGATTAGAGTCCGCACTAGTGAATCGATTGAGCGATACCAGTTTAAAAGTGAAATTTGTGTGATCGAGCAAGCGATCAAATTTGATATTGCGTACGGATGACATATGTACATCATACGGGATTTAACGTAATTATATGCTTTTGACATTAGAAATACAAGTTACACGATTTGATATGGCATGTAGGTTTGAGTTGTAGTATTGTTTCATTTGTCATGATTAACTCTCTTTTGGGTTATGTAAGTGAGTTTCAGGTACATGGAAGCAATGGCTAGCTTTTTGCCTTTGGTTTCATGAGTAGAGTTTGTTGCTTGACAAATGGGTATGTAGTAGATTTAGAGTTTGATGACTGATTGGTGATTTTATGCCCCAAATATAGGAGGCCACTTTTTGGCTTTTGTTTTCTTTTATTGGTTTGGTGCCAGTTGTGGTTTTTCGGATCTAGTTGAGGAAAGGAGGCACTCCCCAAATTTTTCGAAAACTTGGGCCAAAGTTGAAAAGAAGTTTGTGCAAAGATTTTTGAATGTAACCGATAGTCGTAAGAATCGGTGGGTGAGATTATTGGAATAGCCCAAAGTGAATAAGAATTTTAGTGACAATATGGAAAGTTGTCGCTATCGATGCAGTTGTTGTTACTTATTTGTTTCAAGTGTTTATATCTTGATTTGGGTGAGAGTGCCTTGCTGGCTGACATATGCATGTGTAGGTAGGATAGTGCCTAGGATAGATTAGTGTGAAGTTTGCTGATTTGGCATAAGTTGAAGACGATTTTTATATCATCAAATATGCTGTTGGATTTGTTGCTTAGTCCTTTAAGATTTCGAGGATGAAATCTTTTAAGTGGGAGAGTGTAACAACCCGTATTATGCTCTGAATATTTAAATTTTGGATATTTAAATATTTAATTGATTTATTTTATCGATGAGCTGGGAAACTCAATTTTAGCCGACAGACTTTTTAGGATTTTGGATTATTTCCATTGGGTCCTCCGAGCGAGCGAGAATGAGTATAAGCATCGATAGATTTCGACTGAATGATTGGTAGTTAGAAGGTCGAGTTTGATTAGTAATATCCTACGACCGAAAAGCTAACTTCTGCATACGATGGAATTAGGTCCTGAAACTAGTTCCATTGTGTTCATAATAGGGTTATTTGGCTAGGAACGCTAGTGAGCATGCCTCGTTTTGAGTTCGTGAATTTTCAGGCATGAATAGTATTGGTTGGTTGCCTATATAAGGACCCCAAATCCATTCATTTGCCCAAACCCTAAGTTGTAAACCCTAGCCTCCATTTTTTAAACTCCTTCATCCAATGGACCAAATCAACCATGACGATCGAGGCAAATTCAGGCGAGGATATCAACATGAAAGTGGAGTAGCATAGTCTGTGGAGTTCATCGACGGTGGTGGATTAGCAGTTGGTGGAGCATGGCAATCGCGATTTGGAGTTGATCGGCGGTGCGTTTTCAAGCTCGTTCTCGGCGGTCAGGCGATGAGGCGGCGAGGCTTGTATCATTGGGTTGGTCTTTGACGAGGTCTCCATCTACGGTGGTGCAGCGGTAGTCGGTGAGGCATGGTGGCGGTGAGGTATAGAAATCGGGGTTTGTAAATAGGCAGCTAGGGTTAGGAACGAAGTAGGCTAGGGCTAATTGTGATTAAGGTTAATTAATGATGTAATAAGAAATTCATTATATTATTTAATTCTAAAAATATTATTAAACCCATATCTTGGTCATACAGGGTTTGATTCGGATGCGTTTAGTCGCGTTGTAATCTTATCGACGATAGCTACGTTTTGGAATTAGATTAGTTGAGATTGGAGCTGTAGAACTTCAAGCTAAAATCGAACGCTGTTCGATTTTAGACGAAACCAAAATGCTTCGGCTATAACTGAAATTTTGGTGAGTTAAACTCACCTCTTCGGATAAATCAGTATATTATATAATAGATCGAATTTTAATGTTTGTGTTTGGTTGAAATTATTGGCTGATTGGTTAAAATATCCACTTTGAGAAGCAACTAATATTTAATATTGAAATACAGGAAAATTTGTGGAGAAATCGGATTTCTCGAAATTGTGATTGTTAATTTCCAGTTATATTCATGTTGTTTTATTTCAATTATATTTCTATTAAATATACTGTTAAAAGCTGAAATTTAATTGTATGGCCATATTGGATGTTACATTGACACTTGTGAAAAGTTAAGGAAGTAATAGCATTTGTTAAGTGCTATAGTAACTATTGGCCTCGATATGGTATTTTAGAAATAAATAATGTTAAATGATGTTTGATTTGGAAATGGTTATCGATTTGAAAAATGATTTAAAATTGATGTTGGGGTTTGCTATGATATTTTATTTGAAATGGATTTTGAACTCCTATGTTTTACTCCAACCTTTTGTTAGTCTTTTATTATTATTTAATAATGTTTAGAGTTGTTTAACTATTATTTAAAAATGTTTTAGAAGTTGTTTATTTATATTTAATATTGTTTGAAGGTTGTTTATTTATATTTAATATTGTGAAAAGTTATTTATTTAAAATAATTAATATTGGTTGTAGAGAATTAATAATAGTTATTTATTGATAATGTTTTGGAATTAATAATTATTATATATAAATATTTTTTTAGAAGTAAATTATTATTTATTATAATAATGTTAAAGATTTATTATCATTGTTTTATTCATAATGTTTGAAATTATTAATGACTATATTTATGATGTTTTGAAATTATTAATTATTATATTAGTAAAGTGTTCTGGAGTAAAATATTTATTTTATTAATTATGTTCTATAGGAAAATTGATTATGTGACCAGTGTTGTTGAAAAAATAATTTATTATTTATTTATGATGTTTAAAGTTAATCAATTTATATGGTTGATTGTATTTATAAATAGTGAATTGATTTATAAAAGGAATCTCATTTAATAAAAGAGTCTACAAATGAAAATGGAGTCTTGGATTTATAAGGTATTTTATAAAGGCTTTATAAATGATTTTTATAAAGGATTTTTAAAATGGAGTTTTATAAAGAAAAAGAGTTTTATAAATTATTTTAGAAATTTATAAAGAAGTTTTATAAATAATTTTGGATATTTATAAAAGAGTTTTATAAATAAACTTGGAGATTTATTAGGAGTTTTATAAATCGATTTTGGAATTTCAGTAAAGGAGATGTTCGTAAATGAAAGAGATTTATTAAAAAGTATTTATTAAAGAAATTTATAAAAGGAATTGATATTGGATTTCCCCAAATTCACCTTCTTAATTTTGGTGGTGTGGACTTTCGTTCCATGCTTAACACCGAAGGAATAATGTTTGGGTTTATCTTTATCTCCGTTTCTTTTTAAAACAATATTTGTTTTATTCCATTTGATATGATTTTGAAATAATGAATCTTTTTACTGTTGAGATATGTATATGATTACATTTTCTAAGTAGTGGAAGTGTAGTGTTTTTGTGAATATACTTATACCATTGAGATAGGTATATGGATATTTTTCCAAGTACGGAAAGGAGTATAAAGGGTTTGTGAATATATCTTTGTAAAAGTAATTTGATACAAGCATTTACATAGTGATATTAATTAATGGAAGAATTAATTAAAAAGGTTAGCGGTTGCTTATGTGCTTAACCAATGTTGGTTTCCCTATGGAAATAAATCCCTGATTTGATTGTTGTTTTTATTTGATAGTTGAATAACCGACTATCAAACTTGGCCATTTTTAAACTATCATTATCAGTTCGGGGAGATCGGGATTGGATATGTTATCTGAAAACCACTTCGACCCAGCATAATTCGAATATATGACATCTTGAAAATGATGTTTTTGAAGAGGGAGTTTCTTAAAGTGGAAGGGCTACTTGCTACTAATTCTAAGGGTAATTCCAAAGTGGATGTAGTAGAAGTAGTGCCTTCAGTTTCATCCTGACCTAGAATGAACTTGTATGGATGAATGCTGGCATTGCATTTCTACCTCGAGGGCAATGTTTGCACTCCAAGTGGGAATTTCTAGAAGGAATAAAGTAATCATTACCTCACAAGCCTCACACCTGGCTAAAGCAGGGACATGCAGCATGGCTATATGGGTTGCTCCCATTAAGATATGATCATTGCTTAATCTAGAGTGATATCTATGATTTTATGTATGCTTCGGGCGGGTATGGTTGTTTGGTCGCAACCAAGGGGTGATCATATTCAGCATTATCCATTAAGGGGTTGGGCCAGTCCCGAGTAGCTAAGGTGCAACGTGTTATAGCCTGTAGTACACTTTATCTAGAGGTGTACTGATTTGGTGGGTCGACCCTTACCCTTTCATAATTGGAATCCACTTTCCAATATGAGCCTTCGTAATTGATTTTATACCTATTATGTAGGAATTTAATTAATGTAACAATTTCGGATATGATTCAATATTTATGTTAACCCTAAACGTAGGGTTGTCAATTTTCCAGCACGACCTGAAGATTACATGAAAATTAGCAGGTTAACTCGACTCGTTTAAGTGGGCGGGTCATTTTCAAGTCAACCCGATTTTGACCCGTTTATAAACGGGTGGGTTTCGGGTTGACCCGTGAATCCGAATATGACCTGTTTATAACCCATTTATACTTATATGGGTTGACCCGACCCGATTATAACCCAACCCGCCCCCTGAACCCGAATCTGACCCGTTTATACCCCATTTACGACCCATTTACAACCCATTTATGCCTTATACGGGTTGACCCGTCCCGTTTACAACCCGACCTGACCCATTTATAATCAGGTTACATGGGTCGGGTCAACCCGTTTATAATCGGGTCAGGTTCGGGTTGATCTATTTCTGACCTATTTAAGAAACGGGTTGACCCGACCCATTTAAAATCAACCCTGAACCCGACTTGACTCGACCCGAACCCAACCCAAGCCGAACCGACCCATTGACAGCCATTCTTAACCTTTATCATAATATTAGAGGATTTCCTATAGAAATGTTTGGTTATCGTAAGGTAAAAACTCGTCCTTGTTTATGTGCGGCATGGTCTTACAAGATACATTTATCTTTCAAAGGGTTTTTTAAATGTAGAAATCAATATGATTTGATAGAGTTTTCTCATGCTGGTTTCCCAAATTGATCCGGGTGTTATTTTCTTATAATCCCCGGGTCAGCTTAAGTATGTTTCAGAGTTAGTTCTAGATGTTTTGGAGCTTTGGGAGATGAGCTGGATGCCTCGAGATGTATTCACATATCTTTTTATTTCCATCGCATTATCTGGTTTTGTATTTATCAGCAATTGTAAGGACATGCTGTTATAACTGTCCATGGTGACGATAGATTAGTACTTTAATTGATGTGTGTGTGTGTATTATAGTATTCTTTTATTAAAGATCATTGTGTATATTATAGTTTACTCGTTATGATCTGAGATTCTGTTTTGTCTTTTATTTTCTTTCACCCCAACAATCTATTTTTTCAGCACTTGGTTGCTCTACACATGAATACCATAGATGTAATAGTGTCGATTTTTTAGGGTTGAAATGGCGGGTCGCTACAGGTCAAAAGAGTTAGTTGGCATCTATCTCCGTATGCGAAGGATGGTTCACTTCAAAGGCCCGATCACGGACTGTAGAAGTTTGGCCGGTATCTTACTACGGATACCTACATACCCGCATTATGCATATGCAGGGTCATTCACATTTACTATAGTTCATAATTGTATAGTTATACAGAGGCAGAGTCACAGATTTAGGAAGTCATTTCATTTCTTATACACAGGAAGTGACAGATTCTGTCTAGTTATATCAAACCTAATAGATATTCACAAAGTCAAGTCTCAAGTGAAATAGCCTCGCAAGTGTTCACCATTCCACGCTCGGGGATGTGACACCCCTACAGTTTCCATCTTGAACATTTCATCTCCATGCTGATGTTCAATTACATATGGACCTTCCCAGCATGGGCCCGTGTTCATGGGGCCTGCAAAGGTTCGTTTAAGTATGAGGTCGCCAATTTTAGAGGTCTGGCTCCTGATCTTGGTATTGTAATATCAGGCGACTCATTTTTGGTATGCGACTACTCTCAGGTCAACTTCATCATGCTTCTCAATGATTATGTCGAGAGACTTCAGCAGGAGTTCCTCCTTCGTTCAGGGGTTGTAATGAGATACTCGATGAGAAGGTACTTTGAGTTTGATTGGGATCATAGCCTTTGATCCGTAGGCTTGGGAAAATGAAGAATGACCGGTCATGGACTTGTGGGTCGTTCTGTAGGCCCAAAGTGCCAGTGGTAGTTTGTCGCCCTACTTGCCCTTGACGTTCTCCAATTGATTCTTGAGAATGGACTTAAGGATTAGTTCATGGCTTCTACCTGCCCGTTCGCTTATGGATGTGCTACCACTGTATATCTCTTCTCAATGTGATGCCTGCCGTAGAAATCTTTAAACTCGACGCTATCAAATTGGGTTTCATTATTAAAGATAATCATTTGTGGGACCCTAAAGCAACAGATGATATTTCTGACTATGAAGTTGATCACTTTCTTTATTGTGATCGTGGCTAGAGGTTTCGCTTTGGCCCACTTTGTAAAATAGTGAACAAAAATGATGGCGTACTTCGCACCTCCTTTAGACATTGGTAGCACACCATTGATATCAACGCCCTGAACAGAAAACAGTCAGGGACTGACCATCTGCGTAATCTCTGTTGGTGGGGCTCCAGGAATCTTTGTGAAACTCTAGCACTTGTCAAAATTTCTAGTGTGTCAACTGCGTCTCGGTTGACAGTTAGCCAAAAGTATCCATTATGAAGAATCTTTTTCACTAAGGTTTTCCCTTTAGTGTGGTCACCGCAAACTCCTTCATGCACTTCTTTGAAGAACTCACTTGACTTCTTTATTGGCAACATAACAAAGAAAAGGGCCGAGGATACCTTCCCGTATAGCACTCCTTCTTAAATAATAATCTTGAAGCTTTGTGAAGAAGCTTCTATCGCTCATTCTTCCTGTTGGAAAGGATTCCCTTCTGCAAGTAGTTCTCAATTGAAGTCATCTACGACACCTTTCAGACTTAGCCGCCAAGATCCAATTAACACATATTCGTTCGGTGCTGGGAACAGATAATACTTCCATTGGGACTAGGCCCAGGAATTGCACATCTCCTAAACTAGCCAATTTGGCCGGCGAATCGGCCTTCACATTATCCTCTTTAGGAATATGCGATATTGTGTAATACTCGATGTCATTAAGCAACTTGAGAGCTCTGTTCAAATAAGGAGCTAGTCTCACCCCTTTTGCTTGAAACCCCTTCTTCACCTAACATACCACCAGTTGAGAGCTGCAAAAGACTTGTAAAGTTCGAACTCCTAACTCTTTCATGATTTTGAGACCTGCGATCAATGCCTATACTATGCTTTGTTATTTATCGTGGAAAATTCGAGTCTCAAGGCAAAACAGATCGAACGGTCTTTAGGGGTTACTAGCATAACACTTGCCTCAGAGGAATGCTCGTTGGATGCACCATTGGCGTACATCATCCATCCAACATCTTGCACTGTGTACTCAGCTACGAAATCTGCCAATGCCTGGCCTTGGATTGCCCTTCGGGGATGATAAGTAATGTCGTATTGGCTCAATTCAATGTTCCATTTCAATAGCCTTCTAGAAGTCTCAGGTCATTGCAAGACCTGTCTAAAAGGCTGGTCGGTAGGAACCTTGATCGCATGAGCCAGAAAGTATGTGCAGAGTTTCCTCAAAGCGATCACCATGTAGTAGGCCAGCTTTTCCAGCTTTGGGTGATTCCTCTCTGCCCCCATCAACCGCTTGCTCATCTAATACATTGGCCTCTGGATTTAGGACAACTCACACATAACTGTTTCACTCAAAGCATGCACTGACTACTAAATAAACAAACAAGTCCTCTTCTTCCAACGAATTTGATAGGATGGGAGGTCTTTTTAAGTGATCTACTAGAGCCTGGAAAGCATCTATACACTCTTGTGTCCAAGCAAAGTTCCTCTTCCCTTTCTTGATGATGTCGAAGAAAGGGATGTATTTATCTGTGGCTCTGGAGATGAATTTAATCAAGGTGGTTCTCATTCAGGCTCTGGACTTTGTTCATTGATTTTGGGGCTTCGATGTTTCTCAGTGCCTGAATCTTCTTCGGATTAGCTTCAATTCCTCTCGAGTTTACTATAAAATCCAAGAATTCTCCTGATGCAACCCCGCATGAACACTTCAGCAGATTGAGCTTCATACCATACTAGCGAAGTACACTAAACATTTTCACCAAGTCTCCAATGTGGTTTGTTGATCGTCGCGACTTCACCAACTATCATCCATATAAACTTTCATTGATTGTCCAATTTGTTCCTTGAACATTGAGTTCACTAGCCTCCGGTAAGTTGCTCCAGCATTCTTCAAACCAAAGGGCATAATAAGATAACAATACAATCCCAGGTTGGTGATAAAGCTAGTGTGTTTTTGGTCTGGGACGTGCATTGGAATCTGGTTGTAGCCAGAGTAGGAATCATTATACAGTTCATGTCCAGCAGTTGAGTCCACTAGCTGATCAATCTTCGGGACTGGGAAGTTGTCTTTCGGCATGCCTTATTCAAATTGGAATATTCAACGTACGTTAACCATTTCCTATTGGACTTCTTTACTAGGAAGGGATTGGATACCCATTCCGAGCACAGGGCATCGTGGATGTAGCCATCGTTTTTCAACTTATCCACCTCTTCTTTCAGTGCAGCGAATCTCTATGGACCCAGACTGCGGTGTTTCTGTTTAATTGGGATTCACATTTAATGCATGGCACACTATCTCCGACGATATTCCACAGATGTCGTAATGCGCCCAGGCGAACACATCTAGGTTTAATCGGAGAAAACCAGTTAATTCCTTCATCATCCTTACGCTAAGTTAAAATCTAATCTTCAGGACCTGTGTAGGATCATCGTGACTAACTGGGATGTTGATCGTTAACTCTGTGGGAGCCGCCCTTGCATCTTTTGGCTCTTTCCTTTGGTCCATATCCTTATAGAACCGATTGTGAGGCCCAAACCAAGGCTTAGGCGGTGGTTGCTATGTGTCCAAAGGTTTGATGCAAAGAGTTTTCTCCACATCCTTTTCTTTCTCACATCGCCTTGCCTCCTTCGACTCCACGACAAAGCATTCATGTCAAAACCCCTAGTCCCCCTACCCAATTTCCACTACATTCTCTATCGGGAATTTCATCGCTAAGCACCACAGGGCAATGGCCGCCCAAAAATCAGCTAGGGCAGGTCGGCCTAGAAATTCATTATAAGCAGAAAAAAATCCAACACGATGAAGGTCACAACCCGCACTCTCTTGCGGTCACCTTCTCTTAATACCACCAGTAAGTCTATACATCAAAAGGCTCCATCTCCGTACCATTAAATCCCTGGATATGAGATTTTCACAACTTCAAATCCTCACCATCCAATAGCATCCGGTCATAGGCTTTCTTAAATAGAATGTTGATTGAACTATCATAGTCAACCAGCACCTTTCTTACAATCACTAGCCCAATCATGGCCGATATCACCAAAGGGTCCAATGTTGGGACTTTATCTCCATCGGCATCCCTGTTCCAAAAAACAATATCATCAATTATAGTCTTTAACTGCTTTGCCGGAGCTCCATCTTTCATAGCAAAGCAACTATCAGTCACTGCATGTTTCAAAGCACTTGCATATGTTTCTGTTTCGTTCTAGCCCTTCTCCATTGGATGGGGTCTGCCTATAATTGTATTAATGATCAATCTCTTCTCAAGCCGCCTAGGCTCATCCTCATCAGGCTCGGCTTGCCCCTACTGGGATGACGATCTAGGGGGGTTAGAACTTCCTTGCCCGCCATCTTGCGAGAATTTTAGAAACTGTTGCCATTTCTTCTTTCTTATCAGGTCTTCGATCTCATCATGTAAGTGTCTTAACTCATTTGTGTTGTGACCGTGAGTTTCATGAAACCTGCAGTACTTTCCAGATTTCTTCGCCTTCTCGGTTGACTCCCTCGAAGCCAGCTTCTTGTATTGCTCAGTACCTTAGGTCGTAAGGTACATGTTCTCAATCGAATTGTTCAGCTGGGTGTAACTGTCTTACTTCAAAAATCTAGGGCGTCTCTGGAAATTAAACTTTCGATCCCTAGCCTCATCATCTTTCCTTCTTTGGCTACCACTTTATTCCCAACGTTAACATCAATGTTCTCAGAATTCCCTCCGGATTGCTTTACAGCAACATTACTCTTAATAACTTCTGCTGACTGCCTGGTCCCGACCTTCCTAGTGCAGTACTTGCCTCTTCCTAGCGCAAGAACTGGTTTTCTTTTCTGTAAAATACATCCACTGTCAGTGGTGTTTTCATTTTCAACTATCTTCCAAAATCAGTATCGAGATGAATCCCCCTGTGCCATCAAAACGATGTCCTCCTGTGCATTGCTTACTTCCATCGCAGCCTTACGGAATTTGTTCAGGAAATCCTTCTGTGACTCTCTCATCTCCTGGAGGAGGTTCGATAATGACATCACATCTTTAGGATGAGTAGTGTATGAACAAACCGCTCGATAAACTTTTGTGCTAGCTGGTCAAAGGACGATATGGATCTCGACAGAAGCCAGGTGAACCACATTATTGCAACACCTTTGAGGAAAATTGGGAAACAATGACATCTAACAAAGTCGGTCCTCTAGCCAAATCCATATGCCATTCATATTTCACCAAATGCTGCCTCAGATCCATCCTTTCATCATACAATGGCATCGTTGGCATTATGAACCTCCTGGGATAATCTTCATGTAGTATCTCCTCAGTAAACGGGTTCAGGTTAGGGGAAGTGCCTCATTCATCATTGCTCTGATGCTGATTCTTGCTTACTAACTTCCTCACCATTTCAACCAAATAGTCTGGCTCCACGGTATTTACCAAACAGAGGTGGTCGAGGTCTGTTTCGAGTGTTTAGCCGCCAAACACTCTTGGGCAGACTCACAATACCTGGGTTCTCTAAACTCTGGGGTAGCCGTTCGTGTAGTAGACCTGCTTTATTGGTTCCAACACGATGGATCAACAATAGTTTCTTGATCTCCAGCATTCTGGTCCTCTACAGCATGACTAGATGTAAGCCCAACAACATGACCAACTTGCTAACTCATCAAACCAAGGGCCGTTGGTTCGGTATTGTTCCATATGCGTGGATTGGTACCGACCCTCAAACCTTGATCGTGACTTTCTTTTAACCTCTTCTCTGAAGTACCATCTTCTTTCAGGACCATATTTTGCTTTCTTTATGTCCTACTCTAGCTCGATGAAAAAAAACTGTCAGAATCTGAATCGACGGTGTCAGGTCCCTCTTGCTTTTTTGACGACTCTGGGCTAACTCATTTAGCAAGTTAATGTTATCTTGCATCTATTAATTCATCTCGTTGCTTCTTTCCTATGACATGTCCTCCATTTGTTCCATCATGCGGTCCATCTGAACCCTTGTTACCACCTTTGATGGGTTCTGGACCTCCGTAGCGGTTGGTTGTGCAACTTCTTCCACATGGCGAGAGTCAACATTCTCAACATCATTCATGGGTTTGGAAGTGGTAGATCGGTCTCTTCATGGGGCCATGGTTGAAAGTAGTATGTTTATATTTTGGGAAATTTAAGTAGTTCAAAATGAAAAAAATACATAAAATGGATCTATCTCTCGGAATTAAGCAATCCAACAGTAGATGATTGATCTAAACGTCGTAAGAATAAGGCTTCTCAGTGAAAGCACTAAAATGTTTATACCAAAATATGGCACAAACACTAGGTAATTAAAGTAGGGAATTTAATGAAGAAAAATAAAGGAAAACGTGGGAAAACAGTAAATATAGAGTTTATAGTGGTTTGGTCAATTGATGCCTATGTCCACCTTGCTTTTGTATTGGTAGTATTGCCATTTGCAACTTATGTTCATATGGATTGGTATGGATCCTCAAGATTACAAGGAAATTATCAAAAATTGTAAACAACTCAGAAAGATCCCTTTAAATGACACCCTTCCCTCTATTTACAACTATAGGTCACTGAGAATTATTCCACCATGATTGTAGCCACATTCCCCACATCTTGTAGGAGTTGAGCATAAAAGATCATGGCCATGTCAGCAATACTATAGATCGGTACCGATCCATAGGCATGGATCAGCACCGATCCAAGATCGACTTATGGATCTCTTTCATTGCCTCATGTAGACGTGACTTGTTATTAGCCTTATGTTTTCATCTTGGTTGCCCTGCTATAAACTTGTTTCTAGATTGATTACTTGGATTGGTGGTGGGATGGAGCTCTTGACCTTAATTGCTCAAGACACACGATAACAAAATGCATGCGATCGATCCTATAAATCTTGGAATAGGTTGCCATCAACAGTATTTGGAATTAAAGGGATTTAAGGTATTTCAGGTGAGGTTTTATGGATCAGTACCAATCCATAGGGATGGATTGGTACTGATCCATCACTTAGATGGATGAAAATATTTGAATTTTGAGATGACTTTGCATTTGCCTTGTAATCTTGATTGTACTTGGCTTCTAGGTTTGTTAGCTATTTCTCTGGGCTTCCTACCTCGATAACTTTCAGGTCTGAATCATCAAGTTTGTCCAAATTCGTCCTAGCTACAAGGATGGATAACATGACCATTACTTAATTCCATAAGCCCTATCGTGATATAGTTTTGACAAGGAGAATTGATGTAAATAATTGTCACTACTGTGTAACACTTAATAAAGAAAAATTGAAATTTATCAAAACCGAGTAGCGATAAATTTGGCCACAATGTTACACCACCCGATAAGTGGAGTGTAAATGTTGATATTCGAATTGTTCGATATTAATTGCTGACCAAATTCACACCTAAGAGTCACACAATCGAAATGTTGAATACTCCTTTTACTACTTGATTTAACTAATTTTTAATTATTATAAATTAATTTATATTTATGAATTATTAATTATAAATTTTCTATTTAATGTGTTGAACGATACTAAATAGTGTGTTTATAACAGTTATAAATATACTGATCGGTATACGATATCGATACGCGTTTAAATTAGATTTAAATGTAGCGAATAATGTTCGAGCTTCAAATCGTTTTCAGAGCCGATTGGAAGGTTGCATAGCAGGCTATAGATGGCCATAGTGAGGCCGACTATATATTGATAGGGTAAGTGGTTTTTGAATGTTAAATAAAGGAGACAATGGGTAAGAGAAAAAAGAGGATCTAGATCACTTTTTGCTGTCTTATATATCCTTTATATAAGCCACCTCTCCTCACTTAAGCTAAGACTTTTTTTCACTTCTATAATAGCAAAATGGGAGGTCGAGCATAGCTTTTTATAGCGCTAAAAACCTAAGTACAAAATCATATCAAATTACTTCGAATCGATCATCGGTGGTAAGGCAATTCACAAGCTAGCAACTTGGGTATTGGGATAGGATTTAAGGAGTTTATTTTTTATTTCAACATGCAAACTGTGAGCTTTGATGAATGGTACTTTGCTGGTCTATTATTATATAATAACGTTTATATATTCATTGTTCCAAGAATCATTTCAATCAGGTAAAGTTCTCAAAGAATTAAATCACACTTTCATATGTCTCATCCCAAAGACAGATAATCCTTCCAGAATTGCAGATTATAGACCAAAGCGTATTGTAATATGTTGTACAAAATCCTGAGCAAAGTGATTTGTAATAGATTGAAAAAGGTATTACCAGACTTGATTGTTGGGTGTTAGAGCGCATTTATTAATGGTAGAAGCATACCTGAAAACTCTTTATTAGCACATGAGTTGATTAGAAATTTCAATAAAAAAGGTGCGGATAAATTATGCCAAAAAGTTGACCTCTACAAAGCATATGATAAGATAAAACAGATTTCTTATCCTACACATGCTTAAATGTATAGGGTTCCTAGATAAATTTTTTGACTTGATACCGGAATGTTTTACAACCGTTACCTTTTCCATCCCAATTAATGGTATTCCCAAAGGGTTTATTGGTAACAATCGTTGGATTAGGCAAGGAGATCCTCTATCCCCTTACCTATTTGCTATTTCCATGGAGTATTTTACCCTTCAAATGGAGTTGGCTAGCTACAAAAAGCTCATCCATAATATTCATAGTTTCCAACATAGAGCGAGTTACTTGTTAAATGCTAATGACCTAATAATTTGCATAAAATCAAATTGTGAAGCAGCTCATGCTATTATAGATATTTTAATAAGCTGGAGGATAATGTTGGACTCAAGTTGAATGAACATAAAGAGTGTTATTTTAAAAAATACTGCAGGAACAAAAGGTCTTTGTGCTAGATGAATGAGACAAAGGTATGTTAAGGGCAACTTTTGGCAAATGGCGATAATAATGCCTCATCGACGTGGAAGGCTATTGTAAGGGTCAGGGATAAACTAACAGCTAATTATTCTAGAGAGATAGCTTCTGGCAAGGATACAGATCTATGGAGGGACCCTTGGATAGAAGGAAAATCCTTAATTTACCATGTTGGTTGGGATACTTACTTAGCTTATGGGTGCCCTGAAAGGAAAGTGGACTCTATAATCCAGGATGGTAGATGGAGGTGTGAACTGATTCCTTATAGTTCTGAGCAATGCAACCAAATAGAATTCATACCCCTCTTCTTTGGGCGTGGGAATGATATATGGACATGGAAGCACACAGGAAATGATTTCACAATTAAATTGGCTTGGGAAGCTACTAGAATACCAGATCATAAACTAGGGTGGAGCAAAGTTATCTGGGATAAATCCAACACTCCTAAGATGTCTCTAACATCTTACAAAGCCATTCTAGGTAGACTGCCTACTAAGGATTGGCTATCTAAGTGGGGCATCATCAATGAGACCGTATGTTGTTTATGCGAAAACCAAGAGGAAACTAATGATCGTATATTTTTCAACCGTACTTTCTCAAAATCAGTGTGGGACTTCTGTAAACATGCAACCAGTATTACTTTGCATGAAGATAATCTACAAAAAATTGTTATGCACCTGAAAGCTACTTGGAAGAGCAAAGACTTCATATCCAAAATGCATGGCGTTTGCCTGACAGTGGTTGTTTGGTGGATTTGGAAGAAGCGAAATTGTCAAACTTCCAAAGGAAGAGGCGCAACGCACACAAAGTTAGTAAATTAGCCTTGTTAGATGTGAAATTGGTCATGAAACGTAGTAGGAGGGAGCGGCTTACCAGCAACAAGGGACGAGAAGCAAACGGCTCTGAAGAAGCAGATCTAATGCGGCCATCGAAGGGAATCCTAAGTACGAGCGATTTCCACTTCCTTCCGTCGTGAATATTGCAGCAGCTTAGTCTTGTTTTAGATCTGAAAGCATTTGGTTATGTAAGGAGTGTATCAGTTAAAGTGATCGTTTGTATTTTTATTGTTGACTTGCGGCTGTGGGTCGATCCTTTTGGGCTATAATCCCTTAATAAAGATATACCCATTTTCAAAAAAGAAATTGTTGCTAATTAAAAATATCATGAATCGGTATATCGATGGATTGTCACATGCTGATGGTTGTATATATAAGTGCATATATAAAATTAGTTTTGTTACTTATACTTGAATAATGCTCACGGGCAAAAAATATTTGTTAGAATAATATTATTCAATGATTTTATAAATTAAATCTAAAAATATGATACTATCATATAAAAAATATATTTTAAATTTTATAATTTTTTTTCATTCCTAAAAAGTTTTCGACAATAAAAAAGAAAAATATATATTATTTTCATATATATATATATTATATAGTTTAATTGATTACTTAATTAAAAATTGGTTAAATAAATTAAATAAATATATACACATTTATATATAATATAAAATTCAACAAAATTTTTTATGTAATATAAAATATATATTGTATTTTTGAAAATGAATTTTTTAATTTTTATTAATTTTATATGGTTTTTAATTAAATATATATATTTATTAATAATTCAAATAAAAAATCAAAATTTTTGGTCGAGAGCAGCATCAACACACCCACACACACATATATATATATATATTTATAAATTATACATATATATAACTAGTTATATATTTATAATTTAAGTTGTGTGTAAATTAATTAAAAAATCAAATAAATAATTTCAGTTCGAATTTCACATATATATAATTAATGATTGAAATAATTTAATTATTTATATACACACACACATGAATATATGTATTTTATAAATACTGTTTAAATAATTTATAATCAATATTTTATAATAATTATATAATTATATTTTTACATATATATTTTTATTCATATAATATTTTGATGCACAGATACACACACACACTTCGACAGTCCATTTGTATACACCAGGGTCTAACATATCTATTGCGATGTAATTCCCAACATCTACATATAGATATGTCGAACCGTGTACATATTATCGTGCTACACGTGCATGTACACACATATATGTATATGATACACGTATATAAAATATAAAATGCATTATATAAAATAAAAATTTATTTGTAAATTTAAATAAATATTGATTTTATTTAAAATAAATTTAGAAAATTTCTAAATGAATTTAGACTACATAGGCCGAATATATATCCGAAAGGTATTTTTTTGAAATTTACCCAATTACTTCGTTTTGGGCTAACCCAATTCCAACAATGATATTAGAGCCAAATAGCTATGCACTCTAAATTAGCAATATTATGGCTAACTTATTAAGATTACCCATATAGTAGGGTGTCTAGAAAAGTAGTGTCTACGGGTGGGTTTGGGTAATCAAGTACTCTGCCCTACCTAGAAAAGCCCGAAAGGATGTGGTAAGGCCGAAGGTTATCCCTAATAGAAAAGGCCTAATTTGAATTGGGCCATTGGATAATTTCAAAATTGTTTTGAAATTAAAATAGAAGTTTTAAATTTAAAAGTTAAATTTAAAATAAGAAATATATTTTAATATAGATTTTTTTTTTTGGCAAGGCCGACGGGGTTAGATGGACCCCGACCATTTTATTGCAGCACCAATCAGAACAACACACTCAAGAAATGCAAAAGAAAACAGAGGGAAACAAAGCGCTGCAAACACAGAGGGAAACAAACACAAAAAGGAGAAAAAAAACAAATAAAAGTCATCACCCAGGCGGACTTAGCCATTGAAAGACTGAAGAATTCCTGGGTCAAAAGAGAACTGCAGCATTCCCAATTCTCGCTTTATTTCATGCATGACCCAATGCTCGAGCACAGAACTTCTCTTCGAATTTACGTGGTCAAAAACCCTAACGTTACGCTCTGTCCAAACAGCAATAAGAAAACTCTTCAACACAGCAGTAGATAGCTTCTTCAACACTTGCTTGCACCCAGTATTAGCATAGATATGATTCCATTCGTCCAGATTATGTTGAGCAACATTATTACACCAGAGCTTGTTCTTCACAGCAATCCAAATCGCTTTGATAACCGCACATTCGAAGAACAGGTGCTCGACAGTTTCAGGATGATCTGTACAGAAGGTACAGTATATGGTGACATTCATACCCATGGCGACGAGTTTGACTCTAGTGAGAATAGCACGATTCAGAACTTTCCACATCAGCAGATTTTCACGCATGCTACCATCCTTATTCCATGTACGCTTCCACCACTTCCACTCTGGCAGAGAATTGTTCTTCATCAAGTACTCATAAGCCTCCCAAATTTTGTATTTACCTTTTTTCTCCCCCCCCCCAAACTAGTTCAGCTGATGTCATGTTGAGAGGAATATACTGTCTGATCATGCTCCAGAAGTGTTGAATTCTCGAATTAGAAGAGAAGGATCTAAACCGCTGGTGATCTTGAACAACATCCTTAACCTTAGCCATAGAGTGAATACCGGATTGCATTAGTTCACAGTGTGTTAATTGTCTTCTTAGAATCAGGCCCGTGTCAAGCCAAGGATCATCCCAGAAACTAGTGTTATATATTGGGTTGGAATTTATACGAATTATAGGAAGAAAAGTCTCCTTGAGTTTAAAGATACACTGCCATGTCCAGCTGAGATTTTGAGGCTTCTGCATATTCCATAGACTCCTGCCTTTGATAACATTTCTTCTAGACCAGGCAGCCCAGAGACTAGTGGAACAATTGAAGAATGTATCAATGTGTTTTGCAAAAGCTGCTTTGTTCCATTGAGTTAAATTGAATAAACCAAGCCCACCTTTATTCAAGGGACATTCAACTCTGGTGAATTTAATCGGAGCATAATATCTACCAGTAGTTTTTCCCATCCAAAGAAAGTTCATAAATGCACTGCGCAACATTTTAACAAGTTTAAAAGGAAGTACAAAGGTCCTTTCCCAGTACACCTGCATAGCAAAGAGCACGGACTTAATTAAAGTGAGCCTTCCTGCTTGACTAAGCTTCCTAGCAGTCCAATATTCAAGACGTGCAGTTATCTTCTCAAACAAGGGAAGGCATTGTAAGGTTGTTATTCTAGAAGATGCAAGAGGGAGCCCTAAGTAGGAAATAGTAGTGTAGTTTGGGGACAGACCAGAGACATGAGAAATTTCAGCCATTTGTTGTAAAGTAACTCCAACAATCTTGATATCAGATTTATGAATGTTAACCTTTAAACCAGTCATCTCAAAAAACTAATCGAGGGTTAACATAATATTCTTAACAGTGGTGGTGTCCGGAGAACAGAATATCACTAAATCGTCAGCAAACATGAGAGTGGAGATTTGTGGTTCTTTGCAAGCTTGATGAAGTTTAAAGCCACCCTGACTTATGAGCCTGTTTATCAATCCTGTCAGCAGTTCCATCACAATAATGAAGACATACGCTGAAATCGGATCCCCTTGACGTATACCTTGTTTACCACCAAAAAATCCAGCAGTGTTACCATTAACAGTGACTGAGTAGTTCGTTGTAGAGATACATTCGTAGATCCACATAATAAAGTGCGGCGGGAAGTTCATGTAACCCATAATTCTCACTATACTATCCCATTGAATCATATCGAAAGCTTTCATGATGTCAAGTTTCAGCATTGCTTTAGGAGGAGAATGCTTTCTATTGTACCCTTTAAGCAATTCATGAGAAAGCAGGATGTGATCAAGAATATTTCTTCCAGGTAAGAAGGCATCTTGGTTATTGGAGATGATGGAAGGAAGCACTTCCCTAAGTCTAGAAGCAATGACTTTGGAGATGCATTTATATATAGTGTTGCAACAAGAAATAGGGTGAAAGTCATTCACGTTATGAGCATTCTTAATCTTCGGGATTGAAGCAATATTGGTATAATTAAAGGATCTATAGATTTTGGCTTTCTTAAAGAATAGCTTGATAGCATTACACACATCAGTCGAAACAAACGGCCAGCAAAATGTGTAGAATTTAGCATTTAATCCATCGGGACCACCACACGAGTTGGCATTGAGAGAGAACATTGCTTTTTCAATTTCTTCTTTAGTAACCTCTTTGCATAATGCGTCATAATGTTCAGCAGATAATTTAGGAAGGATGTCATGAGGAATTTCATCAATAGAGGCGGAGATGTTGGTATCATTGCCATAAAGGGAAGAGAAATGATGGACAAAAGCAGCTTTCACGTCATCATCAGTGGTTTGAAGGACACCTTGTCTGTCATGGATAGACACAATGTTCTCACATCGCTGCTTATTCTTGAGACTTGCATGGAAATAAGAACTGTTCCTATCTCCCTTTTCTCTCCATTTTATTCTAGCCTTTTGGCGAATCATGTCACTTTCTTTAGCCAGTGCTTCGTAGTACTTTTGGAACAACAGACTTTCGGTTGTTGCAAGACTTTCATCAGCAGGATTATTCATCATAGCAGTTTGCACTGTAACTAGCTCAGCCTCTAGCGTCGAGCTCATTTTAGCTCCTTTACCAAATCTCTTAGACGACCACTCCTTCAGGACTTCTTTCATTTCTTTGATTTTCTCCTGCAAAATGTATAAGTGATTACCATACTTAGTATTACTCCAAGAGGCTAATGCAATTGTTTTAAAATCAGGTTCATGCACCCAAGAATTAAAAATTTTAAAATTTGTTTTTCCTCTCTTGCCAGCTTCTCGCAGATGAATAATTTGAGGAGAGTGGTCAGAAAGGAGAGGAGGAGGAAGATCAATGTAAAGAAGAGGCCATTTGACAAGAGAAGATTGGTTCGAGAAGGAGTGGTCAATCCTAGAGAAGGTTCTATTGCCTTGCCTCCTTTTGTTATTCCAAGAATACGGCATTCCAACCGATTTAATAGGAACAAGGTCAGCATGATGAATGGTATTAGCAAGAAGCTGGATTTCATTGCGGGATAGGGGGTTGCCACCAACTCTGTCAGAGAGATTGAAACAACAGTTGAAATCACCTGAGATCAGCCATGGGTGGGAGGACTGTCTCAGAGCAGGGATAAGCGAATGTAATGAAGCACGAGCAACAACAGTGTTGAAGGCATAGACAAAGGTGACATAGAAGTTGGAATTGTCAGAGGAGTTATGAGCTAGACAATGAATAAGCTGGGGAGTGGAGAGAATAGTTGTTAATTGGACTTGAAGGGGATTGAAGAGAATCAAGATTCTACCGTATGGTGCTTCATAAAGGTTATGGATGAAACTCCAGTCAGATTTAACATAGTTAGCTACCTTGATAGTCAAGGCAAGGTTTAATTTAGTTTCTAAAATAGCTAGAATCGATAACTGATGCTTGCTAATAAGAAGATGACATTGATCAAGTTTGATGACGTGGTGACCTCCACGTATGTTCCATGCTCCGATATTCGTCATCATTGGAGAGCAGTAGCATTAAGCATTTCAATCTTCATTCTCCTAGTCACTGCTTGAGAAGAGGTCAAGTAGCTAGGAGTTTTATCTGAACTAGGTTTGTTTAAACTATTCAATATTGTTACGGTACTGCTAGGCAGTTCTGAAGGAAGAGGAGTTGAGGGTGGCGATTTGTAGGCGAGGGGAGGCATGATGTTGGAATAGGGATTATTGGGAGATTTGACATTTCTAAGGAGGGAAGAATTTAAGTTGTTAACTTTGTTGATGTCAGCCGTGCTTGGTTGAGCACCTTTGTACATGTCATCTTGTTTGCATTCAGCACTTTTGTGAGTTACTTTCTTCTTTTTACCCTTTTTGTCCTTCATTCCACTTGAGCTAGGCTCCTTACCAAGTTTACTTTTCACATTGATACTACTATCTTCTTCCCCTGAATTATTTACGTCTAGAGCTTCAGTTTTATGTACTTTTTTTTATATTCCGCACTAAGATATCAGTTCCAACACGATTAGCTTCTTTTTGGGTTGTGTTGTTTTGCACTGTTTGGTCCTCAGCGTCTTTACTTGTTTGGTCTGCCTTATTACTAGTTGCATCAACACATTTACCATCCACCTTCAAACACTCTTTATGCTTCTCAGTAATAGTATGTTCCTCCTCCAAGTCTTGTAGAGCATCAAATTTGTTGAATACAACCAGGATATCTTCATTGTTGTCATTTTCATTTGCCTCATTTTGCACATTTCTTGATTCTTTGCCCACAATGTCAGAACTAGTTTGACTGGGTGTAGTTCCACTATCATGTGTCATTATCCCCATGCATGATTTATCCTTTCCCAGTACAACAATTTCCCCTTCCTCGACCTTTTCATCTTCATCAAATCTTGCATCTACTGCTACATTATCTTCTACAACTTTCACTATACTTGTTTGTTCCATACTACTGTTCTTCACCGTAGATCCAAGATCTTTACCTTTTACACGCTGCCATTTTCTGACGAGCTTTTGCCTGTAGGGTCTGACTTTTTGACGAAGTTGTTTAGCCTCTTTAGCTACTTCATTTTCTTCCCTTCTTTCAGCAGTTGTAACTATGTTTTCTGTTCCTTCTTATCACAACCAGCTGTTGTATGGCCAAAGTTCTTACAGTCAACACAAACATGCGGTCTCCAAGGATATTGAACAGTGATTTTCTGATAACCCTCCTCAACCAATTTGACCATAAATTCCTCTACTAACTCCCTATCAGGTCTGACTTCAATCAGGCATTTAGCATAATTCAACCTCTCCTGCTTTTCAGTCATTTCATCCATACATAACAGTTTACCCAAGTGGCTACAGAGCCAATTAATGCCCAGAGGCGACCATGCATAAATAGGAAGATTATACATGTGGACCCAAACTGGAACAGCAGTGACAGTACCAGTTACATTACTAACTCCAGCATCATACTGTTTAATGATAAATAACTTATTGTTCATAATAATAGGGTCACTCTGTAAGATTTTGTCCCTGTCATCAGAACAAGAGAAATTGAATAAGAAAATGGTGCCATCAGATTTGACAGTAACTGAACCTTTCAATCTCCATAAGTACTTGAGCTTCTGAACAACTGCAGAATATGATAGAGGCCTGTCCAAGAAAAAACCAACTACAATATCATTCCATATAACATCACCTGCAGCTAGCACTTCAAGAGGAGGCACTAACACACCGTCTTCATACACAGGGAGCATGTCAACGGGGATGTACTTCCCAGCATTTTTGGGTTTACGCTTAAAAAGTGAAGTCCATTTCCATTCACATTGTTCTGGAGGAGGGGGGACAACCGACTGAGTTGTAGGAGAAGGGTTGAGAGGAGGATGGAGAGGTAAAAGAAGGGGGCCGGGGGGACATGAGTGGGGTGTTTCGGTGAGATAGCAGTGAGGACAGAGGAGGAGGAAGGAACAGAGGCAGAAAGGGTAGAAGATGATCCAAGAAAGATTTGAGGAGAGGGGAGAGGGATAGTTGAGGCGGATGATGGGACGGAGACGGCGGGAGAGGGGGGAAGCACGACTTGGTTGACAACGGGAGAGGGAGGAGGTACAAGTGAGATGACGGGAGGGGAAAGGGGAAGGACTACGGAGCTGAAAACATGGGAGAGGGGAGGGAGTACGGAAGAAGCGGACATGAGATGAATTTTCGATTTAACTTAAAGTTTTTATTAATATAGATTTTCAAATTGTTTTGAAGATAAAATAAAAGTTTTAAATTTAAAATTTAAATTTAAAATAAAACACATATTATAAAAGTTATAAGATAATTTTTCATAATGTTTTAAAATGTTATAAATTAATTTTGAAAATATTACTTATTAATAAGATTAATTAAATAAATAAAGTAATTAAATAAGTTAATTAATTAATTATATATTATAATATATATAATGATATATTATGTTGTCTTGAATTGTTTAGGTAATATAAGTATCCATGTGTGTACAAAAGAATTTTAAATTGAATAAAATTTAATTAAAATCTTCTAATTAGATAAATTAATTAAAATTAATTAATAAATTATAATATATATATATATATATAAATCTAAGATATATATGTATCACTATAAAGGGTATGGTATATATTCAATATAATATGTTATAATTGAATAATGTAATAATTAATTAAAGTGTTAATTAATTAAGTTAATGAAATAAGATTTAATTAATATAATGTTATACATAAAATATTATGTGAGTTAAATAAAGTATAAAAAGTTATATAATAGTTAAAACTTATACAATATAGATGTATAAACTAAAGGTGGAACATTAAAGAAACGCTAAATAGACTTAAGGAATAAATACATATGTAAAAGTTCATATACCGTGATTTCTGATGTGTCCAACACTTGAATCACGAGGATATTTCATAAGAAATGCATTATTCCATAAGTCGATTTCACTTTATTAAATATATTAAAGATTATGAATCTTTAATATTAGTGTTGTCTTCTACCATTTATATATTAATAAGTTTCTTGCATACTCTCTGGTTGTTGAGCAAACTTAAGCTAGAGATGTTATATGTAATATTATTAATATATTGGCTAAACGAGGTAAGATAATGATATGTATTTGTTGAGAAAACTCAAGTTACATATACTATACTTTGGTTATCATGAAATGGTAGGTATGAGCGAATAGTTTCTTTCGATTTGTTAAGTAAACTCAAGGTTGAAATGAGATTAGGACAAGGAACCATAGGTTAGGAGTTGTATATGATACAACCGATAAGGAGTTATCCAGCATTTGTGGGGCTATGACTTGTTGAGAAAACTCAAGGTGATAATCCCAAGACAGCAAGTCCTAACACCCACTAGTGAAGTCCAAAGACTTTTATATTTCATCTTAGGGTTTGGGGAAACATAAAAGACTAGTGGGAGCCATATTAGAAAAATGAAATGGTAATATTTTATCTTTCTAATATTGTAAGAACATCTACTATATAAAGTTATAATAATTTATATTGATAAATGTGTGCAATTAATATAATTGATAAAATGTTTATTAATTAAACTATGCAAACGAACTAAATTAATATTGAAAAATATAAATATAAAACTACTTGCTAATAAATTTATTGCATGTTAACCTATACAAGCACCTAATTATGAGATGGCTAAATATGTTCGTAACTTGGTCAATTACGAGTTTACTTACCCGAGATTATGTATTGCCTTCGATGAGTTTTGAACTCTAAAAGCAATACAAGAATATGGATATTTGATCCATACACTATCACATTTTAAAGTTATGTAGTGAACAGTGATAATTCATACTGTACGAAACTTCGATCAAAATTAGTTCATTGAAATAAGGAAGTAAGCTATACTGTAAGATCGTGTATTCAATATGATTGATTACAATAATGATATTGTTGTGTTAAATGTAATACTAGATCAAAGGCTACAAGATAGATCTAATAATTCGATCACCGAAATGGCAGATTGATCAGTTTACGTAAAGTGCAATTTATTTAATATCCTTAAAAGTTTTGGATGATCAAATGCACTTTTGTATAGAGTTCGTTATGATGTTGTAGTAAGGATTTCCTCTGAATGGTTCGACCATTTGAAAAGGAAATCGAATGTAATAATAGTGGGTGCAACCTAAGGCACAGTTGGAATGAAGAGAACGAACAATCATTTCTGCTTCATAAAGAAATTTAGATATAAGAATTAAAAAATAATAATAAATACATAACATTGGAATGGGAAATATGATTCTATTCCAAAAGTATTTTCACATAAAAAATTGTTTTCTATGGTATTTATTTCTTTGAATTTAAGATACTTGATCTGAAAATTCTCGACTGTAAACTAGTTATAGTAAATGAAATAGTGGTTTAATGGGGGTAGATCGTTACACTTGGTATCAGAGTTGGAGGTTAAGCGAGTACCTTGGCTCTGTGGGGGTATAACTCATTGAGAGATAGGGTAATGCAATGCCTTATTATGAGTTGAGTGTATATATACAGAGTACGTATATGTTATTGCTATAAAAGTGTTTTGTGTTGTGTTGATTTGTTTGTACAGTGGCTTATAGGTTTCGATCAATACGAGTTGCTATCGTTATTGACAGGGATCTCCAAACACTTGGATAGGGAAAACCAACACAATATTGTTTTTGAAATTGGAAAATGAAATATGTTTACCTTGGATTATATTTTATATATGAAAGAACAATTTTCATAAATTGATATAGTTATTTATGATATTTTTGTTTGTTAGGAGATGGTAATATTATAGTATTATCATTTGTTGTTTGATTTTTTGTGCTCGATCAATTTATGAGCAGTTCTAGCTTTTCACTGCATGGGTTAGGTAGATAATAACTTGTGAGGATATTAAAGCGAACACCTTGTGAATTAAGTTTCTCAGTTTGACGATAAGACATTTCGTGATAATGCTGGATTAAATTAGTTTAATTTTTACATAAGTTGTTTATCATAATCTAAACAAGGGAAACACTTGTGAAATGATTTTATATAAGAAAGTGACTTATATAAATATGGTTTATAAGTATAGTTTATACATATGAAAAAGGATTTGAACTGAGAATTTGATGACATAAATCCTGTTGTTTTAGAAATTGGTTTTCTAAGATTTTTAAAAATAATACTAATATTATCTGGAAGTAATTAATTGGGAAATTGATTTACGAAATTGATGTCATGGTACTTTGTAATATTTAAAAAGTATTTGATACCGTTTTGGAAATGATTTTGGTTAAGTCTAAAAGGCATGGTTTGGATGTACTGAAGTCACTTCTATCGCTGGAAAATTATTTTGATGATTATTACAAGATCGTCAGCATTTATTTTCGAGTTTCACAGTAGGGGAAGCTACTGTAACGATTTGCTATAAAGTTGTTTTGGTAAAATAGATTTTGATTAAATCTCGGAAGTATGAATTGGTATACAAAAGTTATAAGTATATATATTTAAAAATGATTTGAAATAAGATCAGGTGTTTAATTCTCAAGTTTTCGGTATATTATGGACACAAATAGCTTATGCATTATGATTGAATGGTCTGTGCATCGAAATTGATGTGTTTGGGTGATAGTTTTCATTTGTTAAAATGAAATAGAATTTTTGATGATTTTGGACAGTCAAAACTTTGGAATTTTTGTAGAAACAAATTTGAAACTAAATGATTTGTGAAAATATAAAGGTGGGTTTATATAACACTTGAACTTAGTAGATAATAGTAACCGAAGCTAAGTGTTTATAAAAGTTAAGTTTTATATAATGCCTGGTTTGAAGAAATAGTAGAGTTTAAATAAGTTTTAAATTGATTGAATATTCATGTTGAGTAAAATGAATTGGATATATTTGTGTATACTCTGAGGATACAGTGGAGTATTATATGGGTATGAACTTAAGTTATATAATGTTTAATATCATGAAGTAAATTTTATGAAATAATTCATAATTGATTTTAGTATTGAACGAGGAATACTATAAGTGATAAATAAATGTAAATTGAAAATGGAAAGTAATTGGTATAGTTAAGAAACCAATTAGAATAGAATACGTAAGTTGTACGTAAGTCATTTTATTCGCTTGACAGTTCTTGATCTAGGATTCGAGTATATGATTTCGAGATGATTCACACCGGTCTGAGTTAGGATTTTCACTCGATTCTTGACGTGGACACTGGATATAGACTTTTGATATGATCCCGACGTTTTCTATCATAGTATATGGCTATGTATGGAGAACGGAGGTTTCTAATTAAGGAACCAGATCGGAATCTGCACTAGAGAGGTCAAGTGATCTATACTGGTGCAGAAGTGAAATTTATGTGATCGAGTTAGTAATCAGAGTTGATATTGCGTATAAATGATATATGTATATCGTACGGGCTTTAGTATAATTATATGCTATGTATGTTGGTTTGTGGAGAGTTTGGGGGATGACTCTTCAAATTGCTTGAAGTAGCATGAGGGATCCACTGATTAATACGTGAGGCTGTTAAGCATAAGGTAACACTTAGTAGATTGGTTGTCATCCTTGTGCGATGAGATGGTTCTGAACCTAGGCGAATCATGAGTTTTGGTTGCTAATGATTACAATACAATATAGTATTGGTATGTGATTGTTTCTATGGTTGCGAGTGATCGCAATACCATTAGGTATTGATGTTTGATTGTTGCTTTGTGGCTTATGCTGAAATTTCGGAGGTGAAATTCTTTTAAGGGGGGAAGAATGCAACAACCCGGATTTTTGAACAGTTTATAATTAAATATTGGAATCATTTAAATAATTGAACCTTGGATTTATTTCGAATAAAATGATTTCGAAAGCTTATTTTAATTTTGTTTAAATAAGAATGATATGGAAAGCTTTTAATTTAGAATTGAAATTGAATAAATTTGTTTTAATAATAATTCATTTTAATAATAATTTGTTTTAATTAACGTGTGAATTATCATTCCGGGGCATCGTCTCGGATTTTGACAAAACTAGTGTCATTGGATCCATAATAATTGCTAGTACCTTAGGTATTGGTTTTGATGATAACAACTATGGACATTATATAATATATAAATACTAATGGTTTATCATGTTATATACAGTATATAGTGTAGGATATTAGACAGGTGTTGATTAAGAGGACTCTACAGTATCAAGAGTAGATTCAAGATGCTAATATAGAGTTTCAAGAGTTGGAGAATGAAGACTCTTGAGTATTGAAGAGTTCAAGATTTCAAGATATTCTAGATAAATTAAAGAGTTATAGAATTTATGTTAAAACCTCGATAGCACTTTCCCGGTCTCTCTCTCCTTCTCTAATTTTGTTTTAAATTGTTTTTCAAATAATCCTGGTTTTAAAATAATCTTTTAAAAATATTTCACAAAATGATTTTCAATCTCTTATACTTATAAGGATATTATTTTAGTGTTTTTAGTTTATATATATATATATTGAAGTTTTGTTTATACTTTAATAATTATGATTATATTGATTATATATATATATATATTTTTTCATTATATTAAAATTTTCAAAATTATTATACAACTTTGTATTAAGTTTTATTATGATTAAAATATGTATAGACTATGCTTAAATGATTTTACAAAGTATCGAACTATTTTACAAAACAACGAGTTTTCAAAATAATATTTTAAAGTATTTTCAAATTTTTAAAAAGAGTATGTCGACATACTTTATGTATGTATGTCAACATAGTAGCTTAATTTTACAAAATTTAAATTTCAAAAGAAGTGTCTTTTTGTCGTATCTCTTCACGAATGGATATGACCATAGTTCCTCTATAAATACCAGACTTCTAAACGAATTTGTAATCATCATTTTCTTATTCATCTCTCCTCCTTCCACTCTCTCATTTTCTAAATCAAAATATACCCAAACTCTGTCGAAATTGAACCAGAATCAAATTCAATCATCACTAGTTTGATTCTCCTTCATTTACTCTCTGATTTCTCTCATCTCTCTCACTCAAACCAAGATCAAAGTGCTATTCAAGAGTTATAGGATCAATTGTAATCTATATCGAAGATCTGAGTCTGTAAAACTCTATCAAATCATACTGCTGTACTTGTGGGTGTGATTGTAGCCTGTAAAATCAATTGGGTGTGCTTAGTAGCCCGTAAATCTAGGTGGTGTGCTTGTAGCCCGAAAATCAAGCGACTCTTTCCAGAGGTTGGGATTCTGGCAGGTTTGTCTCGTAGCCTTGAAATTGATATTGTATTTACATTTACTAGTTGAAAACAAATCCGTACAAGGAATTGTGCGGGACTGGATGTAGGATAACTCCAAACCAGTATAAAATCCTGGCGTGTTCTTTCATTTTTACTTTTACTGCATTTACTTTTATCTGCACTTTGATTCTATGATTGTTAATTACATCACTCCAAGTAGAATCTTAAATTTTTTGAATAATATTAATATAATCCATTAACACTCACCCTCTTCTAGTGTTAATTTAGCCTTAAGATCCCTATTCCGCTGACTCATAATAATGAATTGTTTTATGCCATCGAGTTTCATGACGGTCGGATGTACTGTGTGGTTGTGCGAGCTCGAAACGCATACCAATTGATTTTAGGAATTAAATATAATATAATATAATTTGATTTGAAAATATAACTTATGTATACGATGGAATTGGGTCCCGATACTAGTTCCATTTTATTCGGAATAGGAGTAAATAGCTACGAACGCCAGTGAGCACACCTCATTTGAAGTTAGAGATTATAAGGGTGAATAGTTTTGAAAATCTTATATATAAGGACCTCACTATCTTTGTTTTCTAAAAAACTCAACCCTAAACCTAGCCAAATCCAATGGCCATGGTCGATTGGCGCCTCTAGGGGTCGTTTCAAGTTATGGTCCCAACTAGGTAACTTAACATCATTGACCCACTGGGCTCCCAATAAACATCTAGGTTAAACCCATGTCACTCCTCGTACAAATCACCCTTCTATCACAATCTAGTACCGCCTCATAACATGACGTCCAATCATTCCTAATATCAATCCACATGCCCGAAAACCCATGCACAAAAGCATTACATATGAATTCCATACCACAAATCAATAATTTTAATTCTTGGCGAACCATAGATAAAATGGCCGATCACCTAATGGGGTTCGATACCCCCATGGGATTAGGAACAATGCGAGTCTCTAATTCTAACCTATCAACTATATTTCTAGATATAAAAGAATATGACACTCCAATGTCAAATAAAGTAAGAATAGGAAAATCAAAGATAAGTAACACACCTTCTATGATGGATGCAGAGGCTACGTTTCTCTTTCCTCTGACTGGTGGTGCACTAGCACTAGGAACTGCTGCTAGTGCATAGGCCTTCACAATTTGGCTAATTATGGCACCCGCTCCTCCTCTTCCCAAAGCATGGCATGCATTCTTAGTATGTCCAATCTAATTACAATTTTAGCACTTTACCTTTGTAAAATCCACTCTACACACTTAACCAATGTGACCATTCCTTTTACAATGGTTGCAAATGATATCATGCTTCTTCTCTTTGCCATGCCAATCCTTTGCACCTCTATTCTTACGCTTTCCCTTTGAATGTGCATGTCCACCCTCCTTTTTAGGATACTCCTTGGTGTCTTCCTTTGTGATAGTATTGAGCAATGATGTCTTCACTAATCTCTCGTAGGTGGCCTCCATCGAAATATGACTCAGTGCTAGATTCTTCTGTGGTTGGTTCAAGCTATTTACAAACCTCTTGGCATTCTTTATCGGTGTATTGATTAGCTCCAACCCAAATGCTACGAACATGTTGAATCAACTCACATACTCCTTAACTGTCATGTTAACTTGCTATAAATGAATGAACTTCTCAATCTAAACTCCTTTCTCTTCCTCCAAGATAAACTTCACCTTGAACCTTTGCTTGAAACTTCTCTAAATGGTGTCCTCCTCATTTGTCTAGAACCACTACCATCTCCCACTAGTTTATGGCCTCTCTCTGTAGATGCCATGTTGCAAGCTATCACCTCATAGCATCCCTAAGACCCAAAGCTCCAAAGATACACTCACATGTATGAAGCCAAGCCCTCATATCCCCAAAAGACTCGGTTCCCACAAAATGCCACTCCTCCATGTTCATAAAATCTTTGCACAGCTTTTGAAAGCTAGCATAAGGTGAGTGATTGGGAACCACTATAGGTGTATGGGATACAGGTGTGGCGGAATAGTGTAGGCTTGGCCAGTAGTTTCTAAAAACATGTGGAACCATATAGGTATGTTCATGCCAGGTACCTCTGGCAACACATACTCGGAGCTCTCTCTAGTTTGTTTACATCTCTACTATGTGTAAAAAGGATCATTAGAAACTATTCCTTAAAATAGTGAACTATACTGGAATAAATCAGATGTGTGCTATTATATATATATATATATATATATATATATATATATATATATATCCATAAAAATACAAGTACACTCTCTCAATACGTACTAATTAAGTTGGAATCACCTTACCTAAGCTCTGATATCAGATGTAACAACCAGCCATTTACGACATCCCGACCCATGTCTAAAAGTGGTACTGGTATCATGGACCTTCCAGACAACTGATCATTTATAAGATTTCACAGAGCTATCTATAATATTCTACACATTCTAAAACTCACAATGGAAGGAATCAAATACAATACTGAAATAAAAATACTATAATCCCGTATAAATATTATAAACTGTAACTAATAGTCTCTAGTTTCAAAATATCTCTGTATGCTAGAAATAAATGAACAGTATGAATGTTAAGCAAAAATATCAAATAAGTAGTTGATATCTAATAAGTAGATGCGCATCTCCATCATACTGATATGTCTTTGAAATCACTATGGATCCTCTCTACCTACCTATCAGAGTAAACAAAAAGGAGAAAGGAGTAAAGAGGGTCATACATACGTCTGGTGAGTGTTACGCATCACATGAGTGTATAATATTAGTAAAGTAGTAAACACTTATACTTGAATACCATACCTTAACCTATGTCACCTACACCTAACAAGTCAGCTAAAGATAATATAATACCATAGTGACAATATAGGATAAGGTCTCACTAAAGTCTAACCGACTTCTAATCATATACACTCAATTGAATCCAAAGTCTCACTCGTTATTGCCGAAAACATATGAACTCACTTTAGGGGACTATCTCTCAGCCCACTATCGCAAAATTATATGTGATCCACTATCGGGGAATTATATGTCCCAGCGCACTACCGCTAAACGTGAATAACTCACTACCAAGGAACTCTATGTCTCAACCCGCCATTGTCAAATCGTAAGCGACTCACTACTAAGGAACGCGATGTCTCAGCCTGCTATCGCCAAATCATAAGCGGTTCACTACTAGAGAAAAAGATGTATCATCCCACTATTGCCTAATCATAAGCGACTTGCTACTAAGGAATAGAACGTCCCATCCCACTATTGCCATACCAAACAACGTCTAATGAATCTAATAAAACGAGGCACTATCCATAAGTTCACAGAACATAGCCAACCACATACCAAAATGTTCCTCATCTCACTACGCACGCAATGCCATGAATCGCGAATGAAACTGAGGTCGTATGTGAGAGTTATAAGTGTTTGAAGTTAAGGTGCAATATCGTAATTTATAATTTAATTATATTTAATATTATATCCTAATTCGTTCACTACAGTACTTAAAATTTCCAAACTTCCAATTCTTCAACCTTTAGTGTCGCCTTCTTGCCCTATGTTGCCTTCATGATGGTCGAGACCAAGATTCAACCTCACCTTCTTCTCCAGTGTGATGTGCCGAGCCTGGACCACCTCTAGTGATCTCGATGGCATCACTATTCTCAGGAAATTTCTTACCGTCCCATGATGATCTAACCTGATCGGAAACCACCACGAGGACATGCTCGACCTCCTCTGCCCGTCTGTATGTATTGATTGCCATATCGTCGATGCTTCGCCATTGGATCAAAACAAATGGTCTACGTTTTTCGAACTTCCGATGCGTTTTCTAATCAATCTATACATCAATTGATGAATGAAGACCACCAGTGGATTCGTTTCATCGAGAACTTCGATTTTCATATATAATATGCCTTGTTTGGAACAACTGTATATTTCACACTTTATAAATTAATGGAGGTTAACTTTTGCTAATTACAAACGATAAAAATTTGATTTTTTTTATCATCTTGCCATGGAATGTTAGATTTTTATCAGGTGTGTGTATTTATATAAAAAAAATTATTATTAACTTCATCATATATGTGTTGATTTACAAATATAAGAGGTGATTTATGATAACTTATCAATATATACACAGATATAAAGAGTCCCACTCACTTATTAGCCTTGCCTCCTTTCCGATTTGATTAGAATCCCCCTCCTTCCTTGCTGGCCTGATGTGTTAGCCTCTCGATTCACCTTGATTTGCTTTGCAATTCCTTATTTTATAATGTTTTATTATTCCTTTTTGATTTGATATGGTATTAGTTAGGTTTTCAAGAGATTATGATGGAGAAGATAGTGATTAGTGATAGGATGTTTAGGCTGAAGTATGATTCAAGAATAGGATTTTAGTTTCTATTTATAGGCTGAAATGGCTCATGGTTGGGCTAGAATTTTGAAATGGGTATATTAGGGAAATGCCACTAGGTTTGACTTCTAATTTGTGGTTTGTATAACCAGAATCAGCAAGTTACATATGTTCCTAGACTATAAACGACATTCCGGACGCAATGGAATAAGTCTCGAGACCTAATTCTAGATCTTGCTGCAATTTATTATTCTACCATTTATGTAAAATTACAATGTTGCCCCTTTGAATTTCATTATTTACCTTTGAAATATTACGAGGTGTTGCAGTTTTAATATTTATAAGAAGTATATATATATATATTATAAGTTAAATATTTTAAAATTATATCTATAACATTATTTGGAAAAGAAAAAAATTAATTCGAAAGTTGGTTTAAATAAATGTGTGAGTATATATTATAACATTAAAGATGTGCATTGTATTAATTAATAACTAATATGTAATATAATTAAATTAAAGTAATTTTTTCTAGAAATGTTTTGTATAATAATAGATAAAAATTTATTTTAAAGTAATTTAATATATTTATTGTATATATTTTTAAATATGATTTAAGTGAAATTTAGGTTTTAAAATTAATAAATGATCATTAATATCACTAAATTTATTTGTAGTTATTAGAAAATTATAATATATATTAAAGTTCATATATGGCCGAATTGTAATATTTACATACATATTTTATTTCTAGTTTTGTATAAATAAATTATTTTATGAAAATTATTGTTTAATGAGGTCTAATGCATTTATATTAAGTGAAAACATTTGCATATATATAGACACACACACACACACATATATATATATATATATATCCGTGTGTATATGTATATAATTGTTATAATTATAAATATATAGAATATATTGTGAACATATAATTTACCTAAAGAGACCGACGCCTTAGACTGACACATTAACGTATCGATCTCTTGATCTCTTAGATCTGCACCACTATTGCTATCAATCAATGTGTCACCATAGGAAATTGTTTTAGCACCTTATATTTGGACAAATAGGGTTAACAATTGGCTAGTTAGGGGGGTATGTAAGTGTAGCCAGTACTAATGAGGGAGGAGGAAAAAAGTCAAAACTAAAAGTGGTGGATTTGCTATGTATTTATATGGAGAAATAGGAGATCAATTCACCTCATTTCTCTCCTACTAATTCAAACCCAGATCCACATCACCCTCCCTCGTTCTACCCATTTTTGGCTAACTATGTTGGTACATAATGGACCAATTAAATACTCAAACCCATTAGCAATTAATTTTATTTAAATCAAATTTAAATGAATATCAATATCATATATCGATACGCACATATATAACTTTTATATACATACTTAATTAATTACTAATAGCACCTAGAACATTTTTATAGGCTACCCATTTACTAAATACACCCTACACAAGAACTACAATAAAAACTAATATTTCAAGAATATTAGTTAATTTAATTAATTTATAACCGTTACAACCAATTAAATAACACAGTGTTTTAGAGACTAAATAGATTCGGTTGTGCAACTCATAGGTATGAATTTAGCCATCAAATAATATTTGAACAACTCAAATACTAACATTCACACATCAGCCTAACTAGTAATATGATAGTTTGACTTAATTTATTACTTACAAATCCCGTTACTAAAATCCAATTTCACAATTTTAAGCGGTACCATTTAGCAATGATTATTTACACCAATCCTCTTCGTTGACCTATATCACTTTAAGATCGATAGAATTTGGTTTTTGTCAAAATTCCAGTGTCATTCATATTCAACTTGATTGGTCCATAAAAAAATCCTTGGTTCAATAATAACATCTATTATTAATTGTACTATTCTGGTGAAAGATTTTGATTTTGAGTTGACTATAGTTGACCGTGACACTTACCTCATACAAGTAAGGAGGCGAATTGTCCATTGAATAGTGTTTCACTTCCAGTATTTCAACTCGTACCAAAATATAGTCACTCGTTGGTCGTTATGCCATAATTTAATTATATTCAAAGTGGAGTATCCACATTAAAGCCTAACAGTATTCCCAAGTCGAGACAAATGTGTAACATCGTCACTCTGAGATTCCCTATTTGACATACTTGTTATTAACCAACAGAAGACTCACAGATGAGTCATTCCATAGTTATCAAATAACTATGGGTACATAACCACTTGGATCCCCTAGCAGCCATTAGTAATACACTATCCAACATATGGAAAGCATTACGTACTCTATTTTAAAGGAAGGCATCGATATCCTTTCTCAAAATATCTTGACCAGGAAAATTCAAAATGAAATGTTATTCTATATTGTGATAATTTTCTCATGATCACAACTCTTTGTAACAATTATCACATAAAATATTATTTAAGGATTTTCTAACTAATGTACTTTAAGTTAGTTAATTAATTATACTACATAGCACACAACATAATATTTAAGGACTTTCTAGTTGATATACTTTAAATTAAGTACTTAATTATATCACAATATAACAAAGTATATAATAGAAATATAATACCATTAGTACAAACAAGATTGTTTATAGAGTTAAATGTATGTAACAAATTACATAATTTCCCTTAGGGCATACCCCTAACTCTCTCAATCTTGGACTTGCAATTTGGGTCAATAATGGAATCATAATTCTATTCCTCTGATCTATTTTCTCAAAACAGATCCAGCTAGTCCCTTATAAATGGATATGCTATATTTTTTTAATTATTAATTATGTTAATCAAAACCCTCTATTGTTGATAAACTAAACTTATCATGTGGAACCTTTTGGGGTATATATCTTGACTACTTGTAAGCCCTAGGTTCATCACAATATATATCGCGACATTATTTTTATAAAACAATGTCATAAGATTCTAAACATTTTCCATCACTCCTAGCTCAATTATAAATTTATGCATACATACATGTGCGTGCATAGCTTTCATTGTGGTGCCATTCAAGGTGATGTACTTAACCTTCTGGTTGAGTCAGCCATAAGCTTCCGTTTGGAAAAAGTCCAACTTAAAGCTCCTTAACTAAAATGATCATGAATTTAGGATTGATATACTACTCGATATCCCTTATGAAGTTCGAGTCTGAATGCTCCTTCATAAGGAGTTTGTTGTTTCCATAAAAAATTCTCTAGTATTTTGTAAATACTCGAGAAAACCATTTACCACCATTTAGTGATTTTAATTTAGATTTGATTATCGCTCTATGTACCAACTACATAAACAAATCGTGATGTAGTAGCCAGTAAAGCGTATATATATTATAATTTCTATTGTCGATGGATAAGGAATCCATCTTATATGCTCCATATTAAACATTTTAATATGGTTTCTGTGTATATCATTTGGGATAATCTCAACATCCTCTTATGAAGATTATAAAAGATGGAATTTTCAAATCCAATATCAAGAATTAAATAACCAAAATAAAAACTGATTTTAACACAAGTATATCGTTAACGCCAGTAGTGGTACGTTGTTTACTTATAGTTCAGAAATATCTTAGTACCTTTTAATGTTCTTTCTTACAAACACATGCCTCCTTTGCATTTTGAGTGAAAATAAAACTGTTTGATTCTCTATCAAAATATTTGCTCAATTCTGATGCTTATCGAACAATATGCTCATATCGATTCTTGGATCCTATTCGAAATGAACGAGCTTATTTATCGCTCCCACTGACTTTAAGACACTTTTGTTGTTATGTGCAAATAGTTTATTCTAAATCATTATTTAAAATTCTTGTTCCAACATGAATGTCCTAATATTCAAAATTATATTTAGGGATAATTTTATGAGTAAAATCTAAATTAACTTAAGAGTTTCAACCATTTAAATTTATGATGTCAATCTCTTCAATGTTGCTTACTACCTTCCAACTCCATTAGTCTTCTTCTTGAAGATACATTAGCGGTAGATGGATCATATCCTCACACATACAGCTATCATAATCATATATTGATAATATATTGGAATCCATTCCAGATTTGCAAATTATGCCATATGCCAGAGTCAATACTCTTCATGTCATATTGACAACTAAGGAAATTCTTTTCTCAAAATCGATAAGAAACTCGCGGTTCTCTTTATTGTGTGGGAATTATTATTAGACATTATAATGTATTATGTCTGTTTTAAGCTTGGTTAATTTTATTTACTCTTACGTAATCAGTTACTATGTTGTGTCATTAGATCGTATCCAAGTCCATTGTATAGCCACTAATTTCTGAAAGAAATTCCTTCACCATGAAAGTAGTGTTTCTTGAAACAATAATTATTTCTCGGTATGATGGAATGGGCATTCAAAGATATTTATGATCTACCTTTATATATGTATAAAGCTAATTTATTTTTGAGTTTACGAAACTTATGTTCCAAACATAAACTGGTCAATCAATTTTGGTTGGTCCCAAATGCCTTTCGAGTGGTCCACACAAGATCCCTCACGAACGAATTTTACATGCACCCTCATGACTCACACAACCTATCAACTCCTTAGGATATGTAAGGGTTTCTTATTAGCTCTTATCTTGTATGATCTCGTAAACTATGCTTAAAGATGAATTAAATTTTAACACATGTACTAACTCTTAAGTGCATGTTATTACAGAAAGAAGTTAACTCAACTTCACTCATCATTAGTCATACATTGTTCAACAAAGTCCATTACTCCATCAATACAACATTATGTATCATAGGGAGAAGTGACATTTAAGATTGAATCTTTTTCGTTTTGAGGTATATTTGGATCTCTTTTAAATATGCTAATATATTCAATCAAATTTCATTTGTATGTTATGTTTTATTATACTTCCATTTTATATTCAGTGAACTTACCATAGATATACTACTTGTGTACCAAATACACATGTTCCTTTCTATGATAATTCATTGGTGAATTTAACGAAGTAAGTGGATCTGTTTTGGTATTGTTAGACCTTCGACTACATACATCTATATGTATCAGTCCAAATTGTTAACCAACTTTTTTGTCACTCCCACCGAATGGGTGCTTTATGTTAGAGCTTCTTTTTCAAATTTTAAAGAGACAACTATACATATCAATACATAGTTTGTACAAGTTGATTTTTTAGGTCCAATAATCTTTGAAGGCTACGGTGAACTACTTAGATGAATTGCCCGATGATTGAAGATCAAGATTGATTAGTCATGTGTTGTAAGTCTTATAAACACTTATACAATTTCTAATGATGATGTCACACACAAAATTTCATAGTTGAACATTTTACTTTGATTTTTTTTAATCACACTTTTTAACTGGGAATTTTTTTTCAAAGTTTATTTTTGTTTCTATAGGGAATCAGACGTCTAACACTAAAATTAAATGTGTAAATTAACGAAATTTTATATTATTTTCTTAATTTTTTAACACCACGTATGAAATAAACATCAGAAACAATTATTCAGATGTTTGAATAAAATTTAGCCGTCTGAATGTTTATGTTAACTGGGTTTTGACCAAGCCGAATTCAACTCGAAGATAGAACGTCAAAATGAAGATAAAATAATTCAAGAACCTTAAAAACATTATAAAAAGATATCAAAAAATGAGCAGAAAAAGTTGACTTAAGATTTTCAACTGGACGCTTGGTGTCGAACCAGAATCGTACCAGAGCTAAACCTAGGAAAAATGAAGGAAATCCTCAACTGAGGAATAGAAAGACAAGACAGCATGACTTAAAGTCGGGCCCTAGTAAAACCCAATATAAACTCGGGTCAGACTCAAGTCAACTCAGAACTGAGTGACTTGGAGTCGAACCCGAGCAAACCCAAGATAAAATCAGGTCAGACCCAAGTCAACTCAAAACTTAGTGACTTGGAGTCGGACCCGAGTCAAACTAGAGACAAACTCGGGTCAGACCCATCGACTTAGAATCGAGTGACTTGGAGTTGGACCCGAGTCAAACCTGAGACAAACTCGGGTCAGACTTGAGTTGTGATTTTTCTCGGGTCGGACTCACAAAACTCTCAGGTCGGACTCCAAGCACTCCAAACTTTGGATGATCCCAAATAAGACGAAACGACTTAAAACTTGGCGAGCATACTTAGAAGAGAAAAGCAACTTGGAAAAGTTTCACTATGTCTGGAGCTAACTCCTTAACTCGGTACTGAGTTAAGGAATCTCAATGACACGACTCTAAACTTGGTAAGCACATTTAGAGAAAGATAGAAAACAACTGGGAGAAGTTTCACCGAAAATAGGACTATGTCCTTAACTTGGTACCGAGTCAAGGATTTGAGTTGGTACCGAGTTAAGGATTCCGACGATTTAAGGATTCCTATGAATTAAGAATTTTGAGTTGGTGTCGAGTTTAAATGCCAAGTCTTGGCATCTTTATATTTCTGGCAAGTGATCTACGAGTCTTCATATGTGTGTTCACGAAGTTTTTTAGATTTCTAGAGAACCAATCATAAGAAATGAAGACTTGACGGTCCAAACCATGGGATAACCCACGTCGTGGAAGGATAATAGTCAAAACTCATCAAAATCCTACCAAATTACATGGAGGACATTTAGACGAAGCAAGGAGCTCGAAGCAAAAGAGTTTAGCCAGGTTATAGCTAAGGATTAGACTTGGCTCTGAGTCAAGTGCTTGACCCGGTACCGAGTATAAGCCGTAACTTGGGTTGTCACAATATTTCTTATACCACCTTGGGCCAGCCTCCGGAGTTCTCCAATAGCAGGCTTCTAATCCGATATGACTGCTACCCATATAAATACAAACCATAGAGCAACCAAGAAAAGATCTGGATTCTACTATCACTACGTAGGAATTCTACTTTTCTAAGTTCTAAGTACTAGTTGGTTTGTCTATCTTAGCTTTTAGTGAGTAAAAACTCACATCTTTTTGGAAAATTTTAAACTTTATTTTTTTACATTATTGTGTGAAATATTGGTTGATTTGATGAATTATTTATGTGGTTTGGATATATGTATGTATACTTGTATGTGATATTAATTAAGACTTGAAAGGAAGTCTAAAAGTGATGTGAATGTTGTAAAGTTTAGATATTTGCTTATGTTTGTGGTTGTGATATATTTATGTATGTTATAGACATAAATATGTGGTGATATGCTAAGAAAGTTAGCATCTTTACTAGTGTAAGCAACATTGAATCCATTGTGTAAAAATTAGGATCATTGGTTTTAAAACCAAAATAATTTTCAAGTTCAAACTTTATTTTAGTTTTTCAAAATACTTAGTTTATGTTTGTAAAAGTAAGTAAGTTTTCCAAATGGTAAGATTTCAAAGAAAGCTAAGAAACAATTTTTCTAGTTATGGCATCCATAGCGATAGTTGCTTTGGATGGAGTTTCGCTAAAAGTCCACTTTTTGCAAATTAAGCTTTTATACTTAAAACACTTTGGAAATGTTTTATAAAACATGATTAATGATGATTAATAAGTTAATTAAGGATTAATTAATTAATTATTTATTAATCAAGTTTGGTAAATAATTAATTAAGTATTAATAAGGTTTATTGAATATAATTAAGGGGATTTTAATTACTAATTAATTATCTTTCAAAAGTGAGATTAATTTTAACTAATATTTGACTATGTAAGATTAATTTTTAATTAATTATGAATTAAGTATATGATTTATTTTTAATCAATTATTAATTAAGTATAGGGTTAGTTATTAATTATTTTAATTATAAATTAATTAAGGGTTTAATTTATAAACAAATTATTTATAAAGGTTAATTATTTATTAATTAATAATTAAGTTAAATTAAGACTTAATTAAGATTTAATTATGTTTTTAAAAAGGATTTAACTTGTAATTAATTATTTAAAAGAGGTTTAAGTTCTTAATTACTTTGTTTTCCAAGGATCAATTTGTTTAAAGGCAACTTTCTTTTACAAAGAATAGTTTTGAACACAAGAGATTCTATTGTCGATGCCATTAAGTAACCATACAAATGTGAATAGGTTATACTAAACTTTGAAATTTGTTAGCAGAATAAATCCCCGTTCTGCTATACCTTAATTAAGAAGATTATTATACATCTCTTAGTAGAATAAATCCCAGTTCTGCTATATTAAACTTAATAGATTGTGTGGACATCTATTTAGTAGGACAAATCACAATCCTATCATTATATAATCTGGACATGTATCTGCCAGTTGGTTTATATTGACATGTTATTCTCTGATTTAGTTATGAATTTTATTTACATATATTTTGGTTTATGTAAATAGATGTTATGTGACTTGGAGGTCAAATTTAATTAAAATGGTAACTTGATTTAGTACCATTATGGTCACTAAGCCTCCTTTAAAATTTGTAAATTATGTTTTTAAATTGACTTTAATTCTATATCATTTTGAGGTTAAGTGTTTGCAAATGATTTTGTAAGATGTCCAATTATTTTAATAAAGGTATTAACAAATGATATTTTGTAAATAATATTTATAAAGGATTTATTTAAAGAAGATTTACAAATGATATTTGTAAATGATATTTCAAAAAAGGGATTATAAATGAAGATTTGTAAAAGAGTTTATAAGTGACTTTGGATATTTATAAAAGTGTTTATAAATGACTTTGGATATTAATAAAAGATTTTATAAATGATTTTTGGATATTTATAAAAGAGTTTTATTAATGGATTTAGAATTTAAGCAAAGGAGATTTCATAAATGAAAATGATTTATTAAAAGGATTTATTGAAGAAACTTATTAAAGAATTTGAGATGGGATTTTCCTTAACCGACCTTCTTAATTATGGTGGTGTGGACAATTGTTCCATGCTTAACACCAAAGGATAGTGTGTGGGGTTATCCTTATCTCTAATTTAAATAACATTTGTTTGATCCTTTAAATATGATTTTAAAATGTGAAATCTTTCACAATGTTTTGTGAATATACTTATTCCAGTTTGATAAGTATAGGAATATTTCGATATATATTCTGAAAAAAGATTTAAATAAATGAGAACTTATTTTGAGGCTTAGTGGTTTTTATAGGAAAATAAAGCTCTAGATAATTGTTTGATTGTTATGACTTGAAATTTGAACAAGGCATCCAAAAGAACAAACCAAAAGCAATCTAGAAGAATTACCCAAAATCCACTAGGGGGCCATGGATCGCTAGCGATCTATAAGGAAGCTTCATTGGTCATTCAAGCCTCTTGCATCATGAATCAATATCTCTTCTAAGTACATTTGCCAAGTTTCATAGCCTTCTAAGCAACCTAATTCTAGAAGTAAAGACCCATTGATTCTAGTCGAATTTCAATCCAACCTATGCATGAATCATCATCAACACAAGGAAACTAGCTATGAAATTACATGGAGAGCACCTACATAAGACAGGGAGTGCAACTTAAAGGAAGAAGCACAAAAATCCCCTAAGGACATGGATCACTAGCGATTCATACCTTATGGATCACTGGCATCCATCACATTATGTTGGATCGTTATGAAATTTTCAATGAACCTTTGTATCACCGAGTGTAGGTTTCTGGCAAAGCGGCCTAGCCCATTCACTCATCTGTGCCTATAAATACAATCCTATCTGCAACATAAAGGGGATATTCCAGACTGGTTGTTGGAACTCTACAAACATTATTCTTCACTCTTTTTCTCCAACACAATAGTCATCTAGGGGTTCACTATGATTCCCAAGGAACTCTTGTATTTGTGACTTGATCTAACTTAGAAGATTCAATCATATTGTAATTCGATTCAACTTATAACAATAGTCAGTTAATAAAAAGTTATAAAGTAGATGTGCTTTATTAATAGTGGAACACTATAAAAATCTGCTTGTCTTTTTACTATTTCTGCTCTTTTTACATTTATCTTCTATATTATTGCTCTGTAAGAATAGGGCTGGTGCTTTCACACTCAATCCAGGGTGTAGATCCATTTTATGGGTTTACATTTTGGTGCTTTCACCGAGAACCCAACTCAGGCTTAGATTAGCTATCTACTTTAGATCAAATAGGTACAGAAGTTAGATCCTCAGTCTCTGTAGAGAAGATTTCTTGTTGAGAATCAATGGCACTAGGAAGAAAGAGAACTACCTCCGGAAGATCCATAGGAGCTACCATTGCTCGAGAAGAAACAAATCCTCGACAAATTGAAGTCAACAACCCTAACAACCTGCGACTTGGAACTGTTATCCCGCCTTTTGCAAGGCCGTGACACCAAAAAGTTGACTGGAAAACTAAAGACAGTTCGTCGTAAAAGTTCGTTATACACTGTTACACCATGGATATCAATGATTTTTGTCCAAGTCCGGATCGGGCTACAATTGATAAGGCATGACAAGTAAAGCCATGCAAACCAACGTTCCAAATCTCAAGTCAATCCGAGTTCGTACACTCAAGATATCATCGATACAATTTGGAGTAAATAGTCATATGTTCGAATCCATAGAAGGAGCTTGCGTTCGAATCCGTCTGGTGACCAGGCTTCGTATCCACGTGACCATCTTTGTTCGACTCCATCGAACTTCTCTGCTTCGAATCGATGAGAAAGGAGCCTACGTTCGAATCCATCAACTATATACTAGTTCGAATCCATCCTCGAGGCTTCGCTTCGGATCCATCAGCACCGAGCTCCAGTTCGAATCGATCGAAGGAAGGATCCTTCGAATCCATGTAGGCAGAGGAGCTCCGACTCCATTCCAAAGCACCAACATCATCGATTCGAAGGAGGCCAATCTTCGACTCCAGTACCTTCGAATCCATTCAGTTGTAGAGACTTTGACTCCCCTTCATAACTGTCTTTGAATCCACCCTGATGAAGCGAATTCGAATCGATCACCCATGATATACCCTGATCGATTCGAACTTACATCTCTTCGAATCCATTCCCTCGAAACCATCGTATCGAAGTAGCAGAGGTTATGGATACGACCCAGTAAAACTGGAGTAAGAGGCGGATCGATGCGAGAGACACGCGCCACGTCACAGCAAGCATCGAGTCGACCAAATCGATTCGAACTAAGATCGATTCGAAGTATCCATGTTCTCCAGAAACGTAACATTGAATCGATCATATCTTGAGTTCTACAAGTCCAAATGCCATGAAATTTTCACAGAAGCTTAAGCACATGATGAAGAATGTCCACGCCAAATTTCAGCTCGATTGGATGATTTCTTGATCGATTCGAACCAAGGGTCGAATCGATCCCAAAGTGGGCCCGGATCTCCAGATTTCGGCCATGTGGGCCCCCTGACGTACCAGAACTGGTCTCCCCTCATTTTAGGCGAAATATCAGCCTCCTACACCTATAAATAGAGCCCCTAATCATTCAGAAAAGGGGTCGGAGAATTCTAAGTACTGAAGAGCGCCCAGATTCTGCCAGATTTACTCCAGAACACCACCGCTACCTTAGATTGAGACTTAGAATATAATTTCAGTTGTACTAAATTAGAAGAGATTGTAATCATCAAGTGAACATCAATAAAATCATCAACTTCAGAGTGGACGTAGGCAAGATCGCCGAACCACTATAAATCTCGTGTTTCTGTTCATTATTTCTGAATTGTGATACTCTGTTTGCTTAGATTTGAGATTTGTGTGTGAATATTGTTGATTTATATTCATATACTGGTGCTTTCACAACATTCGGGGTTTGTGACCAATTTTGGCGCAAACACTTTGGTGCTTTCACTGAGAACTGAACTCAGGAGTTCTATCCTTTGAAAGTTGATTCAGAAGGCTAAGAGATTCAGATTCGAAGAATCATGACAAGACAAACAAGTAAAAGGCAGAGGCCAGAGCGAAGTCAGCACGAAGGGAGTCAAGAGGCTTCCTCAGGAGCAAACCAAGCATCGATCTTCATCACCAGGGATGAGATGGAGACAATGATGAAGAGACAGGAGGAGATGATCCAGAATTTGCTTCAACAAATTGGACAACTTGGAGCGCAAAATCAAGGAACGACCAGAATCCAGAACGGAGCAGGACCATCTGGCACAGCGCCGGAGCTGGGGGGCATACACTTAGGACATGTTGATCCGAACCTGGGAAGAGAGACAAGGACATCCGAGCAACCTGGCGGCAATATAGGGATGAACGCTCAGCCAGGGGGGCAAACACCCGAAAGCTCACACGGACTCGGGGGGCAGATCGAAGGTAGCGAACAAGGACTACAGCTTGGAGACAATGATAGATTGGCAGAGATGGTCAGGCGAGCCATGAGAGGCGGATTAGTAAACAGAGATCTTGAAGACGTGAACAGGAGTCCCTTTTCTCCTGCGATTAGGCTGGCTAGGAACCCACCAGAATTCAAACTGCCAACAGTAGAAAGGTATGATGGGAGGACGGACCCTGCGGTCCATCTAACAAGGTACATAAGGCACATGGAAGTGCTGGGGGCATCATAGGAAGTCATGGCCCGGTGCTTCCCATTGTATTTGACAGACATAGCAGCTTTATGGTTTAGACAGCTAGAGAGCGGCTCCATTGGGACATGGACCGATTTGATTGAGAAATTTATGAGGCAATTCAGGGTTCATATTTCAAGACCCAAGAATGTGATGAGTTTGGCAACGCTAAAGCAGAAAGCTGGGGAGTCTTTGAGGAATTTCCTGACGCGGTTCAATGCGGCAGCAGCATCGGTGTATCGGCCAGATCCATCCATGGTTATGATGGCAGCTGTGTCCGGAAAAGCTGATGGCACGGAATTCAAAAATTCATTAACTAAGGATCCACCTATGGATCTAGGAGAATTCTATCACGAGGCAGAAAAGTTTTTACGATTGGAAGACGCTAATGCTGAAAGAGAAGAAGGAGAGGGAATAGAAGTTTATGCACTTAAAGACAAAAAACCTTTTGAAAAGGCTCCAGACCAGGATAAAGGAAAACGAAAGGCTGAGGATAGTGGTGACGGGCCAAAGCGACTGCGAAGAGAGCCACGATTCACTACCTACTCAGAGTTGAATGAGAGTTTGGAGCGAATCTACCAAGATACCCGAGAGCAAGTCCCCTACCATAGGCCAATACGAAGGGACCCCACTGTCGACGAAAGGAAATCAGATAGATATTGCTTATTCCACGAACTGAATGGTAATAACACTAACGACTGTAGGCATCTGAAGGATGAGGTGGAAGGCCACATCAGGAACGGTATGCTACTGCAGTATGTGAGGAGGCGAGCTCCAGCGATGGAGGCAGAGCGACCACCGTCTACATCAGCCAGGGGTGCCCCCGAGCCAGGACATCGTATGATTATCAATTAGTTGAAATAACGATGGACAAGTTATAAACATCTCACCAACACGGGTAAGTCATTTACACATGTGCGAGATCACGAACGGTCCATAGGCATGTTGTGAATGACTACTAACCCTATCGTTGTGGGAGTTTACACTTTGACATCCTTGCTTTGCTTTTGTTTCATCTTGATTTGAATATTTGAACTTGACTTTGTTTAACATTTCTGCTAAAGACTTATTTTCAATGAAAAAAATGCTACTTGTGATTTCATAACGGCTAAGCCACTTACACATGTACGGGATCACGAACGGTCCCTAGGCATGCTCTGAGATGGCGATAAACCGTTGCAAGAAACAATCCGGGGATTCACCCGAACGTGAAACCTGGTATTGATGATACTAAGTCCCTCCCCGGGCACACTCAATTCGCCTCGAACGGCACCCGACCACGAACGGTCACGATTCGCCTCGAACGGCACCCGACCGCGAACGGTCACACTTCATCTAGTATAACATTCGATCACGAACGATCACACTCTGCCTCGTACGGCACTCGACCACGAACGGTCACAATTCACCTAATACGACATTCGATCGCGAACGATCACAACTCGCCTCGAACGACACCCTTCACCTCAAATGGCTTGATCGCGAACGGTCATCATTTGGGGCCATATAGAAATGCTAGATCGCGAACGGTCGAATTCCACCTCAAATGGCTTGATCGCGAACGGTCGTCATTTGAGGTCATATAAAACTATCAATTTCTTTGCAGGGCATCAACTGGATATGAACATCCAGCTTATGGCATTACAAAACACACCTTCCTATCGCAAGGTATGTTTTGGGAGGCAGATGTTATCCCGCCTTTTGGCAAGGCCGTGACACCAAAAAGTTGACTGGAAAACTAAAGACAGTTCGTCGTAAAAGTTCGTTATACACTGTTACACCATGGATATCAATGATTTTTTTCCAAGTCCGGATCGGGCTACAATTGATAAGGCATGACAAGTAAAGCCATGCAAACCAACGTTCCAAATCTCAAGTCAATCCGAGTTCGTACACTCAAGATATCATCGATACAATTTGGAGTAAATAGTCATATGTTCGAATCCATAGAAGGAGCTTGCGTTCGAATCCGTCTGGTGACCAGGCTTCGTATCCACGTGACCATCTTTGTTCGACTGCATCGAACTTCTCTGCTTCGAATCGATGAGAAAGGAGCCTGCGTTCGAATCCATCAACCATATACTAGTTCGAATCCATCCTCGAGGCTTCGCTTCGGATCCATCAGCACCGAGCTCCAGTTCGAATCGATCGAAGGAAGGATCCTTCGAATCCATGCAGGCAGAGGAGCTCCGACTCCATTCCAAAGCACCAACATCATCGATTCGAAGGAGGCCAATCTTCGACTCCAGTACCTTCGAATCCATTCAGTTGTAGAGACTTTGACTCCCCTTCATAACTGTCTTCGAATCCACCCTGATGAAGCGAATTCGAATCGATCACCCATGATATACCCTGATCGATTCGAACTTACATCTCTTCGAATCCATTCCCTCGAAACCATCGTATCGAAGTAGCAGAGGTTATGGATACGACCCAGTAAAACCGGAGTAAGAGGCGGATCGATGCGAGAGACACGCGCCACGTCACAGCAAGCATCGAGTCGACCAAATCGATTCGAACTAAGATCGATTCGAAGTATCCATGTTCTCCAAAAACGCAACATTGAATCGATCATATCTTGAGTTCTACAAGTCCAAATGCCATGAAATTTTCACAGAAGCTTAAGCACATGATGAAGAATGTCCACGCCAAATTTCAGCTTGATTGGATGATTTCTTGATCGATTCAAACCAAGGGTCGAATCGATCCCAAAGTGGGCCCGGATCTCCAGATTTCGGCCATGTGGGCCCCTTGACGTACCAGAACTGGTCTCCCCTCATTTTAGGCGAAATATTAGCCTCCTATACCTATAAATAGAGCCCCTAATCATTCAGAAAAGGGGTCGGAGAATTCTAAGTACTGAAGAGCGCCCAGATTCTGCCAGATTTACTCCAGAACACCACCGCTACCTTAGATTGAGACTTAGAATATAATTTCAGTTGTACTACATTAGAAGAGATTGTAATCATCAAGTGAACATCAATAAAATCATCAACTTCAGAGTGGACGTAGGCAAGATCGCCGAACCACTATAAATCTCGTGTTTCTGTTCATTATTTCTGAATTGTGATACTCTGTTTGCTTAGATTTGAGATTTGTGTGTGAATATTGTTGATTTATATTCATATACTGGTGCTTTCACAACATTCGGGGTTTGTGACCAATTTTGGCGCAAACAGGAACTACACCAAGATCAAGTGCCGGGATCCTCCACTCTGCATGAAGTTGTGACTAAGGGAGAATTGAACCAGATGGTTGATGAAATTAACCAGAAAATGGCAAATAGTCAAAAGGTTCTTATGGAAAAGGTAGATGCTCTCTTAACGCTCCAATCATTAACTACCCCCAAAACGGCACCCGAAGTCATGGCTGCTACGGAGCAAGAACTTTCTTCTATTTCTGGCTCAAGTAGAAGAAATAGAAAACAAAAGAAAAAGTAAAAGGAAGTAATGGGTGGAGCTCAAGGCGTCACGATAGTGGAAAATGCTAATACTCCACCCACTGTAAAAGCACCAACTGCAAACCTGAACTTAGGAGTGAATACTCGACGGGAGGACATACTAGTAGCTGATACTGACTCTGAGGAAGGCGAGCAACTTATGGAAGGAGAATTGAACTCAAATGATCAAACTCCACCCGCAAGACCAACCGCCAGCCAACAGACCTCTGTAGGAGTGGCTCACCCAAAGACTGGAGAGCCTAAGCTTCAGCCAGCCAACCAAAACTGTTTGCAAAGTCAAACACTTGGCGCAGCTACTGACAGCCGACCTGCGAATGAACGGACAAGTGAGGCATACATTGTGGACATGGTTAGACACTTGATGGAAGAAAGCAAGGGTAGAAAGGATGATGATTAGGGTTTCGCTTCGAGCCGAACTTCCTTCACCGATAGTATCCCGAGGGCAGAATACTCCAAGAAATTCACCATGTCACTAGCTATGTCCTCATACAATGGAACTTTTGATCATCTACAGCACTTGTACAAGTACATTTGGAATATGGATGGTGCAAGGGCAACAGTTGCAGTTCGTTGCAGATGTTTCCCCATCTATTTGGAAGGTGTTGGCTCCATGTGGTTTACCAGACTCCCTTCGCGATCTATCTCAACCTTTAACGAGCTAGCCAGGAAGTTCTTGGAACAATTTAGATTGCGCATGGCTCAGCCAAAGGATGTGCTGTCTTTATTCGGTTACTTCCAAGCTCCCAATGTATCACTAAAATCATTCATGAACCGCTTTAACCTAGCTGTCACCTAAGTGAGCAATCAAAATGAGGATATGATTTTCATGGCATTAGTCTGCTCGATCTATCAAGAGCCGGATTTTGGGAGATGGATTGAAATGAAGCAACCGACCACCATGAATGAATTCAATCGAAAGGCTAGTAAGTACTTGAGATTGGAAGAGGCAAATACATTAGAAGGTAAAAATACTGATATGCGACCAAATGAATCGATTCGGAGTAATGTGGAAGTCAATTAAATTGGCAAGAATTCTAAAGTAACTGCTGGAAAAGATGGGGACCACAAAAGGAAGAACCTGCACTAAAACACTGGCAAGGGCAGCAAAGGGGGAAAGAAACTCAGAGTCTGAAATGCAGAGAGTACACTCCGTTGAGTGACAGCTTAAAGAATATTTACCTGGAAACTTAGGGAACAAAAGAGTACCTGAAGCCGCATCGGAAAGAAGAGTCTGAGCAACAAAGGAAGTTGGAGAAGTTCTTTTGCTTCCATGAAACCCACGGTCATAACACAAACGAGTGTTGCAATTTGAAGAATGTGATCGAAGAACTGATTAGAGAAAACAAGCTCCAATAGTACATGAAGAAGCCCCGAAATTTCGATCAGCCAACCGACCCTCATTCTCCTAGCACCCAAGAAAACAAATTTGGATCTAGTGGAGATGGATCCAAATGAGGTGAATAGAGACTTGTCATCAATACCATTTCGGGAGGTCCTCATCCGCTATAGAAAAGTTAGGGCGAGATGGAAAGATTTTCTACTTCACTCAAACATGATTAAAAGGAAACTTGCTTTGCGATCGAAGACGAGACCCCCGCTAAAAAACAGAGAATTCTCAATGATGATATCGTGTTCCGAAATCGGGATAGTGAAGGAATAAAAGCTCCAACTTTCTATCCAATGGTGGTACGATAGGAATCAGACCCGTTGTCATAGGTCGGGTGTTCGTTGATATCGTAGGATCAGTAAACATTGTTTCGACATACGTTCGACCAAATGATGCTTAACATGAAGGATATCTCTGCATGCTAAACCAAAATCCAAGGATTCACCGGCCATTTACTACAACCAGTTGGCACAATCGATCTTCCTGTTAAATTTGGAACAGGAGATTGAAGAGTAGTTCTCACCCAAACCTTTGTGATAATTGACAAGATGTCAACCTATAATGCATTCTTGGAAGGGTTGGCCCTTACTGATTTCCAAAGTATCCTGGAACAATGGTTTCTCACTATGAAATTGCCTATGAAAAATGGAGTTGAAATGATAAAGGGAGGCCAGAGTGCCGCAAAGGAATGTTACATCGCTAAATTGCGTGAAACAAGAAAGAAAGGAAAGGGGAAGAGTGTGGAGACTCTCCACATTCGCAAACCATCAGCATAGCAACTACAGAACCATAACTGGCTTGGGGATCACAGCCGATTCGAAAAGGCTATGGACCCTATAAAGAAGAGTTCAGGGGAGGAACGGGCAGTATCGGTAGAGATAATGGTGCATGTCCCTATATACATGGATGACCCGACAAGAGTACTAAAAATAGGATCACATCTTGGATCTAAGGTGCAACAAGAATTAGTCCTGTTTCTTCATGCCAATTTAGACGTATTCGCTTGGATGCATTTCGATATGTGTGGGATATCGCCGAAGTAGCATGTCACACACTTAATATCAAGCCTAAGTACACTCCAGTAAGGCAGAAGAGGCGCACCCTAAGATCGGAACGGTCTACTACACTAAGAGAGAAAGTGAATAAGTTGTTGGAACACAGCTTCATCCACGATGCAAGTTATCTCGTGTGGGTATCAAATCTGGTAAGTAAAGAAGTCTAATGGGAAGTGGAGGACTTGCATTGATTACTCAGATTTGAACAAAGCCTGCCCAAAGAAAGCTTCCTATTGCCCAAGATCGATCAGCTTGTTGATGCTACGGTAGGCCATGAGCTACTATCGTTTATAGACGCCTACTCTGGATACAACCAAATCATGATGCATGAACTCGGTCAGGAGAATACTAGTTTGATTATCGACCTTGGATTATACTCTTATCGAGTTATGCCCTTCGGACTGAAGAACGCAGGGGCGACCTACCAACAACTAGTAAACACAATGTTCAAAGATCATATCGGGAAAACGATGGAAATATACGTGGACAACATGTTTGTCAAATAACGCGTATCATAGAATCACTTAGACAATCTCGCAGAGATGTTTGAAATATTACGAAAATATGGAATGAAGGTCAACTCATTGAAATGCTCTTTCGGCGTTGCTTCTGGAAAATTTCTTGGTTTCATCGTGAATGCAAGAGGCATTGAAGCTAATCCGGAACAAATTACCGCCCTAAGGAACGTTAAAGCCCCCATGACCAAAATGAATTACAAAGTCTAAATGGAAAGATCGCAGCGCTGAGCCGATTCATTTCCCGAGCGACTGACAAATGCATATCTTCTTCGATGCATTGAAGAAGCGAAAGAAGAATTTTGAATTGAATGAAGGCTGCTTGATAGCCTTTGAAGAACTACTCCATTATATGGAAACCCCATCGGTCTTATCCAAGCTGATGGATGGGAAACATTTGTTCATTTATCGTGTTGTGCCGACCCATGCTCTGAGTGCAACATTGGTATGTGAAGAGGCAAAGGTCCAGCTTCCCATCTACTACATTAGTAAGTGGTTCACTGGAGCTAAAAAGAATTACCCGAAGTTAGAAAAACTCACCTATAGCCTGTTGATCACATCGAGGAAGCTACGACCATACTTCCACGGTCATCCCATCAATTTGTTGATGGATCAACCCCTGAAACAAGTATTGTATCGCCCAGAGACATTGGGTCGACTTCTGAAATGGAATGTTGAGTTAAGACAATATGAAATCACTTATCACCCTTGAAAATCTATCGATAGATAGGCACTGGCAGATTTCATAGTCGAATTTACAGAGCGAGACGGTGAAGAAAAAAGCACTTCGGACATGGTGCCACAGTGGACGTTGTTTGTAGATGGTGCATCAAATGAATCCTGTTTAGGTGCAGGGGTAGTACTGAAAACCCCCGAAGGATGATCTATTTGGTACGCTCTAAGACTGGAATTTCCGGCTACCAATGAAGCAGAATACGAGGCTTTGATGGTAGGATTAAAAATCGTTAAATAATTAGGAATAAAGGCTGTGCATATCTACAATGATTCTCAACTAGTCATCTTCCAAGTAAAAGGGAGTACCAGGCAAGGTGAAACCTCGCCCTCTACCTATCAAAAGCGCGGGAATTGCTGTAGAACATCGAGCACTACACTTTAAGTTACATTCCAAGGGAACAGAATATGCAAGCGGATCACCTAGCCAAACTATCCAGTTCCAGAGATGCTTGGTCAATGGGAAAGGCCCCAGTCGAAATGCTTACATCACCCAGCATAGATGATATGGATATTGATTGGATTATCAGAGGAAGAGGAATCATGGATGATGCCGATCAAAGGTTACCAGATTAAAGGTACACTCCTTAGGGATCTTAAAGAGAGAAAGTAGCTACTTTGGAAAGCACCACGGTTTGTCTTGTAGGATGGAATTCTTTATAGAAGGGGATTCTCTACTCCCCTACTTATATGTGTAACCAACAGCGAAGCTAAAAGGATCCTCATGGAAGTCTATGAAGGTGATTGTAGAAACCATATTGTAGGGCAGACTCCAGTAAAGAAGATCCTCCCATACGGTTACTGCTGGCCATCCATCAACCATGACGCAGTAGACTGTGCCAGGCGATGTGTGCAATGCCAAAAGTTTGTAGAAATACAGAGAACTCCATCTGTAGAACTTACGCCAATGGTTGGCCTATGGTTGTTCGCGGTCTTGGGAATTAACCTGATCGACGTGCTGCCAATTGCTAAAGGAGGAGCTAAATATGCTATCATTGCTATTGATTACTTTACAAAATGAGCCGAAGTGAAACTGTTGGCTACTATTACCATTAAGAAAGTAATTAACTTTGTCACTAAAAATATTATTTGCGGGTTTGGAGTACCACAGAAAATCATCACAGGTAGCGGAATTCAATTCAAATGCGTTGAATTCAAGGACTATTTCAAGCGTTTCCGCATCGAAAGGAGTTTCTTTGTAGTGGAGCACCCTCAAGCAAATGGGTAAGTGGAGGCGGTGAAAAAAATCATTGTCCACTATCAAGAAATGGATGCGAAAGTCAAAGGAAACTAGGTTTATGAGCTCCCACTTGCACTATGGGCTTACCGGATGACGCATAAGTCATCAACTGGACACTCGCCATTTGCCCTAGCATACGGATCCAAAGCAATGATCCTGGTCGAATTGGAAGTTCCTTCCTATCGAAAATGACACTTCAATCAAAAAGAAAACAAGTAGTTCCTGCTCGAGTCACATGATATGATTGACAAGAAATGGGAGGAAGCCGAGTATGGACTACGGCTCATTAGAAAAGGGTAACACGCCACTTCAACTCTAAGGTCCACAACCTTACTTTCAAAGTGAGAGATCTCGTCCTGAAATGGATCTATCTGACTACAAGAACATTCGAACTAAACTGGGAAGGGCCTTACTCTATAGGTAAAAGCTCGGAGATGGCACTTTCAAGCTGACCACAGTCGATGGAAATTAGATTCCCACCGCTTGGAACGGCGACTCGCTCTGACATTACTTTATTTAGCTTTTATCTATGTATTTCTTATTTTCGCAAATAAGCCGCCAGACATTGTAAATAGGCAAAATTTGCTCTACGTTCCATTTTATCAATGAAATATCTATAGTTTCTTGAACCAATAAAACCGTGTTCATATAAATTATTCGTCGAGTCGACGAAAGTAAACCGACTCAAAATCATTCATTAGCTGCTTGGGAAAGTTAAACCACACCCAAGTACGCTCTGCTTACTCGCCAAGTCAATGAAAGTAAATCGACTCAAACTCATAAGCCATGCATTTCGTAAGCCGTGAACTCTCAAAAGCCGTGCATTTCGTAAGCCGTGCACTCTCAAAAGCCACGCATTTCATAAACCGTGCACTCTCAAAAGCCGTGTATTTCTTAAGTTGCGCAAGCATTGCTTGATGTTGCCCCTGCGTCATCAACAAACCGTTAAGATTTTCTATGTACCGATATTGTCCTGACAACAACGGGAAACTTGTCTATTGCAGGACTTGCAAGGATCAACTCCCACTATAAAAAAGAATCGACATGATTTTAGCAATGTCACAAAACTAGAAATTGGAAAAGAATTCTGATCGTTAACATTTGATTCAAAAGTTCCCGAAGATAGGAACCGCAAAGTAAATTTGGCTCTAGACATCAGAGGAATCGCTCGAATCAACCGGTCATTTATCAAGTGTTCGGAGTAAACAACCCTGTGAAGTAGGGGCACGCACACCAACACTTAGTTGAAAGGAAAACTACTCCGCGGTCCTGTTATGCCGAGCAAAGAAATTTAGCAATCACAACAGATCTAGTTGTAAAATAGAGAAAATGTGTACATAATGCGGGAAATCATCGAAATGAAGGCGTCGTATACCATAAAACACGACACAACAATATGAAGTATAGAAATTATAGAACAAGCAATTGCGTCATATACACACATAAGTGGTATAAACAAGCTAAGTACGTGATTAGTAAAAAAGAACACAGATGTAACAGCAATAGAAACATTAATCTTTTCATTTCTCATAACTTTTGGCACAAAGTAAATATGTGGGGGCCATACCCACACAATATCGCCCAACAAAAAGAAAGTGTAAATTCTACAACAATAAAAGTGATTAGTGCAGACTCTGGACTTGTACAAAATTCATGTCGAACAAATAAAAATGCTACAAAATCCGACTCCACTGTCACTCGAGCCCGTCAATGCTCCTTACCCCCACTTCCTTTCCCACCTTTAGTCGAAAGTTTCTTCTTTCCCTCAACATCCCTACCAGGAGTCGTATCGATGCCAGAGATATCGATTATAGGCTTCATGCCCAAGTCTCCTTCTTATTCTTTAGCCCCCTCGGAAGACTCCTCCTTGGTCTTGTGCTTGCGGGACTTGCAGGAGCTCCTCAAAGACTTTCTCTCCTCTACCTTCTCCTTCTTAACTGCCACCTCTGCTACTCAGTTTTACTTGGCTGGCTAGCTTGGTCTGTCTGCTCTCGTGTGTCAGCTACTGTTAAATCACCCTCTAGAGATACGAAGGGGTCATCTAGGCCATGCAACTCAGCGATCTTCTAAGATTCCGGCCCTGGTTGCGAGCTAGACATTGGCGTGGTAATCAAAGCAGCTATAGAAACAAGCATTGAAGCAGTCGAGATAGCAGTAGGCCCTAGGACAGGAGAAATTGGCAGTTTGACAGGCAAAGAAGACGAACCTATAAGATCTAAAAGGAAAGCATTCAGTTCATTGTGCTCTTGTGGTGTGAGCTGGAAGTTCTTAAACTTGGGAGAAACTATAAAGTTACCTGCATCAGAAGTGTGACCGTGAATCTCAACCTCGTACTCCCCACCGTTTCCTTCTTTAGATGATTGCACAATTTTAGATGAAGTTTCAGGACTTCCTAAGGCTTTAGAGATAGGTGCTGAAGGGACGGATAACAAAGCGATACCAGTCAAAGACGGAATGATTTCTGTCTGATCATGAAGTTGGTTGGACGATTCGCCAAGCCCAGAACTGAGAGGCTCTGATAGTGCTGTAGTAGCTGCAGTTGCGCTTGCATCAACAGTTCTCGCTCCCTTTCAACCCGAATAATCTCTAGGCTCTCTACCAAAGCCCTTTTTGATTCTTCGTTCAGATAGGCATCCTCCAGCTTTTTTTCAGTGTACACATCCCCGTCTTCTTGAAAATGGGCCAGGATTTCTTACCAAACCACGGCAAGAGTATGAAAGAATTTGGGGTCCAGATAACAGAAACTGCCCTGATGCAACAGGGAGTTGGCGTAGAAGTTGAAGATGGTGTTATCCATCTTTGCCATCTTCCTTTCGAAGGTATCTTACAACTCCAAGTAGTCCGCCATCACAGCGGCTTTCTGAACTTCGACTTGGTCTTTTCAATGTCGAGTTGCACAACTTTTTCACGAAGCAAGGCAATCACTTTAGCCTGGTCGGAGATGGTCTTATCTTGGGATTCCACCATTCCCGCATAATCAGCGATAGTTTTCTTATGAGCATCAATAGTTTCATCATGACCTGCAATGGTTCTCTTTTGAGCTTCAATGATCTCATCTTGAGTTTCAAGCTCTTTTTCAGCTTGACTTCATCAGCATGGACTTTCTTGATTTAATGTCTTAACATTTTTTCAATTTTTGCATGAGCCTCCTTCAATTCCTTTAGCAAACCAACGTTGCTCTTACTATCTCGAATGGCAGCATCACTCTCTTTTGTCAATTGATCAATTATGGCATCACGTTCCATCAGCATCCTTTTGTAATCATCCTTTTCCAACTCGAAAGAAAGAATCTCTTGATAGTTTTTATGATTTGTGTCCGCTAGGTGCTTAAATATTTCTCCCATCCTTCAACTTAATCCAAGTTGCTCTGAATCACCTAGAGATGGAGTACATAAGAATCTTTACGAATCAGACGCAGGTCACGATCGAGTTTAACTCCCTTTAGGAACCAGCCAGGTAACGTGGCTTGAAGTTTAGCTGGACTAGAAGGGAGAATATAAGTAGGCCTTCAGCGAGGGCATGTAAAACCAGAAGCAGGTACAACATGAGTTGATGGAGTATGGGTCGATGGAGCGACCTTTATAGTAGAAGTCGGAACCTCAACTCCGATAGAAACGGAATCCGGGGCAGATGTATGGTGCTCAGAAGGATGTGGATCACGATCTACTTTCGACTTTTTGGATGGCTCTTCCCGATCATCGGGAGTCTTCCACTTCTCATGGCCATCCCTATGAACTCTGCCTCAGTCCCTATCATCCCGACGACGAGCTTCAGCTTCCCAACCTTTTCTCCTCCTCCATTCTTTCTCAATTTCTCAGGGCTGGTGGCGGCTTGAAGTCTGTTTCCACCCATGTTGTGCATTTGTAGATTGTTCATGATCTTCATAAAGTTCACGACCTCACATAGTGCCTAATATAAGATAAAAATGAAGTAACTTTAGCAGTAGAAAATGAGCAAAAAATAATGCATATATGAGTGTGTGTGTGTGTGACCCTAGTGAAGTATGTAACGTGTCATAGGCACCTTAAAAGGACTTCACAAACCCGGTCGGGAAGCAACTACAGTAGTAGTCAGGCTAATTTTGGAAACAGTGTGACTAGAGTGAGGAGACAATCCCTTGAACTCGAAGTCATCTCCCATGATTTCTATAATGTCCACATAAACGTTGCTCAAGTCCCCAAAGTTGATATCGTTTCCTTAAGCGGAGAACCATGAAGTCGTTCAGTTGTTGGGGGAGCATCTTTAGCAATAACCTCTTGGTGAGGCGAATCTGAGAGAATGGGACTCATTCCTGAAGTTTCATCACATGATTCGAGATCTTATTCACTGGAACGCGCATCAAATTCCTTATTGTTAGAGGAGGGGTTATTGTTACTTCCGCTCTCAATTTCACCTTTCTCTTTTTCTACGATCACTGTAGCCTTACCCTCTCGTTGTCTGAACTCCTCTTCCCTTTCCTCCGGGATCGGGGGCATCCTGTTTGGACTAATAGCTCTGATCGTAACACCATTTTCTTCACAAATTTCCTTAGTTGATCCACCAGATGGACCTTCTTCTCCTTTTAGACTGCTCTCTTCAAAATTGTGTAATGAAGAAGTGGAGTGTGTTCTAATCCGAGAACGGGTAGGGGTGGAACCTCAACAGTGACGGCAGACCTCCCGGGATGTAACAATCCATACCGATGCAAATTCTCGTCTGTCAGGAAAAGTTTGACCTATCTCTCTCTAGCTTATATAGCCTTCAGAGTATGGAAGATAGAGTCTAGTGTTGGATCTTTATTTGTCCTCGGAATAACCATAAGAAGCATTCAATCTATTAAAACCCTGCTCCATCGTACTAAGTCTCAATGAGAGAAGAGAAAACTTACCCCCTTTCATCCAAAGATAATTAAACCCTTCGGCACATCTAACGAAGAAATATTGGGCCTTGAACTAGGATAAATTTTTTTGGAGTTGCAACATGATTTTGTGATTTCTTTGAGCCTCAATAATCCCAAAAGATGGACATTCCTCACTCTTCTTGAATGAAAGGAAGTATCTCAATTCGTCGAAGCTTGGGGAATTGTTGAATGTTTGCATAAACAAAACATGAATACCAGTCTAAATTGCATAACCATTGGGATATTTTTGAAATGGAGATATTCCTAAATTCTAAAGAGTGTCTCTCAAGAAATGGTTGAATGGGGGCACCGCACCATTCAAGCACATGTATTGATGGAAAGCGGTGTACCCCGAAGGTGGTATGTGGGCAAACTCATTTTTCAGTGGATGGCGCACATCGTCATTTGGAATACCATGCTATAAACAAATATTGTGTAAAAATTTAGCAGAAATGCCAGTAGAAGCTCTCTTCGAAGGGCTAAGTAAAACTCTAAAGTTCAGAGGAGTTTGATCGACAACTAGACCAATCGGCTCCAATTTCCATATTGAGCTTGTAGTGCTGAAGAAGTAGGCGCTGCTGGAATCGTTTGCGAAGGCATAACTGCTATCGATTCTACTTCCGAGAATACCGGGCTTCCACCACTGGATTTACGTCAAGATAACGGACGCTTCATTCTATATAACAGAACTTGTATCTAACATGGTTAGGTAACCCTATTTTTAACAAGAAATCCCCGTATGTTTAACGCCTGAATTCCAAAAAGGCGTTGACTTGTGCCAACTCATTGGATTCCAAGCATTGACCAGGGCAAGTATAGTGTGTTATTTATGTAAGATGGGCTCGGTGTCCTGAACACTATGAATGCTCTATCCTGTGTAGACAGTTCACTCACAATAGGAAAAGGAAATACTTTTCATATCATTCATTGAAATTATTCCTCCTACACTTACCCGTTATCGATCAACGATTGATAATGGATCCATTGTCCGAAGTGACATGAAAAGCTCGTTCTATTCTCAGGTACACCGAGTGTGCGATAGTAATACTAATCCAGGATGATCAAGTCCATAGTAAACCGCCTGTTCAGAACCATCGAGGCCATTAGCTAATTGATTTTTTTAATCGACAAAGATACTAGAATGCATCAAGTGTAAGACATGAATCCACTATCTACCTTTAATAAATTGCAATCAACCCACTTCGTTCACCATTCTCCTTGATCGCCCCAAATTCACTAGCAACCACACACAATACGATAACCATGTCATCACCAACCTCAGATCGAAGGAAAACGGGCTCGACTTAGGGTTAGTGGCAATCCAAGCTAGGGTTAGTAGTCTGCAAGGTCGGCAGCGATCCAAGCAAGTGGCGATTTTGGTGCTAGGGTTTGGCTAGGGGTGACGGCAGAGGTAGTTAAGATCGGTGGCAGTAGGTCCTGGCGGTAGAGATTAATGGTGGCGGAAAAGGCTGGTTAGGTTGTGGTTGGTTCGGGTCACAAGAAATTAAAATGAGGAGAAGTACTAAATAAGAAAGGTTCAGTACTAAATAGGAAATATTGCAGCGAAAAAAATCAAAGTGATAGGATCGCTAGCGATCCATGACCTATGCATCGCTAGCGATCCATCATCTCATGTTAATTTTCGCTCGAACTTTTCAAACTCAATCCCCTTGCCGTTCGTAAACACTTTGGAAATTACAGAGTCAAAATCAATATCTTTCCATGAATAATGATGATCCACATCCCAAACCCAAAAAAATTGAAAAGTCAAAAACAAAACTTCATGGTAAGCCTAATACGATCGACTGGATTTCATGGAATAGGAATTCAAGGACGACCGGTTCCAGAGCATACTTTGTCTCAAAAGAAAGCATAATCTAGGGGGCAAATGTTAACTAGGTTTTTAACCCAGCAGGAATCAATATGAAAGATTAAACTTAGGTACTATGCCAGAATGACTTGAAACTTGAACAAGGAATCCAAAAGAACAAGCCAAAAACACTTTAGAAGAATTACCCAAAAATCTATATGGGGATGGATCGTTAGCGATCCATAAGGAAGCTTAATGGGTCGTTCAAGCCTCTTGCATCATGAATCAATATCTCTTCTAAGTACGTTTTCCAAGTTTCATAGCCTTCCAAGCAACCTAGTTCAAGAATCGAAAACCCATTCGATAGACCCATTTGATTCTAATCGAAGTTCAATCCAAAATGTGCATGAATCATCATCAAAACAAGGAAACTAGCGATGAAATTACATGGAGAGCACATACATAATACAGGGTGTGCAACCCAAAGGAAGAAGCACAAAAATGGACATGGATCGCTAGCGATCCATGCCACATGGATTGCTAGAGAACCATCACATTATGTTGGATCATTATGAAATTTTCAGAGAACCTTTGTATCATCGAATGTTGGCTTCTGGCAAAGCGGCCTAGCCCAATTGCTCTCTTGTGCCTATAAATACAATCCTACCTGTAGCATTAAGGGGATCTTCTAGACTGGTTGCTGGAACTCTACAGAGATTATTCTTCACTCTTCTCCTCCTACACAATATTCATCTAGGGGTTCACTGTGATTCTCCAGTGAACTCTTATACTTGTGACTTGATCTAACTTCGAAGGTTCAGTCATATTATAATCTAATTCAATTTGTAACAGCAGTCAATTAATAGAAAGTTATAAACCGGACGTAGATATCATTAACAACCGAACAACTATAAAAATCTTCTTGTCTTTTTATAATTTCTGCTCTTGTTACATTTATCCTCTATATTATTGCTCTGTAAGAATAGGGCTAGTGATTTCACACTCAATCCAGGTGTTAATCCTTTGTGTGGGTTAACACGCCCTATCAAATCTTTACATGTTTTTACTCAGGAAGTATGTTGTGTATATTCGAGTTTCCCAATGAGGACTCGAATATTTATTGCATACTTCCAAAGAACTGAAATTGAGTTAGGCGGAAGCTACCGCTTAGTTGGGAGACACCTTAGATAAGTATGATTTATCTAAACCACTCCAAACTAATAGCGTTCATGATGGATTGTTATGAAGTATGCTATAGAGCTATACTATCCTTCCTAAGGGTGATTCCAAAATGGAAGATAGTCAATGTTGAATGTTTAATTGATCCCGGAACAACTTATATAGATGAATGCTGGCATTGCATTTCTGCCTAGAGGGCAGTGTTAGCATACCAAGATGGTCTGGTATGAGGAAATGGTAATCGTGGCCTCTCAAAGCCTCACACCCCAGGAATGGCAAAAATAGGGTAGGCCGCAAGGCTATATGGGTCGCTCCCGTTAGGGTTCGATCATCGCCTTATCTAGATTCAGTATCTACGATTATGTATACTTTGGGCCCATTTGGTTGTTGATCAAAACCTAGGGAAATCATATTCGGTACTATCAAGTAAGGGGTAGGACGGTCTTTTCATGCTGAGGCTGAAAGGTTTTCGATCTCACTATACATTTGTCTAGAGGTGTACAGAATTCGGAAGGTAGTCTATTACCTTGCCTTTTTCTGAAATCCATTCTCCAATGCATGCCTTTAGTTTTTTTATACCTATTGTTGTTGTAATGTACACACATCACAGCTATTTGATATATTTACTTTAAACCCTTAAACATTATCATAATATCACTGGATTTTATAGTAAAAATGGTTTGGTTATGGTAAGGTAAAAACTCATCTGTGTTCATATGTGGCGTGGTCTTACGAGGTACCTTTATTTTGAAAACGTTTTCAAATACAGAAATCAACTTGGGTTGATTTGTTTTAAGTTTTTCTCACGCTGGTTTTACAAGACTGACCTGGGCGTTGTTTTCTTATAATGCTAGGGTAAGATCGAGCATATTTTCATATTAGCTTTGGATGCTTTGGAGCTCAGGAATTGAGCTAGATGCCCAAGACATATCCCTCATATATTTCCTTATTTCCGCTATTTTGGATGGATTTTGTATCCATTATGCAGGGATAGGTTGTTATAACTGTTCCAGGTAGGAAGTTTGTACAACCATGACTTTGATGTATCATTTTGGAAATGATTATATAAAATTTTATATTGATTGTTATATATTGTTCCTTTGCATTTTGAGATTATATATTCTTTATTTTCTCCTTGTCTTTCCTTTTTTCACCCCTAATAATCTGTCTTTCCATCACTTGGATGCTCAGCACATGAATACTATGGATGCATTAGTGTTGATTTCTGAGGATCGAAAAGGCGGGTTGTTACATTTGTATCAAAGTTGAAGGTTAAGTGAGAACCTTGACTTTGGTGGGGTAATCTCAATAGAGATAGGGTAAGTGACACCCTAGAATGAGTTTGAGTGTATTATATAAGAGCGTGTATTCGCTAATGATATAAATATGTTTTATAATGTGTTAATTGATCTCTTAAGTGTCTTATAAATTTTGCAAGATGCGTCTGGCCAACTTTTTCGATAGGGGTTCCTAAACACTTGAACAAGACTAACCGACATAGTATTGTTTTAAAATTGGTAAATGAAATAATTTTACCTGGGAATATATTTTATATATACAAAAATGATTTTCAAAAATAGTATAGTGTCTTTGAGATGCTTGTTGAATAGAAAATGATAATATTCTATTATTATCATTTAGGATATTGTTTAGTCATGCTTGTCTAGTTTGAGCATTGACTGTTGTTAAATGTTATAGGTAGCTTCCTTTTTAAAGCATGGGTTGGGTAAATAGAAAATCGGGAAACATTGGAACGAACACCTTATGAATTAAGTTTCACAATTTGATTATAAGGCGTTGGGTGTTAATGTTGGGTTAAAACTTGATTTAACAAAGGATGTTTATTAAAAGAAAAGTAAGAATATTAGAAATGATTTTATAAAAGAAATGATTTTATCAAAGGGGAATTTCACCAGAAGGACAAACTTTGCAGTCCAATTAGTTTCTAGGACACACATTCAAAGAAATTACTTTCAAGGCCAAAGTCAGCAGAATAATTACTTTCAAGGATAAAGTCAGCAGTCCAATTACTTTCAAGGACATAATTTCATAGGTTTTTAGGCCCTAGAAACTAATTATTTTGCGATTTGTCCTTGAAAGTAACTATTTCAGTTGTGTATCCTAGAAACTAATTCCACCTGCTAAAGAAGCCCTTATGGCTAATTTCCACTTTATCAAATGTATTTATAAGAATGGGTCTTTAGAATAAAAAGATTTGAATAGGAAACTTAAATACTTAAATACCGGTGCTTCTAAAAAATGGTTTTCAAGGTTTTGAAAAGTAATAATAGTATTATTTGGAAGTATTTTTGTTAACTGAAGAGAAATTTTTGGGTATGGAAACTTTGAGTAAGAAGTATTTTCTTTAGATTGGTTAAGGAAATGTGTCTCAATCTGTTTTATGATAATTTGAATAATCTTCTAAGTGACAGTCGAATGTTTGCTTAGGTGAATATGATAGTGCACTTAGTAAATTATTCTCTTTGTCATTATACGATCGAACAAGTTCATATCCGAACGAACCCAAAGCAAGTTGGCAATAAATATTTTGTTGAAAATACGTAAAGTATAGTTTCAAAAAGGAGGATTTTGAAATAAATGAAGTTTTAAGTTAACTAGTTCGAGTGGCCTAAAAATAACTAAAAATTGGAAAGAGATATGTTCAGATGGTAAACACTTCCCGTGAGTATTACCCTTCTTGGTAAGGGAATGTATGATGATGTTTGGTAATACTCAGTTGCTTAGTATTATTTTGGGGTTACTCAAGCTATATGTACATTTTTTATGAATAAAATATATAGTATTATTTCAAAAGATTATTGAAATAAAACCCGGTTATTTGGCTCCTAAATTTTTAGGACGTAAAGGTATCTTGATTTAAATTGATTAATAAATGAAAATTTAAAATTGAATTAATTTAATAAGAAAGTTTAATAAACTTGATTTTATTAAACAGTGTCTTTTGGTTTTTAACATTTAGGAGGTTAAATAGTATTTAATGTTAGTGGGTCGGCTAATAAACACCTTTACCTTAGAGGTGTCCAAGAAAATATGAACTCTAAGATGGAGTTTGGATACTAGCATCCTACTCTTTTTAGCTACTTACCAGACCAAATAGGTAAAGAGATCGAATTGGTCGACTTAGTTTTAAAGACCTAAAATTATTTTGTGCCTACATCTAAATAGGTAAAAGTGAATATAGTTAAAAATCAAACATTTTGAATATATATACTCTTAGGATATAGGAGGGTATTATCGAAGTTAATAATTTTAGATGATTTTATGAAGGGTTTCATAAATAAGTTGTATCGTCTAAAAATGTTTGAACCTAAGTTGGAATATTTATTAATTGATTTCTTAAATATTTGTGGGAAGGTAGGAAGGCAAAGGGTAAATAAGAACCTTTAGATGAGTACATAGTTGTACGTAGATCATTTTCCTTTCTCATGTAGTTCTCGATCCAAGATTCGAGTGCATGACTTGAGGTGTTTTACCCCATTCCGAATAAGGATCTGTCACTCGACTTCTGACGTTGATCACTTGATGAGGTTTCTTGATAGGAAATCAAAGTTTTCTATCATAGTATGTGGCTATTGAAGGAGAATGGAGAATTCTAGTCACGAAGCCTGATCGGAGTATGCAATAGTGAATTGGGTGAGTGATAATAGTTCGGAAGTAAAAATTATGTATCCTGGTAGGGATCGAATCCGATTTTTGCATATGGATGATCTATGAACATCGTGCGGACTTATGAATAATATTGGGTATTCATGTGATGGAATTTCGAGCATGAAATTCTTTTTAGGGGGAAGAATAAAACGACCTGGAATTTTACCACTTTGATGGTTGAATATTTAATTAATTTTAAATATTTAATTAATGGTTTTAATAATTAAATAGCCCTCTTTTAATTTATGACTAATGATAGAAATTTCATTTTTGAATTTTGTTTGCAAAAATATTTATTTCAAAAAAATTAGAACATATGATCGAAAAGTTTTTCGAAAATTTTCAATTTTTCACCATTAAGAAGCTGTTTAAAATGTTGTAAACACCTTAGTTAACATATTTACAAATTTTCAATAACACTAAAATGGATTAGTAGATAAAATAAAGATTAATAACATAATTGTACTTATGTAAGAAATATGTGATAATTTTCAAGTTTAAAAATTAAAATAAATATAAGTTATGTAATGTCACATTCAAATGCAACCTCATAGTGCAAGAGAGGGTATTATTTAGTGGACAATAGGGGGTGCACCCTTATGTTGCATGTGGATCTAAGAGGAAGGGGTGTGTGATGATGTGGCATTATTTGGATGGAGGGTATTTTACTTAAGGGCTTAAAGGTAATTTCACTTTTCTTTTTTCTCATAAAAACAAATCCACTTTCCTCCTTCTTCTTCATTTTCATTTCTTACTTTTTCAAAATCCTCTTCTTCTTTCTTAAAGCTTCTTATGTCCATTAATGGCTTCTATCTCCTTTTGAAAATTTAAAAAATATCTTTTTACCTCTTCTTAATTTATTAAAAATACTTAAAACTACTTCCTTTTCATTTCTAAGCACCTCCTCCTTCTTAAACAAAGCCATACAACCCACACCACCTTAGGCCAAGCCTAGAGACACCTAGGCCGAGCCCACTTCCTTTTTTTAGGTCCCAAAATCATCTTTTTCTAAAGGATTTACAAAGATCTAGTCCTTTTCAAAATTCTAAGTACTAGTTGGTTTGTTTATCTTAGCTTTTGGTAAGTAAAAACTCATATCTTTTTGAATATTAACCTTTATGTTGTGCATTATTGTGTGAAATATTGGTTTATTTGATGAATTATTTGTGTGGTTTGGATATATGTATGTATGCTTGTATTTAATATTAAGTTAGACTTGAAAAGGTAGTCTAAAAGTGATGTGAATGTTGTAAAGTTTAGATATTTACTTATGTTTATGGTTGTGATATGTTTATGTATGTTATAGACATGAATATGTGGTGATATGCTAAAAAGTTAACACTTTACTAGTTTAAGCGACGTGGAATCCTTTGTGCAAAAACTAGGATTATTGGCTTTAAAATCAAAATCATTTTTAGGTTCAAACTTTGTATTAATTTTTCAAAATACTTACTTTATGTTTATAAAAGTAAGTAAGTTTTCCAAAGGGTTAGATTTCAAAGAAAGCTAAGAAATAATTTTTCTAGTTAAGCGATTGTTGTTATGGATGTAGTTTCATTAAAAGTTTACTTTTTTGCAAATTAAGTTTTTATACTTAAAACACTTTGGAAATATTTTATAAAAATTAATTAATAATGATTAAGAAATTAATTAAGGATTTATTTATTAATTATCGATTATTTATTTATTAATCAAGTTTGGTAATTAATAATTAGTTAAGTATTAAACAAGGTTTATTAATTATAATAAAGGGAAGATTAATTATTAATTAATTATCTTTAAAAAGTGAGATTAATTTTAATTAATTAAGTATTAAACAAGGTTTATTAATTATAATAAAGGGAAGATTAATTACTAATTAATTATCTTTAAAAAGTGAGATTAATTTTAATTAACCTTTGATTAAGTAAGATTAATTTTTAATTAATTATGAATTAAGTATATGATTTATTTTTAATTAATTATTAATTAAGTATAGGGTTAATTATTAATTAATTATTAAGTAAGTGTTTAATTATTCTAATTATAAATTAATTAAGGGTTTAATTTATAAACAAATTATTTATTAAAGGTTAATTATTTCTTAATTAATAATTAAATTAAGTTATGATCTAATTAAGATTTAGTTATGTTTTTAAAAAGGATTTAACTTTTAATTGATTATTTAAAAGAGGTTTAAGTTCTTAATTACTTTGTTTTTCAAGGTCGGTTTATTTAAAGGCAACTTTCTTTTACAAAGAATAATTTTGAACACAAGGGATTCTATTGTCGATATCATTAAGTAACCATACAAATGTGAAAAGGTTATACTAAACTTTGACATTTGTTAGCAGAATAAATCCTCATTCTGCTATACTTTTATTAAGTAAATTATTGGACATCTCTTAGTAGAATAAATCTCCGTTCTGCTATATTAAACTTAATCGATTGTGTGGACATCTATTTAGCAGGACAAATCACCATCCTACTATGTTATCTGACATGTATCTACCAGTTGGTTTATATTGACGTGTTATTCCCTGATTTAGTTATGAATTTTATTTACATATATGTTGGTTTATGTAAATAACTGTAATGTGACTTAGAAGTCAAATTTAATTAAAATGATAGCATGATTTAGTACCATTATGGTCATTAAGCCTCTTTTCAAATTTGTAAATTATGGTTCTTAAATTGACTTTAATTCAATATCAATTTGAGGTTAAGTGTTTGTAAATGACTTTGTAAGATGTCCAATTATTTTAATAAAGGTATTTATAAATGGTATTTAGTAAATAATCTTTATTAATGATTTATTGAAAGAAGATTTATAAATGATATTATAAAAAGGGAATAATAAATGAAGATTTATAAAACAGTTTATAGACGTCTTTGGATATTTATAAAAGAGTTCTATAAATGATTTTTGGATATTTATAAAAAAAAATATTAATGGATTTAGAATTTAATCAAAGGATATTTCACAAATGAAAATGATTTATTAAAGGGATTTATTGAAGAAATTTATAAAAGAATTGGAGATGGGATTTCCCTTAACCGAGCTTCTTAATTATGTTGGTATAGATAATTGTTCCATGCTTAACACCGAAGGAATAATGTTTGGATTATCCTTATCTCTAATATAAATAACATTTGTTTGATCTTTTTAATATGATTTTGAAACGAGAAATCTTTCACAATGTTTTGTGAATATACTTATTACAGTGTGATTAGTATATGAATATTTTGATAAATATTCTAAAAAGAGATTTAAATAAATGAGAACTTATTTTGAGGCTTAGTGGTTGCTATAGGAAAAGTAAATCTCTGGATTATCGATTGACTGTGTAGTTGATAGTTGAATAACCGTCTATCAATTCTTGGCTTGTTTTAACTCAAGAAGTATGTTGTGTATATTCAAGTTCCCCGGTGAGGACTTGAATACTTGCTGCATATTTTCGAAGAGCCAGAATTGAGTTAGCCGGGAATTACTGCTTAGTTGGGAGACACCAGTTTTGGATAAGTATGATTTATCTGAACCACTCCAAACTAATAATGTTCATGATGTATCATAATGAAGTATGCTATGGAGCTATACTATTCTTCATGAGGGTGATTCCAAAATGGAAGGTAGTAAATGTTGAATGTTTGTTCGATCCTGGAACAACTTATTTGGATGAATGCTAGCATTGCATTTCTGCCTAGAGGGTAGTGTTAGCATTCCAAAATTGTCTGCTATGAGGAAAAGGTAATCGTGGCCTCTCAAAGCCTCACACCTCAGGAATGGTAAAAATAAGGTAGGTCGTAGGGCTATGTGGGTTGCTCCCATTAGGGTATGATCATCACCATATCCAGATTTGGTTTTTATGATTATGTATGCTTTGGGGCCCATTTTGGTTGTTGATCACAACCTAGGGATGAACATATTCGGTACTATCCAGCGAGGGGTAGGCCGGTCTTGTCATGCTGAGGTCGAAAGGTTTTTGATCTCACTGTACATTTATCTAGAGGTGTACAGAATTCGAAGGGCAGTCCCTTACCTTGCCATTGTTGGAAATCCATTCCCCAGTATATGCCTTCGGTTTTTTATTTTATAACTATTATTGATGTGATGCACACATAACACAGCTACTTGATATATTTACTTTAAACCCTTGGATATTATTATAATATGACTGGATTTAATAATAAAAATGTTTTAGTTACGTAAGGTAAAAACCCGTCTGTGTTTATGTGCGACATGGTTTTACGAGATACCTTTATTTTGAGAAGTTTTTCAAATATAGAAATCAACATGGTTTGATTTGTTTTGAGTTTTTCTCATGCTGGTTTTACCAGAATAACCCGGGCATTGTTTTCTTATAATGCTCGGGTTAGACCGAGCATATTTATAGATTAGCTTTAGATGCTTTGGAGCTCAGGAGTCAAGTTGGATGCCCAAGACGTATCCCTTGTATATTTCCTTATTTCCATTGTTTTGGATGAAATTTGTATCAGTTATGTAGGGATGGGTAGTTATAACTGTCCTAGGTAGAAAGTTGTACTATTATGACTCTGGTATATCATTTTAGAAATGATTATCTAAAAGGGGGCATTTCACCGGAAGGACAAACTTTGCAGTCCAATTAATTTCTAGGACACACATCTGAAATAATTATTTCAAGGCCAAAGTCAGCAGAATAATTACTTTCAAGGCCAAAGTCAGTTGTCCAAATTCTTTCAAGGACACAATTTCATAGGTTTTTAGGCCCTAGAAACTAATTATTTTGCGTATTGTCCTTAAAAGTAATTATTTTAGTTGTGTGTCGTAGAAATTAATTTCACTTGCCAAAGAGGCCCTTATGGATAATTCCCACATGTAAAATTTAATATTGATTAGTATATATTATTCCTTTGCATTATGAGATTCCGTGTTCTTTAATTTCTCCTTGTCTTTCTTTTTCTTTTTCCCCCCAAATAATCTGTCTTTCCGGTAATTGGATGCTTAGCATATGAATATCGTGGATGTATTAGTGTCGACTTCTGAGGATCGAAAAGGCAAGTAGTTACATTACCTCTCTTTGCAGCTTGGTCCGGCGTGTTCCTTTCTCGGTGGTCAGGGTTAGTTCGATGTGTTTTGGTTAAGCATGCTACTGGTTAGGCACCAAACATGACCTCGTCTCTATATAAACTCTAGCGCCTCCTCTCACTGAACATGTTACTTCACTTTTTTTCCTTCCCCAACATTTCGATAACGTTTGCCTCCCTCGAGCGGCAAGTGCCAATCTTCGCTCCAAACACCTCCAATTCAAGGAAATCTCCATCCAAGAACATCACTCGATCCGATAAGTATTCCTTCCCATCTTCGCATCCATGTTACTGATATGCATGCCATGATTCGGGTTTTTCCCGGTAATTAGGTGTAACGACCCTAATTTTGAGTAACATTATTTAGAACATTTAATTAGTTAAATTAAATGAAATAATGTAAGTTGGTTAAGGGATTGAGATTTGTATAATTTAAAGGGTAGTCGTGCCTAGTTAAACTAATGAACTAAATGGAATTTAAAATGAAATAGGTTAGGGAATTAGATAAGGTGAAAAATAGGAATAAGTCTTATTCTTATACCTTAAACTCTTACTCACTCTCATTTTACACATTCACAAATTAAATATCAAAAGAAGAAAGCTTAATCAAACTTATTCAAGATCAAATCTCAACTCCTTAACAAAGCTAAGGTGAATAATTGTTACATCTCATATTTTTTATGTTTCGGTTTCTAGAATCAGATCTGAATATTTTTGCAAATATATTTCCATGATTTGAATGTTAGATAGATATATGTATGCTTGTTGGTGAATTATGCTTATTCATATTGATTTTATAACAGACTTTGAACTGAAAAACCTATCAAATGACATCCAAATGCCTTGCGATTTTAATATATGGTCAGAAATGATATTTTAGAGATGGGTTTCAAGTTTTATAATTTTCTGAATTAATGTGGATTTGCTATTAATTTTCTAGTGAAGAAAATGGTTATTTGGGTTTAAAATTAATTATGGCAATTATATAAATATGCTTTGAGTTAGAAATTTAAATATGTTAGAAAACATATTAAAAGTGATTTATGTGAATTTGTAGAATTTTCCTAAGTGTTTTAATAAATATATAAAATTATTTAAGGTATGGGACTTAAATGTTTGATATGCTTATAAAAGAAGAAGGGGCTATTTTCTAATGTTAATCTCTGAAATTTAGCAGCACCTTTCAAAAAAGATTTTGAAAAAGTAAAGGAAACCAATTTTATGATGACAAATAAGCAGTCTAGTTGGGAAGAATTACTTTTTAAAGTTAAAAATCAGATTTTCTGAGGTTCTGCTGTCTCACCATCTTCGGCAGCCACCTTTCGACTTAGTACCTCCGCCTCCAACCAGATCGAAACCAATGCACATGGTATCGAAGACTAGGTACGTATGAATTGAACATAGGCGTAAGGTATAGGGTCAAAAAAGGGGTTCCGAAGGGGTCTAAGCCTTTTTTTGTTTTCTAAAGGAAAAGTGCCTGCTTTGATTTCAAATAAGATGGCTTTCGACTTGGTCAGCTTTCGACTTGGTCAAATTGTTTTAAAGAAAGAGGCTTTCAGAATAGGTTGCACTTTTGTTTTAAGTAAATGCTTTTGAAGGGGTCAAAACCCCTACCTGCTACCTTTATACCTTTCGAAGAAGTGCCTTCGAAAGGGTCCTTTTGTTTTAAAATTAGAGCCGCTTCTCCGATGCTTTTGAAGGGATTGGTTTCGACACCATCCACTTCTTTACTTAGGAAATTGCTTTGGAAAGAGTTGCTTTCGACTTAGTTGTTTTAAGACCCTTTTTGATGTTTTAAAAGTTAAACCGAAAGGTTTCGAAAAGAATGATTTTAGATGGTTTCGAAAGGTCCTTCCACATATTTTAACTTGAACTCAATGCTTTCGAAAGGTTTGTTTTAAGTAGTGTACTTTAATGCTTTCGAAAGGTAGCTAATAAAGGTTTCGAAGGGGAGGCTCCCCAGTATTTTCGAAAGGTATATGATAAAGGTTCCAAAGGGGAGATTCCCCAATGTTTTCCAAAAGTATTTAAAGTATTTTAAATTGAAGGTTTCCAACGTTTTCGAAAGGCATGATTAAGGTGTTTTAAAAGAGGATGTCTAAGGTTTATAAAGCTTTCGAAAGAGATTTTTTCAATGTTTTCAAAAGGACTACGGCAAAAGGTTTCGAATGTTATGTTTTGGCCTTTCGGCCTTTGGTTATAAAGTAAAGTAATTTACTAGTATCGAAAGGGGTACTTTCAATGGTTTTGAAAGGGTTACTTTCTAATGTTTCGAAAGAGATTGTTTAAAGGTTTAAACAAAGGTTAAACAAAGGTTTCGAATGTTTTCATCGACAATATTTTGAGTAAAGCATATATCATGGCAAAGAGATTGGAGTAAAGCAAACAGTATATTTTCCTTGTATAATTATGATTTAAAGAGTTAAATCATTTTGAAAAGGTTTTCAAGGAAAATATAAAGCGTAGTCAACCCTAAGTAAAATGACTCAGATATTTGTATAACAGATGGGACTTGTATAAGGTCGCGCCTTATACATTAGCTATTGGCCTCTAGCTAATTTAGTCCAAAATTCCAGTTGTAGGGATTAATCACAAGTAAAACTTAAATGATGGTTACACATAGAAAGGAATATATATGTACAAAGAAGAAGGATAGGTTATTGGTAAGCCCGAAAAACCATTAGGATCAAGTGATCCTTGGAGAAGTAAGTTAAGGATAGACCGTTCAGAAGTATATCTAACAGTGGTTAGATGATTCATTTAGTTTATCTGGTAGGCTCGAGTTTTCCAAAGGTTAGTAGTTAGCCAAATAAAACTACATTGTTTTGGACAGATGGTCCATTTATTACATGTTTTTGAGCATATATGATATTTGTTATTATTGATATATCAGTTTGATTAACCAGTTTGGTTGCAGGGTTTTGATTTGCAAAATGATATGTTTTAAAGGGATATTAGTGAGGGGAAACCCGTTTCGCTAAGCGGCGTGGTCTCACTTAATATCAGTAAACCGAGATGTAATAGTATTATTCACACCAGACTTTATGTCTGACTCGAAATTTATGTTTTCCACTTAAATCCTCGGGTGCTCAAAATTGATTTGAGTAGGCTAAGGGTTGAGAATTTACAGGTTTTAGTAGGTGGATGAATAAAGATTCTGAAGACAAGCAGGAGGCTGAATAGCTAATTAGGAGTTGTTATGTTTTATTTTCCCTGTGTTGTATTAAGTCTGATATGACTAATTAGTACTCTGATCAACCAAGGGGGCACCTTCATATGTCGCTCTTGGCATATTTTGTAATAATTATATTTTATCTTAACCTGGGAAATGATTGGGATTAGGTAATTGGATATGAAACATGTTTTATGAAATGTAATCAGAAAATTTGTTTTTGAATCAGTGATTTTGTTTCATATTCATGTTCTTCTGATATTATGGATATCATTAACATTACAATATTTGGTCACCGGAAGTTAATACTATGGATGACTGCAGCATCTATAGCGCTTAGCTTTGAGCCTCCAGATAGGGGATGTTACATTAGGTTAGGGTTTAGGGTCTAGGCTATCCCGGTTCTGGTTGAACATAGGAATTATGAAGATTGTTTAACCACTTGGACCAGTGGAACCTCTGTATCAAAGCCTAGGGTGTGGTTGTTTCTAGGTTCGGCCTCCGAACAGAGAAGAAGTTATTTGTTTGTCAATCTCTACATATTGTTCTGGTTTTGGTTTATTGGGCAGGACATTGCATAGCATTTCCGGTTAGAGTGTGAATATGGAACAGCTTTCACTAGTGTTAAAATGTCTATTAACCTTATCTTAGTTCTCTTCCAATGCATATGTACACACCCATGCACATACACAAACACTTACACTCTTTTATGATAATATATGAGATGTGTTATTATATCAGATAGGTATGTCAGACTGTTGCAAGACACATTTACAGATGATCACTGGAGATCAGGGTCCCTCTTCTTTTGCACCTCTGGAACCCACATCGTAGGGACATCCCTCTAATTAGCCAAGTTCTGTTCGTTCTTTCATGTATGGATATGAGCCATTCGAATTATTGGTGGATCATCGACTCCGAGCCCTCTATCTTAACTTCTAAGCAGCTAGATATTATCATGGTGACTCAAGGTAACCTTGAAGAGGACATCCTTTTACCGTCTCCCAAACAACGGGCACAAGCTTCACCAGAAGGATACATTGCTTACTCTCGATATCATTGCGCGACCGTGGCTTTGCCTCTTCTTCCTAATCGACCACACGCTTCCTTGTGTTCTTGAAGATTGCTCCGTTCCAGTTGCATCCCAACCTACGCTATCCTGACCGACCTATATGCTATTTTCATAAGGGAGTTTCAGGTGCTCCCACTCATCGTCAAATTAGGTTCCTCTACTCTATAAATAGCAAAATGGAAGGTTCTCCCTTTATCTATCTTGAAGGGAGGAGCAAATTTAACCCGGTCAAGAACCTATACTCTAAATATTGTATGTTCAGACATGAGTGCTTCTTTGTTCAAGATGACTCTCTGTGCTTCCACCAATAGCATTAGGGATGTAAGTCTCTTTCTTTCACCCGTTCATTTCTACGTTTGTAGTTTTCTTTCGACGCCCAATGCTAAATACTAATTCTCCCCCTCTTTGGGCTTCTCTTCCAGGTACAGTGAAAGCAGCAATTGGGGATGATCTGGAGGACATGTAACGGAGACTCCAGCAAATCCTAAAGGAATTTTAGGAGGTTCCTTATCTAGTAGCGGATGATAATTTAAGGCATCAATTGCTATTAGCGGCCTAACGCTCAATCAGGAAAGGCGGAATCCCTCCACTCATATACTTGGTAAGAAGAAGAAAGGAAAAGACTTGGCTACAAGTGAAATAAGTGAAGCATTATCTTCTTAGCCCTCTATTTTCGATGCTATCTTAACTGCGGATTCATCTGGAGTTGCCCCTGTAGTCCAAACGGGTTCGGAGGAGCAGGAGTTAGGCTCCTTCAGGGTCGAACCTTGCAAAAGCAGTCGGCTCAAGACTTTAAGGAAATGTGATGATGACAGCATCCGGACAAAGACAGTAGAAGGGGTAGGCCCTCATTCCCATGACTACGATTGTACTACCTCAGACCGCAGCGAAGCACATTCCTCCGGGTATATTGGTTTAGACAGCTCACTTAATTTAAAGGTTGAGGTAGCCCAATAACGCGTTTTTGATTTCGGTGAGGATGGAACTTTCATTCCTCGAGGCATTTCTATTTTTGACTATCTTCAAGTACCAGAGCTTAGGACTGATTACAGGACTCTATGTCTATAGCGAAAATCCAACTACAGTTGGAGACCCATGAGGACCCCAAGGGTTCATGCAATCGCTATGCACTCTTGCACCAACATTCACATAATCAAATTTTCATGCTACAATCATGCACTTTCCAAGTGTCTATTCTGGTCCTAACTCGTTATATTTTGCAATTGTAGGTAGCATGAGTTCGAAAGGGGAAAGTTTGTTAATCGCGTAGCGTAAATCAATAGTCACTATGTACTGGATAGAAGATGGTCAAATATATAGATATAGAATTGAAGCACAATAGCAGCAGTAATATAAACATAATAGTAGCGGGAATAAATAGTAAAGTAAAGCAAGAAGAAATCACACCAGACTTTTTATACTGGTTCGGACCTCCAGTCTCACTTCTAGTCCCAGACTCCTTGTGAAATTAACTTACAAACACCCTCACTTAGCCCGGAGGAATAGGCACCTGAGCAGCAGAATAGGATTTCAGTACACTTGCCCGAGAATCCGAATGGGACTTCAATCTTTCCTCTTATGAAGAAATAACTTGACTATATATTATGTCTTCAAATCACTAATTAGTCAAACTGGAGTACAACTTCTATAACCTTTCAAAAATATTGAGAATGAGTGTGCAGAGGTTAGGAATTGAATTAAGACCAGACTTAAATATTATGGACTGAAAGAGCACTGGTCTAAGTTTGCTTTTGGAATGAATATGGAGTTTAGAAAGTTTGGAAGTAATATGAGAATGGTTTGAGAGAATATGATTATAATTTTGCTTTTTAGATGGTGGGAGGCTTATATAATAGTGATAAGATGCCATTGAATAGGAGCAACCCCTCAGCAATTCAGTTCGGAAGAGATGCATCCATTGGAACTTCACAACACTTGAAATGGATGCTTGAATGGACACTTACACTAGTCATTTTATAACGATCACAAAATATGTCAGCATATTTGTAAGTTGTAACGACCCAGAATTTCTGACATTTGAAATTTGAATATTTAATTGATTTTAAATATTAACAAGTGGAATTAATTAAGTCGAATAATTTATTTTTCGAATAACTGGATTTAATTGGGAAATTAAATCGATAAATTAATAGTTGAAATTCCAGAAACAATTGGAAATTGGGTTTAATGTGATTGAAAATGATTTATAAAGTTATATTAAATCATGTTGAAGTTATAGTGATGTTATAGAACTTTTAAAATTGAATTTAAAGTTAATTTGTGAAAATTGAATATTTTAATATTTAATCGACTAGTGAAATTAGCCATTTTTGGGGCAGTCTCAGAATTGGACGAAACTAGTTCCATTGGATCCGTAATAGTTTGTTATTATCGGATTTCAAATTTCGTGTCAATCGGATGTATCGTTTGACCGCGGCAGCTTGAAACGCATCGAAATCGGTTTAAACCGATTTGATTTAAATTTGATCGTTTAATTCCGTAACTCGCATAGATTATCGAATTAGCTCCCAAAACACATTCCATTGTGTTCGGAACGCGGGGTAAACCTTACGAACACCAGGCGGCACGTGTGATTTGGAGTTCGTTTGGAAAAGTCGTTTAAAATGAATTTAATATTATTTATATACGTATATATATATACGTTAACAATGAAACCCTAACCTAAAGCTTCAGCCGCCACTTCATTGATCAATGGCCGATATTTTCATTCCTTTCCTCTTTAATTTCTTCAAATCCAAGAAAAAATTCAGAAAACTTTCAACTGCAATGTTGTAGAGCATCACGAGCCCTACATTTTCAACGGCCATGATCTAAAAAGACTTCATGGATTGTCGGCAAATTTATGATGAATGGCGCACTTTCAAGGGCAGTTTTCGTGGTGATAGGCTGACCGAGCTCCAAGCTGTTGTTGCCGTGGGGAGAGCTCGCAAGGGCGGTTCGAATGAAGGGTGTTGATCGCGTTCTCATCGTCAAATGGGGGTGCGTTGATTTAGGGTTAGAGGCGGCTTTGGGTTCGAACACGTACGTGTTTGCACGCGAAGAGGAAGAAGGTTACGTGCGGCTTGGATCTGCAATATGAAATCGACGGCCCTGATTTTGAAAGGTTGTAAAATATAAAAAGGAATTGTATATTAAATTATATTAAAATTTGTATAATCTTTAAAAATGTATAACTTTTTCCTACGAGATCGAAAAAGCACAAAACTAGTTGCGTTGGAATCGTATGGTCGAGCACTACATTATGGAACTGGATTGGAGTCATTTGGAGCTAGTGTGATTTCGGGTGAAATTAAACGCGTGTTTAATTTTATTCGAAATAAAACGCTGGAACGGAATTGAAACCAAGGTGAGAACTGCTCACTCAATCGAATGTTTTGTTTCGATTTAAAATTTTAAATAGTTGAGATTTAAAATTGTTGATAGTGTTAATTGTGATAATTGAATGATGATTGCTATTTATTATGATAAATAAACATTATACGCCGTTATTAAGCGGAGGTTATTTATTAAAAACATATACCGTGAATATTCCAATGTTTAGTGGAATTGGTATTATATATGTATATAGCAATATATATATATATATATATTGGAATATGTATATATTGGAGTTGATTTCCCGCATTGTATAGCGGATGAGACCCTATTGCGCCGCATAATAGCGGATAATATTTATAAATCCCATATACCACGATAATTTCACTGTGAAGTGAAATTGGTATTGTGCTAACATCTGTGGATGCAGGGAAACAGGTTGGAGGGATCCAACTGGATTCCTCAAACATTTGAATTTATTTCATATGTTGTTGTGTGTTGTTTATTTATAATCGTCGTATGATTATAATTGTGAAATTGGAATTGTAAAAGGTTGTAATTTAGCCGAATATATTTTTGGTACCGATGGATACCAAAAATATTTAAAATTGAATTTTTGAAAATATAAGTTGAAAATTTATCGAAAAATTCATCTTTGATAATTGGATAAATTTAAAAGGAATTTTAAAAAGATAAAAGTATTATTTTTGAGCCGTATTGAATTTAATTTCAAATTTGGGAAAAAAAGCTTAATAAATGGATTTTGTATTTTTAAATAGATTTGAAGAGCTAAAAGAATTTATTTAAAAAGGAAATGAATCTTTTGGAAATGTTTGGAAATTTATTTGATTTAAATAAATTAGATAATTTAATTAATCCTATCTATGGATGTTTGGATTATATTGGATGTTAAATTATTTGGCATCTTTGATGCGTGATGCTTTGTGATATATCCTGTTTTGTATTGTGATCTGTGATTTATTTATCTGCGATATATGATATATCTGTGATCTATGGATGAAGATAAGCGTTATAGTTATACCGCTTATCAATTATATGGTTATATTTGATCTGTAATGATTGAATGATTGTGCACTATTGTGTTAAACCATGGACTACACAATACACACACAAAAGTGGATTTCACGTGGAAATCGGTTAAGTCACAGATTTTATCAATTTTGGAAAAATTGAGTTTTTAAATCCAAAATAGTTTTGGAATTTAAATTGGAAGTTTTTGAAATGAGTTTCAAAAATAAAAGTTATTTTTAAATAACTTAATAGAATTGGAATTTAAATCATTTGATTTAAATTTGAATTCAATATTTTAAATTGAATTCGATGAATTGGGAATTTTGGTTTAAAAAATTTAATAAGTATAGAAGGTGTTTTTATGGTTTTTAACCAATTAAAATACGGTCTTGGGGGAAATTTGAATTTATATTCAAGTTTATACTTGAATGGCTTTAACTGGTGTAATTGTAACCGTTTTTCCCAAAACGAAAACTATCTATTTTCAAATGAAAATGGCTTTCATAAAGTGAAAAGATTTCCAATTTTGTATTGAAAACATTTCAAGTTGAAATGAAATTGTAAATAGTTTGGAAAACTATGAATTAACCTTTGTGACGATAATTAAACTTTATTTTGAAATAAAGGAGTATTTCAAAAGGTGTATCTTTTATATTATAAAAGACTTGAATTGTGAATAGTTTTGAAAGCTATAGATTAAATCTTGATTTAAAGATTTAATAGGTTAATTCAAATTGAAATGGAAATTGATTTGGAAATCTGTGAATGAAACTTTGTGAAGTAAATCTTTTTGTTTAAAGATTTAAAATGGTAATTTGTTAAACCATTTGAAAGAAAGGATTTGGGTAATAAGTTGTGACTTAATTGAAATCCTATATCCATATGTTTTGAATATAAGTGCTCACTATTTGGGTTAGCCGGGAAAGGACCTTTGTGTTGTATAACCCATTCCGAATTTGTGATACGATGATATGGATCGTATTGAAGACCGGTGGTGAAGACCGGGTATTTGTGAAAACGATAGGATGACCTATCGATTGTCTCTCCACCGTTAGCTATGGTATAGAGATTTCCTTTGTGATGGGAAGTTTTATCGGGATTGTGAATACCCGGATTGCAAGGGCTTCTTTTGAAGTGCCTTCGGTTCTGTTCGAACCCGGAACAGACTTGTATGGTTACGTGTCTGACATTACATTTTGAGATGTAAAGCTGATTTCTTTCAAATACATTTCTGTTGGTGGCGGAGAATTTATTCTCTTAGCTTAACACCCTTCTCTGAGACGTACGAGCTCAGAGGTTATGTAGTTGAAATTTATCAGCGATATATTCCCAATTTGGTAATGTGGCATGCTGAGTGTTGCTGTGATGATGATCATTTATTGATCATTTGTGATCAAAGCGTGGCTTTGTGAAAAAGCGTAGCTTTGTGGACGAGACTTCGTCAGGGCCTCAACAACCCGAAAATGGTCGAAACAGGAATGTTGCGGCAAGGTTATGAGGATCGCGCCCTTTAGGGTATGTCATTTCCTTCTAGAAAGGGGTGGTATCATGGTATGGAGCCCAGATACTTAATCATGTGGACACACTTTATTTATTATGTGTGATGATGTTACCGAGCGCTCGGATAAAGGTCCCAAAGGACTGGGGGATGACATATTCATGAGTTACCTAGTTACAGGGGTAACCTGGCCTTGTTGGCAGAGAGCAGTTTGTCTCTCGGAGCGTCCAGCCAGAGGCGTTTCTTTCATGGCATAGGAAGTTCCTTAGCCTGACCATTTGTTGGCAAATCCATTTTCCAATACGAACCTTGTACGGTTTTAGTTGTAGAACCTGCCATTTACTTATGGTGGTCACCACTGTTTAGATGGTAGCTATAGTAGGCATACGATATTGGTCGTATGTTGGCTAAGATTAATATTATACTTTTGAAATGTTTTCTACACTATGCACTAATAATAATAATCCAATGATTTGTGTAGTAAGCATATTTGACTATCATAAGAAGAAATCTCCTCCAATTCTGCGTTTGCATTGTGTGTGTGGTGGGAGGTCTTATGGTAGTTTCATTTTCCAAAAGCATTGCGGATATTTTCTACTTGCTTTTTTGTTATTTGTTTCTAAAGATAAACTGTTTTAGTTCTCACACCAGTCACCATGACTAACCTGGAGTTTATTGTTTCCTTCCTAAACTCTGGGTGCCCATCATTTTCCACACGGGCAGTCTAGAGTCAGGTTATCAGGTCATTCTGGATTCAGGAGATGCTTTGGAGCTCTGTGGCGTGCTGGATGGCGAGACGTATTCCCATATATGATATTATTTTTTCCGCTGTGTATTCTGTATTTGGACAAGTTTATATAACTGTCCAGTTGTGATGTATAGTGTTGTTGTAAACTCTGATGATGATGATGTAATATATAAAATGATATAGTTCTTTGATTTAAAAAAATTATTCATTTATCTATTATATGTTGTTCAGCTGCGAATGTGAGATTCTGATATTGTTTCTGTGTTTTTCTGTTGTTTCTTCTTTCTTTTCCTTCTGTCTTCTTCTACCTCTTCTTTTTCTCCATAACAATTCGGTTTTCCGGCATTCGATTGCTCGGCAGTTGATACAGTGGACGTATTAATGTCGATTTTCGAGCGACGAAAAAGCCGAGTCGTTACATTTGGTATCAGAGCATATGGTTAAGCGACAACCCTGCTCTGTTGGGTGTTACTCATTAGAGATAGAGTCAGTAGTACTCTAGAATGAGTTGAGTGTAATAATAGATATGAGCGCGTATTTGTTAGTGAATATAAAATTGTTTTATATTGTGATGATTGATTTGTTGAGTGGTATATGGATTCTGGTCGGTATAGTCCGTACAACTCTATCGATAGGGATCTCTAAACACTTGTTCAGAACAATTCGGCACGATATTGTTTATGTAAATGAAATAATTTTACCTCAATTATATTTTGTATATAAAGAAATATTTTTTTGGAAATTATTAAAATATATATAAATTGATTGGTTGGTTGTTTGAATAAGTTAAATAAAACAACAATTGTAAAAGAATGAATTGTATAAGAAAGTGAATTATAATGAATGAAGTTATAATTAAAATGATTTGCAATGGTAAAATAATCTTATATATAAGAAGTGAAATTATATAAGGGAAAGATTTATAAAGGATTTATAATCTAAAAATAAAATTCCAGAGAAGTGTTTTGAAAAGATTTGATATTTTGGAAAATTGTTTTAGAGAGATGAAAGCTCTAAACTCTTTTCAGGTCGCTGGAAAATAATTCCGATGATGATCGCGACATCATTGGTGTTCATTTTCGGGTTCCCAAAAGAGGATTTGCTGCCAAATTATTTTAAATGAAAGTTGTTTGGAAAATTTGGATTTTTGTTTTAGAAATTCAAAAGATAATTTGAATTGATTTCAAAATGCTTTTGAAAGGTTGAAAAGACTCTGGAATCCTATTTAAAATATTTATGGGAATGATAAATGAGTTGATAACTTATACAATTTGAATTTTGATATAATAAATTTAACATACAGGATGGAGTTAAATTAAAGTAAGTATAAGTGAATCAATTGAATCTAAGTTGTAATTGTTGAATATAAGTAATCAAGTTTGAACTTATAATATGAGATAATAAATTTGACTTTGGTAAAAGTTAAATAAAATTTGAATCTGAATTGGATTTATAAGTGGAAACTTAAGTTAATTTGAAAAAAAAATGATGTTTGAAATGGAATATAACTTAAGTGATGTTGAATGAAATTAATTTTGATATTAAAGTAAATTAATAAAGTGAATTTATTAAATAAATATGAACTTGAGTTATAAATAAAATTCAACTTTATTTGTTAAATGAATTAGCAATTGAATTGAACTAATGTTAATCAATTGAATGTAAGTAAATTGAGATGGAACAATGGATATAAGTGTTAATTCATTAAAACTAATGTAATTGGGAATTGAATAATTGAATGGAAATCAATTTAATATTAAACTAATTGAATTAAAGGTGTTGAACCAAATTGAATGTAAAATTTAATAATTTGGTTGTGTAGAATATACATTGGATGTTATATGATTGTTGGTTGATTGTAGTATAATTCATTAAGTGTTAATGAAATTGAATTGATAAAATTAAAAGTTAGTAATTTGATTTAAATTGAAAGTGAAGTAAATTTAAATAGAAATTGATTTGAATTGAAAGTGAACCAACTTGAATGTAAATTAGTAAATGTAAACTAATTGAAAATGAATAATTGAATGTCATTATATATGAATTGGTTGTAAACAATTGCAAGTAATGTTGAAATTATATAAGTTGCTTATAAAACTTGTTTAGTATGCATTTCTTTGATATGCAAATGTTGTAGTTGTTTAAAAGAGTAAATTATTAATAACTTTGTATATATTTGTCACTTACATATTTGAACTGAGTAAGTACAGGTGCCTTGGCTGCCGTTCGGTTGATTTGGTTGCGCTAAAATGCTAAATTAATAACTGCTTTGCTTAAAAATGCTAAAAAGGTACGCCTACGCAATAAAAAATAGGAAATATGAATTGTTTTTCTGCTTTTCCGATTGGGTGGGTCGATGTATACATATTTATGTCTATTGTGATCCTACTACGATCGAACCGCGCAAAGGAGACGCTGGAGAATTTTTCTGGAAATTTAAGGCGTTAGAAAATTTTTGGGAAATTTTGGAAATTTTTGTTAATGAAAAGTCAATTTCCAAATTGAAATGAAAATGTAGGAATTGAACTAGAAAATGAAAACCATTGTCTTGGTTGAAGTTAAAGGTTTTGAAAAAGGTGAATATAAAATTTTCACTAAGTGGATTTTTGAAAAGTTAATGGATTTGAGCATTTTTCTTACTTGGTAATTTCGAGGACGAAATTCTTTTAAGGGGGGAAGTTTGTAACGACCCAGAATTTCTGACATTTGAAATTCGAATATTTAATTGATTTTAAATATTAACAAGTGGAATTAATTAAGTCGAATAATTTATTTTTCGAATAACTGGATTTAATTGGGAAATTAAATCGATAAATTAATAGTTGAAATTCTAGAAACAATTGGAAATTGGGTTTAATGTGATTGAAAATGATTTATAAAGTTATATTAAATCATGTTGAAGTTATAGTGATGATATAGAACTTTTAAAATTGAATTTAAAGTTAATTTGTGAAAATTGAATATTTTAATATTTAATCGACTAGTGAAATTAGCCATTTTTGGGACAGTCTCAGAATTGGACGAAACTAGTTCCATTGGATCCGTAATAGTTTGTTATTATCGGATTTCAAATTTCGTGTCAATCGGATGTATCGTTTGACCGTGGCAGCTCGAAACGCATCGAAATCGATTTAAATCGATTTGATTTAAATTTGATCGTTTAATTCCATAACTCGCATAGATGATTGAATTAGCTACCGAAACACATTCCATTGTGTTCGGAATGCGGGGTAAGCCTTACGAACACCAGGCGGCACGTGTGATTTGGAGTTCGTTTGGAAAAGTCATTTCAAATGAATTTAATATTATTTATATACGTATATATATATATATACGTTAACAATGAAACCCTAACCTAAAGCTTCAGCCGCCACTTCATTGATCAATGGCCGATATTTTCGTTCCTTTCCTCTTTAATTTCTTCAAATCCAAGCAACAATTCAGAAAACTTTCAACTGCAATGTTGTAGAGCATCACGAGCCCTACATTTTCAACGGCCATGATCTAAAAAGACTTCACGGATTGTCGGCAAATTTATGATGAATGGCGCACGTTCAAGGGCAGTTTTCATGGTGATAGGCTGACCGAGCTGTAAGCTGTTGTTGCCGTGGGGAGAGCTCGCAAGGGCGGTTCGAATGAAGGGTGTTGATCGCGTTCTCGTCGTCAAATGAGGGGCGCGTTGATTTAGGGTTAGAGGCGGCTTTGGGTTCGAACACGTACGTGTTTGCACGCGATGAGGAAGAAGGTTACGTGCGGCTTGGATCTGCAATATGAAATCGACGGCCCTGATTTTGAAAGGTTGTAAAATATAAAAAGGAATTGTATATTAAATTATATTAAAATTTGTATAATCTTTAAAAATATATGAAATTTTCCTACGAGATCGAAAAAGCACAAAACCAGTTGCGTTGGAATCGTATGGTCGAGCACTACGTTATGGAACTGGATTGGAGTCATTTGGAGATAGTGTGAATTTCGGGTGAAATTAAACGCGTGTTTAAGTTTATTCGAAATAAAACGATGGAACGGAATTGAAACCAAGGTGAGAACTCCTCACTCAATCGAATGTTTTGTTTCGATTTAAAAATTTAAATAGTTGAGATTTAAAATTGTTGATAGTGTTAATTGTGATAATTGAATGATGATTGCTATTTATTGTGCTAAATAGACATTATACGCCGTTATTAAGCGGAGGTTATTTATTAAAAACATATACCGCGAATATTCCAATGTTTAGTGGAATTGGTATTATATATGTATATTGCAATATATATATTGGAATATGTATATATTGGAGTTGATTTCCCGCATTGTATAGCGGATGAGACCCTATTGCGCCGCATAATAGCGGATAATATTTATAAATCCCATATACCGCGATAATTTCACTGTGAAGTGAAATTGGTATTGTGCTAACATCTGTGGATGCAGGGAAACAGGTTAGAGGGATCCAACTGGATTCCCCAAACATTTGAATTTATTTCATATTTGTTGTGTGTTGTTTATTTATAATCGTCGTATGATTATAATTGTGAAATTGGAATTGTAAAAGGCTGTAATTTAGCCGAATATATTTTTGGTACCGATGGATACCAGAAATATTTAAAATTGAATTTTTGAAAATATAAGTTGAAAATTTATCGAAAAATTCATTTTTGATAATTGGATAAATTTAAAAGGAATTTTAAAAAGATAAAAGTATTATTTTTTAGCCGTATTGAATTTAATTTCAAATTTGGGAAAAAGAGCTTAATAAATGGATTTTGTATTTTTATATAGATTTGAAGAGCTAAAGGAATTTATTTAAAAAGGAAATGAATCTTTTAGGAATGTTTGGAAATTTATTTGATTTAAATAAATCAGATAATTTAATTAATCCTATCTATGGATGTTTGGATTATATTGGATGTTAAATTATTTGGCATCTTTGATGCGTGATGCTTTGTGATATATCCTGTTTTGTATTGTGATCTGTGATTTATTTATCTGCGATATATGATATATCTGTGATCTGTGGATGAAGATAAGCGTTATAGTTATACCGCTTATCAATTATATGGTTATATTTGATCTGTAATGATTGAATGATTGTGCACTATTGTGTTAAACCATGGACTACACAATACACACACAAAAGTGGATTTCACGTGGAAATCGGTTAAGTCACAGATTTTATCAATTTTGGAAAAATTGAGTTTTTAAATCCAAAATAGTTTTGGAATTTAAATTGGAAGTTTTTGAAATGAGTTTCAAAAATAAAAGTTATTTTTAAATAACTTAATAGAATTGGAATTTAAATCATTTGATTTAAATTTGAATTCAATATTTTAAATTGAATTCGATGAATTGGGAATTTTGGTTTAAAAAATTTAATAAGTATAGAAGGTGTTTTTATGGTTTTTAACCAATTAAAATACGGTCTTGGGGGAAATTTGAATTTATATTCAAGTTTATACTTGAATGGCTTTAACTGGTGTAATTGTAACCGTTTTTCCCAAAACGAAAACTATCTATTTTCAAATGAAAATGGCTTTCATAAAGTGAAAAGATTTCCAATTTTGTATTGAAAACATTTCAAGTTGAAATGATTTTTTGTAAATAGTTTGGAAAACTATGAATTAACCTTTGTGACGATAATTAAACTTTATTTTGAAATAAAGGAGTATTTCAAAAGGTGTATCTTTTATATTATAAAAGACTTGAATTGTGAATAGTTTTGAAAGCTATAGATTAAACCTTGATTTAAAGATTTAATAGGTTAATTCAAATTGAAATGGAAATTGATTTGGAAATATATGAATGAAACTTTGTGAAGTAAATCTTTTTGTTTAAAGATTTAAAATGGTAATTTGTTAAACCATTTGAAAGAAAGGATTTGGGTAATAAGTTGTGACTTAATTGAAATCCTATATCCATATGTTTTGAATATAAGTGCTCACTATTCGGGTTAGCCGGGAAAGGACCTTTGTGTCGTATAACCCATTCCGAATTTGTGATACGACGATATGGATCGTATTGAAGACCGGTGGTGAAGACCGGGTATTTGTGAAAACGATAGGATGACCTATCGATTGTCTCTGCACCGTTAGCTACGGTATAGAGATTTCCTTTGTGATGGGAAGTTTTATCGGGATTGTGAATACCCGAATTGCAAGGGCTTCTTTTGAAGTGCCTTCGGTTCTGTTCGAACCCGGAACAGACTTGTATGGTTACGTGTCTGACATTACGTTTTGAGATGTAAAGCTGATTTCTTTCAAATACATTTATGTTGGTGGCGGAGAATTTATTCTCTTAGCTTAACACCCTTCTCTGAGATGTACGAGCTCAGAGGTTATGTAGTTGAAATTTATCAGCGGTATATTCCCAATTTGGTAATGTGGCATGCTGAGAGTTGCTGTGATGATGATCATTTATTGATCATTTGTGATCAAAGCGTGGCTTTGTGAAAAAGCGTAGCTTTGTGGACGAGACTTCGTCAGGGCCTCAACAACCCGGAAATGGTCGAAACAGGAATGTTGCGGCAAGGTTATGAGGGTCGCGCCCTTTAGGGTATGTCATTTCCTTCTGGAAAGGGGTGGTATCATGGTATGGAGCCTAGATACTTACTCATGTGGACACACTTTATTCATTATGTGTGATAATGTTACTGAGCGCTCGGATAAAGGTCCCAAAGGACCGGGGATGACATATTCGTGAGTTACCTAGTTGCAGGGGTAACCCGGCCTTGTTGGTAGAGAGCAGTTTGTCTCTCGGAGCGTCCATCCAGAGGCGTTTCTTTCGTGGCATAGGAAGTTCCTTAGCCTGACCATTTGTTGGCAAATCCATTTTCCAATACGAACCTTGTACGGTTTTAGTTGTAGAACCTGCCATTTACTTATGGTGGTCACCACTATTCAGATGGTAGCTATAGTAGGCATACGATACTGGTCGTATGTTGGCTAAGATTAATATTATACTTTCGAAATGTTTTCTACACTATGCACTAATAATAATAATCCAATGATTTGCGTAGTAAGCATATTTGACTATCATAAGAAGAAATCTCCTCCAATTCTGGGTTTGCATTGTGTGTGTGGTGGGAGGTCTTATGGTAGTATCATTTTCCAAAAGCATTGCGCATATTTTCTACTTGCTTTTTTGTTATTTATTTCTAAAGATAAACTGTTTTAGTTCTCACACCAGTCACCATGACTGACCTGGAGTTTATTGTTTCCTTCCTAAACTCTGCGTGCCCATCATTTTCCACACGGGCAGTCTAAAGTCAGGTTATCAGGTCATTCTGGATTCAGGAGATGCTTTGGAGCTCTGTGGCGAGCTGGATGGCGAGACGTATTCCCGTATATGATATTATTTATTCCGCTGTGTATTCTTTATATGGGCAAGTTTATATAACTGTCCAGTTGTGATGTATAGTGTTGTTGTAAACTCTGATGATGATGTAATGTATAAAATGATATAGTTCTTTGATTTAAAAAAATTATTCATTTATCTATTATATGTTGTTCAACTGCGAATGTGAGATTCTGATATTGTTTCTGTGTTTTTCTGTTGTTTCTTCTTTCTTTTCCTTCTGTCTTCTTCTACCTCTTCTTTTTCTCCATAACAATTTGGTTTTCCGGCATTCGATTGCTCGGCAGTTGATACAGTGGACATATTAATTTCGATTTTCGAGCGACGAAAAAGCCGAGTTGTTACAATATTTCAAACTGAACTACTGTTTGGTGTAGTGGTAGCGGCACTTGCTAACACTTTGGCCACTTGGGTTCGAATCCCACAACATATATTTTTAGAACAATTTATTTTCACTTCTCTTTCTATATGAAAATTCCGCTAACATGTTCGTCACAAAGGCGGTTGTAGTGAGTTTGTAGAGAGCTGCAATTTCTTGTTAATGGCCGCGGTTCAAATCCTAACATATGCCTTTTTCTTCCATGTATAATTCTTTATCCTCACATCATGAAAAGTGCTCATCATCCTTTGAATATAAACATGTGTAGTGTGGTTGGTGGAGAGCCGCATGCCTTCATTCCCAACCTGTGTTCAAATCCCATGTCTGCCCAATTTATTTTCTCTCCACATTTTTCTTCTACCGCACATATATAAACCTGCTAATTGTCTCTTAACAAAATGTAAATTTGGTGCAGTTGGTTTAGGTGTGTTTTTGTCTTTAGCCGCATGGGTTCGATCCAGCCTTGTACGTTTCTTTAATGATTAATTTTAGATCTTCTTTGCCCTACATGTGATTTTGTTGTTAACAATTTTACTGATGTGGTTGTAGTGTAGTTGGGCCAAACGGTGTATTTCCTATCTTGCCGCCTAAGTTCGATTCTTGGCTTATGTTCCTATCCAACCATTTGCACCTTTATTTTATTTTATTTACATTGTTTACTACAGCTTGTTTAAACTTTATCCTCCATTGTATAGCTACTTAACCTGAAATTAATTAATAAACTTATCAATAAAATTGTCATATGATTGTTATTGTCAAAATACTTTTCAACCTTCTCCCCCTTTTCGATGATGACAACTATATGACTTTAAAAATAATAATATTATATTACTCCCCCTTAATATTTTCTCTTCCTTAATTTATATAATCCGCTATCAACACGCCTAATTTTCTCCCCTTTTTTCATCAACAAAAAGGTTAAAGATCATCATTCGTTTTGGATCGTATATCAATTTTGTCAATTTAGTCAAAAATAATAATAATCTTTCATACTCATTTAGAATAATGGAAATTTTTTTAAATAGTTCTGACACTTTTAAAAGCAACATCTTTTATAAAAAATATCTAATTTCTTTCTTTTTAAATACTACTTTGTGATACTCTAAAATTAGAAATACCAAACCCAAATTATTTACAAAAAAATGAGTTCGATATACTGAATTTGATGTAGTTCCATTATCCATAAATGCTCGTTCCCCATAATATGTACGGAACATTTGCTGTTCGGAATCCATCTTATCTTTCGTCTTTCTTAAGTATCAATAAGAAATAAAATCTATATTTTGGTACCCACTTCCTACGTTAAGGTCCAAGGGGTTAGGTCGAAGGTAGCCATGTCCAAGAGGGTTTGGTGGAATCTTTGAAAATAAAATTTTCATTATTAACTACTATATCAAAATAATCATCAATGTATTTTTCTCTGTTTTTCCAACTAAAGGGAATCCAAATACATAGATAATTTTTATTTGTATTTTCTGTAAAGGATTTTGTACTTCTAGAGATATTATAAACATTATTAGTTATAAAATACTTGAATTTCTATAAAAATTAGATTTAGATTTTACTCGAAATCTAGTACTAGCATTAACATTTTTACTATACACGAAAGCGTACCTAATACTATCTCTACAATCAGTTTTATTATATCCTAACCATTTTTATCATGTAAAGATCTAGAACTACACAAAATCATGTTCAAATAATTTTGACCTTTATTAAATTTCGCAAATTAATTTTTACATTTTCGAAATTTAGTTTTAAAGTCACAACTATTATTTTCAAAAGAAATATTGCAATTTTTCAAAATATTGATTTCTTTATTTAATTTAGAATTCTTGTTTTTAACATACAGTCCTCATTTTCAAGAAGAAAAATTCAAAATTATGAATTATCTATAGAGGATTGTAATAAATCATTTTGCCTTTTCAAATTGAAAATTTCTTTTAAAAAATTTTCTTTATCTTTTTCAAATATACTGTTTTGTTCATCAAATTTTTTTTAAGAGCAATAAAATTATTTTTCAAAACACCAAGTTTATTTTCTAAATTTAGTTTCTCATTTTTCAATTGCATATTTTCAAGTTCGATAGATTTCATCTTTTCTAAAATACAAAATTAAGTTTTTAGATCTTATAACTTTTCTAACTAATTCATTATTATCTTTTATTGAAATTTGTAAATCAAAAAGTACCTTTTTATAGTCCTCAATGGTGGCTTTGATAGTATCTATGATTTCACTTGTTGTATTTCGAACGGATCTTTTCTAGCCATTATTCTATGCTGTTGTGACGATCGATAGAGTTCCAGGCTCTTATACTAAATGAAAGTCTATACAGATCGAGTAATATGATTATAAGTACTAAATAAAACTTCTATAAAACTTGCAGTATAAAAATTGCAATAAGTAAAGTGCACCGAATATTTTTATATTTGTTCGAACTTCTAATTCTACGTCCAATCCTAGACTACTTCTGGAATTAACTAACAAACATCCTTACTTAACCTAAAGGAACAGGTATTACAAACTACCTGGCCACCGAACAGGACTTTGTGCCTGTAACAACTTCAACATGATTTCGACTACAAATGGTAGTAAATTTCTTGACTGATTTTATTCTAGACAACATGGATAAGTCTATTTGAGTACACCTTACGTATAATCTCCTTGAAATGATGGTTTGAATGTGTAATTGTAGAAAGTAAATAGTTGAGAATATTTTTAAATCACAAGTAAATATAGATAAGAAAGATAATATGTAGATTAGTTGATTATAAAGTGAAATCTCGACTCTATTTATAGTTTTGAAAGGTTCTAAATCAGTAGCTGCAGTCATTTGAATAATTGCAACTCTTGTGAAGGAAGATGACTCCTTAAAATTTGAATTTCTGTGAAGAGTTGTCTCTGTTCGTCAGGTCCAAAAGTCTGAGTAAAAGTGCCAAGATGTCAGGAAGAATATAAAAAACTGCAGAAAGCACAAGAACAAAAAATAAGCCATTCAAACGTCTGAAGTTTTTGTACCAAACGTCTAGATTTAATTTAGACGTCTAGTATGAAAAGTTCTGACGTTTGGAATTAAACTGAAATGTCCTTTTAAATTGAAGTTAGACAGATGTCTGTGATAAAAGTTGCAAACATCTAGAAATGAACTGTTTTGTTATATTTTTACTGTATTTTAGATAAAACGTACACAAACGTCTAAGATAAAATTTCCGGACATCTGATATTGAAATGTTTTGTTCGTTTTTTATTGAAATACTATATTTTCTTTATAAAATGATATTTTGATTTTTTTTCTTTGGAAAACATGTATTATAAAATAGTTATATTGCATGAATAATTTCCAAAATATATTTATGTGTGTAATCATCAAATTGGAGATTGTACACAAAATCTAGACTGACAAAAAATAAGATATAAAACTTTTTTGTTTTCTTTAATTTCAACTCGATGTTGACGTCGATCGTCATATTTCCTTATATATTCCCATATATAGAATTATTGTGTGTGTGCGTATATATGGAAATATATAGTTTTCTCACTGAAACTTGCCCCTAACAGATGTCTGATTATTTTAGTCCAAACGTCTGGAAGGCTGTTCAATTCGAAAATATATATTCAAACCTATTTTTTCACCTACCCCTTCATAATTTACCCTATTTCCTCATTGTAAACTGCCATCTCCTCGAATCATTTTCACGGTTTTCCCCTTATGTCAAACCTTAGTTTTTAAAATCGAAATTCCCAATCTCAATTTCTAAACAAAAATGCCTCCTAAAACAACAAAAAGAAAGAGCAAGAATGTTGAATCTTCACATGGTCCTCTTACAAATACAACTCCAACTAAAGATCAACTAGAAACTTAGGTATATAATGAAAAAGGGGTTATGACTAGATTCAAGCATCTATCACAATTGAAGGTTTTCTATAGTATTCTTCAAAATCTCCATAGATATCATCAATATAATCTATTATCTTTTATGGATCAAGCTCAAATAACTAGTTTGATAGATAATAGAGATAATCAAGTTAAAATTTGTGACCTTAGTGTCCTTCTTTTCTTAGCCAACCTAGATAATTCGGCTATTAGAATACATCAAGATAAAAGTGTTCTTTGGACTAGTGTTTTTGGAACCATTTTCATTATTAAAGTTAGCGACATAGCTCAAATTCTTAGATGTTGTCATGATGGCATTGACTTAGATGATGTAGAGCTCGTAAAAAATCATGATCCAATTTCTCATCACTTATGGGAAGACGATAAAATCAAATTCAAATCCATCAACCTTCGCCCTAAGCCTAGGCTCCTCCTCCGAATGTTGATAAAAACTATATTTCCAAGACATCGTAGCTACGAAGTTGTCTATGATAATGAATTTAAAGCATTATATGCTATTTTTGGTAACATCAAAATAGATTGGGCATAATTTATCTACGATGAGCTATGGACATATTTCGATATTAAGAAACAAACCTTGGTCTACGCTCCTTACATCACTATCTAAATTCCTACAACATCCAAGGTCATGGAACCGATTGTAGCACAATTTAACTTGCCAAAAATAGATTCTTTAACTTAATGCACCTACCAAAAACTGCTCCTAAATATCCCTCTTTGGAGCTATACAACCAACAACGAAAAGGAAAAGGTCCATTGATCGAAGAAAATAAGGAAATTGAGCATTACGCAGAAGATGTTATTGAAGAAGCACATATAGAACCATAAGAAGAAAGTGACAACGAATCTGTGAAAATTATCAAGGGTGATTACAAGTCCTTCACTAAAAAGGTGAAGCTTTAATCAAATATCACTCTCTCCAAAAATCAATAGAAACTTGAACGACAAATTTCCAAAGGCTTTTCCCTGGTCATCTCCCATCTTGACCATATTGAAACAAGTGTCAGTCGAAACGAAAATGAGATCAGAAATGTTAAAACAATTCTCAAAAAGATATGGAAGAATTTGAGCGGATGATCACTACCACCATCACCAACTTGGGGCGATTTTTAAATTTATATTCTTCCTTCCTTTTACACTTTACGAACACGTATTACTCATACTCAGATATTCATTTTAGTTAGCTTTCATGGAAACCAGGCTTTCATTTCATGGATGGATTCTATGCTGTTTTTTGGACATCCTGCATTGTCATATGTTGATGTTAAAATTGTTTTATGTTTATATTGTCCTTGTGTAAGTTTTATATTTGTGATGAATTTGTGGTAAGACTTGTTTAAAAACTTGTGTTATGTTTGTACCTAATGTGATGGATTTGTTCTAATTCTGAGTAGTTTTTTCTCATTGTTACGTTACCTCATATATGCATCATATCAACATTTCATATGCTATAATGTTTTAGTTATAAAAAATGGGGGGATATCATTCCTTTTTGTTAATGATAAAAGGGGATAAAATCCGAGCATATTGATAGGGGTAGTAATATTTACTTTGCATTCTTCTTAATTGAAATATATAGATATCATCAGTAAAAAGAGGGAGAATGTTAGATCCTGTATTTTTCAGTTTTAATGAGACAACTATATATTTTCATATATATATATATATATATGTGTGTGTGTGTGTGTGTGTGTGTATGTATGTATGTATACACACACACAATCATTATATATGTAGGAATATATAAGGAGATATGACGATCGACACTAAAATTGAGTTGAAATTAAAGAATACAAGTAGGTTTTATATATTATTTTTTGTCGGTCTAAATTTTATGTACAATCTCCAGTTTGATGATTACACATACACGCAAATATATTTTGGAAATTATCTTTGCAATATAACTATTTTATAATACATGTTTTTAAAAGAAAAAAAATCAAAATATAATTTTATAAAGAAAATATAGTATTTCAACAAAAAAAATGAAAAGAACTGTTCAATATCAGACGTCTGTGCACGTTTCATCCAAAATACAGTAAAATAGAACAAAAATGTTCATTTCTAAACGTCTGCAACTTTTATCATAAACTTCTGTCTAACTTCAACTTAAAAGAATATTTCAGTTCAATTCCAAACGTCTGAACGTTTCATACTAGATGTTTAAATTAAATCTAGAAGTTTGGTATGGAAACTCTAGACGTCTGAATGACTTGTTTTTTTATTCTTGTGCTTTCTGCAATTTTTTATATTTGTCCAGACATCTGGGCACTTTTACTCAGACTTCTAGACCTAACGAACATGGACAACTCTTCATCGAAATTCAAATTTTAAAGATCATCTTCCTTCACAAGAGTTACAACTATTCAAATGATTGCAACTACTGATTTAAAACCTTTGAAAACTATAAATAGAGTTGAGATTTCACTCTATAATCAACTAATATACTTTCTATCACTCTGATCTACATTTACTCATGATTTACAAATATTCTCAACTATTTACTTCCTACAACTAAACATTCAAATCATCATCTCTAGGAGATTATAGGAAGGGTGTACTCAAATAGACTTATCCGGGTTGTTTAGAACATAATTAGTCAAGAAATTTTCTACAATTTGTAGTCGAAGTCATGTTGAAGTTATTATAGGCATGAAGTCCTATTCGATAGCTTAGGCGGTTTGTAATACCTGCTCCTCTGGGTTAAGTGAGGATGTTTGTTTGTTAATTCCAGAAGGAGTCTGGGATTGGACATAGATAGCGAAGTTCGAACCAGTATAAAAATCTCTGGTGCACTTTTCTTTTTGCAATTTTTATACTGCAAGTTTTATTTAGTAGTTATAATCATATTACTCGATCCTTATAGACTTTCAAAGTTGTTATCTAAAATTAAGTAGTTAGGGCCGAAAGCACCTCCCAGCGATGTCAAAAAGGCTATGCCATCATTTGGCCTGAGTGAAAATGTTGGGCAACAAGGCACGGAGCTGAAGACCAAGGAGATTGTTCACTATCGTTCGGCCGAGGACGAGGGCGACCAGGACCCTAAGGATAGTTTACGAAAAAGATCCTGCTCCTCTGGTAGTAAATCGAGATCTCAGACTGCGGTCTATCTCTTAAATCTCCTCACCTTTCACCTTTTCCTTTATCCGATTCAAAGGCTTCCAAATATATGGGTAGGACGGAAAAGAGAAGAGCAGTAGTCCCTACGCTAGGGAGAAAAGTTAAGGGAAGGAGATAGAAGGAGTGGTTGTCATTGCTGACCCCATGGATCCGAATTTTGATGAATTCTAGAAACCCTATCAATTGAGGCATCCTTTGGCCCGCTTGCTTGCTGAGGCACCACTCTATCGATCTTCTAGTGGACATGCTGAGTGGTCTAAAGGCCTTGTTAGAGTTTCACGACAGAGTGATCAAGGCCAGGGAGGAGATCAGCAGGAGAAAGGTTGAGAATATTTGATGATCTCCGATTCGAGGAAACTACTGCACCAAAAGGATTTAAAGCATGAGAAAGTGGTAGATGCGTTGAAGAGGTCTCACGCCGAAGAGATGAAGAAGCAAGATGAAGAATTTAAGAAGCTTAAGGCTGCTCACACCAAAGAATTGGAGCAATTGAGATGGGACCATTTTTCCAATATCATGACCATCAATAAGGAGTATAACGATAAGGCTAGGTAGCTTTTTGATGACTAAAAAATGTCAAGACTAAATTCACCAAAAAGTTGGATGAGATTTGGGTGGTAGCTGAGAAAGTAGAGCCTGACATTGTTGACCAAGAGAAGAGAGTTGTATAAAGGAAAGTTGAGAGGGTCTCTCTCTAAGCAGAGGTCAAAGCCTTATCTACCGGAAAGGTTGTCAAAACTTCCAAGGCCGAGAAGCTGCAAGCGTAGTGTGATGAACTGAATAGCTATCTAGACTAGATGGAGGCACTTCTGGATAAAATCTACATCAGAATGTTCGTTGAGAAGAGGTTAGCATGGATGGATGACTACTGGGAAGTTATTACTTCTATCCATAGGTGGCTAATCAAAGAGGAAAAAGCTGCTAGTGCATAGGGAGATTCGTCATTTAACCTTAAAGTCATCAACACTCACTTCTCAGTAGATGAGATGGAAGTTGTTCGCCTATGTTACATCAAGTTGACTGAAGCTAAGAATGCCTAGAAAAAAAGAGTAGAGAAGGGAAAGGACAGTGGCCCGACCATTGGAGCTACAGTGCAAGGTTGTATTTCAAAATCAGTCATCTATGCTCCCATGCATGATGTTCCTTTAACTGTTTTCCACATTTTTTTCAAATGCATCCACTATCAATCAGCCTTGGTAAGTTACTCTGCCTCTAGATCACATTCAGCCTCCAAATCATATTCAGCCTCCTGACGATATCCCGAACTGTCTTAAAGGAGGTACGATTCTTCTTTATAGTCCACGGGCCATCGCTCAGAATGTTCGAGCTAACTTGGGGAAAATCATATCTAACAGCCTTCCTCATTTCCCTATAGGTAGTTCTTGGTGACAGGCTCATCTGAAGTAGGTATCATTTCCAAAGCTCTGCCCTTGGCAATCATGCACCTAGGTCCCCCTGATCTTCCAATTGATATAGCTCAGGACGAGATGATTGCTGCACTCAAAGATGACAACGACATCGAGATATTAGGTGCCACGGAGCCTACCAAGGACTTCGATAGGAATAAATCTTTGAAACAACAAGTCCTAGAGAGATTTCCTTGGGAGTTGTTAAGGGTTAAGATCGAAGCCCTAGAGGAGCTAAAACATATGAAGAAGAAACAAGCAAAACTCGATGCAGCTACCATTGCAAAGCTAGAGAAAGAGGAGAAAGGAAGTGAGAGGAAGGGCTCCATGTCCTACGACAAGTAGACAATCTCCAAGACCAATTCCTAGTCCAAGTGAAATCTATGCTCGGACCCCATCTATTTTTCATGCTTAGGATAAATTACTATGTGTAGTTCTTCTTTCCCTATATTAAACATTGCTACAAGTGCTCGGCCAATTTTGATGTATTGGTGAGGTTGAGGACATGTGAATTTCTGATACTTGTGATTTTGACTTGTGGATATTTGAATGTCTGACAACATGATGTATATGTCTATTATCCTTACATGTTTTATTTTTGTTTTTCCCCTTTTTATATGTTGGTTATTATGTAATTCACGCATGGCTTCAGTTAGTTTGAACTGATAGGTGCGGTCAACCATTATCAGACTTAAATGTTCGGCATTGGCAAGGCCCCGACCTGATCTCAAAAGGGGGAACCAACTAGGCAGTGGTCATCCTCTGACCACCGATAAGTCGGGTTCTCCATTTCCATCCATGGGTTAGAAGCTATTGAAAATAGTGAATGCTTGGCTAGGGTCAACCTGGTCCATTGTGGTCGATGGGAAACTTTACATCGATCGTCAATGATGGACAACCGGTTAGGGTTCACTCTGGTCCATCACTTCCCACGAGAAGTTTGAGCCAATCTTTAAAGATGGACACCCGATTAGGGATCACTCTGTCCATCGCTACCGATGAGAAGTTTGAGCCGATCATCAATGATGGACACTCGGTTAGGGATCACTCTGATCCATCACTGTCAGCGAGAAATTTGAGCAGATCATCAATAATGGACACCCAGTTTGGGATCCCATTGGCCCTTCATTGCTGGCGAGAAGTTTGTGCCGACGTTCAATGATGGAGACGGGGTTAGGGACCACTCTGGTCCATAACTGCCTACGAGACGTTTGAGCCGATCGAAAATGATGGACACCCGTTTAGGGATTACTCTGGTCAATCATTATCGACGAGAAGTTTGAGTCAATCGCCAATGATGGATACCCTGTTAAGGATCAGATTGGTCCATCACTATCAAATATAAGTTTGAGCCGATCATCATTGATGAACACCCGATTAGGGATCACTATGGTCCATCACTATCGCCGAAAAGTTTGAGCCGATCATCAATGATGGCCACCAAGTTAAGGATCTGTCTGGTCCATCATCGTCGGTGACAAGTTTGGGCCGATCATCATTGATGAACATCTGGTTAGGGATCATTGTGGTCCATCACTCCCGATGAGAAGTTTGATCTAGTCGTCAATGATGAACACACGGTTAGGGATCACTCTGGTCCATCACTGTTGGTGAGAAGTTTAAGAGGAGATATCGTGGCAATGTAGTTTTGCCCCCTAGTCGAGAAGTCAGCTCTTCTAGTTAAGGAGATATTTCCTTACAGTGTTAAAGTTACTCCAATGTGTTTGAGCAGTAATACAAAATTACATTTCCCAATCATTACCTATCATGATAAGATTTCAAGGAAAAGCACACTTAAATAAAATCATTTCGTAACCATTTTATTATAGGATCACAATATAGTTAGCGAAACAGTAGAAATTTAAGTAAAATAGTGATGGAGATGGTGTGCATTCCAAGCCTTTCTAAAAAGGGCTCCATCAACTATGCTGGGGATAAAAGCTCCATTGCCCAAGTCCTTGTGGATAACGTACGGACTTTCCTAGACTGGCTCGAGTGCCCCCGGCCCGAGGAATATTCGTTTTGACACCAAGTCCCCTTCCTTGAGTGGGTTGGGTTTGACCTTAGAATTATATCGTGCGGCTATCCTTCGCTTGCTTGCTTCGGACTTTAAGGCGGCTTCCTCACACCTTTCGTCAATCTAGCCTACCAACATGTTCAACAGCTCCTCGTTTTTGTTTGGGTCATAATAAATCCTCTAGTGTGCTGACACTGTTGTCTCCACTGGTAACATTGACTTTGATCCATAAGCCAATGAGAAAGGACTATGTTCTGTTGCCATCTTTAAGGAACTATGGTAGGCTTATAATGCCAGAGGAATTTCATCCACTCATGCCCTCTTTGCTTTTTGCACCCACTACTCTATGAATTTCTTCAGAACTTTGTTAATGGCCTCCACTATCCATCGGCATAAGTATATGCTACCACAGAGAAGCTTTTCTTTATTTCATGCTACTGGAAGAAACCAACGAACTCCTTGCTGTCATACTACAATTCGTTGTTCGAGATGATCTGGAGGGTAACTCCATACCTGCATATCACATTCCCAACCAAAAAGTTTATGGAATTGGTCATTGAAACCTTACCTCGTGGTTCAGCTTATGCCCACTTAGTAAAGTAGTCAACCACCACTATAGCATATGTAGCACCATTCCACATCATTGGAAGTTCTCCAATTAGATCTATTCCCCAGACCGCAATGGGCCAAGGGCTAATAATGTGAGTCAGTTCGGTCGGGGGCTGCCTAGGAATTTTCACGAACCACCGACACTTGTTATAGCTTCTCACGTACTTTATCGCATCATGGTTGAATGTTGGCCAGTAATATCCATACGGCACCACTTTCTTCACCAAGGATTACTCCCCAGTATAGTCTCCTAAACTCTCTTGATGTTTGTCTTCCAACACCTCCTCGGCTTCCTTTCTGGCAATGCACCTTAGCAGTGGGTTATAAAATCCTCTTCGATACAACACTCCATCCTGGTTTATGAAACGTGGCACCTTCCGCATAACTTTTCTAGCTTTGGTCCTATTACCTGGTAATACTCCCTTATTTAGATATTTTATTAACGGTATCATCTAGGTCTCCTCACCATTGATAGCTGCAACGATGTCCGCCTTCCTGAAGTTGGAGCTATGTAAGGTCGCAATGGGTACCGATCCCAACAGAGGCCCAACTCTAGAACTTGCTAACTTTTCCAGCTCATCCACATCCTGATTCTCTTCTCGGTGGATGTGTTTGATCACGTAGTGCTCCATTTTATTATGTAAGATCTTTACTTTCTCCAGATATGACTTCAAGTGCTCTCCTTTAGTCAAGAATTCTTCGAGCACCTAGCTCACGATCAACTGTAAGTCACCATGCAAACACAGCAACCTAATTCCAAACTCCTTCGCTATCTCTAACCCTGCTATCAAAGCTTTGTATTACGCTTCATTTTTTATTGCCTTGAACCCAAGCTGTATTGCGTAGCTCAATTTATTTCCTTTAGGTGTTAAAAATACCACTCCTCCACTTGAGTCATGGTCATTTGATGCCCCATCTTCATACACCCACGATTTAAGAGCTTCTTCCTTTTAATGTTTTACTTCGTCGTCTCAAATGGTAAACTCAACGATAAAGTCTGCAAGAACTTGTCCTTTAATCGCATTTCATGGATGATAGGATATCTCTACTGGCTTAACTTAATACTCCATTTGGTAAGTCTCCCTGAAGTATTAGGCCTATGCAGAAATTATCTCAGGGGCTAATATATAAGCACTCGAATGTGGTGCGACTAGAAATAGCACTTTAACTTTTAGGGTGCAAACAGCAAGTAGTATGCCAACTTCTCTAGCTTAGGACACCTCAATTCCAGCCCAGTGAAACACTTACTCATGTTGTATACTAGAAGTTGTACTCGATGTACTCCCAAACTATTGCTACTCTTAGGATGTGGAACAACATGGCCAAGTTTAGATAAAGGTCTTCTCCCTCGATTGGTGTAGAGAGAACTGGTGGCTTCTACAAGCATTCCAATAAGTTTAAGAAAGCAGCTAGGCACTCATTTGTCCATGTGAACTTTCATTTTCCTTTCTTAATTTCTTCAAAGAATGGAACACGTTTATCTGTCGCCTTGGATAGGATCCTACTTATTGCTATAACCTTCCCATTTAGACATTGTATCTTCTTTCGAGTTTCAAAAATTTATGTCTTTCAAAGCCTAAACCTACTTCGAGTTAGCCTCGATTCCCTTGGTATGCATGATAAATCCTAAGAATTTCCCAAAGGACGCCCCAAAGGAACATTTAGCAGATTCGGTTTTACTTCAAACTCCCAAATATTTTTAAATATCTCTTCCAAGTGCAAGACGTAATCTTCGTACTTTTTTGATTTTTCAAGCATCCCGTCAATGTATGTTTCCATAATCTTTGCAATTTAGCTAGCGAACATCTTATTAACCAAGCATTGGTATGTCACTTCTACATCCTTAAGCCTAAACAACATAACTTTGTACTAGTAAAGCCCTAAGTTGGTAACAAAGCTTGTGTGCACTATAATTTGGTTACATTCACAGTATGCATCCATAAAAGATAGAAGCTCATGCCCAGTAGTTCCGTCTATTAGTTGGTCAATCCTTAGGAGTGAGAAGTAGTCTTTAGGATAAGCATCGTTTAGGTTGAAGAAATCGATGCATGTTCGCCGATATCCATTCGACTTCCTGACCAAAACTGGGTTTGTAATGCATTCAGGGTACATAAACTCTCTAATGAAGTCATTGCTAATAAGATTTTTACTTCTTCATGTAGAGTAGCCGATCGCTTCGAACCCAAATTTCTGTTCTTTTGCTTCACTAGGGGTTTCCTAGGGTCAACATTTAAAGCATAACATGCAATCAACGGAGAATTTCCATATATGTCTACATGAGACCAGGCTTGTTAGAACCCTGATTGTATGATAGTTTTAATGAGCACAACTATATATATAAATATCTCTTGTAGCATCTTCTATACAAGACTTTGAAGGCATCAATTATTCGAAGAGATAAGAAGCAGAAGAAAGAAGAGTTAAGTCATCTACAAGGCAAGATTATGTAATTGGTCTTACATTTATTTGTAAAATCTCCTAGATGATTCATATGCATATACACACATCACTAGCACACAAGATTTCCAATAAAAAGACGAAAAGTATTTACAAATAAATTTTAAAAAGCTTTATATATATAAAAATCCAAAATATAAAGGATAAGTCGACTGAATTTAAATTCAATCGACTAAGGGTGTCTACTGAATATAAATTCAGTCGACAAAACTAGTTAAAAATTATACCAAAGTTTTTTTAAAATTAACTTCTTCTCGAGAATGAATTTTTACTAGGCCAATGGATTGACCATCATTTCCAGTTGACTGAATACCCTATAATAGCTATTTTTTAAAAGGACATTTCGAAGAGTTGCGATCGTTCGATACTTCTTCTTCAAAGAGTAATGACTTTTCTGAGCAGAAACAACTCTTCTAAACAAATGTTTGACTTCTATAATTATAGCCTAACTCCATAAGTGAGATTAACAACTTCTTTATCTTACTTTCTTGAATTACTTGTTCCCAAACTCTCTATTATTCATTCACTCAAGAAGTGCTTTATATACTTCCATAATTACTGTACACACATTTTGAATCACCAAAGGAGATTATAGGAAGTCTTTTACTATAAGTCAAAATCCGTGTTTATTAAACACAAGATTATCAAAGACGTCAATTATTTTATCGCTATTCCTCCAGGCTCAGTGAGGGTAATTTTTGTTTAGTGGAAAATCCAAAGGAGAGCTTCAGTAATGGACGTAAGATGGGAGGTCTGAACCAGTATAAAAATTCTAGTGTAATCATTTTTATTTACGTTACCTTATTCATATTTAGCTTGATTATAGTTATTTGCACATGAACAACGGTTAGCGATATTAGAGATCCTATGCACTTTCATTTGGTATCAGAGCTTGACGTTCTACTGAATGTAACAACGTCCTAGTACTGGCGAGAATAAGATCCATTCGAGACACTATCAGTAAGAAAACGAGCATCGTTATTGCTAAAGAAACTACAAACTATAATAAGGTACTTTGTGATTCATACGATCAATTATCTAGTAAATACGAAAAATTATGTGATAATTCAAAAAAAGTATCAGAACTTAATTTTAGAAAAAATGACATCAACATTGCAAAACTAGAAATGAAAAATAGAATTTAGAAAATAAAAATTCCAAATTGAAAAATAACGTTTTGATACTCAATGACTTTTTAAATGAGAAAGACCTAGAAGTTGCTAACTCAAAGAATGAAATTATATATTGCAAATTTCTTTAAATAATTCAGTTACTCAAATTTCATCTTTATAAAAGAGAATCGTATTTTAAAGATGAGAATTCATAATTAGTTAAAGAAATCGATACACTAAGGAATAGCAATGAAGCTTCAAAAAAGGAAAATTATGATTATAAAATTTAATTTTACGAGCTTAATGAATTAGTCGCAAAATTTAACAAATGTCAAAATAGCTTAAATTTAATTTGATCAAATTCTAGGTCTTTGGATAAAAGTGGTCTAGGATATAATAAAGCTAATTGTAATAGTACTTGGTATGCTTTCATGTATAATAAAAAGGTTAATGCTAGTATTAAATATCGAGTAAAATCTAAATCTAGTTTTTACAGAAATTCAAGTACTCCCTTAAGTTGTAATATTTCTAATATCTCTAGAAATACAAAACTGTTAATAGAAAATATGAATAAAAATTATTTAAGTATTTGGGTTCTTGTTAAATGGAAGAACGGAGAAAAATATATTAATGATTATTTTGATGAAGTAGTTAATAATGAAAATTATATTTTCAAAGGTTCCACCAAACACTCTTGGGTATGGTTACCGTCAATCTAACCCTCTGGACCTAAATGTAAAAAGTGGATACCAAAATATAGAATTTAATTTGTTGCAATCACCTAAGAAAGACAAAAGAATGAGATGGAATTCAAATAGAAAATGTTTCATACACATGATGGAGAATAAGTATTTATGGATAATGAAACTGCAACAAACTTATATACATTTTTTTGGTTCTTATTATACTTTTACTCCTTTTTTATGACAAATGGGGAGAAATTATGGTGAAAGGGGGAGCATTCATTAGGGGGAGATTAGACATATGTGTGTGTGTGTATATATATATATATATATGACTACTACATATATATACCATACATATAGTTGTCATCATAAAAAGGAGGAAGAATGTTAGAACCCCGATTATATGGTTGTTGTAATAATGACAACTATATATATATATATCTTGTAGCATCTTTTATACAGGACATTAAAGGCATTAGTGATTCAAAGAGACAAGAAGCAAAAGAAAGAAGAGTTAAGTCATCAACATGACAAAAGTATGTAATTGGTCTTGGATTTATTGGTAAAATCTCCTAGATGATTCATATGCAAATACACTTGTCACTGGCACACAAGATTTCCAATACAAAGACCAAAAGTATTTCCAATAAACTTTACAAAGCTTTATATATATATAACCAAATATAAAGGATTAGTCGATTGAATTTAAATTTAGTCGACTGACGGTGTCTACTAAATTTAAATTCAATCAACTGAACTTTACATTATTCTCTTGAAAACCTTTTCTTCTGATTTAGTGAAATTAAATTCAGTCTACTGAGGGTGTCCACTAAATGTAAATTCAGTCAACTAAACTAGTTGCTTCATTTTTTTAAAAATTGCTTCTTTTCGAGAATGAATTTCATACTAGGTCAGTCGACTGACCATCATTTCTAATCGGCTGAATACCCTGTAATAGCTATTTTTTGAAACGACATTTCAAAGAGTTACGATCGTTCGATGCTTCTTCTTCGAAGAGTAATGACTTTTCTAAGTGGAAACAACTCTGTTTGACTTCTTTAAATATAGCCTAACTCCAAAAGGTAGATTAACAACTTCTCTATCTTAATTTCTTGAATCTACTTGTTTTCAAACTCTCTACTATTCATTCACTCAAAAAGTGCTTTATATACTTCCATAATCACTGTGCATTCATCTTGAATAATCAAAGGAGATTACATAAAGTCTTGTACTACAAGTCAAAATCCATGTTGATCAATCACAAGATTGTCAAAGACGGCAAACTATTGTATCGCCTATACCTTCGGATTAAGTGAGGGTATTTTTGGTTAGTGGGAAATCCAAAAGGGAGCTTCAAGACTAAACATGAGGACGGAAGGTCTGAACCAACAAAAAACTCTGGGTGATTGTTTTTGTTTACTTTACCTTATTCGTATTTAGCTTGATTATAATTATTTGCATATTAACAATAGTAAGCCATATTAGAGATGTTATGCACTTTCAAGGCGAACACGTCCTGGTTGTCCCGTAAGAATCCTAGCTGTATCTTAAGATTTTGTTCTAACCTAGATCGTATTTTCATAAGTCTCGTCGAATCATTGCTATCTATCTCCACAAATCGGGTCAAGTTCGTTTTAAGGATCACTCGTGAACTCGAGTGGGGGATCTTCCTTTAATTGCTATGCAGTAGGATTCTTGGTGGAGCATGCGACCTCTACACCCTTCCCTTTCTCCCGTCGTTTGTTTTCCCTAAGTTATGCTACATAGTACTCCCTGGCGGCATCTTGATTTCCTTTCATCACTCCTACTCCATTTATTGTTGGGAACTTCATGGTTAAGCGCCATGGAGCCACCGCTATGTGAAAGTTAGATAAGGCCGGGCGCCCTAAGAAGGCATTGTATGCCTAGAATAAATCCACCAAGATGGAAGTCTGCTTTCATATGGCTGATCTTGGATGGCCTATCTTAACAAATATATCCGGCATTCTTAATGGCATCATGCCTTAATCTATGGAAACATGTAACCTCTAGTTTAGGGTGTGACATCTTCCATGGACAACCCCATCTTATCAAATGCATCCTTGGAAAGAATGTTTATTGAACTCCCATTGTTTACCAAAATCCAATGCACTTCTGCCAGGCCCAGCATTGCAGAAATTACTAATGGGTCCTTATGTGGGTACTTCTTTCCTGACAAGTCATTATCGTCAAAGGTTATCACCTCCTTCTCCCGACATGGGGCCTTAGCCCTCCGCTCCTCGCGTATGGCACACATGTAAGCTTCTCCATTCTTCAAGGACTTGGCGTATCTTTCTATTTCATTCCAACTTTTATCAACTACATGTGCCTGCTATGTTAATAATCACCAACCTCTCATCTTTTCCACAATTAGCACTGGATACTTTGCCTCCATTTCTAGGTGGGAGCTGCTTCAGATTCTATTTCTCAGCAGGGGGCATTTCAGTTCTTCACATACCACTCTAGCTTCTTTTCTTGGAGTGCTCTTCAATTATGTCCCGTAAATGGCGACATTTATTAGTGTTATACCCATGGGAATGTGGAATTTACAATATTTCCATGTGTTCATTTCAGCTTCTATTTCTTTCTTTTGCATAGATCTATTGTTTTTGAGCTCCACTTGCGTGGCTAGGTAGATATTTTCTATAGTTTAGTCAACTCTATATAAGTATCGAACCTTGTGCTAGGCTTGAACCTCCTTTAATCCGTTTACTTCCCACCGAAGTTGTTTGAATTATTGTTTTTCTTCTTCTCTACACCATTATCCTCATTGTTCTTAGACATAGCGTTCACGCAATTAGAAGCTTTCAAGGGTTGAATATTTGTCCCGGTCTGCCATCCCGCTGTTGCCTCTCCCAATAGCATGTACTTTGCTTCTTCATAAAAGAAATCATGCAGACTAGTTGGTTTCTCCATAGTCAATCTCTGAAACATCTTTTTGTTAGGATTAGCACTATCGCACAATGCCATAAGTGTCTATAGTTCATCAATACTCTGGACGCTGGCAGTTGTGGCTTTAAAGTGAGTCAAGTATTACTGCAATTTTTTTTCCTTTCATTGTTTCACATCTGACAGGGAGTATGGATCTTTGGATTGTTCTATTTGTACTCGGATTGGCTGATAAATTTTTCTTTCAATATCTCCCATAAGTGAATCGAGCTGGAGGAAGACAACCAGACCATATAGTCACCAAATCCGATGGGAAGAGGGGAAAGCACTTGCATAAAACTTCATCTGTCACCCTACTCATTAACATATGTTGTGTATATCGCTGCAGATGCACTATAAGGTCAGTTAAACCTTGGTAAAGGTCCATAGTGGGCATCTGGAAGTACCTAGGATTTTGAGCAGGGGCTACCTACTCTTGCTTTGATTCCATATTCTATCTGTTCGTGTCGGACGCGCTCTCTTAAAATTCACGCCATATGGTCTTCTTGTTCGGGAGATGAGACTTCTTTAATACTTTCTATGATGACTTTCCTAGGATCCGGCTTTGTTCTCTGCTTCAGGATCGCTCCTAGCGATGATCTCGCCTTCAATTAGTTGCTACATCTGCCAAGATCGGAGAGCATTTCCATAGTTGGGACGGTTCAACCGTGGCCAACCCTGGTTCTTCACCCTTCTCGTCCAATTCGACGCCGAACCGATCCTTAGGAACGACATCCGATTGAGCCCTTGCTCGACCTGCTTCCTTGGTGTTTGCTTGTCTTACTCCTCCATTTTCTTGATCCAATTCCTGCTATATTATGACCTTCTCCTTCTTTCAAACCCTGGAGATATGGTCCTTTCCCTTGTCTTTGTATTGTTGCGGCTGGTTGTGTATGTCCCAAGCGTGTCATGATCTAGTCCATATAGCTTGCTGTAGGGAAGCTGTAATGATCCAGGATTTTTCCATTTTGAACTAGGCTATTTAAATATATTTTATATAGTAAATAAATGGATTTCTATTTACAAATAAACCTATTTTAATCATTTAATAACAATGGAAGAATAGTTTTCAAAATTTGTTTACTAATATAGATAGTTCATAGAAAAATAGAAAATGTGACTGAAGAATGTTTTTCGAAATTTCGATGGCCAACATGTACACTTATGCAACATGTACACACATATAGATGATAGGATTAGTGATAATAAATCTCACTTAAAAATATATTACCTTATGTATATAATTTTTTAATAAAGATGTGACCAATTTATATTTTAAAAGTATATATATACATATACACACTTTACATACATATACATAAATGCACCATGCTTCTTTGCCTCCACCTTAGCATACACAAAATACCCTATAACATAGCCTGGGGGGTTCTTGGTGGAAGTGTGGGAGGGAAGGGGATGGAATGGTGATGGGATATTAAGACATGATATAATACATATATTAATATATAAGGGTATTTTAGTAATCTCTTTACATTTTCATGCTTATATATACACCTTCCCATTAACAAATTTCATTTTACAATTTCATTATTCATTTTCTTCACTTCTTCTACTTGGACTCTTCCTTACTTTCATGTCCATAATATAATTCCTAAGAGAAAAGATAGAAAAAGTAGTGTAAAAACATAACTAAACACCTTCCATTCACTTCCAAACCTCTTCTATTCACAAAGCAACCAGACACACACCCAAAACCTTGCTGGTCAAACCTAAACAGCAACTGGGTAGAACCTATTTTGCTCACTAAACCCACCCAAAGCACTACATTTTGAAGCTAAGAAATTCTAGCTAGGTCGTAGCGAAGTTTGGTTCGATTTAAAGAACGTTTGATGAGTAAAGTTCATGTTTTTAAAACTAATGTTACTAACTTTTTAAAGTTGTAAAATTTATAACTTAAAATATTGCTTAAGTATGTAATAATGTTATATGTTGTGTATGCATGCATATATGTTGGTATGGTGTTGATTGTTTATGCCTAAGTTTGAGTAGGCAATAAAGATTATACCTTGAATATTGGAAAAGTTAGTTAGTATTTGTGAAGTAATATTCTTGCTTATGATTGTGCTATAATGTTATGATGTGGTATTGTGATTGAATGTTGTATTTGTTGCATGGGGGTTTGTGACATGAAGCTAGCGATTCCCTAACCAAAGGCGACCTAGAAATCATTCTTTTTGAAGAAAAGTTATTTTTATTCTAAAGCGAAATGTTTTCAAGTTTAAATCTTTGATTTTGGTTTCAAAAGTTTTTTTTCATGTTTTAAAGAAGACAAGAGTTCAAATTTGAAGTTTTAAAACTTAGGAATCCAAATTCCAAAGGTTAAATTTTTGGGTCCATGTAGAGACAGTCGCTATACGCGTAGTTCGTGAAAAACAAACTAATTTTCTAAATCTTAAGTGCTTACACTTACAAACTTTGTAGGAAATGTTGTCTAACATTAATTAAGATATTTAAAGGTAATTAGTAAGTTTTTAATTAATTAATTATTTATTGATTTAATTAATTAAGTAATTAAGAAGGTAATTATCACTTAATCACTAATTAACAAGGTTGTTTATACTTCAGTGTTAATCAGTTAAGTTAATTGTAATTAGTAAAGCAATTAAAGTTAATTATTATTTAATTAAGGATTAATTAATTATTAATTAATTATTATTTAAATAGGGTTTAATACTAATTAATTACTGATCAAGGATAACCAAGTTTTTATTAGGGTTTAATTAAGTTTAATTACTATTTAAGAAAGGTTTAAATTTAGTAATTAAATTATTAATAAGGGTTTTAAGTTTTAAATATTTCCTTGATTTTAAAATATCAGTTTATTTAAACTGTTTTCGCTTTTCAAATTCGTTCTAAATCAAAGGGTTCTGAATCGCTTATCCTTACGTAACCTTGGACAAATATCAAACCCAAGTGATGTGGTGACACATTTGTGAGAAGTAAGTCATCCCATAGTTAGCACTAAAAGCTGATGAGTAGGTTAATCGTCTACTTGTGAGACCTAGAGTTTATCTCTAGGTGAGTAGTAGGATAAGGTCGAAATGTAGAAAATATGATAGGTATGGGAGAGTTAATTTCCATAAATGTATTCACATTTAGTTAGTATATAGTTTTCCATATATGTCAACCTATATGATCACCCTTAATAGAGGATTTGTTCGCTATTGATCACTTTACTTATTTTAACTCAAGGGGTATGGTTTGTAAGTTTGAGTTCCCCGATGAGGACTCGAATACATGTGCATACTTCCAAGAGAACTGTAGTTGAGTTAACCGGAACTATCGGTTAGTTTGGAGATACAAGTTTCAGGTAATATGATTATTTCGAACCACTCTAAACTAATAGCGTTCATATTGAATCGTGAAACACCCCACACCCCTTAGTAACCCTAAAAAAGGCACACCAAAGGATGTGGTGCGTTATAGGTATAGCTAAAGCATCGTAGAGACTAAGATTCACAAGACAAATAAGTAAAAGCAGCAGAAAACATTTAAATAATAACTTATCATTCAAAATTAAACTTCATTTCAAAATAAGTCATAAAAACATAACATGTCTCAAAAATCTCTTATGTCTCATGAAAATACATCTCAGTCTTCACAAAATCAGAGTACAAAAATAACAATAATAATAATCCCTCTCACAAGTGCCATAAGCCAGATGAAAAAGATGAAAACAGAAGAATACATCTAAACTGAGAAAAACTCTGGAAATGAATCTCCAAGCAACCTGAATCAATTATACTCAACTCCGCTGGCCTATGGGGGGAAAAGGAAAGATAGAGGAGTGGTCAGACAATAAGTCTGGTGAGTGAAAGTAATTACTAGCATTTCTAAGCAAGGTAAAGATAATAGACTAAGCAATAGTTCTAGCATGAAAGGAAATACAGAAAAGATAAAACTCGCATAAAATACTGTTTCTGATTCTGTTTGACTGTTTTCTTTGATTGTTTGCTTTGATTGTTTGCACTTGTCTTAAACTGCTGTGATTAAGCTGAAACCCTAATCCTATCTCAACTGCTAATCTTGATTAGGCTAAAATCCTAATCCTACTGATTGATCGGCCTTTCCTATTTCTGTTGTGCCACTGTAAGCCAATCATGTTGGTCCCATAGCAAAATACACCGCTTAACGCTTAGGACGCAGTAGCGAATTATTTACCCTAATCGATGCCACACGCTTGGTCATCGTCGATACATACTAACTGTCGCCCTCTATTTGACCCTTTATTTACCATAAACAGCATAAATGTGCGTAGCCTTACCCACGTGTGAGACCATTAGTCCTCGACCTGAAAGGGAATACTGCCGGTACTGGTCCTAACAAACAAATCTTCTAACTTTGCGCCCCTTGCCTGAAACCCCAAATTCGAGCCTTTATCTATTGGCCACTTATTTACCCTAATCAGCATAAGTGTGCCCAGCCTCACCTACGAATGAGACCATCAGTCCTAGACCTGAAAGGGAATGCTGCCAGTACGGGCCACTACTGCTATATTTGCTTATTAACTTAATCCAAGATCTACGTTTTAAAATAAGTCCCTTCTGTTATTTCTTTCTAATTATAACCTACGTGTTATAATTGTTCTTGCAATTGTTACTCTTCTATTTTCTCTTTCTAGTTATAACCACTTATTATAATTATGCTTGCAAATATCTCAAATTTGCCTATTTTAGTCCATCTCTATTTTATTTCAGTTTTTCTCATTTTTCATTTGATTTCTGTAAATTTAGTGTTTTTATATTTTAATCCATATTTTCGAATTCTTCTCTTTTTAATATTTTATTCGCGTTAAAAAGGATTAAATTTCTATACAAAGAAACTAACATTTACAGGCTAAATTCCAACTTAAAACAGATGTAAATAACTGAATAAAATAGCTAAATAAAAATAGACTAAAAAGAACTTCTGAAATTTACGTAAAACTGACTGTAAATAAACTTACATAAAAACTATCTCAAAATTGTAGAAGAACTACAACTGTTGAGAACCCTATTATTTTAAATTGCTTACAAATCTAAAATAATTACAAAACACTCACCTGTGGTCCTTAGCTCTAATCCTTGGCCTTCTTGGATCTACTTCTAGGATGTAAAATATTTTTATTAAAAAGATTTCCTCCCCAGAAAATTTTCTATTTAGGGTTCGGCCTCAGGCAATGAACCCAATTGGGAGAAATTCTGAATGAGAAAAATAGCTAGACCTAGGGTTTTATTTATAGTATGGCTTAGGGATCTCAGGCTGTCGGATTTGAAGATTTAATCTATTGCAACCACGTCATAGGCTCACCAGGAACCATCGGATGCAGCTACGAACGCATAGGATTTCACAAAAATCGAATTTACACTCTTTGGCTCGTACTTGGACGAAAAATCGTCCAGGCACTAATGCGGGTCGACCTGATCTATTTGCGGGTCGACCTATAGGTCGACCCGACCCTAGCAAGGGTCGACCCCTACGGCTCTTATTATTATTATTATCATTTAATTATAATATAATTTTGATTTCTTGTTTCTCTCGTAACCTCTCCATACTAGCTCGGATTTCGACAAGTTATATATGGAAATTGATCAGAAAATTGCCATGGACCCAATGGTGCAACTCTTGTACCAAAATTCTGACAATTTCAAAAATGTTCATTGTCACTGTTTAATAATTATTTTGGTTATTTACTTATCTAAAAATGCGGGGTGTTACATTCTCCCCTCCTTAAAGGATTTCGCTCCCGAAATCTCCAAGGACAGAAGAATGAAATAAATATTTTCATCCAAATTCCACAACCACATATTGAACCATCGTCCATTACATCCATTGTCCTTAAGCTTTTTAATGCAATTTATGATATATGCAATAGTGTAGTGTCAATGTTCCTGACTAATGCAAAAGATTAGGTCGTCTACTAATTCAGTCGACCTCCTTTTTATGCGCTCATGTCTGTGCCATGTATCCAAATGAATGCAAATTCCCTAATAACAACTGATAGATCTATATGCATGCTACAATCATCATCCAAATGAAACAATCATATGATAATACCCATTCATATTAACCATGAAATAAAAATGCAAGTGCACACACATCCATATGCATATGCTTTAGTGACCTAGTTAGGCCGATCTCTAAGAGATAAATAGTGCCTAGTGTGTGTATATGTGTCCATTAGCATCCACTAGCAAACACTTGCAACCACTTGCATCCAACATACATAACATGTTCTAGTAACATGTTTACATTCAGTCCTACCATCCATAGTTTAAGTCCTAAGATCTACCCTCCCAAAGGATACTAAAGGAAAGAACCTATTCAAAACTAAAGATGGAAATAGGAAATTCAAGACGTACCATCAAAGAGATGTGGATAAGAGGTACATATTTTCTCCTCAGCCTCCCACGTAGTGTCCTCCATACTATCTCCCCACTGCACCTTAACCAAAGGGACTTCCTTATTCCTAAGCTTCTTGATATCATGCTCAAAGATCTTGGTAGGAATGCGACGAACCAATGCTTCTCTCTCCACTTCAACTTCCTCAAGTTGGCAAGGTTCCACTACCTCTGCCGAATCAGGTAAACACTTTCTCAAGTGCGAAACATGAAAAACATCATGAATTCCCGCGAGCCTCTCCGATAGCTTGATATGCCATCTTCCCTACCTTTTACACAATGGGGAACGGTCCTATGAATCTGGGTGCAAGTTTCCCGCTTGATCCAAACCTCACTACCTTTCTCAGCGGAGACACCTTAATGAAAACCAAATCTTCTACCTCGAACTCAATATACCTTCTCCACTTATCTGCATAGGATTTCTGTCTATCTTGGACCGTCTTTATTCTTGTTCTAATCAAATCAATCTTTTCTGAAGTCTTTCTAACCATGTCGGGATCAAGTAGCAATCTTTCTGTAGACTCCAACCAACACGATGGCGACTTGCAAGGTCTTCCATGAAGGGCTTCAAAAGGAGCCATCCCATTGCTAGCCTGAAAACTATTGTTATATGCGAATTCCAATAAAGGAAGGTGCTCCCCCAAAGTCCCTCCAAAACCAAGAATGCCCATCCTCAACAAATCCTCAAGAACTCTATTAACTCTCTCCGTTTGGCCATTCGTTTGAGGGTGATAGGCCGTACTCAATCTAACATGTGTCTCTAAAGCCTCTTGCAAGCTCCTCCAAAACTCGCTAGTAAAGATAGGGTCTCTGTCGCTCACTATGCTAGAAGGAACTCCATGAAGTCGGACTATCTCACGAACGTATATAGATGCCAAATAAGGTGTTGTCCTCTTACTCTTGACCGGAATGAAGTGGGCGCTCTTAGTCAAATGATCTACAATCACCCAAATATTGGTATTCCCCTTCCTAGATCGTGGTAAACCATCTATGAAGTTCATCGAAACACTATCCCACTTCCATTCGGGTACATCTAATGGTTGAAGCAATCCGCCATGCCTCTGCTGCTCCGCCTTAACCCTTTGGCACATAAGACACTTAGCCACAAACTCTGCTGCATCCTTCTTCATGTCGCTCCAATAAAACACTCTCTTCATGTGCCTATACATCTTATCACCAACCGGATGAATAGTCATCCGAGAATGGTGCGCTTCTGCTAGAACTGCACTCATCAAATCACCAGTGCGGGGGACACAAAGTCTTCCATCTCTCCTTATCCACCCTTTACTATCGATGGAAGAGCGTTGGAAATGTCTAGAGATCTCTCCTCAGCTAATCCTATCCATAATATCCATAAGCTTTGAATCCTTTTGCTGCCTTGATCCAATCTTATCTATGAGGGTAGGATTAACCTCAAGTGCTGCCAATAGTCTTGGAGTAATGTCTATAGAGGGTTTAAAATCAAAGGTGGAAATAAACTCTAGGCTTTTCCACTCCACGAACATAGGGCTAAGGGTTATTTACTTTCTACTTAATGCATCCACAACCACATTCCCCTTGCCAGGGGTGTAAGCTATCTCAAAGTCATATGATGCTAGAAACTCCATCCAACGCTGATGCCTCAAGTTTAAATCCTTTTGTGAGAACAGGTACTTCAAAGATTATGGTCAGTGAAAAGCTCTAACCTCTCTCCCAGCAAGTAATGTCTCCAAGACTTGGGCACGAAAACAATAGCAGCCAGCTCCAAATCATAGGTGGGGTAGTTCATCTCATGAGTTCTCAACTGTCTACTCCCATAGCATACTACCCTCCCCTCCTACATCAATACTACCCCAAGGCCAGTCCCACATGCATCAGTGTATGCTGTAAAAGGATTAGCTCCGTCGGGTAAAACTAACACTGGTGCACTAGTAAGGGCCCTCTTTAGCATCATGAAGGAATCCTCAAAATCCACGTCCTACACAAATGCCGCATTCTTCTTAGTGAGGTGAGTAAGTGGTGCTAAAATCTTAGCAAAATCTCTTATAAACTTCCTATAATAACCAGCCAAACCTAGGAAGCTTCTAACTTCGGTAATGTTCTTGGGGACCTTCCAATCCTGTACCACTACTACCTTAGCGGGATCCACCGCTAGACCCTCTCTTGAGACTACATGCCCTAAGAAACGCACCTCCTCGCGCCAAAAGTGACACTTCGAAAATTTTGCTTCCAACCGATGAACATGAAGTATATGAAGAACCATCTCAAGATAAATAGCATGCTCTTCCATACTCTTGGAAAACACTAGAATGTCGTCCACAAACACTACAACGAACATATTTAGGACATCTCGAAAAACACGGCTCATTAGACCTACAAAATAGGCTGGGGCAATGGTCAGCCAAAATGGCATAACCAACCACTCAAAGAATCCATCGGGTGTCCTAAATGTTGTCTTATCGATGCTTTCGTCAGCGACCCTAAGCTGATGAAATCCAGTGGCTAAGTCAAGCTGAGAAAATACTGAAGAGCCAACCAATTGATTGAAAAGATCGTCTATCCTAGGGAGTGGGTAACGGTTCTTCTTCGTGAGTTTATTCAACTCTCTGTAGTCTACGCAAAATCAAAGGGAATCATCCGCCTTTGTAGCGAAGACGCTGGCGCCACCCCACTTAAATATGCTCTGTTTGATGAAGCCTATCTCTAATAGCTCACCAATCTGCTTACTTAACTCCTTCCTCTCCCTAGGAGCCATATGTCTCACGGGCAATGCCACTAGCTAAGAATTGTCATTAAGAATGATCCTAAAGTCGATCTCTCTCTTAGGAGGTAGCCCCCTAACCTCCTCAAAAACATCTAGGAAATCTCTAACAACTGGAACTGAATCTAACTCTCCTAGTGATGAATCAAGGGAATAAAGGAAGCTCAACATGACTGACCCCTGTGGGTCATAAGAAACCTCGAGGGTCCATCCACTACATGTCCCTAGCCTGATGACTCTCCTCTCCCAGTCCAACATCGCACCATAAGTGGATAACTAGTCCATCCCCAAAATCATCCTGATGTGCACGTAAATGTGCATATTTTTACCACCATATTTAGTCTAATTAATTCAAATAAATGATTATATTGGGTATTTTAACTTGTTTTAACTAAAATCCATATTAATTCCAAATTGTCACATATTCATCTTCATCCAAGGGCAAAATAGTCATTCTTTGTGCATAAATTAACTTGAGAAAATTTAATTAGAAATTTCCATACTATTTTGTAGGAATTTGATTTCCATTACAAGTGGTTTCATGAAGAAGATATGCATGCACAAAAAGAACACAAAGGAATGAAGATGGAAATAATTCAATGTGAAGATCATGGAGGACCCCACTACCCACCTACCTTAATGTACACATTAGAGGCTAATGCACATGCTTATGGAATTAATGGCTTCATGTACACTTAAATGATGATTAAGGGATGCTAATGGTTACTTGGCCACCTCAATTCCTAAGGGGTAGTTTGGGCATTCCCCAAATTATGGATTAGGGTTTCATGCTTGTATAAATAACCCATTATGTTTCATGTAACCTCTTCTCCCTTAGTCTCTCTTTACTTAGTTTTTAGCTTAGGAAATAAATCAAAGCTTTTCACTCTTCTTTTTCCATGGCTACTTGGCCATTTTATTTCATGTAATTTTTCTTTCTTTTATGCAATGTTAATTCTCTTTTATTTACATGTTTCTTCTCTTCTTATGTTAGTAGTGTAGTTTACATTCATGCAAAGTAGATTAGTTTTAATTCTTGTTAATTAGCTTCTCTTTTCCATTAGCTTTCATTTTCCTCTTTATTTGTTCTATGTTGCAAGCTACATTTGTTAATCAAATGACAAATATGAGAGGCTAAAGCCCTTCAATTTAGGGGTAATGAAGCTCTCTAATTATGTAGCTTCAACTATTTGTTAATTCATGCTCTCTTTTTGTGCTTAATGAAGAATGATTAAAGTGGTTTCATTGTTGTTTTTTGCCTTGAATTTGATAGTCTATATTGTTGACACCAAATAGGCTATACTTAAACAATCACTAACGCAAATGCCTCTTCATCAAAATATGATTATGGCAAAAGAAAGTTATTTGAAATTAAAATTTGATGGTCCATATTTCTAATCAATAGTTAATAGACCATACTTCAAATAGATTTCATTTTCATTGTCAAGTTTCATGAAAGTTAGTAAGTGGTTTAAGGGGTGTGTTATAGTTTGATGGCTTATGTTGGCTAATCAATAGCACAAATATGTCATACTTATGATAAACACATCAATTAAAGCACTAATGACCATAAAAGAGAGATCGTGATCTCATATGTGTTGAACTACATGATCTAGAGAGTGGATCTATTCTCTAAATTGTCATTTAACTCTTATATTTGCATTTCTTTTCTTTTAGTTAGTTAGTTAATTCTCTAATTCTCTAGCTTAACTTTCACTCGACTTTGGTTTAATTTGATTGAATAGATTTTTAAAATCATCAATTCCCTACGGATCGACCCGTACTCGCCATGTACTTCAATAGTACGCCGTGCGCTTGCGGTTAATTTTTAATTTAAATTCATTCGATGGTTTTCTAAACCGATAGAATTTCCGTCGACGAACAAGTTTTTGGCGCCGTTGCCGGGGAATAGTTTTGATTTTGACTTTCCATTCTTCGAATTAATTTTTGTTTGATTTTTTTGTGTTTTCGTTTTGTGTGTTTGAGTGCATTTAGAAGAAAAAAAGTTATTGTTGTGTGTTTTTGTGTGAATTTAGTTTTCATTTGTTTGTGTGCTTGTTTTCTAGTCAATTTGCATTTCCATTTCATATTAAAAATTATAAAAAAAAAATACACAAATTTCAACCAAAAAAACACTTTTATTCCATTTTCATTTTCTTTTACAAATTCCTTTTACAATCTCATTTTCTTTTCTTTTTTATAATTTCTGCATTCACATTTGGATGTGCACAGTGAATATTTAGTCTCTGTCACAACAGTGCCTTCAATTTCCTGCTAAACTGCACTGTACACTCCAACTTCACCTCACTTCAGTTACAACCTCCTCCTTTATCTTCCTTCTTCTTTCAATCGCTAAACACCTCCGCAGTTTCACCGTACCCAAACAAACACCTCCTCCTTACTTTTGACACAGAGACAACCACAAATCCTGCTCTTCATAAATTCAATCTTCCTGCAACATTCACAACCCCATCCTCTCAACAAACTGTTGTATCATCACCACAACCATCATTCACAACATCTCCTAACCATACAATAACTATTGCAGCCACCATCTATCCACTCTCATCAACCCACAACTACCACTAACTACATACCAATATCATCAGCCACTTCTGTTCAACACTACAAAACTGTCATCACCAGTACAAAACAGACCACCATTTCTCCATCACAAACATAGACATATCATCTTCTCTGTGACTTCAAACCACAAAGCGAACTCTTCAAACTCCACATAACAACATCCTGTGTACAACTCACATACCCCATCCACCACAACCAGTTCGCCAGCCCACAACTACAGCCATCAACCAGTCAACTTCCTCACTAACCACAACTGTAACTCCTCCTCACCATCTTCCAGCCTACATACCTTCACTTACTCCTCTTTAAACCATCCCACCTTCTTTTTATACCTTCTCAACAATAATGCTCTGTCCACCAGAACTACATCATACTCCTCAACCATCAAAAGCACCTTGCCAACAACAAAAACTGCTGCCATATCACAAAACAAAACACAAAACAGCAGTTACAACTCCCCTCTTCCTCTGTTGCCAATCCACACAAGACAACCATCATCAAATTGCCACTGAACTGCTGCTCAACCAAGTTCACTCACCACCAACAGTTTGCATCTGCTTGCCTTCAACACATATACCATTCATCCCCTACCTGTCACTGCTATACAACAATTACAGCAATACATATCAAAACTGCATATACAACTGCAGTTCATCAAACTTCAAAGACCAACATCTTAACACTTCTACAAACAACGTCAACTCACTGACCACCCACCTCAACAATTGCTGCAAATCTCCTGACCACTCATTGCCAACCATGAATCACCTCGTCACCTCAAAGCATCTGTCGATCCCATCTCCACAGTTCTACATACCATAGACCAAAAAAAAAAGGGAAAGTTGACTTTGTTGTTTGAACATCACGTAGCCTTCATCGACTAAAACTCCAAACAACATACAACCATCAATCACCATATCAGTACCTTCAGCCGAAGCTTACATCACCACCGCGACCCCAAATTGCAACCTCGATTTCAACAATCTCCACGACTCAAATTCGAAATCTCGCCACTTGCCGACCCAGACGACCATCTCGCGAAAACCGAAACTAGTGCAACCTTTAATTCGACTCGCCTCGAACATCAAAACATCAAACTTCCGTCAACTCAATCATCTTGCCAACCCAACCTCGAACAGCACCCCATCAACACCGAGTAGCCTCGAACCGAAGCTTGTGGGATTTGAATTTGATTTCGCAGGAGAATTTGATTTCTTTGAGAAAACGTGAATTTTGATTTTATTTATTCAATCGGTTTTGGGGATTATCTGTGTGTGTAAAAAAATAACAAAGAGAAGGGAGAGAACAAAATAATGTATGTGGGCCTGCGGGCTTGATCGTGTTTGGTCCGGTTGATGTATATTTTTATTTGTTAAGTTTCTTTTAAACCAAACCTTGGTTTTAACTTTCAAAAAAAAAATTTTTTTTTTAAGTAAAACTGCACTTTTAAGTTTCCTTCCAAAAAAAAAATTAAAAATAAATCCGAAAAAAAAAGTTCAACTTTGTTTAATTTTCATTTTTCACTTGTTTTAGTTTTCATTTATTTTATTTTCAATTGTTTTGTTTTTCGCTTATTTTGTTTTTCATCTTTGAAAAAAAAACAACCAAAAAAATAATAATAATAATAATAACAATTGTATATATCTTGTTTTTTTTCAGGTTGCCAAAGCAGGAAATAAAGGAAGAATAGCTTGTTGAAAACTGCCGCTCCGCTTTCCAAAAATAAATTGCTAGCTTGCTTATATAAGAAAATTTGCTGCTTTTAACCTCATCTCTAGTTTTATTTGAATTGCATTGTTGGTTACTTGCATTTGCATTTTATTAAAAAAAATTCAAAAAAATTCATAAACAAAAACAAAAATCCATTCGTAGTTGCATTGTTAATACACGTTTAATTTCTGCTTTGCATTTCATTTTGATTAATAATAACGGTTAGACATCGGTAACACTTAATTGTATATTGGCAAATTGTTTTCTTTGAACAATTTAATTTCTCGGTGTCTAGGCTACAGCAGAGCAATAACCATTTATAAATATTACGGTGATTCGTAAATATTATAGTGGTTGTTTCTCTGAAGGTACTTAAACCTTCAGCTGCATTGCTACGGTGATTCGTGGGGCACCGATAAATCCTGTCCGTTACCTCACTTAGAACTATCTTGTTTATTTAAGACAATGTTTGATTATACAATTTTTGGTTAACTTAGGATAAATCATTTGTAATTAACTTTGCATTCATTTAGTTGCATTAGTTCATGCATATTTAAAAAAAAATTCAAAATTCAAAACTAAAAAAAATTGTAAATATTTCTTAACTTAGTTTTTTATTTATTTTTCCTTTTCCTTTGAAAATTTTCAAATCAAAATTTACTTAGTTTTTTTTTAGAAAATCAAAAAAAAAAATAGAAAACCTTTTCAAAAACAAAAAAAAATTTAAAAAGCAAAAATCAATTTCCCTTTTGACAAATAAATTTTATTTGTAAATATTTTTCCTTTATAAAAAAAAACCAAAAACATTCTTGAAAATGTCCGAGTTTCCCCACTCATTTGAATTTTACAATAGTTGTGAAAATCAATATAATCCATATGATTTCACTTTAAATTCGTATGGATATTTTAACGACAACTATTCTTTAAACAATTCGAATTTTGAACAACAAAGTTTTCAAAACGATGACCAACCCTCAAATCTTGAAAAGAGCATTTCGTCTTTACTTGAAATCTCTACACAACAAAATCAAATGATAAATGATTTGTGTAATTCATATTTGGGAAATGATTCAAATCAAAGTTTTCAAAATAATCAAAATTTGAATTCAATTCAAAATTCAAACGATTTCGATGATAATCCATGCCAATTCAATTTTGAACTCCAAGATGAATTTCAAACTCAAAATGAAAATGGAAACAACTTTTCAAATGAATTTTGCAATGGGAATAATCTTAACCACGTTACAATTGAAAACTTTTATCCTCAATAATTTCAAAGTGAAAATCCTTATGCTAATAACTATAAATTGGATTTTGTTGAGCAAATGAACGAAATTTACGATGATCACACGGATTCGTTGTTTGAAACATATATGAAACAACGTGAAAAACTTACTCAAATCCCAACGTGTGACGAGTCAAGCGATAATCCATATTTTACCCAAATCGATGATTTTCAAATAACAACTTTTGAAATTGAAAATAATAATCTTAATGAAGTTGTTGAAAACACGGTAATTGAGTTGGATTTCAATTCTTTTGAGGGTGTGGAACCAAATTTAAAATTCGATCTTCCTTTTCTCGATTTCGAAATTTTGAATACAACAACTTTGGATTTTGAACTTGAGATACACAATGAAGTTGTTGATAATCCAAATAAGGAAGACGAATTCAATGAACACGAATTTTTTGGACTTTTGGATGACGAGTTGTTAAATTCCGACGGGGAAGATTTAAATCACCACTTTGATTTTGAAATCAATAATTTTGAAGAAGTTTTCAATGATGAGCTTGACGTTCAAAATGGTGAAAATAAACCTGAATTTCAATCAGTTGTTTTATCAACCCCAAAAATAATCGACAACAAAACAACTCGTACGATTTTCAATAAAACGACATCCGTTTCTCCAAATCAACATTCAACTTTGAAATCTTTTACGATTTGGTTTTTCGAGCTTGAGTTGTGTCTCTTATACTTGACGAGACAAATGAATCGGTCTTTAGAAGACCGTTTCATTTACTTTTTGACGATATACTTTCTAATCTCGTGTAAATACCGTTCATTTTCATTTAAATAAAGGTCATGTTTTCATTTTTATTTTTCTCCTTCCATTTAAGTTGACTGTGGGGACACAGTCAAAATCAAGTGTGAAGGGGGAGACTCATCATCATTTTTCAAATTTTTCATGGTTTATTTTTAATTTTTCTTTCCAAAACTTTAAAAAAATCTCAAAAAAAAAACAAAAAAATTTTGTTAAGCATTTTTGATTTATTTTTAAAAAGAAACACTATAGGATAAATATATGGTTTTGGTTAATTAAATTGAAATTTTTGAAAAATTATCTGTCTTAACAAAAATAAAAATGAAGTTTGATTACAAATAACAATGGTTTAACTAGTATATAGGAAGATTCATACGTGTTATTTATGAAATATATCCTAATTGAAAATCTTTGTTTTTAAAAGTGGTTGATTTAAAGTAAAGTTATAACATTTTTTTGTCTTCTAAGTTAAATAGTGCTAAGATAATTTTGCGAAACTCTCTCTTTCAAAAAAAAGCAACACAAAAACAAAAAAAATATTTCTTGTATATATGTATATATTTTTTAATAAACACCTAGAGTCATGTGTTCACTCGCCATGCTCTGTACCCTTCTCACGTAAGCCCGAAAGGCAGTGCACGATCGGTATATCTGGCCTCAGTTTATCTGAGTTAGGTGTATATATATAAAAATTATTTTTTATAACGCCTACAGTCAATAGGTGTTCACACTTGTGTGTTCACTCGCCACGCTCTGTATTCCCCCTCACATCAGTCCGCAAGGCAGTGCATGGGTAATATATCTGGCCTCAGTTTATCTGAGTTAGGCATATGTAAATATTGCTAGTATCAACAAAATTTTCAAAAGAAAAAAAATGGAGAGAGTAAGCAATTGAAATCCAAGCACTGTTTTAACTTATTTGATTTGACTTGTTATTGAAAAGAAATGAAAAATACCACTTTGATGAACTTTGATAATCGATAAGAATCCATTTCATAGTTACACTACGTAATCAACCGAAACAACGAGTTAAACTATAGTCTATTTGCTTTGATAACTTGATTTTTATTGGAAATTTTGACAAGTATATGACTTAAATTTTCAAGATAATAACCAAACCTATATTTAACTTATTTGTGTTAATTTAAAAGTAAATCCTTCATTCGTAAATATTTTCAAAAACTTGCATTCATCCCATTGTAAATAAATCTTGCATTTTGTAAATATTTTCATCCTACATTTGGATTTTGTGGGTAGTATCCGCTGAAAACCCTCACGAGACAACACTCGTCCTACTGGGGACACCCAGAGGTTTAACGGCTTGTTGCAAACGCTCAATGCAATCGTGCTCCCTACGAAAATGGATTTATCTTAGTTTTTTTTCTTTATTCGAGGACGAATAAAAAGATAAGTGTGGGGGTATTTGATGTGCACGTAAATGTGCATATTTTTACCACCATATTTAATCTAATTAATTCAAATAAATGATCATATTGGGTATTTTGACTTGTTTTAACTAAAATCCATATTAATTCCAAATTGTCACATATTCATCTTCATCCAAGGGCAAAATAGTCATTCTTTGTGCATAAATTAACTTGAGAAAATTTAATTAGAAATTTCCATACTATTTTGTAGGAATTTGATTTCCATTACAAGTGGTTTCATGAAGAAGATATGCATGCACAAAAAGAACACAAAGGAATGAAGATGGAAATAATTCAATGTGAAGATCATGGAGGACCCCACCTACCCACCTACCTTAATGTACACATTAGAGGCTAATGCACATGCTTATGGAATTAATGGCTTCATGTACACTTAAATGATGATTAAGGGATGCTAATGGTTACTTGGCCACCACACTTCCTAAGAGGTAGTTTGGGCATTCCCCAAATTATGGATTAGGGTTTCATGCTTGTATAAATTACCCATTATGTTTCATGTAACCTCTTATCCCTTGGTCTCTCTTTACTTAGTTTTTAGCTTAGGAAATAAATCAAAGCTTTTCTCTCTTCTTTTTCCATGGCTACTTAGCCATTTTATTTCATGTAATTTTTCTTTCTTTTATGCAATGTTAATTCTCTTTTATTTACATGTTTCTTCTCTTCTTATGTTAGTAGTGTAGTTTACATTCATGCAAAGTAGATTAGTTTTAATTCTTGTTAATTAGCTTCTCTTTTCCATTAGCTTTCATTTTCCTCTTTGTTTGTTTTATGTTGCAAGCTACATTTGTTAATCAAATGACAAATATAAGAGGTTAAAGCCCTTCAATTTAGGGGTAATGAAGCTCTCTATTATGTAGCTTCAACTATTTGTTAATTCATGCTCTCTTTTTGTGCTTAATGAAGAATGGTTGAAGTGGTTTCATTGTTGTTCTTTGCCTTGAATTTGATAGTCTATATTGTTGACACCAAATAGGCTATACTTAAACAATCACTAACTCAAATGCCTCTTCATCAAAATATGATTATGGCAAAAGAAAGTGATTTGAAATTAAAATTTGATGGTCTATATTTCTAATCAATAGTTAATAGACCATACTTAAAATAGATTTCATTTTCATTGTCAAGTTTCATGAAAGTTAGTAAGTGGTTTAAGGGGTGTGTTATAGTTTGATGGCTTATGTTGGCTAATCAATAGCACAAATATGTCATACTTATGATAAACACATCAATTAAAGCACTAATGACCATAAAAGAGAGATCGTGATTTCATATGTGTTGAACTACATGATCTAGAGAGTGGATTTATTCTCTAAATTGTCATTTAGCTCTTATATTTGCATTTCTTTTCTTTTAGTTAGTTAGTTAATTCTCTAATTCTCTAGCTTAACTTTCACTCGACTTTGGTTTAATTTGATTGAATAGATTTTTAAAATCATCAATTCCCTGCGGATCGACCCGTACTCGCCACGTACTTCAATAGTACGTCGTGCTCTTGCGGTTAATTTTTAATTTAAATTCGTTCGACGGTTTTCTAAACCGATAGAATTTCCGTCGACGAACACATCCCATATCCTGAAAATCCTAATACATAGGCATCACAACCAAACTCTACGCCTAGTATAAAATTTTCAAACCCCTACAAATCATGGATAAATGTGCCGATCCTCCTATGGGGTTTGAAACAATTATAGGATCTACAACTAGAGAAATATCTAAGTGCAAACAATCAACCAAGGAACTAGAAATGAAAGAATGCGATGCTCCGGAGTCAAAAAGAGTCTGAATAGGAAAATCTGAAATAGAGATCAAACCTTCTACAAAGACTTTCCTACCTCAATCCAGTCCACTACTAGAAGGTGCTACATCCAAAGCATGTACTTGCACCGTAGGTGCGCCTGCTTTCGGCCCTGTCCTCTGAGGACAAACTCTCCTAACGTGTCTAGGCTGCTCACAGCTGTAACATCTCCCCTTCATCGTGTCCTTCTTACTGTCCTTTGAGTAAGTCCCAACCAATCCACAATTATGACATTTCTCGCCCTTCTTGATCTGTCCCTTTTGAGGTCCTCCTCCTTTGGTTTTGTCCTTATCCTTCTTATTCTTCCACCACTACTTCTTAGAGTTTTCTAATTTTAGAACCCCCTTAATCTCTTCTTCCTTAGCAACATCTGAAATGAGAGCCATTTCCACAAGTGACTCATACGTCGCTCCCATAGGTACATGTGTCAATGCTAACCCTTGGAGGGGCTGGTTCAAACCCTTAGCAAACTTTGTGGCTATCTTATGCAGTGTATTAACAAGCTCCATCCCAAACCTCAATAACTCATTAAACTGATTTATATACTCTTTCACCGAAAGACTCCCCTGGTTTAGACTAATGAACTTCTCCAACTGCATGCTTTCCTCGACTTGCGACAAGAACTTTCTTCCAAACCTTTCCCGAAATCCAACCCAACCAATGTCTCTACCCTCCATCTCTACAATCTCCCACCAGTAAGAAGCCTCTCCCTTCAGCTGCCAAGATGCAAGCTGAACTCTCTGTCAGTCCTCCAATCCTAACAGCCCAAATATCCATCCTCAACCAAGTTCGTGCCTCTACAAAATCCTCCGTGCCAGAAAACATCTTGCCTCCTAGATTGGCGAAGTCCTTGCATAGCCTAGAAAAATTGGCTGTTGTAGGTGGATTAACAGGACCTCCACCCGCCAGTGCTGCATTGGGCGCTTGCCTTGTACCTCTGGTGTCGTAGCTTGGAGGTATCTACGGAACCAGCCAGGGACTTGGACACCCTCTAGAAGATTTGGGGCGTCCATCATTCTATGCAAAGAAAAGAAAATTTAGGCTCGAAAGAATCGAAAGAAGATTGAACTGGACTTTGAGGGGATTTTTATAAAAACTCTCTTATATTTGAAAACTATTTCTATAATAAGAGTTTCTTTCTAAAAAATAATTTTAGTTTGAAGATATGTTACCTTTGAAAAATACTTTACATTTAAAACAAGTTTTTAGGAATCTGTAACCTTAGGCTCTGATACCAAATGGAACACCCCACACCTGTTAGTATCCCCAAAAAGGGCACAACAATGGATGTGGTGCATTACAGGTATAGCTAGAGCATCACAAAGACTAAGATTCACAAGACAAATAAGTAAAAGTAGCGAAAAACATTTAAATAATAACTTATCATTCATAATTAAACTTCATTTCAAAATAAGTCATAAAAACATAACATGTCTCAAAAATCTCTCATGTCTCATGAAAGTGCATCTCAGCATTCACAAAATCAGAGTACAAAAATAACAATAATAGTAAACTTTCTCACAAGTGCCATAAGCCAAATGAAAAAGATGAAACGCAGAAGAATACATCTGAAATGAGAAAACTCCGGAAATGAATCTCCAAGCAACCAGAATCAACTATTCTCAACTCTGCTGGCCAATAAGGGAAAAGGAAAGATAGAGGAGTGGGTCAGACAATAAGTCTGGTGAGTGAAAGTAATTACTAGCATTTCTAAGCAAGGTAAAGATAATAGACTAAGCAATAGTTCTATCATGAAAGGAAAATACAGAAAAGATAGAACTCACATAAAATACTATTTCTGATTCTGTTTGACTGTTTTCTTTGATTGTTTGCACTTGTCTTAAACTGCTGTGATTAGGCTAAAACCCTAATCCTATCTCAACTGCTAATCTTGATTAGGCTGAAATCCTAATCCTACCCATTGATCGGCCTTTCCTATCTCTGTTGTGCCACTGTAAGCCAATCATGTTGGGCCCATAGCAAAAGACACCGCTTAGCACTTAGGACGCAGTAGCAAATTATTTACCCTAATCGATGTCGCACGCTCAGTCATCACCAGTACACACTAACTGTCGCCCCCTATTTGACCCTTTATTTACCCTGATCAGCATAAGCGTGACTAGGCTCACCAACGTGTGAGACCATCAGTCCTCGACCTAAAAGGGAATGCTGTCGATACTGGTCCTAACAAAGAAATCTTCTAACTTTGCGCCCCTTGCCCAAATCCCAAAATTTGATCATCTCTATATTGGCCACTTATTTACCCTAATCAGCATAAGCGCGCCTAGCCTCACCTACGTGTGAGACCATAAGTCCTAGACCTGAAAGGGAATGCTGCCGGTACGGGCCACTACTTCTATATTTGCTTATTAACTTAATCCAAGATCTAAGTTTTAAAATAAGCCCCTTCTGTTATTTCTTTCTAATTATAACCTACGTGTTATAATTGTTCTTGCAACTGTTACTCTTCTATTTTCTCTTTTTAGTTATAACCGCTTGTTATAATTATGCTTGCAAATATCTCAAATTTTCCTATTTCAGTCAATCTCTATTCTATTTCAGTTTTTCTCTATTTTCAATCTGATTTCTGTAAATTTAGTCTTTTTCTATTATAATCCATATTTGCGAATTCTTCACTTTTTAATATTTTATTTGCATAAAAAAGGATTAAATTTCAATAAAAAGAAACTAACATTTACAGGCTAAATTCCAACTTAAAACAAATGTAAATAACTGTAGATAATTGTAAATAACTAAATAAAATAGCTAAATAAAAATAGACTGAAATGAACTTCTGAAATTTACGTAAAAACTGATTGTAAATAAACTTACAAAAAAACTGTCTCAAAATTGTAGAAAAACTACAACTACTAAAAAGCCTATTATTTTAAATTGCTTACAAATCTAAAATAATTACAAAACACTCACATGTGGTCCTTAGCTCTAATCCTTGGCCTTCCTGGATCCACTTCTTGGGAATAAAATATTTTTATTAAAAATATTTCCTCCCTAGAAAATTTTCTATTTAGGGTTCAGCCTCAGGCAATGAACCCAATTGGGAGAAAATCTGAATGAGAAAAATAGCTAGGCCTAGGGTTCTATTTATAGTGTGGCTTAGGGATCTCAGGTCATCGGATTTGAAGATTTAATCTGGTGCAACCATGTCATAGGCTCACTAGGAACCATCGGATGTAGCTACGAACGCACAAGATTTCACAAAAATTGAATTTACACTCTTTGGCTCGTACCTGGACGAAAAATCGTCCAGGCACTAATGCGGGTCGACCTGAGCTATTTGCGGGTCGACCTATAGGTCGATAGACCCTAGCAAGGGTCGACCCCTACAGGTCTTATTATTATTATTTTTTGTTTAATTATAATATAATTCTGATTTCTTGTTTCTCTCGTAACTTCTCCATACTAGCTCGAATTTCAATAAGTTATATATGGAAATTGATCAGAAAATTTCCACGGACCCAATGGTGTAACTCCCATAGCTAAATTTTGACAATTCCAAAAATGCTCATTTTCATCGTTTAATAATTATTTTGGTTATTTAATTATCTAAAAATGCAGGGTATTACAAATTGTTATGAAGTATGCTATGGAGTTGTACTATCCTTCCTAAAGGTGATTCCAATATGAAAGATAGTAAGTTGTGAATGTTTGTTTGATCCCAGAACAACTTGTATGGATGGATGATAGTATTGCACTGATTGCTTGAAGGGTAATATTACCATTCCATGATGGGTTGCTAGGAGGAAGTGGTAAGAGCGTAGCCTCTCAAAGCCTCACAACCGAAAAAATGAATAATGTAGGGATGTGCCGTAGGGCTATGTGGGTCGCACCTATAAGGGTATGATCATTTGAAATCTTTAGCGATACTCATGTATGCTTCGGGATCCCACTATATGGTTGTTGATTGCAACCAATGGGAGATCATATTCGGTACTACTCGAGAAGGGGATAGTGCCGATCCTAAATAGCAAACTTGCAATGTTGTTGTAGCCTCCCGTACATTTTATCTAGAGATATACATATTCAACGGGTTGACCGTTACCCTTTCATAGTTGGAATCCATTTCTACTATGAGCTTTGTGGACTTAGTGTGCCTAACAACTAGAATGTGAGATGCAAATATTTCAGCTGTATTCCATATTTATTTTAAACCTAGACAATATGATAATATCTGAAGTTTTGTTATAGAAAGGGTTTGGTTATCGTAAGGTTAAAAACCCATCCGTATTTATGTGCGGCGTGGTCATATGAGATACCTTTGTTTAAAGTTTTATGAAGTTAAACCATATGCTTTACTCTCACCAGACCCATGTCTAACCTGGAGTTTATTTTTTCCCCTTAAACTCTGGGTGCCCTATCTTTCCGGGCACCTAAGTAATCAGGTTTTGGATAGAGCACCTTGGAGCATTTTGGAGCAGTATGAATTTGAAGATTTCAGTCTATCTAGTAGTTATCTATGTATTTCCACTATATTACGTATAAGGAGTAGTAATATGGACAAATAGTTATAGTTGTCCCTGGATGGAGTCGTACTTGTTGTAACTTGATGTAATATTTTGGAGTAACTTCATGTACTATTCAATGATGTTGTAATATGACTCTTATGTTGTAGTAAAGTCTGTAGTTTATTTCTCTTGTCTATTAATTTCTATACTCCATGACTTTTTTTTCCAACATTTAAATGATCGGCACATGCATAATGAGAATGTATTATGTGTCGTCTTTAGGTGTAAGAAAGGCAGATCGTCATAGCAGCAAAACTAGTATCATTGTCTGCCACAACTCTATCTAAGTCACCTCTAGTAATGGCGTCTAGTGCTAGGGTAGTAGATGAATGATTGTTTTATTCTATAACAGCTCGCTTAACATTTCTGCAATTTCCAACAGTCTTACTTTTAGATTCATGAGGCATGTTGAGAAGTTCTCAGTGAAAGAACCAAAAATGTTGGCAAAAAATGGACAGAAACCTCCAATCAAATGAATAAAAACATGTTCAGTAAAAAAATGAACGCAAAGAAAGTAAAAAACCTATAGATTTATGGTGGTTCAGCTGTAATGTGACTACAACCACTATTCATATTTATTTCTCTTCTTATATTTCAGCTTTTACAAGAGTTTTGTTATAAAATACAATAATTTATGATTGAATATAGGGAATTGGAAGCTCGGTGTTGTTGTTGCTGCAGCATAGAATCTTGAAGGTCAAATTTTGCCTCCATGAATGCCAAATGCTTGGATATTTATAGGGGTGAAGAGGTGGTGTGGTTAATCCGATAAATTAACAAATTTTCATGTATAATTATCCAAAATTGAATATTTCCATATACAAATGATTTGTTTACCAATTTCCAAATATATTCTAATTTCATTCCATGTATAGCTTGTTTGGTTCGGTTGGAATGCATGTCGCCATATTGCTGGCCAAGTTCCTACATTTGGTTCGGTATCTTCTATCTCCTTCTAGTCTGGTCCCCATGTGTGACCTCTCTTATCTGACACTAGCCTACCAAATATGATTTATTGTTTGGTAGTTTGAATATCAAATATGATTTCCTATTGATACCAAAGTTGCCAATCATGGGAGTTCTTCCTTGCTGAACCCTCCTCTTGCCTCTGTTTCCTCTTGCCAAACCCTTCCCTTGCCTATATTTCCTCTTGTCGAACCCTTCCTCTTCCCTTGATCACGTAGGCATAACTGTCCAATGCTTTTTTTAAAAGAATGCATTCATATAGAAGGCACTGATTTAGAATCATTCTACATGCATGTCTGATATGTTGTGTGTGATTCACCATGCACTTGTACACATTTGGCTACAAAATTGATTGTACACTAATTGGTTGGATAGTTTAGATGGTTGCACGCTATGTTACATGCTTTAACCCTTAAGGAATTTCGAGGATGAAATTCTTTTAAGGGGGAATAATGTAACCTCCGTAAAATGAACGATAATTAATAAATAATTAATAAGACTCCAAAAATGGAATTTGAGAAAACGATGAAAATCGGTCATGAAACTTACACCATTGCATTCGTGGCGATTTTTTGATGAACTTTCATAATTGGAGTTTCACGATCAGAGCTTAAACGAAAACATTATTAGTGTTTGAAGTTTTTGGAGCGAAGGTATTTAAAATGAAAACTAAAAATAAATTACATTAAATGAGGACCCCACCGCCTATACGAGAGCGGTCGATCAATCGTATGGTGGCGGCTAGGGTTTGAACATTTGTCAAATGGCCTAGATTTAATTATTTTAATCTAATGGTTACGATTGTTTTTTGTGCCTATAAATACAGGCATGTCCCCTCACTTCTCTTCTTATATTTTCTGATTAAAGCGCGAAGCTTTGCCATTTTCCTTTCACCATTATTTCTAAAAATTATAAAATATTATATATATATATATAATTAGAGAAGAGTAGAAAATAAAAGTGAATAAGAGAAGAAGATAATCAATGTTGTGAAAAAAAGGTAAATTTCATTATTAAAAATCAATATTCCCCTTAACCCCAAATCTTTTCTTAGATCTGAAATTCTAATAGTATGTATGTACTTGTTATACATATTCTTTTGGATTGGAAAGGAAAAGGAGAGGGAATGGATTCAGATTAGGGAGATTTGGAAAGCTAGAAAGGTGAGTAGGAAATGATATAATTTATTTATAACACTGAAATTCATATCGTTGAGTTTTATTTAAATAATATTCCTATGCAAGATCTATGGATTTATAGCTTAAGAAGATGAAATATTGCCTACATATTCCGTAAAATAGGTAATTAGATTAGGAATATTATTTACACCCTAATTTGAAAATTTAGAAATCGGTCCCGAAATTTGTTAAAGTTGAATGTTGATGAAGGTTAAAATTTATTCCAGATTAATAGTTGGGTTGTAAAATGTTATCATTAGTTTTGATTTCCCTACGAATTAGAGTGTTATTATATTTGTTTTAATTTATTGGGAGCGGTGTATAATTTAATTGTATCTATTTTTTTGTAATTTCCATAAATTATCCAATTCCAAAAATTATGTATAAAAGTGCATCATTTGAATTAACAAAAAATATACCAAAAAGGAAAGAGATGTGTAAAGTATGGATATTCTCTTTCGTAGTTCTTACTATTTCAATAAAAGAAAAGAGATAATTCCTTGTAATTTCAAACAGAGCAAAACTCTCAACTTTGGATAATTTATAGAAAGTTATAACGGCAATCCATTTAGGAAAGATAGCTCTGATAAATTAAAACGTGGAAAGGAATGTTCTAGTTTAGGAATTAATAGTTAGTAATAGGAATATATATATATATATATATGTATGTATGTATAACACGCTTATTGATTAAAAATAATATATATTTATATATAGTGTAATTTACAATGATATTTGTATTAGTTATTAATAGCGTATTAAATTACAGGTTTGGGAGGTGTAGAAGGAAAAGATATAGTAATTCCAAAACTAATAGGATAATAAATGTGCAGTTAATAAGGAGTTATAGGAATTAAATGAGTATTTAAATGTGTTAATGGGAATGGTTAAAGAATTTATTATGGCATTTATAGAGAAATGACTAGGCATAATAGGTTGAATTAGAACGAATAAATAAATATTATTAGAAATTGTCCAATTAGAATAATGCTTACCATTATTACAGATAATTGACACTTATGGAACATAGTAAATAAGTGTATAAGGTAGGAATTAAATGCTGAAGGAAGTATACTTTTCGTAGCGGAAAATTATACAACCTTAATTATACAATTACAAAAGGCGGGAATCCGTGGGTCGAGCCCAACATTTATTCTTAGGATGGTTGGTTTGGTTTAGTGGGTTGGGATGCGAGGTTAGCAGGGTTACACAACAGAAGTCGTCCCTTCATCTAGAGGCTACCAATGGTTGTGTATACTTATTACTGATGAGGACATCTCCAACTGTGGGACCCATGGGGAAGGATTTAAGTTGCTGATAAGTAAGGGAAAATATATCAAAGGTTCGCCTTGGATTTGAAGTATTAAATGACCCGGTACTTTTAAGGAATGGGGTCTGCCTCATTTCTAATAAAAGGTATTAAGTAACTAAAAGGGGCATGTTCCTTGACTTATGTTAGGTTAGTCTAAATAGGATGTCAACTGAGGAAGGTCGGTGGGCTATGTTAGTATTTTTATTAGACCGGTATTTTGCAGTAGGACTGGCATATAGGCTATGACAACCAACGATCCCGAGTGCTCAGTAACAAAGGCTCAAGTTATGCCCTGACAAATTTTGCTTCCTACTAGTGTAGAATATGTATGAGATAGTTAGTTAGACATATTATTTGTTCGGAGGTGGGCTAGTTAACCTTAGATGAGTCCTTGAGATACGTTAGTAGTATGACAATAAAATTATAAATTATAGAGCCATATATAGGTGTCATTGGTTTCTGTAGCTAGGACCGATTGACTAGCATTTACATGGTGAAGGGCCTGCTTCGAGAATAAAGGTATTAAATGGTCGTTGGGTATGCCTCCTCCTTATTTAAGAAGTATTAAGTGGCATGGGTTTTTGTGCAGTACATCGTTTAGATATGTATGTATGTGTGTGTATACATACGTACATACATACATACATATATATATATATATATGTATATAGGAATATATACATAGTTATACCTTAGTGGGGGTTAGGCATATCGTATGCACACTTAGGATTAAATTGATTAGCCATAAATAACAGACATAACAATTTAAATGGAAATTAATTGGCATAAACTAATGTCATAGGTAAAGGTAAAGTGTGTAATTTTCTAGTCACTAGAACGTTGTTCTTATCCCCACCTCATTTCAGCCCACAACATAAATTTAGAGGGACATTCTACTAGTGCATGACAGGAACAGTAGATGGTGAAGTCTTTTTTTTCATGCTCAACGCTGACAAGGTAATTCGATATCCATGGAATACTATTGATTCCAAGTAGTAGCCTCAGTCAGTATTTATTTTCTATTATATTTCAATTACGCCGTGAGTTTACATAAATCGCACTCTGATATACTTGTGTTGATTACAGGTTACCAAAAGCAACGATCCATGCCCTAATGGACTTGGGTTTCGATTTAGTTGAAATTAAAGCCCATAAAGGTGTGGCCCGTTACATGTGTTTACCATAAGTATATTTTAGCTAGGGATATACGACGCTTGGAAGGTAACTTCTGACCCTTGTCATGAAGGCCGGCCTCGATATACTAAGGAAACCTCCATGGAAAATCCATGTACAAGTGAACCTTAGCACGTCGGGTCTATCCCCACCATATTTGAATGAGTCCAAGCAAACATGTCTTTGTTGGCCTGAAGAAAACGAACTAAATCCCCTTTTAGTTTACTATCTGGTTCTTTTCCAACCTTTACTATTTCTGTCGTGTCATTTGGGTCCATGCATATTTCCTCAAGTTCCTCGATGGGTTTCATCCTCTCTGTGTCACCACCAAAATTGAGTTTAATGATAATCTCCTTTCCTTTTACCTCTTCATCCACAAGGTTTGCATCTTTTCTCTTTCTTTTCTTTTTTGAAAAGCTGAATTTCCTTAACGTATGTTGGTCTTTACTGCACGCTTTTGCCTTCGCTTTTAATGATTGGTTGCACGAACCTTCATTCAAAGGATGAGTAATTTCAGTTTGGATTGACTTATCTTGCGATGTGTCATAACAAGGAATGTAGTTTCGCTTATATTGATCAAGCGTAGCAAAATAAATTTCACAGGAGCTAAACTGCTCTAATCTTACTGTTCCCTAGCCACTCTTAGTTAGAAACTTCACCATCAGATATTTTAGTGACGCGAAAGCATTAACCTCATCCAGAGTTGGCCTTCCGAAGAACGCATTGTAATAAGATAGCTGAGCAATATAACAAGCAGAGTTTCAAAAGTCCTGCAGTGTGGCGGAACCCCCATCTGCACCAGTAGCTTTATTTTCCTTATGGGGGTTGACCTCTTATATTTGAATCAAAAGATATGCTCTAGGCTTGGCTCCAGCTTCTCCTCAGGAATTCCCATCTGATTAAAGGATTGCTTAAATATTACATTGAATGTACTTCCAGTGTCAACAAGGATTTTTGTCACAACTAAAGTCTGATTTGAGGAGTTATCATGAGTGGGTCGTTGTAGGGATGACGAACTCCTTTTAGCTCTTCTGGAGTAATCGTTAGGTTAAGCATCTGAATCTGATATCATGGGTTTTGTGCGGTGGTTCTTCCTAGATTGAGAAAATTCCTTTGCTTCCCTGATGCAACGATTTCTGGCACCTTTGCTGTTTTCAACTATGTGTGGACCCTCATGGATCACGTCAATTTCTATTAAGAGGTGGAATGAAATCAAGCTGGACATCTTCTTTTACCACATTTGCAGTGTTATTCGAGAGCTTCGGATTATTCTTCTCTGAATGGGCACCTTTTTGGTTATCCTTGACAAACTCCTTTACTTGTCCATTAAGAATCATTTGTTGGATTAAACCTGCTAACACCCGATATTCATCCATATTATGTCCATTGGATTTGTGATAAGAGCAATATTCTCTCCTATTCCTTGGTTCTGGGTTAGTCTTTGCCTTGTAAGTGATCGGGAAATCACCATTCTCCTTCATCGTAGTGTATATGTAAGATATTGGTTTGTTTAAAGCAACATGGCTTGTGTTTGAGTATTCTTCCCACCCTGGATTTTTGTGATTACAGCTGTGATTAATCTTTTTGTTTCTCATTTGAGCTGAGCTTTCTTTCTAGCATGGTATATTTCATCCATTTGAATGAATTTATCTGCCTGAAAGTGAAAACCTTGTAAATTGTAACAGCCCTAGATTTTTGTATATATTTTATTTGACTTTATTATATTTTGAAAACTATTTTAAACTTGTTTTATTTCAAACATTTCATTTTTAAATATAAATGTTGATTATTATGTAACTTTTAATTTCAAACTGGTATAAATTGAACATTTCCTGAAAAGGGGATTTCTGGTCAAACTGGTCAAACTTTGACTTTTAAAACTTCAAATTTAAATTGTTTAAAATCTTAAATTTTATATTTTATTATGAAAATAGACTTAATAACATGAATACTGCTTTTTGTTTCGTTGAAAACGGAATTAAATTGTAAAAGTTATGTACATTTCAATTTTGAGTATAATTTGTTTTATTTTGCAATTTTGCCTATTTTAAATTTTATAAATCATATTTTCTTTGTCATATTTTATTTTAAAATGTGTTAATATGTTATTTTATGTATATTTTTGTCTTTTAATATTTTTGAAGTGATAATAAAACTTTTCCAAAATTTATTGCATTTATTAAAGACTAGTTTCTATTTTTCTACTATATTCTTCATTTAAATTTTATTTAATTAAAATTTATTTATTTATTTTTGTGAATGCATTTTTATTTTATGTTCTTATCTTTATTTATAAATATTTTTCCAAGTCCATACAATTTTCCCTAAGTTTATTTCATTTATTTTCAAATTTTCTAGACTAGTTTTCATTTTGTACTATTTTCTTATTTTAATCATATATAATTAATATTTATTTATTTATATTTTGTATATTTGTTACATTTTCGAATTGAAACTGAATTTTTAATTATTTTCAGTTATTTAAACTTATTAAAAAGAAATAAAAGTGATTTGAAAGGTTTGTGGCTTTTTATTTCCTAAGGCCTTTTGAATTCCCACCTTTTCACATTTCAACATTACTTTTCATTCAATTGGCCTTAACTCCTCATTCTTTCAGCTGCATATCTCATTTTGCAATTCACGTGAAAACATCACTTTCTCATTCCTCATTCACATATGTTTTCAGATCTGAAGAAAAAGAATTGTAATGTCTTCCTCTTTTCTATTCTTTTTCACCTTCTTTTATTGATTTTCCTTTGTAAATTGCCTTGAAATCTTCATGCTTTGCTCGGCCCATAGCCTCACCATCACCACCATCGACCACCATCCCTTCCTCCCCACTAAAGCCACGGCCAAACCATCATTCTCCACTGACATGAAAGTGCCATAGCCTCCCCTTGAGCAAAACTCCACAAAAACATTGAAAACTCTACAATTATCGCCTACCCGAGCCATGTATGCAACCTTCCCTTCATTTTACACCACCACCACCACCATAGGCTGCCACCACCACCTTTTCCAGACCTCCCCACACCACTCCAACCTCTGTCCAGACCTGAGCTTGACTTGCCAAGCATATAACCCCATGACCGAGCCCTTTTGGTTGCCAAAAACCATGTTTTAGCCTAAACCCCTCCACATTCCTGTGTTGTAACTTCCTCCATCATGTTCTACCTTGTAGCCTTACCTTTTCCAGACCCATACCTGATCCAAACCAAGTACAAACCTGACCTAATTGATCCCCTAGGCCATGCAAACAAGTAGAGAAAGCAAGGTAAAAAGTTTCGTATTCAAACTGCTTTTTGTTTCAAAGTTATTCAAATTCAATCGTATTGATTTTTAACTATTATTTTGGTTTTGTTTTTGGGTTGTAACACAAGATCTATAACTTGGATCTCACTCTCCACTCTCAAGTCATTCCCGTGTTGTCGTGCCTTCGTAGTGTCAGTATTGTGTGCTTTTGTGGCTATCTCCAGCTTTTAACAAGTGAGTTATTCTCACCAGACAGTGTATACCTATATAACTAGTAAATTGACCACTTTTGAATCTGTAAAATGCATCACCATATTATATCTGCTATGTTATGATTATATGATGTTCACCCATGCTTAAACACCTGTTATATCATATGTTACTGTTATATTATGTTGTTCTGTTATTTTTATCAGTTTATCACACTGCAAGTTCCCTTTAGATTAGAATCACTATGGGTTGAAATGATACATACCCGAACGGACTTTAGAATAAGAGAAAATCGTTATGGACTGAAATGATAGGCCTGAATGATTTTCAATTATTTCATTTGCTTGGGATTGCGGGTTTGAAATGATCAAACCCGGGTATCTTTGTAAATTACGGGTTGAAATGATAAATTACCTGTATCACTTTACCTAGGCTAGAAAATGAAATACAGACCCGTTGTTAAATATGTTTTATAAATTTTTTTTTATTATTTTAGAAATGTAAATATTATAATATTTTGACTTAAACTAAATAAAAATGATTTTTGTAAAGCATTATTGATTTTCTGAAAATTTATAAGTGAAATAAATTAATGGTAAAATTAGAAAATTTGAAATGTAAGTTATTTTGGGAAATTTTAATTTGGTGATAATTGGAATTTAAATTAAATATGAAATGTGATACATTCATGATAATTTGGATTAAAGTGAATTTAAATGATTTTATTTTATATTAATGATTTTGAATAAAGTTAAAATGTGAAATGAATGAATATTTAAGTTGAAATTTTGAAATATAACTAAAATTGGAAATTTGTGAATTTGGCTTAAAATGAATTTTAAGTTAAGTAAATAAAAATGGAATTAAGTTATATTTGAAAATTTAAACTTAAGTGTTAAGTTAATTTAATTTAATGAATTTATAATTTAATATTGGAATTTAATAAGTGAATTATTATTAAATTTTGATTTTTGAATGGAGGTTTAACTTTATAAAATCATGAATATAAGGGTATTTGAATGATTGTTTTAAAAGTGAAATTATATGATTTTATAAGTTAAAAATGATTTATATAAAAATATAATTGTTGTGAAGTTATACTAAATATTTGAAGTTAATTATCTGCATTTCTGAAATGCTATTAATTCTAATGTAAATGATAATACAACATTTGTAAATGTTGTAGTTGATAATAATGAACCAAATGGCTGAATTTAATTAAAGGCTATTATGGCATTTTTGTAAATGTTATAATGGTTGAATTTAACTAAGTTTATTTGAAACTAATGTAACCCTATTACAGCATTTTAAATGCTGTCTTTTGTTAAATTGAACTGTTTTAAATGTGACTTTCCATAGCATTTTCTAAATGTTGCGAAAGTTGAATTTTCATTGTTTTAATTAATTTAAGTGAACGAATGAACTTTGAAAGATTAAAATTTTGGAAATTTAATAATTTAATTATTTAATATAATAACTTCATTTATGATTTAAAATGAAGTAATTTGTTTCGTAATATAAACTATTTTGAAATATGATATTTTGATATTTTGAACTGGATTTTTGAATGATATTGAATTTTGAAATGATATTTGATTTCGAAATATAAATTACCAATTTTGAAATTTTAACCACGGGATGTATTTAATTTATGGTTTAACTGATCCTTAGAGGATGGGCGATCCCAAGCATCCTTTAAGTTATTATGCATTACTGCTACAGTTCACTTGAGTTGGTTTACATTATATAAGTATATATTATCCTGACTCGAGTGTTTTGTATTTTGCTTTACGCTCGGGTCAGCCTGAGTATTTACAGCTTAGATTTGGATCTCTTTCTGGAGCTAGGAATCGTTGGAGATTCTGCTTATCTAGTTATCTATCCATTCCAGTTTCAGTTGTTCTATTTCAGCTCTGGTATTATAAACTTCTATGTATTTGAGATTTCTATTGTATATGTTTTCAAACAGATATTATGTATTTTGTTTTGAGAGTTTGTTATAGTAGCTTCATGAACTACTATGGTTTTTATATTCCGCTGCGAGTTATTCTGATATTCTGTGTCTGTGATTCTGTATTTGATTTTATTTGCTCCAAATTTTATTACAATCTGTTATTTTGAATTATTCAAGTCAGACATGCGTGGATTATTGTCGATTTGAATGGTCCAAAATAGTGGGTCGTTACAGTTGGTATCAGAGCTTTGGTTTTAGGCAAACCTTAGCCTACGGAGCAAAAACTCATTAGAGATAGGGTAGAAATACCCTAGTATAAGTGAAATCAATCTCAGAATCATTTCTTTGTGAGAGAACGTATTTTCGAAGTATAAAATGATTTTCAAATGATTTTTAAAGAATTTTCAAAGATTATTTTGATATAAATTTCCTTGCTTTGAAAGTAAAATATTTCTTAAACTTCATTCCTTTCGTATCCACCTTGTTAGTAATTTCTTTGATTAGGATCCTCTAAAATTTTGAACTTCTCTCTTTATTGATCTAGATCCATTGTTGATAGGAATCTATTTTGAGTATGGCAAAATCAGTAGTTTGTTAAGTTGTTTTGAGTAAACTCTGTTGTATCTTTTGCTTAGCTAAAGTTGTCCAACTAAAGATATTTATGCTTCTGTTTTCGTATGTTATGAATTCGAGTCTTTCCAAATTTTTATGGGAATTTTTCTGTATCGATATAGGTTATATATCTCTAATCTTCGTTTGGATTCTTATCGAATAAGATTCCTTTGAATTTTGGAACGCTCCCACTTGTTCTGAAATCCATTCCTGTCTCCCCTAATTGTATTCTTTTGATTTTGGAGCATTGCATCACTCCACTTTGTATGACCTTTATAGGGTGGCGATTCCGCCAATCTTTGAATGATTATAATTGGCATTGATTCATCGGAGATTTCTGTATCCTCGGTTTACGATGTTTTCTATCTTCTGGTATATTTAGATTCTATCTCTGGCAATCGAAGGTCGATTTGCCTTAGATTTTCGCATCATTATATTCCTGAAGTCACGGTTGACCAGTTAAGGTCGCCCGCGATTCATATAGGCTTATCCATCTTCTATTTGGTAATTTAATTATCTTATCTTCGTTTGAGCCTATATTTGAATTAGAATTCTATTTGATTAGAGTCCTTCTAAATTTGAATCTCTGTTTTGCTTTGAAATCCATCCTTGAATCGTCCCTTGGAAAGTTTGTGGTTGATTGTCTTTTGAAAATTGTGTATTCATCATAGTTTTTATTTTGATAAGGATGGCCATATTTTTATATAAAGATGAAATGTTTTTGATAAGGATTATATACTTTTTTAAAAAATGATAATTTGAGGTTTTGAAAGGATTTGTAATTTTGAAAAAAAAACTATATAAGAAATTTGATTTATAACTGAAGGATTTTAAATTTGAAATTCGAGAATTGAACTCCGGTATTTTGAAATTGGTTTTAAGATTTTGAAATATATAATAATATGATTTAAAAGTATTTTCCGAATAAGAAATGTTTCAAATGATTTTAATAAGTTTTTGATGAGTTTCGAAGAAATTTCAAAAGAAGTTTGAGTAAATAGAAGTCCAGAACTCACTTATGTCGCTGGAAAATAATTTCGGTGATGAGTGCACGCATCATCGACATTGATTTTCGAGTTTCAGAGTGAGGGAAAGGCCACTTTAATAGCATTGCTATGCGAGTGATTTTGTGACACCATTTTGATTTCAAATTTCAAAGTAAGATTTGATACTCGAAAGATATATGTATATTTGAAATGATTTGAAGTAAGCCGGTGTTCGTTCCTCGAGTTTTGGATTTGATATAACGCTATCTATTAAAATTAATTTACTAATTTGAGCTGATTTCTAACTCTTGAAATTGAAAATGATTTCTTCAACTATTTTGAAGGTTCGAGCACTTCCAAATCAAGGTTAACTTTTCAAAGCTAAGAAATTTCGAAAAGTATAAAGTATATAAGTTTGGTGTGTATGTTTGAAGTATGTAGTAATATGATTTAAATAAGTGGAAACTGTTTTGTTAAGTAAATGAATAAGGAAATTTTAATTTTTTCTAATATGAAATTTAGATTTTTGAAATGTTTCGAAAAGAATTTGGTCTTCAAAATATTTTGAATAAAGTTTAGTTTAAATGTTTTAACTTAGTAACATCTTTATGAAACTATATTTAACAAGTTGGAATAAATATATAAGTTGTATGTATGCTGTTTTATTCGCATAATTACTTTGATCCAGGTTTGAGTACACAAGTTCGAGGTGAATTACACCATTTCGCGTTAGGATTGTTCATTCGATTCTTGATGGCGAATATTTGATATGGATTTTGGGCTTGATTCTAGAATTCTCTATCATAGTATATGGCTATGCAAGGAGACTGATGGCTTCTAGTAGAGAAACCATATCGAAAATCCGCATTAGGGAAGTCGAATGGACAATACTAGTTCGAAAGCGAACTTGTGTGATCGAGCGAGCGATCAAATGTGATTCTGCGAAATGATGACGTATGTACATCTTATATTCTAATATCATTGATATATTTTGACGCTGAAATTGAAGTTGTCATGTTAGAATATCTTTGCTTACTAAAAAGAAAATTTCCAATTTAAATTACAAAGATATATAACCCATAAAAGCAAAGATATTCAAATCCCATATGGCTCTTCATACAGCGAAATTTATTTTGAAAAATTTGATCCTTATATAAGATAGACCTTACGTAAGTATAAGATGGTTTTGAAAACATTTGATTTTGAAAATAAATTGGTTGACTTAAATTATATTGATTTGGAAATTTGGATTTATTTTCTAAATCTATTATTTTGGAAACTTTGAAACTAAAGATATTTAATTTGAGAAGAAGTAATTTGGTGAAATTGTATATGATTTTTGAAATTGAACTGATATTGAAACAAATTGAAATTTGAGAACCTTGTGTTACTAAACACTTGATTTGGGAGTTGTCGAACTTATATAAAATTGATTTGTATGAGTATGAAATTGATTCGAAAACTATAGATTTGAAAAGGTACTCAATTTGAAAGTGAAATCTTATATATAATGGATATTATATCAGTACGATATTTGAAAGTGATTTGAAAAGGTAATATATGATACATATTTTCGAAGTAAAGATATGGAAAGTGCCTTCTGCTTGATATCCGATTTGTGGCCACATCTTGGATTCATTCTATCGATATTATTCTCTCTGATTTTTGGTTTTCCGGATATGATACTCGAGTGTCCTTCGAATTCCATGGCATTACCCATGGTCTTACGAACTCGACTGCATAGCGTAATTCGTAAGGCAGTGATTGCTTAAAAGGTACGGATGTTTCCTGGGGGATCCAGGCGTAACCATTGTGTATCTGCGATCTATGGTCGTGTTAGTGGCGTAATCCGCAGGGCAGAGATTGCTTAAGGGGTATGGATGTTTCCTGGGGGATCCAGGCGTAACCATTTTTATGTATCCTGCGGTCCACCGTTTTGTTGCATGGCGAAATTCGCAAGGCAGTGAATGCTTAAAAGGTACGGATGTTTCCTGGGGGACCCAGGCGTAACCATTGTGTATCTGCGATCCATGATTTGATTCGTTTTTGTTTGGATTGTACTTTCCATATCTGTTTTTAAAGGTTTTCCCAGTATTTTCACTAGGTGTTGAAACAAGTCTACTAAGTACCTGGAGAATTCTAGCTTTGCGCCTGATCAACGCACTACCAGAGTCTGCAGGAATGAGGATAAACTTGTTAAGACATCGAGTTATAAAAGTATTTTGATAAAATATTATATAAATGATACTTTGATCAGTTATTTCCTTTTTAAAGGATTTTAAAGTGTTTTAAATATTTTACCTCTTTAACCAACACTTTTAATAAATGGCTCATCCTTGTCTTTCATCCTATTTTCCCTTCTTGCTATTCCTATTCTCCACCTTGTTAAACTTACCTATAACAACAGTTATCAGGTATAATTTTAATATTCTTGTCATCTTGTCTTAATCCTATTCCATTCTATCTTTTTCTGTGTTTCCATACTTCATTCCTTTTCGAGGACGAAAAGATTTGAGTGGGGGAGAGTGTAACAGCCCTAGATTTTTGTATATATTTTATTTGACTTTATTATATTTTGAAAACTATTTTAAACTTGTTTTATTTCAAACATTTCATTTTTAAATATAAATGTTGATTATTATGTAACTTTTAATTTCAAACTGGTATAAATTGAACATTTCCTGAAAAGGGGATTTCTGGTCAAACTGGTCAAACTTTGACTTTTAAAACTTCAAATTTAAATTGTTTAAAATCTTAAATTTTATATTTTATTATGAAAATAGACTTAATAACATGAATACTGCTTTTTGTTTCGTTGAAAACGGAATTAAATTGTAAAAGTTATGTACATTTCAATTTTGAGTATAATTTGTTTTATTTTGCAATTTTGCCTATTTTAAATTTTATAAATCATATTTTCTTTGTCATATTTTATTTTAAAATGTGTTAATATGTTATTTTATGTATATTTTTGTCTTTTAATATTTTTGAAGTGATAATAAAACTTTTCCAAAATTTATTGCATTTATTAAAGACTAGTTTCTATTTTTCTACTATATTCTTCATTTAAATTTTATTTAATTAAAATTTATTTATTTATTTTTGTGAATGCATTTTTATTTTATGTTCTTATATTTATTTATAAATATTTTTCCAAGTCCATACAATTTTCCCTAAGTTTATTTCATTTATTTTCAAATTTTCTAGACTAGTTTTCATTTTGTACTATTTTCTTATTTTAATCATATATAATTAATATTTATTTATTTATATTTTGTATATTTGTTACATTTTCGAATTGAAACTGAATTTTTAATTATTTTCAGTTATTTAAACTTATTAAAAAGAAATAAAAGTGATTTGAAAGGTTTGTGGCTTTTTATTTCCTAAGGCCTTTTGAATTCCCACCTTTTCACATTTCAACATTACTTTTCATTCAATTGGCCTTAACTCCTCATTCTTTCAGCTGCATATCTCATTTTGCAATTCACGTGAAAACATCACTTTCTCATTCCTCATTCACATATGTTTTCAGATCTGAAGAAAAAGAATTGTAATGTCTTCCTCTTTTCTATTCTTTTTCACCTTCTTTTATTGATTTTCCTTTGTAAATTGCCTTGAAATCTTCATGCTTTGCTCGGCCCATAGCCTCACCATCACCACCATCGACCACCATCCCTTCCTCCCCACTAAAGCCACGGCCAAACCATCATTCTCCACTGACATGAAAGTGCCATGGCCTCCCCTTGAGCAAAACTCCACAAAAACATTGAAAACTCTACAATTATCGCCTACCCGAGCCATGTATGCAACCTTCCCTTCATTTTACACCACCACCACCACCATAGGCTGCCACCACCACCTTTTCCAGACCTCCCCACACCACTCCAACCTCTGTCCAGACCTGAGCTTGACTTGCCAAGCATATAACCCCATGACCGAGCCCTTTTGGTTGCCAAAAACCATGTTTTAGCCTAAACCCCTCCACATTCCTGTGTTGTAACTTCCTCCATCATGTTCTACCTTGTAGCCTTACCTTTTCCAGACCCATACCTGATCCAAACCAAGTACAAACCTGACCTAATTGATCCCCTAGGCCATGCAAACAAGTAGAGAAAGCAAGGTAAAAAGTTTCGTATTCAAACTGCTTTTTGTTTCAAAGTTATTCAAATTCAATCGTATTGATTTTTAACTATTATTTTGGTTTTGTTTTTGGGTTGTAACACAAGATCTATAACTTGGATCTCACTCTCCACTCTCAAGTCATTCCCGTGTTGTCGTGCCTTCGTAGTGTCAGTATTGTGTGCTTTTGTGGCTATCTCCAGCTTTTAACAAGTGAGTTATTCTCACCAGACAGTGTATACCTATATAACTAGTAAATTGACCACTTTTGAATCTGTAAAATGCATCACCATATTATATCTGCTATGTTATGATTATATGATGTTCACCCATGCTTAAACACCTGTTATATCATATGTTACTGTTATATTATGTTGTTCTGTTATTTTTATCAGTTTATCACACTGCAAGTTCCCTTTAGATTAGAATCACTATGGGTTGAAATGATACATACCCGAACGGACTTTAGAATAAGAGAAAATCGTTATGGACTGAAATGATAGGCCTGAATGATTTTCAATTATTTCATTTGCTTGGGATTGCGGGTTTGAAATGATCAAACCCGGGTATCTTTGTAAATTACGGGTTGAAATGATAAATTACCTGTATCACTTTACCTAGGCTAGAAAATGAAATACAGACCCGTTGTTAAATATGTTTTATAAATTTTTTTTTATTATTTTAGAAATGTAAATATTATAATATTTTGACTTAAACTAAATAAAAATGATTTTTGTAAAGCATTATTGATTTTCTGAAAATTTATAAGTGAAATAAATTAATGGTAAAATTAGAAAATTTGAAATGTAAGTTATTTTGGGAAATTTTAATTTGGTGATAATTGGAATTTAAATTAAATATGAAATGTGATACATTCATGATAATTTGGATTAAAGTGAATTTAAATGATTTTATTTTATATTAATGATTTTGAATAAAGTTAAAATGTGAAATGAATGAATATTTAAGTTGAAATTTTGAAATATAACTAAAATTGGAAATTTGTGAATTTGGCTTAAAATGAATTTTAAGTTAAGTAAATAAAAATGGAATTAAGTTATATTTGAAAATTTAAACTTAAGTGTTAAGTTAATTTAATTTAATGAATTTATAATTTAATATTGGAATTTAATAAGTGAATTATTATTAAATTTTGATTTTTGAATGGAGGTTTAACTTTATAAAATCATGAATATAAGGGTATTTGAATGATTGTTTTAAAAGTGAAATTATATGATTTTATAAGTTAAAAATGATTTATATAAAAATATAATTGTTGTGAAGTTATACTAAATATTTGAAGTTAATTATCTGCATTTCTGAAATGCTATTAATTCTAATGTAAATGATAATACAACATTTGTAAATGTTGTAGTTGATAATAATGAACCAAATGGCTGAATTTAATTAAAGGCTATTATGGCATTTTTGTAAATGTTATAATGGTTGAATTTAACTAAGTTTATTTGAAACTAATGTAACCCTATTACAGCATTTTAAATGCTGTCTTTTGTTAAATTGAACTGTTTTAAATGTGACTTTCCATAGCATTTTCTAAATGTTGCGAAAGTTGAATTTTCATTGTTTTAATTAATTTAAGTGAACGAATGAACTTTGAAAGATTAAAATTTTGGAAATTTAATAATTTAATTATTTAATATAATAACTTCATTTATGATTTAAAATGAAGTAATTTGTTTTGTAATATAAACTATTTTGAAATATGATATTTTGATATTTTGAACTGGATTTTTGAATGATATTGAATTTTGAAATGATATTTGATTTCGAAATATAAATTACCAATTTTGAATATTTTAACCACGGGATGTATTTAATTTATGGTTTAACTGATCCTTAGAGGATGGGCGATCCCAAGCATCCTTTAAGTTATTATGCATTACTGCTACAGTTCACTTGAGTTGGTTTACATTATATAAGTATATATTATCCTGACTCGAGTGTTTTGTATTTTGCTTTACGCTCGGGTCAGCCTGAGTATTTACAGCTTAGATTTGGATCTCTTTCTGGAGCTAGGAATCGTTGGAGATTCTGCTTATCTAGTTATCTATCCATTCCAGTTTCAGTTGTTCTATTTCAGCTCTGGTATTATAAACTTCTATGTATTTGAGATTTCTATTGTATATGTTTTCAAACAGATATTATGTATTTTGTTTTGAGAGTTTGTTATAGTAGCTTCATGAACTACTATGGTTTTTATATTCCGCTGCGAGTTATTCTGATATTCTGTGTCTGTGATTCTGTATTTGATTTTATTTGCTCCAAATTTTATTACAATCTGTTATTTTGAATTATTCAAGTCAGACATGCGTGGATTATTGTCGATTTGAATGGTCCAAAATAGTGGGTCGTTACATAAATCCTTGCACCCATGAATGTATAGTTCACACCAAAGTGGGGTTTCTTAATTATCCCTAAGTGTACTGCCACTAGCTTACCTCTATCAGTCATGTTTTTAGCTTTCAAAGCTTCTGCATCAAACCTTTTCAGATAATTACCTAATAGCTCTACTTGTATTAGTTTGATGTATGCTACTACGGTATAATCAACAACAGGATCTTTGCAAATACCGAATTGAGCTGAAAACTCATAAGAACCCCGATTCCAAGAGTATATAGTCCTTTCGCAATATTGCCGACACCATTTGGCTACCGCACCTTCGAAAGTGGTCAGGAAAAGTCTACACTACACTGCACTACCGCAGATGCATTATACAAGTCCATCTGACTTTCAAAGACCAATAAATGGTCGTCTGGATCACTTGTTCCATTATATCTGATTGATGGGATCTTAATGTGAGATGGAATTCTTGTAGACATAATCTTATCAGTGAACGGAGCTTGTCGTTGATTATCATTGACTCTCTCACCTTGAGTATGTTTTCCTTTGGCATTGAGCATATCCTTTGCCATTTTTGTTGCCATATCCCTCAAGTAGTCCTCGTTGGTATCATAATTACTTCTTCCGGGTTTATATCCTTCTAAAGCAGAGCTTCCAGGATATTCCTTAGATTTTTTCTCAATCCTTCCTTGATAATCTGCCTTAGTCTACTGGTTACTTTTTTTCTGTGGAGTTGCAACAAGCTTGCTTTTGTCTTTATTCCTAAGTTGAGAAGCATTCAAGTTTCTTCTTGGAGATTCTACTTCGTTCCATCTTGTAAGCTTGGTAGTCTTTGAAGATTTCTGCACAAGCACTCCTTCCAAGAGATTTTTACCATCAATAATTGTTGCTCCTAGTTCTGGATTTTTGCCTCACTGCTAGTTGGTTGCACCAGTTGTGATGGTTGCCCGCGTTCTGTATTTCTCACATTCAAATTGGGAGTCACGTTCTCTTCTAGTGTCATTGTCTGCATGACCTCTTCGGTCTAAGCATTGAGTCTTTGTGAACTCATTTTCCTAAAATAAAATTCACTTAATTAGTCTAGTTGGTAAGGGAATCAAACAAGTCGAAGGTTCGAGCCCTTATTCTAGCGCCAAAATTGTTAGACCAAAAAATGGTTTAACACTTCAGATGCAAATTGTGCTAAATTAGTCCTTGATTTATACATATGACTAACTGCATATGCAAAAATTTCAGATGCAAATTGTGCTAAGTTAGTCCTTGATTTATACAGATGACTAATTGCAGATGCAAAAAAATTAGATGCAAAAAATGGTTTAACACTTCAGAAGCAAATTATGCTAAGTTAGTCCTTGATTCAGACATAAGCAAGCATTAATGGACATGTCGACTTGATTTTAAACATGTCTGGAGACGCAATCAAGCAACTCATCAATTTGTCAAGGTCTAACTCATTACCTATGACTCATCATGAGACTGAATCATTTATTTATGAATAACAATTTGCCTTTAAGGAAGAATATATGAAAGTTTGTTCATCACTTTGAATTGTTATATTCGAAATCCTATAGGGCCATTAGGTTTGTCATGCATATGGATCTACATTAGTCATTGAATAATGTTGTCCACATGGCTTATGGTGTGTCATATTTTCAATAGGCATAGAAGACAAGTCACGGAGTCATGTCGAAGTTTGTTATGTATAACAATAGGTAATGCATTCTGCCCTTATGCTCAAAGTCCATAGTCCATGTTTATTCAATTCAAGTATGATTACAGTCAAATAGAATTTTCCCAATTTGATTTAGGGTTACAAGGCTTGGATTTAAGAAGAGAGAGGGAGAAAAAAAAATTCAATCCCCAAAATGGCAACCCTAGGTTTATATTTATAGAGTGTAGTTGGGACACTTCGATTTCCAGCTCTTCCACGGTATTGACTTCGGTAGTGTTGACTTCGACAGTGTTATCCTAGTTATAATCTCTATGAAGGCGACATTGTCTTATTTCATGTCTTCGACTTTGTTGACTATCTCCGCTAATGTAAAATGGTCTCATCAAGGCAATGTAGGCGGTGTCCCCGCGTTTATGAAATGTAGGTCACTAACATTGCTTTGATTTAACATGCAATGCTCTATGAATGGCAAAGTTAGTTTATGGTCGAAGAGCACTATTTCGATGAGCCTGCTTTGGTTTTTTGTGAGAAAAATAGAGGTGCTTGTTGATAGTAGCATGCCTTCGACGAGCAGCATAAATGCAACATGGTTATCGACGAAGAGTGATGTGATATTGTTTAACTTGAATACTTTCAAAGAGCTTGTAGGGTGGGATGCCATCGTGGTTTTAATAGTCTCAATGATTGCTAATGGATGCCTCTTCAATGATGATTTATCTTTGATATTCAACACCTTCAAAATCATTTGAGTAGTGGTGTGATATAATATCGAAGAAAGGCCATGTTGAAGTGGCGAATGTAACAACCCGGGATTTCATAACAGTTGACAACCCGGGATTTCATAACAGTTGATTATCGTCAAATGACGATTTAATTTGTTACGTCATTTGTTGGACAATTGCAATTGGAATTTCATTCGAGTTGAAATTCGTTTATAAAAATTGTCAAGTGTTTTTATCAGTGGTAAATTCTTTTAAGAAATGGGTAGAAGAAATTATGGGCTGTGAAAATTTAAATTGTGGCCCATACTTGATGCCATGATGTTTATCTGCCTTTTCCCTTGTACTCGTTCGCTAGTAAAAACGGATCCCTTTTCTTTTCTTTAGTTCCGGCCCGATTTTGAGAAATAAAAAAAAATGGCGATTTTAGGGCTTCGACGATTCTTCGATTCTCTGGCGAATACGAGCTCGATCTTCTTCAATGCTTGCTCTTGAAATGTAGGGCTTTGCCTTGTTCTATCGAATTGAATCTGGAATTTGGGGTGTTGCTCTGTTGACTTTTGCCGGCGAATTTGAGCTTCGGCTTCGCTGTTGCTTTTGGCGATTCTTATTTGAGGCTACGACTTCGTCTCTGAAATTGGCTACTAGGGTTTGTCTCCGCTTGACTCTCGAGTGCCACGGCTTCGAATTCAACTCGTGCTCTTCGACAAAGGTGAGTGGACCTCTTCACTCACATCTAATTCCACTTGTGCTTCGACTGTTTAATTTCATTTGAATGTGGTTGATTTTTGAGACTTTCAATTCGCTCGGCTTTGAACGCTCGATCGAATTTGGCTACTGGATTTTATGATGTTATTGTTGTTCGACTTTTGAGTTTGGACTTGTTCGTATTTCGTGAGTATCACTGGTTCGTTTGGATCTCTGGTGGCTAAGGTCACTTGAATTGATTTAGTAGATTTTGTGAAATTATTGCGTGTGTGACATTAATCTTGACTGGATGAACTACTTCGATTTTTTTTGTAATATACTATTTATGCCGCCTTGAACATCTCGTTGATAGGTGCAATTACTCTTGAGTATTGTTCGTGTAACATTAGCTTGATACATCTGCCTTAGTTGGTCTTCGTGACAATTTCAGTTGGATTAGGTATTTTGGGTTTTTGGTTTGTATAACTTGGAAATATTTTGATAGTTGGTACTGTTTCTTTTGAGATAGGTATGTATGTGTATGCATATATATATATATATGCATACATGTAAAATTGTGTCTGCTCGACTTTGGTGAAACTGGATTTGAAATTGTCGACTTTTGCCTGGTTGACAATGCTGTGCTTCGGCAATCGAATTTTTGTTTTGAAGTTGATGATTTATTCTGATTTTTATCAACTTCGTATACTTATGATTCCTTAGATGACCATGGCTTTGAATTCAAACCGTTTGATTTCTTGATAACTACGGCTCATTGATGTTGGTTCTTGTGACTACGTCCATGGCTTATAGTTCATGTGATTTTCGAATTTAAATTCTTTATAAAAATTGATTTTTGCCTGGATTGCTTTGAAACCACTGTTACCTGATTATTAGGTTGCTTTGGGTTTTTGTATTTGGCATCGTTTATGGTTTATTACTCTTGTATCAGTGATGTTGTAGACTTGTGTTTTGTGGCCACCCCGGCTCACTTTCTTTTAACTCTGGCCATTGTGGAGGGACTTGTTACTGCTGGTTTTTGACTCATCCCCAATTCGAGCTTAAGTTGCAAAAATTAAGCTCTTGTCCACTATTCATTGCATGCCTATCATTACATGTATGCTGCGTATTTTAGGCTTCTGTTCTCGAGTCATCATGTAAGATTGTCACTGGCTTTATCATGATTTTGTAGTTGTCTGTACTTTGAGGTGTATGCACTAGTTTCATTCATGCTTGAGTTTATAATTAAGTTCACTGCACTTGAGTTGTAGTTTTTGTACTCGAGTCTGGAGCTTGTATTTTTCAGTCTCACAGTTGCATACATGTTACACTTTAGGTACACATACTTATTCCTAACCTGTTGCACTATTTTCAGTTGCACTGTCACTTGAATTACATTCATCCTTGATGACAGTTCCTTGGTTTGTTGATTCCACTTGAGTCTGGGCATTTCTGTGCTCTAGTCTCTACAGCAGCATTCATGCTTTAGTTGCTGACTGCTGCATTGCCCCAATGTATTCAAGTGTGGCCTTCATATATGTGCATACATTTGTTCTGAAGTGTAGCTTCACGTGAGTTCTTTACTTGATGTTGCTTGATCCGCTTCACCGTTGTACCTTGATTCAATTGCCACGTGCAGTTGTGATATATACCATCACTTGTGTACTTTGTGCATTCACCTTGTTGACCGTCCCATGGTCACTTCCAGTTACCTGTAGTTTGCTTCCTTACTTGAACTGCTGCAGTTCGACTTGCTCACTACTTCCTGACTCGTAGTACTGTTGTAGGGCTGATGTGTTATGTAGTTCACTGTATCATACACTTGCTTATTGTATTCGTTGGCACTGTGAATTCTTGAGCATTGGCCTTTTGTGCCTTATTGATATTTCTGTATATGCTGTGGTGGCGAGGCAGTGCACGCGTGCGTGCACTGTAGCCACCCAAACTCGACAGTTTTGAATTGATTTTCCTTTTGCTTCTGATGCGTTGATATTTTATACCGTATTGGCGAGGCCGTACACGCGTGCGTGTACGGCAGCCAATCGAACTCTAATGGTTTTAAAGTGACAATTTCAATTGTTTAAATTGGTTTAGTCGATTTGATAAACTGTTTAATTATCTCTGTTGATGATTTAAATCTGCTGATTTTTGCTAAACACTGTTAAGTGTTATATCGACCGTTATCCGGTTTCTTTGTTTAAAGAATCGGATAGACGGGAATTATTGTGACTATCGTCTATTTAAATTATTACTGCCTATATGCACTAATAAACTGGTTTGAATTAGACTGACCTGGGTATTATTTTCTTTTGAATGTAATACTCGGGTCAGACCCGAGTTATTTCAGGTTGTAGATTTCCTTCTTTGAGTTGCTGTTCGGGATTTGAAGACTTTTACATCTTCTGAAGTTGTCCGTGTCATTTTGTAGTAGTCGTGTCATTATATAGAACGATATGTATTCATGTATATTAGTTGATAATGTACTTGTATATATAACTTCTAGAGTCGACAGTTGTAGTTGTATCATATGTATTGAGTCAACTATGTATTAACTGACATCAGTTATATATATATGAGACTTTCGTTTTTATCTGTGTTCCGCATTTATATTATCTGTGTTATTGTTATATCTAATGTCCTAAACTATTATGAACCGTCGTAGTTCGTTTCATACTAGTATTGGGTGTGTCGATGGGAGTAAACAAATAATAGAAGAAAAATAAAAAGTATGTACCACTCCTATCGAGATAACCAATATTAGTGTAAGGCCAATTACGGATGGTCGCTCCTATCCAGCCTTATTCTTCGTAATAATAGACAGTATTTACTTTAATACTCTTTGTTATTATGAGCATAGAGGTGGGGCGTCACAGTTGGTATCAGAGCTTGGGGTTTATGGACATAATATAAAACATAACTTGGATGGAACATATGTTACAACTATTTGACGATGTTTTATTTGTGATTTGGGTCAAAACTAAAGTTTTGAAATTTGGATGAAATTTTTAAATATCTTTATTTAAAAATAAAATGTGAAACTGTGTTTTGTTGATTTGATTAAATTGTGTTCTGATGATTTGATTGATTTGTGTTCTGTTTATCAGAGTGCGCAGCGGAAACAGTGAAACTGTCTTCGCTGAGTACAACTGATAATCTTTTTGATTTAAAAATCAAACTACGAAATTGATATGAATTTCATTTGTTGTTTACATAGCTGTAATTATTTTGTTTCTTTGAGAACTTCGAATCCGAATTGAGGATTTGAAGAAATTGCAGATATGTGACTTTGTTGAAATTTCCGCTGGCTTTCTTTTGTACTAATCATCTATTGATTAGATTTTTGCTGTTTTGAATTATCTTCATTGAAGATACATTTGAATGATTTCTTTGTTCATTTTGTAGTACGTGCAAAAATTTAAATTGCACGTTATTGCATTTATTTTACGTTGAACCGATGCTTGGTTATGAAACGTATTTTGTTGCCGTTATTTTTGTAACGGGATTTTTACACAAATGCTAGATTTTGAAGCACGGTGTTTTATTGACAATTTTAATGAATGAAAATTCACTGATGTCACATTTTGATGTGAGTTATTTTGATGAGATATTTGATGTTTTAAAATTACTGTTGCTTTGACTTCAGTAACAGTCAAATTTTTAAAAAGTGAATTTTCAAGCGGTTATACCGCAATGCTGATTTGAAACCGTTTTTACGGTATTTTGAGAAGTACAGTTTCCTTATCGAAATTGTTACTGATTTGCTGTTTTAAATCACGTGATTGGAAAATCGTTTTAAAAATGAAAATTGTTTTATAAATTTTTAACAGTTTGCGTTTTCAAAAGAATGAGAAAGCGACTTAAACGATTCAGCAAAATCGAGGATTATGACCCCTCTCTTTTACTGTTTCGCTTAACTCCGGACTTGTCCAGTTGAGAAGGTGAATTGTTATTTTTACAAAATAAATAAAATTGTTTTCAGAAATTTAACAGTTTACGCTTTCAAAAGAATGAGGAAGTGATTTAAACGTTTCAGCAAAATCGAGGACTATGACCCCTTTCTTTTACTGATTCGCTTAATTCCGGACTTGTCCGTTTGAGAATGTAAAGTGTATTTTTATAAAATACACAATTTTGCATTTTCAAGGAAACGATGAAGAGATTTAAACGATTTAGCAAAAGTGCGGAGTATGGAACCACACTTTTACTATTTCGGTTAATTCCGGACTCGTTAATTGAATATCTGTTGTTTTGATGAATTTGATGATTTCACACTTTCAAGGAAACGATGAAGAGAATCAAACGATTTAGTAAAACACGTGGTATGGGACATGTGCGTTTGCTATTTCGGTTAATTCCGGACTCGTTAATTGAAACATTTTGATGCTTTCGTGTGCTTTCGAGCCACTTTGTTGGACCTTCGGGTCATTTGTTGGACCTTCGGGTCAAATACCAGTACTAGACCTTCGGGTCATTTGTTGGACCTTCGGGTCATTTGTTGGGCGCCAAAATTATGTTGAGTACTTGGTAGGCTTCGGCCATTTGTTGATGCACGTGCGGCGAATTAAAAACTCGCCATCTGATGGGATCGATCCAAGCTTTTATGTTGATTTTCTAGTCTTCTTAATTGATTTCTAGATATTTGTTGTTTCCAATTATCTGCAAGTAATTGGATATTTGTTGATATGAGTTCTGATTATCGTTTTTGATAATCAGATATTTGTTGTTTCTAATTATCGCTTGTGATAATTAGATATTTGTTGATATGAGTTCTGATTATCGTTTTTGATAATCAGATATTTGTTGTTTCTAATTATCGCTTGTGATAATTAGATATTTGTTGATATGAGTCCTGATTATCGTTTTTGATAATCGGATATTTGTTGTTTCTAATTATCGCTTGTGATAATTAGATATTTGTTGATTTGAAATTTAATTATCGCTTTAGATAATTAAATATTTGCTGATGTGAAATTTAATTATCGCATTAGATAATTAAATATTTGCTGATTTAAGATTTAATTATCGCTTTAGATAATTAAATATTTGCTGATGTGAAATTTAATTATCGCTTTAGATAATTAAATATTTGCTGATTTGAGATTTAATTATCGCTTTAGATAATTAAATATTTGCTGATTTGAGATTTAATTATCGCTTTAGATAATTAAATATTTGCTAATTTAAAATTAATTATCACTTTAGATAATTAAATAATTGTTGATTTTAAATTTAATTATCGCTTGGGATGATTAAATATTTGTTGATTTGAGATTTGATTATCGTTTTTCATAATCGAATATTTGTTGATTCGAAATTGATTGTTGTTTTTGATAATCGAATAATTGTTGATTTGAAATTTTGATTACCGTTTGTGGTAATTAGATATGTGCTGATTTGTTTTCTGATTATCGTTTGAGATAATTAGATATTTGATTGGTTTTCTGGTTATCGTTTTAATAAATAGGTATTGGTTGATTGCTGATTTTTAGTGATATGAGATTTTCTAGTCTCTAATTGAGTCTAGATTATGTTGATTTTATTGAATTGCTATTTTCTATCTATTTCTGTTAATAGTTAAAGTTTGTTGATTATGGAGTTTGGGTTTTCTAGTTAATTGTTGGATAACTAGACATTTGCAGTTTGCGATTTGTGATTTGTGCTTCATAATTATCTTTGTTGATAATTAAGTTCTGACGTTTTCTAATTATCGTATCGATAGATAGATATTGTTGTTTTGTGATTTCTAAATTTCAATTTTCTAATTGATAATTGAATATTACTGATGATTACGTTTATTCAGCTTTGTTGTTTTCTGATTATCTATCTCATAGTTAGATTTTGTTGAGAAATTGTGAATCTCTTTTTAGGAAATTAAAAGATTTCTTTGGCGTTTGTGTTCTTAACCTTATTTCCTAGCTTAACCAGTTTATGTTAGAAAAATAATTGTTATTGACAACCCTAATTGTGAAAATTGCGGGGACGCAATTTTTATAAGGAGGGGAGTCTGTAACAACCCGGGATTTCATAACAGTTGACAACCCGGGATTTCATAACAGTTGATTATCGTCAAATGACGATTTAATTTGTTACGTCATTTGTTGGACAATTGCAATTGGAATTTCATTCGAGTTGAAATTCGTTTATAAAAATTGTCAAGTGTTTTTATCAGTGGTAAATTCTTTTAAGAAATGGGTAGAAGAAATTATGGGCTGTGAAAATTTAAATTGTGGCCCATACTTGATGCCATGATGTTTATCTGCCTTTTCCCTTGTACTCGTTCACTAGTAAAAACGGATCCCTTTTCTTTTCTTTAGTTCCGGCCCGATTTTGAGAAATAAAAAAAAATGGCGATTTTAGGGCTTCGACGATTCTTCGATTCTCTGGCGAATACGAGCTCGATCTTCTTCAATGCTTGCTCTTGAAATGTAGGGCTTTGCCTTGTTCTATCGAATTGAATCTGGAATTTGGGGTGTTGCTCTGTTGACTTTTGCCGGCGAATTTGAGCTTCGGCTTCGCTGTTGCTTTTGGCGATTCTTATTTGAGGCTACGACTTCGTCTCTGAAATTGGCTACTAGGGTTTGTCTCCGCTTGACTCTCGAGTGCCACGGCTTCGAATTCAACTCGTGCTCTTCGACAAAGGTGAGTGGACCTCTTCACTCACATCTAATTCCACTTGTGCTTCGACTGTTTAATTTCATTTGAATGTGGTTGATTTTTGAGACTTTCAATTCGCTCGGCTTTGAACGCTCGATCGAATTTGGCTACTGGATTTTATGATGTTATTGTTGTTCGACTTTTGAGTTTGGACTTGTTCGTATTTCGTGAGTATCACTGGTTCGTTTGGATCTCTGGTGGCTAAGGTCACTTGAATTGATTTAGTAGATTTTGTGAAATTATTGCGTGTGTGACATTAATCTTGACTGGATGAACTACTTCGATTTTTTTTGTAATATACTATTTATGCCGCCTTGAACATCTCGTTGATAGGTGCAATTACTCTTGAGTATTGTTCGTGTAACATTAGCTTGATACATCTGCCTTAGTTGGTCTTCGTGACAATTTCAGTTGGATTAGGTATTTTGGGTTTTTGGTTTGTATAACTTGGAAATATTTTGATAGTTGGTACTGTTTCTTTTGAGATAGGTATGTATGTGTATGCATATATATATATATATGCATACATGTAAAATTGTGTCTGCTCGACTTTGGTGAAACTGGATTTGAAATTGTCGACTTTTGCCTGGTTGACAATGCTGTGCTTCGGCAATCGAATTTTTGTTTTGAAGTTGATGATTTATTCTGATTTTTATCAACTTCGTATACTTATGATTCCTTAGATGACCATGGCTTTGAATTCAAACCGTTTGATTTCTTGATAACTACGGCTCATTGATGTTGGTTCTTGTGACTACGTCCATGGCTTATAGTTCATGTGATTTTCGAATTTAAATTCTTTATAAAAATTGATTTTTGCCTGGATTGCTTTGAAACCACTGTTACCTGATTATTAGGTTGCTTTGGGTTTTTGTATTTGGCATCGTTTATGGTTTATTACTCTTGTATCAGTGATGTTGTAGACTTGTGTTTTGTGGCCACCCCGGCTCACTTTCTTTTAACTCTGGCCATTGTGGAGGGACTTGTTACTGCTGGTTTTTGACTCATCCCCAATTCGAGCTTAAGTTGCAAAAATTAAGCTCTTGTCCACTATTCATTGCATGCCTATCATTACATGTATGCTGCGTATTTTAGGCTTCTGTTCTCGAGTCATCATGTAAGATTGTCACTGGCTTTATCATGATTTTGTAGTTGTCTGTACTTTGAGGTGTATGCACTAGTTTCATTCATGCTTGAGTTTATAATTAAGTTCACTGCACTTGAGTTGTAGTTTTTGTACTCGAGTCTGGAGCTTGTATTTTTCAGTCTCACAGTTGCATACATGTTACACTTTAGGTACACATACTTATTCCTAACCTGTTGCACTATTTTCAGTTGCACTGTCACTTGAATTACATTCATCCTTGATGACAGTTCCTTGGTTTGTTGATTCCACTTGAGTCTGGGCATTTCTGTGCTCTAGTCTCTACAGCAGCATTCATGCTTTAGTTGCTGACTGCTGCATTGCCCCAATGTATTCAAGTGTGGCCTTCATATATGTGCATACATTTGTTCTGAAGTGTAGCTTCACGTGAGTTCTTTACTTGATGTTGCTTGATCCGCTTCACCGTTGTACCTTGATTCAATTGCCACGTGCAGTTGTGATATATACCATCACTTGTGTACTTTGTGCATTCACCTTGTTGACCGTCCCATGGTCACTTCCAGTTACCTGTAGTTTGCTTCCTTACTTGAACTGCTGCAGTTCGACTTGCTCACTACTTCCTGACTCGTAGTACTGTTGTAGGGCTGATGTGTTATGTAGTTCACTGTATCATACACTTGCTTATTGTATTCGTTGGCACTGTGAATTCTTGAGCATTGGCCTTTTGTGCCTTATTGATATTTCCGTATATGCTGTGGTGGCGAGGCAGTGCACGCGTGCGTGCACTGCAGCCACCCAAACTCGACAGTTTTGAATTGATTTTCCTTTTGCTTCTGATGCGTTGATATTTTATACCGTATTGGCGAGGCCGTACACGCGTGCGTGTACGGCAGCCAATCGAACTCTAATGGTTTTAAAGTGACAATTTCAATTGTTTAAATTGGTTTAGTCGATTTGATAAACTGTTTAATTATCTCTGTTGATGATTTAAATCTGCTGATTTTTGCTAAACACTGTTAAGTGTTATATCGACCGTTATCCGGTTTCTTTGTTTAAAGAATCGGATAGACGGGAATTATTGTGACTATCGTCTATTTAAATTATTACTGCCTATATGCACTAATAAACTGGTTTGAATTAGACTGACCTGGGTATTATTTTCTTTTGAATGTAATACTCGGGTCAGACCCGAGTTATTTCAGGTTGTAGATTTCCTTCTTTGAGTTGCTGTTCGGGATTTGAAGACTTTTACATCTTCTGAAGTTTTCCGTGTCATTTTGTAGTAGTCGTGTCATTATATAGAACGATATGTATTCATGTATATTAGTTGATAATGTACTTGTATATATAACTTCTAGAGTCGACAGTTGTAGTTGTATCATATGTATTGAGTCAACTATGTATTAACTGACATCAGTTATATATATATGAGACTTTCGTTTTTATCTGTGTTCCGCATTTATATTATCTGTGTTATTGTTATATCTAATGTCCTAAACTATTATGAACCGTCGTAGTTCGTTTCATACTAGTATTGGGTGTGTCGATGGGAGTAAACAAATAATAGAAGAAAAATAAAAAGTATGTACCACTCCTATCGAGATAACCAATATTAGTGTAAGGCCAATTACGGATGGTCGCTCCTATCCAGCCTTATTCTTCGTAATAATAGACAGTATTTACTTTAATACTCTTTGTTATTATGAGCATAGAGGTGGGGCGTCACATGGCGAAGCACATCACTGAAGATGCACGTTTCCAGGTTCGAAGAGATAGGTTGTTGACCAAGCGATGAAATGCAAAGAGATATCCTCAAAGAGAAACATTGTTGACAAGGAGTGGTTTATTTTTCAATATAGAACTCAGTGGTTTTATTCCTTTTAAGATGTCATTATTTATTGCATCATTCCCGATATTGATATTATATGGATAACATTTAGCCCCCCTAGTGTAAAGAAGTGTAACGACTCGTAAATTCGAACAAATTTTAAAAATATTAATTATAATTGTTGAATAGAATATGGTTAGAAATAAAGAATTTTCAATTATTACTATAAAAAATAATAATAATAAATTTGTTAGAATATAAAACATGATTTTAGATAAAATTCTAAAACAACTAATCTTTAATGAAATTGAAGGTGGTAACGCGTATTAGAATATAATTTAATAATACTGATTGAATGTAATTGAAACCTGTATTAATGCAATTTCAATCAACTGTAACAATAAATGTTACTAAAGAATGGGATAAACAATATTCTAAATATGTTAGCATACAATAAGAAATCAATTATTTGGTAAGCAGATTTATACTCGAGGGAATTAGGGAAAAGGACAAACTTTGACAAAAAATTAGTCTAAAGGACACCAAGTTTTATTTTTTGGCTGAAGGACAAACTTTGAAAAAAATTAGGTTGAAGGACAATGCTAGTTCTAACTAGCATTATATTCAGTTTTTACACTATACAAAATGCTAGTTAGACTAGCATTATATTCAGTTTTTACACTATACAAAATGCTATTTCTAACTAGCATTGTCCTTCAGCCTAATTTTTGTTCAAAGTTTGTCCTTCAGCCCAAAGATGAAATTTGATGTCCTTCAGCCTTAATTTTTTTCAAAGTTTGTCCTTATGCCTATTTTCCACTTTATACTCCTTGTGTAAACAATAAATTAATAGATATGAATTACAAAGTTGTAACAATTGATTTATTCCTCATCCCATTGATTAATATGCTTTGGAATTTATTTTGTAATCAACGGAATTAAATGTAATTGAAATCTTTCAAATAAAAGGAAAGAGAACATTATTTATAATTAATGGACTTAATAGTAGAAACGTATGTTTGAATTAAAATAAAAGAGGAAGTTGAGGAAATAAAAAGGAAACATATGTTTTAAATGAAAGAGAAATTTGATGTAATATAAAGAACATGTAAATCGAAATAAAAGGTTAAAACTTTGTTTGAATTATTTAATGAAAATAAAACGATTAGTGTGTAACCAACATTCAATTGGAAATTTAATTTTGAATTAATTGGAATCAATCTTTTAATTAAGGTAAAGAGAAACAGATGGTAATTGATTCAGTCAAGAATAAGCAACATATGTTAAATGAATGAAATGAACATTCGAATGATGACAAACCAATGTTAATAAAATGAAGGTTCAATTTAGTCAGAAATATATTATTATTTGAATTTAAATAAAATTTAAAGGTTAAAATTAAAGAACAAAATTTGGAATATTGCGTAATATATTTTTCCAAATTCAATAAAATAGAAATTTTTGGAAATTTCAAATTTTGGTCAAACGTAGTCAAAGTTTTACTTTTGGTTGAAAAAAATTTAAATTTGAATTTTAAAATTTTATTCTTTTTATATGATACTAGACTGAATTCTAATCTCCTATCCACTTTTCGTTTCGTCAAAATCAAATTCCTGTTGCTCTAAAAATATGAAATACTGTGAAAAATTGACAAGAATTTGCAGTGTTTAGTTGTGTTTTATTTGGCTAAGTACTATTGGGTTTGTTTAGTCTAATGGGCCTTGGTTAACCAAGAGTCTCTAGCCATACCAAGAGTGTTCTGACCTTTCCTTTGCCTATGTCCTTTTGTTTCTTTTCTGACTAAACAAGTACGTACAGAATTATTTCTCCTGAGATACTTTCTCTTCGCTCTTCCTCCTTCCTCTCCAAATCTACAGAGAACTCTAGATCCAAACTCCAAAATTTCTCAAATCCTAATACTCCTTTCCTCCTCTCTTTCAAATCCTTCCATCCTCCTCCTATAGTCGTCGCCCTCCACCACCATCCAAGGCCATCTCCTCCCCTCCTCATCTCCACCACCATCCACCAAGCATAAGTCGAACCACCTTTAGATCCTCTTCTTCTCTTTTATAGAAAAAAAATCAAATCAAAAGAGAAATATATATTCATATATATATATATATATATATATATATGTATGTATATATATATATATTGTAATCCATCAATTCAAGTTTGCTTTGATTTGGAATTCGTGGTTCAAATTCATAGCTTTGTGTGGTCAATTTTCCTAGCCTCGAAAGGTGAGTCATTCACCCACAATTTAAAATCTTATGATAAGTGAATGAATATCAATTGATATGTTATTGGAATGTTGCAATAGTTTAGATTTTGTGTAGTTTGTATATGATTTGATATGATTTATGTTCACTTATGTTCACCTATGATTTTTACATGATATTGTTATTTATATTATGTGGTTTGTTTATAAAAATAGATGTGATGATATGGTTATTGATATGCTTCATGATGTTAATATGAAATTTCTATGTTGAAAAAAAAAGAAATGTTATATTGATTTAAAATTTGTCACCCATGTTATGAAAAATGTCACTAATATGATATGTGAAAATTTATATGTGAAAAAGAAGAAAAAAAAAAGAAAAAAAGAAAACGAATAAAATTTATATGCATATTTTTGTTACGTTGTAATATAGGAAATCACCTAAAGTGCTATGTTAGAAATGATTGCATATTATCTTACGTTATGATAGGAATTTTATGTCATATTCCATGCTAAAATATGTAATTAATTATGTAAGTTACATGCCATGTTATGTAATTAATTATGCAAGTTACATGCTATGCTATGTAATTAATTATGCAAGTTACATGTTATGTTATGTAATTAATTATGCAAGTTACATGCTATGTTATGTGATTTGTTATGTAAGTTATATGCTATTTTATGTAATTTGTTATGTAAGTTATATGCTAGTTTATGCAATTTGTTATGTAAGTTATGTGCTATCTTATGTAATAAGTTATGTATGAATATGTGTTATGTTTTTTTATGTAAATCATGATGCAAGTTCCCTTAGCTTTAGGAAATCACTATGGGTTGAAACGATACATACCCAAATGATCTTTTAGATTAAGGAAAATCGTTATGAGTTGAAATGATAAACCTAAGCGATTTTGTTGATTTTGGAAATTTGGGATTGCGGGTTGAAATGATTTATACCCATAAATTTTAAATTATTGTAGATTGAAATGATAAATATCTGTATCATTTGACTCTAGGATAGAAAACTATATACGGACACTGTTGGAATGGGTTTTAAAGTGATTTCTGAAATTTTGGAAAGATGTGTTTGGAAAAAAAAGGAAAATGATTTTTAAGTTTAATATAAATATTTTATTTTAAAACATATATGTAAAATTTAGATTTTAAAATTATATGTTTTAAGAATTTATAAGTTAAGTTTTAAAATGTAAATTTTAAGGTTTTACTTATTACCTTATTTACTTTTTTTTCATAATATAAGATTGAATTTTAAAAAATTTAATAAAAATAAAATATATTATGTTTAAAATATTTGATATATTTATTTTAATATATAATCTATTTTAATATATAAACTATTTCTAATATATAAACTATTTGAATCTATAACCTATTTTAATATATAAACTATTTCTAATATATAAACTATTTCAATCTATAACCTATTTTTAAAATATAAGCTATTTTTAATGTATAACTATTCCAATATATAAACTACATTCAATATTCAAAATGTTTAAAGTTGGAACTGTTATGATTTAGATTTAATTTATTTAAAATGCGAATATTTTGATATGATGGTTTAACCTATTTTGCGGTTATGATTTTGAAAATGAATATGATTTTGGAAGTGAATATGATTTCGAAAGTGATATGATTTTGAAGTGAATATGATTTCGAAAGTGATATGATTTTGAAATGAATATGATATTTTGATAAAAATTATGAATCGGTTTTGGAAATGTAAAAGAACCAACTGGTGTGAAATAAGCGTTTGGATGTTAAAGAGACCGGGATCGGATATTGTCGTACTCTCTGCCAATACCGAAAACCACTTTAACAACTGTGCACGTGGTGGAGAATCCAGAATGAAGTAGGATGGTTTGGCGAATGCTACTGGAATGAAGTAAGAGAACGATGATGGATAACCTTGACCTTCGGGTCATAATTAAAATGACTAAAACAGGAGCCATGCCTGGCCAAGTGGGGTCGCTCCCCCTATCGGGGATATTTCTTTGATACCATATTATTACTTTGTGATTGATTTGGTGGCCACCCTTTGATTTGATTTGGGAGTGAGTCTCGAGGTGGGCGGTAGTAGCTGCTATGTGTTACCACTAGTTCGGATCCGCAAAACGGTAGTATCCTACCCTAGGCATTGCCTCACGTGCCTTGTCATATTTATCATGATCGCACCCACTACGAGTTTGGTTTGTGTCATACACTATGGAGTGCCCTCTGGTAGCCCTCCAGTTTACGGAGGAATTACGGTACTGTATAGACTATGACATTTATATAAAAATGTGTTAAGGGGGATATGTGTAACGCCTTAACGCTATTTTAATATTTTTCTTTATTGTAGACATTATTTATGTAGCGTATTGTATTATGTATGTAGATAGTTCCACGGATCCTTAAAGGATGGAAATCCCAAACATTCTTTAAGTTATTGCATTTCATTTGGAAATTTCACTTGAGTTGATTTACTTGCATAAGATTGTTAATCCTGACTCGAGTGTTTTGTGTTTTGCTTTATGCTCGGGTCAGCCTGAGTATTACAGCATTTGAGACTCGCCTTTTGGAGCTTGGAGCTTGGCTTGGAGATCTATCTTATCTATTCAGCTTTCCAGTTATTCTGTTATTTCAGTCGTTTAGTTATTTCTATTTAGACTTGTTATTTGCTTATGTATTAGAGAGTTCTGTGTATTTGGACTTCTGTTGTCTTGTCTTGGACTCTGTTGTTTCTGTAGTAGCTTCATGAACTACTATTTATCTATTCCGCTAGGTATTGTTGTATTACTCCGTGTCTGTGATTCTGTGATTGATTTATTTACAGTATATGCTAAGTTAGGGGTGTCAAATGGGTTGGGTTGGGTATAAATGGGTTGGGTTGAAAATTAACCCAACCCATTTAAAGAAAAAAACACCCAACCCATTAAACCCATTTATTAAATGGGTGAACCCAATCCAACCTGCAAATTTAACGGATTAACCCAGCCCAACCCATTGAACCCATTTTGCACAAAATGGTAGCAAAAACTATAAAAGATAGAAAAAACAATAGTGTAGAAATTGCAACAGCAGACAAACATAACAATAATAATCGTACGCAACTAACATCAGACTCAACAGTTTTTCATCAGCATAAAAATAACATTCAAGAACAGTTTTACATCAGCCTAATAGAAATAGCAACACCATAAACAAAGTATCATTCCTGCAATCACATAGCTGACAATCTTAAACATTCAAGAACAGTTTTACTTTTACATAGCAACACCATAAATAGAAATAACAACATGCAACATAAACAAAAGTATCATTTCTGCAATCACATAGTAGACAAACTTAAGCATTCAAGAATAGTTTTACTTGAAACATCAACACCATAAACAAAAATAGCAATAGGCAAGATTTTGTTTTCTCTGATAATCTTAAACATTCACATTATGTGAAACATATAGCTGACAAATTTATGCAATCAACCGCCATTATAACTGTAACAATAGCAATGACAAAACAATAACTTGGTAAAAATACAAAATGAAGGTTAAAAAAGAACTGTAAAATAAATAACCATATATCTAGCAATATAATCATCATTTTGTTTCAGCAAAGAGTTCAGTAAACTTTTTCAAATGTTGTTTTATTTGATGTGGCAACAAAATATTGTAGAACTCGGCAAACTTACAAAATAAAGTCATAATTAATTAGTACAGCTTTTTAATTAAACAACTATTAAAGGAAAACAAAAATAATGCATCTTATGCAAATATTAATCATAGAAACAAAAATTAAATATGGATTCAACTTATGGAAAATAAATATAATCTTCCAAAGTTACTATTTTTAGACATATATGTCAATAACTAACCATATTTTTGTATACATTTTGTGCTTATAAATTCACTTGATCGTCTATAATTAGTGTCAACTACAAACCTAACACTTAATTATATAAACAAGGGTATGCTTGGTTTAGTTAAAATGAAAGCATTTCGCTAAAACGCATGAGACCATGCATCTATTTATACTCTAATTCTCTACAAAAGACAGCACCTGTTACTATCAACCTATAATCCCGTTATTTCTAATAATATTGACCTACATTCCTAAATTATTTTTAATCTTCGTTTCATTTACATTTATGGCACAAATAGTTTTCCATTACAATCAAATCTTCTGTTTCAATATTTATATGTTCAGTTGAATCCATGTTCTACAATATCAAATATTAATAAGAATTAACATTTAGGTAGTACAAACAAATTAAATTCAAATATATATAAGAGTTTAGATTTGAATATACGAAGCATATATATTTTTCCTTTTTTCCAAATGGATCATCAAAATCATCTTAACCTTAAACCATGATTATGACTGAATGTATATGATATCATACATCTTATGTGCTAAAGGCTAATTTTTAACTGATGTTCAAAATGTGTAGGACATTCGACTACATAGCCTAATTATTTTCCATTGACCTTGACATTATAACAGGATATTTATACCTGTTATAATGAATAGGTTAACATTTAAAGTTTGTTGCATTAAAATAACTATCAAAGCATTCAAGTAAGAAGATGTGCAAAGTAACAACTTACAGTCTGGTAAGTAGAGTTCCAAGTTCCAACGATGGTTTTAATTAGAAAAGCAGACTAGCTCCCGCCACTCTTGACCACCTACCAAGACAGCAACAAAGGAAAAAATAAATCAAAACTTGAGTACATTTTCAGGTCATTTATTGTCGTCTTCAGACAAAAAATTATGACATACCTGAAAGGTTTGATCAATTCAATGCTAAGTAGTGCTATAGAGTTCTTCAGTCTCTCTAAGTCCAAAAAGCTAAAGAACTACTCGAGTGACCCATCAAAGGAGACAAGGCTATCAACTAGCTTCACTGTATCAACTGAAAAAGTAACCGGAGAGATTAAGTTTTATTATTGTCTATATAATACACATGCATTAAATGACAGTGCATGTAGTATGATTCCATGAGCTAAAAAATGTTCTATTATTCGGTTATAAAATTTAAACATACTTTAGTTGAAAACTGCAAAAAGCAATTTGACTCCAGTCCAAAAGGAATTAAACTTAATTTAAAATTCAAGTAACTAATGCAATTGAAGCCATGTATAAAATTACACACATCATTTATTGCTTTATACAGCAAATTTCTAAGAATTAACCAGCATGGCTAAAATGACCATCTTCTACATAATAAATTTGCTGTTAATTTCATCGTGGTTAACTCCATTTGTTGTGAATTTCAACTTAAAAGTAGAAGCTCTGTCTATGGATTACTACATACTGAGATGTCCGTTCATAGAGATGACAGTGAGAAATAGTGTTAATTAGCATTGAGTGATGATCCCATTCTTGTTGCTGGTCTTTTAAGAATGCATTTCATAATTGCATTGTAGAGGTTTGTATTATCAATTAACCATTTTTTCAATATATATATTCTAAAAGAATTTACTAAAATTTGTTGAATAGGGATGTGATGGTTAAGTTTTGATCGATTCAAAAAAAGAAAATACAGCTGAAAAGTCTAGCAATAAGAAGCCATCCAAGTAGAACTAAGCTACAAATTACCCATGAACAAATTTGATATAAAAATATAGTAGTGAAATGGAAATTAAATTAAAGGAATGAACAATGTAATGGAAACATTTCGCTTAAATAAACCAAAAATTACAATCTAAAGACTGATAATACTATAATATATTAGCTTTTGAATATGCAATGTAATAATACTCACAGAGAACAAGAAACGCCTAAAAGAGCATTGCAGTAGCAACTACAATCAAAACAATTCTCTTGCATAACAGATAACAGAAAATCATTTTTATCAGACAATCCAAACAAGGTACAAATTAATTGAGAATCACACCAATTGCAAAAAACATATCAAATCCACTTCCTAAGTCCCAAGTTTACAAATTAAACAAGTAAATCTGAGTGGAAATCAAAGAAATTAAATAAGTAAATCTACGAAAATAAATGGATTCACAAAACTTGAAAATACTACATACCATAAATCAACTAAGAAATCATCATTGAGTGTCGATTCGAGCTTGAAAAGTGAAGGCGGAAGCTTCAAATAGCGAAAGTAGAAGTTTAGCGGATGCTTCAAATGTTGATTCGAGCTGGAAAAGTGAAGGCGGAAGCTTCAAGTAGCGAAAATAGAAGTTTTGAATCAATCGAAAGAAACCCTAAAAATTTGATCAGCGGATTTGAGAGATTGTCGGCTGGGTAAATGGTTAAATGGTTAATTAATAAATTTCTTAGGGTAGGCCCGTTTATTTTTTGGGTTAAATGGTTTTACCCAAGAGACCCATCCATTATTAATGGGTTTGACCCAACCCATTTATTGTTGGGTAATTGGGTTGGTTATGCTTTTGACAGCCATATGCTAAGTTTTGCCAAATATAAATAACAATCTATTATTTTGAGCAATTCAAGTCTGACATGTGTGTCTGCTTTGGCACTCGGAGTGCTCAGCATGATAGAGGGTTCTCGCTTCTGGGTTTGGTAGCGAACGGATGACTCTTACTCCTACATGTCCCACGAGGTTGGTGCAATCGAGAGGCTGGCCGTAAAAGCAGAACACGGGTACCGATGTATGCTACGGTGGACGTTATCCCACCGTCAGTTGACCATTACAGTTGGTATTAGAGCTCTAGTTTAGGCAAAACTTAGCTTATGGAATAAAAATTAATTAGAAATAGGGTAGCAATACCCTAGAATGAGTAGAATCAGTTACGGAATCATCCTTCCTTTCAAGCCTATCATCTTAGTTAGGATTCTCTTTGATTAGGGTCCACTAAATTTGAATCTCTATCTTTGTTCTAAAATCCATTCTTGAATCATCCTATGAGAGAGCGTATTTGTTAGTGTTATAAAAATTGTTTTAAATCATATTTTTATTTTGTTAAGTATGATTATATTTTATATATAAAAGTATAATTTTTTGAAATTAGATAGTTAAATGAATTGGTTGTTAGAAATGATAATACTAGATTATCATTTATTGTTTTGTTAACATTCCTAAACCGGTAGCTATGGTTGTATGTTATAAGGAGATGAAATTTTATAAACATGTTTATAAATCTGATTTGCAAATGAGATAAAATTAAATTATGGATTTGAGAATTTAATTTTTGGTGCTTTTCAAAATTTGGTTTTCAAAGTTTGAAACAAATAAAATAAAAATAATATTAATGTGAGTTGAAGGTATTTTCAAGTAGAATTGTTTCCACAAGAATTTTAAAAGAAGCAAGTCGGTATTCTCCTCTTTTGTCGTTGGAAAATAATTTCGGTGATGACTGCAGCATCATTGGAATTCATTTTCGAGTCTCAAAGTGGGGGAGACCACTTAGTAACTTTGCTACACTTTTGCTTTGGAAACTGGATTTTGATTTGAATTTCTTAAGTATGATTTGATATGCAAAAAAAAAAATATGCATATATTTCTTTCAAAATGGTTTGAAGTGAAATCGAAAATTAAACTCTTAAGTTTATGTTAAGTAATGGTTTTCAATTATTGATATGAAGTAAAATTTCTGAATAATTGGAGTGTCTAAAATGAGAGATGAAATTGAAACAATGTGAAACAGTTGAACTAGGATAAACTTAATTTGTATAATACTTAATTGCATTCTAAAACATATATAACTTACCTGAAATATTTAAAAAGTTAAAATGTTTACATGAATATATAATTGAAGGGTATACAAGAGGAAACTTAAGTAATAAAAATGTTCAAACTAAATTTTTCTTAATAAAAATATTGTAAATAAAAGGTAAATTGTATAATGCTCAATTACATTCTGAAACATTAATAAAACTTACCAGGAAAAAGGTTTGAATGTTAATGAGAACATGTAATTAAATAGTATACAATATAAAATGTAAGTAATAAGATGTCCAAAATGAAATTTGTTAAGGAAAGATATAAATAAAAATTGAGTTGTTATAATGAATGTTTATACACTTAATCTATGTTATAAGAAATGTTAAGTGAAACAAATTGAATAATAAAAAGAGAATGCTATTTAAGTAAACGAATATGAACTTAAAAAACTAAACAAGTAATAAATAAATTTATATTTTGTAAATTGTTTGTGATACAAAGGTAAATTACAAAGAATGGTTGAAATAGAATTATGAAGTGGAATTAACTTAAGTGAAGTCAAATGGATTAAATAAATGAAATGAGTTAAATAAATAGGATTTGTTTTGAAACAAAAAAAATGAACTTAAGTTATAAAGATAAGGTGAATGTAAATAAATTATGAATGAAAGTTAATTAAGTAGAGATGTAAGAAATTTGGAATATATATAAGCTATATAACTTGAAACTTGAGAAAATAGGAAGTAAAAACCAAATAAGAATGTGGTTAAACATTTTGGATAGGTAAAAGAAAATATGGAATGTTGATATTAAACTTAAGTAAATTTAAAGAATGGTTAATTAATTGATATTGACATTAAAGAAAATATACTATGTGAATGAAATGAAATAAATGATCACAAATAAATTTGAATGTGAAAGAGAATAACAAATATGATTGTAAATGAATGTAAATAAATTGGGTGAACATATTAAACGTTAATAATTGAATGTAAGTTAATTTGACATAATAGAATGGAAATTAATGGAATGAGAATTCATTAAAATGGAATCAATCAAATGCGAATGCAATGAACATTGATTGATTGAATAAAAATGGATTGAAACCAAATTAATTGAATGTAAATCAATTAAAATCGAACGAATTGAATTTAAATCCATTGAATGATTAACAAGATGAATAGTAATAAGTGAATGTTAATCAATTAAGAAGTAAATAAGGTGAATACAAATAAATTGGATATGAATGTAAATTAATTGAAAGTGCGTTAATTAGATTGATAATAATAAATGGATGTTAATAAGTAATAAAAATGTTTAAAGTTAACATTCGAAATGAAATTTATATGGTTTTGAATTAATTGTTTGTATCTGGTACTATTCATTTCGAATCTATCTTATCTTTCTATTTGCTTATATTCTACCACCTCGTTCCTTTTCGGGGACGAAAAGTTTTTGAGTGAGAGAGAGTGTAACCACTCGTAAATTCGAACAAATTTTAAAAATATAAATAATAATTGTTGAATAGAATATGGTTAGAAATAAATAATTTTAAATTATTACTGTAAATAATAATAAATTTGTTAGAATATAAAACATGATCTTAGATAAAATTCTAAAACAACTAATCTTTAATGAAATGGAAGGTGGTACCGCATATTAGAATATAATTTAATAATATTCATTGAATGTAATTGACAACTGTATTAACGCAATTTCAATCAACTGTAACATTAATGTTAATAAAGAATGGGATAAACAACATTCTAAATATGTTAGCATACAATAAGAAATCAATTATTTGGTAAGTAGATTTATACACCTTGTGTAAAAAATAAATTAATGGACATGAATTACTAAGTTGTAATAATTGATTTATTCCTCATCCGATTGATTAATCCGCTTTGGAATTTATTTTTTAATCAATGGAACTAAATGTAATTGAAATCTTTCAAATAAAAGGAAAGAGAACATTAATTGTAATTAATGGACGTAAGAGTAGAAACGTATGTTTGAATTAAAATAAAAGAGGAAGTTGAGGAAATAAAAAGGAAACATATGTTTTAAATGAAAGAGAAATTTGATGTAATATAAAGAACATGTAAATCAAAATAAAAGGATAAAACTTTGTTTGAATTATTTAATGAAAATAAAACGATTAGTGTGTAACCAACATTCAATTGGAAATTTAATTTTGAACTAATTGGAATTAAATCTTTTAATTAAGGTAAAGAGAAACAGATGGTAATTGATTCAGTCAAGAATAAGCAACATACGTTGAATGAATGAAATGAACATTTGAATGAAGACAAACCAATGTTAATAAAATGAAGGTTTAATTTAGTCAATTTTGAAATATATTATTATTTGAATTTAAATAAAATTTAAAGGTTAAAATTAAAGAACAAATTTTGGAATATTGAGTAATATATTTTTCCAAATTCAATAAATAGAAATTTTCGGAAATTTCAAATTTTGGTCAAACTTAGTCAAAGTTTAACTTTTGGTTGAAAAATTTTTAATTTGAATTTTAAAATTTTATTCTTTTTATATGATACTAGACCGAATTCTAATCTCCTCTCCACTTTTCGTTTCATCAAAATCAAATTCCCATTGCTCTAAAAATATGAAATACCATGAAAAATTGACATTAATTTGCAGTGTTTAGTTGTGTTTTATTTGGCTAGGTCCTATTGGGTTTGTTTAGTCTAATGGGCTTTGGTAAACCAAGAGTGTCTAGCCATACCAAGAGTCTTGTGACCTTTCCTTTGCCTACGACATTTTGTTTCTTATCTAACTAAACAAGTACGTACGGAATTATTTCTCCTGAGAAACTTTCTCTTCACTCTTCCTTCTTCCTCTCCAAATCTACAGAGAACTCTAGATCCAAACTCCAAAATTTCTCAGACCCTAATACTCCTTTCCTCCTCTCTTTCAAATCCTTCCATCCTCCTACTATAGCCACCGCCCTCCACCACCATCCATGGCCATCTCCTCCCCTCCTCATCTCCACCACCATCCACCAAGCATAGGCTGAACCCCCTTTAGTTCCTCTTCTTCTCTTTTATAAAAAAAATCAAATCAAAAGAGAAATATATATTCATACATACATACATACATATATATATATATATATATTTTGTAATCCATCAATTCAAGTTTGCTTTACTTTGGAATTCGTGGTTCAAATTCATAGCTTTGTGTTGTCAATTTTCCTAGCCTCGAAAGGTGAGTCATTCACTCACGGTTTAAAATCTTATGATAAGTGAATGAATATCAATTGATATGTTATTGGAGTGTTGCAATAGTTTAGATTTTTCATAGTTTGTATATGATTTTATATGATTTATGTTCACCTATGATTTTTACATGATATTGTTATTTATATTATGTGGTTTGTTTATAAAAATAGATATGATGATATGGTTTTTGATATGCTTCATGATGTTAATATGAAATTGCTATGTTGAAAAAAAAGAGAAATGTTATATTGTTTTAAAAGTTGTCACCCATGCTATGAAAAATGTCACTAATATGATATGTGAAAATTTATGTGTGAAAAAGAAGAAAAAAGGAAAAATAAAGAGAGAAAAAGAAAATGACTAAAATTTATATGCATATATGTGTTACGTTGTAATATAGGAAATCACCTAAAGTGATATGTTAGAAATGATTGCATATTATGTTACGTTATGGTAGGAATTTTATGTCACATTCGATGCTAAAATATGTAATTAATTATGCAAGTTACATGCTATGCTATGTACTTAATTATGCAAGTTACATGCTATGCTATGCAATTAATTATGCAAGTTACATGTTATGCTATGTAATTTGTTATGTAAGTGATATGCTATTTTATTTAATTTGTTTTGTAAGTTATATGCTATTTTATGCAATTTGTTATGTAAGTTATGTGCTACCTTATTTAATATGTTATGTATGAATATGTGTTATGTTAATTTTTTTATGTAAATCATGCTGCAAGTTCCCTTTACTTTAGGAAATCACTATGAGTTGAAATGATACATACCCAAATGATCTTTTAGATTAAGGAAAATCGTTATGGGTTGAAATGATAAACCCAAGCGATTTTATTGATTTTGGAAATTTAGGATAGCGGGTTGAAATGATATATACCCATAAATTTTAAATTATTGCAGATTGAAATGATAAATATCCATATCACTTGACCCTAGGATAGAAAACTATATACGGACACCGTTGGTCTGTTTTTAAAGTGAATTCTTAAATTTTGGAAAGATTTGTTTGGAAAAAAAGGAAAATGATTTTTAATTTAATATAAATATTTTATTTTAAAACATATATGTAAATTTAGATTTTAAAATTATATGCTTTAAGAATTTATAAGTTAAGTTTTAAAATGTAAATTTTAAGGTTTTACTTATTACTTTATTTACTTTTTTTCATAATATAAGATTTAATTTTAAAAAATTTAATAAAAATAAAATATATTATGTTTAAAATATTTAAATTAATATATTTATTTTAATATATAACCTATTTTAATATATAAACTATTTCTAATATATAAACTATTTCAATCTATATCCTATTTTAATATATAAACTATTTCTAATATATAAACTATTTCAATCTATAACCTATTTTAAAAATATATACTATATTTGATGTATAACTATTCCAATATATAAACTACTTTCAATATTCAAAATGTTTAAAGTTGGAACTGTTATGATTTAGATTTAATTGATTTAAAATGCAAATATTTTAATATGATGGTTTAACCTATTTTGTGGTTATGATTTTGAAAATGAATATGATTTCGGAAGTGAATATGATTTCAAAAGTGATATGATTTTGAAGTGAATATGATTTCAAAAGTGATATGATTTTGAAGTGAATATGATATTTTGATATAAATTATGAATCGGTTTTGGAAATGTAAAAGGACCAACTTGTGTGAAATAAGCGTTTGGTTGTTAAAGAGACCGGGATTGGATATTGTCATACTCTCTGCTAATACCGAAAAACACTTTAACAACTGTGCACGTGGTGGAGAATCCAGAATGAAGTAGGATGGTTTTGGCGAACACTACTAAAATGAAGTAAGAGAACGATGATGGATAGCCTTGACCTTCGGGTCATAATTAAAATGACTAAAACAGGAGCTATACCGGGCCAAGTGGGGTCGCTCCCCTATCGGGCACATTTCTTCGATACCGTATTATTACATTGTGATTGATTTGGTGGCCACTCTTTGATTTGATTTGGGAGTGTGTCTCAAGGTGGGCGGTAGTAGCTGCTATGCATTACCACCAGTCCGGATCCGCAAAACGGCAGTATCCTACCTTGGGCATTGCCTCGCGTGCCTTGTCAAATTTATCCTGATCGCGCCCACTACAAGTTTGGTTTGTGTCGTACACTATGGAGTGCCCTCTGATAGCCCTCCAGTTTACGGAGAATTACGGTACTGTATAGACTATGACATTTATATAAAAATGTGTTAAGGGGGATATGGGTAACGCCTTAACGCTATTTTAATATTTTTCTTTACTGTAGACATTATTTATGTAGCGTATTGTATTATGTATGTAGATAGTTCCACGGATCCTTAAAGGATGGAAATCCCAAACATTCTTTAAGTTATTGCATTTCATTTGGACATTTCACTTGAGTTGATTTACTTGCATAAGATTGTTAATCCTGACTCGAGTGTTCTGTGTTTTGCTTTATGCTCGGGTCAGCCTGAGTATTACAGCATTTGAGACTCGCCTTTTGGAGCTTGGAGCTTGGCTTGGAGATCTATCTTATCTATTCAGCTTTCCAGTTATTCTGTTATTTTAGTCATTTAGTTATTTCTGTACAGACTTGTTATTTGCTTATGTATTTGTGACTTTCGTGTATTTGGACTTCTATTGTCTTTTGTCTTGGACTCTGTTGTTTTTATAGTAGCTTCACGAACTACTATTTTTCTATTCCGCTGTGTATTGTTGTATTACTCTATGTCTGTGATTCTGTGATTGATCTATTTACTGTATATGCTAAGTTTTGCCAAATATAAATAACAATCTGTATTTTAAGCAATTCAAGTCTGACATGTGTGGTTTATTGTCGATTTGAATGGTTCAAAATAGCGGGTCGTTACAAGAAGATTTTTACTCTTTAGGGTAAAACCAAGAATTCATTTGTATTCTTTAATCTTCAACAAGACTCTCTGGTAGACTTCATTTTTCTATAAAACATGAAGCAAATGACATTTTTCATTAGTAATCATCCTTGTAGATTCGATTGATCTTTCAAATTAGCATCCACTGTTCAAATTGTTTGTCTGAATTGAAGCTTACAACTTTGTCATAAGAGTTAATAAAAATAAACTTTATGGAATAAGCTTGAGAAATTATTTGATTAAGTTATGATTGTAAATATAAGAAACTCTTTATGGCATTAATAGGCCAGAAACTTAGAAATCAATATCAGAAAACCAAAATCGAAAATCAATATCTTAGAGATGATAGTAGAGGACCATAAATTCAATTCTTGGAAATAATAATAGAAGTCCATGAGTCCAAGTTTGATGACGATTTTAGAAGTATTGAGATCCATGTTTGATAATAATATAACAAGACTGGAAATCTTTATCTGTTAATAATAATAGAAGGCCAGAAATCCATTTAATTATGATAGAAAACTAATAATTCATATCCGGTTGATAATAATAAAAGAATAGAAGTTTTTTTTCTGGTGATAACATCAGTAGTTCCGAAGTCCATTTTTGGAAGTAATTGATAAGAAGACAAGAATCCATATTTGGCAATAATAGGAGAAGACTAGACATCCTTATCTAGCAATAATAAAAGAAGACCAGAAATCCATATCTGGCAATAATAGAACAAGAACAGAAATCCATATCTTATAATAATAGAAGAAGACCAAAAATCTATATATGGTAATAATAGAAGAAGACCAGAAATGACCAGAAATCCATATTTGGTAATAATAGAAGAATACCAGAAATTAATATCTGGCAATAATAAAAGAAGACCATAAATCCATATCTGGTAATAATAGACGAAGACCATATTCTCTTATCTAGTGGCTGAAAATTGTATTTGTTGGGGAGCATAAATAACTCATACTCGATGGACCTTCCTTTAGAAATATTGATTTGATTCAAAGCACTACTTGGCTTAGATTTTATCGGCTTGAGAAATCTACTTAGCTTTGATTTTGATTTACTTGGGAACACTACTTGGCTCTTGATTTTGATTGAAGTTCCTTTCAAAGGTTTTGATGCTTTAGTAAGGCCTTTAATGGCCGTCCTCCATCTAGGAGGCGCTTCAATGAGGCCTTTGATGGTCGTCCTCCCTCAAGGAGGTGCTTCAGTAAGGCCGTTGATGACGGCGTTGAAGGCTTGGTTGGTGCTTTAGTGAGGCCTTTCGTAACAGCACTAAAGGCTTATTTTGTCCTCCCTTTAGTAGGCGCTCCAACCAGGCTTTGTAGGCATGGTTTGAAGGCTTGCAGAAACTTTGGACTGGCCAAAGGATTACTCCAGCCTCCCTCTAGGAGGTGCTTCAGTGAGGCCTTTGCTGAAGTCACTCGAGGCTTATGGCCTTTGATGATAGGGGCCTTTGATGACCGAGACCTCTTGCGGTTAAGCCTTTAACGGCCGGGATCTCTTGCGGTTAAGCCTTTGACAGCTGGGGCCTTTCTTTGTCCTAAGAGAATCTCATTTCTTTATGCACTTAGAATGATAAATTCATTCTTTATTCATTCATTGTTGGGAAGTATAGTCATAAATGTTTAGCTTTCCATGTTCTTGCTATGACATTGCCATCTGGCCGGCGGAGTTTATAAGCCCTAGGTCGGATTACTTTATGCACAACCAATGGGCCATCCCAATTTGGTTATAGAGGCCCATCCATTTGATTTTTCTATTTGCCATGACTCTTCGGAGTACTAGATCTTCTTTTTGGAATGATCTTTTTCTTACTTTAGAATCATAGTAGTTGGTAATTCTCTGTTGCCACTCAGCCGTTCGGACGATGCCACATACCCTAGTTCATTGGTTAAGTCTAAGGATTCTTACTTTAGCTCCTGATTTGGGTCAAATGCATATGTGATCCTTCGATGGGAAGGAACTTCGACTTTGATTGGAAGCATGACTTTATTCTATATGTAAGGGAATATGGAGTATTCCCTATTGCAGTCTTAGTAGAAGTTCTATATGACACAGGACGAAGGGGTAGCTTCTCCACCCAATTCCATTTTGCTTTGTTCAGTCATTTCTTCAAAGTGGTCTTTAAAGTTTTGTTGGCTAACAGCTCTATTTTCTTTGGGATAGGCTACAGATGAAAAGCTTTTGATAATCCCATTTTTATCGCAAAATCGGGTAAATTCCTCACTTTCGAATTGAGTTCCATTGTCGAAGATTATCTTGTGCGTGATTTTGAATCAGGTGGTGATATTCTTGATTACAAATATGAGGACCCTTTCTTGACGTGATATTTAGGAGTGGTTTAGCTTCTACCCACATGGTAAAATAATCAATGGCTACCACTTTGTATTTAGCTCCCCTTTGGACATCGACAGTGGTCCTATCAAGTCAATTTCGCATACATCGAAAGGCCATGGGCTTGATATAGAAGTCAGTTTGCTCAGAGGTAAACAAGGAATTTTAGAGAATCTTTGAAATTTGTTACATCTTCTCACATGATCGATAGCTTGACTAGTCATTTAAGGATAATAAAAGCCTTGCCTCATAACTTTCTTTGCCAGCTTTATTCTGCTAGAATAAACCCCACAGAATCCTTCATGAGCTTCCTTTAGTAGTTTGGACCCGTTACTGGACAAACACATCTTAAGTAAGGAAGCGAGTATCCCTTTTTATTAAGTATCTTTGTTAACTGGGTTTTCGAACCAGCATAATTCAATAGTAGTTACAACATCCAACTAAGCTAGAATGACTTGAAACTTGAACAAGACATCTAAAAGAACATGTCAACGGAAATTAAAAGAAACAAGCCAAAAATCCATTAAGTAGATGGATCACTGGCAATCCATCATCCATGGATTGCTAGCGATACAATAGAAAGCATCAAGAGTTGTCAAAGCCTCTTGCATCATGATTTACTACCGCTTCTAAGAATACTTGCTAAGTTTCATAGCATGCCCAAAAATCTAGATCGAGAAGTGAAGGCTCATTTGATTCAAGCTATTTGACCAAAAGCAGCTAACTTAAAATGCACCTAGAGAACTCATACGGAGTCGGATTGATTTGAAATTTTGGAAGAACACTTAGAAGACATAAAAGAAGGTTCATAAAAGAAATGGGATCATTTGAAGGTTGGTTGGTGGATCTCTAGCAACCTAACTAGATGGATCCCTAACGATCCATATAGGTTAGGCCATACAACCTGAAATTTATAGGGCAGGTCCCACACATCCTAGAGATAGTACCAGCAATGTTTCGTCTAGTTTCGTTAAGTTTTCAAAGAGCTATGGATGATTCAAGTTTGATCCATCAGGTCCGGCCCATAAGGAATGGGCCCTATGACCTATGATCCATTGGTGAGGCTCTCCTACTCCTCTACATTGCATATGTGATGTTTTATGTGATTTGGTTAAGTATTGAGTGAGTTATGGACGATTCTTTGGGACTAGATGACCCATGAAGAGGGATGATCAAATGAACTTCAAATGACTTGATATTTGGATAAGCCACTTAAATAGAAATAGGAAGACAACCAAACTAAGATCACACAAAAACATGCTAAGTGGATGGACAGCTAGCAATCCATTCCCTATGGATAGCTAGGGATACATCCCATATGGATAACTAACGATCCATCAAGATATGTCGGATCGTCCTTAAATTTTCCAAGCTCCTTCGTAGCACTAAGTAAAGGCTTCTGGTAGAAAAATATGCTAAGTTGATGGATAGCTAACTATCCACCCCCTATGGATAGCCAGCGATCCATAAAATGACTTAGATTGATTTGAGATTTTGGTGATGACTTGGCATAACAACTGGACTTTTTTGCACTTGGACTTCTGGCCCAATACTCACTGAATTCCCCTATAAATACTCACCCATCTGCAACATAAAGAGGATCTTCTGGACTGGCTGTTGGAACTTTACAGAGATCGTTCTTCACTCTTCTCCTTTCCAACAATAGTCATCTAAGGGTTCATTACAATTCTCCAGTGAACTCTTGTACTTGTGACTTGATCTAACTTAGAAGATTCAATCATATTGCAACAGAATTCAATTTGTAACAGCAGTCAGTCGATAATAAAGCTTATAAAGTGGACATAGGCTTCGTTAACAGCCGAACCACTATAAAAATCTTCTTGTCTCTTTACTATTTCTGCTCTTTTTACATTATTTTCTATATTATTACTCTGTAAGAACAGGGCTGGTGCTTTCACACTCAATCCAGGGTGTTGATCCCTTTTTTGGGTTAACAATCCCGTTTGATAAGATAAAAGTTGGGGCTCGGCACCTTATTCTCCTTGCTTTCTTTTTGTCCACTGCAAGTATTTCTTTTATTAGATACTTCACAATAGGAGTCATCCAATTGTTCTTGAATTGATCATTCATTCATATCTCAGGAAGTTCTTCTTGAAAGATTTCAGTTCCATTTTCTTTCTCTTTGTGTGCTGGGGTTTGAGATCTGGTCATCACCAAGGTTTCATTTCCTAGATTAGGACTTTCCACTTCTATGTTTGGTTTCTCTTGATAACCTACTGGTATAATTTGGGCTTCTGGTGCCTCTCATGAATTGGCTACTTAGATAAAGAATCGGCTTGTGAGTTTTTTCCTCGCATCACTTAATGTATCAAAAAATCTTCGAACTGAGTTAGCATCTTCAAAATCTTCTTAACATATCAGGTTATCTTAGCGTCCTTCGTTTGATATCTTTGATTCAAATGATTTACCATTAATTGTGAGTCACTAGAGATCTCAATTCTAGGGATCTTCAACTGAAGGGCCAGGGTAACTCCTGCTATCATTGATTCATATTCTGCTACATATCGGTAGCTGGGAACCCTAACTTCATTGCATAGTGCAAGCGATTCCCGTCAGGAGTTGTGACCACTTATCCAGCTCCGGCTCTTTATCCATTTGAGGCTCTATCTATGAAAAATTATCACTTAGGTTCAAATCTTTCTCTTTTCCTAATTGCTCCCTAGAAAATCCTATTCACCAATTGACGAAGTCAACTAGAGCCTGTCTTTTGATTAATACTAATGGTAAGAGTTTGATATCATATTGGCTAAGCTCAATTCCCTACTTAACTAACCTTTTTGAAGTTTCTGGCTTGCTAAAGACTTGCTTAAGTGGAAAATTAGTTAAGACTTTAATTGGATGTGCTTGAAAGTAAGCCTTTAATTTGCATGTGGTAAGCATTAAGCAGTATGCTAGCTTTTCTATAATTGGATATCTGGTTTCTACATCCTTGAGTCTTTTGGTATCATAATATACCGAAAGTTGAACCCCTTTTCCTCTCTTATCAGCACTGAGTTGACTGCATTTTTAGAGACTGCCACATAGATATAAAGAATTTCCCCATCTATAGGACTAGACAGAGTTGGCAGTTTTTCCAAGTAGTCTTTTAGCTCTTGGAATGCTTTTTAAAAAATCTTCACTCCATTCAAATTTTCTTTCTCTTGATCACATTAAAAATGGGATACATTTATTGATAGTCTTGGAAATGAGCCTATTACTCTCCTGTTTTGGTTCATTACATCTTTTCTTGTTTCAGATTCTACCATGTCTTTGATAGCTTGGATTTGGTCAGGGTTAGCTTCAATTCCTCTTGCACTCAAAATGTACCCTATGAACTTACTAGACTGGATCCCGAAAGAAAAATTTGTGGATTAAGTTTCATTTGATATTTTCACAATGCGTCGAACATTTCTTTCCAGGTCTTTCAGGTGACTACTACTTTCTTGAGATTTGACTACCATGTTGTCTACATATACTTCCATGGTCCGGCCAATTTTCTCTTTGAACGTTCTATTTACCAATCTCTAATATGTCACCCTTGCATTTTTCAATCCAAAGGGCATTACTTTGTAGCAATAAGCTCCCCAATCTGTTATAAAGCAGGTGTTTTCCTCATCGGGCTTGAACATTGGAATTTGGTTATATCCTGAATAAGCATCCATGAAAGATAAAAGCTGGTATCCACTTGTTGCGTTGACTAACTGATCTATCCTTGGGAGTGGATAATAATCTTTTGGGCACGCCTTATTTAAATCATTGTAATTGAGCAAGCTCTCCATTTTTTGTTGGATTTCTTGATTAGAACTGGGTTGGCCAGCCACTTCTGATAGAACACCTCTCGGATGAATCCATTTTCAAGCCACATTTAGACATCCTCCTTAAAAGCGTCATATCAGACTTTATCGAATTGCCTTTTCTTTAGTCGGATTGGCGTGCATTTTGGATCTATGTTCAGAGCGTGGCACATAACGGTTGGATATATCCCCACCATATCTAAATGATTTCAAGCAAACATGTATTTGCTGGACTGAAGAACATGAAATAACTCCCCTTTTAGTTTACTATCTAGTTCTTTTCCAACATTTACTATTTTCGTAGTGTCAGTTGGGTCTATGCATATTTCCTCAAGTTCCTCGATGGGTTTCATCCTCTCTTGGTCACCTCTATAATCGAGTTCAGTGATAATCTCCTCTCCTTCTACTTCTTCATCCACTAGGTTTGCATCTTCTCTCTTTCTTTTCTTTTTGGAAAAGCTGAATTTCTTAAACGTACGTTGGTCTTCACTGCATGCTTTTTCCTTTGCTTGGAATGATTAGTTGCACAAACCTTCATTCAAAGACAGAGTAATTTCAGTTTGGATTGACTTATCTTGTACTATGTCATAACAAGGAATGTAGTTTCGCTTATATTGATCAAGAGTAACAAAATTCATTTCATGGGAGTTAAACTGCTCTCCCCTTACTGTTCCCCAACCACTCTTAGCTAGAAACTTCACCATCAGATATTTTGGTGACATGAAAGCTTCTACCTGATCTAAGGCTAGCCTTCTGTTAATTGGCTAATTTTCTATTGATTAGAAATAGTCAAAAAAAATTGAAATAATATTACCGCAAGCGCACGGCGTACTATTGAAGTACATGGCGAGTACGGGTCGATCCATAGGGAATTGTTGATTTTAAAATTTTCAATTCAATCAAATTAACCAAAGTTGAAGAGTGTTAAGCTAAAAAAGGAGAAAAAATGACAAAAGAAAATAGATAAAAATATGAGAGTGTTAAGACAATTTAGAGGCAACTCCCACTCTCTAGATCACATAAATCAACAAAATGAAGTTATGGTCTCTCTTTTCTTTGTCATTAGTTAGCTTAATTGATGGGCTTATCATAAATATGGCATATTTGTGCTATTAATTAGCTCAACATAAGCCATCAAACTATAACACGCCCCTTAAACCACTTACTAACTCACATGAAAAACGATAACAAAGTTGAAAGCAAAATCTATTTTAAGTATGGCCTATTAACTATTAATTAGAAATATAGACCATCAAATTTTAATCTCAACATTCACTTCATTACCATTATCATATGTAGATGAAGAGGTAATTTGTGTTAGTGATTGTTTAAGTATAGCCTATTTGGTGTCAACAATATAGGCTATCAAATTCAAAGCAAAAACAACAAGTTAACCACTTCATACATTCTCATTAAAGCACAAAAAGAGAGTATAAAACATCAAAATGTTGAAGCTACATGATTAGAGGCTTCATTACCCCTAAATTGAAGGGATTAGCCTCTCATTTGTGTTATCATATCAACACAAGTAGCATGCAACATGAAACTAAAAAAAATGAAAGCTAATGGAAAAGAGAACTATTCTACTTGCATAAAAGAAAAGAAATCTACACTACAACATAAGAAGAGAAGCATGCAAGAGAAAAGAGCATATATTGAATTGCATAAGAAAGAAAAGAAAAATTACAAGAAATAAAAATGGCTAAGTAGCCATGAAAAGAGAAAGAGAGCTTTCTTTTATTTTTAAGCTAAAAACCAACTAAGAGGAAGAAGGTTGCATGAAACATAAGGGGCATTTATACATGTGTTAAACCCTAATTCATATTTTTGGGGAATGCCCAAAATACCCTCTTAGGAAGTGTGGATGCCAAGTAATCATTAGCTTCAAATAATTCTCATTTAGATGTGCATGAAGCTTTAAACTCTATTAGCATGTGCATTAGCCTCTAATTTGTACATGAAGGTATGTGGGTAGGTGGGGTCCTCCGTGATCTTTATTTTGAATTATTTCCATTTTCATTTGTTCTCTTCGCTCTTGTGCATGCATATATCATCATGAAACCACTTGTAAATTCACTAAATTTCCTACAAAACAACATAGAAAATTCCAAGTAAATTTTTACAATTTAATAAATGCACAAAAATGACCATTTTACCCTTGAATGAAGATGAATATGAGACGATTTGAAATAATTTGAATTTTGGTTTAAACAAGTTAAAATACCCGATATGATCATTTATTTAATTTAAATAGATTAAATATAGTGGTAAAAATATACACATTTACGTGCACATCAAATACCCCCACACTTACCTTTTTATTCGTCCTCGAATAAAGAAAAACTAAGATAAATCCGTTTTCGTAGGGAGCACGATTGCATTGAGCATATGCAACAAGCCGTTAAACCTCTGGTTTCCCCAGTAGGGCGAGTGTTGTCTCGTGAGAGTTTTCAGCGGATACTACCCACAAAATCCAAATGCAGGATGAAAATATTTCCAAAATGCAAGATTTATTTACAAAGAGATGAATGTGAATTTTTGAAAATATTTACAAATGAAGGATTTATTTTTAAATTAACATGAATAAGTTAAATATAGGTTTGGTTATTATCTTGAAAATTTAAGTCATTTACTTGTCAAAATTTCCAACAAAAATCAAGTTATCAAAGCAAATATACTATAGTTTAACTCATTGTTTCGATTGATAACACAGTGTAACTATGAAATGGATCCTTAGTCAATTATCAAAGTTTATCAAAGTGGTATTTTCATTTCTTTTCAATAACAAGTCAAATCAAATAAGTTAAAATAGTGTTTGGATTTCATTTGCTTACTCTCTCCATTTTTTCTTGAAAATTTTGTTGATATTAACAATATTTACATATGCCTAACTCAGATAAACTGAGGCCAGATATATTACCCATGCACTGCCTTGCGGACTGATGTGAGGGGAATATAGAGCGTGGCGAGTGAGCACACAAGTGTGAACACTTATTGACTGTAGGTGTTATTGGTAAAATAATTTTTATATACACACACCTAACTCAGATAAACTGAGGCCAGATATACCGATCGTGCACTGCCTTTCGGGCTTACATGAGAAGGGTACTGTTTGCACCAAAAATGGTCACAAACCCCAAGTGTAGCGAAAGCACCAGTGTATGAATACAGATCAACAATATTCACACACAAATCACAGATCTAAGCAAGTAACAAGCAGCAATCAAGAAATAATGAACAGTGACACGCAATTTATAGTGGTTCGGCTATCTCCGGCCTACGTCCACTTCAAGGTTTTTATGATTTTATTGCTCGATACTTGAAGATTACAATTTCGTATGTTGTATTACAACTGATTTGTTGAACTAAGTCTGAATCTAAAGCAGCAATGGTGATCTGGAGTAAATCTGGCAGAATCTGGGCGCTCTTTAGCTCTAAGAATTGTCCGACCCCTTTTCTGAATGACCAGGGGCTCTATTTATAGGTGTAGGAGGCTGATATTTCGCCTAAAATGAGGGAAGACCAGTTCTGGCACGTGAGGAGGCCCACATGGCCGAAATCTGGAGTCCCGGGCCCACTTTGGGATCGATTCGACCCTTGGTTCGAATCGATCAAGAAATTGTCCAATCAAGCTGAAATTTGGTGTGAACATTCTTCATCATGTGTTGAAGCTTCTGTGAAAATTTCATAGCATTTGGATGTGTAGATCTCAAGTTATGATCGATTCAAGGTTGCATTTTTGGTTGACTAGCCTGGTTCGAATCGATCTAGTTCGAATCGATTCGTTCGAATCGATCCAGCGCGCGCTTCTGGGATGACGTGGAGCGCTTCCTTCGAGTCGATCCTCCTTTTTCTCCTAGCTTTACCGAGTCGTGGCCGGGGTTTTAGCTATGTAGACGTGGTGGATTCGAGGTGATCGATTCGAAGACATGCTTCCTTCGAATCGATCTGGGTAACCTTAGTCGATTGATACGAGGACTTCACTGTTTGAAGCGATTCGAAGGTGGGAACGTTCCATTGGATTCGAGCTATTGGATTTTAGTGTAGTCTGTTTGGATGGATTCGAACTAAGGAGTGCTCGATGGATTCGAAGCCAGGCGAAAGGGATGGATTCGAAGGAAGGCTTCCACGATGGATACGAAGCATGTAAAACTTGATGGATACGAAGATGATGGAGTCGACCTTGATGGATTCGAATAGTCATTCCTACCTCATCGATTCGAACATAGGGTCTTTTATGGATTCGAACACAAGGCTGTCTCCTCCATTTTCCGTTGGTGATATCTTGAGCGTACGAACTCGGATTGACTCGAAACTTGGAACGTCGTTTCCTCTGGCCTTGCTTGACATGTCTTATCAATTGCAGCCCGATCCGGACTCGGACAAAATTCATCGATATCCGTGGTGAACCTGCGATGCACAATCGATGTTCATGACTAATAATCATTGATTTTCGGTTAATCTTTGGGTATCTCGACTTTGCCAAAAGTTGGGATAACATTTTGCCCCCCAAAACATGCCTTTTTGGTAAAAGGCGTGTTTTGATCAGTCTTAAGTTGGATGCAGTGAGTTCATGTTTTACTCATAGCTTATAGCATTTTCAATCAAGTCCATGGCTGTTCGAAGCCGAATTGTTATCAATTTTTTCAAGTGGAAGTTAAGAATGAAATTCTACGGTCTCTCCGTATGGTTGATGGTCACTCCGGGCCCTTGTCAAACCCATTCTAGATTTAGCGATTGAATAGAAAGATCCTATTGCACTCCGGCGTTGCTTTCTATCCCTTGCACTCTGGCCCCAGCTAGGGTGTATAGCGATGTCTTGGTCGTTCTCGACCGATCATAGCCTCTCCGGGCTCATGCTGGATCCCATCTTGTCACTCTCCGGTGAAGGGGAAACAACGATGAGTGAGCCGATCCTGTCGCTCTCCGGCGAAGCGGCTACACTCCCTGCACTCCGGTTCAGTGTATCTGAACATTAAGCGATGTCATGGCCTAAATCGTGGGCCGATCATAGCCTCTCCGGGCTCTTATCGAATCCTGATCCAATCACTCTCCGGTGAATAGGAAACGATGCTTAAGTGAGTTGATCCTGTCGCTCTCCGGCGAAGCAACTCACTTCTTGCACTCCGGATCCTACCTCTCCGGGTAGGATCATAAAGCGATCATGTTTATATTGATATTTAATGTTTATCCTTTAACTCTCCGGTCAAAGGTTTATTTTAATAAGTGTTTCTTTATTAAATTCAAATCCTAGATGTTCAATCTCAAACACCAGGAAAAACAAGATAATGCCTCTCCGGGCGGAGCGGTCTATTTCCATCTCAGAGCATGCCTAGGGATCTCTCCGGTTCCCGTACATGAGTAAGTGGGATAGCCGTTTTATTTTGGAAATCAAATCTAAGAAAACTAATCGACCAGAGTTCAAATCTTGAACTTGGCCCTTGCCATCACAATCAGTTGATGACGAGTCGTGATCCCGATCCAGGATCATTCCTGTTTGGTTGAGGTGGTAGTTGTTCGGGTCTAACCGTCGTCGTGCGTTCTCTGACATACTGTGGCAATCTACCACTCCTGGCATGTTCTTCCACCTCATCCTTCAGGTGGCGGCATTCATCGGTAGTGTGCCCATCCAGCTCATGGAATAGGCAATATTTTCCGGTTCTACGTTCCCGCTCTGTGGGATCTCTCCTTGGTGGCTTTCGATAGGGGAGTTGCCCCCGAGTTTCGGTGTAAATTCGTTCCAGTCCTGCCACCAAGTCTGTGTACTGCCTGAATCTAGGCTCTCGGAATTTCTTCCGTTTGTCAGGACCATCAGGTGCGCCATCCTGCTTTCTCTTACCTTTGTCTGCCCTGGACTGTTCCCTGACGGTTCCTTCGCCTTGTGTAACATTTATTTCCTGCCTCTCGGCTCGTGATTCCTCTAATCGAATGAATTTTTCAGCTTCATGAAAAAACTCTCCAAGATCTTGCGGTGGATCTTTAGTCAAAGAGTCTTTGAATTCGGTGCCTTCTCCAACTCCTGCCACTGCCGCCATTAAAATCATCGATGGGTCCGGGCGATCTACAGAAGTCACCGTCGCATTAAATCGTAACAAAAAATCTTTTATGGACTCTCCGGTCCTTTGTTTTATTGACGCCAAAGTCATCACGCTCTTAGGTCGCGTCACGTGAACCCTAAACTGCTTCATGAAGCAATCCACAAGCTCGCCCCATGTCCTGATTGATCCGGTCTCTAGCTGCCTAAACCAAAGTGCAGCTAAATCTGATAAGAATAAGGGGAAACATCGTGCCATCACTTCCTCGGATGCTCCCAGCACTTCCATGTGTCTGATATATCTGGTGATATGCATGGTCGGGTCTGATTTTCCGTCATAAGGATTCAGCGTTGGTAGTTTGAACTTCGGAGGGTTCCTTGCATTCCTGATATTCGGAGCGAACGGACTCCGACTGACTTCTTCCAATCCTCCTCTTGAAAACCCTCCTCTCATGAGTCGCCTCACTAGGCCGATCATTCTTTCATCTCCATCTAGGGGTTGCCCCCTTGTCATGTCTCTGTCTTGCCCTCCGAGTCTTGTAGGGAATTCTGGTACGTACTCTTCGGGCGGCTCATTAGTATTAGTGTTGGCCCTAGCCGGTTGAACTCCTTCCAAAGGTACTTCTGCGTTGGATCCTGCGGGCCTGCCCCCAAGCCCTTGTTGATTGCCTTCTGGTTCTGCATTCTGTCCTCCGTTGGGTTCCATAGCCCTAGCTCCTTGTTCCATATTCACAGCCGTTGTAGCTGGTCCAGGGTTCTGCGTCCCTGCAGCTCTCATCTGCTCGAAGAAATTCTGACGCATCTCTTGTTGGCTTTTCATCATTCTTTCGTGCATCAGATTGGTCATGGTCTCCATTTCGTCTCTAGTGATGTAGATCGAAGCTGGTTCTTCTCCAGCACCAGAGGATGCCTCTTGACTTCCTCCTTGTTGGCTTCTTTCAGCTCTTTGTCTTGTTTGCCGAGTCATTGTCTTCAAACCTTCGAGTTTTCAAATCTGAACTTCGAATCTGGTGTAGCGGGTGCTAGTCCTTCTCGGTGAAAGCACCAAAGTGTTTGCACCAAAAATGGTCACAAACCCCAAGTGTAGCGAAAGCACCAGTGTATGAATACAGATCAACAATATTCACACACAAATCACAGATCTAAGCAAGTAACAAGCAGCAATCAAGAAATAATGAACAGTGACACGCAATTTATAGTGGTTCGGCTATCTCCGGCCTACGTCCACTTCAAGGTTTTTATGATTTTATTGCTCGATACTTGAAGATTACAATTTCGTATGTTGTATTACAACTGATTTGTTGAACTAAGTCTGAATCTAAAGCAGCAATGGTGATCTGGAGTAAATCTGGCAGAATCTGGGCGCTCTTTAGCTCTAAGAATTGTCCGACCCCTTTTCTGAATGACCAGGGGCTCTATTTATAGGTGTAGGAGGCTGATATTTCGCCTAAAATGAGGGAAGACCAGTTCTGGCACGTGAGGAGGCCCACATGGCCGAAATCTGGAGTCCCGGGCCCACTTTGGGATCGATTCGACCCTTGGTTCGAATCGATCAAGAAATTGTCCAATCAAGCTGAAATTTGGTGTGAACATTCTTCATCATGTGTTGAAGCTTCTGTGAAAATTTCATAGCATTTGGATGTGTAGATCTCAAGTTATGATCGATTCAAGGTTGCATTTCTGGTTGACTAGCCTGGTTCGAATCGATCTAGTTCGAATCGATTCGTTCGAATCGATCCAGCGCGCGCTTCTGGGATGACGTGGAGCGCTTCCTTCGAGTCGATCCTCCTTTTTCTCCTAGCTTTACCGAGTCGTGGCCGGGGTTTTAGCTATGTAGACGTGGTGGATTCGAGGTGATCGATTCGAAGACATGCTTCCTTCGAATCGATCTGGGTAACCTTAGTCGATTGATACGAGGACTTCACTGTTTGAAGCGATTCGAAGGTGGGAACGTTCCATTGGATTCGAGCTATTGGATTTTAGTGTAGTCTGTTTGGATGGATTCGAACTAAGGAGTGCTCGATGGATTCGAAGCCAGGCGAAAGGGATGGATTCGAAGGAAGGCTTCCACGATGGATACGAAGCATGTAAAACTTGATGGATACGAAGATGATGGAGTCGACCTTGATGGATTCGAATAGTCATTCCTACCTCATCGATTCGAACATAGGGTCTTTTATGGATTCGAACACAAGGCTGTCTCCTCCATTTTCCGTTGGTGATATCTTCAGCGTACGAACTCGGATTGACTCGAAACTTGGAACGTCGTTTCCTCTGGCCTTGCTTGACATGTCTTATCAATTGCAGCCCGATCCGGACTCGGACAAAATTCATCGATATCCGTGGTGAACCTGCGATGCACAATCGATGTTCATGACTAATAATCATTGATTTTCGGTTAATCTTTGGGTATCTCGACTTTGCCAAAAGTTGGGATAACAGGTACAGAGCATGGCGAGTGAACACACGAGTGTGAACATACGACTCTAGGTGTTTATTAAGAAAATATATACATATATACAAGAAATATATTTTTTTCCTTTTTTTTAGAGAGAGAGTTTCGCAAAAGCATCTTAGCACCATTTGACTTAGAAAACAAAAAAAATGTTATATCTTTACTTTAAGTCAACCACTTTTTAAAACAAAGATTTTCAATTGGGATGTATTTCATAATTAATACGTATGAATCTTTATATATATTAGTTAAATCATTGTTATTTGTAATCAAACTTCATTTTTATTTTTGTTAAGACAAATAAATTTTCAAAAATTTCAATTTAGTAAACCGAAACCATATATTTATCCTATGGTGTTTCTTTAAAAATAAATCAAAAGAAAATTTGATTTTGGGTTTTTTTTTAATTTTTTTTTATATTTTAAAAGAAAAAGCAAAAATAAAATGAAGATGAGTCTCCCCCCCATACTTGATTTTGACTGTGTCCCCACAGTCAACCCAAGTGAAAGGAACGTTTATTATTATTTACATGAAAATGAAATGTATTTACACGGCATCGAAAAGTATATCGTTAAAAAGTAAATGAAATGGTCTTCCAAAGACCGATTCATTTGTCTCGTCAAGTACATGAGACACATCTGAAGCTTGAAAAACCAAACCGTAAATGATTTCAAAGTTGAATGTTGATTTGGGAAAACGAATGTCGTTTTATTCAAAATCGAATGAGTTGTTTTATTTTCGATGATTTTGGGGGTAGATAAAACAATTGATTGAAATTCAAGTTTATTTTCACCACATTGAAATTCAAGCTCATCATTGACAAATTCTTCAAAGTCATTGATTTCAAAATCGAAATGGTGATTTAACTCTTCCCCTTCAGAATTTGACAACTCGTTTTCAAAAAGTCCAAAGAAATTGTGTTCGATAAATTCGTCTTCCTTTATTGGATTATCAACAACTTCATTGCGTATCTCAAGTTTAAAATCAAAAGTTGTTGTATTCAAATTTTTGAAATGGAGAAAAGGAAGATCGAATTTTAAATTTGGTTCCACACCCTCAAAAGAATTGAAATCCAACTCAATTATTGTATTTTCAACAACTTCATTAAGTTCTTTATTTTCAATTTCAAAAGTTGTTATTTGAAAATCGTCGATTTGGGTAAAAGGTGGATTATCACTTGACTCGTCATACACTGGGATGTGACTTTGTTTTTCACGTTGTTTCATATAAGTTTCAAACAACGAATCGTGTGATCATCGTAAATTTCATTCATTTGCTCAACAAAATCCAATTTATAGTTATTAACATGAGGATTTTCTCTTTGAAATTGTTGAGAACAAAGATTTTCAATCGTAACGTGGTTAAGATTATTCCCATTTCCAAATTCGTTTGAAAAGTTGTTTCCATTTTCATTTTGAGTTTGAAATTCATTTTGGAGTTCGAATTTGAATTGGCATGGGTTATAATCTAAATCGTTTGAATTTTGAATTGAATTCAAATTTTGAAATCCTTGACTCGAATTATTACATAAATACGAATTACACAAATCATTTATACTTTGAATTCGTTGTGTAGAGACTTCAAGTAGAGATGAAATGCTATTTTCGGGATTCGAGGGTTGTTCATCATTTTGAAAATGGTTCAAAACTCGAATCGTTTAAACAATAGATGTTGTTGAAATATCCATAAGAATTTGAAGTGAAATTATATGGATTATATTGATTTTCACAACTATTGTTGAATTCATGTAAATATGGAAATTCGGACATTTTCAAGAATGTTTTTTTTTATAAAGGAAAAATATTTACAGATAGAATTTATTTTTCAAAATGGAAAATTGTTTTTTGTTTTGTTTTTGATTTTCCAAAAAAAAATTGTTTTTTGAAAAGATTTTATATATTTTTTTTTTTGGATTTTTGATTTTCTAAAAAAAACTAAGTAAATTGTTTTTGGATTTTTGAAATTCTAAAGAAAAAGGATTTAAAAATTTCAAAGGAAAAGGAATATTTACAATTTTTTTAGTTTTGGATTTTGATTTTTTTTTAAATGTGCATGAACTAATGCAACTAATTGAATGCAAGGGTTAATTACAACTGATTTATCCTAAGTTAACCCAAAATTGTATAATACACATTGTCTTAAATTAACAAGATAGTTCTCGGCCAGGTAACGGGCATGATTTATCGGTGCACCACGAATCACCGTAGCAATGCAGCCGAAGGTTTAAGTACCTTCAGAGAAACAATTCAGTATAATATTTACGAATCACCGTAATATTTATAACTGATTATTGCTCAACCGTAGCCTAGACACCAAAAAAGTAAATTGTTTAAAGAAGACAACTTGTCAAGATACAATTAAGTGTTATCGATGTCTAACCGTTATTATTAATCAAAATTCTAGGATGAAATGCAAAACAGAAATTAAACGTGTATTAACAATGCAACTACAAATGAATTTTTTTTTTAAATGCAAGTAAACAACAATGCAATTCAAATAAAACTAGAGATGAAAGCAGCAATTTTTTTTAAACAAGCAAGCAGAGCAGTTTTATAGCAGCAACTCCTTCCTTTATCTGCTTTGACAACCTGAAAAAAAGTTAAACACAAATATATATAATTATATATATATATATGGATTGAACTTAAAATATATTAAAACGAAAACAAAAAAAATTCAAACTCGATTTTTTTTGTGGACAAAAAACAAATGGAAAACAAAACAAAATAAACAAAACAAATGAACAAAATATATACAATTGTTTTTTTTTTAGAGATAGACTTTAAAGCTAACTAAAACGAAAACAAAACAAGTGAAAATGAAAGCAAGAACAATTAAAACTGGTTTTTTTTCTTTTACAAAGCAAATGTACTTAACAAAACAAAAACAAAAATTTATTAACTCAAGGCCCACTAGCCCGTTAACACACTCAACAACACTAAATAAAAATAGAACAGCTTCCTTTTAACTCCAGACAAAATTTTCAAGCTAAATTTTAGTTGAATTCCCAAACAAAACAAATTGCGCTTCCACCAATTCAACTTCCAAGTCGCGATTTGAAGGGAATTTGCTATTGGATTGCTGATCGATTTTGGGATTTGGATGAAGTCGACTATTTAGATTACAGTTCTTGCGGGTTTGGGTGGAAGTGAGTTCAAGGTTGAATACGAAGTCGATTTGGTCGCATGGTTATTTATCACGATCGGTGGCGATTGGCTGTAGGGAGTTGAGTGGTTCACGATTTGGTGGAATATGGTCATGACTTTCGGAGTTTGATTGTTTTATGGTGCTGTTGCGATTTTGGGTTGGTCGATTGAGGGTAGCGGTTTGATGTAGTTCGACGATGGGTTGTTGATTGAAGTCGTGAGCAATGAGTAGGCTTTTGAGTTGAAGTGTGGTGATTTGAGGATGATTGGCGGCGACTTGCTTGAAGTGGGTGAAGTCAATTTGATTGGAGGCTGGTCGGTGGCAGGTCGTGGTGATTTTGTGTTCTGGTTACAGTTTGTGGTGGATGTTAGGGTGGTTTGTGAAGCGGGGAGATAGTGGAGATGTGAACAGTATAGATGATTAGTGTATTACGCAGTGGAACAGTTGAAGTGGTGGGCTGTTTTGCTGCCTTGATAAAGTGGAGTGTAGATATATCTGGTGTAGCAGCAGACAAAGGAAGTGATGGTTGGTAGAGGATATTGGTGTGTGGTGAAGTTGATGCAGTTAGAAGGTGGTCCTATGACTGTGATGTAGTATGGTCGCTTGAGTGTGTACGATTGCAAGTTTGGGTATGTTTGGATTGTCGAGCTGCTGTGTGGTCAGGTGGGTAGTTGACAGTAATGAACTAAAGTGTATGGAGAATGAGATGTTGGTGAGCAATGATCAGACAGTGGTGATATGCACAGGATTGGGTTGATGAAAGAAGAATGATGTGAATTGTATGTGAAGTATGGATTGTGTGCAGTGGTTGTAAAGTTGTGAAGGTGGGAGGCTAGTTGAACTGATTTGCAGCAGTGTGTAAGCAGAGAAGTTGGAGTTGTAGTGGTGTGTACAGGTGGAAGTTTTGAAGTTTTGTAGATGTGGCAGTGATGTATTGAAGTTTTGTGCAATGCGGGGGAATGTAAGTGGAGCAGATGGTCAAAATAGAAGAGGAGGTCGATGTGTGGTGGTTTTGAATAGTTGTAGCTGTTGTGGGGAAATGTAGGCAATTGCAGAGGGTAAGGGGAGGTAGTTAGAAGGGAATTTTAGAGACTGTGGCAGCAAGTGTTGAGTGAAGTGATGATATATGCTTGTAGAAGTAGACTGTTAAATAGACTCTGAAGGTGATGAAATTGTGATGTAGTTGTGGAACAAGGAATGTTTGAAGAATGGAATTGTGATGGAGAATGTTTATCAGAAGTTGTTGACTGTTTGGGATGAGTAAAGTAGAGATGCACTGCAAGTTTGTCGAGAAGGTAGTGACTGCACTGTTGATCAAATGGAAGAGGAGCAGCAGTATTGTTGTTTAGCTTGAATTTGATGTGCAGACTGGTGTGTAGAGGAGGATGGTGTGGGTATGATGTAGGATATGTAAGTAAGTGGTGGTTAAATGTTGAAGTGGTCAGTAATGTGATGGTGTAAGGCAGTAATGGTTGTTGTAATGTCTGTACCAAGGCAATGAAATGATGAATGAAATGTTTAATAGTGGAGTAGGTTGTGAAGTAGTTGACGATGGATGTTGGCAGTTGCAGGGAGGAGTTAGACAGTGGTGGAGTTGAACGGTTGCTGTGTTGAAGTGGCTTGTTGAAATTTGGGTATGTGGATGGATCGTTTGTAAAGGCAGAGATGAAAATGTGTTGAGAATAGTAGCAGTTTTCTTTTTGTATATGGTATGTGTGATTGTAGAAAGGAAGAAAATGAAGGCAGAATTGCAGTGTATTTTTTTTGGATTTTTGGTTTTGTAAATGTACAACAAAAAAAAGCAAAAATGTAAAATATAGATGCAAAATGCAAACGCAATAAAATGTTTTTTTAATAGAAGTGCAATGCAAATGCAAAAGAAAACAAGAAAAACAAGCACACAACAATTGTAAACAAAGTTTTCACAACAATTTTTTTTAATAAAAAATGTAAACAAACACAAAATAAAACACACAATGATATCAAAAGAAAATAATTTGAAGAATAGAAAATAAAATCAAAACAAACTCCCCGACAACGGCGCCAAAAACTTGTTAATCGGCTAATTTTCTATCGATTAGAAATAGTCGAAAAATTTTGAAATAAATTTACCGCAAGCGCACGGCGTACTATTGAAGTACGTGGCGAGTACGGGTCGATCCGTAAGTAATTGTTGATTTTAAAATTTTCAGTTCAATCGAATTAACCAAAGTTGAAGAGTGTTAAGCTAAAAAAAGGAGAAAAAATGACAAAAGAAAATAGATAAAAATATGAGAGTGTTAAGACAATTTAAAGGCAACTTCCACTCTCTATATTACATAAATCAACAAAATGAAGTTATGGCTCTTTTCTTTGTCATTAGTTAGCTTAATTGATGTGCTTATCAGAAGTATGGCCTATTTGTGCTATTAATTAGCTCAACATAAGCCATCAAACTATAACACACCTCTTAAACCACTTACTAACTCACATGAAAAATGATAACAAAGTTGAAAGCAAAATCTATTTTAAGTATGGCATATTAACTATTAATTAAAAATATAGACCATCAAATTTTAATCTCAACATTCACTTCATTACCATCATCATATGTAGATGAAGAGGTAATTTGTGTTAGTGATTGTTTAAGTATAGCTTATTTGGTGTCAACAATATAGGCTATCAAATTCAAAGCAAAAACAACAAGTTAACCACTTCATACATTCTCATTAAAGCACAAAAAGAGAGTATAAAACATCAAAATGTTGAAGCTACATGATTAGAGGCTTCATTACCCCTAAATTGAAGGGATTAGCCTCTCATTTGTGTTATCATATCAACACAAGTAGCATGCAACATGAAACTAAAAAAAAGAAAAATGAAAGCTAATGGAAAAGAGAACTATTATACTTGCATAAAAGAAAAGAAATCTACACTACAACATAAGAAGAGAAGCATGTAAGAGAAAAGAGAATATATTGAATTGCATAAGAAAGAAAAGAAAAATTACAAGAAATAAAAATGGCTAAGTAGCCATGAAAAGAGAAAGAGAGCTTTCTTTTATTTTTAAGCTAAAAACCAACTAAGAGGAAGAAGGTTACATGAAACATAAGGGGTATTTGTACATGTGTTAAACCCTAATTCATATTTTTGGGGAATGCCCAAATACCCTCTTAGGAAGTGTGGAGGCCAAGTAATCATTAGCTTCAAATAATCCTCATTTAGATGTGCATGAAGCTTTAAACTCTATTAGCATGTGCATTAGCCTCTAATTTGTACACGAAGGTATGTGGGTAGGTGGGGTCCTCCATGATCTTTATTTTGAATTATTTTCATCTTCATTTGTTCTCTTCACTCTTGTGCATGCATATATCATCATAAAACCACTTGTAAATTCACTAAATTTCCTACATAACAACATAGAAAATTCCAAGTAAATTTTTACAATTTAATAAATGCACAAAAATGACCATTTTGCCCTTGAATGAAGATGAATATGTGACAATTTGAAATAATTTGAATTTTGGTTTAAACAAGTTAAAATACCCGATATGATCATTTATTTAATTTAAATATATTAAATATGGTGGTAAAAATATACACATTTACGTGCACATCACCTTCCGAAGAACGCATTATAATAAAATAGCTGATCCGTTATAAAAAAAATAGAGTTTTGAAAGTCCTGCAGTGTGGAAGAACCCCCACATGTACTATCAACTTTATTTACCCTACAGGGGTTGACCCCTTATTGTGGAACCCAAAGATATGCTCCAGGCTTTTCTCCTGTTCCTTCTCAGGAATTCCCTTCTGATTAAGGCATGCTTAAAGATTAATTGACTGCACTTTCGTTGTCAACTAGGATTTCGTCACAATTGAAAGTCTGATTTGAGTAGTTATCAATAGTGGGTCGTTGTAGGGATGACGTACTCCTTTTAGCTCTTGTGGAGTAATAGTTAGGTTATACATCTGAATTTGATACCTAAGGTTTTTGTGCAGTGGTTCTTCCTGGCTTGAGAAAATTCCTTCCTTTGCTTCCCTGATGTAATGATTTCTGGCACCTTTGTTGTTTCCAGCTATATGTGGACCCTTATAGATCACTTCAATTCTATTAAGAGGTTGGATGAAATCAAGATGGACATCTTCTTCTACCATATTTGCCGTGTTATTTTGGAGTTTCAGATTACTCTTATCTGGACGGGCACCTTTTTGGTTATCCTTGCCAAACTCCTTTAATTATCCATTACAAATTATCCATTGGATTATACTTGCTAACACTCGGCATTCATCGATCTTGTGTCCATTGGATTTCTGATAAGAGCAATATTCTCCCCCATTCCTTGGTTCGGGGTTAGTCTTTGCCGCGTAAGAGACCGGGAAATCACCATTCTCATTCATTGTAGCGTATATGTAAGATATTGGTTTATTTAAAGAAACATGGCTTGCATTTGAGTCTTCTTCCCACCTTGGCTTTTTGTGATTACGGGTGTGTTTAATCTTTCCCGTTTCCTGTTTAAGCTAAGCTTTCTTTCTTACATGGTATATTTCATCCATTTGGATGAACTTGTCTGCTTGAAAGTGAAAATCTTGTAAATCCTTGCACCCACAAATGTATAGTTCATGCCAAAATGGGGTTTGCTCGATTATCCCTAAGTGTACTGGCACTAGCTTATCTGCATCGGTAATATTTTTAGCTTTCAGAGCTTCCACATTAAACCTTTTATGATAATCTCCAAATAGCTCTCTTTGTCTTTGTTTGATGTTTGTTACTACAGTATAATTAACAGCGGGATCTTTGCAGATGCGAAATTGAGCTGAAAACTCATAAGAGAATTGATTCCAAGAGTATATAGTCCTTTTGCGATATTGCGGATACCATTTTGCTGTTGCACCATGGAAACTGGTCAGGAAAAGTCTACAGCACACTGCCCCCGATGCATTATACAAGTCCATCTAACTCTCAAAAGAAAATAAGTGGTCGTCTGGATTAGTTGTTCCGTTGTATTTGATTGGTGGGATCGTAATGTGAGACGGAATTCTGGCATACATAATCTCATTAGTGAATAGAGCTTCTCGCTGAATATTATTGCCTCTCTCATCTTGAGTCCCTTTTCCTTTGGCATTGAGCACATCCTTTGCCATTTTTGCGGCCATATCCCTCAAGTAGTCCTCATCGGCATGATAATTGCTTCTTTCGGGTTTATATCCTTCTAAAGCAGAGCTTCCAGACTGTTCGTTAGATTTTTCCTCGATCAATCCCTGATAATCTGCCTTAGGCTGCTGGTTACTTTTCTTTTTATGTGGAGTTGTGATAAGCTTTCTTTTGTCCTTATTCCTAAGTTGGGAAGCATTCAATTTTCTTCTTGGAGATTCTGCTTTGTCCTCACTTGTAAGCTTGGTAGTCTTTGAAGATTTCTAGGCAAGCACTCTGTAACAACCCGAAATTTAACCCGTAATAATTAATTTGTTAATTAATTAAATAATAAAATAACTTTGTGAAATTATTAGAATTAAGCCATGGTAGTTGCACCATTGTGTCCGTGGTAATTTTCTGGTCAATATCCATATGTAGAACGTGGGAAACCGTGATAATATGACCAAGTTATAAAATAAACAAAATAAGCAGATATATAACGAAAAATATATGTGTATATATACAAACATATATATACGGTCAGGTCGACCGGCCGGTCGACCTAGGGAAGGGTGCAGTCGACCACCCGGTTGACCCGCCTTGTAAATTTGCAGGCGCACGAACGTAAATTCGTTCGAACGAATTAGAGACGTCGGAACACGTCATTTGCACCCTTTTGTTTAATCCAGTCCCTCCATTTCTGCATCTGATGGCTCCTATTCAGCCTTTGACGTGGTTGCATCCTATTCCGTCTCCAAATCCAACGGTTCGAGATCCACTTCTACACATATAAATAGACCCCTGGACCTAACACTTTTTCTCATTCTGGATTTTCTCCCCTTGGGTTCACCTTTTCAGGAAAGACCCTAAAAGGAATAATTTTCCAAGGAGAGAATCTTTTTAATAAAAATTATTTTACAACTCCAAGTGGATCCGGGAAGACCAATGGAAGAGCTTAGAACCGGAGGTGAGTGATTGTAGTTATTTTAAGATTTCTTTAAGTAATTTAAAATAATAGGGTTTCCAATAGTTGTAGTTTTACTATGATTTTTGGAACAGCCTTTTAAGTAATTATTTACAGTTTTTAATTATTTTCAGTCTATGCAGCTATTCCTTTCGGTAATTTTAGTATTATTTCTGTTAATTATAATTTATTACTATTAAGTATAGATTTTTATTAATTTATAGTCTATTTACAGTATTTAAGTTTATTTACTGTTATTTATTTCTTATTTACATATTTTCAACATTTTGGATTTTATGCAAGCGTCTATTCTCTTCATTCCCCTTTTCTACGTATATGGATTAGAATAAATTAAACGTGGGTATGGATATTATAAGTAAGAATATTAAATGAAGAAAATAAGATGTAAATTATAAAGACTGTAATAAATAATGGAATTGGACTGAAATTACGCCTAATTATAATTAGAATTGGACTAATAAAAGATAATTGGCATAGTTATAACTTAGAATTATAACTAAATGAAGTAAAATATGAAAGAAGCTTATTTTCACACTTAGACCTTGGGTTAAGTAATAAGCATGATTATAACGTAGGTTATAATAAGAAAAAGAACAGAATGGTGCCTATTTTAAGGCGTGGGATAAATTAATAAAGCGTAGAAAGTAAAAATGGTAATAAAGGCTTATTTAAATAATTTATCTAAGTTAATAAGCAAAGATAAAAGTAGGACCAATAACAAATAGCATTCCCTAGGGCATGCGTATGCTAAGAATAGTAGTAATTGGTCAAATAGAAGTCTAAATCATGGGGATTTGGATAAGGGGCGCAACTAGATATTGTTTGGATGAAGGGCAGTACCAACAGCATTTCCTCTATTTTTCTATGGACACACTGTGATCTCGCATTAGCCTGAAGTGAGATGAGGGGCACATTATGCTATATGTTGGAGGTAATAAGAAGAGCCAATAGGTGGAGCAAAAGGTAGCATGGGCATGGTTGCAGTTACGCGTGCGACTTCCATTCGGGTGCTTAGTAATAGCTATGAGTTCCAAGCGCTTGGTATGGTGTCTTAGTAGACACCATTGCCTTCTGTGTAGGAAGCTATATATGTCGTCCGGATCTACAGTAGTTACTCTATGCATCTTCCGTAGATACAATTGGCTGCTATGTAAGGAGTTATATAACGGATGGTCCACAGAAAGGTCTATGGAGTAGCAGGCCGATCAAAAAGGATAGAATTAGGGTCATATCCTAATTACAGGATTAGGAATTCAGCCTAATTAAATCAGAACAAGTGCAAGCAATTAAAGTTAACCTATCTTGAGCAATATTTAATCGTATTTGTTTCCAGTTTATCTCTTTTCTATTTCTTTTGTTATCCTTATTTATGCTAGAACTGTTGTAGAGTCTATTACTTTTATCTTGCTTAAAGACTCTAGTAATTACTACCATTCACCAGACTTTTAGTCTGACCCACTCCTCTATTTTCCCCTTTTTCCCCCCTTAGGCAATCAAGGAAGAAGCTAGTTGATTGTTGCAGCTTGGAGTTCTTCTTGGAGGAGACTTCTTCTATGTACTTCTTTTATTTTAAGATGTTGTTCTTGTATGCACCGGTTTATTTATGAGGGATATTACATACTCTGATTTTAAGACAATAAAGTTTTATTTCATAAGACACTATGGGTTTTGAATGTTGTATTTGGCATTTGACTTATTTATGAATAAATTCTGAAGCTTTGTTCTAATTAAATACTTATTTAGTTTCCGCTGTTTTTACCTATTTTTGTCTTGTGAATCTTAGTCTCTGTTAGTTTCAGTTATACCTACAACGCACCATGCATTTTAATGTGTCCTTATGGGCATATTAAGGGGTGTGGGGCGTTTCACTTGGTATCAGAGCCTAAGGTTATAGGATTCCAAAAATTTATTTTGAAAGTAAAGTATTTTTCAAAATAACTTGTTTTAAAAGTATTTTTCAAAAAAGAACTTTTGGAAATGACTTTAAGTATAAAAGTATTTTTATAAAAATCCCCTCATAAGTCCAATTAAATCTCCCTTTGACTCTTTCCTAAACTATCCTTTTCTTTTCGTAGTATGGCTGATTCCCCGAATCTTCTCGAGTCCAGTCCCAGCCTAATTTTGTAGGCACTTACAAGCCACGACTCCAGAGGTGCACGGGCCTGCGCCCAATCCTGCACCAGCGTGTGGGAATCCCATAAACCCACCTGCCGCCATCAATTTCCCTAAGCTTTGTAAAGATTTTGCGAGTTTGGGCGGGAAGACTTTTTTTGGCAAGGAGACTTTTATGGAGGCGAGAGCATGGCTTAAGGACACAGAGAAGATTTTTGGTCTTTTGGGATTGGATGATCCGCAGCGAGTTCAGCGAGTTCAGCTAGCCGCTTGGCAGCTGAAGAGCTGAAGGAGGAGGCATCTTATTGGTGGGAGGTGATCAAGTTGGAGGGAAGGAATATTACTTGGGATGGATTCCGGGAGCAATTCGATAGGAAGTTTCTATCTCAGGCAAAAGAGAGTGTTCAGCTGGAGAAGTTTATCAATTTGAAGCAAGGGAGTCAAGGAGTATATCAATCAATTCAATGAGCTGTCGCGGTTCGGTATGGACTTGGTGAACACGGCGCACAAGAAAGCTATGAAGTTTGCGATGGGATTGAACCAACCCCTTTAGGGATTATTGCTGACTCATGTACCGATGGAAGCTACTTATGATTCTTTGGTCGAGATGGTGCTTATGTCGGATACGGTCAAGGAAGGAGAGTCTAAAGAGGAGGTTAAGTCAGAAGGTCCAAAGAAGAAGTGGTGGGAAAAGAATAAGAAAAAGAAGAAAGGTGATGGTCCTCGGAAGTAGATTAAGAAAGGAATAAAATGCCATGTTTGTGGGAAGGTTGGACATGTGGCCAAGGATTGCTGGAAGGAGAAGATGAAGGGTAAGTGTTATACTTGCGGGCAGCCCGGTCATATGAGTAGGAGTTATCCCCAGGGAGTGAGTGCACTAGTTGCGCAGATTCAGGCGTTAGAGACAGCACCTTCCAGTAGCATTCCAGATAGAGGTAGGAAAGTCACAGTTGAAGGTTTGATTTCTATATCCGATTTTCCTATTCGGACTTTATTTGATTCTAGAGCATCATACTCTTTTATCTCTAGCTCTCTAGTAGATTGTTTGCACTTGGACATATCATTAGTAGTAGACCCCATATTGTTTCAAACCCTATAGGAGGATCAGCACACTTATCTATGATTTGTAGGGGTTTGAAAATCTTTATCCTAGGCGTAGAGTTTGACTACGACGCCTATTTTTTGGGATTCTCGGGGTATGGGATGATCTTAGGGATGGATTGGCTATCCACATACGGAGTTATCTTAGATTGTGAGAGGAGAGTTGTTAGAATTGAGACTTATAGTGGTAGGACTCTGGAGGTATCTTGCGACCCGCAAGGGTTAGTCATGTTGAGTTTCCTTTATTCCCTTGATACATCATCATCAGAGTTAGATTCGGTTCCTGTCGTCAAAGATTTTCCAGACGTTTTTGAGGAGGTTAGGGGACTGCCCCCTAAGAGAGAGATTGACTTCAGGATTTATTTGATTGATAATGCTAAGCCAGTAGCATTACCCGTGAGGCACATGGCAGCTAGAGAGAGGAAAGAATTGAGCAAGCAGATTCGTAAGCTCTTGGAGAAGGGATTCATAAGAAGGAGCATACCAGACTGGGGAGCGCCAGTCGTCTTCGCCACTAAGGCTGATGGTTCTCTTCGACTTTGTATGGACTATAAGGAATTGAATAAGCTCACCAAAAATAACTGATATCCACTTCCTAGGATAGATGATCTTTTTTACCATTTAGTAGGTTCTTCGGTTTTCTCTCAACTTGATTTAGCCACAGGATTCCATCAGCTTAGAGTCACTGATGACAGCATAGATAAGACTGCCTTTAGGACACCGGACGGATTCTTCGAGTGGTCGGTTATTTTTGGGCTAACCAATGCTCCAGCCTATTTCGTTAATTTGATGAGCCATGTCTTTAGGGATGTCCTAAGTAAGTTTGTGGTGGTATTCGTGGATGCTATATTGGTATTTTCCAAGAATATGGAGGAGCATGTTGTTCATTTGGAAGAAGTTCTTCGCACACTTCGTAGTAATCATTTGAAGCTAAGTTTTTGAAGATTCATTTTTGGAGAGAGGAAGTTCATTTCTTAGGGCACGTAGTCTCGAAGGAAGGTTTGGCTGTTGACCCCACCAAGGTTATTGCAGTACAAGATTGGAAGGCCTCCAAGAACGTTACCGAGATTAGGAGCTTCCTAGGATTGGTAGGCTACTATAGGAAGTTCATTAGAGACGTTTCCAAGATTTTGGCACCACTCACACGCCTTACTAAGAAGAATAAAGCGTTCGTGTGGAACGTGGATTGTGAGGATTCCTTCATGAAGCTTAAGAGAGCCCTTACTAGTGCACCAGTGTTGGTTTTACCCGACGGAGCTAAGCCTTTCATTGTATACACTGATGCATGTAGAATGGGTCTAGGAGCGGTGTTGATGCAAGAAGGGAGGGTAGTGTGTTATGATAGTAGGCAGTTGAGGATGCATGATAAGAACTATCCTACCCACGGCTTGGAGTTGGATGCATAGTTTTTGCACTTAAGACTTGGAGGCAATATTTGCTTGGAGAGAGGTTTGAGCTTACTGACCATAAGTCTTTGAAGTACCTATTCTCCCAGAAGGACTTGAACTTGAGGCAACAAATGTGGATGGGGTTTTTAGCCTCATATGATTTTGAGATAGCTTATACCCCTGGCAAGGGTAATGTGGTTGCGGATGCATTGAGTAGAAGGAAAACAACCCTTAGTCCTTTGTTCGTAGAGTGGAGGAGCTTGGAGTTTATTTCTACTTTTGATTTTAAGCCCTCTACGGACATTACTCTCGGATTGTTGGCAACCTTAGACGTAAGGCCTACCCTTATGGATCAGATTGGCTCGAGGCAGTGGCAGGATTCGAAACTCATGGACATTATGGATAGGATTAGCCAAGGAGAGGTCTCAAGACATCTCCAACGCTATTCCATTGATAGCAGAGGGTGGCTTAGGAGAGATGGGAGGCTTTGTGTTCCACGTGCCGGTGATTTGTTAAGAGCAGTTTTGGAGGAGGTGCACCATTCCCGTATGTCTATTCATCCGGGTGGTGACAAAATGTATCGAGATATGAAGAGGATGTTCTTTTGGGGTGGTATGAAGAAGGACATGGCAGAATTCATAGCTAAGTGTCTCATATGCTAAAGGGTAAAAGAAAAGCAGCAGAAGCCCGGTGGATTACTTCAGCCCTTAGATGTACCAAAGTGGAAGTGGGATAGTATTTCTATGGATTTCATTGATGGTTTACCCCGTTCTAGGAAAGGGAACACTAGCATTTGGGTGATTGTTGATAGATTGATCAAGAGTGCCAACTTCATCCCAGTTAAGAATAAGCGTACGACTTCATATTTGGCATCCTTGTATATTCGAGAGATAGTATGTCTACATGGAGTTCCTTCTAGTGTTGTTAGTGATAGAGATCCCATTTTCACTAGTAAGTTTTGGAGAAGCTTACAAGAGGCGCTAGGGACGCAACTTAGGTTGAGTACGGCCTATCACCCCCAGACAGATAGCCAAACGGAGAGGGTAAATAGCGTGCTTGAGGATTTGCTGCGGATGTGCATTTTGGACTTTGAAGGAACTTGGGAGGAGCATCTTCCATTGGTTGAGTTTGCATACAATAATAGTTACCAAACAAGTATAAGAATGGCACCATTTGAGGCTTTATATGGGAGACCTTGCAAGTCCCCATCACGTTGGGTAGAGTCTACGGAGAAGTTATTACTTGGACCTGATATGGTTAGAGAGACCTCTGAGAGGGTGGATTTGATTCGGCGAAGAATGAAGACGGCTCAAGGCAGACAGAAGCCGTATGCAGATAGGCGGAGGAGAAACTTAGAGTTTGAGGTTGGAGATTTAGTTTTTATCAAGTGGAAATTAGCCACAAGGGCCTCTTTAGCAGGTGGAATTAGTTTCTAGGACACACAACTGAAATAATTACTTTCAAGGACAAAACGCAAAATAATTAGTTTCTAGGGCCTAAAAACCTATGAAATTATGTCCTTGAAAGTAATTGGACTAATGACTTTGTCCTTGAAAGTAATTATTCTGCTGACTTTGGCCTTGAAAGTAATTTCTTTGAATGTGTGTCCTAGAAACTAATTGGACCGCAAAGTTTGTCCTTCTGGTAAAATGCCCCTTTTATCAAAGTATCCCCGCTTTGGAAGGTGGTAAGATTCGGATCAAATGGAAAGTTAGCCCCTAGATTTGTTGGACCATTTCCTATCACAGAGAGAGTTGGGAAGATGGCTTACCGAGTGAAGATACCAGATAGGCTCGTAGGAGTGCACGACGTTTTCCATGTTTTGCACTTGCGAAAGTGCTTACATGACTCGGCGGAGGTTGTAGAGCCTAGTCAATTAAAGGAGGTGGAGGTAGAAAGAAAAGCTTCTATTTGGCGTATCCTCACGAAGATTGTTGGAAGAGATATCAAGCGATTAAGGAATAAGGAGGTTCCACTGGTAAAGGTGCAATGGGGAGATGATGTTGCAGACGCCACCTGGGAAGCAGAGGAGAAGATTCGTACTTCCTATCCTCATCTTTTTGATGGTAAGTTTTAGAATTCCATTTTCCATCTTTAGATTTGAATAGATTCTTTCCTTTATTATCCTTTGGGAGGGTAGAACTTAGGATTTAACCTATGGATGGTAGGATTTGATGTAAACATGTTAATAGAACATGTTATGGATGATGTATGCTAGTAGTTGCAAGTGTTTGCTAGTGGATGCTATGGAAGCATATAGGTACACTAGGCACTATTATTCATTAAGGATCAACCTAACTACGACACTAGAGCATATGCATATTGATGTGTGCGCATTTTTATTTTATTTCCATGATTGTTATAAATGGATGAGTATCAGATGATTATTGCATTTGGATGATGTTTGTAGCATGCATATAGAACTATCAGTTATCATTAGGAAATTTTTGCATTCATTTGGATACATGGCACGGACATGATTGCATAAAAAGGAGGTCAACTGAATCAGTGGACCGCCTAATATTTTGCATTAGTTAGGGACATTTACACTACACTAATTGCATAAGTATCATAAAATGCATTAGAAAAACTTAAGGACAATGGATGAAGGGTTGATGATTGAGTAGTTGATTGTAGAATTGGATGAAAACATTTAGTACATTCTTCTATCCTTAGAGATTTCGGGGACGAAATCCCTTAATGAGGGAAGAATGTAACAACCCGAAATTTAACCCATAATAATTAATTTGTTAATAAATTAAATAATAAAATAACTTTGTGAAATTATCAGAATTAAGCCACGGATGTTGCACCATTGTGTCCATGGTAATTTTCTGGTCAATTTCCATATATAGAACGTCAGAAATCGAGCTAATATGACCAAGTTATAAAATAAACAAAATAAGCAAAAATATTACAAAAAAAATACGGTCAGGTCGGCCGGCCGGTCGACCTGGGCAAGGGGGCGGTCGACCGCCCGGTTGATCCGCCTTGTAAATTTGCAGGCACACAAACGTAAATTCGTTCGAACGAATTAGAGACGTAGGAACACGTCATTTGCACCCATTTGTTTAATCCAATCCCTCTGTTTCTGCATCTGATGGCTCCTATTCAGCCTATGACATGGTTGCATCCTATTCAATCTCCAAATCCAACGATCCGAGATCCACTTCTACACATATAAATAGACTCCTAGACCTAACACTTTTTCTCATTCTAGATTTTCTCCGCTTGGGTTCACCTTTTCAGGAAGGACCGTAAAAGGAATAATTTTCCAAAGAGAGAATCTTTTTTATAAAAATTATTTTACAACTCCAAGTGGATCCGGGAAGACCAAAGGAAGAGCTTAAGACCGGAGGTGAGTGATTGTAATTATTTTAAGATTTCTTTAAGTAATTTAAAATAATAGGGTTTCCAATAGTTGTAGTTTTACTACGATTTTTGGAATAGCCTTTTTCAGTAATTATTTTCAGTTTTTAATTATTTTCAGTCTATTCAGCTATTCATTTCAGTAATTTTAGTATTATTTCTATTAATTATAATTTATTACTGTTAAGTATAGCTTTTTTATTAATTTACAGTCTATTTACAGTATTTAAGTTTATTTACATCTTTTCGTCGTGTTGGATTTTATGCAAGCGTCTATTCTCTTCATTCCCCTTTATGCACGTATGGATTAGAATAAATTAAATGCGGGTATGGATTTTTTAAGTAAGAATATTAAATGAAGAAAATAAGATGTAAATTATAAAGTTTGTAATAAATAATGGAATTGGACTGAAATTACGCCTAATTATAATTTAAATTGGACTAGTTAAAGATAATTGGCATAGTTATAACTTAGAATTATAGCTAAATGAAGTAAAAGATGAAAGAAGCTTATTTTCACACTTAGACCTTGGGTTAAGTAATAAGCATGATTATAACGTAGGTTATAATAAGAAAAAGAACATAATGGGGCTTATTTTAAGGCTTGGGATAAATTAATAAGCGTAGAAAGTAAAAATGGAAATAATGGCTTATTTAAATAATTTATCTAAGTTAATAAGAAAAGTTGAAAGTAGGACTTGTACCAAATAGCATTCCCTAGGGCACGCTTATGCTAAGAATGGTAGTAATTGGTCAAATAGAAGTCCAAACTATGAGGATTTGGATAAGGGGCGCAACTAGATATTGTTTGGATGAAGGGCCAGTACCAACAGCATTTCCCTTATTTTTCTATGGACACACGGTGATCTCGCATAGCCTGAAGTGAGATGAGGGGCACGCTATGCTGTACGTTGGAGGTAATAAGAAGACCCAATAGGTGGAGCAAAAGGTAGCATGGGCATAGTGGCAATTACGCGTGCGACTTACATTCGGGTACTCAGTAATAGCTATGAGTTCCAAGCGCTTAGTATGGTGTCTTAGTAGACATCATTGCCTTCTATGTAGGGAGTTATATATGCCGTCCGGATCCACAGTAGTTTCTCTGTGCATCTTCCGTGGATACCATTGGTGGCTGTGTAGGGAATTAAATAGCGGCTGGTCCATAAAAAGGTCTATGGAGTAGCAGGCTGATCAAAAAGGGTATAATTAGAGTCACATCCTAATTACAGGATTAGGAATTCAGCCTAATTAAATCAAAACAAGTGCAAGCAATCAAAGTTAACCTATCTTGAGCAATATTTAATCGTATTTATTTCCAGTTTATCACTTTCCTATTTCCTTTGTTATCTTTATTTATGCTAGAACTGTTGTAGATTCTATTACTTTTATCTTGCTTAAAGACTCTAGTAATTACTATCATTCACCAGACTTTTAGTCTGACCCACTCCTCTATTTTCCTCTTTTTCCCCCTAAGGCAATCAAGGAAGAAACTAGTAGATTGTTGTAGCTTGGAGTTCTTCTTGGAGGAGACTTCTTCTATGTACTTCTTTTATTTTCAACTGTTGTTCTTGTATGCACTGGTTTATTTATGAGGGATATTACGTACTCTGATTTTGAGACAACGAAGTTTTATTTCATAAGACACTATGGGTTTTGAATGTTGTATTTGGCATTTGACTTATTTATGAATAAATTCTAAAGCTTTGTTCTAATTAAATTCTTATTTAGTTTCCGTTGTTTTTACCTATTTTTTTCTTGTGAATCTTAGTCCCTGTTAGATTCAGTTATACCTACAACGCACCATGCCTTTTAATGTGTCTTTTTGGGCATGTTAAGGGGTGTGGGGTGTTTCACACTCCCATTGAGAGTTCTTTCATCATTAGCAGTTGTTGCTCCAAGTTCTGGATTTTTTCCTCACTGCTATTTAGTTGCACCAGTTGTAATGGTTGCCTACATTTTATATTTCCTATGTTGAAATTGAGAGTCTCATTCCTTTCTAGTGTCCTCTCTGTATGATTTCTTTGGTCTGAGCATTGAGTCTTCATGATCTCATTTTCCTAAAACAAAATTACCTAAATTAGTCTAGTTGATAAGGGAATTAAATAAGACGGAGGTTCGAGCCCTCCTTCTAGCGCCAAAAATGTTAGACCAAAAAATGGATTAACACTTCAGATGCAAATTGTGCTAAGTTAGTCCTTGATTTATACATATGCGGAGACATAACCAAGCATTAATTAACTATATCGACTTGGTTTTAAACATGTGTAGAGAGGCGATCAAGCAAGTCGTCAATTTGTCAAGGTCTAACTTAGCACGTATGACTCATCATGAGATTGAATCATTTATTGATGAATGACAATTGGCCCTTAAGAAAGAATATATGAAAGTTTGTTCATCACTTTGAATTGTTATATTCGAAGTCCTGTAGGGCCATTAGGTTTGTCATGCATATGGATCTACATTAGTCATTGAATAATGTTGTCCACATGGCTAATTGTATGTCATATTTTCAATAAGCATAGAAGACAAGTCAAAGAGTCATGTCGAAGTTTGTTATGTATAACAACAGGTTATGCATTCCACCCTTTTGTTCAAAGTCCATAGTTCATATACATAAAGGAGTTTATCATTGTTCAAGGCACTTTGACTAGGTTTATGTCGAACCAATTATGATAAGTTCATACTATGCAAGTTCAAATAATAATGTTCAATGAGGTCGTAATCGAAGTCGATATGCAAGATTAAGTCCATGTTTATTCAATTCAAATGTGATTACAGTCAAATAGAATTGTCCTCAAAATGGTACCTCTAGGGTTATATTTATAGAGTGCAACTGGGCCACTTCGCCTTCTTGGTCTTCGGCGGTGTTACCCTAATTCTAATCTCTATGAAGGCGGCATTGTCTTATTTCATATCTTCGACTTTGTTGACTATCTCTGCTAATGTAAAATGGTTTCATCGAGGTGATGTAGACCATGTCCCCGCCTTTATGCAATGTAAGGTCATCGACATTGCTTTGCCTTAACAAGCAATGGTCTATGAATGGCTAAGTAAATTTATGGTCAAAGAGCAGTGTTTTGATGACCTTTCTTTGCTTTTTGGTGAGCAAAATATAGGCGTTTGTTGATTGTAGCATGCCTTCGATAAGCTGCATAAATGTGACGTGGTTATCTGCGAAGAGTGATGAGACTTTGTTTACTTGAATGCATTCGATGAGCTTGTAGGGTGGGATGCTGTCGTGGTTTTAGCAGTCCCAATGATCGCTAACAAGATGCCTCTTCGATCCAGATTTATCTTTTATATTTGGCACCTTCGAAGTAATTTGAGTTGTGGTGCAATATGTTAGCGAAGAAAAGCCATGTTGAAGTGGTGAAGCACATCACCGAAGATGTACGTTTCTAGCTTCAAAGAGATAGGTTTGCTGATGAAGCGATGAAGTGCGAAGGGATATCCTCGAAGAGATACATTATTGACGAGGAGTGGTTTTATTCTTCAATATAGAACTCGATGGCTTCAATCCTTTTATGATGTCATCGTTTATTGCATCATTCCCAATATTGATGTTATATGGATAACATTTAGTCCCCTAGTGTGGAGAAGCTTTTTACTCTTTAGGGTAAAACCAAGAATTCCTTTGTATTCTTCAATCTTCAACAAGACTTACTAGTAGACTTCATTTTTCTATAAGACATAAAGCAAACGACATTTTTCATTAGTAGCCATCCTTCTAGATTCGATTGAACTTTTGAATTAGCATCTACTCTCCAGATTGTTTGTTCGAATTTAAGCTTACAACTTTGTCATAAGAGTTAATGAAAATAAACTTTCTAGCATAAGCTTGAGAAAATATTTGATAAAGTTATGATTGTAAATTATGGTCATATGGTCAGAGATAATCACCGGCTAGGTCATATGGTCAGGGATTGTCTGATGCTTCAGAAATGACAGTAATATAAGTTTTTCACACATGCTACAGTGCCTTCCACTTCTACAGTTGAAAAGGGAAAGCATGTTCTTAAAGGTATATTATCTGTTTATGGCATTCATGTTTACGTTTACTTTGATATTGGTGCTTCACATAGTTTTATATCCTATAACCTTATTGATAGGCTGAAATTGAAACCTAGTATATCCTTAACTCTATTAGTGTTTCAAACCCTGTGGGAGGCTCAACCAACCCGAGTATGTTATATTTAAGAGTTCTGGTTACTTGTCATAACCAACTTCTTTCATGTGATATATATATTCTTAGTTTTATGTGGTTTGATGTATTACTTGGGATGGATCGGTTGCCTTGGAATCATGTAGCCTTAGATTGTGTTAAGTGAACTGTAGTATTGAAGAAAGTAAGGGAGGTTATGGAAGTGTCATATGAGGAACCTATGTCATTAATGAGTAGTTTCCTCTATTCTCTCGATGCGGCTAAAGAGGAGTTAGGGCTAATTTTTGTTGTCCAAGATTTTTAGATGTGTTTGAAGAAGCATATGGTTAACCCCTACACAGTAAGATTGAATTTCATGTTGATTTGGTTCGAGATGCTAACCTATTGCATTGCCTAATCATAGGCTCTCACCGAAGGAGAAGCTAGAGTTAGCTAACTAGGTTAGCGATTTGTTGCATAAAGGCTTGATCTAACTGAGTAAATCAAATTGTTGAGTGCCCGTCTTCTTTCTTACGAAGGCGGACAATTCCTTCAGACTTTGTGCGGATTACCGTGAGCTTAATAAACAGACTATTAGGAACAAGTATCCTTTTCCTAGGATTGATGACTTGTTTGATCAGCTACATAGTGCTCGGGTATTTTCTCAACTAGATCTTACTACAGGAATTCATTAATTGAGGGTAGTAGAGGAGAGTGTACCATTGACGGCTTTTAGATCTGATAACTTTTATGAATGGCTGGTTATGCCATTTGACATAACCAACACTCCAGCATATTTTGTAGACTTGATGAATCGGGTTTTTAGGCATGTGTTGAATAAATTTGTACTTATTTTTATTGATGATATTTAGTTTTACTCTAAGACCGAGGAGAAGCATACTCTTTATCTGAGGATTGTACTTGAAATATTGAGTGAGCATGTGCTAAAAGCTAAGTTCTCGAAGTGTCACTTTTGGTGGTCGAAAGTTAGATTCTTAGGGCATGTTGTATCTAGGGAGGGTATTTCTGTTGATCCAATAAAGGTTGTGAAAGTGACTAAGGATCGTGTAATATGGATATTAACTAAATTATTTATTTGTGCGTAATATAAATATAAAAATAAAAGCAGTAAAGTAAATGATACCAGATATTTTTATACTGGTTCGAACTTCCCGTTCTACGTCCAGTCTCGGACTCCTTCTGGATTTAATCAAAACCCTCACTTAACCCAGAGGAATAGGTATTACACCGCCTAAGCAACCGAACAGGACTTCAATCGCATAGACATCCAAATAGGACTTCAACTGCCTAAGGATACTACAACTGGACTTTCAATACAAATAGTAGAAACGTTTTTAACTATGTATGTTCTTGAATAAAACTGATATGTCGATAATGTACACCCTTTCTATAATCATCTTCTTTGTGGTGTATTGTGTAGTTCATGAAGAAAGGAAATTTATTTGATTACAAGAATAGTAAACTTGAATATAAAAATGATCAAAATAGAGTTTTTATGTATAGAATGCTTTAAAGTTAAAATAGCAAGAATAGATAGAATTAAGAATGAGAAAATTGATGATCATGACATTGAAATTCTTTGCTATTTATAGAGATTAAAAGTTGTATGCATTCATAAAGAGTTTCCATGAAGAGATATTGAAGCTAATCTTGAATCAAGAGTTGTTTATGTTCGTAAAAGAGAAATATCTTTTCAAAAACTAGACGTTATAAATATTCTGCCCTCTGAACTAAACGTTTCAGCAAGCTGAATCGAGTAAAAATCCAGACAATAAGGAAATAGTACAAAATATTCCTTATTCGGAAGTCTGAATATTATACTTTAGCCGGCTGAGTATTGTAAATTATTTGTGCAAGTGCACAACATTCAGACGGCTGAAAGTTTACATTCAGCCGGCTGAATGTGATGTTTTCAGCGGTATTCTTTGTTAAGATGAATCTTATATTTTGTGTGTATGTGTATACTATTTCGGAGAGATTTTAACATATTTCTACTTCTAGATTCAGACTCTATACTTAACAATACAATGTAGGTACAATCTGGAACCTGGTCTTCATATGTTTGTGACTATCTCTCTAATGATTTCTTCTCCTGAAAATTTTGTTAGTTCATATAATATTTACTTATATAGTTCTCATAATAAAAATATCAAAATTCGAGGTTCTAACATTCTCCCTCTTTTTTATGATGACAACTATGTAAGAATTAAATATAAGGATTCAATTAAACTCCCCTTGACTCGATACTCCCCCTATCAATATGACTATCTTACTCTCCCCCTTTGTCATCGACAAAAAGGAAACAATTATTCGATAAGAGAACTATCATAGATAATTAGTAGAAAAGATATTACATAGATATGTTCTTGAAATATTACATAAATATACATAGATATGTTCTTGAAATAAGTAGTAGAAAAAATAGAGTTATGTCTAGATAATAAATAAAAACATACCAAATCAATCTTCCCTTCCTTCTTCTTCTTTCCTCCTTCTTTCTTAGAATATTTCCAAGTAAACGGTGGCGGATTTTCAAGAATTTCCATTGATGTGGAGCAGAGCAAGACAATTTATCCCAAATCTTGCTCAAAAAACCGTTTATTAAGATTAGCCTTTTGTTTGTCTTGGAAACATGTTTCTCAACGTTAGCTAAACGGCGATTGAGCTTGCTTTGATTTCAGAATAAAGTGACGAGAGCTTGTTTAGGAGGCACATCAACATTTAATTCGTGGATTTCATCTTCTTCTTCTTATTGGGGTTGTTGAGAGGAAGATGTAATATTTGTGTCTCAAGGTTGTGTAATGCCTTAATTACGATTGGCGACCCATTCTTGAAAACTAGTAATTTGTTGATTCGCTGGCCGCTTCGGAAGACCCATGAGACTATGGGTTTTGGAGTTAAGTTCACTTATTGTTGTGAAGTCGGAATTGGGCAAAGTAACTCCAAAATTTTGTAATATCCTCATTATATAAGCTCGGTAATGAATGGTTTTATAACTCCTCATATTGTTAACACTTTGAAATTCATCCAACATAATCTTCCCCCAATTAACATGTTGAGATAAATAAATAGCATATAGGACTTGGAAATCATGCTTATAAACTTTTTTGATAGCTACCGGTTCTTGGTTGAAGAGAGCGAATGATAGCACGATGAATAATTCTTGCCTTAGGATTTAAGGCACTATATTTTAGTTCGGTTAGATCGACCGACAAAAATTTATGTGACACTTCGTCACCTTGGTATATATCAACATCAACCATATCAATTTCTAAGCCTTCAGATGCACATTTTAAAATATGCCCTAATCTTTGTGAACGTAAATAAATTTTAACTCCACATACCAAAGTACAAATAAAATCGGTTTTATTTTGAGTATTTTGGCAGCCTAGATTCATATTTGCATGAAAAAGCTTAATTAAGAGAGGATAAATCTTAACGTTGTTTGCATCATACCCAATAAAGGAGTCGAATCCATGTGCTTCCGCTAATTTTCTTATTGCATATCCATTAGAATCCAGAAATTTCATGAAAGCCCCTTCAAAAAGCTTGGAGTTCTTCATGCTATTAAATTGATTAACGGTAGTGTCATTGTGTAGCCATGTCCTAATTTGGCTCTAAGATGGACCGGTAGAAGATTCTCTTGTTCTTTTTTATCTAGGAGGCATTTTTGTTTTGAGGAATGAAGAAAGATTGGTTCTTTGGTTTAGAGAATTTAGGGTTTCTTTTATTATTTCAGGAGAGTGTAAAATTTGGTAAAAGATAAATAGGAAGGTTTTGAGAATAAGTATTAGTTTGTGCTTTGAGAACTGTGCAAGTGTCTTTTTAAAAAACAAAATTTCGGCCAGGCAGCCGGTTGAACCTAGCAAGGTAGTCGGCTGAATTGAATTTTTTTGCAACCAGTAAGTAAACAGTTCATTTTTACTATGATTCAGCTGTCTAAATTTGGGGTTCAGCCGGCCGAATTCTATGTGCCAAATATCACGACCCAAAAATCTGATCCATTTAGAGATGACAATAAACCACACATGTCCAGCCCAAACGGAAGGGATAACCGGATCTTGATGAGAGAGAAAGAAAGAGAGAAGAAGAGAAGGGAGGAAGAAGAGAGAAAAACAGAAAAAGAAGAAGGAGAAACAGTTCATATAATATCATTGGCATGATATTATATGTTTCTCCGCTGCGATTGTGAGATTCTGTAATTGTTTTAGTTTATTACGTTTCTCCTTCTTCTTCTTCTGTTTTTCTCTCTTCTTATCTTCTTCTCTCTTTCTTTCTTGAAGAGAGAAAAACAGAAGAAGAAGAAACAAAATAAACTTAAACAATTACAGAATCTCACAATCGCAGCGGAGAAACATATAATATCATTGATATGAAATTATATGTTTTTCTCTCTTCTTCTTCTCTTCTTCTTCTTCTCTCTTTCTTTCTTTCTTATCAAGATCTGGTTATCCCTTCCATTTGGGCTAGACATGTGTGGTTTATTGTCATCTCTAAATGGGTCGGATTTTTGGGTCGTGACATTTTGGGTGGAAGAAATTTTATTTTGAAGATTCAGCCATCTTGATGGGGTGTTTCAGCCAGCTGAATCTATTGATTTTGTACAATTTAGCCTTTTATCAGTATATTTAAAATTTGTTTAAACACTATACTCCATACATGTGTTAATATGTGAGCTTTATTCTTATATTAAATAACTTTATTTAATTTTTATTTCAACAAACTTATCATATACGTAAATTACAACATCTATATTATAAGCATAATTTTATGAAAATATAAAATTTACTTATTTTCAGAGGTCTTGGATTCATCTGAAGAATAAATTTCAAACGAGTTTGGTTCAACTTTAGTGTCTTCCTGTAATGGATTAATAGAAGACCAAGTATTACATCGAATAGGAGTTATATTTTTAGCACCTTGATCCCAAGAATTTGGAGTTACGTGAGGTCGTTGAGGAGATGGATTGTGCACACCTTTTTTAGGGGTAGTTCTAAAGAATTTTAGAGCAAATTGTTCAAGAAAATTTAGAAGTCTTCTATGGTGTTTTTGCTCGTAATACATCTCATGTTGTATACTTAAAGTTTCACGGTGGTAGTGATGAATGCCATCGATTTTCTCCTTGGTAGAAGGTGATCCAAATTCTATGTTTCTTCTAGTTCTTTTGCCCTTCGGTGTATATCCGGTATGGTGATTTGGAGATGGAGTGACTTTAATTTTCCTTTTGCCATAAATAGTTAATATGATTGTAAGGTAAGAATAAAAGTTATGAATATAGCCGTATGTAAAATAGAAAGGAGGAGAAGTTCTAATGTGAAAATAAAAAAATGGAAAGTCCTATGCCCATCTCCCAAGAGTGCAGAGTTCGAGTGCCAACAGCTCCATTTTTTTGCTCAACTTTTATTATTTTATACACTTTTAATTATATACACTTTATTATAAACTTATAAATCATGTAACGATATAATTCTGAGTTCACGTCTTAATTTAGAAAAATATTTTCATTCAATGGTTGTGTAAAAATATCAGCTATTTGATTTTCGGAAGAGACGAAATCTAGTGAAATCAAATCTTTTTCAATGCTATCTCGTAGCAAAATGATGTTGAAAGTCAATATGTTTCATTCTTGAATGGTTTATCAAATTCTTAGATAAATTTATAGCACTTGTATTATCATAATAAATTGTTGATTTAGTCAAATTTATACCAAAATCTTGAAGTGTTTGCTGCATGTAGATTACTTGAGCACATACAAGAGCAATAGAGATGTATTCTGCTTCATAGGTCGAAAGTGAAACACAATTTTGTTTCTTACTAAACCATGATACTAAAGACTGTACAATGAAGTGACATGTACCACTCGTACTTTTTCGATCCACTCGACATCCTCCAAAATCAGCGTCACTATATGACACCAACTCAAAAGGACATTCCGTAGTCTTTAGTTTTGTTTAAGTAACACAAAATCCGTTTCACAGCTCGCAAATGTGATTCTTTGGGGTTAGCTTGAAATCATGTGCATAAACACTCATCATAATATCTAGACGGCTAGTAGTTAAATATAATAGAGAACCAATAATACTTCTGCAAAGTTTTTGGTCAATACTTTTGCCATCTTCATCTTGATCAAGATGAACAGTAGTACTCATAAGAGTCGGTTTAGCAGAAGTATTTTCCATACCAAAACATTTTATTAAATTATTACAATATTTTTCTTGATCAATAAAAATCCTATTTTGTAATTGTTTAATTTGTAATCCAAGAAAGTATGAGAGTTCTCCCATATGTGACATATCGAATTCACTTTTCATAATATTTGAAAATTCTTTACATAGTTTCTCATTTGCAGATCCAAAAATGATATCATCAACATAAATTTGAACTATTAAAATGTCTTTTTTATCTTACTTAATAAAAAGTGTTTGATCTACTTTATCAATTTCAAATCATGAATTTATAAGGTATTTTTAAGACGATCATAACAAGCACGAGGTGCTTGTTTCAAACCGTATAAAGCTTTCTTTAGTTTATAGACATGGTTTGGAAATTTTTCATGTGTAAATAAGGGTGGTTGTTCTACATATACATTTTCTTTTATAAAACCATTTAAAAAGGCACTTTTTACATCCATTTGATATAACTTAAAGTTATGAAACATGCCAAATCTAATAAAATACATATTGCTTCTAGTCGGGTGACAGAAGCAAATGTTTCTTTATAGTCTATTCCTTCTTCTTGATTGTAGCCTTGAGCCACTAATTTAGCTTTGTTTCGAGTGATACTTCCTTACTCATCAGGTTTATTTTTGTAAACCCATTTAGTACCAATGACTGTTTGATCACTAGGTCTAGGAACTAAGTCTCATTCTTCATTTCGTTCAAATTGGTTTAGCTCTTCTTGCATAGCTATAATCCAATAGTCATCGGTTGAGGCTTCTTTAGCATTTTTAGGTTCAATATTATATAGGAAAGCTACATGACCCATTTTATTTAACTAATTTTGTAACAACCCGAATTCCAATGGGTCCAGATTTTTCGCAAAAATGCTAGAATCCAAGCCCACTAAAGCCCGAGTTGGGTTTCTGGTATCCTGCAAATAGGCAAAGACAAATATATCAGAGCTCAGATAAATATCTCATAGTGGAACTGACTAAAATATAATAGTAAGTAAATACTCACCAAAATAATAACACTTTCTAAACAAGTGTCTCAAAGCTGGAAAGTCTCTGCCATCTACCTAACCTGTAGGATGTTATGAGGAGGGGTTCAGAACTAAAGTTTTAGTGAATGGACAAATCATATACTTCTAAGTTTAATTCTACATATACCGTTTTAGTTCCATTTTCTGTTATATTAGGTTTATTGGGTTTATAATACTCTCGCTCCTATGTGTGAATCGTACCCATCTACTCCCTAGTAGATCAAAACCTAATAACTAATACATATATGTAGCTATATGCCCAATGACCGCATCGGTCCTAGGTACCACCCATAGTACTTTCTGTATCCTCCTCGCAAAGGACTCCATCGTCTTGCTCTTATAGCGTTTTGTGACTACATCTATAAAGGACTGCCTGGTAAGGCCTACAATACAAATGTTTCATCGTCTACTATGAAAACATAAAACTACGTCTGCACTAGCCTATAATAATGCTCGGACATCCACAATGTACCACCCAGTGCGTACCTTGAGGACTATAAGTAATCGTTCTGTCTACTCCTTGAATCCCGCTTAACAAGGTCTACCTTGTACGGAACTTAGTCAGGGATTTACTATTTCTGTAAAGGACTACCTTGTTAGGCCTACAATACAGATATTCTATTCAGTCTGTCTCTTTTCTTATCGTAGCTATGGCCCCATGCAGCCACCCCTCAACTAATCGAAAGACCTCTAAAGAGCTAAGTGGATGTGCCCTACTGTAAAAAATCTAAACATCCAATTGGCTGCGCCCCTCATCCAATGTCTCGATAGTGAAAAGTTCATTGGACTGTTGGTTTAACTCTAGTCTTTCTCCAACTCGCTTCTTGGTTTTGATGTTGGCCCGATATCCGCATGCGACTATCCTTTTGGGTCCTGCCCACTAAAACTTACTTGCAAGTACTGGGACATACGAATATCCTACTCCAAACATCAACCCCTTTTGACTGCCTACAATGGTCCTACCATGCAAAAAGTAGTCAAGACATACTCTTTTGATGGAACACCTACAGACCTGCCTCCGGGGAATTGCTCTGTTATGCCTACCCTAGAGGGCCATAGTAGAGTAACCTCATGTCCTGTTGAAGTCTTGTACTTCCTCTAGCCCAAAATATCTAAGTTGGACGTGTTTCTTTTGTGCTGAAATCTGTGATGAACTTCTTCGTTAGGATCTTCATCCTTTGGGCTGCTCCAAAAGCATCTTACTCTTTTATTAGACTTTAAGTCTAATCTTTTAATTTGCATTAAGTTTACTTTTCTTATTCTGTTGGCTACTTATTTACCATAATTAGCATAACCATGTCCCGGCCTCACCTAACTATTGTGAGACCATCAGTTCCTGACTGAAAGGGGAATGTTGTTGGTATTGGTCACTTCTATTATCTTGCTTATTAACTTATTCCAACATCTAAGTTTATCAAAATAAGTCTCTTTTGTTAATTCTGCTCTATTTGCTTATTAACTTAATTTAAGTTTTAAAATAAGCCTTTTTGTTCTTTCTACTTAATTATAACCTATGTTATAATTTTACTTGCAATTGTCACTACTATATTCTTTTATAATCTGTATATTATAAATATAATTACAAGCATCTCTTTTTTATTCTAGTCTGTCTTCTTTTATTATAATATTGAATTCTCTTTAATTCTCTTATTATATGACAATCTTGGCTTGGGACTACGTCCGACTATCAAAAATTTACTTATCATAATAACTGCTTTGCCTTTATTCTATTATCTACGCAGTAATTGCACACCTAGGTATATTTCTTTTAATTACTTCTAGTCTTGTCTAATAATTAACTTGATTTCTTCTTTACTTCCTGTAATTCTTCACTTTAGTTTCTTATATTCTAGGAAGTAGTTCTATTCTATTTGGTTGGTTACAAAAACTGTGCTAAAATTCCATTTCCATGTTTTAATACTAAACAATGCTATAAACAATAATCCGTAACTGCAAGATATTTCTTTTATTATTTCTTTTACTTTTTGGATCTTGCAAAATACAATAGTTTCTCTATTTTACACTAATTTCCTTTTTCTTTCTTTTATTCTTGCAATTACGTTTATCGTTATCTTTTAAATATTAAATTATGGAAATGTATTCTCTTTTCTAAACCAACTATTAATCTATCACTTACTTCCAAATCAAGTTATTAGATTTTCCCTTTTAATTTATTTTTCCCCGTTTTAGCATATTTTACTGCAAAATTCTATTTTTCTCTTTTTATTTCAGCTTTTCTTATTTTACATCTAATTTCTGTAAATCTAGTGTTCTTTTATTTTGGTCCATATTTGCGAAATCTTCTCTTTACTATTTATTCGCATAAAAAGGAATAAAAAGAAGCTAACATTTACAAGCTAAATTTCAACTTTTAAAATAGATGTAAATAACTGTAAATTTCTTATGTTGATCGATACGAAAGTCGATCGATACAATTGTTGATCGATACGAAAGTCGAATGTCGATCGATATGAAAGACGAATGTTTGATCGATACGAAAGTCGATCGATACGAATGTTGACATATTTTCTGGGTGCGAAAACATGGATGCGAAAATCACCGTATTTTCATGGATACGAAAATTGTAAGAGTCCAAAAACTCGGCCTTCGAAAATCGGCACCCGTACTTCACTTGTACTCAAAATGCCGTAGATTCAAACGCCGAATCTGGCTTCCCGGAGCTATAACACAATCAAGTATAACAACATAGCGGAATAAAGAATATATCAATATATATATCATTGATACAATGACAGATACAGAATTTGATACAATATGATACAACAGAATGATACCACAGATATCAATATACATCAGAGATATGATACAAGAAACAGCAGCGGAAAAGAAAAGATAACATCAGCAGCGGATAGAATATCTCCAATAGAATGCTCCAATCCATAGCTAGCGGAAAGCAAGGTCAGTCGTCCAAGGCTGACTAGCTCCAGATAATCTACTCATCCTGAATATCTGAAAAACCCAACTCTAGACTGCCCGTGTGGAAAATAGTGGGCACCCAGAGTTTAGGAAGGGAACAATAAACTCCGGATCAGTCATGGGACTGGTGTGAGCAACAAAAACAGTTTTATCTTTAAACAAACACAAAAGGTTTTAAACATTGAAATCCGCAATGCTTTTAGAAAATGAAACTACCATAAGACCTCCCGCCACACACACAATGCAAACGCAGAATTGGAGGAGATTTCTTCTTATGATAGTCAAAGATGCTTACTACGCAAAATCATTGGTTATTATTACTAGTGCATAGTGCAGAAAACATTTCGAAAGTAGAATATTAATCTTAGCCAACATAGACATTCCGAACTATGCCTACTATAGCTACCATCCAAACAGTGGGGCGCCACCATAAGTAGATGGCAGGTTCTACAACTAAAACCGTACAAGGTTCGTATTGGAAAAATGGATTTCCAACAAATGGTCAGGCTAAGGAACTTCCTTCCGCCGCATGGGATCGCCTCTGGCGGGACGTCCCGAGAGACAAACTGCTCTCTGCCAACAAGGCCGGGTTACCCCTGTAACAGGTAACTCACGAATATGCCACCTCCCGGTCCTTTGGGACCTTTATCCGAGCGCTCGTAACCATCATCACACATCATAAAGAAGGTGTATCCACATGAGTAAGTATCAGGGCTCCATACCATAATACCACCCCTTTCCAGAAGGAAATGACATACCCTAAAGGGCGCGACCCTCATAACCTTGCCGCAACGATCCTGTTTCGACCATTTCCGGGTTGTGAGGCCCTGATGAAGTCTCGTCCACAAAGCTACGCTTTGTCACAAAGCCATGCTTTGGGTCAACAGATGATCAACCTATGATCACAAAGATAAATGATCAAACAAATGATCATATCACAAATGATCAAACGATGATCATCACACAGCTACACTCAGCATGTCACATTACCAAATTGGGATATATCGCTGATAACCTTCAACTACATAACCTCTGAGCTCGTACGTCTCAAAGAAGGGTGTTAAGCTAAGAGAATAAATTCTCCGCCACCAACAGAAATGTATTTGAAAGAAATCGGCTTTATATCTCAAAGTGTAATGTCAGACATGTATCCATATAAGTCTGTTCCGGGTTCGAACAGAACCGAAGGCACTTCTCACGAAGCCCTTGCAATTCCGGATAACTCTCAATCACGTCCGGACTTCCCGTCACAAAAAGAGTGATATAAATCTCTATACCGGGAGCTACCCAGTGCAGAGACATTCGACAGGTTGTCCTTTCATTTTCGAAAAATATCCGGTCCTCAACACCGATCTTCAAATGCTATCCATATACGACGTATCATTATTCGGAATGGGTTATATGACACTAAGGTCCTCTCCCGGCTAAACCGAATAATGTGCGCAATATTTTAAAAACATATGGATATTGAGATTTCAATTAAGTCACAACTTAAACCCAAATTTCCTTTCCAAATGATTTAACAAATTACCATTTTCAAATCTTTAAACAAAAAGATTTATTTAACAACCTTCAATGGTTTAAACAATTTTCCACATTTTAATCTTTTAAACAAAAGATTCATTCACAGATTTTCCAAATCAATTTCCATTTCAATTTGATTAACTCGTTAAATCTTTAAATCAAGATTTAACTGATAGCTTTCAAAACAATTTCATTTCAAATGGTTTAAACAAATCATCACTTTAAATCTGTTAAAAATAAACAGATTCAATTCATAGCTATCTAAAAGAATTCATTCATAGTTTGGAAAATCTATTTTTCAATTCAATCTTGAAATTCCTTTAATTAAACTGAAATTTCATTTCTTATCTGAAAGCTTTTAATCTTTGAAAACAACAGTTTTCATTCTGGAAATCTGATTCATTTATACGAGTTAAGGTTCTTCTTGGGTTAAAATCAAATTCTCAAAAATTTACATTTAAAATGGTTTAAATTCATATAAACACATTAATAAGTTGAACAGCCTTTTTGAACCCTAGTTCCCAAATCATAGAATTCAATTTCAAATATTGAATTCAAATTTAAATCAAATTATTTAAATTTTCAAAACTCGATTAAGTTATTCAAAATAACTTTTATTTTTGAAATTCTATTTCAAAAGCTTTTCACTTTAAACCCAAATTTCTAATTTCAAAATCAATTGAAATAAAAATTTCAATTTCGAAAATATCAAATTTAAATCATCTGTGACTTAACCGATTTCCACGTGAGATCCATATTTGTGTGTGTAACAGTGTGGTCCAGGGGTTTCACACAGTAATGCAACATCATACAATCATCACAGATCAGAATACAAAAATATAGTTGATAAGCGGTATACCATAACGCTTATCGTTCATTTACAGATCACAGATCACAGATATATAAATCACAGATAATAATTTACAGTATAGATCACACAATATCAGGATATCTCACAAAACATCACAGATCAGGGATATCAAGCAATCCAAAGCACTTAATACCAATCAACAACCATAAGTAAGATTTATAGATCATCTAATAAATTTAAATCAGATAAATTACTTATGAATAATTTACTAGTCCTGGTTAATTAATTAATTACAAACCACTTGATTAATTATGCTTTAATCATTTATTAAATTCCCATTTAATTAATTTCCTTAATAACTTAATTAATAACTCAATTAATAAATAAATTAATAAATTAATTAACCCTTAATAATTTACAATTTAAATAAATCATCCTCAATTAACTATAATAAGTAATTATCCCTAATTACTTAATTAACTTTACCCATTAATTAATTTCCTTTAATTAAGAAATTATCCTCAAGTAATGAATTACCTTTAATCACTTATTTTAATTATCCTTAACCATTCACAGTAATTAAACATTAATTATTTTTAATTTATATTCATAAATCTTTAACCAGTAGTTAACCAATCAAAATCATTAGTTAATTAAATTAATTAACTATTCTTAAATCAATTCATTTAGTAATTATCCTTTTGACTACTTTAATTAACTGACTAATCTATGATTAATTATTCTTAAATTTATTACCTCAATTAATTAATCATTATTCTTTAATGTAATTACATAAAGCAATTATCCCTTAATTATATTAAGACCTCAATTAATTATTATTAACTACTTAACTTAAACCCTTAAGTTAAATTAATGTTTTTCATCTCTTAATAAATTACAATATTAAGTTTATCTAAAATAACTTTTTTTTAAAATAAAGTTTATATAGATTAAAACACTTTAAACTTTTAACAAATTGAAACTTAGATAACATTCATTATTTACAGAAGGAGTAGTTTTAACAAAATGGTATTAAGTAAACTTGATTTTGTTAAAAGTAAAAAAAACACTGTTTTCACACTTAACTTCAAACCCGAAGCACATCCATCATTTTCTCGTGCTCGACCCGGAGAAACTCGCTCCATCCTTTCCTTCGAGACCAACCCATAGCCGCTTCGAGTATCTCTTCGAGATTTCTTCCTTCTTCCCCAAACCTCAACAACCCAGATACCCAAATGGTACGCGTGCACGTGCACAACTAGTTCGATCACTTTTGGTCGAAGCTACGACCATCGACGAGTCCACGACCCTCCACTCGATCTTCCAGACCATCCATCAACACGAATCGACGACGATCTCACGATTAGGATACGTGACCCAAACTGGAACGAAACAGGACCACCAGAAATCGTCTCGTTCACCACGCCCCAACCACCAGAACTCATACGACTCCGGCCAACTACCAGTCAACTTCTCTTCTTCCATCACCCAAAAGCGCGTTGCGCTCGATCGATCACCCACGAAGAACGAACCCAAATACAAGCCCACGTCAAAACTAGGTTTACAAACGAAAAACGCTCACCGCCGTCGCCACCGTGCACTTGAGCATCTCCGGGCATTTTTCTCCGATGCCCCCTAGGCTTCTTTACCTCCACGCGAAACGCCGAGCTCCAACAATCCTCCGATCACCTGAATTCTCCCCAAACCCATTCCCAGTTCATTTATGAACTGCTCCCTTACCTTAGCTCTAAAAATCATGATCTTTACTTTAAAAATCATATTTTGATATACGAATTCAATCTATAGGCCTGAATTCGTGAATTTAGAAGTTTGAATTTGGACTCATTTGAAGTGGTACTCAGTTCTTTAGTTTCCCAGAGATGATACCCAGTATTTTTAACTTGAATATATTTTAAAATTTAGTTCGAGGTCAAACCAATAGTTGTTGTTTTGATTTTAAATCCAAACAATGAGTGGATTGTTCAGAGAAGATTTTTGAATTGAAATCTTTGTTTACAAACTAAGATAGAGATCATATGAAAACACAGCCTACACACCAATACTTCAACCATTTAAATATTCACAAAGGGTTCAGCTATATACGTGTAAGTATACTCATTCACAGATATATGCAACAAATTATATTTTTAAGTTTAATAACAACAAAAGTTACTCACCTGTTTTGGAAATGAACAGAGCATTTTTGAAATGGCTTTTGAAACTTGAATTACTGGAATATGCCTTTTGTTTTTAACACTTGAGTTGCTGAAGCTTGTTGAAGAAAATGTTTGTTTTTCCTTAAGCTTGTTTCAGGTAGAAGAAGATGCAAGCTTTTGAATAGATTGAAGAAAATGAAGACTACAGGCTTTAGTTCGCAAAAATGCATAGGTTTGATTTTTTTTCTCTAGTTTATGAATCGAAAAGAAAAGAGGCTGATATATAGGAAACAAGTGCAGAGGCTTGTTTCACTGGTACACTACTTCTTTTTTTAAAAAAAAAATAGGTCAGAGATTTTTTTATAAGTGGAGGCTGAAATGATCTTATGTTGTGTACTAGTGATGACAGTATTAAATGCTTTGGTACCTTACACATTGCATACTTATCTTTTCTCTTCACTTTCGTATGTACCAATATGATATTACTTGCCTGCCTACATATTTTATTTAACTATAGTGTATACAATACTTTACTTGCCTGCAATTATATGTGCCTAAAGACTATAAGATTCTAGACTTATCCTATTTCTTTGTATATGTGTTCATAGATATTTTCTTTTATTTTGCTTTGCATATTTCTTACCTGCATATTTTATTTATAACTACACATCTTGCTTTGTTTATACTTACTTTACTTTGCATTGTTTCAACCTTAGCACTTCAAAACACTACAGGCATATTTATTTGCCTGCATATGTTTTTGTACTTAATGTACTTTGTCTTTAATAATATTATTTTATAATATAAATTTATATTTTAATTTATTGTTAAACTTTTGTTTAATATGTTGTTAAAAATTTTCTAATGTATTTACCTTATACTTTTATAGTTCATCTTTTATTTATTCATCTCTATTTATAACTCAAATACACTTGGCCTTGTAATATAAATAATTTCTATTTCTAGTTTAAATATTAATTATTGTTATTTAACTTCATATTTATTTTATAAATTCAAACCATTATCAGCCATCAATTCTAATATTTATTATTATCATTTATTATTAAACCAATCATTTACAATTTTAAATTCAAGTCAAAATATATATCTATATATTTAAATATTTTCAAATTCACTCGTATATGCCCAAATACAAATATACACATATTTACAATATTTTTAATTTAAATGATTTATACAAAATATACTTGAATATCGGGGAAACTCGTATCACTTAAATCGATTAATTTCACAACTTTACTTCAGAAATCGAATTAATTATCAACTTAAATATTTATAAAATTCGGGGTCGTTACAAAAATCCTGATGAATGCAGTTCCTCTTAGATCTGGAGCAATCTGAATAGAATATAAGGAACTACTTGACGACAGGTCTGGATCTTCTCCTTAGATTTTTGCAATCCAATGATGGTAGTAGATCCATAGAGCAGGAGAAAAGCTGGGTTCTCTCAATGAAAGCACCAAAGTGTTTGTACCAAAATTGGGCACAACACTCTTCGGAAGTGTTTGAAGAGAAAAAATGAAGAAAGTAAATGTAAAAAGAGGATTATCTAACAAACACTCCAGACAATAATCAGAAAACCAACAAAAGAACACAGAGATTTAGAGTGGTTCGGCATGTTGCCTACGTCCACTATGAAATGATTGATGTTTATTGAACTTTACTTGTTGATTACAAAAGGTTACAGCGGTACAACTGAAATTTGATAATCATTTCGGCAGAATATCGATGTAGAGAGGCCAAAAAAGTCCCTTTTCTGTAGGTCCAGGGTCGTTATTTATAGGCGTAGGTTGCAAATATCTCGCCCAGATTTCGGGAGACCTCTTCATGCACGTGGGTGGACCCACACGATCGATCCAATAACATTTGCACTCGGTCCGTGATCGATATGAACGAATTTCGTATCGATCGAAATTTCGTCCAATCGAGTCGAAATCAATCATGAACATTCTTGAGGATATACGCAAGCTCCTGTGAAAATTTGGTGGAATTTGGACTTGTAGATTTTTAGTTATGATCGATGCAAGTTTGGATTTTTTGAAGGCTGTCTCCTTCGTATCGATTGTCTTTGCTCTGTTCGTATCGATCACAACTGTTCTATTCGTATTGATTGACTTTGCCTTGTTTGTATCGATCGCAACTGTTTTGTTTGTATCGATTGTCTTTGCTCTGTTCATATCGATCGCAACTGTTCTGTTCGTATCGATCGTATCTTGAGCATACAAACTCCGATTGACTTGAAATTCGAAACTTTGGCTTTCGTAGCTTTGCTGGCCCTGTCATATCAATTATAGCCTGATCCGGACCCAGACAAAATTTATCGACATCCATAGTGAGCCTACGTATAACCGATCTTCGGGACGGACTGTCCTCGGTTTCCAGTTAAGTTCTTGGTGCCACGGCCTTGCCAAAAGGCGGGATAACATTTGCCTCCCAAAGTACGTCTTGTGTGAACATGACGTGCTTTGAAAAGCTGCATCCTTCATTCTGAAGAAGTTCTATCCGATTCGCTGAGTAGTTGCTAACTTTTCGTCAAAAGATGTAACCTTCAATTGATTTCTAGTAATATAAATGTTGATTTTTTTACTGCCAATGATTATGCAGTGCATTGTTGTAACTGAGTGTCGAGTGCTAGCGATTTGTTGTTCACTGTTGTAATTGGCATCAGGTGAGCATTCAACTCCTGTGAATTTTGAAAATTGAATGTTAGTCCATCATACATGCATGTATGTTAGCCTGACTCCCGTCAATGTTTGGACGTTCACGGGTCGTTGTCAAGTTTTTTTTGTATCGAGTTTCGTATCGATCCTCTCCGGGATCGATGTGAAATTCGAGTTGTAACGATGTTCGATGGTTGTTTTAATTCCTCCCTTCGTATCGATCCTCTCCTGGATCGATCTGAGATATTGGAATGTATGCTTCGTATCGATGGCTATCGACCATAAAATGAATAGTCCCTAGGAATGCTTCATAGCGATGGAGTTGAGTGGCTCAAATACGATCATGTAGTGACTTTCGTATCAATGGGCTTCACGCCGATGGATATGAAGTTGATGGCTGGTCATTGATGGACACAAAATGTACAAGTGTTAACTCATGGGACAGCTTCGCGAAAGATATGCCATTTCTCATTCCTCTATTCAAGAGGGATGCCTTGTTGTAGATAATCTGTGATAGGAGTCATCCGTGACTGCCTTTTTGGCTCCATCTCTAGGATCTAGTCGATCTTCATATGTCAATGCTTGGAATAATAAGTATTTCAACTGGGACAAAGTCTATATGTCGTGTATCCCCGGAACTGGCTAGCTTGGCCAATGACTCGGCCTTTTCATTTTGTTCTCCGAGGATGTGTGTAATGGTGTAATACTCGAAGTCGGCTAATAGCTCTTGGACCCAGCTGAGATAAGGAGCAAGACGTTGCACCCTAGTCAGATAATCTTCCCTAACTTGGCATACTACTAACCAGTAATCACATAAGACATGTAAAGTTTCCACTCCTAGTTTTCTTGCAAGTTTGAGCGCCAAGGCTTCATACTTAGCTTCGTTATTTGTTGCAGGGAAGTTGAGTTTGAAGGCATCTATGTACGTTCCCCATCGGTTGGACGGTTTTCCACTGTTCTTCGGATAATCATCTGATGTAGTGAATTCAGATATGAAGTATGCTAATGTTTGACCATGGAGAGCTCTCCGAGGGAGATAAGTGATACCAAATTGGCTTAGATTGATATTCTAATTGAGTAACCTTCCAAACATTTAAGGTTTCTGTAGGACCTATCATAACGGCTGGTCGATATAGACGTTAACGGGGTGAGCCTGACAATAGCTCGCTTTCATCGTATACTGGTCTTTGGATTCGTTTCTCTTCTCATAGAATTGCGATGCTTATGGCGTGTGTTGACACGGCCCAATTGATGTATAAATCTTCATGATCCAAAGGTTTGGGTAAAATGGGAGGTCTCTTTAAGCGATCTATCAGAGCTGGAATTGCATCAACATATTTGTTAGTTCATTCAAAAGTTCTCTTACCTCTCTTGGTCAGGTTGAAGAAGATAATTCACTTGTAGATGGTCCTAGAGTTGAATCAACTTAGGACGGTAATCTTCCGACTTGGGCTCCGTACCTGCTTGGTTGTCTTCGGTACATGGGTGTCTCTAATTGTCGAAATTTTCCGGATAGAATTGATTCCACGAGAATTGATGATGAAAACAAAGAATCTTTCTGATGTAGTGGTGAAAGAGCATTTCAAAGGATCGAGTTTCATCCTGCAGTTATTGGAGAGCATTGAATATCTTTGCCAAGTCATCGATGTGGTCGTTTAATGGTCATGATCTCACGAGCATATTAACCACATATACGTTCATCGATCGACCAATCTGATTTTTGAATGATATGTTAATCGTCCTTTGGTAAGTAGCATAAGCGTTCTCAGGTTTGAATCTGTGGATTGCAACATAACACTATAGGCCTAGGTCAGAAATGAAATCGTTGCATTTCTGGTCTGGGACATGCTTCAGTATCTGATTGTATTTGGAGTTTGTGTCTATGGATGTGAGTAATTCATGTCTGATGGTCGAGTCCATCAGTTGGTTGATCATTGGAAGTGGAAAGCTGTGCTTTGTCATACCCCGTACAAATCTGAGTAGTTGACGTATGTCCGCCACTCTCTGCTCGTTTTTCTTATAAGTAAAGGATTGGATATTCATTTTGGGTAGAGGGTATCATGGATAAACCTATTGGTCCTGAGTAGATTCACCTCCTCTTTAAGTGCAGCAGATCTCACCGAGACATGCCTCGAGTCGACATTTAATGCAGGGTTCTTCATGGCTGGCGAGAGTCCATATATATATATGAGATCGAGTCTAAGCGAACACATCAAGATTCACCTGAAGTAAAACAGTTGACTCTTTCGTCATCATTATGCAGAGTTGTGATCTGATCTACAATACTCGTGATGGGTTGTGGGCGCTTCATGTGTTTATTTGCAATGGTAAATGATCAGGCTTATAAGGACGTTGAATCAAAGGATTAGTAGAACTTAGCCTTGTACTGCATGCTGCTACATAGCTGGCTCCAGCTTTGAGATTGAATTTACTTGTGTTTCTGAGTGATGCTCTTTTCATTCAATGTACTCGTGATCCATTTCTCATTGTAAGGGTCGGAATGATGATCAGTTGCCCATGAGTTTGGGTATTGATCCGATGATTCTATCTCTAGGCATCCTTTCGGTCACAACCTAGAGTTGTTATGAATATCAGGCATGGGTCATGGATTCAAATTGTCACAGTCAACTCTCGGATAATAACTCTTTTGCCCCCAGTCTCGGGTTGGCGGATGCATTACGCGGACGGTCTAGTCTCGTCCTAGCTCTGTTTATACTATAGTTCAAGCTTTAAGAACCAGAGTTGATTGATGAATGGTTGAATCATATTAATCTTATCTTCTTGCTCGTGCCCCCAAGTCTGAGGAATATCTCGATAAGTGGCAGGGTAGATAATGTCCGCTTAAATTTTGTATTTTATCCCATCGAACCATGGGATCAAGTTAACCGATGGAAGGCTGAGTCATGCCTATCTTGCATTATGTTCTAGTTCTTTCCTCTAGGCGGAATACATTGTTACTTTGCCGACAATCAAACATAAGCTAGATTCTGGACGGTCAATGACATTCACTTCGCTGCTTATGTCGCCATACTTTGGGCAAAAACTGAAGAGTGAATCGTCCAGTCGGATCCAATGCAGGATTGATGCTTCCCTTGTCGAATCCAGGGTAAGAATCAGTATGCAGATGTTTAGGTTGCACTTGTTTTGAATTGCTCTTTTAGTCGGATCATGGTAATAGTCAATGAATGAATGGTCGCGTTGCATTCATTTGGAGTTGGGTGATCAACCATGTCCATTTCGATTTATGTTCTCCCGTCAGATTTAGGGATAAAGTCATCTCAAATGTAGTCTTGTCATGCTCATCTGGTCTCATGCTCTTCCTGACGGATCGAGGGAAGGCGATGGAGGACGAGTGCTCAAGTCACACTCAGTTGTGGTTTATTCTTCTATCCATGCTCTGTTGGTCAAAGGTATTTGATGGACGTTCAGGTCACATCGATTTGTAGTCGGAGAGGATCGATATTGACAGTCGATTCAACGGCACGATGTAGAATGCTCGGACCTCATTTCCTGTCAATCGAATGGTATGATATGAAAGTGCAGATCGATATTGCCCTTCGATTCGGCGGTACGATATAATTGGTTGCCCAGAACTTCGGGCATCATTCTGATTGGTTAGCATTAGGGTCTCCTTGTAGTCGTTGCCTTAAGTTGTAAAGGACGCTAAGCTGGAGATGTAGCGAGTCACCTTTCTCTTCTTTCGGTGATTTGTACTTCTGCCCCCAGTCTTGGGTTAGCAGAGTTAGTTCATGGATGGTCTAATTGCACATGTACTGAGTTTATACTCCTCATGTCGAGTTTAGGTCAGAGTTGGTGAATGAGTGGTCGAATCACATTCATTCGTTTGTCTATTCTTGTAGCCACACTTTGGGGATCAGATTCAGTTGAAGGGCCATTCATCACACCTATTTGATGTTTATACCCCTGTCCACACTCTGGGGACTAAGATTTTTTTTTGTAGAAAATGGTCGGACCGCATTTTCCTCGGTCAATTCCTCTGCCCCCAGTCAAGGGCAAAAGTTGAAATATGGTCGGTCAAATTACAACAACTTTAGTTTGATGCTTCTCCCACTGAACTGTAGGAAGGAATTGATTGGCGGATGGTTAGATCACATCCGTCCATGTTGCACGCACAACCCGCCATATCATAGGCGAGAGCTAGCGGATGAACAGTCATGTCATGTTCAATTGCAGTAGGATGGGTAGTCACATCCATTTAGAATAGGACGTTCAGCTAGGTCCGTTTTGCGAATCTGCGTCTTCCTGTCGAATCAAGGAAGAAATTTTGTCTTGTAGGATTGGAGTGCATCCCTATAAAATTATGTTATAGGTCCCGTGCCGGGGACAAGAGTTGATGCATGGATGGTTGTGTCACGCCCGCTAAGTGCTGGATGGTCGGATCGCATCCAGTTTTGTGTGTTAAGTGTGCCCCCATGTCAGGGGAAGATTGGAAAGCAGATGGTCGAACCACATCCGCTTGTTGTACTATAGAAATTGTTTAGGAACCAGAGCCGATAGATGGACAGTTGAATCGCATCCCTTTTGGTATTTATATTCCAATCCTAGCTTTGAGGACTGGAGGTTGTTGATGGGTGGTTTGTCACACCCATTTGGTCTTTATACTCCAGTCTGCGCTCTCGGGACCAGAGTTAGTACATGGGTGGTCAATCGCACCTAGTTGGTGTTTATACTCCAGTCCGCACTCTGGGGACTTAGAGTTAGTTGATGTTTATACTCCAATTCGCACTTTGGGAATCTGGAGTTAGTTGATGTTTATACTCCAGTTCGCACTCTGGGAATTTGGAGTTAGTTGATGTTTATACTCCAGTTCACACTCTAGGAATCTGGAGTTAGTCGATGGGTGGTCAGTCACACCCATTTGGCATTTGTGCTTCAGTCCGCGCTCTCGGGACTAGAGTGGGTCGGTGTTTTATACTCCAGTTCATGCTCTGGGAATCTGGAGTTGGTTGATGGGTGGTCAGTCACACCCAATTGGTGTTTATACTCCAGTCCGCGCTCTCGGGACCAGAGTTAGCTAATGTTTATACTCCAGTCCGCGCTTTGGGGACTTGGAGTTATTTAATTTATACTCCAATTCGCACTCTGTGAATCCGGAGTTAGTTGATGGGTGGTCAGTCACACCCATTTCAGTGTTTATACTCCAGTCTGTGCTCTGGGGACTTAGAGTTAGTTGATGTTTGTACTCCAGTTTGCACTCTGGGAATCTGGAGTTGGCCGATAGATGGTCAGTCACATATGTTTAAGCATTTGGATCCCGTTCACACTCTGGGAACAAGAGGCCGATTAAGGTTGTGGATGGTCTGATCACATCCACCTTGATTTGGCAAGCGAAGTCCTAGATGGACGGATCCATCCCCTTCGAGTTTGGATTTGGAATTTTGTACTCCATCTTGCACTCTGGGAACTAGAGTTTGTTCGAGGATTGTCATGTTTCAATCCCTTTTGATTTAAGTGTGTCGGCCCTCGAGCTCGGGTTTCACTTAATAAGTGATTAGTCGGATCTCAATCACTTTCCACTTATCCGCCCTCAACGAAGGATAAGATTTAGTTGATGGACGGTCGAATCACGTCCATGTTCGTTTGGATTCTAGTTTTGCTAAGCCTAAGGAGTAAGATTAGTGTTCTTGCAAGCTTTGAGCTCGAGTAGAGGAGAGTATGGTCGAACTACATCCACTTTGAGCTGTGTATTTTCCCTTAAGTCAGGGGCAAGAGTTGGAGAGCAGACGGTCGAGTCACGTCCACTTTATACTTTGCACTCTTCCTGTCGAGTTGAGGAAGAGAGTCGAAATGATGGCTCATGATGGTTGCGAGTAGGCAGTTAGTCGTTGATGACTTTAAGTTGAGGCTTGGGCCCTGACAAAGTTGGTTTAAGGCATGATTTTTTTTGTCGAATCATAAACACGAGCTGGAGAGTGAATGGTCAAATCATATCCACTTTAAACATATGTTCTCAAATTACCCTAAGTTCTAATGTAGGATTGGATGCATAGACGGTCATGTCACATCCACCCTTGGTGTGATTCCAATTTTACTAGGCATCAGAAGAAGCATAAGTGTTTTGGCGAGCTTCAAGTACGAGATGAAGAGTACATTGTTGGGACACATCACTCCAAGTCTTTCCCAGATCTCCAATTAAATTGCATAGGCGGATGAGTGGATGGTCGGTTGCATCCACTTTGTACTAGAGTCCTGACCTTGTCGGTCTCTTCTGATTTGATGCCTTGCCCCCAGTCAGGGGCATATAGTAGTCGATGAGTGGTTGGATCATGCTCGTCATGATGATACCTCCATGATTTGATCATTGTCTGCGGAGGTTGTTTTGCACCCAACCTTAAGTACTCGGTTACCTGCATCATTTGCAAGTAATTTAATTCAAGTCGGTCATATTTCGCAACATAAACGAAATTGAAATAGAAATAATTCAAAAGAGATCGGATTAAATCTCATTGATAAGTGAAGCGGCGTCGTATGCTCATCGTTGCACTTCGGTCCAGCCCTTCACGGTTGGAAGTCTAACGTAAATGGTACAATTTGATCAAAGTTTTTGATCGATAGGGCTCGGGTGTTCCCGGTCCTTCGTTTTGTGGGGCTTGCACATATTGTCAGAGCTATCCTTTCTGGAGCAGCCTTATGGAACATATTGTCCAATTCGTATCGATCGTCAGGCTGGATCGATACGAAAGGCGACCGGTTGGATCGATACAAAGTGGTATCTGAGGATCGATACAAAATGCATGCGGCTGGATCGATACGAAGTGTATTCGAGTATCGATACGAAATGCACACCGCTGGATTGATACGAAGTGGTATTTGAGGATCGATACGAAATGCATGCGGTTGGATCGATACGAAGTTGATCGATACGAAAACCGATCGATACGAAGTTGATCGATACGAAAACCGATCGATACGAATAGTGATCGATACGAAGGTCGATCGATACGAAATGCACACGGTTGGATCGATACGAAGTGGTATCTGAGGATCGATACGAAATGCATGCGGCTGGATCGATACGAAGTGTATTCGAGTATCGATACGAAATGCACACCGCTAGATCGATACGAAGTGGTATTTGAGGATCGATACGAAATGCACGCGGTTGGATCGATACGAAGTTGATCGATACGAAAACCGATCGATACGAAGTTGATCGATACGAAAATCGATCGATACGAATAGTGATCAATACGAAAGTTGATCGATACGAATGTTGATCGATACGAAAGGCGGCTGATACGAATGTTGATCGATACGAATGTTGACATATTTTTTGGGTGCGAAAACATGGATGCGAAAATCACCATATTTTCATGGATACAAAAATCCTGATTAATGCAGTTCCTTTTAGATCTGGAGCAATCTGAATAGAATAGAAGGAACCACTTGACAACAGATCTGGATCTTGTCCTTAGATTTTTGTAATCCAACGATAGTAGTAGATCCACTGAGCAGGAGAAAAGCTGGGTTCTCTTAATGAAAGCACCAAAGTGTTTGTACCAAAATTGGGCACAATACTCTTCGGAAGTGTTTGAAGAGATAAAATGAAGAAAGTAAATGTAAAAAGAGGATTATCTAACAAACACTCCAGACAATAATCAGAAAAACAATAAAAGAACACAGAGATTTAGAGTGGTTCGGCGTGTTGCCTACGTCCACTATGAAATGATTGATGTTTATCGAACTTTACTCGATGATTACAAAAGGTTACAGCAGTACAACTAAAATTTGATAATAATTTCGGCAAAATATCGGCGTAGAGAGGCTAAAAAGTCCCTTTTCTATAGGTCCAGGGTCGCTATTTATAGGCGTAGGTTGCAAATATCTCGCCCAGATTTCGGGAGACCTCTTCTTGCACGTAGGTGGGCCCACACGATCGATCCAATAACATTTGCACTCGGTCCATGATCGATAAGAACGAATTTTGTATCGATCGTTCGTCCAATCGAGTCGAAATCGATCATGAACATTCTTGAGGATGTACACAAGCTCCTGTGAAAATTTGGTGGCATTTGGACTCGTAGATTTTGAGTTATGATCGATGCAAGTTTGGATTTTTTGAAGGCTGTCTCCTTCGTATCGATTGTCTTTGCTCTGTTCGTATCGATCGCAACTATTCTGTTCATATCGATTGTCTTTGCTCTGTTCGTATCGATCATAATTGTTCTGTTCGTATCGATTGTCTTTGCTCTGTTCGTATCGATCGCAACTGTCATGTTCGTATCGATCGTATCTTGAGCATACGAACTCCGATTGACTTGAAATTCGGAACATTGACTTTCGTAGCTTTGCTGGCCCTGTCATATCAATTGTAGCCTGATCCAAACCGAGAAAAATTTTATCGACATCCATAGTGAGCCTGTGTATAACCGATCTTCGGGACGGACTGTCCTCGGTTTCTAGTTAAGTTCTTGGTGTCACGGCCTTACCAAAAGGTGGGATAACATGCCTTTATCTAACTGTCAAGCCTAATATTATTCATATTTAATTTGATTACTATTTTCCATATAAATAATAATTACATATAAGCTCTCTTATACAATTTATAGCCTCATTATAACTAACCAACAGAATTAATTATTGAAATAAATACTAAATAAAATTATTTTATGGGAATCTAACGATAATATATCATAAACGTAAAAGATATATAATTAAATCCACTCACTTGTCGTCCGTAGCTTTAATTCTCTATCTTCTAAAATTACTACGCCATTCTACAACTTCTCTCCTTTAATTTGTTCCAATTCCTCTATTTTGCTCACATATATTTTATTTGGATTTATTTGGTGAAGATTTGTGAGAAATAAGAGAAAAGAATGAAGAAAGAAGCCATTGTTTACTGTAAGAGAGGGATGAAGAAAGTGACGGCTGATGGAACGAATTACATTACATTCTCTCTTATATAGATGTAGCCCACCAATTATCTAATTAATCCTCTTCTTAATAGATCCATCAATTAATTTTTATATGCAACAATATACTGCCTATATGTACACATTCAAATCTAGGTCAACTATTATTTCATTTACTTATTAATTGACATTTTCTACTGATTATGTTACAATGCTAATTAATAGCCCCATTAATAGATTAACATGTCACCACTATTAGTTAATTTCCTTAATTAATATTTTACACATTGTAATGTTTCATTAATTGGCATGTCAATTAATTCCAGCATTCAATTAACATATATATTTAATATGCATATATATTTTATTATCCATATTTGAATTCGAACATTTATTTGTTACATTTATATGCAAACCTCTTTAAATTGAGGGATCTGATACACACACACACACACACACACGTTATATATCAATCCCCAATATTAATTCACATATTAATTAATTGCACTTTTTAGCTGATTCTGTTTGCAATGTTAATTATTCCCCTTATTTTTTTCCTCTTACATCTAATTCTCTTAATAATTTACATTCATTACAAACATAATAATTTTTTTTACTACTTTTATAAATATCCTATGAATTAATTGCAAATGTTTATAATTGATAAAATTTCCATGTTTGCATATGTAATTGTTTATGAGGCTAAAACTTCAAATAGCTATAACTTCTGCGTTTGAAGTCCATTCAGAAAACATTGTATATGGAAGTTGATCAAAAAATTCCCACGAACACAATGTTATAAGTTTCGTGGTCAAATTCTAACATTAGCAAAAATTCATTTTTCACTGTTTTCATAGTTATCAATTAAATTTATATTAATTTAACTGTCAATAAAATGTGGGGTGTTACAAATTTCGTGTTCTTACATTAGAATTTATTTCTCCAATAATATTTTCGAATGGGTGATTTCTTAATAATCTAGGTGGAGATCGTATTTCATTTTCATTAGGTAAGTTGTTTTCAATTTCAGTATTATTTTCAATATTTTCAATATTATCATTTTCTGTGATATTTGATTTTGAAATTATATCTTCATCTTCATTTTTATTATTACGTTTGAAATTTTCATCGAATGACACATGAAGTGTGTCTTCAATTACTTTAGTTCTTTTATTATAAATTCTATATGCCATGCTTCGTTTCGAGTTACCAAGTTGGTCTTTTGTATTTAATAGGAAAACATTTTGAACCAACAATTTTAAAATATGATATGTTGGGATTTCTTCCATAAAAAATTCATATGGAGTATGTTTCGTTAATGGTCTAATGGAGACTCGATTTAAAACATAACAAGCAGTTGCTACAGCTTCTGCCCAGAAATGTTTATGTAGAGTGGTTCCATTTAATAAGGTTCTAGCGCATTCTCAAAGTGTTCTATTTTTCTTTTCTACAACTTCGTTTTGTTGTGGAGTTCTGGGAAGTGAAAAATGGTGAAAAATTCCTTTCTTATTACAATATTTTTCAAAAATATCATTTTCGAATTCACCTCCATGATCGCTTCTAATGTTTTTAATTTTTACATTTTTAATATTTTGTATTCTTTTAGCAAATTTTTAAAAAAATTCAAAAGTATCACTTTTATTTTTCATAAATATTGTCCAAATATATCTCGAAAAATCATCTAAAATTACAAAAACATATTTATTATGATTTATAAATTGAACTTGAGTTAGTCTAAATAGATCTAAATGTAATAACTCAAGTGGCTGTAATGTAGAAATAATTTTCTTTGATTTAACAGATGATTTAGTTAATTTTCCTAATTGACAAGCATCACAAATACTATTTACTTTAAAGTTCATCTTTGGTAAACCTTTTACTAAATTATTTTTAGATAATTTGCTTATAGTTTTGAATTTATGTGACAAAATCTCTTGTGCCATAACCAAGGATCATTTTCTTTGGCCATTAGACACATGTTTGTGTTATGATTAATTTTCACATTTAATACTTATATATGTCTCTCTAAACCCTTCAAAAATAAGATTTTTATTTTGATCAAATATATTGCATTTATTTTCTAAAAATGATATATTAAATCCTTTATCACAAAGTTGACTTATACTAAGCAAATTATGTTTAAAGTTTTAAACTAATAAAACATTTGTAATAAGAGGTAAGTTAGATGTACCGTCATTGCTCACATCGCCTTTGCCGATGATATATCCTTTGGAGTTATCTCCAAATGTGACGGATCCTCCATCTGAGTAGATAATGTTAGTCAGCGTATCTTTATTTCATGTCATGTGTTTTGAGCAACCACTATCAAGTATGCACTTTCCTCTTTTCTTAATCGGTACCTGCAAAAAATATGGAAATGACGTTGGTACCCACTTTTTGTTAGGGTCCTAAGATTTAGGTCTTAGGAAGCCAAAGCCAAAAGGGTTCAGAATTCCCCTTATAAGTAAATTTTTTATTTTTATGAACTGTATCTATAAAAATCTTTATATACTTAGTTATAATAAAATGATTGTTTGTCTTTGGAACCCAAATTTTAATAGATTTTGGTTGCATAGTACTTTTTAAAACTGGTTTCAGGAAAGTTTTTTCTTTCTTTTTAAAGTTAGTATATAAAGAATCATATTTAGGATTAGTTTTTGTCATTTTCTTGTATCCTAAACCCTTTTTATTTGAGATATCCTGTGAATTTTCTATAATTCTAGAAAGATTTTGTAACAACCCAAATTCCAGTAGGTCTGGATTTTTTGCAAAAATGCTAAAATCCAAGCCCACTGAAGCTCGAGTTGGGTACTTGGTATCCTGCAAATAGGCAAAGATAAATATATCAGAGCTTAAATAAATATCTCACAGCGGAACTGACTAAAAATATAATAGTAAGTAAATACTCACCAAGGTAATAACACTTTCTATACAAGTGTCACCAAGCTCATCTATCTAACCTGTGGCATGTTATGAGGAGGGGGTCAGAATTAAAGTTCTGGTGAATGAAAAAATTATACACTTCTAAGCATAATTCTATATATACTGTTCTATTTCCATTTTCTGTTATATTAGGTTTATAATACTCTCACCTCTATGCGTGAACCGTACCCATCTACTCCCTAGTAGATTAAAACCTAATAACTAATATATATGTAGCTACATGCCCAAAGACCGCATCGGTCCTAGGTACTACCCATAGTACCTTCCGTATCCTCCTCAAAAAGGACTCCATCGTCTCGCTGCTAGAGAGTACTGAAACTACATCCATAAAGGACAGCTTCGTGAGGCCTACAATACAGATGTTCCGTCGTCTGCTAGGAAAACGTGAAACTACATCCGCACTAGCTTATACTAGTGCTCGGACATCCACAATGTACCACCCAGTGCGTACCTTGAGGACTACACGTAATCGTTTTGTCTACTCCCTGAATTCCGCCAACAAGGTCTACCTTGTACGAAACTCAGTCGGGGATTTTCTATATCTGTAAAGCTCCGCTTCGTTAGGTCTGCAATACAGATATTCTACTTGGTCTGTATCTTGTCTCATCGTGGCTATGGCCCTACGCAGCCACCCAGCAACTATTCAGAAAACTGAATGGATTTCTTATCGATGACTCTAACTTGCTTCGATTCAAAGCACATCATGTTCATCACAAGGCGTTCTTTGGGGGGCAAGTGTTACCGGCATTTTAACCCCGCTATATCCAAACTGATTGGACAAGTTAGATTCGACTGTCATCGAGGCCAGTAAGTCTAGAGCGATGATTGTGGGGTCCAAAGATAAAGTACATATGATAATATAAAGCCATGATCGAACGGAATTGAGAGATATGCAATGCAGAATGTTCAAAGTATGGAATATAGTTTAACGTAGAAAAGGGATCGGCTATAATCCCTCTCAATCATAAGATCGGCATATTTCAGCCAAACAAGTGCAATTCAATGGAAAACAATCAATATCTCAAGATTCATACGTCCAATGTATATGAAACTTTATGAACAAGATGTGGGGACCCTAGGGAACCTACTCTAGGGATCGCACCTAAAAAGGATTAATAAAGTAGGATCGGTCCTCTTCCCTCTATAAGGATTGGCTTAAATCAGGAAACAACTCGCATTGTAGCAAAGATCGAGCAATAACTTAAGTCCTACTAATCCAGTTGGCATGACACTTGGAGGCTAAGCATTTACAATATGGGAAAGCTCTCATAGGTATCGCACTCCCAAATTCCTTCAAAATAAGGATCGGCACCGATCCCTATTTCTTGGTATTTGGGCCATGCGATCCCTCTTGTGGGTCCATATGGTTTTGGAGATCCTTCTGTCAAATTTTCAGGGAGATATTTCGTCATCTTTCTCTATAAATACGGTCTTGATTGTTCATTTTTAGGACTTAGACGTTGCTGGTTGCTTTGTACTCTATTGTAATTAAGGATTTTCATCTGATCCCTATTGTACTCAGTTTACAAAGTGATTAAGAAAGCTATATATTCAAAGTGGACGTAGGCAAACAATACCGAACCATTATAAATCGTTGTGTTCTTGTTATTGCTTTTATTTTCTGTCATTTAACTGCATGCTTCCTCTATTTTCATTTTATATTTTTCATTTATTTCTCTACAAAATCTCTATTGGGTGTTTGTGCTAATTTTTGGTGCAAACATATTCAAATGTATATATAACTGTAATGTGCAACATAAGTGTTAGTCCCTGAGAAGTTGGTTTTGATGACAACAACCTTAGAATAAGATTATAAAATATAAATACTAACATTATTGTTTAGATATATATGTATATGTACGATATATATACAGGTACCAAAGAATGAAGACTGTACAGTATAGAGATTCAAGAACTGATGAACTCAAGATCGAAGATATCAAGATTCAAGACTCATGAGTATCAAGATTATCAAGAGTTCAAGATTTCAAGATAAGTAATTTAGTTAGGAATTTTGTTAAAACTCCTAGAAAAGCACTGACATCTTAAAATCCATTTTATTCGTGGAATGGAATCCACTTCAAGCTCGTTAAAGGGATGGAACCCTAAGTAGGATGGAACCTACAAAAAATCTAGTGGAACATTGTTTTGTATCCACTAACTTTTATTCAAATGTTTTACAAAATTATATCGTGTTTTCAAAATGATTTCAAAATCTTCCATTTTAAATCAAAAACATCTATCCTGGTTTTAAAATACTTTTAGCCTCAAAATAATCTTTATTTTCAATATCAAATTATCCTTGGTTTTAAACTATCTTTTAATTATAATATATTTAAATTTTAATATTTATACTTAGATTTAAATATAAAATTATAGTAAAATTTTATATATACCAAAATATTATTCTCTATACTTATTTATGTATTTTAACTATAGTTAAGTATATTTATAAAATTTAAAATAGTTTTAATACAAGATAGAAGCTATTTTCAAAGAAAAACAAATTATCAAAAATAACTTAGGCTTGTCGACAACCCCAAGGACCCCTTGTCGACAAGGTGACAGTTTATTTCAAAAGTTTGAATTTCAAAGGAAGTGTTTATTCGTCATATCCTTTCACGAATGGACATGGTTGTTGTTCTACTATAAATAGGGGTTGTTTTAAACGAATTTACATTCATATGTTTCTCTGATTTCACTCCTCTTCTTCTTCCACATTTATTTATATACATTTTTACCATTACTCTACCGAAATCACCATTGAATCTAACTAGATCATCTCTGGTTTGATTCTCTATCACTATCTCAACAAGATCCCAGTTCTATTCAGAGTTATAGACTTCTTTGTATTCAATCGAGCGAGAAAAGGTGTGATTGTAGCCTGGAAAATCAATCGGGTGAACTTGTTGCCCGTAAAATCAAGTATCTCTACCCAGAGGATTGTGAATCTGGAGCGGTGTACCTCGTGGCCTTGAAATCGAGGGTGTAATTGTAAGAATTGATTTTGAAAGGAAATATGTACTTGTGTTGCGGGACTGGATGTACGGTAACTCTGAACCAGTATAAAATCCGATGTGTTCTTTCCTTTATTGCTTTTACTTTATATCTGCATCTGTGTTTGATTCTGTGATCATATCTGTGTCTGAATATTGCATACATTTCTGTTCAAATTAATATAAACTCAAAAAGAATTAGTAATACCTTAAAACACTATTCACCCCCCTCCCTCTAGTGTTAATTCTAGCCTTAAGATCCGTAATCCGAATTTCTCACATTTGGTATCAGTAATATAAATTTTGAAAAAGCTTTTAAAATGGCTATGTTTGAAAAACTTGTTAATACTAGTCTTGAAATATTCAGATCATCACTGTCTCATGAGTCTGCATATAATCGATATTCAAATTCAAGTTGTCTACCAAAATTGTATGATGTGCAGGAAACATGTTTTATGGGTGTTGAGGAATCAATCCACAATGGACAAATTGTGCAGATCAAAAGGAATAAATGGATACTCGATAGTGGATGCTCTAGACACATGACTGGTAATCCGGATATGCTGAATGATATAATATACAAAGACGGAGGACTAGTTAACTTTGGAGACAACTCAAAAGGATATGTGATTGGCATCGGCAATGTCGGTAACTCTAAAACTCCTATTATTACTAATGTTTTGCTAGTTAAGAATCTGAAACATAATCTGCTAAGTATTAGTCAACTTTGCGATAAAGGATATAAAATTCAATTTGAAAAAGATAAGTGTCACATTGAAGATAATAATTCAACCATAACATTTGAGGGAATTAGGAAAAAGAATATTTATATTCTTAGTATGAAAGTTTCAAATGATAACCTGTGTCTTTTGGCAAATACAAGTGACCCTTGGATTTGGCATAAGAGATTTGGGCATTTGAATTTCAAACTCTTATCTAGACTGTCAAAACATGATCTAGTAAGAGGTCTCCCTAAATGAATTTTAAAGTAGATAGTTTATGTGATGCATGTCAATTAGGAAAACTTAGAAAAAGTTCCTTTAAATTAAAAGATATGATTTCAACTTCAAAACCTCTTGAATTACTTCATCTTGATTTATTTGGTCCATCTCAAATTCAGTCAATAAATCACAGTAAATATGTTTGTGTAATTGTAGATGATTATTCTAGATTTACATGGACAATATTTTTGAAACATAAAAGTGATACTTTTGAAAGTTTTAAGAACTTTACAAAAAAGATTCAAAATCAACTTTCTGTAAAAATTATAACCATCCATAGTGATCACGGTGGTGAATTTGAAAATGAAAAATTTGAGGAATTCTGCAATAAAAGGAAATAACTCGCAATTTTTCATTTCCAAGAACTCCACAACAAAACAGAGTAGTAGAACGTAAAAATAGGACGATTCAAGAGTGTGCGAGAACTATGCTTTCAGATAGTAAATTACCTAAACATTTTTGGGTAGAAGCAATTGCTACCGCCTGTTATATTTTAAATAGAATTTTAATTAGACCTTTAACTGATAAGACATCTTATGAACTTCTTCATGGAAAGAAACCTAAGGTATCTTATTTTAGAATTTTTGGAAGTAAATGTTTTACTTTAAATACAAAAGATAACTTAGATAAATTTGATCCTAAATCCGACAAAGGTATCATTATCGGATATTCTAATAGAAGTAAAGCATACAGAGTGTTTAATTTAAGAACTAACACCATCGAACAAACAATGCATGTTTCATTCGATGAAAATCTCAAAAAATTTGAAGATACAAATGATGAAGAGGATTTAATTACTCAAAATCTGGAGTCAACTGATTAATAATGAGATTAATCATCCTAATAAAACGATTAAACTTTTAAAAGATCATCCTATAGAAAATATACTAGAAGATATGCAATCTGTTGTTACAACTAGAAATCAACTAAGTAAAATGAGCATTGTATCCTTTATATCAACTATTGAACCCAAAAATCCAAAAGAAGCATCAACTGATGATTCATGGATTTTGGCTATGCAAGAAGAACTAAATCAATTCACTAGAAATGATGTTTGGGAACTTGTTCCTAGACCTGAAAATAAAACTATAATTGGAACTAAATGGGTTTATAAAAATAAAATGAATAAACAAGGTGAGGTCGTTAGAAATAAAGCCCGGTTAGTCGCTCAAGGTTATTGTCAAGAAGAAGGAATAGATTGTGATGAAACCTTTGCTCCCGTAGCAAGATTAGAAGCCATTAGGATTCTACTTGCTTTCGCAAATCATAATAATTTCAAATTATTTCAAATGGATGTTAAAAGTGCCTTTTTAAATGGATTTGTAAAAGAGGAAGTATATGTTGAACATCCACCACTTTTTGAAGATGAAAAATTACCAAATCATGTTTACAAACTTAAGAAAGCTCTATATGGTCTAAAACAAGCTCCTAGAGCCTGGTATGATAGACTAAGATCTTACTTATTACAATCAAACTTTGAAATTGGTAAAGTAGATAATACTCTTTTTGCTAAAAGAAATAAAAATGATATTCAACTAGTACAAGTTTACGTAGATGATATCATTTTCGGATCAACTAATTTTGAAATGAATAAAGAATTTTCTGAAATAATGACAAAAGAGTTTGAGATGAGTCATATGGGTGAATTAAACTTCTTTCTAGGATTGCAAATAAAACAATTAGATAATGGTATCTTTATCAGTCAAGAAAAATATGCTAAAGACCTAGTTAGTAAATTTGGTTTGACTACTACAAGTGGAAAACCCACTCCCATGGCAACCAATGAGTACCTAAGTAAAGAAGATCTCTCGAAAGATGTAGATCAAAAATTATATAGAGGAATGATTGGATCACTACTCTATATCACTGCTAGTAGACCTGATATCATGCATAGTGTTTGTCTCTGTGCAAGATATTAATGCCAACCTAAAGAGACCCACTTAAAAGTTGTAAAATGTATCATAAGATATGTTAAACACACCTTTGATTATGGCTTATTTTATCCTAAAAATGATTCTTTTGAATTAATATCTTACTGTGATGCTGACTATGCTGGTTGTAAATCAGACCGAAAAAGTACAAGTGGAACTTGTCACTTTTTGGGGCATTCTCTGGTTTCCTGGTTTAGTAAAAAGCAAAACACAGTTTCTTTATCAACAACCGAAGCAGAGTATATTTCTGCTGCTTTGGCTTATTCTCAAGTAATATATATGCAACAAACTTTAAAAGATTTTGGTTTAAATATCTCAAAATCACCAATTTATTATGATAATACTAGTGCAATAAATTTATCCAAAAATCCTACTCATCATGCTCGAACTAAACATGTTGATATCAGATATCATTTTCTCAGAGATAATATAAGTAAGGAAGTAATTACTCTCGATTATATCAATTCCGAGAATCAAATTGCTGATATCTTAACAAAACCCTTAAATGAATCTGTATTTACTAAATTAAGAAGAGAATTAGGTATTTGTTCAGTAACTGAAATATAGAATATAAATATATAACAAGTATAATTAAAATTAAATTAAAATAAATCAAATAGCAAAAATATAAGTACCTTGTCGACAACCCTCCTTTACCCCTGTCGACATATAACGAATTTTTTTCTTTTGAAATTTTTCCCACCAAAATTCAAATGGGTGGTTATATATATTCTTCTTATTTCGAAATTTTGTTCATTCTTTCTGTTCTTTCTCTGTTCTAACTTCTGAAAACATTAAAACAATGGCCTCCTCCTCCAAATCAAACAAAAATTCAACCTTTTCGTTCCCTTCTCCTTCTACCGGACCATTTCAACGAACTACGCTTGCACGAGTGATGAAAATGGATGTTTCCTTGAAGGATGCACTGCAACTTATGACTGAAATTAAAGTGGTGCAAATCAGAATGGCCAAAGAACAAGAACGGCAAGGCAAAACACTTAGAAACTTGCAAAAGTTTCTAATGGACAATCACGCCAATCCCATCTTGATCGATGAAGAATCCTCAAGTGTCAAGTGCAAGAGGACAGCGAGGAAGAAGAAGAAGAAGCCCCCATGGAAGAAGAGCATGCTGAAGATGACGACAAAGCTGTTTGCGTTGGCGAAGTGTGCTTTGACAAGGATGGAAATCTAGTCGAACAACGTGGAAATTTCTGTTTCCACTACCCAAATTGCTCGGTTCATAGATCTCCCATTGTAAAGGATACACATTAGTTTCTTTTCTCTCTTTCTTATCATTATTTGTATACGATCTTACTTACGTTTTCTACACAAATGTAAATATAACATTATAAATATTATCATATATGGATTCTTAGTTAGGAGAGTTAGTTATTAAAGGCTAAGTTTTAGTTTCAGAATTAAGTGTTGATTATTTATGATAACACTATCATTATAATCACATGTAATATAGTATTAGATTAAGGGGAAGTTGTATTGATTTAAACTTTGTTTTTGTTGATGACAAAGGGGGAGAAGTATAAAATAGGATAGTTAAGCATAGATTAAGGGGGAATTATTAGTTTTAGAGGGAGTTATTAGGATAGAAGTAATATTTTACAAACAAAGGTTGTCATCATCAAAAAGGCGGAGGTTGTTAGTCCTTGAGAAGTTGGTTTTGATGACAACAACCTTAGAATAAGATTATAAAATATAAATACTAACATTATTGTTTAGATATATATATATGTATATGCAGGATATATATATAGGTACCAAAGAATGAAGACTATACAGTATAGAGATTCAAGAACTGATGAACTCAAGATCGAAGATATCAAGATTCAAGACTCATGAGTATCAAGATTATCAAGAGTTCAAGATTTCAAGATAAGTAATTTAGTTAGGAATTTTGTTAAAACTCTTAGAAAAGCACTGACATCTTAAAATCCATTTTATTCGTGGAATGGAATCCACTTCGAGCCCTTTAAAGGGATGGAACCCTAAGTAGGATGGAACCTACGAAAAATCTATTGGAACATTGTTTTGTATCCACTAACTTTTATTCAATTGTTTTACAAAATTATATCTTGTTTTCAAAATGATTTCAAAATCTTCCTTTTTAAATCAAAAACATCTATCCTGGTTTTAAAATACTTTTAGCCTCAAAATAATCTTTATTTTCAATATCAAATTATCCTTGGTTTTAAACTATCTTTTAATTATAATATATTTAAATTTTAATATTTATACTTAGATTTAAATATAAAATTATAGTAAAATTTTATATATACCAAAATATTATTCTCTATACTTATTTATGTATTTTAACTATAGTTAAGTATATTTATAAAATTTAAAATAGTTTTAATACAAGATAGAAGCTATTTTCAAAGAAAAACAAATTATCAAAAATAACTTAGGCTTGTCGACAACCCCAAGGACCCCTTGTCGACAAGGTGACAGTTTATTTCAAAAGTTTGAATTTCAAAGGAAGTGTTTATTCGTCATATCCTTTCACGAATGGACATGGCTGTTATTCTACTATAAATAGGGGTTGTTTTAAACGAATTTACATTCATATGTTTCTCTGATTTCACTCCTCTTCTTCTTCCACATTTATTTATATACATTTTTACCATTACTCTACCGAAATCACCATTGAATCTAACTAGATCATCTGTGGTTTGATTCTCTATCACTATCTCAATAAGATCCCAGTTCTATTCAGAGTTATAGACTTCTTTGTATTCAATCGAGTGAGAAAAGGTGTGATTGTAGCCTGGAAAATCAATCGGGTGAACTTGTTGCCCGTAAAATCAAGTATCTCTACCCAGAGGATTGTGAATCTGGAGCGGTGTACCTCGTGGCCTTGAAATCGAGGGTGTAATTGTAAGAATTGATTTTGAAAGGAAATCTGTACTTGTGTTGCGGGACTGGATGTAGGGTAACTCCGAACCAGTATAAAATCCGGCGTGTTCTTTTTTTTATTGCTTTTACTTTATATCTGCATCTGTGTTTGATTCTGTAATCATATCTGTGTCTGAATATTGCATACATTTGTGTTCAAATTAATATAAACTCAAAAAGAATTAGTAATTCCTTAAAACACTATTCACCCCCCCCCCCCCCTCTAGTGTTAATTCTAGCCTTAAGATCCATAATCTGCATTTCTCACAATAAGGTGTACATGGTTAAATTTTGCGTAAGTAGATATTAAGATTTGTATCCACTATGTAAACATTGGTCATTTATATACATGTTAATTATGTCAAAACATTATTTAATATATTTATAAAATATATAAATATAAATTTTGACATTGTTTGTATATAATAAAATATAAAATATCTTAGTCAAATTTAGACTAAGTCAATAAATTTTAATTTCAAAATTTGTATAAATATCCAACTAAGATTTAATAAAACATTTTAAAATTAAATACCATATCATTAAATTATTAATAAAAATATCTTTAATAAATTTAAATATGTATCTTTATATAAAATAAATTATTACAACCAAAATTATTATTTATTTATTTATAATAATGTTTTAATACGTATGTACAATATAAATATATATTTATCAAATAAATATTTTAAAATTATATATATATATATATATATATAACATTATTTAGAGAGGAGAAAAGGAAAAAAAATTAATTCAGAACTAATTTTAATAAATGTGCGTGTGTGTATAGTATAACATTAAAGAAATACATTGCATTAATTAATAAATAATTATATAATATATTTACATGTAATTTTAATCAGATAAAATTTATTTTAAAATAATTTATATATTTACACGTATTTTTATATATGATTTAAATGAATTTAAGGTTTTCAAACTAAAAAATGATCATTAAAAGTAATTAAAATTATTTATAATTCTTAAAAAATTATAATATATATTAAATTATGTGTATTTATATAGCCAAGTTATAATATTTACATACGTATTGATTTTTAACTTTGTATTAAATAATTGTTTTATGTAAAATTGTTGTTTAATGAGACCTAAAGAATTTATAATTAAGGGGAGATATTAACACATACATAAAATCATTATAAATGTAAATATATAGCATATATTATGAATATAGAATTTAGCTAAAGAGATTGATGCCTTAGACACACACTTGGAACTATTGGTCTTCTAGATCTGCACTACTATTACTAGCAATCGATGCGTCACCATTGGAAATTGTTGTGGGCCTGTGGCTCCTTGCATTTGGAAAAATAAGGTAGATAGTTGGTTGGTCGGGGAGTATGTAAGTTCATCCAAAACTAATAAAGGAGGAGGAAAAAAGTCAAAACTAAAACTGGTGGCTTGGATTTGTAATTATAGGGAGAACTAAGAGACCAAATCTCTATATTTCTCTCCTAGTAATTCAAACCAATATCCATGTCACTCCCCCTTCTTTTACCCCTTTATTGGTAGGCTTATATTTGTTCCATAATGGACCAATTAAATACTCAAACCTGTTTGTAACTAATTCTATTTAAATCAAATCAAAATGTACATCGATATCGTACATCGATACACACATATAACTTTTATATACGTACCCAATCAATTACCAATAGCACCCAGATCATTTCTAAAGGATACCCAATTTACAAAATACATCTCATACAAGAGTTATAACAAAAATTAATATTTCATAAATTTTAATTAATTTATAATTGTTATAATTCAATTAATTAAGCGGTGTTTCGAAGACTAAATAGATTCAGTTGTGCGACTCACGGGTATGAATTTTGCTAGTGGATAATATTTGAATAATTTAAATATTAATGTTCACACGTTACCTTAGTTAGTGGTGTGACGGTTTGACTTAATTCGTCGTTACAATTCTTGTCCATAAAATCTAATTTTAAGTCGTACCTTTTTGCTAAGATTATTTACACCAATTCTCTTGGTTAACACTATTTCAATTTAAGGCTTATGGAATTTGGTTTTGGTAAAAATTCCAAAATCATCCACATTCAACTTGGTTAGTCCATAAACAAAGTTCTTTGTTCATTAATAACATTTATTGTTAATCGTACTACTTTGGCCATAGATTTTGACTTTGAGTTGACTAAAGTTGACCGTGTTAGTAACCTCATACAACCGAAGAGACAAATTTTATAATGAATAGTGTTTCACTTCCAATTTTTCAACTCAGACCCAACTATAGTTATGGGATAGTCGTTATACCATTATTTAACTATAATCAACGCATAGTATCTACATTAAAGCTCAATAATATTCTCAAGTCGAGAGGACTGTGTAACGACGTCACTTTGAGAATACTTGTTTTATCTAGTTGTTACTAACTAAAAGGAAACACTCAGTGAGTCATTCCATAGTTATTCAATAACTATGAATACATAACCCTTTTGTCCCCCCGGTAGCTATTAGTAATACACTACCTAACATTTAGGGAGTGTTACCTACCCTGGTCTGAATGGATGTATCGATATCCTTTCTCGAAATATCTTGACCTGGAATATTTAAAATAATATGCTATTCTAAATTATGATCATTTTCTCATGATTATAATTCTTTGTAACAAATTATTACATGATATATTATTTAAGGATTTTCTAATTAATATGCTTTAAATTAATTACTTAATTAATAATATCACAATGTAACGAAGTAAATAATAAAAATCAAATACCTTTTTTACAAACATGATTAGTTATAAAGTTAGATATATTTAACAAATTACATAGTTTCTCCTATGGCATACCCCTAACTCTCTCATAGGGACATGTTGTAGCAATCCGCGAGGGATTTTGCGGATGTGGCCAATACCTCCCTTGATGGGGAGTTTCATAATGAGTCGTTAATATGCTATAACGATGTCCAGATCAGCCACCACCAGCATATCTGTAAGAATGTTAATAGTAGATGGGCAATCAACTGCTACAAAATTTACCTATACCTTGGCAAAGCAGGGTTCCTTATTGAAGGTGACTATGTATGAAGTCGAGCCTAGAGGAACAATCCCAACACTGCCGAAGCCATAGATGGGAAGAACATAAGGAGTAAGGCTAGAAGCTGGGAGTTTCGTATGATTAAACACGTTTGATAATTTTGTCCATCATAAATTATGTACACATGTTATTAAAGAAGTTTCAATCTTCCACCTTAACATTCGATAATTTTGAATTTAATTTCATAGTCGTATTTCGATTCCAATTCTATATTATGATTAAACTGCTTAAATTACATATCACTTTGTTATAAAAAAACTCAATATTATATTTAGTAGTTGGTACCACTGATTAATTATGTTTTCAATTATTTACTACAATGTTAGCCATTCGCAAGAAATGATTAATTACTAATTATTAATTACAAATAATCAATAATAATTTATAAAATGTTGAATATATATTAGTAATTATTAATTTGATTATTAATAATTAAGTTACTAAAATTGAACAAAACATTTAAAAAAATTAATGAATTATTGTCCACTGGGCCACCATTTATGGAATTCATATCAAGATCGGACTCTTAAACATATTGCTAAATGTTTAAGCCCTTATTCAAAATCATTCTCATTTAAAATATCACAAACAAAATTTCTTTCGTGTAATGAATTAGTTGGTATTTTCATTTTTATATAAATCTAATTTTTTTTAGAGAATTAGCGATCCTCTATTAGAAGAGGATAGAACTCCTTTATTTTATTCTACACTAAAAAAATATAACCGTCAACATGCCTAATAGGTAGCAATACGCACCCCGTACAAAATAAAATAATAATAAAAAACCCCAATCCTAGAAACTAAGGTCCATAATAAAATAAAACAAAATACACTATAGTCCATTAAAAATGATAGCTGATCATATCCTCAAATCAACTGAATCCATCCTAATCACAAGCATATCTAGACCTCCAAAAAATATTATATAAAAAGTGTAAAACCAATACTTTTTTTTGAAAGAGGGTAAATGGTTTTATTAGGCATTGGCAGCCAAAATGAATAACCCAATACCGCACATAGTGAACATGCACGCATACATAACAAAGACTAAACCCACTTTACTTAAATAAACTAGTTCAGAGAATATTCAGTAACTTTAACACGGATTTATCTTCTCTTTACAGCTCCAAGCTCGAATTCATGGTGGCCGATAATTATCAAAAATAATACATATATATATACACACACACATATACATATACATATGTATATAAGCAATAATAATAAAACAAGCAATAGAATGAATAAGCTAGATAAGAAGCAGTAAAAGCCACAATATAGATCAAATTACATAAAATCTTACGAAGAAGAAATTATAAAAAGATGTAATTATACTTCTAACTCAAATCTAATTTTCTAGCAATAACATATTATAATAAATGTCATCAGAAAAAGTGTCTAATGAGACTAAATTTAAATTATTACTATTTCTTCTATTAATAAGAATGATTTTTTACTTTAGAAGAACAATAAGAAATTTTACATTTTTAAGGAATTCTTTGAAAGTATCATGTTTACTTAATTTATAACTAGGATTTGAAACCCAGTTAAAACAAAATAAAGTAATTATAAATATCAATTTTTCAACTCAATGTTAATATTATTAAACATTCTTTGGTTTCTCTCAAACCAAAATACCAATACGTAATTGTATAAATAGTATATAATCTATTATATCTTTTATAATAAAATCTAAGACTATGCAAATATATATCACAATCAATATCCTTATTTGTTATATTGAAATCAAACATACTAAGAATATCTCAAAGAATAAAACTAGTATTACTACACTCGAAGTATAAATACTTGATATTTTTTGTTTTGTTATTACAGGAAAAACAATTTTTTGACTAGAACTCACATAAATTACATGACTATAACATAGAGACATATCATAGCAACTACCACTCACATAAACAAAATGAGAATAACCCCAAACTAAGTGTCATCCAAAATAACAGTCTACGATGGAAATAGATCGACAATATCGTACTTTATTCCATCATCATGGTCATCCTAATTGAGCAAAGGGGATGCTTATTCATATCAGTATCAAGCAAGATAGGCCTGTCTTCAGGGTGCTTGGTGTTGGGAGAGATAACACAGGAGAAAGCAGTGGAAAGGAAAGCATTAAGCAAAGCAGTGGGAGAAAAAACAATTTTTATCATTGATATATTTTTCTTTTTCGACATTTCTATAGTATTTAATTTTCCATGTATAATTAACCAAATATGTACTTTTGCTTTAGGTGGAGCATTAGCTCTTCAGAGGTATTTAAATATGTTTTATTTTTATCCCTAAAGTTTATAAATTATAAAATGAAAGAGATGTATAATTTTTACTTTTATCCCAACACCATATTATAAAATAAAAGGGAGGTATTATTATAAATTAATTTTTAATCCATAAAGTAGTTCAAAACTATATAAAATAAATTTAAGCGCAATAATGTATTTAGGCAAAAGGGAAGTAAAGAAAATCATAGTGTCATCCGTAAGTTGTAAGACATGAAGGCCATTACTTGTGATCTCATGTTCTACATTATCTAATCCTATTACTAGTGGCCAACTTTATAATCCTAGCAAAAACATTAGCTGCTAAATTAAACAGAAGAGGTGGCAATGGATTCCCTTGCCTATGTCCACGTTTCGACTGAATTTTTATTTCCAATTATACCATTAATCATAATACTTGAATTTCCAATTATAAGTAAAGATATGATTCAGCCTACCCATCTAACATTTAAACTCTTAGCTAATAACAAACCTTTAAGAAAATCCATATCAATTGAATCAAGAGTTTTAGCAAAATCAAGTATTAAAAGTGCACATGTGGTATTATTTTATAACAATAATTAATAAGTTCTTGTACTACGGCGACCCCATCAATTATATTTATACCCTTAATAAATGCAATTTGGTATTATCTATTAATTCATTCACTTCGGTATTTAATCTATTATCAAAACCTAAGAATTAATTTTAAGAGAACAATTTAGTAATGAAATAGGTCTGAAGTCTTTCAACCGATTAGCCCTCACTCTCTTGTGTAGTAAAATTATAGTTGCGAAATTAAACCCAACTAAGTGCAACGAACCATCGTAAAACTCATTAAATATTTTAATTATATCATATTTTAAAACATTCCAAAAAAATTCATAAAATAAGATAGGAAAACCATCTGGACTCAGAGATTTACCATTGGGCATGTCCTTTACAGCCTTCAAAATCTCTTCTTCCGTAAATAGCTTATCTAATCCATATAAATCAATTTTAGTGTCATCGGTATACAAATCATCTAAATTAGCCCTAATTCTATGCCCTTTTTTCATTCCAAAAATTTCTTTATAGTAATTGGTAAACTCATTATTTAATACTTTTTGATTAAAAATTTCGATATTGTTAAGTAAAAGGGAATTAATGGTATTACTACGCTTCCCGCCATTAGCTACTTTATGGAATAATTTAGTATTCGTGTCTCCTTTATCCATCCATTGAACCATGGATCTTTGTTTCCATATCACTTCTTCTTGTAAAATAATATTATTCAATTCTTCTTTTAAATTTGAAAGTTCATTTTTTCTGAAATGTTTAAATTTCTTAATTCTTTAATTTTATTTAGTTTTAAAATCTCATTTAATCCTTTTTTAATGCGAAAACATCTTTACTCCATTTCTTAAGAAATATTATTAAATCTTTAAGCTTACTTGGAAATACTTTAGCAATGTTTCTTGGAACTCTATAATTATAAATATTCATAGAAAACTATTTATTTATAATTAAATCTTTAAAATTATTTTATAATAACCACATCTTTTCAAATCTAAAATTTTTATTCCCAATACTTTGGTTGGTACAAGATAGGATAATAGGACAATGATCCGAATAGAAGTCTAATAATAACCTTACAAATTGGGAATTTATCTTCTACTTCGTCCTTAATAAAAAAAATCTATCCAAGGGTGTCATCGATGGGTCTTCTCTACCATTAGACTAAGTAAGTTATCTATTACTTATTTTTATCTCAATTACGTTACAATCAATAATAAACTGATCAAATTCTTTCATAGCGACAAAATCACCTTCTCTATGGGATCTTTCTCCTAAAAATTTAGTGACATTGAAATCTACACCCATCACCTATGGACCTGGAGTAAGTAATCTAAATTCAAGACGTTCATTTCATAAAACCCTATGATCTATCTTAGAGTTTGGTCCATAAACATTAGCAATATTTAGTAATGAATCATTACTAAGATCAGTAAATATAAGATGCATCGAATGAATTTTAACGATAGATTGTAAAAGTCTAACATGGTGTTCTTTCCAACCCACCATTAATCCCCCTACACTACCCCAAGCTGGGAGATGAACCCAATGATTAAAAAAAACACCCCCTGGACTTCTATAAAAATGAAAATTGTTGTAATATTATAAAGTGTGAATATGTTATACAATGTTTATTATATTTTGTTTAGTCCCACATTATGGGATAGGTCCAATGCTATGCTCCATGGCCTATATATAAAGGAGTCTATGTAATGTAAATTATTAACGAAGATCTGAGTAATAACATTTTCTCCTCTCTCCTCTTTTCTAATGGCTTCTTATTTTGTTAGTTTATAACACGTTATCAGCACGATCTCTAAACAAAAAAAAAATTATAGATTTGAATTGAGAGAATCTAGAAGATCAGTACTTTGTTTTTCAGATCCAATTATAGTTCTCAAGATGGTAAGCAATTTTTCAGATTTGATTATATTGATCTTATCTTTTTCAGATCTGATTCTATTAATTTTATCTTCTTAGATCTCATTCAATCATAGATCTAATATTTTTTTGGATCTCATTCTATTGTAGATCTTATGTTCTAATTTGGGGTTTTTAGGCTAAAGGAAAAAGTTAGAGAAAAATTTAGTTTCAAGGACAAGAAGTTTGTTTTTTAGGCTGAAGAACACTTTTTAGTGTAAATCACAGAATGATAGTTGTAACTATCATTTTCAGTTTACACTAAAAAGTGTCATTCAGACTAAAAAACAAACTTGTTGTCCATGAGACTAATTTTTTTTGCAACATCTTCCTTGTGCCTATTTAACTGTTCTAATTTTTAGATCTTTTGTGGATCTTGATATCATGCTCAAATGATATATCTTTGAGATCTATATATTTTAACCATCAAATCTATTCTTTTTAATGTGTATTCATCCTTTTCTCTTATTTAATTATTGAAATCAGGTATGACTTTTGAGATTACTTATTTTTACATATCTTTTAGTTGAAATCAATTTTCTTTATTCTTTTAGAATTTGTACTTGATAAAAAAATTCAGTGTGAATTGATTCAAAATTTCTAACAAGTGGTATTAGATCCACTCATCTTTGATTTCATTATGGATTTTTGATTTTTTGAGTAAGTTTTGAATCGACTTTATTTATGAGTCATTGAATTCTTGTAATATCTTACTCAAATTTCAGATCTATTTGATCTATATACGAAAGATATTTTATTTTTTGATAATTTTGGATTTGGTTTGAAGCTAAAATTGTTTTACCTAGACCAAAAGGTAGCTTCTCGTGTAGAAAGCAAGATCTAAATGATCTGTATATGGTTTGTGTAATTAAATAAAATTCTGAAATGTTTTTATTTTTGGGAAATAATCTTAATTCCCTAAATTTCTGAAATAACTTGCGTTGATTTGAAGATTTACATGTTTTTTTTGATATATTTGGTAAAGAATTATGAAGTTAATTTTCCTATAAGGGAAATAATTTGGATCTGAGATGTATAGTTGTTTATGATTGTGAATGATATGGATAAATCTGAGATGATAATTTAGTTTATTTAGAAATTTGATTATTGGGAAATAAACTTTCACTTTAAGATATTCATTTTAATTTTATTATTGAGTAATGTTGAACCTAGATTTGAGATGAAATTATGTTACTTTAAGTACTGTTTGTTCACTTGGTTCATATATTTGTAATGAAATCATTTTGCTGTGATAGTAGTTATATCCTAGACCACGTAAAGGTTAATTGTAATTATTTTATCATAAATGGATTAATTGCAAGTATTATGGTAATAAATTAAATTATTTACCATCATAAATGCATTAAATGCATTAGTTATTGTAAATTAAATGATGTTGTATGTTTGTGTTTGGAATAAGAATAGACATATGATTTACTATTTGATGTATTTATTTTGACAAGTAATGTCTGATGTAATGGAAGAAATAGGTTTAACAGCAACTTGAAGTTGTGCAAAGAAATTATTTTAATAGAAGTTGTATAACTCGAAGTCCAAGACCTGAAGTCTTGAATTATGAAAAGATTTTCTGATAAACTTTACAAGCTAGAATTCTTATCAGTATTTTTTTTAAATTTGCCAAAAGGTATAAGCTTCTAAAAAGGAAGTTTACACAAAATTTGAGAACCCGAAGTTCATAACAAATTAATGAACTTGAAGTTCATAAATTAGAAGCCCGAAGCTCTATTGAAATTGTGTAAAATGATAAGATTGTACTTCTTGAAGAAGTTAAAGGAAATTAATAAATTATATGAGATAATGATGCTACATTCAAGAGATTACAAACATCTCCAAATGAGTTATACCTTACCTTATATCTTCACATTTATATTATATTAACCAAATATCCTGAAGATATTATGTTATACAATATTTCAAACATCATCGGATGTGTGTGTGTATATGTTAATATCTTGAAGAGATGTTTTAGAGATTTATTTTTATTTTTATTGCAAAATCCAACTTCCCAGAAGAGATGTTATAGGAATTTTATTTTTATTATATTGCAATTCCTTAAAAGGAAACACTATATTCCCTGAAGGAATAACCATATAATTTTTTTTTGAAGCAATAACAATAATTTATCCAAAAAAAAAAGATATTGTATACCAATATTACACTCCAAAAGTAGTGGTTTTATCTTTTGCATCTTACTTTCATTTGGTGAATCTAATTTTGTTACTGTATTTAAAGTTTGATATGTCATTTCAAAGATAGTTGCAACAAAAAATCTCCAGTAGGGATGTTTTATGTTATTGTAAAGGTAGTAATTATGTAATTTCTATAAAAGAAATATTGTACATTGATATGGCATTCCAATGGTGCATATATATCTCTAGAAGAGATAAATTCACTCCAGAAGTGGTGATAATAAAATATCACTAAAAGAGACTAATAAGTTAGGAAATGATAACATATATCTAAAAGAGATTTGTTTATATATTTGGTAATTTTATTAAACCAAATAAATGCATAGAAATTTGATTATGAAGGATCCTAATTTAGTTTAGATTAGATCCTAAAAGTTTGAAAGCTATGCAACGTGTATCATATATTTCATTATAATTATATCAAACCTCCCAAATAGGTAAGAAATTAAATTATCTCTAGAATATATTGTTCTATGTTCATATGTCTAATTATATCATAAAGGTCATGTTCCTAGTTATTATTTCATAAGAAATATTATATGCATGATCATTTCTTGAAGAAATATCTTTAAATATTCTCCTGAAGAGATAGTCTATATTTCATATCATAATTTTCATGCAAGCTATACATACGGTCTTGAGGAGATATGTATCTGTAACTTTCCAAGTATCCAGAAGATACTTTTATTATTATTTTTGCAGTAATTATTTTTAGAACTCTCAAAAGAGATGTGTAGAAATGTCTATATGCAATTATAATTTATTCTTTGATAAGTAATCATAATTAATGTTCAAAATTGATATTTGAGATATAATTGAGGAATAAAACTTAACAACTTGAAGTTGTGTGTATATTTTGTTCGAACCAGAAGTTCGATATGGTTCCAAATCAAATGTTTTGAACATTATCATGCGGTTTTGACGGATTCACATTGACATTGATTTATAAATAGAAATCAATAGTTTGGATCCTTGTAATAGTTTGTTCTAAAAAAAATCACCAAGTCAGATGAGAAAGAATATGAAAATTTATAATATATGTGTAATACGTGGACGCACGTATACATCCATATATGTAAATATTCAGCTAACAACCTGAAGTTTGTTATAAGCTCATCTTATAGATTATGCATAGATATTATTTAGTGATTTAAAATTCAATCAACATAAATGTTGAATGACCTGAAGTCATGTATGTATTCAAATGATCAATGAATTCCTCCAATTGGCTAGATCAATGAATTCCTCCAATCAACACAATAAGTAAATTCCTCCAATTGGCTAGATCAATGAATGAGAACAAACTCTAATAAGAAATATCAATTTAATGCATTTAATCAACTGATAAAAGAATTATCCTCCTATTATTAATGTGTATGGTGTATTTGCTAGTAGCAATATCATAATGGATCAAAATGAGAATCCAAAGATGATTATTATTTAATGTGACAATGTTTGTCAACATTGAGGGGGAGGATAAAGGGATACAAGCTCATTTTGATCATCAGTGTTAAATATTTGTTAAAATATGCAATGATGCAAAATATTAAGTAACTTGAATAAATTATCAATAATATCCCTAGTAGACTTTCTCCAATATAGATTTGAATCCTTGAAGGATCAAAATGTGTAAACCACATCTGAAATGTGGTTCAAAAGTTAGTTCAAAATATTTTTGAAGTAAGTAATAAAGATGCCAAATAAAAGAGGTGGGTGTTCTTGAAGAAACACTTAAGGGTGCTCTTGAAGAGACTAATGACATGATTGTCAAATTACCCTAGAAGTGGTTTAGCTACCTAAAACATGATAATTAAAGAGATCTCAATAAATCACGTCTAGAACTGACAAGAAATAATCATCGATGATAAATTTATAAATAATAAAGCGCTTATGTTTATAAATGGATTAAAAATCCTGGTTAGAGAAAAACATGATTGGCCATCATGAAACTCCTAAATATGAAATTTGAACCTGTAGTTCGCAAAATATAATTAAAAATATATATATATATATAAAGTAGAAAAACACACTAAAATACTGAAGCACATGTAGTGCTACATCATGTTAAATGCTTTAGGCATGATGTTTTTATAAATAGTTGAATCGACTGAAGTAGTGAAAGTGTTTGAAACACTTAAAATACCCTGAAGGTATGAATATTGGTTAAATCATACTAAATGATGAAAGTCGTTCCCGAAGAATATAAATTACTTTGCTGCTTATAAAAAATGCAAAGAATAAAAGGTGTAGATTACAAATTTCTTTTAAATATTGTTGTAATGAAAATCTTGATATAATTCATGATGAGTAAAGTATTATTGTAATGAAACTCTTAATATCCATTGAAGTGGTAGTTGCGATATGCAAATACTTATTAAAGTATATAAATTCCTGAAGAATGTATATAACTTTTATAGTTATAAAGAATGCAAAGTGTAGATTACAACCTTCTTCTAAGTATTGTTGTAATGAAAATCTTGATATACTTCAAGATGAGTAGATTACTTCCTTCTTTTTAGTAATGTTGTAATGAAATTTTTAATATTCATGAAAGATGTATAGTTGCAATACGCAAAACTGATGTGAAGTGCAAAAATGAAAGCACATGAAGTGTTTTTCATAAAAGTAGCATACAAAATGCATAAAATGCAAATCATATTTGGAAAAAACAATCTTAGAAATTTGATTGTATCGAATGAAACTATTAATAAATTGTATTATCAATGGGATTCATATTTATGGATCCAGAAGTATCTATAACCAATTTGAGTTATCGAAAGATGAATATAAACTCAGAGGAAATTTTTAAATCAGGGGGAGCATCCATAAGTTTTTTTATAATGCACTATTTTTCCTTAACTAAGATTTTTCCCATTGGATTTTTATTAGTAAGGTTTTAATTTATCTTGATCCAGAAGTATCAACTCCCCGGTAACATTTGAAAATAAGTTATAATGTACTCTTTTTCCTTATTTAAGATTTTTCCCACTGGGTTTTGCTTGCCAAGATTTTTAACGAGGCATTAAATTGATCAAGAAGTATCAAACTCTATTTGATGTAGTAAATTATTGAAATATGTCATACTATATTGTACTCTTTTTCCTTCACTAAGATTGTTCTCATTGGGTTTTTCTTAGTAAGGTTTTAATGAGGCATTGTTTTGATCCCAAAGTATCAAAACTTTTAGAAAGAAAATCATTTTTAATATGATTTTACAAGTTGCACTCTTTTCCTCGTTCAAGGTTTTTTCCACTGGGTTTTCCTAACGGAGGTTTTTAATGAGGCAACAGACAATATCTATATAGCTGAATGGATATATACAAGCAAGATAATAATGAAGGGGAGCAATTATCATATATGTTTCAAAAGTGACAACTTCAAGTTAACAGAGCATCCAAAATTTTGAAGACGCATATTCAAGGGGGGTGTTGTAATATTATAAAGTGTGAATATGCTATACAATGTTTATTATATTTTGTTTAGTCCCACATTATGGGATAGGTCCAATACTATGCTCCATGACCTATATATAAAGGAGTCTATGTAATGTAAATTATTAACGAAGATCTGAGTAATAATATTTTCTCCTCTCTCCTCTTTTCTAATGGCTTCTTATTTTGTTAGTTTATAACAAAAATCAAGATGTTTTATTTTTGTTTCTTGTAATAATACAATATTAATATTATTATCTTTGAAAAAAGATTTTAATATGACACTTACTTAAATCATATAAACATCTAACATTTCAACTAATGTATCTCTTAATCCAAATGAACTAACCCGCTCTAATTCCTTACTTCTAATATACTTAGTGTCTATCTAAACATCATCAAAATAAAGCCAGAATTCCTAGCTAAATACTGCATATCACTAATGGATAAACAACTCAAAGCATAGGGACTATATGTACTATCCAAAAAAATCCATACCTACCCTAGAGCCATCAGAAACTCTTATGGTCGTTTAACAAAGACGAGCACTCCTTACCGATCTTGACGCACTTGAGCTAGATCCAACTTTACCATGCACTGTAGAGCTAATACCTATCTTCCTCACATAAATATTCTCTTTATGTGTATCTTGCACTAAATCAGGATCTGCAGGCATCACATCCGGCTCACCCTGGATCTTAAACTGGTCACCTGATAAATTTGAAGTATCTTCATCCTTGCTTTATCGTTTACTATCACAAAGACTAACCACCCCACTATTTTCCAAATCAAGTGCACTTTTTAAAACTAACCTATTTGAATAATTATCTATGTGGAAAGCAGTAGCGTCCCTTATGTGCATATCAGCACACTTTGCACATATAATTTTATGCATATCATTTCTTGTGCATGTATTCTTGCATATATCAATTCTTATATGCCTATCAGTAAATACCATGTTCAAACCATCATGTAACCCAAATTCATCTTCTTCGAGCCATCTATCGCATAGACATCATGCATCACCATATCATCATTTACACCTATATGCACATCCGCATGCACACTCCTCCTATCTTCATCATGAATACTTACCGCGTTTACATTCAAATCATTTCTGAAACCAAAATCTGGAACTTGTTTCCCATATCCATGTTTGCACTCCATTCACCGACATTGGCCAATGATACTTCACTTTCAAAAATATAATTGCAAAGATAAATTTGTAAATTTAATGTGCGTGTGTCTTCTCTACTGCTATACAGTTCATCAATTTGATCCTAGTCATTAACAGTGCCTTCTTCCCTTACCTCGGTATCAAATTTTTCATCAATACAATCATTTACATACCCATCTGATCCATTTTCTTCAACACGGTTTAATCCCTCGAACCTATTCGAGACATCAATCTCAAATTTTAAACATTCAACTCTTTTTGTTAAATGACTTGCATCAGTGACATAAACTTTCTTCATAGCATTACCATCATATTCTAATTTATCATCAGGATCAGTAACTTGCACTTTTTTTCCTTCATCCAAATCAGAGTTCATCACAATTTCTTGCATATGTTTATTTGAATTATACATCATCACTACCGGATCATATAACAAAGAATCTGAATAATAAACCTCTAAAGGATTTTCCATCCTTGCAAAAGCCTCAACATCATCATCTGTCTCACACAAAATACCCATTTTTTGCCAACTATTGGAATTCATTTTTCCTCTTACACTGCCACTAACCTTGCCAACATTACAGTCTTTAACAAAGTTGCCAAATTTATTCTCGAAATTTGCACCAAGTTCAACCGAGTTGATGGCATCAAAATGCACAAACATCTCCTCCAATAATTCAATACCAGCGTTTCTTATTCCCATAACTGATCAAGAAGAATTCATTTCAGATGCATACACTTTAATACAAAGTAAAACCCATGATCAATAATAGATCACTTTTCACCACTGAAAGTTACTTGACAACTATTCCTATTTCTTTTGGTGTCATTGAACAAAATTTCTTCTTGTGACCAAAGATATCACATCTAAAATATCAAATTGGTTCCCCACAATCTCTGGCGAAGTGGGATTCTCCCTTACATTTATAACAAAAGAACGCTTTCCTTTTGCGATCTATCCAATTTTTGGTATCGACTTTTTAAAGGGGGAATTGAGAAGACGAGCCAAAAGAATATTTAACAACTTGCGCGTATGAACAAGATTGTGAAAATTGTTGTTTGGGAAGAACGAAAAGTTTTGGGGAGGAAGGAAAAGAGGAGAAAATGTTAGCATGATTGGCGGCCCATTTTTTGGAATGAAGAGTTTTCTTCAATGGTATTTTTTTCTTGGTTTGCCTCATATAAATCTATTTTTTGTTTGAGTCTTTTTAAATTATACAACATTAGGTTCTCCTATTTTGCCACTTTTTACTAAATAAGACCACCTGGTCTTAGGCTAATTATATTAATAATGACCCCTTAACCATATTTTTTGTTTATTTATTTCATACCAGGCATGAAGCATCTTCAAATTTATTAAGATAACAAACCTAACTTTTGACCCAATTTGTATAAAAAAAATTAAAAAAGATTAGATGCACCTATACAACACGACTTAGGATGCATTCTTATGCGAAGTGAACGGGGCACACGAAAGAGGTATTTTGAATGAGGAATGAATCGAGAAAGTTCAGTGAAAAAGGAAAGTGTTTTTGTGATGCGAATGGCGCCAGGCAGGGAAACAAACAGGAGAGGGGGTAAGGGGAATGAGTGTTTGTAATTGTATCGTAATAATTGTTACTAAAAGGAATTATTTGTTACCAACGGTAATTAGTTTGTAATTAAGAAGTACCACACATTATTATACATTCTAGTAACAAAAGCATAATGGTTTATAACAATAATAAATGGGATAGATACACAAATTTAGAAATACATACACGATAATACAAATTATAAAATACATTTAGGGGACTCTTGCAGCAATTATTTCATTCTTTATCCTACCTTGAACCAAAACCATATTATTTTCGACATTTTTCGGTTGGTTCTTTTTCTTTTTCTCCCCTGAATATTATAGTATTCTTCAATGTGCTCTTCTGGAATAAGATCAAGATCATCATCATATGGCACAAAATCTGCATACCCGCTGTTGTATTTCCATATGAAACTGTGAATAGTCATTGTAGCGACGACCACTTTAACTTGAATCGGGAATTGATAAGTTGGCATATTACTTAAGATCGCAAATTTTTTCTTCTATATTCCTAATATATTTTTATTACCATACATGGTCGAAATTTTGAAATATCATTTTCTAGTTTTGAATAATTTTTAGTTTTACAAAAATCGAGGATATGATGTCTCATAATTCAATTTGAAAGAATACAACTATCTATTAGCGAATATCCTGAATCAACTAAATAATATTGACCCGGTGAATGATGTGGAAAGTGAGTTCTCATCGTTTATCATAGAATTGAATACTCGATTATCACATGTTATTCCTTCCCAACCAGCCATGATATATGTAAAAGTCATATGAAATGAATACATAGCCATAACATTTTATGTGGCAGATCAATTTTTTCCAATAAATGGTAGTTTACTACGACATGTAAGTGTGCAGCTAAGTGTGTATCGCCTATTACTCTGATACAAGTTTAAAAAGATAATATCAATTAGAACTTAGAACTTCTAATTTAGTCTTGTATAATGTGTAATTATGGATCATCTAATTTGATTATATTATTTGACGTTAATGTAATGGTTTTTAGAACAACATGAAATAAACATAAATAATGCTACCTCATCTTTGAAACTTTCTGCAACTTAACGTGTTAGAAAAGTGTGACAACTTGCATCTCCGGATATCTCGATTCAAAGCCTAAAATGACTTTCGAACTCACGTCATGCAAAGAATTATGATCATTGGGGTTTTTAGAACATTACATGATGCAAAGACTAAAATAAAATTTAAAGTATTCTACACTTTCAGATCTCAAAATCGAAGAAAATAAATTATAAATACTGAAAAGTAACCAAATCAGGTAATAGTCGTCCATAATATAATAAATTTTCCAAATAACAACATGATATCTGACTGATAATATAATATAAGAATAGTACATGGAGAGTAACTATAGATAATATAACTTCGGGCGCCTATTCCTCCTCTATGCACTATGTCTGGGCGAAATCACTTGCGGCACTGTCCTCCTGTAGTGGGTACAAAAGGAAAAGAAAGGGAGCGGATCAGACAAAGTCCAGTGAATGAATTGTATTACTAGTGTATGGTGTTCACAAGCAAATAACTTCATTTATAACCAACATAACCTACGGTGTCCACTTATTTTAAAGTGGAAATTAGCCACAAGGGCCGCTTTAGCAAGTAGAATTAGTTTCTAGGACACACAACTGAAATAATTACTTTCAAGGACAAAACGTAAAATAATTAGTTTCTAAGGCCTAAAAACCTATGAAATTATGTCCTTGAAAGTAATTGGACTGCTGACTTTGTCCTTAAAAGTAATTATTCTGCTGACTTTGGCCTTGAAAGTAATTTCTTTGAATTTGTTTCCTAGAAACTAATTGAACTGCAAAGTTTGTCCTTCTGGTGAAATTCCCCTATTTTAAAGTATTATATATGAAGGATTGGTTACTTTACAGATCAAGAGTATACTCCTAATTACATCTACCTCCATAAACAACTTACAAGGATTTCCAATCAAGGTTTGAAAAACCAACATCTAACAACCCTACGTCAATTCCTAGTATATGGTCCCGCTTAATAATTTCATAACCAACATTGAGTTAACATTCTCAATGACGAACTATGTATGTCGCACTTACACACTGACACTGTGTGAACATCACAATGCCTGGGCTCACGTTGAGCATACAACTCCAATGATTTATGGTCTACCTAAGCATTTGTATCAACCTCTCAATGGTAAACGTGAAATCACTATAGTGATTCCCTCGTAGGTCCAGCCACTGTCCAGCCATGTAGCCCTACAATGCAGATGTCTCCATCTCACCTTCCTCGGTTCCTATATGTTTAACATGTGACCAGGCATGCCTCGGTAACAATAAGAGCTTAACGCCCACTCTATTGATTTCCACGTTACGGCGGCCATGAAGTGATACTACTCGTTGCACCTGCTCCATGAAACTACACGAACTTCTAACAGTCAAGAAAGTGGGATACAAGTCTCCTTATCCACCCTACTTGGTCTGCATCAGCTCTAGGTTCAACCTGTGCTTGCTGAAACAATTCAAATGTCTTATTAACTATTTCAAACGTTTGACCTTCTCTTTAAGAAAATAGTTCTCCAGACATTCAGACGTCATTTTTTAGACTTTGACTTCCATTCTAAACGTCTAAAAAAGGATTCAAATGTCTAAATCGAATCAAATTCGAACTAGTTCTCTCGGGTTTGAATTTGCTAAAATCCAGATGTTTAACCCTAATCAGACGTCTGATTATAATTTTTAGACGTCTGGTTGAATTTCAGACATTTGAATTGGTGTTTTCTAGATTTCAAAGTTAGTTTATTTTCATTATTTTCATTCGTCTTCTTTTTTATTTCGAATATAGGTTTAAGGATTTGCTTTCAACCTAATTTTTATGTACAGTTCATACCTTTATTTATATGAATTCAACTTGTTACTTTCACGATTATATACGTATGTTTACATCATTTTATTTAAAACTACCTATGCTTCCAATGAAGATTCTGCATATATTTCAAATTACAAAATCAATCCAAGATGAAATAAATGGTATTTGATTTCTTAATTTATCCAAACGTTAAAAATAAAGATCTACCTTCGTAGAATTTTGATATGAATTTCATTAATTTGATATTTTCCCTTTTCAATAATTATTATATAAAATTGAAAACTAGGTTTTCCATCAGCACCATTCATTTTAATTCATAGTTGAAATTGAAATTCAAATAAAGTAGAAGTTGGAATTATTATTCAAATTCAACAATTATATTTTCAAATCGTATAGAATTATAAAGGAACTCAATTACTTATGATCAACATAAAAATTGTGATCAACTCACTCGCCTCGAAGAAGTTCCTCTTCTAGTTTGATTGGAATTGGCCTTCCTAGACCTCCAAACTCAATTGATTTGTCTTTCGTTTATCTTCTTCTTCTAATCTTGATTCTATCTTTTTAATTTGATTTTCCTTTGTTCATGTTTTTGTTTTGATGTAGAAAATTTTGAAGAGATAGAAAATTTTGTTTAGATTGAGGAGTTTCTGAGAGACGGAAATAAGAAATGTACGTATGAGCGACGGCTGGGTTGGAATAAGAAATAGTGGAGGCTATGACATAATTTATGGCTGAAAGATATGGTTTTCTAACTTAGGCCTAAAATCAATATTTACGAAAATGTCACTGGTCATATTTTGCGCTATTTTTGATCCGTTTTATCAAATTTAACGAATTATATATGTTTCCAAACTGTAAACGAACATTTCGAACGCAATGGAATAGGCCACGTGGCCTAATACCAACATTTGTCAAAATTTATATTTTTATTCTTTAATATAAAATTACATTTTTACGTTTGCTATTATTTTAATTTATTGTTAAAATTTCCGGGATGTTACAAAATGACAAAGTGACGATGTATAAAAATATTGTGGCCATTTCTTTAACACAAACTTACTTTAAGGACTGCGAACCGTAAGATTCCAGACAATCACACAACGTAATGAAGCGGTATGTTCGTTCAAAAGTTTCTTTAACAACGCTTTTAATGTCTGAAAACAATATCGTTAATCCAATGCATGCCAGTGAAAGTTGAAGCGTGAATCAACCTATATCTATATCTGGTTTTTCTTCCAAAAATTCGCTTATTGCAATCAAATCTTCAAGGTCTTCATAATCGAAACTGTTATTTTGATATGTAAGAAGCGTTAGAGAGAGCGTAATAACAAAAAAAAAGTGAATTGTAGTTAAGGATATTATTGAGATTGGCTTATACAATAAGGGAAAATTCTGTTTGTGCTTGAAGTCCGAACGCGTTAAGTTCAAATGATCTAATTTTCTTGTTCATCATAAATGGACCAAAATTGGCTTAGCCCAATTCAAGATGCATTGAATCAAATGTTTGAAACGGATAGGTCACGTCCGTCAACACACCCTTATAATAGCAATCAAAACAACTGCAATAAGAACTACTGATGAACATGCCGAGGTCCAATCTACACAGGGTAATGTACTTGGTATTAAATTAGCACAAACAACAGGATATGAGTAGAAAAGATAGCAGAGTGCATAAATTGGTTTTCCTCAAGAAGATAGGCATGCTTTCCCCATGGCTGACAGCAGAATCTACTGCATGCGCGCAGAGCTCATACGTCATTATACTTTCCACACACGCACATTGAATTTTCACACCAGTGCAAACCTTCACTATTGAATCAACCAACTTTTATCTCAAAGGAACAACATGTGTATCATTTATTGTACGGATAGTTGCCTTAAGAGTTACAATTCTAAGCTTTACCAATAGGTAAATATAAAGATGTACAAACACATAGGATGCACATCAGAACACATGTAGACAGCCAAAATTAACAAAGAGAATTGCACGAAAGAGAAGTCTATTTTTCAAAAGATGCTAAAAATCACACAAAGATACAGTACCCCCTAATTCAAACACCACCTTTCTGATATTTATACCTCCCTCAACCGTTACAACAACACTTTCTATCAATACAGGGTTAAGGAGAGAGAGAAAAAAGTTTATAACAGGTAAACAACTGTGTATCCCAGAAAAGTCCAGAAGCTCGTTTGAGGCCTCATTTTTATCTGTACCTAATATTCATGTTTTCTGGTAAGTGGGTCCCAGGAAAATGGGAGTTTACATGAGAATAACGATGATTTATTTGCTGGTTTGTATTGTTCCTAGCTTGCATTTCCATCTCGAATAACCTTTCCAAAGCTTCTGGGTGAGTACCGCCCACTCCAGCACCAAGCCCTGCATAATGCATCCATCGATTAGCAATTTCAATTTTTTTCCCCATAGAATCGTAGATAAAAACATATTTACTTCCATCAGGCAAATTGAAGACACACAAATTATCTAAAGCATCAGCTAACTAGTAATAGTAACTTCCAAGAAAACTATGATACAGACTTGGTATCAAATTTTGCTACCGAATGCTTAAGATTGAATTAAAAATTAGTTTTCATTATTGGATTTTCACTTCCATATAAGTTTGTGACACCTTCGATCTCAATTTTAAACCATAATCATCATCTTACAACTCTTGTGCCAATTTTTTGCAGTTCAACGTTGGAATTGTGAGGAAATTAGGACAAATCTATTTTACCATAATTCACACTTTGGCAATTATATTTTGTTTTGGTACACATTCTTAAACGCGATACACCGACGTTCTAAAACGCAATACACCAACTTTCTAAAACGTTGATTTTGACATTAAAATGTTGAATTCAAAATTCCAATATGCTGTATCCGGCATCCAAAATGATCAAAATCTGACATTAAAATGTTGATTTCAACATCCCAAAATGTGATGATTTTAGATGTATTATATTAATATGCATGAAATAATAATTATTACCAAGGAAAAATATAAACAAGTCGTCAAAAATTATTTCAAATCAACCTTGACAATGTAGAATAACTTGCACTTTTACAAGCAGTTTATTTGCCCGATGAATCTTCTTTCACATAAGTACTTAAACTATATAAAAAAGGCTAATAAAAATAATAATTGACTGGGTAGTAAAAAAACCAAAACATGATAGCACTTGGTCTTCAATGTTATAACTTATAACTAGTTGAATTTAATGGTATGTTAATTTATACTATAATGTTTTTACTTTATGCTCATCTATTTGTACTGGTTAACAATTTTACACATTTGTATCTATGTTCTGCATTTCCGATTGTTCCGATTAAGCGTGTTCCGATTAAGGAGAGCATTTTGAAAACGTTCCCCGCATGTTCCGATTAAGCGTGTTACGTTCCGACAAAACGTTCAGATTAAGCCTACCCTTAACGCTAACCATGCTTCCCAAAGTAAGATGGTTTTACTAATGACGATGACTTTTTTTATAAAAAATGAGAAAAAAAATCAAAAAGTCAGTCTGAATAATCGTCAAGGAAGGGATTTACCAGGCAATCTTGTTCCATGTGCACCATAGCTAGGTATCGCAGACTGCAAAGGAAAGTTATGCACATTATTAATCTCAGGTGCATACACAGGCATTGGCCCACCTCTTGGATAACCACGCATTGCCTGATGAGGAGAAAATTCCTCAGGAACTTGCATGTGCTGTTGCAACATAGGATGATGAGAAGCAATAGTATCAAATCTAGCCCCACCATGTTTACTAAAAACATTCTGATGCTGTGCATGGTTCCCATGCAAAAGATGATGCTCATGATGCATGCCACCAAGACCAGCAAACTTCATTTGCTGATTTCTATTTGCAAGATTATCAAAGTGTGGGTTTGAAAGCATTGATTGAGCTTGATCAATATGATGAGGAAATTGAGAACCAGGCCTATGTACATGGTGATAGATCTCATTAGGGTCAATCATTTCTAGCGGGCCTTTTTGCATACGAGTTGACCCTTCTGGAGCACGTGCTCCATCTCCAAAAATAGCATTAAGAAGAGTATTTTGATCTTCAATGTTTCCATTTTGAGGCATGAGACCGTATGTATTATGTGTATTCTCAAGAGAGGTTAAACTGTCACTAACCGAAATTAAACTATCCTCTTCTGGTAATTGAACTTCCAGAGCTTGCCCCTCTTGAGTGCCTATGTTATTTACATCCGTGCCACCTGTTCGAGCCGAGACAGGTGCTTCTGCAGAATGCAGAGCATTCATAAAGGATGCACCAAATAGCGATTCAAGTGTAAGAGTCTGTTCACAAGAATTAGCAGTACTGACACTAGCATCAAAACTTGGGTTTACAAGAGCGTCCGAGAATTTATTACGGGATTCCACTGTATCTTGCTTAGGAGATTCTGATCCTTGTAAAGCTGTTCCTTTATGCAAGAGAGAGAGAAGAAGATTCGATGCAGAGTCATCAATTTTTTCTTTCTTTATTTCAGAATTAGCATCAAAGTGATGCACATTTTGACTAGTTTCTTTCACCTCAGCTAAAATAGACTGTTCAAGGTCTTCGCATGTGAGCACAGCAGAATTTGCAATTTTATTTTTGTTATTGCTTTCAGAATATTGCTCAGGAACCATGTCAACTAAGAAAGATGGCACAGGTGTTGGAGGTGTTTGTGGAGTAATAACGCTATCAAAAATGCCTTCAGTATCCTTTTCTTTATTGACAATTAAAGACAGCAATTCTTTGGATGAAAAATCATCCTCAGGCTTTTTCTCTACAAAGAATAATTACTTGATTAATTCAAGTAAAACAACATAAAATTTAGCTCGCGTACAATTTATCTTTTACCTTCATGAGAGAACTGCTGAGAGAACTTTGAGGACTCAATTATTGCAGATCCCAATATTTCCTTCTCAGCTTCCACAATTTGATGCTGAAAATTGCTTAGTTATTCATACATGATAAATATAATAGGCAACAGGCAAGTGGTTAAATGAGCCAATGCAAGGGTAGAATTCAAATGTATGTTTGTTTCTTCGAAAACTTGTATAAAGAAATAAAACATAGTATCAGCAAATAACTGATATTAGGCCTGAACCAAACAAAACCAATGGTATGGTTTGAACTTTGATGGTAAGTTTAAGAATTGTAAAACGGTATTTATCATCATATTTCATTTAAAACAAGAAAGGGGTTGAGCAATCAAAAATTTCTGGGTCACCCTATTTTGCAACTATATACAACTCTTGGAATACAGAAAATGTAAATCATTTCAATGGTAAACGGACATTTAACATGGCTTGAAGATACGTTTAGAAATTTTAAGATCTCGAGTATGAGGTACCTATTGACACTGTATTTTTGGATCGGACAAGAAAAACGGAGTTACAGGATTAAAATAATATCAATTATTGTCAAAATTGCAGGAGAAAACTAAAAACTGAGGGATTATATTCATAAATAAAAAAACTTGCACACGTACAATTAATGATATCGAATTTGACATAAAAATACCAGCAGCCCTTTCAAATTCATGAAACGTTGGGACCATGTGAAGAAATTAAGCTCACATCTTGACTTGATCCATGTGGTAGGGTTAGCTAAGTTGGACACATGTGGGGGATTGTAAAGTAGTATATGTGATGCGCGTGATCAAATTTAGAGTACATACTGGTTGACGAACATTGAGTTCTTTAAAGGAATTACAAACATACTGTCTAATGGACTATCCTCCATGTGACCTAGTTAATGAGAACATTGAGTTCTTTAAGGATAATAGTTGTAATACCATACAAATATAGTCTCACACCAACAAATAGACAGTTGAATTCAACATATAATTATGAATTCTCAAATCAAATAACAATGATGTCTTTTGTGGAACAAAAGATGACACATCGACATGGACCATGTTGCTGGGTGACCAAGTTGGGTATAATGTCAAAGCTGTTTACAGATGCAGGTTCAACTTCATATAAATGTCATGGAACTATACATGTTTCTGACTCAACTAAAAGAGACAATTATCGTAGGTCAAAACAGATGGGCCAAAAGAAATAGGTTGTCTTAAACAAACGTAGACCGCATTTTGCAACGAGTTTATCTGTATACACAAGCCATGGAATCCAGAAAAAATGAAAATGAGAACATGAAAGTTGCAAATCCACACCACATCTACAATATTTAAACCATGTGCGAGGTCATTAATAATGGCAATGGGAAATGATAGATCTTACCTCAAGACTATATGCGGAATTAGAAACTTTAGCACTACTAAACAGCTTTTCTATCACTGTTGCGGAATGACCAAGATCCAGGGTGTCCTTTACATCAGGTTTTTTTTCTTTCTTGCAAGAAAAATCATTTATTATTACAATGTCATCTTCCCACACTTCATTGGCTTCTTGTACAACTGCCTTGCCAGATATTTTCCTAGGATCAACCTTTTGTTCCAATACCTCAATGCTTAGTGGAGCCACAAGCTTACCAGTAGCATCCGTAGATAATTGTGAAAATGCTTTAGATACTTTATCCTCAAACGCAGTATTTCCAACCTAAATTAATACAAACTATCATCACAAATTTCACATTGTGTGTATATCAGTGAAACGATGGAAATTGTCAGTAATTATCAAAAGGGATTAATTAGTGAAAGAACAACGCCTCCCTTGTACCAATAGGTAATTGACTAATTTATAGGATTAAACGCTGATCCAATTCACGTTACAGGAAATTATTGTCAAAGACAAAATTTCTCAGCGTTTTAGCCTCAAAGACAGACCTTCAGTATTTTAGCCTAAAGGACAACTTTCTTTAGGTATCAGTTTTTATGTATCAGTTTGTAGTTCAGTAGCAGTTTTGGAAAAATGTTTGTCCTTATGAATAACTTTGAAAGGATGTTTGTCCTTGTGATTAATTTTTAGAAGAATGTTTGTCATTTTGGTTAAAATATTAAGGTCGTGTCTTTGAGGCTAAAAATATACAAATTTTTATCCTTTAAATTAATTCCCCCGTCATGTTATTCCATTGATTATATGGATGATCAATCTTTTGCAATTTGGTATTTACACTAACATTTATGCACCACAAATCTTCATGAGATTTAAATATCTTATGTTTTACCATCAAACTTTGCAAAAGCTATGTTTTACCCAGTCACCAAATATATAACATTACACTTCCAATATCAACATTAAGAATTCATGCCATGTAGACCTAGAAGAATATAGTGCATCATTCTTAAACAGAATATATGTATGCAGCTTTCATCATTATTCTCTAATTTAAACAAAAACTAGCATCAATATTCAACCTCCAAAAGAAATAAGCCTTGGCTCTCTCAAACTATTTGCTACAAACTTCTAAACAGCTGATCGTAAAGAGGTACTGAAAACTGGTAAGTGCTACGAATCCAAAAAAAACCATGGTGTACAAAAAGATAAGCACTTCAAATTCACAGCTTAAAATGACTATTAATGGACATCTATATAATGCAAAGAAAAGCATAAGGTTTTTTTTTTTACCCCAATGTTCAACTGTGTTGCTGTAAACTCTGGTTAACTAGTAAGACCTATTAAAATAATCTCTGACCATTGCCCACCAATAACAAGCATATTCATGTTCAAAGTACTGCCAGTAATAATAGTCATACTAACATGAATTCAGGTTAAACAAATCCAACTAACATACAGTTTAGCGATGAAACTGGCCTATCAACCATGGTATAAGGTACCGGCCCAGTACACCGTAATTTCGGTTACATTGATATTGAAATCTCTATTTTTTTAAATCAGAAATGAAAATTTATACAGTGAATTTGTACGGAAAAGGTGAAAATAAGAAATTTAATCCAATGCAAAATCCAAAATAAAATCAAATATTGTTTCAAATCGGCATCTTTATTCAATTAAATGTGATGAAACGGTTAATTTTGTTATGATAGTATTCGTTTTCGATAGCTGCAAACAGAAGATAAAGAGACTGAACAGTTGAACAAAATCAAGCTTCTCCTTTATCTCCTAAGAAAATCGAACTCATTCTCTAATTCAATAGTGAAGTTTTTTTCTTTTTTGTGTCATTTTTATTTCGATCGATTTATGCCCTAATGTCAAGCGGCAAACGAAACTTGAGAGGAAGACGACGCTGTTGTAGGTTGTAGGGTTCAATTTTGTATTGTATAACATATGGGAGGCGTGTATAATTCAAAGATAGGCTTGGGTTAGCCAGCTAATTGTATTAATTAGTTGATTAAGAATTAGACTTTAGGGTAAACGATTAGGAATTTTTGTGAACTAATTAGGATTTTTTGTAAACTAATTAGTATTTTGACTAATTAATTTAATTAAATATGATTTTGGATTTAGTTTTGACCACGAATATTTTATAATTTTAAGCACGCAATGGAAAATCAAGTTAACGCTAACGAGATCGGTTAAAATTATGGCATACCTGCACGAAACAGTAAGGAGTCAAAGTATGAAAAGAGTAGTGGCTTGCCAAATAACCATCATTGCAATCTCTATTGCAAAAATTCTTCTTGGTCTTCGCCTAGGCACTAGGCGAGATTTACCGTCTAAACATTATTTGAAGATGGATGTCACTTATAAGCATTTATGTGCTAATTTTAGGTAATTTTTTCTCCTCGGCTACCTCATAAACCCATCTAATACCCCAAAATTTTCTATTTTGATCAATTAATACTAAACCAAATTTAAAATTTTTATCCTAAATATACGAGTTATCAAAGGTTCCTAGTTTCAATTCATCATAATTAATATCCGCTTAAATGACTCATCTCTAATCCATACTTAACACTCAGTGTCAGTCAAGCGAATTTTACAACCTTGAATGTAATGCAGACGATGGATGTGTTGCTTTAATGAGTAACTATGGTGTTGGTTATAGTGACGATGGAGGTTTGCATGGACTTGCTCAAATCTATTTAAGAAGAAGAGGTGAGGGTGACAATCTTAACCGGAGAGATACTCATTTAGATGTAGAATATGGACATTCAGAGTTATCATAGCGCGCGCTATATAGTGCAAAATAGCGCAAGGTGTGCGCTATTTGACTTATAATAGCGCACGTGTCATCTACAGCGCAAAATAGCACATAGCCCAAAATAGCATGCTGTTTTTTTTCCTTTTAGGCATGTATAGTGAATAAAGCCCAAAACTGACCCAAAATATATTTTTGAACTAGATTCATAGTAAGAGAAGGAATGGGCTTGAACACAAAAGACTACAAAGCCTTGTCTTTATCAAGTACAATCAAACTTTAAAAAATCGTTTGGATATGATGGATCATATTTCTTTAGAAGATATAGACGATTCAAATGAGTGGATGACCGATTTCATGAAATAGGATAATTCAGACGTAGAAGATGAGTTGTTTTTTGAGAATTATACACCGACCTGGAGTAATGTATCATGGATGTCAGGAGCAGGAGCAGGAGAAAGAATATACAAGACTAGACAACACCAAACTAAGTTAAAATGAAAAGGAAAGGTTTTAGCTTCTAGTTCAATGCCTATGTATGTTGATGAGGAAGAAGAGACTAACTTTGAAGGTGATTCAGACCAAGACAACATGGGTTATGACTCGAAAGAAGAAGAAGAAATGAAGGATGATTTAGATAATGATGATAGTTGTGATTTGGATGACATTAGTGATTAGGCTTTAGAAACTTAGAAGTATAATATAATTTCTAAGTTTTGTTATCGTAGACTTGAATCATGTTTGACTTAGTTTATTTGAATCTTGTCATTGTAGACTTTATGGTATGTTATTTTCGTTTGACCTTCATATTTTCAATTTGTCACTTTTCTTATTTATATTTTTTCTTAGTTCTTGTCAATAGAAAATCTTATGCATTTTATACAAAATCGTATTTCCCATGCGTTTCCTTACAAAATTTTATCTCATCACAGATTCACAACTCACAAATATAAGGATAAATTTCAAATCCTTTAAGACACAAATATGTTATATCTATCAATTATTTTGAATGTACAATATGAAATCATCAACTTTTTTCTAATAATTGCATTTTACATCGAAAAAATAATAATACATGCATGAAGTACGGTAGTATTTGTATTTGAAGTCTTGAACGGTTTGGATATGACACAAAATTTACAAAAAAATAACATTAAATTTCGAATAGGGATAATATGTTTGATTAACTGTAAAAAAAATGCAAAATTTTGAAAAGCAAACAAAATATCGTGCACTATAACGCATAGCGCAAGCCTTGTGCTATTCGCTATTGACTACCTTGTGGACATTAACATAATTATGATGACGTTGACTCATACACTTCAAATGATCCATCTAACTATAAACATTCTATTTCTTACTATACTTATCCATATTTCGAAACAACTGAGGTATAGATCAAAATAGTTAAACAATGTATACAACACAGAATGATGAACTTTTACCATTTGATATCATGATGATGACTCTTCTAGGTCCAGAGCTAATATAATATTGTTATCTATCATATTATAGATCACAAATTAATGAAGAAAACTATGAAAACAATCCACATGCAACTCCCAAAAAATCGTTTTTAGATGATTAATTTTGTGTTTTACTTCTTTGTAGATAATTTTGTATCTTATTTACAATGTTTGTTACTACATTTTCATTAGAAAATAACGAAATCTAAACCAAAACTTTTGAAAGTAGCAGAAACTAAGAAAATGTCAAACGACCAAAACCGAATCACAAACTGCGTTCTCAAACCTTGCTATCAATATACAATTAGTCGACCAGTAACATAGTTTATAATTTGGGGCATTTCACCAGAAGGACAAACTTTGCAGTCCAATTAGTTTCTAGGACACACATCCACAGAAATTAATTTCAAGGCCAAAGTTAGCAGAATAATTACTTTTAAGGACAAAATCAGCAGTCCAATTATTTTCAAGGACATAATTTCATAGGTTATTAGGCCTTAGAAACTAATTATTTTGCATTTTGTCCTTAAAAGTAATTATTTCAGTTGTGTATCCTTTAAACTAATTGCGCTTGCTAAAGAGACCCTTATGGCTAATTTCCACTTATAATTTCATATGATAGTGGGTTCTGTAGATACCAGTAATATTTTAAGGGAAGTGACAAAACATTGAAATATTAAGTTATTATGTCTTCATTTATGCATTAGACTATTTTATATTATGAACTGAAAAGAAAATTGAAATGTTACCTCTGATGGAAGGGAAGCACTTGAAAATTGAACAGGAAGTTTTTTTTCAACTAGTGCACTACTGAAACCAGGTGGAACAAGGGGCCTTGGTGCAGGAGTATGTGCGTGTGAAGTAGTCGTAGTAGAAGTAGAAGAAGAATCAGACTGAGATTTATCCTCTAAGGGGTTCCCTAATAATGCGGTTAGATCGGAATCATGGTTTACTTTACGATTAAGACCGCTTTGTTTCTGCTTATCCTGATGTATTTTATGTTGCTCCTTTCTCATTAACTCGAATGATGCTGTATAACAAAACAAGAAATATATCTAAAACTACAAATGAAGGTTAACATATTATGTAAAAAGTAACATCATCGAGATCTGACAATTACAAATGAACTATATGATTGGTACCTCTTCTAATCTTTTCCTCCTCGGCTCTGTCTTCACTTGAGCATTCAGCAGATCCAAAAGTTTCATCATTAAATGAATCGGTATGGTCTTTCCTTGAATAAGGAACAGCCTGAGAAAATTTCAAGACAAAACAGTTACGAGGAAATTGAGAAGAAGGAAAAAAGGGAAGTACACAATGCACAAGGCATGTGGAAGTATGGGAGGTGTCACGTTCGGAACAACATTCTGTAAGTTTACAAGGGGTCACGCACAATGCTGGAACTCGTGATGAGAGGGAACACATTGGTGACCCAAGTCTCCAACGATAAAACTTAGCTTAGTCTAAATTAATTTGTTGAGTGCTCTCCTTGTTTTAAGGGTCGTTCTCATTCTCAAAAAAACAAAAACAAAAAACAAAAACAGTAAATTAATTTGATAAATTACACACAAGTCCACCTAACCTAAAGACATCAACAACAATTAAAGGCTTTATGCGGTAAAAGGTATTACCTGACCATCAAATACGGTGTGTGCTTGGTTTAATTCGTATTTGGATTATTGGAGCACCAAACAAGTGTAAAATAAATACCACGGTATGGAAGAAAGTGTTTATGGCTCAAATATATAACCAAAACAACGTTAATAAGTTGCAAATCATGTAGTTGGAGTATTACTAAATATACATGTGCTTGGACTACATGCACTGTTTTGCAACTGTATACATTAAATCCACAGCGATGCAGTTACACCCAGCAAAATTAAGTTCATGAAACATGAAGCTGGATTTCCATTATAACCAAATAAGTGATAACCGTTCCATCGTGTATTGCAAATTTAATGCAATGTAACTACAAGACACCAAACATATACTAGCAGTTCAAGGTAAACCAAGAAGGGTTTTTCAACAATTAACTTATAATAATATTGGAAACAACCTTATAGGGTCTTGGAGGCTGATAAGGTTCAGTGGTCCTACTAAGTTGATAACTTCCATTTCCACGAGATCTGGGCACTGCGAATCCTGCAGGTCTAGGAAATGCACCGCTGCCTAAAAGCCCATCATGTTCTGTATTTTTTGGATTTTGCCAGCGCCGTGTTTGATTACCAAAGCGCCTTCCAGGATCTGCAGAAATGTAAACATTAATATACCAAATAAGCAAAGAGTGCATTGAATTTGTCGATAAAGGATAATAGGCTAAGCCCTAACAACTAACAAGTATTCTAAGATGTGGAATGCATAAATGATGTTTGTAAGAAATGTTAGTTACTATCTTTACACGTTAATTTTATCTGCAAATTGATGGTGTTGATTTTGATTTAATATCAAAGTTTCACTTCACTCTGTAGAGCATATCAGCAGTAAAATTGAAATGCCACAGACAAGGAACTGTTAATTCTTGCCTGATAATATATATTAATACTTGAAACCATCTACTTCACCTACGTAGGTAAGGGTTTTAAACTGTAGGTACTACACACATATAGAGCTAGGATCCGCAGACCCCCTTATTTAGCCCCATCATGTAGCCCCTTATTTTCAGTTACACGTTCCCATTTAAATAATAATGCTTTCTCTGTTTTCTCACTCCATATTATTATTTAAATGGGAACGTGTCGCTGAAATTAGGGGGCTACATGATGGTGCTAAATAAGAGGGGCTGTGGATCCTAGCTCATACACACACATATGTATGTGTGTGGGTGGGTGTGGGGGGGGTGGGGAGGCTTAAATCGGTTCACAAAAGAATATTAGAGTTTCGACATGCCTTAGTTAACTTTAACAGATACATATTATTCAACAGATCTTATTTTAGCAAGTTAACTTTAACTTGCATATGACAATAATTTCATCAATTTAAATTGGAACAGTTTTTACAATAGAAAGAAGCATCGATCAATCAAGTGTTATGGTTATGATAAAATTGCAGCTGTATACAATATTTAAAGGCTAGTTGATCTCTTAGATATCATAGTTACACAGTTAGTTTGTTTACACTGTAAAAACGAAATTAGACATAGCAAAATCATATTGTTATCAAGCAAAAATCATATGGTCGGTCTACTTTTCAATCAACCTCGTTTTCTTCATGTTTCAAACTCACAAAAACAAATTTATAATTACAACATCACTAGGGTCAAGAAAAGAATCATTTCTAAATGTCTAAGTTATGCAAAGGCAAGCAACGTGATTTTATAAAAAAAACCTATGCTACAATATTTAAAAAAATGGACTAGCAAGCTTACATCACGATGCTTACTCGAGTCAAATATCATTTTTTGTATTATGCACACATAGTTATCAATCTTGTGTCTCTGCATGTGTCCAGACATAAGATGCAGTACTTTAAACACCTTAAATGCCAATACAAGGCACATCTTAAAAGAAATATAATGTGCATCTTAATATTTTAAATGTAAACAAATTGCATTAAAAAATTGAAAACATATCATTACTTTGTTTTGTTCATATATATGTAAGAATGTAAAATTTTATTGGGAAAAAAGAGCGAATCGGCAACAAAAATTTAAGCAACAATACAGGTCTAAGTCAACTTCGTAGTAATGCGTTGTTATAGGTAAATTCAACCAGCCAAAATTTGTTTGTGCAAGGCACAAACAGTTTTTCTTTATAAACACACACTTATGCATAAGTTTTAATTATGTTTTACATCAGGTGTCCATTTACTTATGTCAAATTACAGTTTTAGCTTGTAGTTTTTATATGTTATTACTTTCAGTTTGACTTTGTGCCTTAGTTTCATGCTTTTAAGTAACAGTGTTGCAAATCAATATACGGATCATTTATTTTTAAATTGTCTTGTAATTATAAATGAAAATAATTAATCGTCCTTTTTTATTGCATATAGTGTCAACACGGAAGCGGCGGTATGTGATACCCTGGAGTGGCTCCAGTAGGATTTACACCTATATGTGTTTTGTACCATTAACTATCAACGCAATATGTGTTAATTATATTGGTATCATGGATCAAGATTTCGATCGAAACGCCAAAATTACAACCATTATGGTTCAGTCCTGTTGATTATGTGGAATTCCAATGCAGTATTAAAAAGAAAGGTGGAACCCAGCGCACGAGGCTCCCGCACGATAGCGGACTCTGGGGAGGTCGATAATGTAAGCGTACACACCGCATTGTGAAGAGGCTATTTCCGGACTCGAACCTGGACGTCCAGATCACCATACGGATGACCTAACCGTTGCGCAAAGACTCTATCCTGAAACTTTATCAAAGGCACATAATGGTGAATCATTCAATAGTACATGTGCTCCAAAAACATTTGACATCAGTCTAACACATTGCAATACCTTGATGATATTTGATTGTGATTCTGTCATAAATTCGTAGATAACATTAAACCACTATATGAATAGCTAATAATAAATAGTCAAAAGATTTCAAGATAATTCAAATAACCTTGAGACACAGCAGATTGTGAGTCGGCATCTTTATCGCTGGACCCAGTGGATCTAGTTTCCCACCTACTTTGATTTCCCCGAACATTGTTACCTGACCCCTCGAACCTGTTTTGTGGATGAGAAGCATATTCACCCCGCAAACTTCCTACATTTTTCTGTTTAACATAACTCCAAAGATCCCCATCTCCAAGTTCACTAGCAAACAGGTCAAGCGCAAAGTTCATACCAAAATATTACAGCATGTAACTAGCGTCAAAATTGTTTTTCAAATTCAAGAAATACCTCAATATTGATTCATTGAACCCACTGGGTAGCTTCTTGCAAACATCCAATTCACTCAAAGAAAGCAAAAATTCTCTTGAATATGTTGTTCTCGGCTTCCTGAAATATCACAAATAGACGATTAAATAACTGCTAAAGTAAATTAATAAGATAGTTCAAAAACACAGCTGATTACTTCTCAACTTCAGATGTCAGTGGAACAACATCCTCATTCTCCATGCTCTTTTCCAAATTCCAAAAATGATCAGTAAAAACTAGTCGAAGTATCAAGAATATCTAAAACCTAAAGATTAAGGTTCTATATGAAAATTAAGCATCGAGAAACCGATCTAGGTCTTCTTTTGCGAATTGCACGATTAGTATATTAATTGAAATCCATAAGGAAATAGGAGGATTAGGGTTTTTAATTGGGATAGATTTTTTCTTTTCTCGAGCTTATGATCGGAGGAGAGAGAAAGGGAGAGAGAGAAAGATGGAGTGAGGGAGAAAATAGTAAATAGCAAATCGGAGATGAGAAATTGAAGAAAGGTCTGGTTTTCCTTTTTCGTATTTAGGAGTTGATCTGTATACACTATCCACATTTATATATCTTAGAACTTTTCAATTAAAATAGGATATTTCGTAAATTATCCAGTTCGAAACCCTGTTTACACGACTAGCATTAAAATCAATGATATCATCAAATACTAAAACAGCCTCTATCTCTCTCTCCCCTTTTTTAATATACACCATTGATTATTCAAAATGAGCCATCTATACTTCCGCAAAAGAGGAAATGTTATAAACAGCTCATCCACTACTTAATCTTTTTCAACATTTGAACGTAGGATCTTACTAATGCGTACCCATGCTACGAGCATATTGATGTGCAAAATATGTTCAGATGATATTCCGATTTATGATCAGAACGGATGGTCAAATGAGTACTTGCTTGCACAGTCTTCGTATATGTTTTATGATTAACGTAAATGAATTTGCATGAATAACACATCTCATAATCGTGTTCTTTACCTAGAGCTACAAATCTATTCTTCAAAATAAAATACAATAGATTAAACTGAAAGATACATGTGAATGACACAACTCTGATTCTATTTATACACAAAATCATTTTCCATTAGCATAATGTCATATTTGCAATTTGAAAGTACGATTTCAGTGTGTATTCTCTTTATTTTTTGTATTAAAGTTTATTGGAAAGGCACAAGTTTAAAATTAATTGATAGCTCGAATATTATAACTTCGGCGATAAGATGGAAATTTGTATATTTCTATTACTTATCTACATTTGATTATATCCATTGATATTTTTTCCAAAGCAACAAAACAAGGTAAATGACAAACAAAATGAAGTTAAAAAGGCCCCAAAAAATAAACTCAAAAGTTATATTAAAAAATAACTGGATTATAAATGGCTCGGGAAAATAAAGTGTTGTATGTTTTCTTTCTAGAATTATCACTCCAAGACACGAGTATATCGTTGTCTTTCAAGAATCTTTTCCTCTGTTTGAGATCATTGGGTTACAGAAAACGTTCTCTCAAAGTCTTCAATTATCATGCACATTTAACATAGTCAAATAACATCTCAAAGTCGTTGATTGCATGGTTATAAAAGCGCAACCATTTGTAATGGATACTTCTTCATATCCAAAATTCCAAATAACAATTCATTTAATTTTTATTTATGAGTCCGAAAACCAATGTTCGTTTACATACAAAGAAAAAAGTATGTAGTGGGCTTCATATGATTTGTCATTGCTTAGATGACAAAAAATTCGAAATAACGATTTTACGTGAAATCATTTATAATAAATTCAAGTCAAGTTATGATTTGTCATATTAACTTAAAAAATTCATGTAGTAGTACAACATAACTAAGATTCTAAAAAAATATGAACATGAGGTACGATAAAAATAACACGGTACCTACAAATGTGTAACATAAGTCTAGCGTTGTTTCTTCTTTTCTTCTCTTGTACCATGGACCTGCATATTATATAATTTGGTTAATGCGTGAACAACGCAAGTTATATGACTATAATAGTTAAATCATCTCTATTTGATACTTACGTGTCTTCAAATAACAGTACTTTGTTTCATTTGTTCACTTGTGAGTGGAATAAAAAACGTTATATACCGAAGTAAATAATAAAAGTAAAGAATTAATAACTTAAAATTAGTAAATAATACGTACATACATGGTTGTTCCTATTTGCCTCATTGGATAATGCATACGGATAGTGCATACAGAAAAGCTCGCAATAATAGAAAGCAAAATTTATGCTTGAAGTGGTTTCCATGTTTGCCTCATCAGTCCCTAAAAATTATCGTATATTCTTTTAAGTCGTGTGTATCCTAATTAACAAAAAAGGGAATATATATGATTAGCTTAAAGCGTATCATATATAGGTACGCAAGAGAAATTAAAGGTAAAAAATTAGCAACTTACCAAATTGAAAAAATGAATCATCCAATATCTTTGATCTATTTTGTTAATTTCATGATTGGATGTTGAAAATACTTTTTCTCATAATGTAAATGCACCGTAAATCATTAAATATCACTATATAAGAAATGGATAAATTAGAACTAAGGAAATAGGGAATATATTAAATATGTTTTACATAAAGAATTAATATATCCATGTAATTGAATTTCCAATAAATATGCATCAAGTATTTGTAAACATATACATCTTCGTGAAATATAACTTCAACTTTTCACATATGACAAACAAAGGAAATCTTTGTGTAAAGTGAAATGATTAAGAAAATTAAGTAATGTATTCATGTACAATAACCTAATCTATTTCACATGGATGAAAATATAGACTTATATCCAAAATTATAACCAATATTACTAAAAATACATTGTACGCATAACACATGGATACATAAGTGTTCAATGCTATAGGCATCTTGTTCTCAATGATACATATAACTAACTGCATTAAATATGCATTTCCAAAAATAATTAGTGTAAATTAATCATAATAATTTACAATTCTATTACAAGAAATATAAATATGATTACCATTTATGCTAGCTTAAGTGAAGGAGACTGAAATGAATTTTCAAAATCCAAACTGAGGATTAAATGCACTAATAATTTTGATTAGTGATGGAGCAAAACATTTGCAAATCTAACAAAAACTTTAATCAAGAGTAAATGTAATTATAAAATGATAGTTTGTGGCTCTGAGAGTAAAGAAAGAGAATCGGTGTATAAATCTAATGGTATAATCATTAAAGCAAGTGAAAGATACAAATGTGTTGATCTTACATGAGTTAAGCCCTTGTTGATGTTACATAATCCAATTATTAAAGAAAATATGTAGAATAACTTTAGACCGTAAGTGAAATCATATATGCAGCGTCATCAAAATTTCAATTGAGTATGAAGCTAACACACTTTTATGGTTAGATATTAAAAGTAGAGAAAACAACTCAATATGTTAATAAAATAATATGTTCAACTTTATATTTCAATTTAACTTTTATCATAATTGTAAAAAAATTCAAAATGAACGTAGTTAACAAATGTTGATTAGGAAATCTAAGCGAAAAAACAATTCACCAAGTTTAATAAAAAGAAGCCGAAGCTTATATTATTATTCAGCTCCATCATAATTATAAACTTTTAGTATTTTCTTAATTATACAACTAGTGAATTTAAATTACTCGTTATACTTAAAAATCAAAGTTCGACAAATAAAAGATAATGTTGCTATATAAAAGGTAAATGGTAAAAGGAAAAAAGAAACTAAAAAAAATGCCCATATATGTATATGTTGTGTATATATTAGGTACTGGGAGCAAATCCATTAACAACAACTAATCATGTTCAAACAAAATTATATTAAATATCTTCTACTTCTTCTAAATAATTTTAAAATGTATAAATATGTTTTGTAGTTCAGCCAAACCATAAATTAAGAGAGAAAAATAAAAAGTATACTCTTTTAAAAACCAAAAAATCACAAGTAGAAGAATCTCATAAATCGAACCTAATTATCAATCCTAAAATTGAAGTTATACATAATACTTCAACTGAATTCACCATAATCTTGACAATTTTCTTAAAAAAACCATATCTAAACAAATTATAAGTTTATACCTAGGGGGAAATATGCAGAGAACCTAAGTCATTGCAAAAATCAAAGTCGTCAAAGTCTCGATGGTAGCAAACCTAATATGGGGAAAAATATCGAATTAGGGATTAGTTGTTGTAAATGAGCACCGAAGTGGATGAATCATAAATGACACGTATATTCAATCTATAAGTAACAACAATTATAAGGGAATTTATTTTAAATAAGGAACCCACCTTTCAATTCTTCAACAACTAAAAATTGAAAGAAAATTTTTTTTTCTTCAATTATGAGCTATAGCGGTGGAAATAGAATAAGCAGAACAACCAAGTGTTTATGTTGAGAACGTGTAATAAAAACGTATAACTACCTGATCCGAAAAGTTGGGACTTTTTTTATTTGACCGCCATTAATAAGAGTTATGTATTTTAGTAAGAGTGGGGAATTATAATGGGGTAATTGGAAATTTGGTAGGAAATAAAATTATAACGTGGTAATTAAGGGAGTATAATGTAAAATATGTAAAAATCTTAAAAATTAAGTATATGGGTTGAGAATGAATAACAAAAGAGATAAATAATTGTGTTCGTATTCTCTTTTACATACAATAGAATAGGTAGCAATTAATGAAGTGGGTAGAAAGCATAGTCATTTCATGTAACCAATGCTAACAATTTGGATTGAAATCATGCATGTATAGCGAACGAAATCCCAAATTCAGAGGCGTTCTTACTAAATTTCATACCTATTTTACCAACATTCATTTATATAATCAAAAGGTGTATATTTATTTTTTACATGCAAGTGTATTTAATATCAGTATATTAAATCATACTACTATTTCTGATATTTGAACTCCTTTTTTATTAACCACTCACTTATTATTTATCCTACAAAAAAATGGTGGTTTTATTGTTTCGCTCATTGGATGCATAACAGAAAATGTCTCATATTATATTCGCTTGTTAAAGTTATACAACTTATAATGTGCCAAATCGAAAAACATCATGAGCTTTGTAGGGAAGAAAATGAGAGTTGAAATCGAGGTCGTACGAAGAAGTTATGCACAAAAGCATTTTTGAAACCTAGGTTAAAATACATATCAAACTATCATCAATCACAAGTTGATTCCATGTGGTAACTACTTGTGCCTTAGTCAAAACCCGAAATGATGATCGATCACCGATATATTTTATGTGGTGACCACTAATGAGAGTTAAGAGTTACTTTTTAACTTTTTAACTCCATGGTCCTTCTATTTGATGTTTTCTTATCCTCCAAATGGTCCTTAATGGCATTTGATGCTAATCAATGTTGGGATATTATAGAAAATGATACACTTCTTTGATATATTTTTAAAAAGAATTATCTATATATACACGCACTCTCTCACACACACAAACATACACACACGCGGGCGCATACAAATACACACACACATGCACACACATACATATATATATATATGATAGTCATGATTGTTTGATTTATCTCATAACGTCTTATAACTATTATTAATTGGTGATGACTATATATATATATATATATTTCAAGCATAAGAAAGAGAGCTTTGGCAATAATGTATCTTGTTTGTTAGCTGTAGGCTTGATTTTCAACAAGATAAATCCTCCAAAAGTTGCAAAAATGCAAACCTTCCTTTATCGCTTCAATAATCGAAATAAGTTCTGCATCTGTAGCCGATAAAGCTACAAAATGGAGTGTAACTTGGATCTCTAAGAAATCGTGCCAATGCCAAATGTATAAATACAACCCAAAATAGATTTCCTACAATCTATGTCCCTAGCATAATCAAAATCATGGTACCCATAAGGTTATATCAAAGCTGACTCCACCAAATGACAAGCCAACATCAAAAGTACATCTTAAGTATCGTAGAATCCACTTTATCGCTTATCCGTGAGTCTTGCCTAAGTTAGACATGTATCCATTTACAACACTAGAGCTAAGTCGAATCTTGTACATACCATAGCATACATAAGACTTCCAACTACACCAGAGCAAGGCCATTGGCGAGATTCCCTTTTTTCCTTCATTTAATGTGGGACACAAACCTTTGGATAGCTAAAATTGAGGGTAAAGGAGTATGCATCGGTTTAGCTTTCTCCATACATGTGTAGTTAAAGTGCTTAACGGTTTTATAGTGGAGGGGTGCAAAAGGATAAAGCGGGGATATAGCGGAAAATAGCAGAGGTGCAAAATGCTTCATTAGAATAAACCTATATATTTAAAGTTAATTTTTTCTCATTCTCATATCATTTGTGTAGGAAACAAATATTGTTTGATCTTATATAACAAAATCAAAGAATATCATGGTTCATGCAGTCCAGATTTGGTGACTATAGTAGATTTCTAACTTATATTGAGCACTTATGTCTTAAAATTAGGTCTTTACCCTAACTTTGTTGGTTTGGCTTAAAAGAGAACTCGTCAAATCAAACTTTTTATATTAATTTTGCTAAAGTGGGTGCAAAAAGGCCTTTTTTGGAGAAAAATGTGTGATCCTCTAGAAATAGAGGAGATCACACATGCAACTAAAAATATATATCACAAAGCAAGGCGCTGCCAACATGCCTGGTAGGTAGCAAATCTAAGTACAAGTATCAAAAGAAAAAAAACTCAGGTACCCATATATTGAGCTCCGGCAAGGCCACCACCCATTACACCCCAATATCGAGCTCCGGCATAACCACCGCCCGATATTAAGGTTTTAGAAGTACCTAAAAAACTAAAGTATATCACAAAGCCGATGATACTGAAAGCCAACATCATCTAATAAGGAAGCTCCATGCTACTGACTCAGAAGGAATGAGGATGTGACTAATCTGAAGTGGAACCGTTGATGATCCTGAAAGGAAAACTCCGCTCTGAAGACTCGGTAAAACTGGAAGTAGCGCTTAGCTGAAGAGTGAATCCTCCTGAAAATAGAACGCCATAATGAAGCTAAAGATGTACTGAGAAGAATCCCTCACTGCAATCAGCAATCCTGTGTACCTACAGAGAGAAACTAACACCCTATCTAGCCCAGACCTGTATCTGAAAAATGACTAAGAAAATAGTTAGAATGATACACATATATGTATATAAATGAAATTTATATACACACACACACACACACATATATATATATATATATGTGTGTGTGTGTGTGTGTATAAATGAGATAGGAGTAAAGATACAAAAGTAAGGCCAATAGGACAAAATAAAGTAAAGATTAGAAAAAAGACTAAAAAACAAATAAAAGAACTAATAAAGAAAAGCCAATAGGATCCATAATCTAAAGAACTAAAAGATCTATAAACTAATACAAACAATGACTAATACAATAACTAAAACAAATATAAAATTATCGTTATGGACCTTTGATCAAAAGTAAATTATGATACACGGTGAAATCATCATTTAAGTTTGAAAAAATATTAATACTATGATTATTAATGTCAAAAATATTATTATTATGTTTAAATAGATTAATATTATTACTAACCTTATTAAGATATTCTTTAAATAGGATATTTTTAGCTAATTTATATTTGGGATTAGAGATCTAATTAAAACAAAATGAAGAAATTATAAAAATCAATTTATTAAAGTGATTATTATTATTATTAAAAATTCTCTGATTTCTTTCAAACCAAATATACCAACAAGTTATAATGAATAAAGTGTCAAGTAAGAATCTATTATCATTTTTGAACCTAAATCTAAAAGTATTCCAATAGAATTCACAATCAGAAATTTTAGTTATTATATTAAAGTTAAAAAATTTAAGGATATTATTTAGAATGAAATAAGTATCCATGCAATCATGATATACATGTTTAACATCTTCAAAATGCAGATTACAAAAATAACATTTATTATCAATTTGTATATTTTTTCTTTTTAAAAATTCTATAGCATTAAGTTTTCCGTGCATAATTAACCACATGTGAATTTTAGATTTAGGAGGAGCATTTGATTTCCAAATAAATTTAAAAGAGTTATTGGTTACACCCGAAAAGTTAATAAATCTATAAAAAGAATTAGAAGTATATTTCTTACTCTTATTCCATTCCCAACTAATATTATCATTATCATTATCAATATTATAAAGATTTAATCTAGCATAAAGTAAAGAAAGCTGCATAAGGGTTGAACCTACTAAAATTCTGTTAAAACTAAAATTCCAAGGAGGGTCATTTTCAGGAGAAAAAACTTCTATAATTAAAGCATATTTAAAATTACAGATTTCATAAAGCTCTCTAAATTCAATCCTAAGAGGTATAACGAAAATCCAACGGTCATGCCAGAAAGAAGTACTATTACCAGAATGAACTATTGTATTAGTACCTAAGTTAAAAATCTCATGACATTTTAAAATGGATTTCCAAAAATTAGATAGTTTAAGAATGACTGAAGGAGTAATTTGATATAAATTGTTACTACCATTATAGTAATATTTAGAAATGATCTCTTTCCAAGTAGCATTATCATTTATATCCTTAAACTTCCATAACCATTTACCTAGTAAGGACAAATTCATATTACCAAATTAATGACTCCTAAACCACCATCCTTTTTAGATTTACAAACAGTTTCCCAATTTACTAAACATTTAATGCAGCTATTAGAGTTTTCTCCACTCCATAAGAAATCCCTTCTAATTTTGTCTATTTTATCAATCACCCAATCTGGAAAAAGATGCATAGACATCCAATAGATCGGGAGAACTGATAAAATAGAATTTATTAGAACTAATCTACCCGCTCTTGATAAAAATCTCCCATTCCAATTAGAAATCCTATTTTTGATTTTATCTATGATTATATATCAGTCATCATGTTAAGTTTTGTAGGTCTAATCACAAAACCAAGATAGTCAAAAGGAAAGTTAATAGTTTTACAATTAAGCGTATTAGCAACTAAATTTTCAACCTTTTCAAAATCATTTAAAACTAAAAAAGAACTTTTATCAAAATTTATTTTTAAACCAGATAGAAGTTCAAAACTATATAAAATAAACTTAAGAGTAATAATGTGTCTAGGTAAATGGGAAGAAAAAAGCAAGGTATCATCAGCAAATTAAAGGACGGATATACCGTTACACGATATATCGTTACCTACATTCCCCAGAGATCCATTATCAACCGCTTTTTTAATTATCTTAGTGAAAACATCTACGGCTAAGTTAAACAATAGAGACGATAAAGGATCCCCTTGCCTTAAACCTCGCTTAGATTGAATTTTATTACCTAAAATACCATTAACCATGATACTAGAGTTACCAGTTCTAAGCAAATTCATGATCCAGCTAATCCATCTATGACTAAAACCTCTAGCATAAACAATATCTACAAGAAAATCTCAATCTACCGAATCAAAAGCTTTTGCGAAGTCCAATTTTAAAATCGCACAGGGTATATTATTCTTACAATAGTGATTAATGTATCTTAAATAACAGCCACACCGTCAATGATATTTCTCCCCTTAATGAAAGCAGATTGTGAACAGCCAATTAAATCGTTCATTCTTATACTAAGTCTATTAGCTAAAACTTTTGAAATAATTTTAACGGAACAGCTAATCAAAGAAATAGGTCTAAAACCTTTTAAGTTATTGGCACCTACTTTTTGTGCAATAAAATAACATTTGCAAAATTAAATCTTCCTAGTTGCAAATTTCCATTATAGAAATCATTAAACATACTAATTAAATCTAATTTTAGAACATCCCAAAACGTTTTATAAAAGAAAATTGGGAACCCATCCGGCCCCGGGGATTTATCTCCAGGCATGTCATTGATAGCTTTCCGAATTTCCTCTTCAGTAAAAGGATTATCTAACTCAGAAAGATCAACATTAGAATTAGACGGATAAAGATCATTCCATCTAGCATTAATTCTATGTTTGTTTTTATTACCAAAAATATCTCTATAATAGTTTGTAAAAGCCTTATTAAGGTCTCTTTGGTCAACTAACTCTTCATTATTCATTATTTACAATAATGGAATTAATCATATTACTTCGTTTTCTACCATTAACCATATTGTGAAAAAATTCGGTATTATTGTCACCTTCATTTATCCACTGGATTATGGATCTCTGTTTCCACATAACCTCCTCCTTTTCTAAAATAGAATTAAGTTCCTCTTTTAGATTAGCTAGAACATTACGCTCTCCTAAATTTAGTTGTCTAGTATCTTCTATCTTGTTTAATTTAAGCATCTCAGAAAGAATATTTTCCTTTTTAATTTTTATACTACCAAAAACATTTTTATTCCAGTTTTTAAGAAAAATCCTAAGATCCCTAAGTTTTAAAACAAAATTTTTAGCAGAATTATCCCTATTTCTAATATTATAATAACTCATAAAAATCCACTTATTTTTAATTAAATTCAAAAAATTAGATTCTAATAACCACATTTTTTCAAATTTGAAAGATCTATTAATAAACCTATGATGTTCGCATGTGAGAATAATAAGACAATGATCAGAATAAGTATAAGGCAAACCAGAAACTCTACAGATAGGAAATTTATCCTCAATTTCATCACTAATGAAAAACCTATCAAGAAGAGCCATAGATGGGGTTTCCCTAGTATTACTCCAAGTAAATTCTAGAGGGATTTCAATCAAATTAGAATTGACAATAAATTGGTCAAATTCCTCCATAGCAAAGAAATCACCTTCTCAAGGTGAACGCTCTCCTATAAAACGCATAACATTGGAATCACCCCCCAAAATCCAAGAACCCGGAGCTAAAGATCTAAAATCTAGACATTCATTCCAAAGAGTCCGACGATCTATTTTCGAATTAGGCCTATAAACATTAGAAATATTTAAAAAAGAATTGTCACTAAGATTAATGAGAATAATATGCAAAGAGTGTTGTTTAGAAATACATTGAAGCAGTTTAAAATAGTTATCCTACCACCCAATCAGTAAACCCCTAGAAGCGCCCATAGAAGGAAGAAAATCCCATTTCCTAAAATGAAACCCACCTATCGGGGCATTCAATTTTAGTTTCCTGAAGTAATGCGATGTCAATAGAATAGTCTTTAAAAAAAGCCCTAACTTTATCACATTTATTTAAATCGTTTAAACCTCTGATATTCCAACTAATAATCCTTATATACCAACAGATCTAGCCCTATCAAATTCCCTATCTCTAATGAACTCTAGATAAATCTCAACATCAGAAAAAATAAAAGCAGTATCGTTAGCTAACTGGCTAAACTCAGAAGTAGACAACCTACCTAAAGCATTAGATGAAAACAAACTACCCAAATCAGAGTGCATACCTGAGCCTGAATTCGTAGCACCACTCATGGCACTCGAATCGGGTAACTCACCCGCAACATGAGACTGACTACTATGTATCCTAGCACTACGACAAACCGATCCACTAACAGCTACAGATTTCCTATGCCTACCTCTCTTCGAAGAAGAAGAACAAGAAGTAGATTTGTTGCCGATCCCATTATTACTTGCACTAGCTAAATGACAAGAGTCCCCCTTCAAACAATAATCCAAATCACTGTTTGCATTATTAAAATCCAAATTACCAACAGTTTCTTCCAAAACAGAACTAACGCCTTCATACGCCTGCATATGCAATTGTTCTCTACTATTAGATTGCTCCACCGTAGCCATTATATCTAAACAATTCACAATAACTCTATTTTAATCAATAGACAAAATCTTCACCAAACAATCAGATTCCACCTCCTTTCTACTATCAACTCCAAAAGAATGCATACCGAGTTTTTCATTAACATCATCAACAGAAGACTCGACCCTATCTTCAAACTTTTCAATAACAACTTCCCCAGTAAAATTGCAGAATTTCACATTCAAAGGACCTCCATTCTTATCTTTTAAGATACCATCCAACACAGAGTAATTATCACTAGACTTAACAAAACTCATAAATAGATTATCATTTTGCAAATCAGAAGTTTTGAGCACCCACCTATTCAGAGGACTCGCAGCTTGATTATCAGAAGCTCTTTGTAAAAAAATTAGACAGTGTGCACCATACACACTGATATCATTGTGCATTTCAGTGGAATCATCAAAAGACAAGTTCAAATACTCATTACTCTCTACATCCATCATCTTATCCAAACATATAACAACCTTCTTCTCCAAGCTATCCAACTCAGTATCAGGCAAAGTCGAACAGTCAACCCATTCGTAAAAATCACCAAGCATGACAGTACATATATCTCCCTTGTAAACTGAGTAATCTACCAACAGAGGATCTTCAAGCTTGTCATCCAAAACACCCATCAGTTCAGTATGATCAACAACATACATAATAACTTTCGCAGAATCATTTAACCATTGTTCACACCATTGGACTCTATATCACTTGTATACTCATCCAAACTACTTAAACAATAAGCCTTTCTAACATCAGAACTGTTATTATCAACGAACAATATTTTTGACCAAAATTATCATAATCCATAATTTCTATATCATCATACCATTCCATCAAAACATCATTTGAGACGGTACTATCATCAAGTCTAACTCCAAAGCTAACATCAGAGATAACTTTATTATCACGCTCTAACTTATATTGTTTTGCTTCAGAATTGTAAAAGCCTTGATTTAGCGGATGTGGCAGAAAATAGCGAGGCTTAAAGAGGATCTACTGTTCGTTAGCGTTAAATCGAAAAGGTGTAGCGGTCAAAGAATGCTATGAGCTATAGCGAGGATTTAGCGGCTGCACGGCTCCATACGAATAGAGATAGAACTTTCTTAATATATTTAGTTTGAGTAAGCCTCAAAATCTTTTATTTTCTATCCCTCTAAATGTCTATCCCCAAAATCCTCCATGCTTTTTCCAAATCTTTCATATCAAACTCCAACTGAGTTATAACACCCCGAAAATTTAACGAAAAATTTAATAAGAAAATTAAATAAAATAAGGACTTAAAAGAAAATTTTCATAGACGTTATAATTTTGCTACAAAACGTGCAGCATTGCATTCATGGCAATTTTTTAAATGATTTTTATATATAATACTTCAAAATTGAAGTTAATACAGAGAAGTTACAGGCATTAGAAGAATTTATAATAGAATACGAAATTAAAAATAAACTTTTGAAAAATTAACAAAGGGAACGGTCGACCTAGAGAGGTCGAAGGTCACCGATAGCAGTTGACCTAGGCTAATGAGCGGTTGATTATGCCAGTGTAAAAACGAGCAATTCTGATGCATTTAGACGTGTTCGAACGGCGAGGATTAATGTTTGTCTATGAAGGAACTGATGTGCGTGATTAGACTGGAGATTCTCCAACCTAGATCTAACGGCCTAAATTAAATCCAAGCCCAATTAATACTAGCCTAATATAATGCTTAAACTCACTTAACAGAACTTAGCAACAAAAGTCTATCAAAATTATCCCCCTTCCCTCACTCTAAAAATTTCTCAAAAATCAAATTAAATCAACCTAGAAGAACACAAGAGTTTGAATCAAGATGGGGCAAGCGGAACTAGCGAATAGAGGGGCGATCTCAGACAAGAGCAATATGAAGAGCTTAGGCTTAAGGTGAGTAGGAACAATTTTAATAAAGATGATTGTTTCTGTTAGTTTAATCTATTTTAATTGGTTTAGGATGCTAGGAATCTAATTTGAATTATATAAACCATAAATTGGATTATGCAAATTAGGCTAGAATTGAACCATAGTAAATTGTTAGCTTGAAATTTATATCAATACCTCTTTTACAGATAGATTGAAAACCCTAAATCAACAAAACTTAAATTGGATGGAAAATTAATACTTAGATTGATCATCTGGTAATTAGGGTTCACTTATTACTGTTAGCGACTTGAATTAAACTATAGAACGGTTAACATTAAAAATATAAAGAAACCTCAAAAGAATTTGCGAACGGTCGACCCTGGACCCTTAGCGGTCAACCGGTTAGGTTTAGTGGTCGACCATTCAGAATGAAAATTGCAGATTTTAAACCTCGGCCTAAGGCCTTAATAAAAGAATATATAAAACGTTAAATGTTGGGGGCCTATTTAAGGGAAATTGGATGTATGTTGGGACTTATAGGGAAGCTAGCTCCTTGGGAGTGGATGTTATCTCATTGCGGTGTTGGGTACATATTATTTACCCAATTTAGGATCGAGTAATCGACCGGAGGCAATATATTTTTGCAAATGCACTTATAGGAGGTTCCACGGTGGGCGTGTGGCACCAACAAGGATGCCTGATGGAGTGAGTCCGGCATAATGGAAGGCCTTAGTATGCATGATTTCTGACACACATGATACAATTAAAAAGGAGGACCTGGAGCGTGCAATAAGATGCTAATACTGTGACCGAGAGGTGAAAGTGAATGTCGACGATGAGACATTTCGACGAGTCAGCATCTCGGATTCTTCCTCTCCAGGCATAGTGAGAAGGGAAACGGCTCCCTGTAGCCTAGTGGCAGTGATAGTAGTGGGAATTTATTTCCATGGTAGCCTAGTGGTGGTGTTTTCCATAGTTAGTAGCCAAGAGGGTGGTGTCTTTGTATTTAGTAGATCGAGGAGCGCTGAACGATCGTTAAATATGAGATTCGATATTTAGTTCGGTCCATTGTATTAGCCTACATAAATTACAGTATAGGAATGTATTAGACTAAAATCCTTAGGTAACAGACCTTAGGAATTCACGGACACTGGTATCACACCCTATATCATCTAGAGTAATATTGAAGTAACTACATATAATCCTCGCATATTAAACTTGTACTCATTCACTAGACTTTCGTCTAACCCATTATCTTTCCTTTTTTCCCTATCATAGGTGGACAGGGCAGTAGGGATCGGTCCATTTTAGATACTTGGAGAGTCGAGCTTATCTTTGGAGACTGTTTTTACCATATTTGCTCTCTATTATAGTTTATCTCTTTTATCAGACTTGGAGTGATATTTTCTATTTACTCTGTATTGGATCACGTATCGATCTTCTATGACTGTGATTTGGATATTTTCTGAGATGGATATTTTTCTATGTTGTATATCTTGTTCTTTCTGTTTTAAGTTATGAACTATAGTATATCTTAGATTATATCTGCTTGTATTAGTCTATGTGATATCAAATGTTCCACATTTCTAGACATGATGTGAGTTTGAAAGTCATACTAGGCTTTGGATCGGGTGTGTCGGGAGGTGCAGGTTGTCACAGTTGGTATCCGAGCATAGGTTTCAAAAAGTTCCTTGGGGATTAGGATCGTGTTGATAGAACATATTTGAAAGGTTTTCGAAAAAAATGGTTTTTGAAAAGGATTTTTCAAAATGGTTTCCAAAAGTTTTCAAAATGGACATTTATATATAAGTAGAGATAAAAATATTTCAAAAAGTTTTCTCGTATCTCAAACTCTCTCTTATTCGTGCGTATGATAATTCTCATTGTATGTACTCTTATCTCTTAGTCATATTTATGATACCCGTGGAAAGTTGTTAATAAAATTCATAGATGAAAGAAGAGTGATCCTGCAGGTTCAGGCTCAGGCGACGCATTTGTGATTCCGAGCATGAACATTCCGATTTGGTTTTGCCTGTATCTCCAAGTGAGGGGACAAGCCAAGCTTAATCCCACTAGAGGACCCATGGAAGGAGCGACAAGTGCAACTCCTGCCTGCCCACCTATCGCTTCAAACTTTGCTAAGCCATGTAAAAATTTCTCAAACCTTAGAGGAAAGCCTTTCATGGGGGTAGAGTCTTATGTGAATTTGAGGTCATGGATCCGCATTTGTAAGAGGAACCTTTGTTTGATAGGTTTGACTGATGTGGCGAGGATGCGGTTAGCTATATGGCAACTACAGGGTGAGGCATTGAGTTGATAGGAGATAGTTGAGGCTGAGACTGATGGAGAAGAGATCATTTGGGAAGAGTTCCATAGGCGATTTGAGGTGAAGTTTCTTTCTAGGGCACTGAAAGGTGTGTAGTTAGAGAAGCTCATTCACTTGAAGTATGGAAATCCATCTATTAAGGAATATGTCAATCAGTTCAATAAGCTAGCTAGATTGGGGATAGAACCGATTGAAGCTCATTCAAGTGAATATGCTAAAGGGCTGAACCAACCTCTCCAAGATTTAGGAATAAGCTAGCTAGATTCTTGTGAATAGCGGAAGCTTATTCACAAGAAGGCTTTAAAATTTGCTAAAGGCTTGAACCAACCTCTCTAAGATTTAGGTCTGAGTCATATTCCTATGGGTGCTACGTATAAGGGTCTAGTGGAGGTGGCCTTGCTAAATACCATCTCCAAGGTGGAAGACTGTTGGGAAAGCGTAGCAGAACTAGCGTAGAGGTGTAGGTGGACCTAAAGGAAAGGTACAGAAGAAGGATATGCACTGTATGAAGTATGGCAAGAAGGGACATTTCATAAAGGAGTGCAGGGCACATCTTTCAAAAGTTAAGTGTTATAATTGCGATCAGTGTGGACATCTGAAGCGAGTTTGCACAACACTACCGAGAGCTTCTACTCATGTGGTTTCGGCTTATATATTGGAGGCTGTCCCTAGCTCGAGTGCACAACCAATGGTAGATAAGGGTAAGAAAGTGACGATCGAAGTGTGTTGACTCTTTTCGGTTTATTTATTCACTCTTTATTTGATACTGGATTTCACATTCTTTCATTTCTAGTAGACTTGTTGATGACTTGCACTTACACACTAGTATAGTTACGGGCCCTGTAGTTGTGTCAAACCACGTAGGAGGATCAGCCTATTTTTCTATGGTATGTAGAGGTTTGAAGTTGTTTATTTTAAGGGTCGAGTTTGATTGTGATGCCTTTGTATTAGTATTCTCTGGGTATGGGTTGATATTAGGCATGAATTGGATGACTATGTATGGGGCTATTTTAGACGGTGATAGGAAGGTCGTTAGATTAAGCATGTGCAGTGGACGTGGCTTGGAGGTCTATTGCAATCCTCGAGGATCTATTATGCTAAGCTATTTATATTCTTTGGACCTATTACATGACGAGCTAGATACGGTGCCTGTAGTTAGAGATTTCCCAGACGTTTTTGCTGAGGCAATCAGTTTTCCGCCCTAAAGAGAAATTGAGTTTAGGATCTATCTTGTTAAGAATGCCAGACCCATCGCCTTACCACTAAGGCATATGGCTACAAAGGAAAGATGCAAGTTAAACAAGCAGATTAATGAGTTGTTGGGGAAGGGTTTTATCAGAAGGATCATTTTTGAGTGTGGAGCGCCAATCGTCTTTGCCACCAAGGTGGATGGTACTATGAGACTTTGTGTCGGTTATGGGGAGCTGAAAAAACTAGGAAAGAAGAATCGTTATATATTGCCAATCTAGAGGATCTCTTTGATCAGTTGGTTGGAGCTAAGGTGTTCTCACAGCTTGACTTGACTATTGGAATTCATCAATTGCGTGTAGCCGAGGATAGTATCTAGAAGAGCATTCCATACACTTGACGAATTGTATGAGTGGTTAGTCGTGCCCTTCGAACTGACCAATGCACCCGCATGAGGTTAGATATCCAACGCATGATTTGGAGTTAGAAGTAGTGATTTTTGCTTTGAAGGTGTGGAGACATTACCTTTTGGGAGAGAGGTTTGAGCTTTATACGGATCATAAGTCGTTGAAGTATTTGTTCTCTTAGAAGGAGCTGAATATGAGACAACAGAGGTGGTTAGAGTTTTTAGCTGCTTATGACTTTGGTATTGAGTATACACCAGGAAAGGAAAACAAAGTTGCATATGCACTTAGCAGAAAGCATCAGAATGCAGTGTTGGCAATGATAGCAGAGTGGAAAGATTTGGAAGCGTTGTTGACTTGTAGAGTTCAATGGAGATCTGAGACCGGATCTAGTGAAGGATCTACTGTGTTATCTTGTTTAGAAGTTCGACCAGTAATGATTGAAACGATTGCTTCTAAATAGGAGGATAATCCAGTGTTGGATGAACGGATCAAGAAGTTGAAGGAAGGAACGGAGAGCGATGACTTGAAGGATTTTAGTCTTGGCCAGAATGGGTAGTTGAGGAAGAAAGGGAGGTTGTGTGTTCCGAATGTGGGGGACATAAGGAAGGAAGTTTTGGAGGAATGTCATCATTCAAAGTTCACTATTCATCCAGGAGGAACTAAGATGTATCAAGATATGAAGAGAAGTTTCTTCTGGGAAGGTATGAAGAGGGATGTTGGCTTATGGGTTAAGCAGTGTTTGAACTGTCAATAAGTAAAAGCCGAACATCAGAAGCCAAGTGGGTTGCTACAGCCATTGGATATTCTGGTATGGAAATGAGATTCTATTTCTATGGATTTTATTGACGGGTTGCCAAGATCTAGTAGAGGAAATGAAATTATATGGGTCATAGTGGATAGACTGGCCAAGAGTGCCCATTTCATTACTGTTAAGTCAACTAGGACGACACCTATTTTAGCGAAGTTATTTACGAAGAATATAGTTAGACTTCATGGAATTCCTAGTAGTATAATCAGCAATAGAGGTTCCTTGTTCACTAGCGAGTTCTGGAAGAGTCTACAGGAGATTTTAGGAAACAAGCTCAAGATGAGTACTGCTTACCATCCTTAGACCGATGGGCAAACAGAAAGAGTTAACAAAGTCTTGGAGGATTTGTTAAGAGCTTGTGTGTTAGACTTTGGAGGATCATGGGAAGACCATCTACACTTAGTCGAGTTTTCATATAACAATAGTTATCAGACTAGTATAGGGATGGCACCGTTTGAAGCTTTGTATGGAAGGCTATGCAAATCACCAGTTTGTTGGTTAGAGACCGGGGATAGGTTGGTTCTTGGTTCGGATTTGGTTAGAGAAGCTGTAGAGAAGATTGAGTTGATTTTAGCTAGGGTGAAGGTAGTTCAGTCTAGGCAGAAGAGTTATGTAGACAGAAGACAGAAAGACTTAGAGTTCTCTGTTGGGGATCATGTTTTTATTAAGGTATCACTGATGAAGGGTGTGATTAGATTCGGGAAATCGGGGAAGTTGGCACTGAGATTCGTAGGACCATTTCCTATTGTAGAGAGGATCAGGAAACTCACATATAGAGTAGAGTTACCGAGCAGTTTGGCAGAAGTCCATGATGTTTTCCTTGTTTCTTAGCTAAGGAAGTGTGTTAGAAACCCGGAGACTACTATAGCACCGACTGTGTTAGATGACTTAGTAGTAGAGCCAGACTTGACTATAGTAAGGAAGCCGATTCGTATAGTCGCGAGAGATGAGAAGAGGTTAAGAAATAAAACAGTCAGATTAGTGAAAGTCCAGTGGAGCGACGATGAGAGAGACTGCACTTGGGAGACTAAGAGCAGGATTAGAGACGCTTATCCTGAATTGTTTGATGGTATGTTTTACCTTTATGTTTTATTTGTTGTGTACCTTATCATAATTTCGAGGATGAAATTCCTTAAGGAGGGGAGATTGTAACACCCTATATTTTTAGTAACATTATTTAGGATATTTAATTAGCTAAATAAAATAAAATAATGTAATGTGATGATTGGAGAATTGAGATTTGTGATTAATAGGGGTAGCTGTGCCATATTAATGAGTAAATCAAAACGAGATAACATGAAATAAAATAGACAAAGGGAATAGACAAGAGAAAAGTTAGAATAAGAATATTCTTATACCCTAACCTTTAGGAATTCAAGCATATGTTCATTTCATTATCAAAAATTAAACTAAGAGGTCAGCCACCATTAGAAGCAACTAGAGGAAGATAAGAGAATCAAGGGGAAGCTTAATCAACTTAAATCCATTCAAATCTCAAACTCTTTAATCTCAAAAGCTAAGGTGAATAATGACCACATCTCACTTTTCTAATTGTCTTCGGTTTTAAGGATAATTCGAATTTGTTTTGAAATGTTATGCCATGATTTTGAAGAATAAAATGTTTATATATGCTTGTTGATGATTTATGCTTGTTCATATAGATTTTATGATATGATGTAATGTAAAAACCCTATCTAATGACATCCAAATGCCTTGCGATTTTAGATATAGATCAGTAATGATATTTTAGAGATGGGTTTCAATTTTCATAATTTTCTGAATTAATGTGGATTTTATATTAATTTTCTAGTATAGAAAGTGATTATTTGGGTTTTAAATTATTTACGGCTAAATAATTAATATTTTGGGTCTGGAATTAATATATGTTAGAAAACATATTTAAAATGATTTTCTAGAATTTTTGTAGAATTTTCCTAAGTGTTTTGATGAATATATAAAATTATTTAAGGTATGAGACTTAAATGTTTTATCAATTTATAAAAGGAGAAGGGGTATTTTGTAAAAAAATTAAATTGTATATTTCTGAAATTTTGACAGTGCTTTAGAAAAAGAAAATTAGCAACGAATAATATTTTGACAAACAAGGCGGGTTAGTTGAAAAGAAATTCTTTTTAAAGTAAAAATCTGTTTTTACATGCTTTTAGCATGTTTCGCCACTTTCGGCACATGGGTTCCGACCAAGTACTGCCGCCTCCATACCATCGAAACCAATGCACATAGTATCAATAACTTGGTATAGTGTGAATTGGACTAAGGCGGAAGGCACTAGGTCGAGACCAAAGGTTCTGTAGGGGTCGAAGCGTGTCTTTGCTTTTAAATGAAAACGCGCCTGCTTTGCTTTCGAAGGGTATGCTTTTGACTTGGTTGGCTTTCGACCGAGTCAAATGTTTAGAAGGAATGGTTTCGAATGGGTTGCGGCTTTTGTTTTAAGTAAATGCTTTCGTCGGGGTCGAAACCCCTTAGCTGCCGCTTTTCTACCTTTCGACGCCAATGGATTCGAAAGGTATACTTTGTTTTTAAAACTAAGCCGCTTCTCCAATGCTTTCGGAAGGTTGGTTTCGACACCATCACTTCTTTTCTTAGGAAATGTTTTCGAAAGAGTGCTTTCGACTTAAATGTTCTATGACCCTTTTGCTCTGTTGACGGTACAACCTAAATGGTTTCGAAGGAGTTAATTTTTAATGGTTTCGAAAGGTATTTCCACATGTTTTACTTGAACCCAAAGGCTTTCGAAAGGTTTGATGTTTTATTGCTTTCGAAAGGTTTTAAAGAATGGTTTCGAAGGGGTGGTTCCCCAATGGTTTCGAAAGGTTTGAAAGGAAAGGTTTTCCAATGTATTTGAAAGGTAATGTTTAAAGGTTTTGAAGAAGGATGTCTAAGGTTTTAATGCTTTCGAAGGAATGGTTTTTCAACGTTTTCGAAAGGAAGATTATGAATGGTTCCGAAAGGAATGTTTTGGCCTTTTTCGGCCTAGGTGAAAGAAGGGTTTTATTTTGTTTCGAAAGGGGTACTTTCAGTGGATTCGAAAGGGGTACTTTCAAAGGTTTAAAATGTTTTCATCAACAAAGATTTGAGTAAAGTATTCATAACATGGAAAGGTTGATTTTGAGCAAAGCATGGAGTATATAATTTCCTTGTTTAAGTTTGGTTTAAAGATTTTAAATCAATTTGAGATGAAAAGGTTTTCAAGGAAAATTTAAGGGAAGATTGTCTTAAGTAAAATGACGCAGATATTAGAATACTAGAAGGGACTAATATAGGGTCGCGCCCTATACATTAGCTATTAGCCCCAGCTAATTTAGTCCAAAATTCCAGTGTGTAGGGCTTTGTCACAGGTAAGACTAAAATTATGATTACACACAGAAGGGAATATATATTTATATACAGATAGGTTATTGGTGAGCCCGCAAAACCATTAGGATCAGGTGACCCTGGGAGATGTTAAGTTAGGGACAGACCGTCCAGAAGAGGAGTATTTAACTGATAGTGAGGGATAGACCATCCAGAATAGGAGTGTCTAATAGGTATTAGATTATTTTGATTATATTGTCTGGTAGGCTCGAGTTAGCCAAAGGTTAGTAGTTTGCCAAATAAAACCATAATGTTCGGACAGATAGTTCATTTATTAACTGATGTGTATGTTTACATAATAACGCTTTACGGTTTTAACCAGTTTTGGTTGTAGGATAAAGGTTTGCAAAAGATATGTTTTAAAAGGATATTAATGAGGGGAAACCCGTTCCGCTAAGCGGCTTGGTCTTACTTAATAAAAAATTATCGAGATGTATAATATTATTCACACCAGGCTTTATGTCCGACTCAAAGTTTATGTTTTCCCCTTAAACTCTCAAGTGCTTAAAAATTGATTTGAGTAGGCCGAGGGTTGAGGTTTTACAGGTTTTAGTAGGTTGACGAATAAAGCTTCCAGAGATGAGCAGGAGGCTAACGGATAGCTATTTAGGAGTTGCTGTTTTGTTTTTATTTATTACGTTGTGTTGTATTTAAGACCGTTATGTCTATATGGTACTCTGATCAACCAAGCGGGCATCATCATATGTCGCTGTTGGCATATTTATGTAATAATTATATTTTATCTGAACTTAGGAAACGATTATGAGATTATGTAATTTGAATGTGAAACATGTGTTTTGAAATGTAATCAGTAAAATTTTGTTTTTGAAATATGTAGTTTTGTTTCATATTCAAGTGCTTCTGATATTACGGATACCATTAACATAGCCGTATTTAGTCGCGTGAAGCTAATACTATGGATGACTGCAATATCTGTTGCGCTTAGCTTTGAGCCTCTAGATAAGGGATGTTACAGTACTTATATGGGATTTGATTTCCAATATTTTCATCTTGAGATTTTGATTTGAAATGGTTCTTATGCTTTACTGACTTGTTCTTCGTATATATGCTTCAAAACTTTGACCCTGGACTGCACTTTGGTTGTTGATATGTGTACTGATCTTTACTTTAGCTATGGATTTCTCTACTGCTTTCATTTTCTTGTTCATATTGGTATGATTTGTGGCACTACCCTATTTTAATTTGTGGCACTTCCTTGTTCAATTTGTGGCATTTTCTGTTTTAATTTGCGGCACTTGCTTGTTTTAATTTATGGTAAGCCAATGCACTGCCTTGACAAGGCAGTGCACACTAATGATGCCTTGTTTGTGCACTTTGACGGTCCATGTTGCTTTTGCTATAATGGTCCATGTTGCTTTTGCTAGACCAATTGCTTTTGCTAGTTTCTTGTTATGCTGTCTTGGTTCATCCATATATGTTGTTGGTTTATGAGTTGTTTGTATATACTTGTATATACTTGAGCTTGAACCAATTCAGTTCCGAACCATTTTGAGTTTCTTAACCATACCGTTGAGTTACCATTCTACTCACTATGTACATATATACATGTATATACATATGTGTATATATGTATATTACTGTGCCTGGTTATTCGTCTGTATATTTGACTTTGAAAAAATTCAATCTTTTCTCTTTATTTGCCACATGCTTAAACTATTTTGAGATATATGCGTATATATGTGCCTATACGTACTTTAATAATTCATGTGTACACTTGAGTTCCACTTGCATTACCATGTCTGAGTTCATATGTACACTTGAGTTCATGTCCGAGTTAGTGTACGCTTAAGTTCATGTGTACACTTGTCCTTGCCTTGTACTTGTTGTATTCTCGATGGTTTGAACTTCCATGTATATACATACATACATGTATGTATATACGTGTGAATGTTTTTGGCATTGCCTTGTTTTAATTTGTGGCACTTACTTGTTTTAATTTGTGACAAGCCAATGTACTACATTGACAAGGCAGTGCACACTAGTGATGCCTTGTTTGTGCACTTTGATGGTCCATGTTGCTTTTGCTGTAATGGTCCATGTTGCTTTTGCTGGTCCATGTTGCTTTTGTTGGTTTCTTGTTATGCTGTCTTGGTTCATCCATACATGCTGTTGGTTTGTGAGTTGTTTGTATATACTTGTATACACTTGTATATACTTGAGCTTGAACCAATTTGAGTTTCTAAACCATTTTGAGTTTCTGTTGCTTTTGCTAGTCCACTTCTGTATACACTCATATATACTTGAACTAGTATATTACACTGGTCATGTTGTACTTGAACTTGTATACTTGTCCAGTTATGTATATACTTGAACTTGTATATTACACCAGTCCATGTTGCTTTTGCTGGTCCAGTTCCAAACCATTTTGAGTTTCTGAACCATTTTATGTGCATTTGCATTTGTAGTTTTGCCTGAACTTGTTTATGTGCACTATCTTGAATTTAGTTCTGAACCATTTTGAGTTTTTAAACCATTTTATTTGCATTTGCACTTGTTGTTTTGCCTGAGTTTGTTTATGTGCACTGTCTTAAATTCAGTTCCGAACCATTTTGAGTTTCTGAACCATTTTATATGCATTTGCACTTGTTGTTTTGTCTGAGCTTGTTTATGTGCAATATCTTGAATTCTTGCCTAGTTGTCTTGTTTGCATTTCCTAGATGTGCAAGTGTGCATTTTCATGTATATACGTACATACATATGTATATATGTAATGACTGCCCTACATCTACGGTGCAGAACGGTAGTCAAGGAAAGAAAGGGAAATAATATGAAGTAATAGAAGAGAAAAGAATGGAAAAAGAAGAAAAGGAAGCATCTACTAACCAAATTACCCATCGCATATCTCACACAGCATCAAAGTAAATATAATAATCAATAAAATTATAAAACAATAGAGACGACAATAACAATGTGTAATAATCATCTGATAAAGATCCACAATGTTATACAACACCATAATAGAGTTTATACAACGGGAAAGTAAACCTAACTGGTACACTGCTCATAATAGCAAATCAACACCATCAAGGCTCCACAGTGTCACACAATGGAAATATAATAACAAATGCACATATAAGTATAGATAATTGTTACCTCTTATCGATCCTCTTGTAGAACTCCATAATCATCCACATGCTCTCAATCTACTCATTTAAGAGTACCCGAGGTAATAAGAAGCAAAACATAAAACCTTGGATCAGACAACAGTCTAGTGTGAGCGATATCAAACCTCAAAATACTATAAAAGTCAATAATATACGGAACATAGGGTATATAAACCATACCTGACCTATCCCTGCAACCACAGAGTCAGCACATAAACATAACTAATATTCTACTCTATAACATCGTAAAAAGGGTATACCATACTCAGTATCTGTCAAGGTGCCTAGGTATCTCTACCTATAGTCCCTACTCCATACTAAGTAAACTTCAGGTATCTAGGTATCTCCATCCATACCTACTCCACATTAAGTAAAGTCAAGGTATCTAGGTATCCCTACCATAATATCTACCTAGTGTGACAACCCTAGGGCGATGGGTGGCTAGTGAGCAACCATAACAAACATAGCATCCATCAAACAATACTAACTGTCACCCAATGTGCTAGATATATGATGACTCATATGACCAACCGTCAAGGACTAGTGGAAATCCCAGTTATCTGTCCTGTTCCCATGCACTTTCAGGTCCAAAACCCCGCACAATTGTCTCCTGCGGTACTTCCATACAGTTTGACACTAAACGCACTCGGGGCGGTCCAGGGTACACGACCATCACTACCAACCCTCGGGTATCATCCGCATATAATACCCCTTCTCTGAGCACAATAGAAAACACTCTGAGTCATCAACGATCCCTAGGCACAAACACATCCATCGATCCATATTCACTCGATACGAATTTGAATCCTACTGGCTCACTACAGTTTCTGGGCATGAGCCCTAACACTCAATCCAGTCCACTATCCGCAGCCTCACTCCAATTCGAGCTGCCATCCTCGATCTTGCTCTCCGCGTGGGCTCTTGTTTGAAGAACCCTACTATCATGCCATCCGGAGCCCGAGGTCCAACATGATCCATACAGTCCTGAAACTGTCATTCCGAAGCCTACTCCATACATCATCGAGTCACTATCCGCAAGGTCGAAGCTCCACATCCCTGCCACACCATCAAAATCACCAGGTCGAAGCATCTCATCCCTGCCACACTATCAATATCACTCGTCGTAGGGTAATAACATCCAATCTCTAAACCGGTCGCACGAACAAACCATCACATCGCGCACCACGATATTTCATCAACGTCCAAGCCACAGATCGGCCAAATCGCTAATCAACAATAGTGATGGACATTGACCACTCTACCATGGTCAATACCATCTGCCTTGGTCTTGTACTTAATCGAATGGTTAAGTACAGACCAAATGGAAACGTCCGACATCCACTCTAAAACCAGATCCGTTGGCACGTGTCCCAAACCCTCTTCTACAGCTTATCGCGTTCACTAGATTTTCGCGTGTGCGTAACTCCAACGTACAAGATCCTAACTAAAATCAAATCACCACTAACCAGCGTTTTCAACCAAAATAGTCAAATAACAAACAAGCCAAACAATCAAACATACATCCAAACATCCATACATCCAAACATTCATACATCCATCCAAAACAACATACATACAACATAAACAATCCATCCATATCAATTAATGTGGGAATATAACATCAATAATAGATCTAATCTAATAATTCCCTAACTATGGCACATCGATGGAAAATATGTGATATTCTTTATAAATCATTTTAAAATAATTATAGTTCTTTTATAAAAATATAGTTGTTATATAGTATAATAATATTACATTTTAAAATCAAAAATCATTCCCGAGCGCCAATATAATACTATACAACCAATCATAGTAAAGTGATAGACAATATCACTCACCTCAGCCAAATTTGTCTAAACCAGTGCCAAAATGTAGCTCTCTCCATCATGAGCGCAACGCAAGAAGCTGCATCCAAAATGGACCTCGTATGCAAAAGATATGGCTAAAATAAGAATCGATATTATTTGAATAAAATATCCACTAATTACAAATGCTAATCATCTAATTACCTCTCTAATCCTTCTTCCCCAATCAAAATGCTTAGACCGTGTACAATTCGTGCATATCCCCAAACATAGACACCTTCTCTCTCCTTCGTTCTCCCTCGTTTCTCAATGAAATCGCAATCCGTCTTCGCCAAAATGCTCTACTACGTGATCTTTCCGCCCCGAACATGAAGAAATCCAACTCGACATCACATATGAACTCGCGGCCTGATCTAAGCCTGTAAGAATGCGTCATGACCATGGATAGGACGAATTTTTATTTCCTCCCACGGATCCGACAAGATTTTGCAGGTAAGTGCTATTCGCGAAGAGAAATCCAACGACGATCTCCGTTTCGCCAATTGTCGACCGTAGCTCCGGCGATCTCAAACCCTAAAGTAGCAAAGAAGAGGTCATCGTCGATCCAAATTCTGCCATGGTGAATACGAAGCTTTCATCGATACGATCTCAACGGATCCAACCTCGTAATTTTTCGTTAAGCGAATGAGGTGAAATTAATTTTTGAAGTGGATCTTGAGAAGTTTGGCCATGATTTTTAATCTCAAGGCATGAACAATAAAATGGATTAGAGAAAATGGAGGCAATCCAAATCTAGGGATATATAATAATATTTTATTCTATTTATTTAATTCTCAAATAAATGGCTGTACGTTTTGATTCCGTGAGATGATACGACACGTCCGATCATCACGAAACTCGTCTACATACATCACCTCATTTTTTTGGATCCAATGGTACTAACCACATCTCCATCTGAGACTGCATCCCAGAAGACTAATTTCGCGTATTTCAAGACTGTTTTGGCCATCGAATTGTCCAGTCTCGAAATATAACGATCCTTATACTCATTTTACTTCACAACGTCAATGTGAACTCAATAGAAGTGGTCTCGAATCCTGATTCGGTCGTATGCGAAAAATCACATTTTTAGGCCTTTATTTAACAAGCGATTAAATATTTAAACAAACTATTTAAATATCCGATCGTTAAAAATACGGGTTTTTACATTCTCCCCTCCTTAAAGAATTTCGTCCCCGAAATCACAAAGAAATGAGAACGTCTCCTAGCCTATTGGCCCACAAAAATCTGTCAGATTCCAGAAAAATTTGGCAGAACCTCCTTTGGATGACTAAGTTCAATAAAATATACTATAACAAAGATATGTATACAATTCATATCTTTAGCTATACTAGATCATCAATAGCAATCATCAAATAAGAGTGTTATACCAAATAATAAAGATCGTGCATGCTTAACAACCATACAACATAAACTATCATCTCAAATGTTAACAATCATATCAAACATGCATACATAAGATCTGACATCTAAAAATAACATCCATGCATATCCTAGCATGTGGAACACTAAACCATCTAGTATAAATATACAATATGATATCCATAACGAAAGCCGACGATAAAAACAAATCCCCACCATTTAAAGAGCTCCGGACTAATAGTCCTCATGCTCCCCACAGTCTACCTTACCCCATCGGCTTCGCTTTCATTCCACTAAACCTTACTACTCTAATGTCCTCCTTCTAATCTGATTTGTATCATATCTATCGGTATGAATAGGCCTATGTGGTCTCCAAGCCTACGGTCTAGTCTCAATATCATTTAATCCATTTAGTGCAAAATATCCAAACGCCTTTTGTAAGTTCTCCCAAAACCCATTATCGAACAACTGGTTTTGGCCACTTACAATGCTCTTGGCACATAATGGAATCACACCAACCATCCCTCAAGCAACACAACAAAACAGATGCCGTACTACTGGACTTAAGGAATATAGATCTAGCTTCATGTGTCAACCAATCGATTGTGACTCAAATGCCATCTCCCTATCCTCAATCATAGACAGTCCATCAATGCAGTCTAAAACATTTATTCCCACTACTCGAGAACAAATAATCACTCACTACTACGGAACCAACAGTCTTAGGCGGGTCTGCACTGCATCACCTCTCTAGACACAACTCATTCTTCTAATTTAGTCACAATCTCCACTTGTCAAGACTAACATCTCTGACTAGTTCCAATCAACCAAATCAAAGTAGGTCTGACGGTCTGACTATCCATTTCACTTGGCCAAAGCTCATTGAGTCCTGGAGTCATAACCAGTGACAAGCTCGAGCAATACCCACTCTACGAATATCGCTCCCAAATTGGTACGTCTCCTACTCGAAACACCAATTACTACATTTCCCTTTCAACCATCTAGGAAATGTCAAATACATAGGAGGCTAAGAACTCCAACCATCGCTATTGGCGAAGGTCAAGATTCTTCTTGGAGAAAAGATATTCCAATGACGTGGATTCACTAAACAGCCGAACCTCTATCCTAATAGACAGAGCCTCCAAACCCCTAAACCGAACTCTATTGCCTCCAACTCCGAACCAAGAGTTGGATATTACCTCTTGACAACACTGCCATACCAAGTTAAGTATCACAGACAAGTGCGTACTATCGTCTCTTCATCCCAATCGAAATGAGTACCATCAATATACTCGTCAACCTCTCGGTCAGACTCACTAATGCATGTCGACACCTTATGTCTCAAACAAAAGTCTAATCCTCTCCCATGCAACAGGTCAACAATACTGCTATCTTCGGTCTATCCAGATTCTAGACTATTGTAAATAAAGGATCTACAGCGACGTCCTACTCAACATGGTCCAAGCATCTCATTCCCCTCCGTTAGGAGTGATACCATCAAAATCTCATCAATAATTGTGTTTTGTACTCCTCTTCCGTCCATGGGTAGATGAAAGTATCATCAACGAACACAAGAACAACCTACTCAAGGGACCACTCTAATCATGGTCCATGAGATCCACAACATATGCCGACACATTGGTTAGCTGAACGGCATAACCAACCTATAATCTAGGTAGTGTGTGAAACACTATGATCGGCACACACATCCAAATTACTCTTAGTTGGTGCAAACCATCTTAAGGTCCAACTAAGGGAACATCCTCGCGCTATAGAGCCGATCGAACAAGCCGTCAATAAATGGGAGTGCAAACTTGTTCGTCATCTCGCTCAGCTCATGACAACCAACAAACAACTCCAAAGAGCCATCTGTCCTACTGACGAACACTATAGGTGCATACTACCCAAAAATACTCCCATGGAAGAACCATCACCTAAACAGGTCGTTCGCTCGTCTCCTAAGCTCTTTGGACACCTTATGCCTTAAAGGCATACCTACCGGTCCAACTCCTCTAACCAGATCGATACAGAACTCTATCTTTATATGGTGGTAATTCGGTCACCTCCTCGAGTATGTCCGGACAATCTCCGGCTACAGGCATAGATGACATCCTATCATGTGGAATATCGAGCAAATATATAAGCCTCCTCTACTGACAGCCAGTCACTACCATTTGCTCCTCCACAACCCTGATCATCATCAACGGCCTCTCTCAGTCCACCACTATTCCTTATCTACTTCAGCCAGTCCATTCTTAAACTATAATACCAACCTAACTAAACCCCAAACAATTAATGCCTAACAAACAAACAACCATGACTCAAAATGGCAAGGTCTCGACAAACTAGTATAGGCTGGCTGAGCCCCTAACTAGGTCTGTCATGATCAAAGATCGGTAATTATCTCAAGTCTCTAACCTAATATTTAACCATCAGATCTAGATACAAAGGAATACGAAACCTCGACATTAAATAAAACACGTATGGAACCACCATATGCATAAATCATATCTCAAACGGTGATGCCATTTCCCTTCTATTTCATCGATAGAGCAATCGAGGAAACCAGAAAGGCAATCAATACATACGCTTCCTGATCTATCCTTACACAAGTGATACGAGATAACTCTTCAATACTGGTACTTCTCGATCATCCTCTCAAAGCCCTCATCAATGTGATGAATCAATCGACTCCTAAGATAATCTCTCTACCCAATGATAAACTTCAACCCTTTCGGTGTGGAGTATCAATGGGAATAGACAATACCTCGATATTATATTTAATCTGACCACATACTCCAAACATAGACATATCACCGTACTTTAAATCAGCGAACTCTCTAACCATCCCCGACTTTAGAAAAGTCAAGACAAATCTTCTTCGAAGCGAACTATGAACTAGTCCCAAGGAAATCAGTCCTCAGGAATCAGAGCTACGGAAACACCCCACTAGTACATCGTCCATCCTTGGAGTCATCCAGAGGCTAACTTCTACCTCATGCATTATTTAACTCCAAGTTATCGAAGATCTTTGAAGCAACCAACCAAACTTGCCTCCTAATAGCCGACTCCGTTCCAAGGAATGGCCTGCCTCCTAGAATCTCATGGTCTTTGTACAACTCAGCAAAGTTGACTCTAGCCAATTGCACTTGAGCACCATAACCATCCGGAATAAATTAGGCATCCAGGAAATGATCTGCACCAACTCTACAAACATATCCTATCAATCAGGGATAGTGGCCCCGATTCTGCCCAATACTCAACTCTAAAGATAGAGTCAATAGCAATTTTTCTTCCATGCCAGATCATTCCTATTCTATTATAAGGATGATCCGTCTCTTACAAAAGAAACTGCATCAATAGTGCTCATGTGTGCATCCAACCCATATACTATATATACCACTATATAGTTTTGAAAACTAAAATATATAACAAATACGAACTTTCTTGTTTATATACACTCTCTAGATCCAGTCTAAGGTAACAACTCCTACCCTTTTTCTACCGGATCACGGTATCAACTAAGGTTAATCGGGTAACCATTGCTCTGATACCAAATATAACGATCGCCCTACACTTACGGTGCAGAATGGTAGTCAAAGGAAAGAAAAAGAAATAAGTTGAAGAAACAGAAGAGAAAAGAATGGAAAAAGAAGAAAAAGGAAGCATCTACTAACCAAATTACCTGTCGCATATCTCAAATCACATCAGGGTAAATATAATAATCAATACAAGTATAAAACAATAGAGACGGTAATAGGAATGTGAAATAATCATCTGAATAAAGATCCATAAAGTTATACAACACCATAATAGAGTTTATACAACAGGAAAGTAAACTCAACTGGTACACTATCTCATTAATAGCAAGGGGCATTTTACTAGAAGGACAAACTTTGCAGTCAAATTAGTTTCTAGGACACACATCCATAGAAATTAATTTCAAGGCCAAAGTCAGCAGAATAATTACTTTTAAGGACAAAGTCAGCGGTCCAATTACTTTCAAGGACATAATTTCATAGGTTTTTAGGCCTTAGAAACTAATTATTTTGCATTTTGTCCTTAAAAGTAATTATTTCAGTTGTGTGTCCTAGAAACTAATTGCACTAGCTAAAGAGACCCTTGTGGCTAATTTCCACTAATAGCAAATCAACACCGTTAAGGCTCCATAGTGTCACACAGCGGAAATATAATAACAAATGCACATATAAGTATAGATAACCGTCACCACCTTTTGGTCCATCTATAGAACTCCATAATCATCCACCTGCTTTCAATCTACTCATTTAAGAGTACCCGAGAAATAAGAAGCAAAGCATAAAACCTCGGGTCAGACAACGGTCTAGTGTGAGCGATATCAAATCTCAAAATACTATAAAAGTTAATAATATACATAATAGAGGGTATATACACCATACCTGCCATGTCCTTGCAACCGCAGAGTCAACACATAAACATAAGTAATATGTACTCCATAACATCGTAAAAAGGGTAAACCATACTTAGTATCTGTTAGGGTGCCTAGGTATCTCCACCTATAGTCCCTACTCCATACTAAGTAAACTTTAGGGATATAGGTATCTCCATCCATACCTACTCCGCACTAAGTCAAGAAAGGGTATCTAGGTATCCCTACCGCAATACCTACCTAGTGTGACATCCCTAGGGTGACAGGTGACTAGTGAGCAACAATAACAAATATAGCATCCATCAAACAATACTAGCTGTCGCCCAACGTGCCGGATATATGATGACTCGTATGACCAACTATCAAGGATTAGTGGAAATCCCGGTTCTCTGTCGAGTTCCCCTGTACTTTTAGGTCCGAAACCCCGCACGGTTGTCTCCTATAGTACCTCTGTACCGTTTGACACTATACCCCCTCGGGGAGGTCTGGGGTACACGACCATTGTTACCACCCCTCCGGTATCACCCACATATAGTACCCCTTCTTCAAGCACAAAAGAAAACACTTTGAGTCATTAATGATCGCTAGGCACAAACACATCCATCGAGCCCTACTCACTCGATATGGATTTGAGCCCTACTGGCTCACTACAGTTTCTGGGCACGAGCCCTAACACTCAACCCAGTCCACTATCCACAGCCTCACTCCAATCCGAGCTGCCATCCTCGATCTTGCTCTCCGCCTAAGCTCTCGATCGAAGAACCCTACTATCATGTCATCCAAGGCCCAAGGTCTAGCATGACCTATACAGTCCTGATACTATCATTCCGGAGCCTACTCCATACATCATCGAGTCACTATCCACAGTATCAGACTACCAAGTCGAAGCACCACATCCTTGCCTCACCATCAAAATCACCAAGTCGAAGCATCACATCCCTGCCTCACCATCAATATCACTTGTCGTAGGGTAATAACATCCAATCGCTAAACCGGTCGCACGAACAAACCATCACATCACGCACACGATATTTCATCAACGTCCAAGCCACAGATCGGCCAAATCGCCAATCGACAATAGTGATGGACATTGATCACTCTACTATGGTCAATACCATCCGCCTTGGTCTTGTACTTAACCGAACGGTTAAGTATAGACCGTACAGAAACGTCTGGCATCCACTCTAAAACCCAAATACGTCGACACATATCCCAAACCCTCTTCTACAGCTCATCTCATTCATTAGATTTCCACGTGTGCATAACTCCAACGTACAAGATTCTAACTAAAATCAAATCACCGCCAGTCGGCATTTTTAACCAAAACAGCCAATAACAAACAAGCCAAACAATCAATCATACATCCAAACATCCATACATCCATCCAAATAACATACATACAACATAAACAATCCATCCATATCAATTAATGTGGGAAAATTACATCAATAATAGATCTAATCTAATAATTCCCTAACTATGGCACATAGATGGAAAATATGTTATATTCTTTATAAATCATTTTAAAATAATTATATTTTCTTTTATAAAAATATAGCTGTTATATAAGTATAGTAATATCACATTTTAAAATCAAAAATCATTCTTGAGAGTCAATATAATACTAAACAACCAATCATAGTAAAGTGAGAGACAATATCACCCACCTCACTAAATCTATCCAAACCAGTGCCAAAATGTTGATCTCGCCATCATGAGCGCAATGCAAGAAACCGCATCCAAAACGGACCTCTTATGCAAAACATATGGCCAAAATAAGAATCGATATTATTTAAATAATAAATCCACTAAATACAAATTCTAATCATCTAATTACCTCTCTAATCATTCTTCTCCAATCAAAATTTTCAGGCTGTGTGCAATTCGTACATATCCCCTAACATACACACCTTCTCTCTCCTCCGTTCTCTCTCATTTCTCAATGAAATCCCAATCCGTCTTCGCCAAAATGCTCTACTACGCGATCTCTCCGCCCCGAACATGAAGAAATCCAACTCGGCACCACATATGAACTCACGACCTGATCTAGGCCTGTAAGAATATGCCACGACCATGGATAGGATGGATTTTTATTTCCTCCCTCGGATCCCATAAGATTTTGTAGGCAAGTGCTATTCGCGAATAGAAATCCAACGACGATTTTCGTTTCGCCTATCGTCGACCGTAGCTTCGACAATCTTAATCCCTAAATTAGCCAAGAAGAGGTCATCGTCACCAAACATCATCGATCCAAATTATGCTATGGTGAATGCGAAGCTTTCGTCGATACGATCTCAATGGATCCGACCTTATAGTTTTTTGTTAAGCGGATGAGGAGAAATTAATTTTTGAAGTGGATCTTGAGAAGTTCGGCCATGATTTTTAATCTCCAGGCGTGAAAAATAAAATGGATTAGAGAAAATATAGGGAGATCCAAATTTAGGGATATATAATAATTTTATTCCATTTATTTAATTCTCAAATAAATGGCTGTGTACATTTCGAGTCCGTACGATAACTCAACACGTCCGATCGTCATGAAACTCGTCTACGTATACCACCTCATTTTTCTGGATCCAATGGTACTAACCGTGTCTCCATCTGAGACTACGTCCCGAAAGGCTAATTTTGCGTCTTTCGAGACCATTTTGGCCATCGAATTGTCCGATCTCGAAATATAGCGATCCTTATACTCATTTTAATTCGCAACGTCAATGCGAACTCAATGGAAATGGTCTCGAGTCCTAATTCAATTGTATGTGAAAAATCAAATTTTAGGCCATTATTTAATTAACGATTAAATATTAAATAAACTATTTAAATATCCAATCGTTTAAAATATGGGTTGTTACAATGTGTGTATATATCTGTGTGAATGTTTGCTAATTCGATTACTATATGTGTGCACACTGTTGGTTGAATCCCTTGCAACTGGTTTGTACTTATACTTGTATATGTGCCTGGTTTGTTTTGATTATTTTGCTGCCTGATTAAAGGTATTGTTGAGATAATTTTGATTGTTTTTCTACCTGGTTTGTACTTGTATATATGTGCACCTGAGTTGAGCCCGAGGAGGCTTGGGCTTGACCTTGTGCACATTTGCACTGTGTTGAGCCTTCGGGCTTGATCTTTGCAACAGCCCGTGAGATTTAATCGATGCCCAGCCTTGTGATATTCATAGTGATACACTATGCATATCATAAGTTGTCCATGCACAAGTATAATTGTCCCTGTCTAAAACATGAAGAGAAAACAAACCTATAAACCGAGGCAATATTAATATTCAAACTCAATTTTATTTTTGCAATTTAGGTTTGTTTCCTTTTCCCTTTTATTGCGTTGGTTATTTGTCAAGTATAGGAGATGGATGGACACAAGCTGGAGCAAGCAAATCAAGATCAACATCAAAAACAAACTTGAGTGAGTGTGTGTAATAAAATGTTATATATGAGAGTATAGAGAAATGTTGTATACATGAGAGTGATAGTGAAAGTTGTATTGTATTTGAAAATGTAAGTAGAGTAATAGTGAAAGTAGTATTGTATTTAAAAATGTAAGTAGAGTGATAGTGAAAGTTGTATTGTATTTGAATTTGATTTGAATAAATTTTTTTAATAAAATTGCGATTCATTTATTTCATTATGTAAATATTTATTTCATTATATGAACAATTATTCATATCAGTCAATATTTATATGTTGTCTAATAGGTATTCTAGAAGTGATACTATAACATCAGACAACATATGGTTTTTTATTATGTTAGTGCATATCAGACGACGAGGCATATCTATGGTCTGATGTGCAATGAGACGGCACTAGATTTAACAACAAATAGATATGCAATCTGACAACGGAGCATATCTGTCATCTGATGCATTTTTTCCATAGTGTTTTCTGCCGAGTCTGAGCTTCCCTCGTCCTTGCTCGGATTAACTCAATCTTCTTCATGTCTTCTCTAACCATAACCGAAGTAAGAACCAACTGTCTCTAGTCTCCAACTAACATCTTGGTGATTTGTAAAGCCTTCCATACAAAGCTTCAAAAGGCGTCATTCTTATACTAGTCTAATAACTATTATTATAGGAAAACTCAACTAAGTGCAAATGGTCTTCCCATGACCCATCAAAATCAAGTACACAGGCAATCAACATATCTTCAAGTACCTTATTGACTCTCTTTGTCTGCCCATTCATCTGTGGGTGGTAAGCGGTACTCATCCTCATCTCGGTACCTAACACTTCCTGTAGACTCTTTCGGAATTCTATGGTAAATAGGGCATCTCTGTCACTAACTATACTACTAGGAATCTCATGCAGTCTAGCAATGTTCCTCATAAACAACTTAGGCAATAGGGGTGTCGTCCGGCTCGACCTAATAGGAATGAAGTGTGCACTCTTGGTCAGTCTATGCACTATAACCCAGATACTTTCATTTTCCCTATTTGACCTTAGCAGTCCGTCAGTAAAATCTATCGATATAGAATCACATTTCTAAACCGATATATCTGAAGGCTGAAGCAATTCACTTGGCTTTTGATGCTCGGCTTTCAGTAGATGACAATTCAAACATTACTTTACCTATAAGCCTACATCCCTTTTCATACCTTCGCAGAAGAAACTCATCTTCATATCCTGATACATCTTAGTTCCTCCAAGATGAATAGTAAACTTTGATCGATGACATTCCCAAAGAATTTCCTTCCATAGGTCACTAACATCTGGAACACACAATCATCCCTTCTTTCTTAGCCATCCATTATGGTCAAGAGTAAAATCCTTTGAATCATCAATCTCAGTTCCACCTTCAAGCCTTCTAATCCTTTCAGCTAGCAATGGATCATCTCTCAGCTTGGAAGCAATCCCATCGATCATCACCGGTCGAACTTCCAAACATGACAACATGGCAGTTTTTCACCTAGAACTAGCCGTTGATCTTAGCTGCACACCATAAGTAGTCAATGCTTCTAAATCATTCAATTCTGTTATCATAACTAACACCATATTCTGATGTTTCCTGCTAAGTGCATCAGCAACTTTATTTCCTTTCGTTGGCGTATACTCAATACCAAAATCATAAGCTGCTAGAAACTCTAGCTATCTCTGCCGTCACATATTCAACTCTTTCTGAGAGAATAGATACCTCAAAGACTTATGATCCGTAAAGAACTCGAATCTTTCTCCTAAGAGGTAGTGTCTCCATTCTATAAAAGCAAAGATCGCTCCTGTCAACTTTAAATCATGAGTTGGATACCTAACTTCATGTGATTTGAGATGTCGAGAAGCGTAAGCAATCACTTTACCTCTTTACATCAACGCAGCTCCTAATCCTATTCCACATGTATCTGTATACACCACTAAATCCTGATTACCATCTGGCACAACAATCACAAATGAATTGGTCAGTAAATGTTTTAGCTTCTGAAACGCTTCCTCACATTTACTAAACCAAATAAACTTTACATTCTTTCTAGTTAATTTAGTCAAGGGTGCTGCTATCCGAGGGAAATCCTTGATGAATCTCCGGTAATTGCCAGCTAATCCAAGAAAACTCTTTATTTTGGTCACTATCTCTTCCAATTATTTATAGCTTCAATCATAGTTGGATTCATAGATAACCCTTCTTCTGAAACTACATGACCAAGAAACTTCACTTCTCTCTTCCAAAAATGACACTTCAAAAACTTCGCTTTTAGTTGATGCCGCCTCAACATCTCAAGCACTATTCTAAGATGAATCTCATGATCTCTTTCATCCTTAGAATATATCAAAATGTCATCAATGAACATCAGCATTAACATATCCAAAAGCTCTTGGAAAATTCGGTTCATTAAATCCATAAAGAAAATGGACGCATTAGTCAACCCGAGTGGCATGACTGACCACTCATACGAACCATACCTTATTCGCAATGCTGTCAAAGGAATACTATCCTCTACCACCCTCAGTTGATGGAACCCTGTCACCAAATCCAACTAGGAAAACAATTTTGTTCCACTCAACTGATCAAATAAATCATTGATTATCGGTAAAGGATATCTATTTTTTATCGTGTTCTCATTCAGCTTACGATAATCATTACACAACCTCAACGACCCGTCCGGTTTCTTCACAAACACCGCGACCGCTACCTAAGGCAAACTGCTTGGTCTAATAAAATTCTTTCCTTCTAAATCTACCAGCTGCACCTATAACTCTTTTATTTCAGTAGGTATCATTCTGCTAGGCAGTCTACTTACGGGTTTAGCCTTAGGTAGAAGATCTACTCGAAACTCAATAGCGCATTTTGGCGGTAGTCTTGTCACTAGCTCGAAAACATATGCAAATTATCTTACAAAAGCCAACTCAACTTATCTTCCACCTATGTTGCACCCAATAAAGCACAAACATCTAAACTCAAATTCTCAACTGAGTATATAATTCGATCACTACTGTTAGGGTGTCTAAATGATATTTTCCTATCATGGGAAAATATCCTAGCATCATATTTGCTCAACCAATCCATACCCAAAATAATCCAAAAGCCCACAAAATCAAACACAAACAAACTGTAGGCAAAAGTATGACCTAACAAATCAAATTCTAAATGGTCACATCTCATCCCAAGAGTTGCATACCCTCCTATTGGATTCAAGATCCTTAAGGAAGTAACAAGGTATGATGGTTCTAAATCTTATCTACCAAATACTGAGAGAGAAAAGAATGTGATGCACCAGTATAAATTTATAATATACATTATTTACGAAGCCAACTTTGAAAATCATATTATAAAATTTATAATGTAATGCTAATTTCATATTTAACTTTTATACTTAAAATCTTATTATAATTTCAAAAAAAAATTGAAATTCATATTATGACTTTTATTATGAATGTTTTATAAAGTTAACTTTTAAATTTTATTTTTAATTTTCAAAACAGTTCTAAAAATTTGCCAAGGGCTCAAATCAAAATGGGCCTTTTCTATAAGGAGTAACCTTTGGGCTCACTTCACTTTTTCGGCCAAGCCAGTAGCCAAGAAGGGCATGATACTTGATTATCCAAACCCAAACTTAGACCCTACTTGATGTGCATGTAAATGTGCATATTTTTACTTCCATATTTAATCTAATTTAATTAAATAAATGAGCATATAGGGTATTTTAACATGTTTAAACTAAAATTTAAATTGTTTTCAAATTATCATTTATTCATCTTCATATGGGGGCAAAAGGTAATTTTTGTGTGTGAATTAATTTGAGATATTTATTTTCACATTTTATTTTAATTTTAGGAAATTGGAAGGAAAAATATGAAGAGGCTTCATGAAAATGTGCATGCACAAGAGAAGGAAACAAATGAAGATGGAAATAAATCATTTCATGCAACATGAAGGACCCCATCTGTTGGAAATGCGGATTACGGATCTTAAGGGTGGATTAACACTAGAGGAGGGGTGAATAGTGTTTAATGGATTTTATGAAAATTTGAAATCTTTTGAAATTAAACACAGACAGATGCAATTCAAAAATACAGAGACAATCACAAAATTAGACACATATGCAAATGGTAAATAAAAGCAGTAAAGGAAAGAACACACAGGAATTTTATACTAGTTCGAAGTTATCCTACATCCAGTCCCACACAATTTCTTGTGTAGATTTCTTTTCAAATATAATGTTGATATTACAACCTTGATTTCAAGGCCACGAGATACACCCTCCTATCTTTGAGTCCAGGGCAAACTCTCTTGATTTAACCAGGCTATAAGATCAACCTAATTGATTTACGGGCTACAATCACACCCAATTGATTTACGGGCCACAATCACACCGTTTCCAATATCACTTTGATAAATAGAGAGACTCGATACACTTCTTTGATTACAAATGATCATATAACTCCGAATAGCACTGAGATCTTTGAGAGAGAGTGGCAGAGAATCAAACTAGAGATGATCGAGTTTGATTCACTTAGAATTGCGGCAGAGTTTTGTTAAAGCATTTGAAATATAAGAGAATATTTGAGTAGAGAAGAAGGAGCGAAGAAATGAAGAAAAACTAACTTAAAATTTGTTGAAAACAACTAGCATTTATTGAAGAACAACAGCCATGTCCATTCGTGAAAGGTTATGACGAATGGACACTTCATTTGAAAATTTGAATTTTAAATTTACGGCTACCATGTCGACATGGGGGGATGGAGTATGTCGACATGCCCTAGTAAATTTTGAAAATTGATTTTTGTTTTTAAAAGAGATTTTCTTTCTAAAATTTGTCAAAACATTTTCTGAAGTTTATAAACCATTTTGAATATAGTTTAAACTTATAAAAGAGATTTAAAAAGTAATCTTAAAAATATATAATTTATAATATAAAAGTAATATTAAAAAATAAGTATAGAATATTTTTTTGAGATTTAAAGATTATAATATTGAAACCAGGAGATAGTTTAAAAACAAGATATGATTTTGAAATCAAAATATAAAAGATTATAAAAATAGTTTAAGGCTAAAATATTTAAACTGAGAGAGATGACTTGGAAAAATATTTAAAATAAATCATTTTGAAAATTTTGTTGATTCCATTCCACTAGAGAAGGTTGTGGGTTCCATCACACTAAGGAGGTCGTGGGTTCCATCCCACTATTAAAGTGAGAAGGTGGATTCCATTCCACAATTAAAATCCGAATAAAGATTTTAGTGCTATTATGAAGTTTTAACATAAATCTAGACACTATTACTTATCTTGATATCTTGAACTCTTGATATCTCGAACTCTTGATACTCATGAGTCTTCAGTCTTGATTTCTTCAATCTTGAATTCATCGGTCTTGAATTTCTATACTGTACAGCCTTTATTCTTTAGTGCCTGCATATATATCTTGCATATACATATATATATCTAGACAAGAATATTAGTATTTATAATTTATAACAAGTCCTAAGGTTGTTGTCATCAAAACCATCATCTTAGGAACTAACAATCTCCCCCTTCTTGATGATGAAAACCTATGTTTATAAAATATACTCCTCCTAACTTTGATTCTACTCTTACTCCCCCTTACTCCAACAACTCCCCGTTAATCTACTAACTCCCCCTTAATCTAAGCCTAACTAACATCCTAACTATCCTATCCTATTTTATAATTCTCCCCCTTTGTCATCAACAAAACTAAGCCTAAACTACATAACTCCCCCTAAATCATATACTATAGCACTGTATAGGATAGTAATACAGTAGTAGAATATAATGAGACATATAGTAATTAAAGTAAATGTGAGAGATATAAAAATTTCAAACATCATCAATCAATATATACATTATAGTTCTTATTATACCACACCATGTTCAATTACACACCGTATTAAAATCAATCTAAACAGTTCAAATCAAATCAAACAAAAACAAACAATTCAAACCAAATCAAACAATTCAAATCAAATCAAAGTAAATCAAACCATACAAGTCAAATCAAACATTTCTTGGAACTTCAACCCATCCTTCTTCACCGAAGATAGGATCTGCCTTTATAGCATCCCATTCTTCATTATCCTTGTTCAGAGTTCCTTATGGATTCGCTTCGAGTTCTTCATTGTTGAAGGATGAAATCATCCATCGAAGTGCCTTTCTTGTTCCTTTATCATCTGCATTTGGCTTAATACTAAGTGTCATTGATTGCGAAGGATAAAAGTAAGTATGTTCTTGAAAGATTTGAGAGTTTCTTCAAGATTCTCACTTAGATTGTGGATAGGAGTGGCCATTATTTGATAAAAATATGAAGAAATTCAATAGAAAATAAGGAGAATTTGAAAGTATGCATTATTTTGGAAGAAACATGTATTTATAGGGTTAGAAAGTCGTTTGAAATGAATAGACACAAGGTAGTTATGTCAATTTCAAAACAAAAACCACTTTCTGGCCGTTACATGTCGACATGGGGGTAGGGGGTGTCGACATGCCCCTGTTGATTTTGGCAATATGCTTTGTTTCTTTATATTATGTACAAGTATATATATATAAACTTATATAATATAAAAGCAAGCATTGCAGAGATATTTTAGAGCTAAGGAACAAAAATAAACGATTTTCATTGATAAATTTTAGTTAACATTACATAAACAGTACATAACATTAACTAATCGAAAGATACAAACTAATACAATATGAAATGAAAACTAGAATTCGATAGAGGATGATGAAGATGATGATAATCCAAGTTTGCGATTCACTTTCCAAAGAACTTGTTCATTTTGGTGGAAATTTTGTGCAACTTTTTACCAACGGATCTTTTGAGAATCCATTGGTTTTCCACTATTATCTTTTGGTTTTTTTAGAAGTGTCTTGTTGGATGGATTGTTGGGAGTGATAGGATATGCAATACTTTCCAATGATGTCTCTTCCTCCTTCTCTCCTTCTTCTTCAATCTCCATCTCCTCCCCTTCTTCCTCCCCCCTCCTCTTCTTCTTCCATTTCTTCATGAGCCAACCTTTCATCTTTTTCGGTAAGTGTTTCATATGGTTGAAACACAAGTGGGATTTTCATAAGAGAGATATTTGCATGGTTAAACACTTTTTGAGAAACAAACTCCTCTCTCTTATAATCAACTCCAAAATAGTTAAAAATCCGAGTAAGATAAATTCCATGATACAAAGTGTTTTCTCCTAAAGTAAATTTTTTAGGACGAAGTTCATCCAAAATTACTTGCGCTCAATTAATGTCATAGTGCCCATAAATAGAAATGCCTTACAAACTTTTAAGGTCGGGCGATTGAAATTTCCCGATCTTAGAGTTATGGTATGTTGCAAAAGAAGGTTAACAATTCTTGCTTTAGGATAGAAATTTCGATTTATAAATTCAAAGGTATCATCTCCTTCAAAAATGTGATGAAATGTCTCACGATCATGTTCATCAATTTGAAAATTGAAAGATTCATTCCCGTATTCTTACAACCCAAAATATTTTCCAAAATCTCACTATTTAAAACAACTCGTGTTCCTTTAACACTACTCCAAACTTCCCCTTCATTACCATCATAAAAACCATGATTCAAATTTGCATAAAACATTTTAACAAGTTTAGGATAACAAATGAAATCATTTTGAGAATCATCAATTAAACTAAGTATTTGATTCTCTTCGAAAAGAATATTGAGTTCATAAAAAAGAAAATCATTAAGATTGCAAATTTTCCCGTATGGACTTTTCCAAAGTTTACATAGCTTATGTAAGCTTTGATAGCTTCCGGGTCATTATAGAGGAATTCATTGATGGCTTTGGACAGCCTAATGGTGGATGGGGTGCTTGAGGAAGGCATTTTTGAAGAGAGTAGAGAGCTTGAGAGTTTGAAAGAGAGTTTGAATTTTGAAATGAAAGTGAAAAGATAGGATAAAGTTAAGGAGATAAATAGGTATCCAATAGTCATGTTCTCTGGTCAAGAGACACCTTTTCAGAGCTTTGGAGTTGGTGAAAAGATGGAGGGAAATTCAAACTTTTGAATTCAAATTCAAATTTCAAAATTCTGGTAGGGATGTCGACATAGGGGATAGAGCCATGTCGACATGGGTCCTATAATACATGTGACTAATTTTCTCTAATTTGTTATATATATATATATCCTATAATCTAATTTATATTTTATCTGAAATAATATAAATATAATAACACTTAAATATTAATATTTTAATATTAAAAATTTTGTTAAAATAATATTGTTTTGAAAATCAAAATTTTAAATTCAAACAGCAAGCAATTTCAAAACATACAAAAAATCAAACATTCAAACATTCAAGCAAACAATTTCAACCAATATAATTTAAATGCGTACCTATTTTTAGATCCATATTCCCGAGATCATCAGATTCGTGAATAGTTGTAAAGCACATATTTGTATTTTCTGTCTCTTGATCTTCATCACTGGAGGATGAGTCAGAATCGTCCAGTGTAGCAGTATACGCTCTCTTCCTTTTCTTTGACAAATCATTACTTGGAGGAAATTTTTGCTTATCCGGATGCAGACAATCTCTTTTTAAGTGGCCTGGCTTATTACAATTATAGCATCTGACGTTGTTAAGAGTCTCATTATTATTTCTAGAATTCTTGTGATCATTTCTCTTATAGTTGTTCATCTTTCTGTATTTCAGAAACTTTCTAAAATTTCTTGTCATCAAGACTATTTCTTCATCGTCGTCACTGTTTGAGTCTGAACCATCTGTTATTGCATTAAATGCTATTGACTTCATTTCTGAGGTCTTGCTTTCTCTTCTCCCTTGCATTTGTACTTCGAACGACATCAAATTCCCAATTAATTCTTCAATTTTTAGCGTACTAATATCATTAGCCTCTTCAATTGCTAGAGTCTTCCGATCCTATTCCGGAGTAAGTGAATTTAGAGTTTTTCTTACTTGATCTTCTTCAGAAAAGTTCTTTCCTAATGCAATTAATGAGTGCACAATGTCTTGAAACCTACTGTACATGTCTGAAATGGGCTCATTTGGATTCATCTTGAATAATTGAAACTGATTGGTCAAGATGGATATTTTGGTCTGTTTAACTTTGCTTGTTCCTTCATGAGTAACTTGCAAAGTTTTCCATATCTCATATTCTGACTTACAAACAGACACTCTATTAAACTCATTCCTATCAAGTGAACAGAATAGAATATTCATGGCTTTGGAATTGTTTTGTGCAACAGTCTTTTGCTCAGCGGTCCACTATGCAAAATTTGTTGTGGGTTCAATGTACTCAGTTTGTGTGATATTCCAAGTGTCTAATCCTATTGATTGTAAATAGATTTTCATCCTACATGCCCAATATGCATAGTTACTGCCATTAAAAAGTGGTGGTCTGGTAGTAGACTGACCTTCTACAAATGAACTAGTGATAGTGTTGAAGTTACCAGTGTTGGTAGCCATTTGAAAACTTTTAAAAAATCAGATTATGAAAACTTTGAAAACCAATGCTCTGATACCAAATGTTGGAAATGCGGATTACAGATCTTAAAGGCTGGATTAACATTAGAGGGGGGGGGGTGAATAGTGTTTAATGGATTTTATGGAAATTTTGAAATCTTTTGAAATTAAACACAGACAGATGCAATTCACAAACACAGAGACAATCACAGAATCAGACACATATGCAAATAGTAAATAAAAGCAGTAAAGGAAAGAACACATCAGAATTTTATACTAGTTCGGAGTTACCCTACATCCAGTCCTACACAATTTCTTGTGCAGATTTCTTTTCAAATATAATATCAATATTACAACCTCGATATCAAGGCCACGAGACACCGTTTCCAATATCACTTTGATAGATAGACAGAATAGATACACTTCTTTGATTACAAATGATCCTATAACTCTGAATAGCACTGAGATCTTTAAGAGAGAGTGGCAGAGAATCAAACTAGAGATGATCGAGTTTGATTCACTTAGAATTTTGGCAGAGTTTTGTTAAAGCATTTCAAATATAAGATAATATTTGAGTGGAGAAGAAGGAGTGAAGAAATGAAGAAAAACTAACTTAAAATTCGCTGAAAACAACTAGTATTTATAGAAGAACAACCGTCATGTCCATTCATGAAAAGTTATGACGAATAGACACTTCATTTGAAAATTTGAATTTTAAATTCTACGGCTACCATATCGACATGGGGGGGATGGGGTATGTCGACGTGCCCTAGTAAATTTTGAAAATTGATTTTTTTTAAAAGAGTTTTTCTTTCTAAAACTTGTCAAAACAATTTCTGAAGTTTATAAACCATTTTGAATATAGTTTAAACTTATAAAAGAGATTTAAAAAGTAATCTTAAAAATATATAATCTATAATATAAAAGTAATATTAAAAACTAAGTATAGAATATTTTTTTGAGATTTAAAGCTTATAATATTAAAACCAGGAGGTATTTTAAAAACAAGAGATAATTTTGAAATCAAAATATAAAAGATAATAAAAATAGTTTAAGGCTAAAATATTTAAACTGTGAGAGATGACTTGGCAAAATATTTAAAATAAATAATTTTGAAAATTTCGTGGATTCCACTAGAGAAGATCGTGGGTTCCATCCCACTAAAGAGGTCGTGGGTTCCATCCCACTATTAAAGTGAGAAGGTGGATTCCATTCCACAATTAAAATCCGAACAAAGATTTTAGTGCTATTATGAAGTTTTAACATAAATCTAGACATTATTACTTATCTTAATACCTTGAACTCTTTAGCTCTTGATATCTTGAACTCTTGATACTTATGAGTCTTCAGTCTTGATTTCTTTAATCTTGAATTCGTTAGTCTTAAATCTCTATAATGTACGGTCTTCATTCTTCAGTACCAGCATATATATATATATAGACAAGAATATTAGTAGTTATATTTTAAGACAACTCCTATGGTTGTTGTCACCAAAACCATCATCTCAAGAACTAACACCACCTACATACTTACCATGATCCCCTATTAAGAGCTAATGCACATGATTAAAGCTACATGCACATTTAAATGGAGGATTATGCTCATGCTAATGATTACTTGGAGGTTACATTTCCTAAGAGGGTATTTTGGGTAGTCCCCTAAAATATGCATTAGGGTTTTAGGCTTGTATAAATACCCCATATGTTCATCTAATGAAGCTCTTAGCATCACCTTGTAGTTAGTTTAGTGGTAGCCACAAAAATAAATATAAACTCTCTTTCTTTCTTTCATGGCTTCTTAGCCTTTTGCTCTTATGTAATTTTCTTAATGCAATTTTAATTCAAGTTCTTTTCTTGTTTATTTCTTCTTATGTTAGTAGTGTAGATCTCTTTATTTTATGCAAGTAGTTTAGCTTTTATTTTATTTCAGTTAGCGTGCATTTTCCTCTTGTTTTTTATTTCATGTTGAACTCTACATTTGTTAAAATGATAACAAATATGAGAAGTTAAACCCCTTTAATTTAGGGGTAATAAAGCTCTCTTAATCATGTAGATTCAACATATTTGCAAATTTGTGATCTCTTTTTGTACTCAATGGAAATCTTTGAATGGGTAAAATTTTCTTGTTTTAACTTTGAATTTGATAGCCTATGTTGTTGACACCAAATAGGTTAAGCTTAAACAAACATAAACACAAATTACCTCTTCATCTACATATGATGTTGGTAATGAAGTGATTTTAGAATCAAAATTTGATGGTCTATATTACTAATCAATAGTAAATAGATCATGCTTAAAATATATTTTATTTTTAACTTCATTATCATTTTCATGAGAGTTAACAAGTGGTTTAGTGGGTGTGTTATAGTTTGGTGGTTTATGTTGGGCTAATTAATAGCACAAATATGTCATACTTATGATAAACACATCAAATAAATTCACTAATGACCAAAAGAGATATCATAATTTCATTTTGTTGATTTATGTGATCATGTGAAGGAAATTGTCTCTAAATTGCCTTCTACTCTCATATTTTTATCCACTTTTAGTTTTTGTTAGTTTTTAGAAATTTGTAGTTAACGCATCTCAAATTCTTGGTTTAATTTGATTGAGTATAAATTTTAAAATCACTTTCAATTCCCTACGGATCGACCCGTACCCGCCACGTACTAAAATTGTACGTTGTGCGCTTGCGGTTATTTTTATTACAATTTTTCGGCTATTTTCTAATTTGATAGAAAGTTAGTCGATTCAACAATTTTTTAGCGCCGTTGTTGGGGATTTTAATTTGATTTTATTTCTATTCTTCGAATTGTTTGTTGTTTGATTTTATTATGTGTTCATTTTATATGTTAATTTGTATTTAGAAAAAAAAAATTGTGTTGTGTGTGATTTTTGTTATCATTTTGTTTTTGTGCATCTCTTGTTTTCTATTTGCATTTGCATATTTTAAAAAAAAATTTGTTGTGTATGTTTGTTGTGTGATTTGATTTGTTTGTTTGTTTTTTGTTTGATTTGCATTTTTATAAAAAAAAATATACACAATATCATTTGAAAGGATTTTTTTTTTATTACATTTCATTTTCAATTACATTTGCATTTACATTTCATATTTGCATTTACAAATTTTCAATTACATTTACATTTCATTTTGTTTTTACATTTGCATCTACATATCTCCACTGGCCTTCAAAACCCTGCACATCTTTGCTGTACATCACCAAAACTATACAAAGTTCCCTGTACACATCCCTCCTTCACTTCCCTGACAACACCAGACTTTTCCAACCTCTTCCCTACCTTGCAATCCATCACATAAACCATCTGACCAACCTGCCATTACAACAACATCATCATTTGGCTATTCCACCTCAAACATACAACCTGCCATTGCAACCACCAACTCCCCTGTTACATACTTCACCACACAACCCTTCTGCCAATCTACCTTGTGCATCCCCTTCAAACACTTCACCTATACTTACAAACTTCAACAAACATTGCACTGCCCTCTGACCAATACATCACATCACCATCCTACTGCCACACATAGCCAACTACAACTGCCACCTTTGCACAGTGCAACACTCTGCCATTGCAACCTGTACAACTGTGAACTTCACCTCTGCATCCGCTGCCTCTGCTACAACTCCACACTATGTCACACATACAAGACTGCCATACAAACATCACCACTGTCACACATACAAACATCACCACTGTCACACATACAAACATACAAGACTGCCATCCCCATGCAATCAATCATCATCACCCTACAATTCACCACCACACTGTGCATAACCACCACACCGCATACTTGCATACTTCCCAGCCATGACACCACAAACACACTGTCAAACCTCCTATAACCTTACATACACGTTACATACACTTACATACCACTTCTTGCATACCACTTCTTGCATACATTCTCATACAAACAATACCACCTGCTCCTCTAAACTGCCAGTACTGCTGCTTACTGCCCTCACCTTCCACCTCTATCGACTGTCTCATTCATTACAACTCCTCATTACCTTATTCCACTGCCGTCATATCTTCTACACTACAACAACTTATAGCAGCTACCTAGTCACACAACCTACTACAATACTGCTGCAACTTTTCCACAATCATCCCTTCATATAGTCATACTTCACATAACCAAATTTAAAAACCCACTGTGCCACTGTGCATCACAAACACCGACCCATTTGAACAGCCATCATCGAATTGCACCACCCAAATTCTCTACTTCCAAACATCTCTGCAATCCAAAACCATCGACTCTCTGGTTCACTACAACATCATCCATCACCACCCACATATCATCTTATAGAGACACCCTGCAACAGCCACAACACTATTCCATTCTCTACCGTCATCCTACCATCAATAACTTCAAACTTCCACTGTCATCAATATTTCTGTCATCAATACTACCTCCCACTGTCTGCCCCAACCACACCACCAACCACTACAGCTTCATCACAACAAACCACACCCGCAACTGCTACAACTGCCACCACGAAATCCATAAATCGCCAACCCAAAACCCTTTCTCGAAACACAACCAATCGATGGACTCGCCTCCAAAACCCAAATCCACGATCGAACATCCTCAACTCGCGACCTGTTTATCGAAATTGGCTATCGCGATTTTATTTTTTTGATTATTGATTTGGATTTCTTAGAAATGCATATTCTCTGTTAAGAAAAAAAAGAGAGAGGGGGTTTCGAGTTTGCAAGTTGAAATTATGTTTGGGGTCGGGTGGATTTTAATTGGGCCGGTTGTTTATTTACTTTTGTTCTTTGATTAAAAAAAACAAAAAAATATTTTCAATAATTCTGTTTTGTTTACAAGTTTCTTGTGTTGTTATCAATTTTCTTTTATTTTGAGTTTGGTAGTATTGTTTGGTTTTTGTTATCCTCTATTTTGTGTTTAAAAGAAAGTTTGTTTTCTTCCCACTTAAAAAAAAGAAGAATTGTGTATATCTTCCCACTTAAAAATTTTGTTTTCTTCCCACTTAAAAAAAAATTCTTTTGTTTCATGGGGTAATCAATACATTTTTTTGCTTTTGTTTTTATTTTTCATCCTATAAAAAAAACAAAAATTGTATATATCTCGTATGAAATTTCAGGTTGCCAAAGCAGAATATCGCAAGGAAAGGAATTGCTTGTCAAATAATTGCTCAACTCTGCTTGCTTGCTTAAAAAAAATTCACCGCTTTTAAAATAATTTGCTAATAATTCTGCACGCTCTGGTATCGTGCTTTCATCTTTTGTTTTTTATTTGCTTTGCATTGTTGGTTGCTTGCATTTAAAAAAAAATTCAAATTTTTTTTCATTCGTAGTTGCATTGTTAAATCACGTTTAAATTTAGTTTTTGCATTCATATCATCTTTTTTCTTTTTTAAGGGCAACACCCAAATCCACATAAGGTGGGGGATTCATCACCCCTTCCTTGGACCACAAATTGCATTTCATAGTAGAATTTTTACTAATAATAACGGTTAGACATTTGGTTTAAGGGTGTCGTGAACTCACCTAGGGCTTAATTGTATCTTGACAAGTTGTCTTCTTTGAACAATTTACCTTCTTGGTGTCTAGGCTACGACAGAGCAATAATCAATTATAAATATTGTACTGATTGTTTCTCTGAAGGTACTTAAACCTTCGGCTGCATTGCTACGGTGATTCATGGTGCACCGATAACTCCTGTCTGTTACCTGGCTGAGAACTATCTTCTTGAATTAAGACAAAGTGTGATTATACAATTTTGGGTTAGAAGCTACTAAGGACAACAAATTTGTAATTAAGTCCTTTGCATTCATTTAGTTGCACTAGTTCATGCATATTTTTTATAAAATGAAAAAAAATTCAAAATCCAAAACTAAAAATAAATTGTAAATATTTCTTAACTTAGTTTTCAAATCCTTCGAAAATTTTCAATCAAAATCAAAAATAAAAATAAAAATTTAGAAAAACAAAAATCCAAAAAATATAATCTTTTCAAAAAAAAACATATAATTTTTTTTTGAAAATCCAAAAAACAAAACAAAAATCAAATTTCCCTTTGGAAAAATAAATTCCTTTTGGTAAATATTTTTCCTTTATGAAAAAAACATTTTGAAAATGCCTGAATTTCCCCACTCGCATGAATTTTATGGTAGTTGTGAAAATAAATATAATCCATATAATTTCACATCAAATACTTATGGATATTTTAATAACAACTACTGTATAAACAATTCGAATTTTGAACCACAAAGTTTTCAAAATGATGACCAACCGTCAAATCTTGAAAAAAGCATTGAAACAATTTCGTCTTTACTTGAAATCTCTACATAAGAAAATCATAGGATAAATGATTTGTGTAATTCATATTTGTGCAATAACTCAAGTCAAAGTTTTCAAAATAATCAAAATTTGAATTCACTTCAAAGTTCAAATGATTTTTATTATAATCCATGCCAATTCAATTTCGAACTCTAAAATGAATTTCAAAATCAAAACGAAAATGGATACAACTGTTTAAATGATTTTGGCAAAGGGAGTTATTTCAATGATGGTGAAAATTTTTACTCTCAACAATTTCAATTTGAAAATCCTCAAACTAATAATTATAAATTTGATTTTGTTGAGAAAATGGATGAAATTCACAAAGAACACACGGATCTGTTGTTTGAAACATATATGAAACAACGTGAGCAACAAAATCAAAATTCACAAAGAACACACGGATTTATTGAGTTGGATTTCAATTCTTTTGAGAGTATGGGACCAAATTTAAAATTTGATCTTCCTTTTTCTGATTTTGAAAAATTGAATACAACAACTTTAGATTTTAAAATTGATAAATGCAATGAAGCTGTGAATAATTCAACAAAGGAAGACGAATTTTGTGAACGCAATTTTTTTGGACTTTTCGAAGATAAGTTGTTAAATTCTGAAGGGGTAGATTTCATTCACCACTTTGATTTTGAAATCAATAATTCCGAAGAAGTTTTCAACAACAGGTTTGAATTTCAATTTGGTGAAAATAAACTTGAACTTCAACCAATTGTTTTATCAACCCCAAAAATCATCGAAAATAAAACAACTCAGATGATTTTTAATAAAACGACATTCATTTTTCCAAATCAACATTCAACTCTGAAATTTTTCATGGTTTAGTTTTCTATGCTTAAGTTGTGTCTCTCATACTTGACGAGACAAATGAATTGGTCTTTGGAAGACTGTTTCATTTACTTTTTGACTATGTATTTTCTGATGTCGTGTAAATAATAATCGTTTCATTTTTATGTAAATATAGGTCATATATTTATTTTTATTTTTGTCCTTTCACTTGGGTTGACTGTGGGGACACGGTCAAAATCAAGTGTGGGAGGAGTCTCATCTTCATTTTTTATTTTTCATGGTTTATTTTCTGTATTTTCTTTCCAATACTTAAAAAAAAAGAAAAAAAAACAATAATTTTAAAAAAAAATCCCAAAAACAAAAATTCCTTTTTGGCCTTTTGATTTATTTTTGAAGAAACACTATAGGATAAGTATATGTTTTGGGTTATTAAATTGAAATTTTTGAAAATTTATTTGTCTTAACAAATATAAAAATAAAGTTTGATTACAAGCAACGAAGGGTTAACTAGTATATATGAAGGTTCATGGGTGATAATTATGAAGTATATCCTAATTGAAAATCTTTGTTTAAAAAAAAGTGGTGGATTTAAAGTAAAGGATATAACATTTTTAATCTTCTAAGTTAAGTAGTGCTAAGATGATATTGTAAAACACTCTCTCTTAAAAAAACAAAAAAAAACAATAAGAAAAAAATAATAACATGTATATATATATAAAGCATAAAAAAATGGTTTTTATAAAAATAAGACACACCTAGAGTCATGTGTTCACACGCAAGTGTGTACACTTGCCATGCTTTGTATCCTTCTCACGTAAGCCCGAAAGGCAGTGCATGATCGGTATATCTGGCCTCAATTTATCTGAGTTAGGTGTATGTATATAAAAATTCTTTAATTAATAACGCCTACAGTCGATAGGTGTACATACTTGTGTGTACACTCGCCATGCTCTGTATTCCCCTTACGTAAACCTGCAAGGCGGTACATGGGTGATATATATGGCCTTAGTTTTTCTGAGTTAGGCATATGTAAATACTGTTAATATCAACAAAATTTTCCAATAAGAGAGAGTAAGCAATTGAAATCCAAACACTATTTTCACTTACTTGATTTGACTTGTTATTCAAAAAAATGAAAATGCAACTTTGAAAATTTTTTGATAATCAACTAAGGATCCATTTCATAGTTACACTATGTTATCAATCGAAACAACTAGCCAAACTAGAGTCTAATTGTGATGATAACTTAATTTTTATGGAAATTTTGGCAAGTAGAAGGACTTAAATTTTCAAGATAACGACTAGAACTTATATTTAACTTATTTTTGTCAATTCACCTTTATTTGTAAATATTCAAAAACTTGCATTCATCTCTTTGTAAATAAATCTTGCATTTAGGAATTTTTCACGTTGCATTTGGATTGTGGGCAGTATCCGCTGAAAACCCTCATCGTCCTACTAGGGACACCTAGACGTTTAATGGTTTGTTGCATACGCTCAATGCAATCGTGCTACCTACGAAAACATATTTATCTTAGTTTTAGTTTATTTGTGGACGAATAAAAAGATAAGTGTGGGGGTATTTGATGTGCACGTAAATGTGCATATTTTTACTTCCATATTTAATCTAATTTAATTAAATCAATGAGCATATAGGGTATTTTAACATGTTTAAACCAAAATTTTTTTTTTTTCAAATTATCATTTATTAATCTTCATATGGGGGGAAAAATGGTTATTTTTGTGTGTGAATTAATTTAAGAACATTTATTTTCACATTTTATTTTATTTGTAGGAAATTGGATGGAAAAATATGAAGAGGCTTCATGAAAATGTGTATGCACAAGAGAAGGAAACAAATGAAGATGGAAGTAAATCATTTCATGCAACATGGAGGACCCAAACTACCCACTTACCATGATCCCCTATTAGATGCTAATGCACATGATTAAAGCTACATGCACATTTAAATAGAGGATTATGCTCATGCTAACGATTACTTGGAGGTTACATTTCCTAAGAGGGTATTTTGAGTAATTCCCTAAAATATGCATTAGGGTTTTAGGCTTGTATAAATACCCCCTATGTTCATGTAATGAAGCTCTTAGCACCACCTTGTAGTTAGTTTAGTGGTAGCCACAAAAATAAATATAAACTCTCTTTCTTTCTTTCATGGCTTCTTAGCCTTTTCCTCTTATGTAATTTTCTTAATGCAATTTTAATTCAAGTTCTTTTCTTGTTTATTTCTTCTTATGTTATTAGTGTAGATCTCTTTATTTTATGCAAGTAGTTTAGCTTTTATTTTATTTCAATTAGCTTGCATTTTCCACTTGTTTTTTGTTTCATGTTGAAATCTACATTTTTTGAAATGATAACAAATATGAGAAGCTAAACCCCTTCAATTTAGAGGTAATGAAGCTCTCTTAATCATGTAGATTCAACATATTTGCAAATTTGTGATCTCTTTTTGTGCTTAATGGAAATGTTTGAATGGGTAAAACTTTATTGTTTTAACTTTGAATTTGATAACCTATGTTGTTGACACCAAATAGGCTATGCTTAAACAAACATAAACACAATTTACCTCTTCATCTACATATGATGTTGGTAATGAAGTGATTTTAAAATCAGAATTTGATGGTCTATCTTACTAATCAATAGTAAATAGATCATGCTTAGAATATATTTTCTTTATAACTTCATTATCATTTTCATGAGAGTTAACAAGTGGTTTATTGGGTGTGTTATAGTTTGATGGTTTATGTTGGGCTAATTAATAGCATAAATATGTCATACTTATGATAAACACATCAACAAAATTTACTAATGATAAAAAGAGAGATCATAATTTCATTTTGTTGATTTAAGTGACCATGAGAAGGAAATTGCCTTCTACTCTCATATTTTTATCCACTTTTAGTTTTTGTTAGTTTTTAGAAATTTGTAGTTAACACATCTCAAATTCTTGGCTTAATTTGATTGAGTAGAAATTTTAAAATTACTTTCAATTCCCTACGGAAGGACCCGTACTTGTCACGTACTAAAATTGTACGTTGTGCGCTTGCGGTTATTTTTATTACAATTTTTCGGCTATTTTCTAATTCGATAGCAAGTTAGTCGATTCAACACTACTTTTCTAGATAGGCTATTGAATTGGTAAGCTTAATTGGTTAACCCTAACATAACTAATTTAGATTGCATAGAATATTTGGCCCTAATACCATTGATGGAACCGAGCCAGTCGGAAGCAGGTTAAATTAGTGAATTTAAAAAAATTGCTATTTGGATCTTACTGGGGTTATGAAGTTTAACATTTAACGCTAGATCTAATCTAGTTGTTTTAATAAAATCAAATTTTAATTTGAATATATATTGTCCTATTTAGTTAATCTCATTAATCAAATGCATTTATTGTGAATCAAATTCAGTTAAATGAATGAGGGAGGTTTTATCTTATATATAGAAAAAGAAACCTTTCGTTTCTCCCTCTTAAAACTCTCTCATTAATTAGAAGAAGGTTTTATTTTATTTAGAGAAAGAAACTTTTCAATCCTCTTTCTTTATTAAATTAGTTGGTTGATTTTTTTAAATGATAGTTTTACCAAATTTATACTTGATATATTTTGTAAGTATATCTAAATATACTCAACTATATATGGTGCAAGAGAAACTTTTCGAATTGTGTACATAGTTAATGTGTATGTGTTTAAGTGCTGACATTTAAACTGCAACAGACACATTCACCTTTTATATACGCATTAGTTGTCTGAAACATTGTCTGCAAATAAGTGTACATACATATACATATATCTATGTATTTGAATAGTTCAAAGGTTTTCTTTTTAATTAAATTTCTAAATAAATCTAAGTTGATCTTGACTAAATCAACAAATCTAAATTAAAAATTTTATTTCCAAAATTTCATGTTGTCTGGTTTGGTGATACAATATGAAAAAATGTATAAATCTACGAATTCAAATAAATTATATATCAATAATTTGAAACAAAATAAAATGAAAATAAAGCGATTTTGTAAATAATATTTATTTGCCAGACTCATGACCTTTCATTTTTTAATCCAAAAGAAAAGTTTTATCAAAGGTTAGAATGTTAATTTAGGTATGTTTATAAATTAAGATGAATCTCCTTTAATATGTGTGTGTGTGTGTGTATGTATGTATGTATAATCCTTTTTTTCTAATAGAAAAAAAATCCACTTATTGTAAAATAATTTTCAAATTAGTGTTAATACACACACACAAACATATATGTATGTATACATTTATGTTTATTTTGAAATAGAAAATGTAACAACCCCCACTCCAATATGCCTGGATTTTGCTAAATCGAAAACCCAAGTCCTCCAAAGTATGGATCATTTGTTTGGCATCCTGCAAATAAGACAAATGAATGCATATTAGATCTCTAACGATATAACTTACAGCAGAATAAATAAATATAACAGATCACATAATTACCAACCAAGATTTTACACTTCAAAGGTTATATGTCCTTGTCAGCCCTGAACACGCCAAGCACCAGTACCTGTCCTTCTGTTTATCCTGTGAGTTGTAATGAGAAAGGGGTCGGAACAACGTTCTGGCGACTGGTATATTATACATCTTATACATAACACTAGCTTATGCCAATTGTTCAATATTTCATGTTATCTCTGTTTACATTTTATTAGTTGTCTCGACTCCACATCCACGTACAAACCGTTCTCATCTACCTTTTTTAGATTCATAACTATATGTATATATATCCCTTCATCCCCTAATGGACCCGTATACCATCCTGCTAGTATCTCTCATTCAACACCCTGTCAGGATCTATTGCCTCGCCGTGTCACGATCTTGTTACCATATAACTTGATGAAGTCCAATAGTGCTTACAGATGGCTTTTCATACATTTTTCCGTACTCTTTCTGTTGGCTTTTCATACATTTTCCATATTCTCTTTGAGGATTTTCAACTTTATTTGCTTCCTAACATGGGCTCTGCTCCACTAACCACCCCATCCATGTCTTGAAGGAATCTCGCTATGACTTAACTAGCCTTGCCCTATCAAACAAACCAGTAAAAAACTATGGCAGTGCATGATAAAGCGTGGTCCACCCTGGTAGGCTATAGACGAAGACTAGCTAGGTGTAACCCTGTTCTTCCCGTTAACCGCTCGGGACTGATGATGTTCTCACCCTATGCAGCCTTACCACTCAATTTGGCACCAACACTCACTGCATAGTGCCAAGATCTTACTGACCATCCGTTTACATTACCTAATGCAATTAGGGCAATACCCCCCTTTAAAAATAATTTGAAGTAGACCACTCTACCTTGAGGGTACCCCTTCATCAATACGCAAGCGTATACTCTCCACTGGTCCTACGGTTGCACATGTTTCACATCAGTATGATGTTACACAACTGCTGTTAGCCCCTTACGGTGGGCAGACTTCCATTGTGTAACCCTATCGACCTCGCATTGCAACCTGCTCTAATGACCTTTAATCATTTCTTCATATAATTTATACATTAAATTAGAATAATTCACACCCATCATAAACGCATATTCGAGGCTACTTATATACATATCACATACACACACACATACATATATAGATGTGTGTGTGTGTGTATAAATACACACACATTCATTCTTACTTACTTTTCTTTCATTGCCTCTATAGTGCTTATAGTTGACCTTAGGTCTTCATTTTAATATGCGTCTTCCTTTATCTTCTTCAAGTTCATTTACCGCTTCTTTTTTTCAAGTTCTTAATATCATTGCCAATTTATTTATCAGTTCAATCTTCCAATTTTTATTCCTATATTATCCTCTATTTTCTTCTTGCCTATTTTTCATACTTTATTTTTTTTTCAATCTTATTGGTATTTTTATTTCATTCACATCTTAATATTCAACCTTTAGATTTTATTATATTTTAATAAATTGGAACTAAACTTCTATCATATAAATGTTAGCATGGTAAATTTCTGTATCTTATCCAAAGAGAAGACATTTGTGCCGTGTTTGTAATTACAAGGAATTATCTTTTTATTTGTTGAAATAGATGGTACAAAATAAGGTAATTATCCCTATATTGTACATCTCTTTCTTTATATATATATAATCTAGTCCTTGTCATTTCAAACGTCACACTTTTATTTATTTATTTTAAACTTGATGATATATAAAAATCAACTTGCAACATTACTAATTCCAATGAATTAAAATACCATTAAAACCCCAAGAATCTAAATAAACTTTATTTTCAATTTAATTCTAACCATCGAATAATTACATATTACTAATCATTATGCAGTAAATTTAGGTTTCATTCAACTCATATTCGCCGTATAAATACAAAGTCTAATCATTATGCAATACAGTATCATTTTCATATAAAATTTCCAAACTAATATTCATAAAAAGAAAGTATTTGCTTCATTGTTTATAGGTTATATAGGCAAGTTCAAACCTCAACATTTCATTTAATTGAATTTACTTATGAATTAAATTAAATTTCTTAGGCATATATGAATAGATTTGCAACGATATAATCTAATATTCCCACTCATCGTTCTCGAGCATTTCCAAATCTCAAGATCTAATCCCTATTATTTGTATTTCAACTTTTGACTCCCTATTTTGGTTTCATAAAATATATACATACAGATTTATTAAAATTTTGATTAAAAAGAAGAGATTTAGGTTGAATATAAATTTAGATCCGGGTTTACAGTTTACCTTGGTTGTAGCGACTTGATTTGAACATATTTTCAATCTCTGTCATCTTCTACAATCCTCCAGTGTTGTATATGTGCAAATTAGCAAACTAGAACTATTTTCTAAGAATTGTAGAGTTGTGGGAGAGAAGAGAAAATGATAGAGCTTCCGCGCCCATTAGAAAATTATGAGTTGGAAGTGATGCTATAGGTCTGAATTTATAGGGGTTCAAATTAATGCCAATTGATAGACTAAACTGATTTAAATCCGGGATGTTTAAAAATAATTCACTGCCACATTTAAACATACATGAGTCGACCACCCCTATCCATCATTGACTGCTAATGGTCGCCTTGGCTAGGTCTGGGTCGACCTGTGCTTTGTTTTAAACAACGAATTTTTTCTTTCAGTTTTGTTAATTTCTTTCTTCCATTCAATTGATTCCTTCTATTTGTTTCCCCTTTATAAATTATCTATGATTTCAATTTAGTGTTAACATTTATTAATATCCAATTTTCCATTAACGTTGCCAATTAGCCTTAATTGCTTTTATTACCATATTTACATATATAATTATTTTTGACGCTAAAACTTCAAACGCTGATAACTTTTTTATTTGAACTCCGATTAGTAAACATTATATATGAAAATTGATCAGAAAATCACCGCGAACCCAATGGTATAATTTTGTAGCTAGATTCTAACACTTGCAAAAATTCTATTTTTAGTACTATTACTTATTTAATACAATTTCATTCTAAATTAATTAACGTTAAAAATCGTGGGGTATTAAAGAAAACCAATTATGAATCAATGGAAATTAACATTGATATATAAATAAATATACATAAAATAATAAATTAAATTTTATATGTAGATTTAAAACCACAAAAACATCAATAGAAACCATCATTATCGGTTTCAAACTCAAATCAAATGTTGAAAATTTTTCAGATCTACACATACATATAAAAGGGACAACAAATGCATATATAAATTCTTCAAAGTAAATAAACTGCTAGATCTAAAACATAATAATTTAAATAAATAAAATTAAATGGAATATACCTTGTTGATGTCGCCCTTTTGAATGGACCTTGATAGATAGATTCAATCCTATATTTGATCTCCTAGCTCTTAGCTTTGCAACAACTTGGAGTAGCACTTTTTATTAACCGGATGTCATTAAAATATATATTTTCTTTTATTCTTATGAAATTTCGACCATGAAATTAGAAGAAAGAAGATGGTGGCTAGGGTTACGAAAGAGAGTGATTTAGAGAGGCAAGTGAAAAAAAGGCAAGGTATTTATAGAGGTAACCTTCCTTAACCTCCTCCCTTCATTTCCTAGACCCAACCACTGGATTTCAAGCCTCGTTTTCTTCATATGGCTTATAATGAATGAGGCTTAATGGCCCTTCAGTTTATTCAATAACACTTAGAAAATAGTTATATTTAAATCAAACTTTAAAGCCTATCGATATTTAATATTGATTTTTACATATTACATCCAATAATTAATTAATTAATTAATATTTCCAAAAAATATTAGTTAGTTTGTAACAATTTATAACTCAATTAAATCATGTGGCATTTTAGAGAATCTATCAATGCGGTTTTGCGACTCATAGGAGTAAATTCCATCAGCGATTATTTTAGAACTATTCGAATATTAACATTCACTTGTCAACTTGGCTAGTGGAGTGACATTTTGGTCGAATTTATCGCTTGCACATATTTTCAGTAAAAATCCAATTTTACTTATTTAAGCATTGCTCAATAGTGATAATTATTCACACCAATTCTCTTCGTCAAAATTATATCACATTAGGACTTATGGAATTTAGTTTTGGTAAAAATTCCAAGATTTTCTGCATTTAACTTTCTAAGTGCAAACACAAAATTCTTAGTTCAATAATAATTATTATTAACCATATTTCTCTGGCCAAAGACTTTGAGTTGACTTAATTGACCCCATGATACTAACCTCATATAATCGAGGAGATGGATTCTCCATTGAATAGCGTTTCACTTTTAATACTTCCATTCGGCCCACTAGTCGTTCAATGGATACCGTGCCACAATTTAATTATAATTAAAGCAGAGTTCCCACATCGAAGCTCGGTATATTCTCAAGTCAAGGGAATTGTGCAAAATTATCGCATCGATATTCTCTATTTGACCTTAGTTATATTAACTAACAGAAAACTATAGAGTGAGTCATTCCATAGTAATCCAAGAACTACCGGTACATAACCTCTTAGTATCTCTAGCAGCCATGAGTAATACACTGCCCAACGTTTGGTCAGCGTTACGTACTCTAGTCGCAACGGATGTATCGATATCCAATCTTGATTAGGAATATTTAAAATGGTATGTTTATTTTATTATGATAAATCACTCATGATTACAACACATTGTAATCACTATCACAAAATATATCATTTATGGATTTTCTATATTAAATGTACTTCTAATTAAATAAATAATTAATATAACACATTATATCAAGTATATAATAGAAAGAAAACATCTTTTATTTTGAACAAAGTTAGTTATCGAGTTAGATATATGTAACAAATTACATAATTTCCCTTCGGGCATACCCCTTACTTTATCAACTAGCAAGGGGACCATTTGGATTTTGGGATTTGCTATCTTGGGATTCATGCTTGACTATTCATAGTAGATCTACCTCGTTTTTACTACAATTGGTATCTTGGTGAGTGATTTATCATCTTTCACCATTTTTAAATGTTTTTAAAGGACAAAAATGTGTTTTTGAAATATTTTCCAAGTTGAAAACGAGATTTCTAAATGGGTTAAGCTTATAAATTTTTTATAAATGAAATTAAATATTTTTAATTTGTTTAATATTAATTTGGTATGAATTTTCATGCATTGTTGTATAATATGATGTTAGTTTAGATCTTGGTTGACATGATGCTTGTGTTGTTAGTTGGTTTTTTTGTGTGCTTGTTTGCTTTGAATAGGAGATGGTGTATCAGCATACATTTGGAGTATCGATCAGTTCTTGAAATTATGGATTCAAAATTGAATTGCACAAGGAGTCAAGGCATTCATAATCAAATGGAGATTGACTCAAAAAATACAAAAAAGGCATGATTTTGGGTTGATCGATCACCACAGATCGATCAAAGTTGCTGAAAATGAAATGTGATTGATATGAGGTGATATTCAACATATATGGGTGCTTCATTATTGATCGCATAGAGACTGGCTCCAGGGATTGTGGAGCCAAAAATCGATCGATCATAATTAAAGCACTTAGTTGATGAAGGTGCGAGGAAACTTGGAGATGACTTCAACCAAAGGGAAGGAAAACACAACGGCAACCTTGGGGAAGTACATACGAAATTCGTCTTGGAGTGAAGAAGTTAGACTTAGCCAAATATTTGGCTAAGTCCTAACTTAGATGGCTCAGACCGATACCAATTTTGTGAAATGGTGAGGTGTTTCGGGGAAAGTGGATGAATTATTGGGGGAAGCTGTGATATTGCTTCAAGGAAACTTAAAGGAAGTTACAATTCTGGCTAAGTACCTAAGGACCATTGTTCGACACCGAGCGATTATGGTTAGCAAAATGTAGCTGCGATCGAAATGGAGGGGTTATGGTGATGTGGCAAGCTGATGTGATCGATCGCTAGTGGTTTTGATAAATGATGTCAGGATATGGACAAATGACGATCGATATGAACCATAGTAAAAAAACGTAGGGATTTCAAGAGTTTACTTCAGGTTGTACATGGGAAAATGGGTATGCTCTTCCAGGCTCGAGGAAATCCTAGGGACTTTGTGCGATGTTCTAAGCTTTAACGACTAGATAGTGTGAAATTTTTTGACCGAGCACTTCAAGTAGAGAGTGTTCGTAAGACTTAGTAGTGGTTCAAGGAGGTAGGTGTGGCGATGTTAGCTACTAGAGTGGGACATACAACATGCTCTACTATTTGTGTCTGCTCTGAAGTATCGTAGGATAACTATATGGAAGAAGTTGTGCTCTTAAATAGGCACAGGTGAGGATGCTCACCAAGGGTTGTATGCATGTTCCCTGGGTATTCTATGTGTATCCATGTGATTGAACGCACGTGTGTGTCCAGTTCCTAGCTAGTTTGTGTGTGGTATGAGTTGAGCATTGAGCATATGTGATGTTGAGTAGTCCCTAACCATCTGCACGACTCACATGAGTTGTTATCCAATGACATTATAGTTAGTGATGTGAAGTGCAGACAATGGTTGCTATTTGTGCTATAAATGCTTTGTTTTCTTTGATTTCTATGTAACTGGGATGGATGTTATGATATATAGGTAAAAATGTGTTAAATAACCTAATATCCTATAATGTACTTACTGTAGTACACCCATATGATGATAATATAACATATGATGAGTTATGTGCGAACTTGTTGGATGTAGGGATAAGTTATATATGATTCTCTATACCTTGTGTTCATATTTACTATATAGACTTTATAGTACTTTGATGTTGTTTTCTTTGCTTCTTATCATCTAGGGTACTCTTAAATGAGTAGATTAGAGATAACAGGTATGAAATAGCACATGGAGTTGTGCAAAGGACAAGAAGGTGGCTAGCACTTTCATTTATCTATACTTTAGAGATATTATTACTATTTCCTCTATGTAGTGCTGTGGAGCTATTTCAATAGTTATATATATTTATTAGAGACAGGTATTTGGAATTTATTATTTGATGTAGAGACTTTATTGCTATTTTCTTTATATAACTATGATGAACCTACTGCACTTTGATTCTTTTTGGTTTATGCAGTTATATTCCTATCACACCCGTTGTACATCTATATTGAATATTATACTTTATCCTATACATAGTAAGATATACGACAGGTTCTGCTTTGGATTGCTGTTATTTCACATTGACTGTCACTTTACAATAGTCGAATATCATTACAATGCATATACGGGGTATTAGGGGTGTGGGGTGGTGTCACATTTGGCATTAGAGTTAAGGTTAAATATAACCAAAGTTAATACCTTATCTATTAGAGATAAGGAGGAATTATCACCTTAGAATGGATTGAGTGATATATGAGAGAGCGTACTTGTTATATATTTTTGTTTTCAAAATCATATAGTAGTATATATATAGTAAGTCACATTGTACACAGGAGTGCCACTTATGCAGCTTTCCTTTACTAGATACTAATCATTCTTATTACAAATTATAAGAATGAGCAGGTAGACAAGGAACACGGCTAGGAACCCTATTTCTGGAGTTGAAGAAGGAGCCGACTTAGGGACACAAGTTAACCCTGACTTGCAGACCATGTCCAATACTATGATGAGAAACATGATGCAGAATGCCCAATAAGGTGCTCTAATTGTTGTTTTTGGTGGTGCTCCAATGCAAACACCAAGGGCTGACTTTGCCAAGCTAAATAAAGACTACTCTAGTCTTGGGGTACACTGTTTCTTGAAACAGAATCAGCTATTAAAGTGCATGAGTGACTTGGCACCTATGGATGCGTCTTCGAGGATCTTAAGTTGGAGGATGCGAAGAAGAGAAGTTGTCATCTAGGACATTTCAAGAAAGAGCCATGGACTGGTGGAACGTCCATAATATTGCTACCCTTGAAGATTAGTTTACTTGGGAGAAATTCAAGGCTTGATTTGAGGGGAAGTTTATACCAGCCTCCCTGCAGTTGGTAGTGTTTAGGAAGTTTACAGACCTAAAATAGGGTGAGATGCACGTTTTGGAATATGTAGCTGAATTTGACATGCTTTCGAAGTATAGGATGTCTTTTATTAACACTCCCTTGAAGAAGAACAAGAAGTCTATTACATGCTTGGATGAGTACCTCAGAGAAAGGCAGGTGGGCCACGTTGATGAGAGCTTCAAGAAGCTTGTTGAGAGGCTCTATGACATTAGCGTCTATATCCAAAGTTTACAGTTGTTGTTATTTCCAAGGAAGAGCATAAGCCCTAAGAAGTAGTTTCGAATAAAAGATGGACAGAAAAAGGGCAAATGGGAGCTTGGTTGCTTCAACTATGAGGATAAAGGTCATCTCGGTAAGAGCTACAAATGTAAGAAAAAAGGATGCTTTAATTGCAATAAACTAGGGCATATAAAGACAAATTGTTCCAAGCCATTGAAAAACAAGCAGGTTGTGTCTTCTTATGCTTTGAATGCCATTCCGACTTCGTCGAGTGCTCTATTGGCGAAGTAAAAAGGGAAGGGTATTACTATCCAAGGTATGATTTCTGTTATAGTATACATATCCGTGTTTTATTTGATATCAGTGCATTGTATTCCTTTATATCCAGCGACTAGTAGATATACTAGGATTGTGACTTGACTTAGTAGACAAACTGCTGATACTGACCAACATTGTGGGTGGTTCAGACAGTTTGTGAATGGTTGTCGTAACATTGTGTGTGAATGGTTTTCGTACTGTTGTGTTGTTGAGTCATCAATGTATATTTCTTGTGATTGTTGTGTACTTGGTTTTGTTGGGTTCGGTATCGTAATGGGGATGGACTAGCTACAGAGATATGGAGTTATGGTTGATTGTGAGAGTTTGATCTTGACATAGGGATATATAACAAGCGTAGGCTAGAGTTGAGCTACATAGTTGATGATGCAATTATGATTAGCTTTGTGTATTTTCTTGAGATCCCATACGACTAGTTGTTATCGGTTCCCATAGAGAGGGAATATCCGAACGTATTTGAGGAGGTGACCAGATTATCACCACATAGGGAGATTGAATTTCATAACGATTTAGCGAAAGATGCTAGGCTAGTAGTTATGCCATCGGGGAATATAGAACCCAAAGAGTAGCATGAATAGGAGGTGTGAGTGAATGAACTATCAAGAAAGGGGTTCATTTATAGAATTATATCTGAGTAGGGAATACCTGCAGTATTCACTACTAAGATGGAAAACTCTTTGAAACTTTGTGTGGATTGTCGTGAGCTGAATAAGATGACAAGGAAGAATAAGTATCCACTGTCACGTATTGATAAATTGTTCGATCAGCTCCATGGAGCGAACATGTTTTCTCAATTGGACTTGGTGACAGAGTTCCACCAACTAAGAGTGGCGAAGGAGAATATGCCGATTACCGCATCATGTATGCCATTGGGATTTTATGAGTGGTTGGTTATGCCGTTTGGGCTAACTGATGCACCAGCAAACTTCGTTGATCTCATGAATCATATTTTTAGAGATCAACTAAATAAATTTGTACTTGTGTTCATTGATGATAGTCTCGTCTTTTACCGGATGGAAGAGGACTAGATGCACTTGAGGATTATGCTAGAGGAGTTGAGAAAGCACTAAATGAAGGCGAAGTTTTTGAAGTGTCAATTCTGGAGGAGAGAAGTGCAACTCTTGTGTCATGTCGTTTTAGAGGAGGGCATCATTATGGATCCTGCTAAGGTAGCAGCAGACCAAGAATGGGGAAGACATAAGAATTCTACATTTGTGAGAAGTTTCATTGGATTAGTAGGATACTATAGACGATTCATAAAGGAATTCTCAAAGGTAGCAGTACTGCTGACTAACTTAATAAAGAAGAATCAGCTTTTTGCTTGGGACGTGAAGTGCAAGCACACATTCGTGAGCCTAAAGGAGAGGTTGACGAGTGCACCAATATTAGTCATTCTTGATAGGAATAAGGAGATAACAATATAAAGATGATTTTGATACTTGAATAGAAGCGGTACTAAAGTGGAGAGGTAAGGTTGTCACTTATGCTAGTCGACAACTGAAACAGCATGAGAAGAAGTACTTGACGCATGATTTGGAGCTAGCGGCGGTAGTATTCACATTAAAGTTATAGAGGCGTTACTTTTTGGGGAAAAGGTTTTAGTTATTCATGAGCCACAAATTGTTGAAGTACATTTTCTCATAGAAGGACCTTAACCTTCGATAGCAAAGATAGTTAGAGTTAATGGCCTCCCACAACTTTGACATTTCCTATACACCTAGTAAAGGAAATGCAACCATTGACGCTTTGAGTATAAGACATGCCAGCTTGGGAGCTATGTTTCTAGAGTAGATGTAGTTAGAGTATATTTATGGTTACGATTTCTAACCTACATGTTAACTTGAGCCAGAGATGTTGGCGAGCTTAACTATTAGACCTACTCCGATAGAGTGGACTGGTACTAGTCAGAGGCGTGATGCTAGACTAGCAGAAGCATTGCTAAGATTGAGACAGGAGTAGAGTCTGAAGGTATTAATCAGCACGAAATCGACCAGGATGATTGGCTTCGTAATGATGGTAGGTTGTTTGTACCTGATGTTAATGGATTGGGGGATGAGGTGCTTCATGGGTGCCATCATTCAAGATTGACTATATATACCGGAGGCAATAAAATGTATCGAGATATGAGGCAAACATTTTATTGTAAAGGTATGAAGAAGAATGTCAGGACATTCATTTCGAAGTGTATGAATTGTTAGCTAGTGAAAGCTGAATAGAAGAAGCTAAGTGGTTTGTTGGAACCACTTAAAGTTCCCCAGTGGAAGTGGAAACAAATATCAATGGACTTTATTGATGGATTGCCAAAGGCTAGAAGAGGGTATGATAACATTCGGGTCATAGTTGATAAAAAGAAGAAGAGTGCTCGATTTATACCCATGAAATCTAGTAGAATTCCATCGAAGTTCACTGAGTTGTATGTGAAGTGCATTAAACGATTCCATGCTATTTCGAGGAGCATTGTAAGCGATTGGGTACCATTACCCACAAGTGAATTTTGAAAGAGCTTACAAGAGGTGGCTGGGACTGAGTTGCATTTGAGTATAGCTTATCAGCCATAATAGATGGTCAGACCGGTAGAGTGAATCGTATCTTAGAGGATCACTTACAAGCTTCATATCTTAAACGATCTCTTGCAAGCTTGAACAAACTTTAGAGGTCATGGATGATCATTCGTATCTAATTGAATTCACAAACAACAATAGTTATCTGTCAAGCATTGGTATGACACCATTTGATGCATTATATGGCCGACCATGCAACACCGCTTCGTGTTGGTGGGATGCAGTTAAGAAACCGATGCTTGGACCAAATATGATTAGGGAGACTTTGAAGATGATAGAGATCATTCAGTAATGAATGAAAGCTACTCAAGACAGACATAAGAGATGTGATGATAAGATATATCATGATCTTGAGTTCTTTATCAGTGAATTAATGTTTTTCAAGACCTCTCCATTAAGGAATACAGTTGTTTGCTCCGAAAATGGGAGAAACACCCAATTAAAAAATGGAAATTATAAATATAAGAATCAAAGGAGTGAGAAACGCACAATTTTAGAGCAGTTCGACCAAATTCAATAGCCTAGGTTTACTATTAACTTTGTTACTTATTACTCTTGCAACTACAATAAGATTACAATGTCTCCTAATTCAAACCATTCGGGTATGAATTTGGTGAAGTTTCTGTGCAAAAATCAACAAATAGTGAAAAGAACCATTTCTCATTGCATTAGCCTTGGTGTTTATAGGCGAAATCAACCGCCAAAATCACCGAGATTTATTTGAGCACTTCTTTATCTCCAGATCCAAAGTTTCAACAAAAAGAATTGGTTAAAACCAAGATACCACAAACAAAAATAGTTTGGTACCGATTATTATGGATCAACACCAATCTTTATATCTTTCCTTCCATTCACACTTTCTCTGACTTGGACTTCATCTTTGACAATGCAAAGATATGACTCGTGCTGAATCAAAATGGTTTGGTACCGATCCATTACATAAATTTGTGCTTCTCTCTTTTACTTTTGTTCGTCACTCCATGGCTTGGGAAACAACTAAGTGTATCATATCTTCAAAAGTATCAGTGCTGATCCTTTTGGACTTTTCCACACTTAGTCACTTCATGTACCCTTCATCCTTGATATCTTTGTTCTTCTTGACATATTTCATGACCACTTAATAGTCTAGATTCGTTGAGATATCCCATGATTAAAATGCAGGATAACACTTTCCCTTTAAAGTATGTCTCTTATTAACGAAGCGTGTTGTTGGTCGAGACAAGCTATCAAACTCGAACTTTGCTATACAAAGATGTCTCTATCTTCTGAACCATCCTTGTGAAACGTTACATCTTTTTTGAATATATCTGCACACCATTTCAAATAGTCGTAGAATCATATCTCTTCAGCAAATATAAGAGTTAAATTTTTCTACTTCATAGCACAGTTCTGAGAACTTGAAAGGTCTTCTTTTCTTCTAGTCAAGCAGACTCCCATCCCTTTGCATTAGCACTTCAGGTGTCATTCATTTCATCATCTTATTCATCTTTTTTTAAATGACATGTTCAAATGAATCGATACCAATCATTTGCAATGTGTTAATACTTAAGTAACACATAGGTAATTTTAGGTCCTCACTTCATTTCATTTATCAAATTCCTGCATTTATTTTTCCTACGAGCTTACGTGACTTCCCTCCTTTGAGACATCATCAGCACTGTCACCACCTTTGAGTCCTCAAGACAATCATATCTTAGTTGAATTTGTAATCGATCTAATAGAACCATCTTCTACTAACCCATTTGAGCTTTAAACCCAAATTCACCTCAAATCCAAAAGCTACCATCTTCCTCTTAGATCTAGAAACTTAGGTGGTTGTCGCATCCACGTGCTGCTACGCCATCATATTATCACCTACCATCATCGACTCCAAGCCCTATGTCGTCGATCCGTCTATAAATTCCTTCACCATTACTACCGTGAGCACTCCATTTCTAAAGCAAGCCATCTTTAGCACTTTTGGTAGAAGTAGTGGTGGAATCCAAAAACAAAGTTTACATATGCCGACCAATTTCTTGGTCGACTCAGGATACATATCAATAGCATGAAATTTGGTCTTCAGTGCTTAGGAAACCACGTACATCCATTCACATTGATTTCAATGTCCATCGCATTCTAGGTTGCTCGTCCAATCGTTGCTCGGTCTCAGGATGACATCCAAGCAATTCCTGCAAAAAAGAAGCTTTGAGTCGCTTTAGAGAATGGTGCCATTAATGTATATCTCTACATTAATGAGTAACATCTGACACATAGTCCTATCATGTGCTGGAGCTCGTTTGCAATCACGAGCGGGCTATCTACATAGAATGCATTCTTTCATCCTGCCAAAGATATAAGACATGCACCATATAGATCGAATCACATATCAATGTTCTTATTGATAGACGGTACCCGTTTGATTAACACACATCAACTTCCTGTGGGTCTCATACATCGGCCACACGAGACTTAGGCACAACACAAAGATTGACTTAACGTCATACATGACCATGCTCACATATCAAGTTTTCAGTAAATTATGGATCATAGACGCTCCCAATGCATCTCCACCTTAGGTGAAGGTCCTTCTACTTTGAATTCACTTCTTCGACGGTAAATTCATCTTCTACTCCAGCATTCACTTCAATACTTTCTACGCCTCTATAATCTCGCATTAACTAGGAAATATCTGCAAGTTGTTCCCTTTGCCACTACAAAAGTACCTTACATTGGCATCGCTCCCAATGTCAACCTATAAGGTGTAATGATTCTTTAAAACCCTTCATATTCTTTGGCTTTAATTCTAACTGCAGCGATGTCAGAGGAATTTGCGACCGACTTGGAATTCCTATTGATGAAACTTTAACACCAGAACCCCACCAATGGGAACACAACCCCCCTGAAGGATACCGTAATGACCTGTGTTTTACGTATCGAAAGATTGTAAAATATTTATTTTACTCATATGAGGTCGTATAACTCTATAATTTTGAGGAATGACCATTGGGGACATTTTCCACATCTATGATTTTTTCCGAATTTCTATATGACCATTTTTGACCTTGAAAATCTTGTTTGGACTATAACTTTCAATAAGTACCGATTTAGGGTCTTAAACTACTTCCATTGCTTTAACATGATGATTTCTCATTCCGTAGAGTGGTCATAATAGAAAAACAGGCTTACCATTTGGAAGTTATAGCTGTTTTAAGTTTTGGCTGCTAATGGTCTGATTAGTAGGTAATTAACTAAGCCCATGCTTAGGCCAACTAACCCATCTCAAAAATTGTTCTATGGGGAGGTTGTAGGAAATGATCTAAGTCATTTCCATCTTCTCTGAAATAGCTCTAAACTTCTATCAACCCTAATTTCATCAACAAGCCGATATTTTTCTTACTAATCTTAGCAAGATCATCATTTAGAGAGGTAATTAGCATGTGGAAGCTTGATATTATCATTTTGGCTGATTTGCATTTCTCTTCCTTGTTGTCTACTTCAGATCTAAGAGGAGAAATTATTATTTTAGGTATTTGCTGAGTGGTTCATGACCTCTCACTCTACTATGCATGTTTATATAGTTAAAAAGGATGTTTTTAACGTGATTTTGACCCTAAATTGTTTTCTAACTTTAACCACATTTTTATAGATGTTTATGGCCGAATTTTAAATGCTTTAAAGTGGTTGCAAATGGTTTTGCAACTCCTTTTGTTCATGTTCGTATGCTTGTGTAAAAGTTAGATCTAGAATAGGATTTACTTGATTATCATGTTCTTATATATTGCATATATGAATGAATGTATATGTATGATATTCCATGTTTGTATGTTTTTCTTTGATGTGGTTTGCTAATGCTTTTAGGTAGTTAGGAAAGGAGTGTTGAATTGGAAAATTAGAGATCCGACTCATGACTTAGAATTGGCAGTGGTGATGTTTGTGCTGAAGATTTGGAGACATTTTGAGTTGTATACGGATCATAATTCCCTCAAGTATCTATTCTCTTAGAAGGAGTTAAACATGAAGCAGCAGAGATGGCTGGAATTCTTAACGCATATGATTTTGGGATATAATATATGCTAGGAAAAAGGAACAAGATTGCCAATGCTTTGAGTAGGAAGCATCAAAATGGAGTGTTAGCCATGATTGAAGAATGGAAGACGTTAGAAATGTTAGCCTCTTACGAAGTGCATTATAGGCAGAATACTAGATCGAGTAAGGTTCCGTGCATGTTAGAAAGTTTGGAGGTAAGTCAAGCACTTGTGGATTAAATTGCTGCAAGGCAAAGAATGGTCCTAATAATTACTAAAAGAATTAGGTGATTAGAGATGGGGGCAGTGTTAAGGATCTGAAAGGATTCGAGTAGACTTGAAGGGTTGGCTTAGAAAGAAAGGAAGACTATATGTTCCAGATGTAGGAGACCTTTGGAGAGAAATCTTGGAAGAAAGTCATTGGTCGAAGTTCACTATTCACCCTTGGAAGCACGAAGATGTACCGTGACATGAAGAGGGTCTTCTTTTGGGAATGGATAAAGAAAGTAATAGGAGAATGTGTGAAGGAGTGCTTCACCTGTCAACAAGTGAAGGCTGAGCATCAAAAGCCAAGAGGTTTACTTCAACCTTTGGAAGTACCAACTTGAAAGTGGGATTTGGTGTCCATGAATTTTGTTTATGGACTGCCTAGGTCGAGGATAAGGAATGATAGCATTTGGGTGATAGTCAACAGATTGACTGAGAGTGCCCATTTTATCCCCGTGAAGTCGATGACGATGGAAGCTAGCTTGGCAAAGCTATATATGAATAATCTAGTGAGATTACATGGGATACTGAGCGGTATTATTAGCGGTAGAGACCCATTGTTTACCAAAGAGTTCTGGAGAAGTTTGCAGAATGCACTGGGTATAGAGTTGAACTTAAACATGATGTACCACCCATAATCTGATGGTCAAACTAAGAAGGCGAACCGTGTACTTGAGGATTTGCTAAGAGCATGTGTTTTGGATTTCGAAGGATCTTAGGAAGATCATTTTCATCCAGTAGAGTTTGCCTATAATTATAGTTACCAGTCGAGTATCAGGATGGCACCATTTGATGCGCTATATAGTAGATCATGTAAGTCACATGTTTGTTGGTTGGACACGGGAGGTAGACTTGTGTTAGGGCCCGCTTTGGTAAGAGATGCTATGGAAAAGGTAGAATTGATTCGTGCCAGGATGAAGCAACACAATCAAGGCAGAAGAGTTATGCCAACAGCCGAAGGAAAGAGCTTGAGTTTGCGGTAGGTGATCATGTATTTATGAAAGTTTCTCCGATGCGAGGAGTTACATGCTTTGGGTGGGCGGGGAAAATGGCACCTAGATATGCTGGAACATTTCCAATGATTGAGAGGATTAGTAAACTCGCCTACCGATTCGAGTTACCAAGTAGTTTAGTGGGTGTGCATAATGTTTTTCATATATTGCACTTGAGGAAATGTGTGCATGACCCAGGTTTGGTAGAATCGAGGGCGATAAGGATTTATCTCTAAAGCCAATTTTGACATATGTGAGATGTAATGACCTGTAATTTAACCACTTTAAATATGAATGTTTGATATATTTTTAAATAAATAATTAATGAATTTTATAACTCAAATAGACCTCTTTTAAGTGATAACTAATGATGGTGAAGTTGTTTTAAAATTATTTTACAAAAATAGTTAGTTCGGAGAAAAATCGATAATATGACCGACAATTATTTTTCAAAATTTTGACTTTCATGGTCTAAAAGTTGTCGGAACATGTTGTGTACACTAGGGTATATACACATGTATATAAATAACATATGCTTTGGTAAAGAAAACTGATTTGAGTTAATAAGTCTAAATATTTACTTAAAGTAATAAAGTAAATTTGACTTTTCTTTTCCTTTATTTTAAATAAATGGTAAAAGGTAACATCACATCAAGTACTTTTCGGAAGAGATGAAGTGATGGAAGTGTGCAAGGGGGTAACATGTGTAGTAAGGAAGGAGGAGGTGATGTGTCATCATTTTGGTGAAGGGTAAGTATTATTTTATTATAAGGGGTGTTTTAGTAAATTCTTATCTCCATTTTCTAAACAAACAGCCTAACTCTTTCCTTTCTTCCTTTACCTTATTTTACTTCTTTCTCATTTCTTTTCCACCTTCTTAAAACCTTCTTCTCCACTCCATTAATGGCTTTCAAAAAGATTTTTAATTAAAATTTTCTCATTTTCCTCTTAAAACACTTAAACTAGCTTCTAGAACCACTTCCACTCTTCTCTACTTTACTTATTCACCAAAACAAGTCCCAAAACCCCATAACAAGCCTAAGATTAAGCCCAACCAGCCTAAGGCCAAGCCTAATCCACCTCCTCTTGGTTGAAAGCAAGTTTTTTTAGAAGGAAGCTTCGTTCGAGTGTCATTTGCAAGTTTGGTTGAAGTTTGTGCTTGTTTAAGTGAGAAAACCTTAGTTTAAAAATCAAGTTTTTAACTTTATTATTTGTTATAATAATCTTGGTTTATTGCGTATGTTTATAAGTGTTTGAAATGCTGTTGTTTGGTTTGGATCTCGCTTAAAGCGGAGGGTGTATGTGATAATTGGTTGATGACTTGGAATATAGTCGAAGTGCTTATGTATGATGTATAAGTAATAATCTTTCCTTGTTTATGGATGAATTTACATGTGTATATGTATATGCTTATGCATATGGTTGGTTGTATGTTAGTTGGAAAGTTAACAATTGATTTTTTTTATGTTTGACGTCGAGATTCCATGTGTTTTAAAACTTGTTTATTTCCTTGTTTTCTGGAAATATTTCTAAAAAGTTTTCCACTCTTTCCTTTTTTGTTTTCAACTCTTATACAAAGTTGTTTAAGTGATTTAAATACAGAAGGAAATGATTTAAAGGCTATTTTAATGTATAAAATAAGTTTGAAAGTTATGGTCCATATAACGATAATTGCTATGGATGTAGTTCGTAAAATGATAACTTTTATGTAAACTAAAAGGGTTTCACTTTAAATATTTTTAATAAGGTATTTTAAAATATATTATAAGAATTAAAAAGGAATTCTTAAATATTAAAAATATTTTCAACAATTAATTATTAATTAATCAAGTTAGGTTTAATTAATTAATCAAGTTATATTTAATTAATTAATTGAGTAAAGTTTAAATAATTAATTAATTAAAGGTTTAATTATTATTTAATTATTAATTAAATAAAGGTTTGATTATTATTTAATTATTAATTAAAAAGGTTTAATTATTATTTAAAATAAAGGTTTTAATTTATTATTAATTAATTATTCAAAAGTTTCTAATTTTAAATCACTTTAGTTCCAAATGTCGGTTTGTTTAAAGGCAACTTTCTTTTACAAAGGATGGGTTTTAAATACAAGTGATTTCTTTGTCTGTACCATTAAGCAGCCAAACAAATATGATAAATTATGCTAAAATGTTAACACATTTTATTTAAAGTAAGTCATCTTGTATTAAGCACTAAAAACTGATGAGTAGACTTCCCTTTGTCTGTTAGATCTAGAACCAGATTTTCTAGGCGAGGGATAGAGAAGTCGAAATGTCGAAAATGTGATAAATATAAGGGAGTTAATTCCGATAAATGGATCATGATAAATTAAGTATATGGAAGATACTTCATTGTATACTTAACACTAAATTTCGAGGTATGGAACCTGGTCTTTATCCCAAGGAGTAAGAATGCACGTCGAGTCAAGGATAGTTTTCTAACCTGTCCGACTTCATTTTTAATCAAGGGATAGTACTGTTTGAAATCGGGAAGGTGGGATAAGCATAAGATGTTTTACTTTTCATATGCAAACCTAAACTCACCCCAGATTGTGGTATTGTCCACTATCAATAACTTAACCCGTTTTAAAATTATCGAATGTTGGTTCGAAGAGACCGAGATCAGATATGCATGAGCTATTTGAAAACCACTTTGAACCAACGTAAGCGTTCGAATTGGAAACACCTTGAAGATGATAAAATCAAAGACGGATATCTTTAAAGTGCAAGGGCTACTTGCTACTAATACCGAGGGTGATTCCAAAAAGGATGTAGTAGAAGTAGTGCCTTCCGTTTGTTTATATCCTGAACAACTCGTATGGACGAATGCTGGCATTGCATTGTCGCCTCGTGGGCAGTGTTAGCATTCCAAGTGGAATTGATATATAAAAAGGTAAAACGTAGCTTCAAGCCTCACAAACAAGAATGACTAAACATGGGGATATGCAACAGGGCTATGTGGGTTGAATCTATTAGGGTATGTCATCCCTTATCTAGATTGATATTATTTATTTGATGTAGGCTTCGGAGCCTAGTACGGTTGTTGAACATAACCGAGGGATGAACATATTCGGTATTATTCAAGAAGGGGTAGGCCAGTCCTGTGTTGGCAGGGGTGCAAGATGTTCTTATTGACTCGGTACATTTTAACTAGTGGTGTACTGTGACAGGCGGTACCCCAATAGCCTTATCATTGATGGAATCCATTCTCCAGTAAGTGTCATACGGACTTAGTTATGCCCAGATATGTTAGAACGCGATATGCAAGCATTTCAGTTATGTTCAATATTTATTTTAAACACTAGACATTATTATAATATCACTGGATTTTCTATTGAAATGTTTTGGTTATCGTAAGGTAAAAACCCGTCTGTGTTTATGTACGGCGTGGTCTTATAAGATACCTTTATTTTTAAAGAGTTCTATAAGTATAAAAATTCAGTTATTTGGAGTTTACTCACACCAGATCCATTTCCGACTCGGAGTTTTTCTTTCTTTTCTTAAAACTCTTGGGTACTCAAATTTGTATGAGTAGTCAAGTAGTCCAAGTTCTTATGGATGCATTTTGATGGAGCATAGAGTAGGAGGCTTCAATACTATGTAGTTATCTATTTTATTTCTGTTGTGTATGTATATTATGTTTCAGCATTGTAGGGCCAGATAGTTATAACTATCCCTGGCTGAAGTTAGCACCTGTTGTAACTCTGATGTTTCATTTTGGAAATGACCATATGTGTTATCTTATGTTCTATTATATATGATTTCCTTGCATTGTGAGATTATGTGTTTCTTTCTTCTTGTCATTTCTTTTCTTTTTACCCTAACGACTTGTCTTTCGGATACCTAGATGATCGACACATGAATCGTGGATGTATTAAGTGTCATCTTTAGGAGTAAGAAATGTGGATTGTTACATGAGACATCCAAAGGGGATAGTTCGTTGTGATATGAAGGAGTTAAGGAATAAAGTTATCAGACTTGTTTGCGTCCAATGGAGTAACGGCAAAGAGGATGTACCTAGGAGGTCGAGGATAGGATTAGGAATATCTATCCGAGTTATTTTAGACATTCATGTGTATATAGCAAGGTACTTTGCTTGTCTATTCTATGGACTTGTTGGGTACTAGTATATTCATATATGATATGCATGTGTATTGGTAGCTGTACCAATACCTTTTATTGATGATTGATAGTTTACATTGGTTGGGTACTAGTGTAAGCTTTTTTACTTATGTGTACTTATATGATGATAACTTTGCACTTTCAAGGTGTTAATGTAAATTTTGTATTTCCTTATCAAAATTTTTGGGATGAAATTTTTATAAGGAGGAGAAACTATAACACCCCATATTTTAAAGGGTCCATAATATGAAAAATTAAATTAGATCAATAATAAAAATTATTAAAAGATAAATAAAATAGTTTAATTGCAAGAAATTCCTAAAGGAGATTTAATTAATTAGGTATAAGACATTTTAAAAGGTTAATTAAATGGACCAAGGGTAATTAGAGCAATTAAGGTTGGCTCGGTTTGTAAAAGGATTAGTGTTAGGGGAATGAATTAGTGAGACTAGGCCACATGGGATATTAGCCCAAGCCTAAACCACTAGTCCGTTTTCCTTAGCCATATTCTCTCATTCCACCTTCATTTCATTTACAAAACAAATCTATAAAAACCAAAATCAAGGTTGACCACCATTTCTCAAAGAAGAAGAGGAAAATTAAAGCTAGAAGATCAAGCTTTCAACTTTACAGAACAAGGAAGATTAAACAAGGTTTTTCCTCACCAAAGGTGAGCAAAAAAAATTCCAAAAAACTTATCCTTACTTTTTTGGGTTTGGTTTTGATTATGTATGAATGTGTTGATCATGATTAACATGTTCAGATGCGTTCAACATTGTTTTGATTATATTTGGAAATTTAAATGAGGTAAATTTGTTCATGTTTTATGGTAAAACATAAACTAATCCAATTAAACTGATTTGAACTTGGGATATGATGTTTATGATGATGAAATAAAGATGGGTTTCTAATTTTATGTTTTTAGAATTAACTGGGAATTTATTGGCATTTTCTAAGTTGAAAAAAGGATTAATTTTAGCAAAATTAATTATTAAAAATAACAAAATTAATTATTTTGACTTGAAATTTTGATATGAGGCAAAACATGATAAATTTAATTTTTTGGTGAATTTTTGTACTTTTTCCCATTTATTTTCGATTTATATGAATCAATTAAATAAGGAAAGAAGAAATTAATTAATACTAATTAATTAAAAAATGAAGAATGTAATTAGCCCGTTTCGCAAAAGTGAACTGTGAAGGAAAAGATTAGCCAATGAGAATTCAACATCAAATGAAATTTGGTGCAAAATTACTACTTAATAAGGCGATGAATCAGTTTTTAATATAATTACGAGTATGCCATTTTAGCTCATGATGGTCCACACTTATTATCAACTCACGATGGCACTAAGACTATCAACCCATGATGGCTTTGGACAGGCGAACAAATGAAAGACCTATTGAGCCTAACTCACAAAAGCTAGGTAGGAAACTCTACACACAAAGGCTTTGATGGATTTAGCTTGCAATAACACCTAATAAGTCAACAGGCGATGACACTTGAGGAATTAGTATGCGATAGCTCCTAAGGAGTTAACATGCGATGACTCTAGGAAAGTTAACCCGCGACAGCTACATGAAGTTCAATACATAATGGCTTGGAAGCTTTCAACCCACGAAAGCTTTTGAGAAGTTGACACAGGATAGCTAAAATAATATCACCAAGCGATGGTTCAGGAATTCAACTAGTGAAGGCTATGGGATAGTTAATACACGATAACTAGGCCCAACATTCGAGGGCTATGGGATAGCTAGCATACGACAACTGATGTCAACTCACGATAGCTTGAGAGATCATATTTTTCTAAGTAAAATAAGGAATGCTTAGGGCATTATAGAAGAGAGTTTTCAAATGTTAATGAACCCATGGGGATGAAATAAAGGAGGAAATTTAATAAGTTAAAAATGTGTTAACTTGTTTTTGGAATGAAGGAAGATTAGAGAAGCCAATAAATGATAGGGTATCAAATAAATTGAAAGATAAAGAGGTTTTATCTAAAGGAAGTGTTAAGAATGCTATAAATGAATGAGTGAAAGGGGTTGAACTATGGTCGTAATGATATAACGACGGATGGAGCTTTGGATGGTAGGGTGCCCTGACTATTAGTCTAAAGTACAACGACATATGGTAGGGTTCCAAGATAGGGTTCAATGCTAAAAGATTTATAAACCCTAAAGGGAGTTATGGTAGGGTGCTAAAACATCATGGTGGTGCTATAACAAAAATAAGTAAATCGGCGACGTGAACGATAGCAGTTTAGGGACTAAGAGGGTGTAACAAACCACCTTGTAATGGGCCAAATTCTTATTCAAAAATGGCCCATCGAAACTTAGAACCATGTCAAAGCTGGATGTTGGTTGGTAAAAAGAACAACACGGAGCTATTTATCTAACCATTCAGATTCTCACAGCAAAAGGATAAAATATAATAATAACAACATTAGCCATTTCATTCCAATTTCAAAATGTCATTCAAAACCATAATAAAATATCCATAATGTCAAAACCCAACAATAACCATACATATCTGCAATATTTTAAAATTACAACATTGTTTTTATTTCATGGGTACATCAACAACAACAGAAAATAACAAGTAAACAGATAGTCTACTGCCACAAGCCTCATCAATGTCTCCGCCTTCAATACCGCCCTTCTTAACCTGTGTTTTGATGAGGAGGGAGTCAGAACAACATATGTCCGGTGAATAAAAATCTCGAGCCTTACTATATTAGTACTTGGGCAGTATAATTTATGTAGGAATATGTTTTACATTTCTACCTACAACATAAGTTTTTTCAAATGTAAGCCCAAAGACTTTTCCTAAACTTAAATAAAAGGCTTTCCAAATGTAAGTCCATAGTTAACTTGTTATCAACCCAATAACCCATATACATTGTCCATAATGTCCTATCAATGTAAGAGATAGTACTAAAGTTACTTAATACCTATTGATGGGAATTAGGCAGACTTCGATCATTTAATACCTTATATAAGGCAGGTCCACATTATTTACTACATATAATCCCAAGGTAGACTCCTCACCAATAACTATTTAGCTGACATTGCATGGAATCTCTTCAACCACTTAATACTTTCTATTGAAGCGGGTCCTTTTTCGAGATATCTTCTACCGTTCCTAACCCATAACTCAGACCATTTACTACTTACTACAAAGAGAAGAGGCGGGCCTTCACACAACAACTTAATACCTTCAATCTCTGAAGTAGATCCTTCGTACTATGACCCATACCCCACAACGATGTTTCACATTAGCCCGACTATTCTTGGTACTGATGGCTAGATTAGCCAGGTGGATTTACCCTATAAAATTTGGGATTAACCACGCATCATCGTAGTTAATTATTATAGGTGATGTCCCACATCAGCCCCAAAGTCATATTGCTGGTAGCCAGATTAGCTAGGCAAACTTCTGTGTGCTTTTGACTGACCTCGCATCTCTATAACTTAGTCATAATCTATATCTTATTTCACCTTTAACATTAATTATCTTCCTAAGGGGGTTTAATTGAATTTATAACCTATTTAATTACGTAATTATACGTTAATTACGCTAATATATATATATATATATGTGTGTGTGTGTGTGCGTGTGTGTGTGCGTGCGTGTGTGGCCTAGTAATTTCTAAGCATGTGGAGTATACGCCCTAAATTAGCTTTTAAATGTCAACTCTTTAAATAATTATACAAATCTCATTCCATGTTATCGATAATACCAAAATTCCAATATTCATATCCAAAGATTCTGATCAATAGACTTGTATACAATAAAAATTTAAACTCAACTTATTACATCAAGATAATGGAATACATCGATAATAAAAACTTACAATTCCAGTTTTTGCGCTTTATTCAACTCCTTTTTCTCATAAAAATAAACAAAGGAATTTCTATTTAATTCATGGGAATAAGCAGTGCAAACTACGAATAAATTCGTACCTCACATTACTCCTTAATCAAAATTCTTATGGCATTTTTACACAATTTCCACTGTTTTAACATATGACATTTTGCATTGAAGGAGTTTTGGGGGTTTATAATGTGATGTTTTTGCAAACCAAAACTCCCTATGGCATATTCAAACCCAAATTACACTAATCAATTGCTAAAATAGAAAAGCTAAGATTTCCACTCATAGTATATCCTTAGCTTTGCCTTCTAGATTTGACACACCTTTGATAGCCTCTATCAAATCTCTTCTTTTTGATACATATATATAGCAAAGGATTTGTATATACGTTAGATTCAGAAAATTAAAGGTTTGGAGTAGGAGAAATTGAGAAAATAAATAATAAACAAAGACAGATCTATATGATTTCTTAATTGAAACCCTAATATAATTTTTCTGAATCTTGAAGAGACGAACTAACAGAGCTTCGGTAATGTTCCCAAAATATTATGTAAATAAAAATAAGGGGTCTAGGGTTTTTTTATAGTGGTTAGAATGCACCAAAACCGTTGGATTTAGGTTAGTTTAAAATAATAGAAATCCGAACATTCAAAATGCACAAAACCCTAGCCGCAATTCACCTTCACCGGTCGACCCCACTACCCACCGATCGACCAGTCCTATGGAAGCGGTCGACTAGTCCTCTTATTTTGGAACTGTTTATTCATTGCCATTGTATATTTATTATTCCTTGATTGATAATTAATGTTAATGTTAATTTTAACGTTTACTTAATCCATAAGTCTAATTACTGTTAACTTTCAAATTTCAAATTTAAGAATTATTTATTTATTTATTTGAATTTGAATTCTATATTTTGAATCCGAAAACTTCAAACATCTATAACTTTTCCATTTGACCTCCGTTTTTAACATATTATATTTGGAAATTGATCAAAATTTGGTCACGAACACAACAACATAACTTTCATGGTCAAACTGTGACTTTTGCAAAATTTTCATTTTAACCCTATCTTATTTAAATTAATTTATCCAATTTATTTATTTGTGGTTGATTTTATGGGGTGTTACAGAGGGACTATTGACGCTTAGTAAGGCGCTTACTAAAATATATTTAAAGTGCTTACATTCAATCTCTTAGGAGAATCAGCATGGCTCTAGTCAGGATGGCTACCATTGGTGGAATGAGTGGTCATTTCACCAAGTGATGTTATTTGACAAAAGATAAATTAGTGATCGATAGGGTTGTGGAGGTAATCACTAAATAGGTTAATGATAACTTAATAATGAAAGCCTAAAATAGGAGAATAGGTGATGTTTGAATGGATGATGAATGATTGTATGACATGGTTCATAACGAGATGATAAGTATAGGGTAACTTAATTTGAATTGATATATGATATGGTTCATAATTGAATGATAAGTGTAAGGTATGCTTCTGGATTAAATATATGCACATGGTTGCTTTTTAGGTAATTTTTTTTACATTTATGATGTATCTTGATGATGATAAAGTGAGAGGAAAATCCATGCCATGTTAGGGGCATGGTCTCACTATGGATGATTAGGATAATTATTTTACTCATACCAGGTTTTATGTCTAACCCTTGTTTTTAATATTTTCCATAAAATCATGGGTACTCATTCAAGTATGTTGAGTTTATGGTCTCACTACGCTCCGTTGTTTGTACCTAGTTACACAACTAGAAATTTACATAATTTTAAAAAGAGAAAATTACAAAATAAAATAAAACTTAAAAACAAAACCCTATTTTTAATATTGAAGCCCAAAATAAAACATGGCTCAAATATAATAGAGAAAAGAAGGTGTTCCCCATTTTCTTTTGTGTAATGACTTCGGCCGCCTTCTGTCATCACTCTTCAAAATTAAGGTTCTGCTCGAATAGAAGCTGCCGCTTGATATCGATTGATTGAAGTGAATATTTTCCTTTTATTTGCTTCATCAATCGACTACCTTGCTTTGATTTGGTCTCGGTCGCTTCAATTGAGTTGAGAGCTTCTTCAGTTATGGACTGGGTATGATTATAAACTTGCTGTTTTAATTGATTTGCAAGTAACTCGACTTGATCATCTGCCAATGATGATAACTGGGAATTTATAGGGAACGAAACCCTATAATTACGTTCGTATATTTTGGTTTAAACTTTATGTGATTTTATCTCTTATGTTGATTTTTTTAATCAAACGAACTCTGTGACCTCTGACTTGTACATTATTGAATTTGCCAGAATTACTTTCGGTCGGTTCCGTTCTGTGCTCCTATGACTTTGGCATTTGAATTTTAGATAATCTTGACTTGGTACCCTCTGCGACTTTAAACAATTTTCTGAATTTCTTGGTTGAACACTTCAACTCAGTTTTGTTTGACCATTTCTTTTTGAAACTGCTCCTTGATTTTGTTTGAACTGCTACTGTTTTTTGCCGTATTGTGGAAACTGCTTCACTATGTTCGAACTGCTACAGATACTATGCTTGATCATGTCATGTTCACTTATATGTGTGGCACCATGTATATACATACATACATACATACATACATACATACATACATATATGTATGTATATATGTGTATGATTGTTGTGCCTATACACTTGGTTGGATTGATGTCTCCACTGCTCATTGCTGTTGCATATGAATAGAACTGGTTCACTACTTTGTTGATTTGCCATATTGATTTGCTTAATCCCTTTGCACTTTGTTATGATGTTCATGCTTGAAGGCTTGCATTTTAGTCTGGTCTGGTGGTCTTGACATTTCAATGCTTCAAGTTAAATTGTTGAAACTAAATTTTGATTGTTATGATAGTCTGGACTATTGCTTTGTACTGAATCTGGACCATGGTTCCACTTGAGTTTGGTTGGTCTTCATATGTACATTTGAGCTGCTGTCTTGGTTGCATATTGTGTGTGCACTTGTAGTTTGGTTCCTATGTGTTCATGAGCATTGCAGTCTGGTTTATTGTATACATGTATGGTGGTGTTGCATTGTAGTCTGGTTCCAATGTGTTCATGAGCATTGCAGTCTGGTTCATTGTATACATGTCTAGTTCCAGTGTGTTCATGAGCATGCTTGTTGTCATGTTGTACATATATGTGTGTGTACTTCATGTTGTTATCATCCTTGTACTTGTGCTTGAATTCTGATTTTGCTGTGTTGTTCCACTTGAAGTGATTCTGGTCGGTGTTGCATTGTGTGGTTCCTGAGTTGCTGTCCTGTTGAGTTATTTGCAGTCTGGTTCGGTTTCATGTTGATTTTGTTTGAGCTGCATGATCCAATGTGTACATGTGTGCAGTTCTGGTCTTGTTTCCCTTGCATTGTGTGGTGGTCACTTATATTTTCTATCCTTGAACTTGTTTGGTTTCATGTGATGTTTGATCTGGTGCACTTTGAACTCTGGTCTGGTTTTATGGTGCATGCTGTTGCTTTGACTGGTCTGGTCAGGTCTGGTTGTATGGTTGCACATGTTGAAATTGAAATCTTGTCTGGTTCCTCTTGACCTACTTGCTTTGTACTGCTGTGTTATTGTGTGTATATTTTGTGTTGAGGCTACTTTGTTGTTATTTGCATTTGCACTTGAGTTGAATCTAGCCTAGGCTTGGGTTTGACCTTGTGCTCACTTGTCCCTGTAATTTTAACAAGCAAGTGTATATTGGTGCACACGACCTTGTGGCATGTACAGTGATACACTATGCATGTCACAAGTTGTTCGTGTAAGATGAATAAAAAAATTGATGACGAACATCCCAAATAACTGAGGCAAATAATATTTTCAAACACACACTTCATTGTGCACTGCAAAATATTTCTTTTTCAATTTTACTGCGTCAGTGTTTATTTTGCAGATAGTTCAGATGCTGGATACAGGCTGGAACAAAGTTGAAGATCAAATACGAGTGATGAGTGAATATGTAGTAGGTGAAATATGTATGTAAAACTGTAAAGTGAAAGTTGTGTTGTAAATGTAGTTGTAATCGAAAATGTGTAAATGTAGTGAGAGCTCAAATTTGTACTATTTGAATTTATAATAAACAATTTATTTGAATAAAATATTTGTTTAAATATGAATTCTGAGTTATTTATTTTATTCAACAAATATTTATTTAATTATGTGGAAAAATAAAATAGTACAATAACAAATACATTTAAACAAATATATGTATGTTTATTATCATCTAACAAAAATCATAGGCTATTGTATTATACAATCTCCGCCTTTTGATGATAACAAACATATATTAAGATTTTGACTCTATTAAATGTATTTGGTCTTAATGAATTCTATTAGCTCCCCCTATTTGTATACTCCCCCCTACAACAAAGCTCTCCCTTCACATATGCATGAAAATAAATAAAAATATGCAAAATGCAATGAACCTATATGAGAATATGAAAATTAAAAATTTGAACTTATTTGCCAAAATCTTAACTTCTCTCCCCCTTTTGTTATCAGCAAAAGAGTAATAGTGTTAGGTAAGAGTGATAAAATCATAAACATTAATACAACATTAATACCTAATCGAGTATATATATATATAAAATTTCAATAAAAAATTAAACAAAAATCATAAATACTCTGTTAGGCGCATATTCCATTTTAGAGTGATAGGGGTGATGTCGGCATAGAAAACCATATAGTCGTGTCTATTTGTGGTATATTTATGACAAGAATTTGAATACTTACTAACCATGCATAACCGTTAGGACTTTTAAATGAGATTAATAGTATCCCTTATTTTTATTAAAAAATGAATTCCAAGCATCTTCTAACCACGCATAACCGTGAGGACTTTTAATGGGGTTAGAATCAACTCGCCTATTTCAACCAATTTTGATATGTGTTCCATACATGCATAACCGTGAGGACTTTTAAATGAGCATGAAAGCACATAATCAAAGATTCCAAGTAATTCACCCATGCATAACCGTGAGGACTTTTAAATGAGAGTGAGTACTTTTGAATGATTTTATTGCTAATTAGTTAAAAAAATGAATAAATTCCTGTTTAAATACCACATTTTGACATACTATATTGGATTTTGATGAGTGATTGTCGTAGAAATATGATAGGAATATAGATGGTTATGGAATTTTTACCAACCAAAGTTATTACAAATTTTGTTTAAATTTTTAAAGGAATTTACTAAATATACTATCTCAAGTTATCATGTATGATTAATATCAACACTCGTCACTTTTTTCAGTCACTATTTATCTTTTCGATAATCAATAGGGAATCAGGTTAGTTAACATAGGAATTTAAGATCAAATCCAAAAATATAAAATCAAATTTCTAAAATGCCTAAACTGAGACGAAGTTGACAAAAACTGTTTTCTGGAAGGGGTTTTGTAAAAATGTCTGCCAATTGAAAATCAGTTGAAATGAAATTTATGCAGATATTTTCTATGGAAATGTGATGCAACTAACGAATGTCCCAACATAAAACACGTTCCACTAGTACTTTTTCTATCAACCAGACTACCAACATAATCTGCATCTGAATATCTTTTTAACTCAAAGTTATCATTAGTTGGATACCATAGACCAAACTGTGGGGTGTGCAACAGATACCTTACAATCTTTTAAATGAGATCTTTTGATTGAAAACGTGCATATAAACAAACAGAGAACATAATGTCTGGTCTAGAAGCAGTAAGATAAAGAAGTATACCCATGTGTATCTAGAGTAATCAACAACTAATACAAAACAATATCTCTTACCACCTAGGCTTGCAATATCGTTAGGTCCAAATAGATTCATATGAACTAGTTCAAGGACTCTAAAAGTACTTACAGTGTTCTTGGGATGAAAAGATGATTTTTTAAAATTTTCCCAGTTGATCACTGGCTGACTGATATCAGAGTATGGTGCATATTTTCAACATATAATACATCGTTGTTTCCTATTGTGATTCTGCCACCTCTGTATTTCTCTAGGCTAAGGAACTTTGATTTGTTGTTTGTCATGTGCCTGGAACAGCCAGAATCCAGGTACCACTCTTGCTGTTCCTTGGCCTGCCAACACACCTACACGAGGAAAGAGTTTTATGACCTATTTGTTTTTATAGGTCCATGATTGTTAGTGACAAAAGATTTTGAAAAACAAGTTTGTGTAGAACAAGACAATCTATGTTTGTTCCTTTTGGCACCCAGATTTGTTAGACTTTAAGGGATTTTACAATTGTGCCTTTAGGAACCCAAATTGGTATGGTTTTCGTGTGTTTGGGTCTAAACCAGCAATTGTTTTGATTGTGTACAATTTTTCTACAAATCGTGCACTTGGAGTATACATGATTAGTTTTACTTCTAACTCTTTCAGATTGAGTATACCCAAGTCCTTGTCTAACAATATTAACAGTTTGTTTCCCTAATAGCATATTTAGTGATCTTTCTCCTTTGGAGAATTTTCCTAAAGTTGTAGACAATCGTTGGACTTGTGACTTGAGAGATTCATTTTCATTCAATAACAAAGTGCATTTTTAATAGAATTTTCTCTCCTAGTATTTTCACTTTCTTTCAAAATCAGAATTTCATTTTCAATCAATTTAATTCTAGTTTCTGAGTTGTTTATTTCCTCTTCTAATAATGGACACTTATCACACTTAGGGCTCTTATTTCTATAGTTTTTAACCATTTGATCAAGCTGCTTATTTAGTTCTATCAAACTATCTTTTTTTGATTCAATTTTAGCGTACTTCTCTCTAAGTCATTCAAAACAACCATTTACTTCATGACAATATATAAGTAATTGTGAGTGAGTTTTGATACCTCGTTTGGCTCATCATCATCGTTGTCACTTGCTTCTCCTAGAAAACACTGTTTTGCTTTTTCACTCTCACTGCTAGTGCTTTCATCTTTATCTTCATCACTTTCATGCCAAGTGGCTGCAAAACTTCTTCTTTTCGGTTTCTTTCCTTTGCTGAATCGATTTTGAGGACAATTTGGCTTGATATGAACAGTTATTGATCTTGTGACAAATTGCCACCGGCTTTTCTGAGTTGTCTAGAACTTTGACGATTCTGCTCTTTAGTTGTTGATTTAGGGTAGGATTTCCATATTTATGGCTCCACCTTTTGAATCTCTTTATGATCAGTGCCAGTTCAGCTGCTCCTTCATCATCACCATCATCATCTTCACTTTCTATCGTTCCATTAAGAGCTGTTGATTTCTTTCACGTATCTCCTCCTTCACGTTCTTCCTTGAATTTGATTTCTAGCTCGTAAGTGGTGAGATTTCCGATGAGTTCTTCAACTTTAACTTGTTTCAGACCCTTTGATTCTTGGATAGCAGTCACTTTTGCTTCAAAATATTGTGGAAGAATTCTGAGGATCTTTCGGACTATTTCCAGTTCTGTGTTTGGTTTTCCAAGAAATTTTGATTTGTATACTATATTAGAAAGTTGTCTATACATATCTTTGACACTTTCTTCCTTTTCCATTGTGAAGTTCTCGTACTCACTACTAAGCATGGAAAGGCGAGATTCTTTGACTTGGGAGGTTCCTTCATGAGTCACTTCAAGCGTGTGCTAGATTTCCTGCGCAGTTAGACAATGTGAGACACGATTAAATTCAATTTGATCTAATGAGCAGATAATAGAATTCATAGCCTTAGCATTAGCAGTTTGCAGTTTTTTTCAAGATCTGTCCATTGATCCATCGGTTTTTCAACTTCTTGATTACCTACCATTACTATTGGTGTGCTATATCCTGTTTCAACTATATTCCATGCATGTATGGTTTTTTTTAAAATTTTATTCTATTTTTCCAATATGCATATTCACCATTGAACATGGGTGGTGTAACTATGGACTAACCCTCAGCAAAAGCATTATTAAAAGAAGCTATTGAAAGAAAAAATCAAAAAAATTTAACAAAAAAATTGGTTTTTGTTCCTAGCTCTGATACCACTTGTAGGATCGTTTTCACCCTAGAAGGGGGGGGGGGGGGTAGAATTGGGTGATACTAATAATAAATGCGGAAATAAAAATAATAACAGAAAGCAATGCAGAAAAGTTCACACACAGTTTTACCCAGCTTCGGTAAATACTACCTACGTGCTACCCCCAAGGTTTCTACTAGAAATTAGGTAATCAGACGCTTACAAAAACACGTAAACTCGCGACACCCGCTAACTCGATTAACCTAACTCTAAGCTCAAAACCCTGCCACAACTCAGCCATTGAGTTGCGAATTCTCAAACCATGCCCTGTAGTTTGTTCCTAGTTACACAACTAGAAATTTAGACAATTTTAAAAAGAGAAAATTACAAAATAAAATAAAACTTAAAAACAGAACCCTATTTTTAAAATTGAAGCCCAAAATAAAACATGGCCCAAATATAATAGAGAAAAGAAGCTGTTCCCCGTTTTCTTTTGTGTAATGACTTCGGCCGCCTTCTGTTGTCACTCTTCAAAATTAGGGTTCTGTTCGAGCTGCCGCTTGATACTGATCGATTGAAGTGAAGATTTTGCTTTGATTTGCTTCGTCAATCGACTCCCTTACTTTAATTTGCTCTCGATCGCTTCAACCGAGTCAAGCGCTTCTTCAGTTATGGACTTGGTATGATTATAAACTTGTTGTTTTAATTGATTTGCTAGTAACTCGACTTGATCATCTGCCAATGATGATAACTGGGAATTTATAGGGAACGAAACCCTATAATTACGTTCGTATATTCTGGTTTGAACTTTTCGTGATTTTATCTCTGCCGTTTAATTTTTAATTGAACGAACTCTGTGACCTCTGACTTGTTCATTGTTGAATTTGCTTGAATTGCTTTGGGTCGGTTCCGTTTTGTGCTCCTATGACTTCGACATTTGAATTTTAGATAATCTTGACTTGATACCCTCTGCAACTTTAAACAATTTTTCTGAATTTCTTGGTTGAACACTTCAACTCAATTTTGTTTGACCGTTTCTTTTTGAAACTGCTCCTTGATTTTGTTCGAACTGCTACTGTTTTTTGCTGTATTGTGGAAACTGCTTCACTATGTTCGAACTGCTATAAATACTATGTTTGATCATGTCATGTTCACTTATATGTGTGTCTAAGTGATATACATACATATATGTATGTATATATGTGTACGATTGTTGTGCCTATGCACTTGGTTGTCTTGATGTCTCCACTACTCATTGCTGTTGCATATGAATAGAACTGGTTCACTACTTTGTTGAGTTGCCATATTGATTTTCTTAATCCCCTTGCACTTTGTTATGATGATCATGCTTGAAGGTTTGCATTTTGGTCTGGTCTGGTGGTCTTGACATTTCAATGCTTCAAGTTAAATTGTTGAAACTGAATTTTGAGTGTTATGATAGTCTGGACTAGTGCTTTGTACTGAATATGGTCTGTGGTTCAACTTGAGTTTGGTTGGTCTTCATATGTACATTTGAGCTACTGTCTTGGTTGCATATTATGTGTGCACTTGTAGTTTGGTTCTGTGTTCATGAGCATTGCAGTTTGGTTCATTGTATACATGTCTGGTGGTGTTGCATTGTAGTCTGGTTCAAGCGTATTCATAAGCATTGTAGTCTGGTTCATTGTATACATGTCTAGTTCCAGTGTGTTCATGAGCATGCTTGTTGTCATGTTGTACATATATGTGTGTGTACTTCATGTTGTTATGATCCTTGTACTTGTGCCTGAATTCTGATTTTGCTGTGTTGTTCCACTTGAAGTGATTCTAGTCGGTGTTTCATTGTGTGGTTCCTGAGATACTGTCATGTAGAGTTATTTGCAGTATGGTTCGGTTTCATGTTGATTTTCTTCGAGTTGCATGATTCAATGTGTACATGTGTGCAGTTCTGGTCTTGTTACCCTTGCAATGTGTGGTGGTCGCTTATATTCTCTGTCCTTGAACTTGTCTGGTTTCATGTGATGTTTGATTTGGTGCACTTTGAACTCTGGTCTGGTTTCATGTTGCATGTTGTTGCTTTGACTGGTCTGGTCTGGTTGTATGGTTGCACATGTTGAAATTGAAATCTGGTCTGGTTCCTTTTGACCTGCTTGCTTTATATTGCTGTGTTATTGTGTGTGTATTTTGTGTTGAGGCTGTTTTGTTGTTATTGCATTTGCACTTGAGTTGAATCCAGCCTAGGCTTGGGTTTGACCTTGTGCTTACCAGTCCCTGCAATTTTTACAAGCAAGTGTATATCGGTGTACACGACCTTGTGGCATGTACAGTGATACACTGTGCGTGTCACAAGTTCTTTGTGTAAGATGAATTAAAAGAAAATGATGACGAACAACCCAAATAACTGAGGCAAATAATATTTTCAAACACACACTTTATTGTGCACTGCAAAATATTTCTTTTTCAATTTTACTGCATTAGTGTTTATTTTGCAGATAGTTCAGATGTTGGATACAGGCTAGAACAAAGTTGAAGATCAAATACGAGTGATGAGTGAATATGTAGTAGGTGAAATATGTATGTAAAACTATAAACTGAAAGTTGTGTTGTAAATGTAGTTGTAATTGAAAATGTGTAAATGTAGTGAGAGCTCAAATTTGTACTATCTGAATTTATAATAAAAAAAATTGTTTGAATAAAATATTTGTTTAAATATGAATTCTGAGTTATTTATTTTATTCAACAAATATTTATTTAATTATGTGGAAAAATAAAATAGTACAATAACAAATACATTTAAACAAATATATATATATATATATGTTTATTATTATCAAACTAAAATCATAGGCTATTGTATTCTACAACTATATCCCATGGACATCCATAAGCCTCACCAAAATCGAGCATGAAAAGGAATACTCTACATCAACCATTCCGTCAGTGCCAGGGACCTGTTCCTCTAAATCTATTTTGTAGGTTATAATGTGGAGGGGGTCAGAACAACGTTTTGGTGATTGGAAAAGTTACGTACACTACTCATAACATAAACTTATACGATTTGGCTTCTATTTAATGTTATGTCTGTTATTTAATTAATTAATACAAGTGCGCATATGACATGTTTATTCTTACTTAAGGCACACCTACCTATATACATATGTCTGTATGCGTATGTATATAATTCTAAGCGTCTCACTATCTAAAGATTCCCGACCACTTAATACTTGTTAACTAGGAAAAGAAGCAGACTCAACGGCCATTTAATATCCCAATCCCGAAGCAGGTCAACTTTTGGTACCAAATATACAGGTAACTCTAAACCAATCGGTCCTAGAGATCGCTTAACTCCCATACATAGCTTACTAATAATTTAATTGCCGTGCTTCTACCGCTCTTTCAGCTATATCGCTAGTTCCCTCTTTAAGCCCGAAGGCTATTCTAGTCCGGAATTTTAACGTACTATCGTCTACGATGTGAGAGCGAGTACCCCCAAACCACTTGCTACCTCTTCTACCGGACATTAGGTAAACTCTGATCATTTAAGACCTATAAAATAGACAGATTCACGTCATTTAAGATCTTCTCCCAAGGTGGGTCTCTACATGGTCCTCCTTAACTAATATCATAAGAAATCTTATTAGGTCACTTAATACTTCATTTAAGAAAGAGACGGACCCTACCATAGCCACTTAATACCTCAACCCCGAAGTGGAACTCTCTTAATGATTTTGCTTATCGTATCCATAACGCAACTTATGACCCATAACCCAACCGTTACATCTCAGATTAATCCGACTATTGTAGGAACGGTAACCAGATTGACTAGGCGGATTTACCCTATAGAATTAGGACTAACCTTGGTCCATTGGAGTCACTTATTATAGGCAATGTCCCAAATTAGTCTACAAAGCCACACCGTTGGTAGCCAGACTCAACCGAGCAGACTTCCATGTAACTTTGGACTAACATCGTATCCCTATAGCTTAGTCATACCTTGTATGTATACTACCTATATACATATATCATCCTACACGTTTAATAGTTGAGGCCATATAAGATAACCCCTTATTACACCTCTGATTAGGAATTAACTCCATAGTTAATTATTTTTCCTAAGAGATCTAAACTATTAAATTACAAATCTCTTATTATTCTATGTGTCTTATCCATTTTATTTCTTTCCTTGTTCCCTGACAATTACTTTAATACATTTCACTAATTAGTCCCTTTTATTTGTTTGTGACTATTTAAATCTCATATCTGCTATTTTATTCATTGCTCATTCAATGCTTACTTATTTCAGGAGTAACAACCTTTCGACTATTTAAATCCTCATAACTCTCATTTCATTTATTTCCACGTTAATTGTTTATATAATCTTTCTTCCTTTATTTCCAACTATTACCATTTGTTATACTTTTTATTTTAAATTTCTAATTCCTCTTAACGCGGATGTTCTTACTCATTTTTGTTGTATTAATTGTGATTTCCTTTTTGGGTTTAGCACGGTTATACATGTTATACATATTTGGTCTCATTTATTACTCTTCTATCTTTCTAATTGCATTCATCCCTAATTAGGATATTTTTTTGTAAGCTAATCTGTAGGAATCTTGCCTTTTAAAATGTTTTCTGTTATAGTTTTTCATAGATTTACCGAAATAAGTGGCCCGCCTTGTTTGAAATTACAAGGAATTATTAAACCTTCTTTTTATTTTGAACAGACGATGTAAACTACGGAGTGAAATTCCATACCTTACACATCTATTTCTATTTCTTTCTAGTTATATTACTTGTCAAATCAAACACCACACTTTTCCAATATAAAAAAGAGGTTAGATAAACCTATGGAATTTAATGGATTATACCTTTAACTGATTTAAATACAGAAACTTTCTCATTGCAATAAATTATGACACTTAGTTCATATTAACAACCTTCAATACAAATATAGATCTGAATCAATTCTATAAATAACTAATTGGTGTATCTAAAACAATTTCCAATTTCATATTCAACTACCAATATCCAAACACAAATTTACAGACCTGGGTGTAATTGACATTTCTATTCAATTTTGCAAAATACGTAGGCAGTGGATATACATTAAAATTTTAGGCCTACAACTCTAGATCTTCAAGTAGGCATAAAAATCAAATGAAAGCCAATGAGATAAATTATCATGTTATAAATAATTCAGATAAATTTCCCACTTATAGTTTTTTAGGTTCCCAAACATCCAAATCCGAATCTGATCCTCTAATTCAACTGATTTCCCCTTCTGGTCTGAGGCATATGTATATAAAGAAATATACATAACATTATAATCACAGATTTGAGAAGAGATTGGGATTTAAGGAAAGATATAGATTTATTAAATTGAGATTTACCTAGTTGTTGCGTTACGCTATTTTATACAATCTTCTCTTCGTCTTATTTTAATATTTTTTGATCCTCTCTATTCTATATTATTTACAGTCTTTTCTATTTTGGAGGAGAAGGTAGAGGAGAGAAAATAGAAGAGCTTCGCTATCTGCATCAAAAATATGAGAAGAGGAGGTTGGTTTGGATGCCTATTTCTAGAGGCTAGAACAAATAATTAGCGTTGTATTTAAAACCGAATAAGTCGGACAATTGGCCAAGGTTCAACCTCGGCCTTTCAATGTCCGACCAGTTGACCGCTCCATTCTTGGGGTCGACTGGTGGGACCCGGCCATTATCCATTTGTTTATTCCTATTTTAAATTTTTATCGATCCGATTTCATTTTTCATCCGTAACTTCTTCGTTTGGACTTCGATCGCAACACTCCAAATATGAAAGTTGCTCAGAGTTTCGCCATGAATGCAATGTTGCAAGTTTCATGGTCAAATTCCATCATTTTCACATATTTCATTTTTAGAGCCTAATTAACTAATTAACTAATTAAACAACTATCTGTAAAATTTATGGGGTGTTACGTTCTTCCCCCCTTAAAAGAATTTCATCCCCGAAATTATACTAATGTCTAAGTCATGGTCCTAGCTCGCAGTTATTTTAAACTACATAACCTATTAGCGTACAACCAACTTTACAACCAACATGCACAAATGCATAGTGTATCACAACATAAAAACATGTATGCAGAATGATTCTAAGTCAGGCCTTCCTATATAAATGCTTTTCTTTTTGAAAACATTTTTGAAAATATGGTGCAAACAACCTATATATATACTGGCAGTTATATATGTATGCATATTTGAAAAAATTCTTTTACCAAATGTCCTTATACTTCTACGATAGAAGTAGGGTGCAACCAATTTTCATCCAATTCCAACCAACGGAAAATCTAATGCGTCGAAATATTGTTTCCTAAATGTTACTCCTATGCTTGGAAAAGGAGTTTAGGCAAAGAACTCCATATTCTTACCTATTTTACAAAGTACCAATCCCAGTTGTACAGTGAAAATTCCCTCATTGCCCCAAATTTCTCCCAATATTTCCAGATACAAAACACATACAAAGGCTCATTTTCAAGCTCCAAAACGGAATTGGATCCAAAAATGGACTCTGACGTGTCGTCAACAAGGTATGGAAATAGAAATTCCAAGGCTAAAACAGCTTTTCCCTTGTTATCGTTTGTGTATCGTATCCTCGACCCTAGTGCATCGCTAAATTCGCATTTTACTAATTTATTTACCTTCTTCATGCTTAACATGTGGCCTTCAAAAGTCAGAAATTCCATAAAAACCCTTTTCGCTTTCCAAATTTTTACATCGGTTGAAAAAGAAATTTCCCAAAATACTCAGAGGTAAAACTTTCATTTGAAATCAATTTGGACAAAAGTTCCAAAAACTTATTTGGATACCAAGAATAATTTTTTTTGCAAGCGATTTATAAAGTATTTGACCTTTACCGAAAATTCGACGGTTCAAGTACACCTCAGCGTAGACGGAAGCTTGTTATGCGATATCGTATAACCTCTACCATGACACCCTGCACCTTTAGGCACCCCGAAAATCGGACTTGACTAGAAGCACGGCTGGTCGGGTGAAATAAAAATCCATAACATAGCACAGAGACTAAGGCAACAGCATAAAATGATTAAAATATTACGGTAGAAGAAAACTTTCACTAATTATAAATTAATAGCAAAACAGCTTCATTAAAAACAACATTATCCCAAATTTATTTTTGAAACCAAAAGTGCCAAGTAGTCTCCACCAAAACATAAAACATAACAAAGTTCACAATATAGGTCCCCAAATATAGAGTAAAGTATGGAAAAGAGAAACGAAGTACATGAAACAAAAGAAACAAAAGCTGAAGATAACAACTGCTCCAATGACCCTCCAAGTTGCAAAGAACCGCAACCTAGACCTGCCCTCCTGTGATTTGGGGAAAATAGGAACGGGTCAGACATAAAGTCTGGTGAATGGGAAATAAAATGAACCAGAAAGAATAAAACAGTTTAATTCCAGGTCTTCCGCAGATATCACAGAGAGTGAATAATATAATGCAGTGAATCCTTCTTAGATACAGTTCCTAAGAAGCCAAAGTCCATGGTCACTCTAGGGAAGTGAACCACATAGTAATACTAAACGTCAATCGGCCCATCGGACCTGCGCCAACTCAAACAACCTCGCAGGACCCCGAAGTTGCGCTCAGGCTCTACCAAACTGGACTCCTATCCTCCTATCTCCTCGGTCACCAACGTGGACTTGCCCCTATCCAAAGTGTCGGTCCTCCGAAAGAGCGCTCGCAGCTGGGTCGGCTGCGAAAAATCCTCCAACGATCTGCCTAAAGAAGCCTACGTCGGAGCACACTTGTCCTGTTCCGTCCGCGTCGATCTGCCTGAAGAAGCATACGATTGTTCAAGCAATCAATCCTACGTACTAGCAACCTATGAAAGGTAACAACATCCTTGTGAACCTACTTGCCCGCTCCTAGTACGTACGACCAAAACTATATTTTGGTCTTAACTGCATGAAACACCTATTCAGACCTTGCCTACCAAATCGCTTCCAGGTTAATTAATTTTACCGTTATAGTTTACATACTGTTTATTTCCATTAATCTGCTTTAGGCCATTTTTACATCCAATTTGGTTATTTCACAATTTTCCTTTTTCTTAAATAAATGGTATTTCAATTTCACGTCCATTCAGTCCGTATGGTTTGTCTATAATTTTTATGCCATTTTGTTACAGATTTACACTAGCCTTTAGGGTCCATTTAATTTACATTTTTTTCCATCCTAATTTACTTTCTCCTTTTAGAGATTTAATCTGTATAAATTTTTTATCCAATAGCCACAAACCATTTAATTACACAAAATTCCACTTTTACATTTTTAGGTCATATATGAAACAAACAATTATGCCTATTAGACTTCCCAATTTTGTTACAAAACCATATTCAAAATTATGTAATTATATCAATCAAAACCATAATTTTATTCAAGTAACATATTCTTAATTTATTCAACTAACCTGTTCTACCATTAGAAATTGAATAACAATTCTAATTCAATTTAATTAAACCAATCTTATTTACGCCATGAAACGTGAATAACAATTTGTTTGTTACAAATTTCAACCCAATCATGAATTAGAATTGAGAAGTGAAAGAAGAAGAAGATACAATAATTTACATAAATTTCAATCTTATTTATGCCATAAAACGTGAATAGACAATTTATATGTCCCATATTTTAAACCAAACATGAATTAGATTTGAGAAGTGGAAGAAGAAGAAGAAGTTGCAATAATTTACATCTATTCTCAATTAATAACAGAAATTAATTCATATTAACGTGCCAGAAAAGAACTGAAATTGAACTACTTTATTTTTCTATTTCATATTAATTCCCACTCACCACGCACTTGAGCTTGCATAAATTTGAAAAATGCTTTGCTTTAATCTTTCTCCCTTTGATCTTCTAAATTACCCAAATTGCTTGAATATATATAGATAATTTAATTTGGTAGAGATTTGTTTATTTAGTAGAGAAAAGGAGGAAGAATAATACACACTAAATTTTACTGTAGAATTATGGCAACGGCTGAATAAGAGATTAGGTTTAGGTTAGATGGTTTATTTATAGATTGTTTGAGTGAATATAACCCATTATATTATTTTAGATTAAATATGATTCTTTCATACACTTAATAGTTATCCATTCTAGCCCATACACATCACTCAACCAATAAAATTTAGCCATCTCATCCTATTACATCACTGGAGCGAATGGAAAGCCGCTACATGTCAGAAACAACGCTGAAATACGTAGGAAAATCACTAGAAACTAACCAACTAAAAAAACATCGCTCCAGATTTTGGGCGACAACGGGACTTGATCCCTGTTCACTAAGGAAGTCAACATGCGCCTTTACCACTGTACCAAATGCGCTTTTAATTTCTTTTTAATTATATTTCCCATAAAATATCGGAGTGTTACATTCTCTCCTCTTAAAGGATTTCGCTCCCGAAATCTCCAAAGACGGAAGAACATAATTAACAACCAACATCCATCTACTCAACCATCATCCATTTCTACCATTGTCCTTATTTTCAACTGATGCAATTTATGATTTATGCAAAGTGAAATGCATATGAACTTACCTAATGCGAAAAGGTAGTCGGTCTACTAATTTAGTTGACCTCCTGTAATGCAAGTATGCTTATGCCATGCAACCAAATGTATGCAATTACCCTAGTATAATTGATAATTCTATATATATGTTTCAATCATTCACCCAAATGCACCATCCATATGCAACATCCATTTATACATACATACATACATACATACATACATACATACATATAAATATATATACAACCATGTGCAAATGCAATAGATAACAGGCACGCATATGCAGGTGTGTGTACCTAGTTGGCCGATTATTCTAATAAATATCTATCTAGTGCATGAAATGCATCCATTTGCAAAAATTGGCATCCACTTGCAATCATTTTCATCCATCAAACATAACATGCCCTAATGACATGTTTACAACCAAGCTACCATCCATAGGTTTCACCTAAAGATTATCGAAAAGACCCTAACTAAGGAAAGATCAAAGAGCAAAGATAGGATATTTGAAGTGTGCCTTCAAATAGAAAAGGATAAGAAGTTCGAATTCTCTCCTCAGATTCCCATGTGCACTCCTTGGGGTCATCTCCCCACTTATCCTTCACTAGACAAACTTCCTTGTTGCGTAATCTCTTGACACCGTATTCCAATATACGGGTGGGTGTATGACGCTCAAGTGATTCGCGCTCTACCTCCACTTCTCTTAGCTGATCGGGTTCTACTACTACTGCGGAATCATGTAGACACTTCCTCAGATGCGAAACATGAAAAACATTGTGAACTCCTACCAACTTATCTGGAAGATCAACTCTGTATGCCACTTTTCCAATCTGTGTGGTAATAGGGAAGGGTCCTACAAATCTCGGTGCCAACTTACCCACTGAGCCAAATGTCATAACGTTTCTCAGAGGAGAAACCTTGAAAAAATCCATATCTCCAACCTTAAACTCCAAATCTGAACGTCTTCTGTCATCATATGACTTTTGTCTGCCTTGTGGAGTCTCCAACCTCTTGCAAATCAAATCCACCTTCTCAGAAGTTTCCCTCACCAAGTCTGGTCCAAGCAAGATCCTATCGATGGTATCCCACCAACAGGTTAGTGATCTACATGGTCTGTCATAGAGGGCCTTGAACGGTGCCATCCCAATGCTTTCTTGATAACTATTATTATATGAGAACTCCACCAAAGGTAGGTGGTCTTCCCAAGAGCCTCCGAAGTCGATGATGCACAATTTGAGCAAATCTTCCAAAACCCTATTTACCCTCTCAGTCTGTCCATCTGACTAAGGGTGATATGCCGTGCACTGATTCAATTCCGTTCCTAAGGCTTGCTGAAGACTCCTCCAAAACTCGCTGGTGAATAATGGATCTCTGTCACTCACAATGCTGGCGGGAACTCCATGAAGCCTAACTATCTCCCTTACATAAAGAGTCTCCAAAGAAGCTGCCGTCCTATTACTCTTAATGGGTATAAAATGAGCGCTCTTTGTCAGTTTATCCACAATGACCCAAATGCTCGTGTTCCTTCTCCGTGACCTTGGTAATCCATCCACGAAGTCCATAGAGATGCTCTCCCATTTCCATAATGGAATATCCAATGGCTGCAACAGTCCTCCGGGCTTCTTCTATTCCGCCTTTACCCTTTGGCAAGTGATGCTACATACTCCACCACCCTCTTCTTCATTCCGAGCCAATAGAATACCCTCTTCATATCCCAGTACATCTTATCACCATCGGGGTGCACTGTCATCCTAGAATGATGTGACTCGGTCAACACCGCATCTACTAAATCCTCACTTCGGGGAACACAAAGTCTACCATCCCTTCTAAGCCATACCTAGTGTCCATGGTATAGCGCCTAAGATGTGGTGATGACTCTCCTCTACCAAGCTTATCTAAAATGTCCTTTAACTCTTCGTCCTCACCTTGCCTTACTCCTATCTGCTCCATCAAAGTAGGCTAGACGTCGAGGGCTGCTAACAATCCCGGAGCTAAATCCGATGGAGGTCTAAAATCAAAGGTAGCAATGTACTCCAAATGTTTCCATTCCAAAAACAGAGGACTTAAAACCACTTTACGTCTACTCAACGCATCTGCCACTACATTACCCTTGCCAGGGGTATAGGAAATCTCAAAGTCATAAGAGGCTAAAAAATCCATCCATCTTTGTTGTCTCAAATTCAAGTCTTTCTGAGAGAATGGATACTTCAAAGACTTATGATCCGTGAAAAGCTCAAATCTTTATCCTAAGAGATAGTGCCTCCAGGACTTGAGAGCAAAAACTATAACTACCAACTCAAGATCATGCGTCGGGTAGTTCTTCTCATGCGTTTTCAACTGTCTACTCGCATAGCACATTACCCTACCCTCTTGCATCAGTACCGCCCCTAGCCCCGTACCATAAGCACCCGTATAAATTGAGAAAGGCTTGGTTCCATCCGGTAATACCAATACGGGCGCGGTAGTCAAAGCTTCCTTCAATCAACCAAAGGCATCCTCACACTTGGCGTCCTAAACAAAAGCCGAGTTCTTCTTGGTAAGGCGCGTAAGTGGAGCTGATATCCTAGCAAAGTCCTTAATGAACTTCCTATAGTAGCCCGCAAGACCAAGGAAACTTCTTATGTCCCTGGCATTCTTAGGGGTCTGCCAATCCTGTACTGCTACCACTTTCGCCGGATCTACTGCAAGTTCATCCTCCGAAATGATTTGTCCCAAAAAGCAAACCTCATCCCTCCAAAAGCGGCACTTGGAGAACTTCGCCTTCAACTTATGTGCTCGCAGGGTCCTAAGCACTTCTTCCAAGTGAACAATATGCTCCTCCTTGCTTTGCGAATAAACCAAAATGTTGTCGAAGAACACCACCACAAACTTGTTCAACGATTCGCGAAATACTCATCTCATCAGGTCCACAAAATATGCCGGAGCATTGGTTAGCCCAAATGGCATGACTAACCACTCAAATAACCCATCCTGAGTCCTAAACGTAGTCTTCTCAATGCTATCCTCCGCCACATACAACCGATGAAATCCCGTGGCCAAATCGAGCTACGAAAATACCTTGGCTCCTACTAGCTGGTCGAAGAGATCGTCTATATGGGGAAGAGGATAACGATTCTTCTTCGTCAGCTTATTAAGCTCCCTATAATCCACGCAAAGCCCGAGAGAGCCATCCGCCTTAGTGGCAAAGACGATGGGCGCGCTCCACTCAGAAATGCTCCTACGAATGAAGCCCTTCTCCAAAAGCTCTCCAATCTGCTTGCTCAACTCATGATGTTCCTTAGGAGCCATATGCCTTACCAGTAAAGCAACCGGTTTGGCATTATCGATAAGATAAATCTTGAACTCGATCTCTCTTCGAGGTGGAAGGCCAGCAACCTCCTCGAACACATCTGGAAAGTCTCTAACAATGGGTACCGAACTCAAAATATCGGGCGATAAGTCAAGAGAATAAAGGTAGCTCAACATGACCGATCCTCGAGGATCACAAGATACCTCCAAGGTACGTCCACTACAAGTGCCTAACCTCACTACCCTCTTATTACAATCAAGAACAGCACCATACATGGATAGCCAATCCATATCAAGTATCAACTCGAACCCGAAAAAGCCCAACACAAAGGCACTACAGTCAAACTCAACCCCTAAAATAAACAATTCCAAATCCCGACATAACATGGACAAATAGGCCGATCCTCCTACGGGATTTGATACTACTACCGGGTCGGTCACTAAGCAAGCATCAAGACCAAGACCCTCTACCAGAGTATTAGATATAAAAGAGTGCGAAGCTCCAGAATCAAATAGGGTACGAACAGGAAAATCAGAGATAGATAACACACCTTCGATGATCACCTTCTTTCCCTTGTCCACAACCGGACGAGTACTAGAGGAAGGAGCTGCCTCTAAAGCATAAGCCTGAGCAAGCCGTGAAGGTGTCTGTGAATTGTCCTTGGGATTTGACGGACATTCCTTTTTCGTATGCCCTACTTGATCGCAAAGATAACACCTCTGTCTCGGTCGCTCTCCTGCCCCTCTACAATCCTTAGCAAGATGACCTGGTTTCCCACAAGTATTGCACTTCCGGTTCTTCCTTGGAACTTTCCTTTTTCCACCTGACCCACTTCCTCCTCTCCTCTTTCCTTTCCACCGCTTCTTCCTATCACACTTCTGCTCCGCATCTCCTTTCTTCTCAGTATCAGCAAGTAAAGCCATCTCTACCAATCCCTCAAAAGTGGCTCCCATCGGAATGTGGCTCACTGCCCAAACTCTACGGTGGATGACTCAAACCCTTAGCAAACTTCAGCGCCTTCTTGTGAGGAGTATTGATTAGGTCTAGTCCAAATATGGCAAGCACATTGAATTGATTAACATATTCCTTAACTGTCATATCCCCTTGCTTGAGCTCAATAAATTTCTCTAGCTGCACTCCCTCTTCAGCCTGCGATAAGAATTTCCTCTCAAACCTAGTACAAAAATCTGCCCAAGTCAAATTATCAACCTCAGCCTCCATAATCTCCCACCAACAAAGAGCCTCTCCCTGCAACTGCCATGAAGCCAACTGCCTCCAAGCCAAGTCCTGCAATCCCATACGTCCAAATATCCGCTCATAACTATGGATCCAAGCTCTCGCCTCAGTATATGACTCGGTGCCAAGAAACAACTTGCCTCCTAAGCTGGTGTAGTCCTTGCATAACTTGGAAAAATCCGGAATGCTTGGTGGACGGACTGGAGCCTCTTACGCCGGAGCAGCATCCCTAACTAGTGGCTCTGCTCGTGCAGTAGCCTGTAAATAACGTCTGAACCAAGTAAGCATATTAAGGCCTGGAACTTCGGGGATATCTTGCGGTTCAGACATTTCTATCTGTGGATATTAAAAAGATAGGATTAGGTACTCCACAAATAGTTCAATAGATAGGGAGGAAGAGATATAAGGGACCCATTTCTAAAAATTCTTTTTTTTCCAAAATATATACATATACTTTTAAAAGTATTATTTGGAATATCCTTTAAAAATTATTCGAAAACCTTTATATTTTTAATTTTTTTAGGATTACCGAAAACTTAGCTCTGATACCAACTGTGACACCCCGCACCTCAAGGTACCCTGAAAATTGGACATGACTAGAAGCACGGGTGGTCGGGTGAAATAAAAATCCATAACATAGCACTGAGACTTAGGCAACAATATAAAATGATTAAAATATTACAGCGGAAGAAAACTTTCACTAATTATAAATTAATAGCAAAGCAGCTTCATTAAAAACAACATTATCCCAAATTTATTTCTGAAACCAAAAGTACCAAGTAGTCTCTACGTAAACATAAAACATAACAAAGTTCAAAATATAGGACCCCATATATAGAGTAAAGTACAGAAAAGAGAAACGAAGTACATGAAACAAAAGTGTAACGACCCAGAATTTTGGACCATTCACATCCATTATAAGTGTATAGGTAGACACTCATGCCGGAGTTGAATTGCTCAAAATACCGCGTTGTTAATTTAAATTTGGCAAAACTGAACATATACAGTAAATAAATAATCACAGATCACAGACTATAAATGCAGCGGAAATAAAAGAGATAGTAGTTCATGAAGCTACTATATGAATATATAAAATACATCAGAGTTTACAACAGAAGAGTAATACGATACATCAGAGTTAAACCAGATACATCGAAAGAGTAACACGATACATCAGATACAAATCAGAATACATCACTGGAATCATCGAATGCTGAAAGCAGAATAGATGGCTGGATCTTCAAGCAAAGCTCCAACTCCAAAGGTGAGTCTCGAATACTGGTACACTCAGTTTGACCCGAGCGTAAAGCAAAAACACAAGACACTCGAGTCAGGATTAACATTCTTATATTAATAAATCCTACTCAAGTGAAATAGCAATTAAAATACAAGTAACTCAAAGGATGTTTGTAATAACCATCCTTTAAGGATCCGTTAAACTATCTACTATGTAGTAGTGTACGATAAGTAGATAATGTCTATCAGTAATAATAAGATATCAAAATAGCGTTAAGTCATGGCCCATTCCACCCTTAACACATTTTTATTCCCAAAAGCATATACAAGACCGTAGTTTCCCCAAAACCGGAAGTCACCAGAGGGCAATCCATATACTAAAGGTACAAATCAAAATCGTAGTGGTCGCGTATAAATGGAATACAAGTATGACAAGGCACATGAGGCAATACCCAAGGTAGTGATACCACCGTTCGCCTGATCCGGACTGGTGAGAACGCAACGCCGCAGCGCCCGCAACACCGTGAAACAACACTCCCAAAATCAAGGGTGCACCAATCGACAACAAGTATAAGTAGTTCGAAGAAGTGTGTCCACTTGAGGTAGCTAATCCTCCATTGGCCCGGCACAGCTCCTGTTTTAGTCATTTCCAATATGACACAAGTGTCAAGGCTATCCATTATCGTTCTCTTTCTTCAGTCAACACGTACATCATTCCAACCACTTCATTCTGGATCATCACTCCGCGTATAGTTATTAAAGTGGTTTTCGGTTTAGATAGAGAGTATATCCATAACCGATTCCGGTCTCTTTAATAACTTCCGTAATTATTACACCGATTGGTCGTTTATTTATTTCAAAACCAAATCAATTTCAATTTAAATCAGAGTTTGTAAATCAACATTTCATTTGTCTTTCTAAAACAATTTCCAAAATTTACGTTTCAAAACTTCCAAATCACCATTTCAAAATCTTATAATTCAATTTCAATTTCTATTTAAAACAATTCAAATATTGATTCAAGTTCGTATAAAAGTTTCATTCCGAAAACATTTAAATCAATTTAAATTCATTTATCAATTTCATTCAATATTCATTAAGTAAATTTGCCATTCAAAACAATTTCCATTAAATTTCCAATTCATTAAATCCATTATTTAAATTCAACTTCATTATTTCAGAACTTACAAATTTAATTAAATTAAATCCATCAAACCAAATTCTCTAAATTTCAAGTCTTATATTAATTTCAATAAATCACATTTTATTTCTTGTTAAAGAAATTCAATTTCACTTATTTACTTACTTAAATGATTTTCCAATACTTAATTAATAAAGAAAACTCAATTTCAATTATTTACGAAGTAAAATTCACTTATTCAAAGGTTCAATTTTCTTATTAAAGAATTCAATTTAATTTAATCATTAAATAATTCAACCTTATTTAATTATTAAATAATTCAAAACTTAATTATTAAATAATTTCAATGTTTAATAATTTCAAACTTAATTATAATTTCAAACTTAATTTTTAAATCATTTCACAGTTTAATAATTTCAAACTTAATTATAATTTCAAACTTAATTATTAAATCATTTCAAAGTTTAATAATTTCAAACTTAATTATAATTTCAAACTTAATTATTAAATCATTTCAAAGTTTAATAATTTCAAACTTAATTATAAAATCATTTCAAACTTAATTCAATCATTTCTCAAATTAAACAACATTCTTTCATCAATTTCATTGTTAATATTTTGTTTCAGATTATTAAATATTAACATTTTCCTTTCATAAAATTCCAATTTCAACTTCATTTCAAAACCATATTATTTATTCAAATAAAATCTTCGTTTTATTTTTAAATCAAATTATTGACCAATCGGGTTTTATTTAATTCTCTAGATCCAAGGTCAAAGTTCAATTTGGGTATTTATCATTTCAACTCGATTCCAATTCAATTCAAAATCAAAGCATAGTAAAGGGAACTTGCAGTGTGATAACTGGGGTGGTGTCAAAGTAAATAAACAATCAATAACAACAATCAATAACAATCCAATAATCAATTTAAATAATCCCGAAATAATCGTATTAATTCGCATTGTTATTTGTACGAATTAATATAATCATTTCTAGAATCTACACTATCATTTCATGTAGATTAAAGATTATTACATTACGGTTCTTCACTTGTCATCTATTTACAATTTCATACATCATCAATTTAACAACATACATTCAGTGGTTCAAAGTGTAATTAAACAAATCCTACGTGTCAATAAATTTAACAGTTAAAGGGGTCATATTATACAAATGTCATTTAATCAAATTTAACACATATATCAAATCTAACTATCCTACGTCAATTTCAATTTCAAATTATTTATCACTTACATCATTAACAATTTAACGTCCAATATAAACATCAAACAATCAATCATTTAACAACCAAACTGGATTATCATTGCATATATAATAGATAATGGTGTCAGATGTCACAGGTGAACTGATACAGGTAATAACATAAATAACAGTAGCATATTTCAATTGTCGTTTCAATTGAAATCAGATTTAATAATTAAAAGAACGTTAATCGTGAGTGATTGCTCACCTTTCGAGGCTAGAGAGAGAACGAAATGAGATGAGATACGAATCCAGCACGGATTTCCAAGCAAAGCAAGATTGAACGCGAATTTCGAAGTAAAGCACGATGGAGACGAGTTCGATGTAGAAAGCTGATAAATTGAGAATTCAGAACCAAAATCAGTATGATAACACAAAATGAAACGTACATTATATTATTATTATAAATTTCAAATCAAAGCTAATTTAAACACCTATTAATTAAATAAATAAATATATTTCAAAATCATTGCTTTTAAATAAACACATATAAAATTGAAAGCCATTGTTTTAAATTAAACACATATATCCAAATCAAACATATATACGTAAGATTGAAATAAATACTCATATATTATATTAACTCATTGAAGTTACCGTAAACATATCTATATTGTAAACATATATACATAACCGGAACTTGTATAACCAAACGCACATAAAACTATAAGTAAAGTCTAAAATGATGTCATGAACATTACATATATAACCGTCATTCTAATTATATATATAACGCTCTCATATAAGCTAAGAGAAACTTATATACATCTTTCTCTATATACTATAGTCTTATAACTTATATATACTGTAGCATACAAGCTAATATATGCAGACATATCTAAACTGCAATATAAACATTTTTATATAACCAGATATAGTTTATAACAAATTTTATCATATAGTATTAAATATATTATAAAATACTGTATATATAGCACAACAACTGTATTACCCAATTCACTCTATATATAGAACTACTGTACATGTACATATTTCGACTAAAACAATATAATATAAATAATATAAACGCAAAACTTGTTGCATAGACTGGCATGTGTATCATATTAAAACAGTATATATAAAAGGTGTTAATGTCCAACTGACGCATCCAAGCTTTTTATACAACTTTGTAAAAAAAAATCAAATAGATTTTCTATCTTATATAAACGTACATCTAGTAAACTTACAAATAAAAGAAGTGTAGCTTACCTATATATATCACAGCATATATATAATACCGTCCTCATATTAACACGCATATTTAGGTGACCCAAAATATCCATATTTTAACTAACAGATTCAAACAACCCATACTTCAGTTTTGCTTGCTTTGATTGATCTAAACATGCTTTAAGCTAAACCTGACAAACCTATACATTCAAATAATAACAATTCATATAGCTAACTGTCAGTAACTATGTTCTAATAAATTTGGAGACATAAGTTTTTAGTTAACTTCTTCTTAGGTTGACAACACATCACCTATACAATCACAACACACATATGCAAACTAAATAGATCATACTATACACAACACACTAACTCACGTATAAACTTACATTATGAAACTAATATAACTATTATAACCCTCTGTAAACAAACAAATATACAAAATCTATTAAAATCAAGTGTATGTATATTCTATACTATATATAATTAATATATGCATGACTATAAATCATACAGTGACCAACTTTTAAAACTGTTTATATTATAAACTCCATAGCTAAAATATGATATCAACAAAGCATATACCTTATAAAAAGAGAAAGTGAATACATCGGAGAAGAAGGCACGGCCTGACTGAGGTGGGAGGAAGATGAGAGGCGGAGGGTTAGTGGATGGTCGAAGGCCATAGGGTGCTTACGGTGCTGCTCACGTGGTTGAGGGGAAAGAAGATGCCTAGGAAAAAGCAAGATAGAGATGAGCGAACAGACAGTAAAGAGAACAAGTGAATGCCAATTTTTTTTTAAAAAGTAAATGAACCAGTAAACGAAGTGTCACCTTGGAAACGAACATTCACTGGAATTAAGGCAAACGTAACTGATGACTGTTGATTTATAGTCAATGGGAATTTTGATAGTCACGGACATAGAAGGACTTGAACGGTATTGATACAGTTACCGTTTCGCAGTTTCCGCGGCGTACCGAACTGCAAAATATACAAATGAGTATACTGCGAAGATCAGCACGACGAGACGATCCCAACAGTATACGGATATCAGTGGTACGATTGAATTATAAAAATTCGAATTTTTCTACTACGGAAAATGCAAGAAAAACACTGAAAAATAAGATCGACGGAGCCAAAGATGTCCGAATTTTGAAAAACGACAAACTGACATCTTGCTCAGAAGATGGTTTAGAATTTTTCTATGTAAAAATATTTAGGTTTCGAAAACATTTTATTTTCATTACTTTTTTAACTGATTGAATTGAAGTGAATTTACGCGCGAAATAAACTTCCATATTTTCGGATGAAAATTTACCAGTTGCTATGTTTAACTAAACGCATTCCAAATATCAAATTTATATTTCAAAATTTTATCGTTTAAAATTTCACAAAATTTCAACTAATTACGTTATTAAAACAGTTGAAATTTACGGGTCGTTACAAAAAGAAACAAAGCTAAAGATAACAACTGCTCCAATGACCCTCCAAGCTACAAAGAACTGCAACCTAGACCTGCCCTCCTATGTTTTGGGGAAAATAGGAAAAATAGGAATGGGTCAGACATAAAGTCTAATGAATGAAAAATAAAATGAAGCAGAAAGAATAAAACAGTTTAATTCCAGGTCTTCCGCGGATATCGCAGAGGGTGAATAATATAATGTAGTGAATCCTTCTTAGATACAGTTCCTAAGAAGCCAAAGTCCGTGGTCACTCTAGGGAAGTCAACCATGTAGTAATACTAAACATCAATTGGCCTGTCGGACTTGCCGTCCTTACCTATCCACGTGCTACAGCGTGAAAGTCATGCTCTTCACCCGTGCACTATGCCTAAATGCCTCTTACGTTTGACCGGCACCGACTCAAACAACCTCGCAGGACCCCGAAGTTGCGTTCAGGCTCTGCCAAACTGGACTCCTATCCTCCTGTCTCCTCGGTCACCAATGTGGACTTGCCCCTATCCAAAGTGTCGGTCCTCCGAAAGAGCGCCCGCAGCTAGGTCGGCTATGCAAAATCCTCCAACTATCTGCCTAAAGAAGCTTATGTTGGAGCACACTTGTCCTGTTCTGTCCACGTCGATCTGCCTGAAGAAGCCTACGATTGCGGATGCTATCTATCCTACGTACTAGCAACCTATGAAAGGTAACAAACATACTTGCAAACCTACTTGCCCGCTTCTGGTACGTACAACCAAAACTATATTTTGGTTTTAACTGCATGAAACACCAATCCAGATCTTTACAAGGTATGCCTATCAAATCGCTTCCAGATTAATTAATTTTACCGTTACAGTTTACATACTGTTTATTTCCATTAATCTGCTTTAGGCCATTTTTACATTCGATTTGGTTATTTCACAATTTTCCTTTTTCTTACATAAATGGTATTTCAATTTCTCGTCCGTTCAGTCTGTATGGTTTGTCTGTAATTTTTATGCCATTTTGTTACAGATTTACACTATCCCTTAGGGTCCATTTAATTTACATTTTTTTCCATTCTAATTTACGTTCTCCTTTTAGATATTTAATCTGTACAAAAATTTTATCCAATAACCACAAACCATTTAATTACACAAAATTCCACTTTTACATTTTTAGGCCACATATGAAACAAACAATTATTCCAATTAGACTTCCCAATCCAAAACCATATTCAAAATTATGTAATTATATCAATCAAAACCATAATTTTATTCAAGTAACATATTCTGAATTTATTCAACTAACTTGTTCTACCATTAGAAATTGAATAACAATTCTAATTCAATTTAATTAAACCAATCTTATTTATGCCATGAAACATGAATAGCAATTTATTTGTTTCAAATTTCAACCCAAACATGAATTAGAATTAAGAAGTGGAAGAAGAAGATATAATAATTTACATAAATTTCAATCTTATTTATGCCATAAAACGTGAATAGACAATTTATATGTCCCGTATTTTAAACCAAACATGAATTAGATTTGAGAAGTGTAAGAAGAAGAAGAAGTTGCAATAACTTACATCTATTCTTAATTAATAACAGAAATTAATTCATATTAACGTGCCAGAAAAGAACTTAAATTGAACTACTTTATTTTTCTATTTCATATTAATTCCCACTCACCTGGCACTTGAGTTTGCATAAATTTGAAAAAAGCTTTGCTTTAATCTTTCTCCCTTTGATTCTTATAAATTCCTCAAATTGCTTTAATATATATAGATAATTTAATTCGGTAGAGATTTGTTTATTTAGTAGAGAAAAGGAGGAAAAATAATACACACTAATTTTACTGTAGAATTATGGCGACGACTGAATAAGAGATTAGGTTTAGGTTAGATGGTTTATTTATAGATTGTTTGAGTGAACATAATCCATTAGATTATTTTAGATTAAATCTGGTTCTTTTATACACTTAATGGTTATCCATTCTAGCCCATACACATCACTCAACCAATAAAATTTAGCCATCTCATCCTTTTACATCACTGGAGCGAATGGAAAGCCACCACATGTCGGAAACAACACTGAAATACGTAGGAAAATCGCTAGAAACGAACCAGCTAAAAAAACATCACTCCAGATTTTGGGCGACAATGGGACTTGATCCCTGGTCACTAAGGAAGTCAACATGCGCCTTTACCACTGTACCAAATGCGCTTTTAATTTCTTTTTAATTATATTTCCCATAAAATATCGGGGTGTTACATCCACTCAAATACTTCACAGTTATTCTTTACCTTTAACTCTTATATTTTTATTTTGAAATGTCAATTCATTTATTATTTTACTACTACGATAACTCTCAAAAGAATTTGTAGATTTTAGCTTTCAAGGAACTGTTAAAAAATGAATTGTAATCCTACAATAATCTTTGTTGTCCTTCTCTTGCTAAAATTTACTGCTTTAGTAAACTTTCAGTATTTCATTGCATTTAATGTTGGTTAAGTGCTTTTATGAGATTTTCCTATTTATTCTATTTCTTTCTACAATGCACATGGGAGCGATCCATAAGTTCAACACGGTAAAATAGAAAACAGGAACACATCTTATAACATACCATATGTGCTTTCTTATACAGGGATAACCAACAGTTACAACCCAACAAGCCCAAAGAACGAGGAAAAGAACAAATGCTTGAATGAAACTACAACTCTACTAAACTAAAAATACTACCTAAGAATTGTGAGATGGTCCGATCCTCTGCAGGAGCTAGAGCCATTGCCACGCCCTCTGAATGAGTGCAGCATAGCGGCTAGGTAGCCTATCTCATGGCCTTGGCGCTGCTGCTCAGCCCGAACCTCTTGGATCTCCTCCTAGATTTACCGAATAGCGACAAGATCGAGTCTCAAGTACTCCTCAGCTCCCTGCCCCTGCATAGTCTCCACTAGGGCTGCACTTATGCTGCTGCCATATGCAGATTAGGAATGTCCATCTTCTTAAGAGAAGCTCTGTCAAATGTGGGAGGGCCTTTTTCAAAACTGGCTCCTCGAAGAAGATCACTCCATACCTCTTAAAGACACGGGTAAACAGGTGTCAGTGAGGAAAGTAGCTACGGGGACTGCCAACGCCAGGGCTAATGTAGTTGATCATGATAGCCTGAGCCCAATTAACTGCCATACCACCTATGACGGCGTAGGTGGCCCAATTAACCATCGGATAGATCTGGCCATAGTTTCCTGTCTTGGGGATAATGTTGTGCTTGATAATCCGCACAAAAAGACGGGCTATAGGTTGTAAATTACCCTACCTCTAAGTGCCAACGTTCCTAGCAAAGATCCATTGTAAAATCTCCGAATATGTTATCTCTATATCATTCAAATCTACTCCTCGGAAGGAATTAGTAAAATATCACCAGGATCATCATCCGATAGATCAATCTCTACTCCCTTCACCCAAGAATGAAGCTGGGAGATGGCCTCATCAAAGTTGTAAACCATCCGAGCATCAAGCAAGCATATAAAATACAAATAGCACTTCCGCTCAAATGCCCGTGGCCTAGGAACGTCTCCAACTTGATCGATCGTCCCTGTAGAAAGGAGAAATTGGCAGTGGACAAGTAGGCAACGATTTTGGCCTTATTATAGTTAAGTTGGTTGAGCTCTTAAGGGGAGATGCCAGAGGCGCGAGTAGGAGCCGGCGGCCCGGGGTGGTGCCATTTGTTGCTAGGGTTTCAGATCTAGAAATTAGAGGGGGGTTGGAACCAAAACTATGGAGGGTGGAGATGGAGGGGGAACGAACATCAATCGACGTCGAGGGATGGCGGCAACGGCGCTGGTCGACGGCGGGTCTGGAGGAGGAGGAAGGAAGGGAAAGTGGGTTCGTTTTGAGAGAGAAAGGGGAGTGGTAGCTGGAATGGGCAAACAAAAGCGACTAATATTCACGTTTCAGGTTCATACCCATTCCCGACCCGTTAACCTGTCGACCGCCGACCGACCGATATCGATCGACTGCTATCGGTCGATCGGTTCTCGAAATTTGGGTCCAGGTTGAACCTGGATACAATTCGGGTAAGGTTAATTAAATTAATAATGATAATAACTTTTCCATGTCGATTTCTTCAATCTAACTCAATTCGAGCTGTCTAGAAAATTTTCTTGTCCTACACCCGACCGTGCCTTTTCCTTCCGCCAACTTTCCAAGCCTCATGCTCCAACGGTCATCAATATTTCTGACCCATACTGCCCTATCCAACAACAATTCTCAAAACTCATAATTATTCCAGCTTTTATTTTCCATGCCAGTCTTATATGGAAATACCCTCCTGTATTGTTGACGGGTACTTCAACACTTCCTAACAATATACTCCATTATTATATACTATTTCTATTTTATCCACCTTATTGGGAGGAAATTTTTAAAAAGGTTTCAATTCTTCTAAATAGAAATTTTTTTCGAGTATACATATGCCTGCTTTCCCTTTCCCTTGACATGAAAAACCTACTTTTTGCCGAAAACTTTTCAAACCTTTACCACATGCCAAAATTTCCTAAAAACTCACCTTTCAAACAAAAACTTTTAATACCACAAATTTCTTAAGTGTAATACTTTTTTCTTTAGTGCAAATACTTTTGACTACTTATATATAGGCTATTATATAATTCTCATTTCATTTTTTTTTCAACAACGGTTTTCAAATAGACTTTTGGGAAATATTATTATTGAGAAACTCATTCAATTAATTCAAGGTATCCTCTCATGGGGTCGGACCAAGAACTGAGATCCACTTTCTTCCAGAATATCTAATTCATTATTTTGAGGTGGTTGATGAACGTCCTCCTACGAGAATTAGTCTCTGAATTTTATTGACATATAGATTTTTAATCCCCGCTCGCCTGACAATGTCTGCCTTCCACCGAAATTCCATCGAAGTCCCTAACCACAAGATAGTTTATTTCCATCCATCCATCTAACCTTCAGGAATCCATCTATATGTCGTGCCTATGCTCTAAATAATTAACGCCGTATGGTTAAAACTCTATGGGGTAATCGGAGTAGGTGCATAATCTTTAACTTTATAAGAATTTTCCCTACTCATAGTTGCCTCGTCCATTCCTTCGAAACATGGTCACAACCCTTCTGGGACTCGAACGTATAGAATTTGACATAGATTAAGATAGAAAGACCATGAATACGCTCTCTCTATATATCCTAACCGTATAATCGACTAACCTAGGCTCTGATACCAAATGTAACAACCTGCACTTTAATGGGTACGAATTTTGACTAAATCGAAACCCATGTCCTTTAGGGTATGGACTATTGGTTTCGGTAACTTGTAATAAACATAAGTATATCGAAGATTGATCAAATAAAACTCACAGTGGAAATAAAGGATAACAAGATCAAATACCAATCGAGGCTACAACTTCAGAATCTACCGCATCCCATGGACATCCATAAGCCTTACCAAAATCGAACATGAAAAGGAATATTCTCCATCAATCGTTCCATCAGTACCGGTGACCTGTTCCTCTAAATCTATCTAGTGGGTTGTAATGAGGAGGGGTCCAGAACAATGTTCTAGTGATTGGAAAAGTTACATACATTACCCACAACATAAACTTATACCGATTTTGGCTTTCATTTAATGTTATATCTGTTATTTAATTAATTAATACATGTGCACGTATGACATGTTTATCCTTACCTAAGGCACAACTACCTATATACATATGTCTATATGCGTATGTAAATAATTCTATGCGTTTCACTATCCAAATATTCCCGACCACTTAATACTTCTTAACTAGGAAAAGAGGTAGAACCAACGGCCATTTAATTCCCCAATCCCGAAGCGGTTCAGCTTCTAATACCAAATGTAACAGTCACCCTAAACCAATCGGTCCTAAAGACCGCTTAAATCCCTCACACAGCTTACTTATAATTTAACTGCCATGAATCTACATCTCTTTCAGCTATATCGTTAGTTCCCTCTGTAAGCCCGAAGGCCATTCCAGTCCGAAATTCTAATGCACTGTCATGTAGGATGTGAGAGGGAGTACCCCCAAACCACTTGCAACCTCTTCTACTAGGCATTAGGTAAACTCTGATCATTTAAAACCTACAAAATAGGCATATTCCCATCATTTAAGACCTAATCCCAAGGTGGGTCTCTAAATGCTCCTCCTTAACTGATATCATAAGAAATCTTATTCGGTCACTAAATACTTCATTTAAGAAAAGGCGGACCTTACCATAGCCACTTAATACCTCAACTTCGAAGCGGACCTCTCCGAAGAATTTCACCTATCGTATCCATAACGCAACTCATGACCAATAATCCAACCATGACATCTCAGATTAATTCAACTATTCATAGGAACTGGTAGCCAGATTGACTGGGTAGATTTACCCTACAGAATTGGACTAACCTCGCATCCACTGAAGACATTTAATATTCCATATTAGTCTACAAAGTCATACCATTGGCAACCAGATTCAACTGGGCACACTTTCATGTATGGACTAATCTTGCATCCATATAACTTAGTCATACTTACATGTACACTACCTATATACATATATCATCCTACACACTTAATAGTTCATGCCATATAAGATAATCCCTTATTATGCCTCTAATTAGGAATTAACTCAATAATTAATTATTTTTCCAAAGAGATTTATACTTTCAAATTACAAATCTCTTGTTATTCTATGTGTCTTACACACTTTATTTCTTTCCTCATTCCCTCGCAATTACTTTAATGCATTTCATTAATTAGTCCTTCTTATTTTTTTGTGACTATTTAAATTCTCATAACTCCTATTTCATTCATTGCTTATTCAATGCTTATTTATTTCTAGAGTTACAACCTTTCGACTATTTAAATCCTCATAACTCTCATTTCATTTATTTCCACATTAATTGTTCGTATAACCTTTCTTCCTTTATTTTCAACTATTACCATTTATTGTTCTTTTTATTTTAAATTTCTAGTTCTCTTAACGCTGATATTCATATGCATTTTTGTTGTATTAATTGTGATTTCTTTTTTGGGTTTAGCGCGGTTATACGTGTATACATATTTAATATCATTATTACTCTTTTATCTTTCTAATTGCATTCATCCCTAATTAGGATATTTTCCATAATCCACTCTATGGAAACGTTCCCTTTTAAAACGTTTCCTGTTGCAGTTTTCCATAGATTTACCAGAATAATTGGCCCGCCTTATTTGAATTACAAGGAAATATTAAAACTTCATTTTATTTTGAACAGATGGTGTAAACTATGGAGTGAAATTCCATACCTTAACACATCTCTTTCTATTTCTTTCTAGTATATTCCTTGTCAAATCAAACACCGCATATTTCCAATATAAACTAGAGGTTAGATAAACATATGGAATTTAACGGATTGTACATTTAACAGATTTAAATACAGAAACTTTCACATGGAAATGAAATTAGGACACTTAGTTCATATTAACACCCTTTAATACAAATATAGATCTGAAACCAATTTTATAAATAACTAATTGGTAGATCTGAAACAATTTCCCATTCAATTTATATTCAACTACCAACATCCAAACACAAATTTATAGATTTGAGTGTAATTGACATTTCTATTCAATTTTGCAAAATATATAGGCAATGGATTATACGTCAAAATTTTAGGCCTACAACTCTAGATCTTCAAGTACACATAATAATCAAACGAAATCCAACAAGATAAATTATCATGTTTTAAATAATTCATATGAATTTACTACCCACAGTTTTTTAGCTTTCCAAACTTCCAAATGTAAATCTGATCTTCTGATTCAACTACTTTCCCCTTCTGATTTAAGGCGCATGTATACCAAGGAATATACATAACATTAGAATCACTGATCTGAGAAGAGATTAGGATTAAAGGAAAGATAAAGATTTGTTAAATTGAGACTTACCATGTTGTTACGCTACGCTATTTTATACGATATTCTCTTCCTCTTATTTTGTTATTTTATGATCCTCTCTAATATTTTATTATTTACAGTCCGTTCTATTTTAAGGGGGAAGATATGAGAGAAAATAGCAGAGCTTTGCTGTCTCCATCAATAAATATGAGAAGAGGAGGGGGGGTTTAGACCTCTATTTATAGAGGCTAGGACAAATAATAAGCGTTGGATTTAAAACTGAATAATCTAGGCCATTGTAACACCCCATATTTTTATAACCTTATTTAAAACATTTAATTAGGTTAGATTAAATTAAGTAATGTGAAGATTAATAGGCCAAGATTTGATTAGTTAAAGGTAGCCGTGCCATGTTAAGTGGGTTAACTAAAATGGAATAACACTAGATAATGTGTTAGGGAATGAGAGGGGCATTATGGGAAATAGTAAAACCTTATACCCTAAACCCTTATGAGATGGTAACTCACGTTCGTTCGTTCTCATTTCACTAAAAATTAATTTGCTAAGGCCGGCCACCGTTTCCCATTCTCAAGAGAAGAAGTAAAGCTAAGTTTTAAGAGAAGAGAATAAATCAACTAATTCAACCCTCAAAAATTTCATCTATAATCTCACAAGCTAAGGTGAATAATTACTACATCCCTAATACTTTTAGTTTTCGGCTTTGTGATTAGATCCGAAATGTTTTTGCTATATTATTGCCATGTTTGATGTTTAAAGATATATATATTCATAGTTGGTGAAATTATAAATGTTTATTCGTGTTATATGATATCTTTAACATGAAAATCTTATTTAATGACATACGAATACCTTGGAAATTTAAATTTAGGTCTAGAATAATATTTTAGAGATGAGTTTCGATTTTCATAATTTTCTGATTTATTATGAATTTTATATGAATTTTCGAATGAAGAAAATTATTTATTGGGTTATGAATTATTTTCGGCAAAAATAATAATTGTTTGGGGTTGAGATTTTAATATGTCAGACAATTTATTAAAATAGATTTTCTGGGATTTTTTCAGAATTTTCCTAAGTCATTTGAGGGATATATAAAATTATTTAAGGTATGTGACTTAAATGTTTTATATAATTATAAAGAAGAAGGGGCATTTTGCAAAATAAAATGATTTATAAATTTTGGTAATTGCACCAGCACATTTCTGAAAAGCATTTTGTTGACCAATGAAAATTTGACAAACAAAGGCAGGTTAGTTGAAAAGTTTCCTTTTTAAGTTTAAAAACAAAAATCACTCTTTTTTGATGTTTTAACCCATACGGCAGTATACTTCCGCCCTAGACCTTTCGTCACAGTTGAAAGGTCAACTTTCGATAAGGTTAAAGTTCAATTCATAAGGTATCAAGTAATTGGTACGTAATGGATTGAATATAGCCCAAAGGTTCTAAGCCGAAAGGTTGATGTCCTAAGAGGTTGGAATATAATTGTTTTGTAAGAGAAAAGCTTTCGCCTGCTTTGCTTTCAAATTTGAGCTTTCGACTTGGTCACTTCTGACCAGGTCAAATTATTTAAAAGAAAAGACTTTAAACCTTTCGATATAGTCGATAGGTTGTTGCTGCTTCTGCCATTCTTTTGTTATGAAACTTTACGACATCGCCGAAGGATTTCTACCGCTTTTTACAAAGGTTTTACTTTGAACCATCCAATCCAGTCGAAAGGTTTATCTATTTTTAAAAACTAGCCATTTCTCCAATGCTTTCGGAAGGAAGCTTTTGACTTAGGTGGTTACCCTTGTTCTGTAAAGTATAACCCAAGGCTTTCGAAAGGTTGTTTAATAAAGACGAAAGGTTTTAAAAAGAAGGTTTCCAGATTATGTTAAGTTGAACCCAGTATACCTTCGAAAGGTTTATGTTTTAAAAGATTTTAAGCATTTGAAGGGTTTGTTCCTTGATCTGTTTCAAAAGGTTTATTAGATGTTTTCGAAAGGTTTTTGAAGGAAGGTTTTCCAAAGGTTTTTCTAAGGCAATGACTTAAAGTGATTTTAAAGAAGGACGTCTAAAGTTCAAGGCTTCCGAAAGGTTTATTTTGAATGAATTTGAAAGGTTTGGGAAATGATTTTGAAAGGTTTAAACATTGATTTTGAAAGAGGTAATTTCAAAGTATGGAAAGAGGTTCTTTCAAATGGTAAATTTTCTTTATCAACTAAATTTTGAGTAAAGGATATATATCTAACATGGTAATACGATTTGAGTAAAGTATAAAGATTTTGTTCTTTTCCTTGTTTGAAGTTTGGTTTAAAGGTTTAAATCATTTTGAAATTATTTTCAAGGAAAATTGTGGGATAGGATCCTTAAGTATAAATGACTTCGATATTAGAAAACCAGATGGGACTAGTATGCGGTCGCGCCCTATACATTGCTAGTAGCCCCAGCTAATTATTGTCCAAAATTCTAGTGTGTAGGGCTTGGTCATAGGTAGACTAAAATTATGAGTATATACCGAAAGGAATATATGTTGTATACAGATAGGTTATTGGTAAGCCCGAAAAACCATTAGGATCGGGAAGACCTGGGAGATGACTAAGTTAGAGACAGACCGTCCAGAAGTGAGATATTTAACAGATATGTTAGGACAGACCGTCCTGATGGGAAATATTAAAAGGATAGATAAGGATAGATAATCCTGAATACGAAGATCTAACAGGAGTTAGGTTAACTTGATTGTATTTTTTGGTAAGCCCGAGCCAGCCAAAGGTTAAAAGTTATCCAAACAAAACTTTTGTGTTTGAACAGATAGTTCATTATTACCTGATATTTATGTTGTTTACATAATGTTTATTTTATAGTGCTTAACTATTGTGGATGCAGGAGCATAGTATATGGTTATATGAAAGGATTTGCAAAGATATGTTTAAAAAAGGATGTTAGTGAGTGGAAACCCATTTTGCTAAGCGGCGCGGTCTCACTTAACATAATTAAACCTGGATGTATAGTATTATTCATACCAGGCTTTTCGTCTGACTCGAAGTTTATATTTTCCCCTTAAATTCTCGGGTGCTCAAAATTAATTTGAGTAGGTTAAGGGATTAAGGTCTTTTTCAGGTTTAGTAGGATGACGAATAAGGCTATCGGAGGCATGCAGGAGGCAAACGGATAGCTATTTCGGATTTGCAGTTCTTGTATGTTTTGATGTATTTTCGCTGTGATTGTATTAGGTCTATTATGACCATATGACTCTGATCAACCAAGGGGGTATCATCATATACCGCTCTTAACGTAATTTGTAATAATTTTATTTTATCTGTGTCTGGGAAAACGATTTGGGTTATGTGACGTGAATGTGAAACAAATTTTATTTGAAAATGTAATGAAGTAATTTGTGGTTTTGAAATCCATGTTTTGTTTCATATTCAAGTGCTTCTGATATTATTGATACCATTAACATAGCCGTATTTAGTCGTCGGAAGCTAATACTATAGATGACTACATCATCTGTAGCGCTTAGTTTTAGGCCTCTAGATAGGGGATGTTACAGCTTGGTATCAAAGCGAGGTTTATGAAATACTTTAACTAAAAATGATTTTTGAAAACACAATCCTTAGAAATTAGAATTAAGATCATGGTATGGGTACTGCTGTAGTAACGTACTTGTATTTGCTATATATATATAAGTATACGCTATATCTCTAAACACTTATCTTAGTTAAGCTATTCACCTGTATCTCACGAGGTTTGAATACAGATATGGAGGGAAGAAGGAGCAGAGTAAATATCGGAGGAGATAGCAGCACCACTAGCGGAAATGCCCAACCAAATGCAAGGAGAGGTCCTGGTCAAGCACAAGTTGAAAATGCTGGTGCAGGAGTTCCCCAAGTGGATATGGGGGAAATGTATCAGTTCTTTGTGAATATGTTGCAAGCTGGAGTAGCAGCAGGTGTTGTTGAGGTGACGCTGCGGGAGGAGGAGCTCAAGAAGTTCCAGCGGTTAATCAATATGCCAACTTGAGTAGAGATTACATCAGGCTTGGAGGGAAGCCGTTCATTGGTACCGAGGATGTGATTGAAGTGGAAAACTGGCTACTACATTGTGAAAGAATTTTTGTTGATTTAGGGCTAAATGATGCGCAGAAAAGGAAGTTGGCCTCAAGGCAGCTGCAGGGAGCTGCACTATTTTGGTGGAACACTGTCACTGCCGGAGTTGATGAAGAGTGCATTACTTGGGAGGAATTCAAGAGAAGGTTTTTGAAAAGATTTATGTCCGTAATGGCGCAGGCTGCATTGGTTATGAGGTTTGTAGAACTGGAGCCGGGAGATATGAGTGTGTTGGAGTATACAAGGAAGTTTGAGGAACTAGCTCGATACGGGTATGCCTTGGTTGATACCATTATTAGTAGAAATGAAAAGTACATTAGTGGATTAAGGCCAGAACTGATAAGTTCTACTTTGCCGCAATTAAGAGACCCCAGTGATGTAGTGGTTGAAATGGCATTAAGATAGGAAGAGGCGTTGGCTTGCTTAAGGAAGAAGATGAAGGAGGCCCAGATGGGACAGGGCCAAAAAGGAAGTTTTTCTAGAAAAAGAATGCTCAGAAAGGGGGAGCACAGAAGAAAGGAAAGGCTGAAGTAGTTTGCTACAAATGCGACAAAAAGGGACACTACATTAATGAGTGTCGAACCGGTAAAGGAAAAGGAAAAGAGGCTGGTGGAAAGAAGAATGTTAGATGTTTTAATTGTGATCAGATCGATCATTACAAGAACAAATGCCCAGAGCCTACAAGAGAAGCAAAGGGGCAAGTTTATGTTTTGGAGCTCACAACCGAAAAACCAGTTGCTTAGGAAAAGGGAAAAGCTATTTTAGGAGGCTCACTGCAGATCCACAGTATGTTTGTTAGCGTCCTATTTGATATTGGGGCATTCCATTCTTTTATTTCTCGATGTCTGGTAAATAGACTTAACCTAGAACCCTCTTACTTAGTTACTTCCTTAAGGGTTGCTAATCCAATAAGAGGTTATGCAACACTTTGGATGAGGTGTGACCATCTAGAATTTGATTTGTTAGGCCATACCTTTGATTGTTGTTTGCATGTATTTAACTTTATGGGATTTGGGATTATCCTGGGGATGGATTGGTTAAGTAGATATGATGCTACGATATTTTCCCAAGATAGTAAAATATCACTTAGTCATCTGGATTGTAGTGATCGGATAATTTATGCCATAGAGAACCCTAGTTGTGAGGTGAATGCTTTACTGGGTGTTATGGAGTTGGAGGATGAATTGCATCGGTCTTTGTAGTTAGGGAATTTGCCAATATGTTTGAGCCAGTTGTTGGACTGCCACCTGTTTGCACAAAAAATGGGCAAACACCTCCAAGTCGTATGATTTAGTTGATTTTGCGTTGTTTTTAGTGATCTGGGTGATTTATGCAAATATGTAAAAAGCAGGGACTAAACTTTAAAAGACACGCAGATTTATAGTGGTTCGGCCAGAATGTGCCTACGTCCACTTCATATATTATTTCTCCTTTCTTGTTTAGATTACAAGTACAAAGCTTTGATACAAGTATATGAAAGTTGTTTGAAAGTTCTATCCGTGCTTGAGCTCTCAAACTTGTCCCCATTGTTGTACCCCTACCCCTCTATTTATAGAGTGAGGCTGGGGGTAGGGGTCTTGGATGTATATAGCTGTTGGTGGGCCTGGGCTGATACAATCTGGCCTGGCAAAGTGGGTCCGGAACGTCTTGGTCCGGTGGGATTTGGTCCGGTGCAACTTGGTCCGGTGATAGTTTTGATTCGGTAATAGGTGGAGCGGTAGAGGCTGGTTCGGTAGGCAGTGGAGTAGGTTGGTCCGGTAGGCAGTGGAGTAGGTTGGTCCGATAGGCAGTGAAGTAAATTGGTTCGGTGGTGATGGAGTAGGTTTTGGTTCGGTCATGAGTTGGTTCGACGATGAGAGGGGTGTGGAGTTGAGTTTGATTCGGTGGTCTTGGTCCTGTGGGACTTCGTCCAACATTTGCCCCCCAAAGTGGGGCACATGCCAGCATGCGTCTCGCTTTGTTTTAGTTTGTTCGGTTTCAACTGCCGAACTGGTTGGTTCGGTCGTCCATGTTCGCCTATAAGTAAGAGCCTCATGCCCCTGTTATTCCGTACTAGCCGAACCAAAGTTTTTGCTTTTGCCGAATCAAACGAGCACCGAACCATACTTCAACAGCAGGACCAGGTGAGGCCCTCTTCTGCCGGATGAACTTTCAATTTGCCTAACCGAATGGACTCGGGGATTTCGAGTGCCGAATGACTTTGTAGCCTTGAACTGCCGAATGACTTTGTAACCTTGAACTGCCGAATGACTTTGTAACCTCGAACTGTCGAATGACTTTGTAACCTTGAACTGCCGAATGACTTTGTAACCTTGAACTGCCAAATGAATTTGTAACCTTGAACTGCCGAATGACTTTGTAACCTTGAACTGCCGAATGACTTTGAACCTTTCATGTACAATACAAACTCCTCAAAGCTTCCGCCAAGCCGAAGCCTCCTACTAACCGTCCTGGCGACGTAGTCGGCTATCGTCCTCTTCTTGGAGTTATTGAAGAAGATATACAAAAGAGGAAGAGGAGTCTATCTACGTTTGAATCTCTTCCTGGTCCTCCGGCCCCACTCCAGCCTATTCACGATATTACGGAGGATGATACTGAGTTTATGCCTTCCCCACATCCGTCTGAGAATCCAACGTTCACCCCGATAGATCACCCTGGCTTGGTTCGTAACCCGTTTGCGGGCCATCCAGATCTGGACCCGGCCTCTCATGACATCTCCTTCGATGAGGTTACTGGTGAGCATCTTCTCCCTCGCAATCCTATGGTACGGGTGCTTGACGAAGCTAAGTCCCTGGACCTTGATTTGCTTACTACCCGGGTTGTAACTCTGGGGGATGATGCTAAGGCGAATATTGACCGAGTTGCTGAGGAGGCCAGGAAATTGATGGGGCATCATGCCCGACTAGTCAAGGCCGGGGAGGAAATTGGGAGTGCCAACATTCGGCTACGGTTAATGGTCTCCGACCAGGCTAAACAGCTTGCTGATCAAGCCATCCAAATTTCTCAGCACGAGGCCGCATCCAGGCAACTGAAGAAGGCTATGGAAGAGGCCAGCATGGCAGAGTTGCGAAAACTGAAGGCCGCCTGCAAGGAGCAAATTGACATGGCCATCACGACGGTGGATGAGGTTCGACAAGCGGACCTCGAGTGGGCACAGGAATTATCGGGGAGACTTGAGGCCACGGAGCTCGCTCAGTCCAGGTTGAAGGAGGAGATGCAGGTGATGAGGATATCCCTTCAGGCTGACCGCTCACGATATCGATCGGAGAGGGATGCTGCCGTCGCTAAGCTGCGTGCTTCTGAGGCCCGAATGAGGGAGCTTGAGGAAAATGAGGGGATGATGGATGAGATGCTCCAGGACATGTATTTCCGCACTTGGAAGCAGGGTAATTTATCCTGGATGGATGATTATCCCCGAGTTATGGCCAGGATTTATCTCCGGGCCCTGGAGGAGGCTAGGGCTGATGCAGATAAAGAGGGTGGCGCGGTCTTCAGAATGGATGTGGTCACTGCCCAGTTTACCAAGGAGGAGAAGGTGGCGGTGAAGGAGGGTATGCGGCTGCTTGCTGCTGAGGAGGCAGGTGTGCAAGTAGAGGATGATGACCAGGATGGTCAGGAAGCAGGTGCGGGTAAGTCTTCCTTTCTAGTCTTTCCGTTAACTTGGTTGCTTATAACTAATGAATTCTTTCTTTGACCGGGCAGGTGGGCAACAGGACAAGGATGAAACTCCGACGCAGCCGGCTCCTTGATTTGACCTGGATACCTTTTTATGGATTGTAGATGGCAGCTTTGAATGTCTCGTGCGACTGAGTGTGGAATGCGATTAGTGTCCTGCTGTGAGTATCCGCTTCTATTAGCGAATGTCTCCTATTTTGTGTCCTGTACTTTAGGGATTGTTACAGAGGATAGGAGAAAAGTTTTAAATAAAATTGAAATATGAGAAAAAGTAAAACTTCCAATCACGGAAGGCCTTCGATGTGCTTAAGTTCGTGGCAAACGGGCTTTGTAGTCACTTTCCCTAGCTGTGGGTCTTGGAGACATTTGTCACCCATCTTATGCCTCCGCGGGGAGTTAATCTTTTTTACCACAGCCATAATTAAGACACATCGGAGCCGAGATCACGCACAGTAACTACCCGGGCCATTATGGCCCGTAATCGTGGGTATTATTCGATTTACTGTGGCCGGCTAGCGTGGGTGCTGATCGTCAACCGTGAACTGCCTCTGGCTGGCCACACCTTATGTTGGGGCTTAAAGTAGGTTCACAGTTTCCGGCGAGCCGAACGCCGTAATGAGCTGCCTTGGCTATAGTCGGCCTTCTTGGTGGCTTATAATCGGCTCATTACAGTTGGCTTTGAGGGCCGTCGCGAGCAATGAGTTAACCCGCAACAGAGGGATGCCGGAGCAAAAGTGTCTCATTGGCGAGGGCATAGATTCGTATAGTACCTGTTAGGTCTTGTCCAGGAGAAGTTGCGCTGTGGAGTGCCTTGAATGGAAATGCTATATGCACAGGATTTTGTTCAACAGAAAAGGATAAAGTTAACAAGCAGCCAAGATATAAAGGAACAAGTTAAAAAAGAGACAAGGTTTTTAAAGTGGTTCGGCATGAAAATGCCTACGTCCACTGATTCTCTTTGTTAATTCACTTCATATGGGCAGTACAAGTTAAGAAAAGTATCGACGGAGGTGTTGGATGTTCCATGCCCTCTGGAACACCTCTCCGTCCACTGTTGACAAAATATAAGCTCCATTGTGGAGATCTTTATGAATTACATATGGTCCATCCCAGATTGGATCTAGTGCTCCGGGGCGAGGGAAGATTCGCTTGAGGACAAGATCTCCTTCTTGTAAGGTACGATGCTTGACTTTGGAGTTGTAGTGTGCTGCCACTTTTTGCTTGTGGGTTGCTGCTTTGAGGGCTGCATCATTTCTTCTCTCCTCAATTAGATCCAAAGACATGTGAAGGAGTTCTTCGTTCTCTTCTGGGTTATAGTGGATCCTACGGTGGGAAGGAACGATGGTTTCAACTGGGAGCATAGCCTCTGATCTGTATGCCAAAGAGAAAGGGGTATGCCCTGTTGATGTTCTGAAAGATGTGCGATAGGCCCATAGTGCCGTAGGGAGTTCATCCACCCAAGCGCCCTTTGACTTTTCGATCTTCTTTTTGATTAGAGTTTTCAGAATTTTGTTGACGGCTTCGACTTATCCGTTTGCCTAGGATAAGCTACGGATGAGAAGCTCTTGTGAATTCCGTGCTCTTGGCACCAGTTGGGGAACTCCTCGCTGTCAAACTGAAGTCCATTGTCCGATATAATTTTGAATGGGACTCCATACCTGCATAGAACATTTTTGATCAAGAAGTTAATAACTTTCGCTGATGATACTTTATTTAGGGGTTCTGCTTCCACCCATTTGGTGAAATAGTCGACTGCCACTATAGCATATTTGGCCCCGCCTCGGCCCATTGGCAGTTCGCTGATTAAGTCAATTCCCCATACTGCAAAGGGCCAAGGGCTGGTCATTTGAGTAATCTCAATGGTTGGTAGCCGTGGAATCTTAGCAAACTTCTGGCATCTGTCACATTTTCGGACGAAATCTAAGGCGTCCTTGCTTAAGGTGGGCCAGAAATATCCATATCGGAGTATCTTTTTTGCCAAAGTCTGCCCTTCGGTGTGATCTCTGCAGCTTCCTTGATGAATGTTGGATAAGATTTCCTTGGCTTCCCTTCCAGCGACACACCTTAACAAGGGGTTAGAGAAGCCGCGCCGATAGAGGGTGTCCTCTTGTATTGTGTAGCGGGAAGCTTTCCTTAAGATTTTCTTGACTTCGTTACGCCCGTCGGGTAGGGTGCCACTTTGTAAGTAGTCTCGGATGGGAGTCGTCCAAGTTGCTTCTTCGGTTGCAGCTATCAGATTCACTTGCTCAAAACTTGGGGTCAGTTGCTTTGAGATGGCTACTGCTCCGGAAATAGCGCCGTCTCTCATGTTGGCTTGCTTTGCCAATTCGTCGGCCTCTTGGTTCTCTTCCCGAGGGATGTGATTGACTAAGTAGTTGTCCAATCGACTGAGAAGTAACTTGGTCTTCTTTAGATATGCTATGAGTCGTTCTTCTCGAGCCTGGAATTCTCCTAGTATTTGATTAACAATAAGTTGAGAATCGCTATGAAGACACAAAGAATTGGCTCCGATTTCTAAGGCAAGTTCTAATCCAGCTATCACTGCTTCATACTCTGCATCGTTGTTGGTGGCAGCGAATTCCAACCTTACAGCATGGTGCAGCTTATTTCCCCTGGGAGTAATTATTACCACACCTGCCCCCGAGCCTTGTTCGTTTGATGCACCATCCACAAAGAGGTTCCACTTGATGTCTTCTGCTATTTCTGATTGCTCCTCACTTTCGCTGGTAGTGAATTCGGCAATGAAATCGGCCATGGCTTGCCCCTTGATGGCGGTGCGAGGATGGTAGGTAATATCATATTGACTTAGTTCAATGCACCATTTAAGTAGTCGCCCAGAAGTGTCGGGACGATGGAGCACCTGCCTCAGCGGTTGATCGGTCAGAACTCTAATGGGATGGGATTGAAAATAGTGTCGCAGTTTTCGTGATGCGATTAGTAGACAGTATGCTAGCTTCTCAAGTTTAGGATATCTGACTTTTGCCCCTGTAAACCTCTTACTTACAAAGTATATTGGCCGCTGCGTGCGGTTGTCTTCTCTTACCAAAGCAGCGCTTAGAGCATGAGATTATATAGCAAGGTATATGTATAACTCTTCGCCTTCGTTTGGAGTCGAGAGTACCGGCGGTTTCTGGAGGTGTTCGATTAAGTTAAGGAAAGCGGTTAAGCATTCGTCAGTCCATTCGAACTTTCCTTTGTCTTTCTTTAGAGCTTCGAAGAAGGGGACGCACTTGTCCGTTGCTTTGGAGATGAATCGGCTTAGGGCGGCCACTTTCCCATTCAGGCTTTGCATTTCCTTTCGAGTGGAAGGTATCTTGATATCTTTTAGAGCTCGGACTTGTTCAGGGTTTGCTTCAATTCCTCTGGCATGGACGATGAATCCCAAGAACTTTCCTGATGATACTCCGAAGGAGCATTTTAGAGGATTAAGTTTCATTCCATACTGGCGAAGTACTTGAAACATCTCGCCTAGGTGGCTTACGTGATCGTCGGCTTTCCTTGACTTTACCAGCATGTCATCCACATACACTTCCATAGTTTGTCCTATTAGCCCTGCAAACATCTTGTTGACGAGGCGCTGGTAGGTGGCTCCTGCGTTTTTAAGTCCGAAAGGCATTACCTTGTAGCAGTACAAACCCCGGTCAGTGATGAAACTAGTGTGGTCCTGATCGGGAGCATGCATGGGAATTTGGTTGTATCTTGAGTATGCGTCCATAAAAGATAAGAGTTCGTGCCCGGTTGTGCTGTCTACAAGTTGATCGATTCGGGGAAGTGGGAAGCAATCCTTCGGGCAGGCGTCATTTAAGTTGGAGAAGTCTATGCATGTTCGCCACTTCCCATTAGCCTTCTTTACCAGTACCGGGTTGGCGATCCAATCTGGGTAGATGGCTTCTCGTATGAAGTCATTGACAAGTAGATTCTTTACTTCTTCATCGAGGGCTGCTGATCGTTCTGCCCCCATACTTCTCTTTCTTTGTTTTATGGGCGCCTTGGTAGGATCAATGTTTAGTACGTGGCATGCTATGTCAGGGGAGATTCCGGTCATGTCAGCATGTGACCATGCAAATACATCCAAGTTGTGGCGGAGAAAGTCAATGAGTTGTTCCTTCAACCCTTCTTTTAGTTGGGACCCAATTTTCAATAGTCTACTCGAGTCATGTTTGTCTACAGATACAAATTCCATAGCCTCTGCAGGCTCGACGGTGGCCTCCTCCTCTTTGTCCCTGGGGTCTAATTCATCGAAAGGGTCGCTGGTATATCGAAGAGGAGGGGCTTTCTTTAGTTGTTATGCTTCCAAACCTTTTTGTGTAGAGGCAACCTCTACACTCTTCCCTTTATCCTTCCTGTGGTTGTTGCGAAGTTCAGTTACATAGCCGTCTCGAGCAACGTCCTAGTCTCCCTCTACTTCCCCTACTCCATTGTCCGTTGGAAATTTCATCTTTAGGCACCATAGGGCCAGGACGATTTGGAAGTCAGACAAGGCTGGCCTTCCTAAGAAGGCGTTGTAGGCCGAGTGGTTTTCTATCAGCACAAATGTTTGTTTCCGTACAACGGAGCGGGGATGACTTCCAATTTCAACAAAGAGGTCCAGTTGCCCGAGGGGCATCTTCGCATCTCCAGTGAAACTGTGTAGTGGTTTATTGCAGGGAGAAACGTCCTTTATTGATAGTTTCATTTTGTCGAATGCATGCTTGAATAAGATATTTACTGAGCTTCCAGTGTCTACTAGAATTCGGAAAACTTCGGCTGGACCGAGCCGGGAAGAGATAACCATGGGATCCATGTGAGGGTACTGCCTTCCCTCTAGGTCACGCCTACTGAATGTGATGTCATCACTCTCTTTTCGCTTTGGGTGGCATTCTCCTATAAAAGAATTAACACAATCTTCATTGTTTCTAAGCGACTTTCCATATCTTTCCATCTCTGCCCAGCTTATGTCGGCGATGTGCGGTCTCCCGAGATGGTATGGACCACTATCTTCTCTTGACTGGAGCCGCTAGTGTTGCGATTTCCTCTGCCTATCTCTGGTGAGGGTAGCCTTGGGTTCTCATTGGCAAGAGCTGGAGTCCTGTTTTGACCTTTTACATAGCGTTCCAGTCTCTTCCTTCTGATGTGTTCTTCAATCAAGTCCCAGAGATGATGGCATTCATTGGTATCATGCCCGTGAGATTCGTGGAAGCGACAGAACTTTCCAGATTTCTGCGCGTTATCTGATTCCTTCTTGTACGGTGGGCGTTTGTATCTAACTTCGTCTTGGGTGGCAAGGAAGATGTTTTCGATGGTTTCATTCAAAGGAGTGTAAGTGTCGAATCTCGGTCCTGGCCGATATAGGCGCTTTTCTCCCTTCTTGCCCCCAGCATTGTCTCTAGAATCACTTCTTCGAACGTCCTTCGCTGCAGCGGGCGTGTTGCCGTGAGCTGCCTTATTTTGTTGCCCTGACTGCCCCTCAGTGGCAGTGTCTTCAAGCCTCATATATTTCCCGGCTTCATGGAATAAATCGGGTAAAGTAGCTGGTTTTTCTTTTGTCAATCTTCTAGCAAATTTTGTATCCGGATGCACACCACTACAGAGGGCCCTTAAGACAAGCTTCTCATCGGCATCTTGGACTGCGGCCGCTGCGGCATTGAATCGGGTTAAATATTGCTGCAGCTTCTCTCCAGGTTTCTGTTTGATATTGGATAAGGAATAAGCGTCCTTGGGTTGTTCCACATGAATGCGGAACTGGCTGATAAACTTTTCTTTCAACATCTCCCATGAGCTGATGGATCCTTGGGGCAGATGGCAGAACCAGGAGGTAGCTAGATCTGCTAAGAACAGTGGAAAGCATTTGCACAGTACTCCCTCTGTTGCCCCGCTCATGAGCATATGCTGTGTGTATCTCTGTAAGTGTACAATGGGGTCAGAGGTTCCTTTGTAAGGTTCCATTGTTGGCATCTTCCATTCTCGGGGGGTGATAGAAATTTCGATATTGCGGGCGAAAGGGCTGGTTACCCTAGCACCTATCCCTCGATCTCTTTGATCCCATTGGACGCACTCTCTGAACAAGCGTGCCATCCTTTCATTAGAATTTGGAGCAGATAGGAATGAGTTCGGTTCTGTTCTGTGGGATTGATTCCGTACAGATGACCTGTAGGGATGGTATCGTCTATCATTCCTAATATTTTCCAATGGCTGCCTCTGGTCTTCTGGGAGCATGTTAGGGTCAGCTACAGTTGGCCCTTGCCTTGATCTTCCCCTGCTGGGTTCTGATCTAAGCACTTCCTCGGGTCCAACTTCGGGCTGGACTCTAGCTCGGCCACGTTCATTGGTGTTTCCGTGGTTTGGTAGTACGACCGGCTTGGCTACAGTTGACCTCCGCCCGGTACCTCCCCCGTTGGGCTCGGTTCCAAGCGTTTCCTCAGGCCTAACTTCGGGCTGTGCTCGGTCTCGGCTCCTACCATGGCCGCTTCTGTCGTTAGCTCCTTCGAAGAAGGAAGATCTTTGCTGTCTCTGAGATCCTCTAGACTGGGACTCACCCCATGATTCAGTGTTGCGGTTGGACTCTTCAGCATCCCTTAAGCGTGACATGAGATGGTCCACCAAGGCTTCCTGCTGGGATGTGAAGCGACTAGTCACTTCAGCCACAACCCCATCTAGATCTGCCCTAGTAATTGCTGCAGGCTGTTCTGTGGCAGGAGTTGTCGGATTTGCCTGACCTTCATTTGGTACTGCTGTTGGAAGGGGACGACTTACTTGATCTGTGACCACTGGATCTGGAAGGCTGCTGGTTGCGATGTTCTTTCCTTTGTTAACATCTTTCCTTTGCTTGGGAGGCATGTTTTCCAAGCAATGAACGACGCTGTCAGGAAGAAGGTTAAGTGGGAGAAGCTGAAGCTTCGAGCTTCTTGTTCTCAGTGAAAGCACCAAAAATGTTTGCACAAAAAATGGGCAAACACCTCCAAGTCGTATGATTTAGTTGATTTTGCATTATTTTTAGTGATTTGGGTGATTTATGCAAATATGTAAAAAGCAGGGACTAAACTATAAAAGACACGCAGATTTATAGTGGTTCGGCCAGAATGTGCCTACGTCCACTTCATATATTATTTCTCCTTTCTTGTTCAGATTACAAGTACAAAGCTTTGATACAAGTATATGAAAGTTGTTTGAAAGTTCTATCTGTGCTTGAGCTCTCAAACTTGTCCCCATTGCTGTACCCCTACCCCTCTATTTATAGAGTGAGGCTGGGGGTAGGGGTCTTGGATGTATATAGCTGTTGGTGGGCCTGGGCTGATACAATCTGGCCTGGCAAAGTGGGTCCGGAACGTCTTGGTCCGGTGGGATTTGGTCCGGTGCAACTTGGTCCGGTGATAGTTTTGATTCGGTAATAGGTGGAGCGGTAGAGGCTGGTTTGGTAGGCAGTGGAGTAGGTTGGTCCGGTAGGTAGTGGAGTAGGTTGGTCTGGTAGGCAGTGAAGTAAATTGGTTCGGTGGCGATGGAGTAGGTTTTGGTTCGGTCATGAGTTGGTTCGGCGATGAGAGGGATGTGGAGTTGGGTTTTAATTCGGTGGTCTTGGTCCGGTGGGACTTCGTCCAACACCACCGAAATGAGCTATTGAGTTTCGGATTGATTTAGTACTTGGAGCTGAATCGGTGAGTAGACCACCGAGTAGGATGACACCTACAGAGATGAAAGAGTTGAAGGTGCAGTTGGTTGATTTGGAAGATAAGAGTTTTATCCGACCAAGTAGTTCGCCATGGGGAGCTGCCGCTGTATTTGCTAAGAAGCCGGACGGATCATTAAGGCTGTGTATTGATTATCGTAAGTTGAATGAGAAGACGATAAAGAACCGATATCCATTGCCGAGAATTGACGATTTGTTCGATCATTTAAGTGGAGCCAAGGTATTCTATCAGCTGGAGTTGGCGACGGGATTTCATCATCTTAGAGTGGCGGAGGATAGTATTCCTTTGATGGCGTTTAGGACAAGGTATGGATCGTACGAATGGTTAGTTATGCCGTTCGGACTGACTAATGCATCGACATTCTTTGTGGATCTGATGAATAGGATTTTCCAACAACACTTGGATAGATTTGTGTTGGTCTTCATAGATGAGATTTTGCTATACTCTAAGGATGAGAGGGAGCATGGAGTTCATCTTAGAGTTGTGCTCGAAACATTGAGGGAGCATCAGTTGAAGGCTAAGTTTTCGAAGTGTCATTTTTGGAAGAAGGAAGTGAAGTTTCTTGGTCATGTCGTCTCAGAGAAAGAGTTCTCTGTAGTGTAACACCCCGTATTTTTATGTAATTAAATAATCAAATAATTATGAACAGTGAAAATAAGCATTTTTTGGAATTGTCAGAATTTAGCCTTGAAACTTATTCCATTGTGTCCGTGGAAATTTTCTGATCAATTTACATATATAATATGTCTCGAACGGAGTTCGTATGAAAAACTTATTTACGTTCAAAGTTTTATATCGAAAAATAATTATACATGTAAATGTACGTAAATATATTTGTTATAAATAAATATATGTGCATATGAAATTCCAGAAATAACGCGCATTTGAATTTTAAAATAGACGCGCGTCATAAAGGTAATTAATTAACATTGTCATCATAAAGGAAATTAATTGATATCAGTAATTAAAGGCAATTAATTAACATTAGTAAGAAAAGTAATCAAATCAGCTATGGAGGAAATTAATTTACATTAATTGGTCACATGTGAAATTCAAAATTGAAAAGTTTTATATTGGGAAATTAATCAAGCAATTGATGGCGATTAATTAGAATAAAGAAGCAACATAAAAAAAAGTTAAACGTTTATAATTTATAACATTTAAAAGTTAACGTTTATAAATAACATTTAATAAAACAAATAAGGCACATTTAAAATCCAAAACAGACGTGCGTTATAAAGAGAATTAAATTAGATAATTAATGAGAGTTAATTGGAATTAATAGAAAATGTTTAAACGATAAACGTTTATAATAAATAAAACGTTTAAAAACAAATCAGGCGCGCTCATTCTGCACCCTTTTGAACGGCCTGATTTGCATCGTTTTAAGCAGACGGATGACACTATTTTGACTCTCTATAAATAAAGAGGCAGGGCTAGCCTTCAAACTCATATTTTTATAAATGGGTGCGGAAGCCCTGTCACTCTTCTTTCTCCTCCAATTCTTTTGAAATTAGCTATTTTAGATTTACGCCTTCTGAATTACAAGTTGGAGATAGAAATTAAAGGTCTAAAACAGAGATGTTCAAATAAAGTCGTCCGAATGAGGTAAAGTTCTCAGATCCGGTTCTCCGGTTTATTTATTTTATTTTTCTTCAATTAAATCTGGATTTCAAAATCCATATAAATCCTAATTTGTGGACCAAATAGGGTTGCAATAGGGAAGGCTATGGATAATAGAACTGGGTTAAAAATCATATCTCGAACTTGGAATGTTTTCTTTCCAGGTGAGTGGATTTAATTATATATCTTTTACGTTTATGATATATTTTAGATTCCTGTTAAATAATTTTATTCAGTATTTATTCCAGTAATTAATTCTGTTAATTAGTTATGCCGAGACTGTAAATTGTATAAGAAAGCTTATATTTAATTAATATTAGGCTTGACAGTTAGAGAAAGGCATAAGCCTAAAAGTAAGAAATTTACAGTTATTTACATCTATTTTAAAGTTGAAATTTAGCCCGTAAATGTTAGCTTCTTTTTGTTCCTTTTTACCCGAATAAAATAGTAAAGAGAAGGATTCGCAAATACGGACTAAAATAAAAGAACACTAGATTTACAGAAATTAGATGTAAAATAAGAAAAGCTAAAATAAAAGGAGAAAAATAGAAATTTGCAGTAAATTATGCTAAAACGGGGAAAAATAAATAAAAAGGGAAAATCTAATAACTTGATTTGGAAGTAAATGATAGATTAATTGGTCCGTTTAGAAAAGAGAATAAATTTCTATAGTTTAATATTTAAAAGATAACAATAAACGTAATTGCAAGAATAAAAAGAAAGAAAAAAGGAATTAGTGTAAAATAGAGAAATTACAGTATTTTGCACTATCCAATAAGTAAAGAAATAATATAAGAAATATCTTGCAGTTACGGATTATTGTTTATAGCATTATTTAGTATTAAAACATGGAAATGGATTTTTAGCATAGTTTTTTGTAACCAACCAAATAGAACTACTTCCTAGAATATAAGAAAATGAAGTGAAGAATTAAAGGAATTAAAGAAGGAATCAAGTTAATTATTAGACAAGACTAGAAGCTATAGACAGAAATGTAATTAGATCTGCATTTACTTTGCAGATAATAGAATAAAAGCAAAACAGTTATTATGATAAGTAAATTCATGATAGTCGGACGTAGTCCCAAGCCAAGATTGTCATATAATATAAGAGAATTAAAGAAAATTCAATATCATAATAAAAGAAGATATACTAGAATAGAAAAGAGACACTTGTAATTATATTTATAATATACAGATTATAAAAGAGAATAAAAGTGATAATTGCAAATAAAATTATAACATAGGTTATAATTAAGTAGAAAGAACATAAAAGGCTTATTTTAAGACTTAAATTAAGTTAATAAGCAAATAGAGCAGAAATAACAGAAGAGGCTTATTTTAATGGACTTAGATTTTGGATTAAGTTAATAAGCAAGATAATAGAAGTGTCCCATACCAACAACATTCCCTTTCAGTCAGGAACTGAAGGTCTCACAATAGTTAGGTGAGGCTGGGACAAGATTATGCTAATTAGGGTAAATAAGTAGCCAACAGAATAAGAAAAGTAAAATAAACGCAAAATAAAAGATTAGACTTAGGGTCTAATAAAAGAGTGAGATGCGTTTGGAGCAGCCCAAAGGACGAAGGGCCTAACAAAGCAGTTCATCATGGATTTCAGCATAGAAGAAGCACGTCCAACTTAGTTATTTTGGGCTTGAAGGAAGCACGAGACTTCAACGGGACGTGAGGGTACTCAAGGATGGCCCTTTGGGGTAGGCGTAGCGGAGCAGTCCTCCAGAGGTAGGTCTGTAGGTGTTCCATCAAAAGAGTATGCCTTGACTGCTTTTTGCATGGCAGGACCATTGTAGGCAGTCAAAAGGGGTTGATGTTTGGAGTAGGATATTCGTATGTCACAGTACTTGCAAGTAAGTTTTAGTGGGCAGGACCCAAAAGGATAGTCGCATGCGAATATTGGGCCAGCATCAAAACCAAGAAGCGAGTTCGGGAAAGACTAGAGTTAAACCATCAGTCCAATGATTCTTTCACTATCGAGACATTGGATGAGGGGCATAGCCAATTGGATATTTAGATTGTTTACAGTAGGGCACAACCACTTAGCTCTTTAGAGGTCTTTCGATTAGTTGAGGGGTGGCTGCGTGGGGCCATAGCCACGATAAGAAAAGGGACAGGCTAAATAGAATATCTGTATTGTAGCCTAACAAGGCAGTCCTTTACAGAAATAGAAAATCCCCGACTGAGTTCCGTATAAGGTAGACCTTGTTAAGTGGGATTCAGGGAGTAGACAGAACGATTACGTTTAGTCCTCAAGGTATACACTGGGTGGTACATTGTGGATGTCCGAGAATTAGTATAGACTAGTGCGGACGTAGTTTTACGTTTTCATAGTAGACGACGAAACATCTGTATTGTTGGCCTTATGAGGCAGTCTTTTATAGATGTAGTCACAGAACGCCATAGAAGCAAGATGATGGAGTCCTTTGCAAGGAGGATACAGAAGGTAGTATGGGTGGTACCTAGGACCAATGCGGTCATTGGGCATATAGCTACATATATATCAGTTACTAGGTTTTAATCTACTAGGGACTAGGTGGGCACGATTCACGCATAGAGGCGAGAGTATTATAAACCCAGTGAACCTAATATAACAGTAAATGGAAATAAAACGGTATATGTAGAATTAAGCTTAGAAGTGTATAATTTGTCCTATCACCAGAACTTAGTTCCGACACCCTCCTCATAACATCCTACGGGTTAGGTAGATGGCAGAGACTTTCCAGCTTTGAGACACTTGTTTAGAAAGTGTTATTATATTAGTGAGTATTTACTTACTATTATATTTTAGTCAGTTCCGCTGTGAGATATTTATCTGAGCTCTGATATATTTGTCTTTTCCTATTTTCAGGATACCAAAAACCCAACTCGGGCTTTAGTGGACTTGGATTTTAGCATTTTTGCGAAAATCCGGACCCATTGGAATTCTGGTTGTTACATTTGGTATCAGAGCCTTGGTTCAAGATTCCTAGGTTGATAGTGAGTGAACGTATTTGTATTTTTGAATAAAATATAAATATATTATGTACTAAAATCCAAATAGTCCCCAATTATAGATTTTAACATATGGAAAGTTTTTAAGAAGTATATTTGTGCATAGTTTGCTAATTGGGTTTGGGATGACCCGAGTATATTGAGCCTATGTTATTACCGATTTATAGTGTACAAATAAGCCATGTATTGAGAGAAAATGGGTATCCATATGTTATAGGAAGTAGGGAAATTCCCTAGGGATAGTAAGGGGAGTTTTTTTATTTTGGAAGGAGTAAGATGTTTTAGTAAGAAGAAAATCCACTTTATGTCTAGCCTAATAAAATGAAACTTTTGGAATTGATAAGTTGAAAAAGATAATTGTTAATATAATTGAGGAAGTAAATATTGGGCTTTTGAAAAAAAATAAGCAGTATGAAATTTAAATTGATTTTTATATGATGTAAATTTTGTTAAAAGCGAAATTCTTTTTGAAGAATTATAGAGCGCCTATAGCTCTCTAGTTTCTTTGTAGATAAACAAAGATTTTAAATATAAAAACCTAGAATGTGTTAAGTATTGAAAACGTAGGTTACAACATTTATTGTTGTAATAAATGTTTTCGTGAAAAATAAGGGAAACATAGACTATGACACTATTGTTATAGTAGGTGACTCCCAGAGGAAATGTTTTTACATAATAGATGAGATTTATTAATATTTATTTTAATTGAATCCATATACTAGTATTTTTGGGTTGTAGTAACGGTGTTTTACGCAACATCTGTTTTGATCCAAAAGAGTATTGGAGATAATTTCTAAAGTGGTTTGTATGTACACTTATTATTTAAATAAGTATATGAAAATATTTTCTAGTTATGAAAATATTAAAGTAGTTTTGAAAATGAGTTCTTTTGAAAAATAATGCACGTTAAATTAATGAATTTAGTAGGAAATATCTTATGTAAGTGAATATAGAGTAAACATACTTTAATCTATTGGAATGAAATGATTAATGATACAATTTTCTATGAATCACAAAAAAAGATGTTCTGTGCAAGTTATAAGGAATACGTGAAAGAGATGTACAAGGTATGGAAAGCACCATATTTTGTATAGCCTATTTCGATAAAATACAAAATAAATTACTTATAATTTCACATAAACATGAAATCCTCCTTTAAAGGATTCATAGAAGGTTTTAGCGTTAATGGTTTCTCTTAAGAGAAAGTAATTCCAATACATTAAGGTATAAAACCGTTAAGTGTAGTAAGTTAGAAAATCCTCCAAGGTTAAGTAATTGGAAGAGTAGAAAAGTTAGGAGATTTTTGATAAAATAATTGTTCTTATCTACTCCAGTTTTAGTAAATTTGAAAATCTATGAAAAGAAGATATTTTGAAAACATATGGGGACAATTTTTTTTTTGAAGTGAAGAAAAAAGAAAAATGTTTTAAGAACAAGCAAGACATGTTTTAAAGAAAAATGGTTTGGTGGAAAAGTAAATAAGTTTTTGGAAAGATAAAATTTTAAGTAACCAAGTACCTTTGAATTTAACAGAAAATTCAAAATAACATTTCCAAAGGCAAAAATTTTGGAATTTTATGTTTCAAAAATTTAGAAGCTTTAATTTTTGAAGTAAAATGATAAATACCAAACCAAACCAGGCTTTTAAATATGGAGTAGATAGGAATCATTTCCCAGGTGTAACGGGAAATGTGTAAGGCTATAGCAGCATTACCCCTAGTAGTAATAATAAAAGTTCCCGTAAGGTGTATAGGACACAAGTGAAAACCTAGAAATGTTGCTTCATGTGTGAAGATTATAGAAGAATAGTGAAGTGATATTAGTAAGATAGTAAGGCACACGTGGTTGTGAAAAGTAGACCTTAGTTGGGAAAAAATGAAAGGTAAAGAGAAAATTTCCCCAAGCTTAGTTGCCTTTTTAAATAGAGACTGCATATATTGAAACCCTTATCCATTGCACTAGACGAGACATAGTTATTCCTTTTTGAGCATTAAATAGAAGAGATGAATAGATCTTATTCGTCATGAGTAACACAGCATAAGTTAGTGACAAGTAATAGGCGGCAGGATGAGCATATGAGTTACTTGGATTCGTAGAGTAGGACCTTTCTATGTCAGAGTGGACATGGTCCTAGACCTCCTTGCCCTAGATGATAGCTGTGTTTAGTTGCTATATTAAAAGAAGAGCAAAAGCAAATAAAAGGTAATTAAAGGAAAAACAGTAAGATCTAAAGAAAGCAACAGAAACGTCAATAGAAATAAATGAGAATTGCAAAAGAAAAATACATCTTTCCCATAAATTAAGCTTGGGAAAAAGTTTGAAAAGCAAAATCTTTCTTATGTAAACCGTGCTTGGGAAAGGAAATAGAGATTTATAGGATAGCGGCATAAGTTCCAAGTACGGAGTGGGAGGTACGCAAAATTAAAACGGAGAAATGTGATTTTTTTTCCGTTTTCTACCTTCTTTTTGACATAAGAAATTGAATTTGGAAAATTATAATTTTCTAAAAATTAAAAGTTGTATGGTAGGTTTGGACGTAAAATTTGTTGAACTATGCTCCTATTCAGTAGGAGCGTGGGAAAAATTGGATGAAAAATGTTTTGAGTTTTCAAAAGATTGCATTCATATAGAAATTGCAAGTATATTTAGGACGTGTGTATCATGTTTTAAAAGAAATTTCTAAAAGAAAAGACATTCATATAGGAGGTATCGCTTAGAAATTCTTGTACATGCATATATTTTATGTTGTATTGCACTTTGCACAATGACACGGATGGTTGAAAAATTGGATGTACACAAAATGGATGTAATTAATGCGAGGAATTACATAGTTTTACCTTTGCCAAATTTCGGGGACGAAATTTCCTAAAGGGTGGGAGAATGTAACACCCCGTATTTTTATATAATTAAATAATCAAATAATTATGAACAGTGAAAATAAGCATTTTTGGAAATGTCTGAATTTGGCCTTGAAACTTATTTCATTGTGTTCGTGGCGATTTTCTGATCAATTTACATATATAATATGTCTCGAACGGAGTTCGTATGAAAAAGTTATTGACGTTCGAAGTTTTGTATTGAGAAATAATTATACATGTAAATGTACATAAATATATTTGTTATAAATAAATATATGTGCGTATGAAATTCCTGAAATAACGTGCATTTGAATTTTAAAATAGACGCACGTCATAAAGGTAATTAATTAACATTGTCATCATAAAGGAAATTAATCGATATCAGTAATTAAAGGCAATTAATTAACATTAGCAGGCAATGTAATCAAATCAGCTATTGGGGAAATTAATTTACATTAATTGGTCACATGTAAAATTCAAAATAGACAAGTTTTGGAAATTAATTAAGCAATTGATGGTGATTAATTAGAATAAACAAGCAACATAAAAAAAGTTAAACGTTTATAAATAACATTTAATAAAACAAATAAGGCACGTTTAAAATCCAAAATAGATGTGTGTTATAAAGAGCATTAAATTAGAGAATTAATGAGAGTTAATTGGAAATAATAGGACTTAGATCTTGGATTAAGTTAATAAGCAAGATAATAGAAGTGGCCCATACCAACATCATTCCCTTTCAGTCAGGAACTAATGGTCTCACAATAGTTAGGTGAGGCTTGGACAAGATTATGCTAATTAGGATAAATAAGTAGCCAACAGAATAAGAAAAGCAAACTAAACGCAAAATAAAAGATTAGACTTAGGGCATATAGCTACATATATATCAGTTATTATGTTTTAATCTACTAGGGAGTAGGTGGTCACGATTCACACATAGAGACGAGAGTATTATAAACCCAATGAACCTAATATAACAGTAAATGAAAATAAAACGGTATATGTAGAATTAAGCTTAGAAGCGTATAATTTGTCCATTCACCAGAACTTAGTTCAGACCCCCTCCTCATAACATCCTACTGGTTAGGTAGATGGAAGAGACTTTCCAGCTTTGAGACGCTTGTTCAGAAAGTGTTATTATATTGGTGAGTATTTACTTACTATTATATTTTAGTCAGTTCCACTATGAGATATTAATCTGAGCTCTGATATATTTGTCTTTTCCTATTTGCAGGATACCAGGAACCCAACTCGGGCTTCAGTAGGCTTGGATTTTAGCATTTTTGCGAAAATTCGGACCCACTGGTATTCAGGTTGTTACATGTAGATCCAACTGAGATTGAGGCTTTGAATAATTGGAAGAGACCTGAGACGGTGATCGAGATAAATAGTTTCATTGGATTGGCTGGATATTATCGGAGATTTATAAAAGATTTTTCACGGATAGCAGCACCGATGACTAAGCTTACGCGAAAAGATATGAAGTTCGTGTGGACTGATAAGTGTAAGGAAGAATTCTAGAACTTGAAACACTTATTGACCCATGCACCGGTGTTAGTGGTTCCGAAGGGGAATCATGATTTGGTTGTTTATACATATGCGTGTGGAACTGGATTGGGAGTTGTGTTGATGCAAAAGGGTAAAGTAATTGCTTATGCTTATAGACATCTCAGACCACATGAGGTTAGGCATCCAACACATGACTTGGAGTTAACTACCGTTATATTTGCTTTAAAGGTGTGGATGCATTATCTTATAGGAGAGTGATTTGAGCTATATACTGATCATAAGTCGTTGAAGTATTTGTTCTCTTAGAAGGAGCTGAATATGAGACAATAGAGATGGTTAGAGTTTATTGCTGCCTATGATTTTGGAATCGAGTATACACCCGGAAAAGGAAACAAGGTAGCGGATGCACTCGGTCGGAAACATCAGAATGCAGTATTGGCTATGATCACTGAGTTGAAAGACTTGGAGGCATTATCGGCTTGTAGTGTGCGGTTTAAGTCCGAGGTAGGATTGAGTGTAGGAAGTACTGTATTGTCTTGTTTAGAAGTTCGACCGGTAACGATTGAGAAGATATCTTCTAAGCAAGAGGAGGATCTAGTATTGGCTGAGCGGATCAGCAGGTTGAAGGAAAGAACGGAGAGCGATGACCTAAAGGATTTCAACCTTGACCAAAATGGATGGTTGAGAAAGAAAGGAAGGTTATGTGTTCTGAATGTAGGAAACATGAGGAAGGAGGTTTTGGATGAGTGCCATTGTTCGAAGTTCAGTATCCATCCAGGAGGAACAAAAATGTATCAGGACATGAAGAGAAATTTCTTCTGGGAAAGTATGAAACGAGACATTGGATTGTGTGTAAACCAGTGCTTGAATTGCCAACAGGTAAAGGCTGAACACCGGAAGCCAAGTGGATTGCTTCAACCGTTAGAAGTTCCATTATGGAAATGGGATTCAATCTCTATGGATTTTATTGATGGGTTGCCGAGATATAGTAGAGGAAACGAAAGCATATGGGTCATATGGATAGATTGACTAAGAGTGCCCATTTTATTTCGGTAAAGTCAACTAGGTCGGCACCTGATTTGGCGAAGTTATTCATGAAGAATGTGGTTAGGCTGCATGGGATTCCTAGTAGTATTGTCAGTCATAGAGATTCTTTATTCACTAGTGATTTCTGTAAAAGTTTACAGGAAGCATTAGGAACCAAGCTCAACATGAGTACCGCTTACCATCCATAGACAGATGGGCATACAGAAAGAGTTAACAAAATCTTGGAAGATTTGTTAAGAGCTTGTATATTAGACTTTGGGGGATCATGGGAAGACCATCTTCATCTAGTCGAGTTCTCGTATAACAATAGTTATCAGACTAGTATTGGGATGACACCGTTTGAAGCATTGTATGGAAACCTTGCAAGTGTCTCGTATGTTGGTTGGAGACCGGAGATAGATTAATTCTTGGTCTAAATTTAGTGAAGGAAGCTGTAGAGAAGATTGAGTTGATTCGAGATAGGATGAAGGGGATCAATCTAGGCAGAAAAGTTATGCAGATAAAAGAAGGAAGGATTTGGAATTTTCTATTGGAGATTATGTGTTTGTTAAGGTTTCACCGATGAAGGGTGTAATTAGATTTGGGAAGTCAGGGAAGTTAGCACCTAGGTTCATCGGTCCATTTTGTATTATTGAAAGGATCGGGAAACTCGCTTATAAAGTGGAGTTGCCGAGTAGTTTGGATGGATTCCATAAAGTTTTCCATGTTTCTCATCTTAGGAAATGTGTTAGAGATCCGAAGACTACTATAGCACCTACAGTATTAAAAGACTTAGTAGTAGAACCGGATTTGACTATAGTTAGGAAGCCGATTCAAATTGTGGCTAAAGATGAGAAGAAATTGAGGAACAAGACAGTCAAGTTAGTATAGGTTCAGTGGAGTAATGACGCTAGAGATTGTACTTAGGAAGTGGAGAGCAGGATTAGAGACTCTTACCCAGATTTATTTGATGGTATGTTTTACCTTTGATTGTTTTGTTGTGTACCTTATCGTAATTTCGAGGACGAACTTCTTTAAGGTGAGGAGTCTATAACACCCCATATTTTTATAACCTTATTTAATACATTTAATTAGGTTAGATTAAATTAAATAATGTGAACATTAATAGGTTGAGATTTGATTAGTTAAATGTAGTTGTTCCATGTTATGTGGGTTAACTAAAATGGAATGACATTAGATAACGTGTTAGGGAATGAGAGGGGCATTATGGGAAATAGTAAAACCTTATACCCTAAACCCTTATGAGATGGTAACTCACGTTCATTCATTCTCATTTCACTAAAAATAAAATTGCTAAGGCCGACCACCATTTCCCATTCTCAAGAGAAGAAGTAAAGATAAGATTCAAGAGAAGAGAAGAAATCAACTAATTCAACACTCAAAAATCTCATCGATAATCTCAAAAGCTAAGGTGAATAATTACTACATCCCTAATACTTTTAGTTTTCGGCTTTATGATTAGATCTGAAATTTTTTTGCTATATTATTTCCATATTTGATGTTTAAAGATATACACACACATACACACACATATATATATATATATATATATATATATATATATATATAGTTGGTGAAATTATAAATGTTTATTCGTGTTATATGATATGTTCAACATGAAAACCCTATTTAATGACATCCGAATACCTTGGAAATTTTAATTTAGGTCTCGAATAATATTTTAGAGATGGGTTTCGATTTTCATAATTTTCCGATTTCTTATGAATTTTATATGAATTTTCGAATGAAGAAAATTGTTTATTGGGTTATGGATTATTTTCGGCTAAAATGATAATTGTTTAGGTTTGAGATTTTAATATGTTAGGCAATTTATTAAAATAGATTTTCTGGGATTTTTCCAGAATTTTCCTTTGTCATTTGAGGGATATATAAAATTATTTAAGGTATGGGACTTAAATGTTTTATATATTTATAAAGGAGAAGGGACATTTTGCAAAATAAAATTATTTATAAATTCAGGTAATTGCAGCAACATATTTCTGAAAAGTATTTTATTGACCAATGAAAATTTGACAAACAAAGGCAGGTTAGTTGAAAAGTTTCCTTTTTAAGTTTAAAAACAAAAATCACTCTTTTTCCATGTTTCAGCCCATGCGGTAGTATACCTTTCGCCCCAGACCTTTCGTCTCAGTCGAAAGGTCAGCTTTCGATAAGGTCAAAGTTCAATGCATAAGTTATAAAGTAATTGGTACATAATGAATTGAATATAGCCGAAAGGTTGATGGCCTAAGAGGTTGGAATATAATTGTTTTGTAAGAGAAAAGCTTTCGCTTGCTTTGCTTTCGAATTTGAGCTTTCGACTTGGTCACTTCTGACCAGGTCAAATTATTTAAAAGAAAAGAATTTAAACCTTCTGATATAGTCGATAGATTGTTGCTGCTTCTGCCATTACTTCGTTATGAAACCTTCCGACTTCGCCGAAGGGTTTCTACCGCTTTTTATAAAGGTTTTACTTTGAACCTTCCGACCCAGTCGAAAGGTTTATCAGTTTTTAAAAACTAGCCATTTCTCCAATACTTTCGGAAGGAAGCTTTCGACTTAGGTGGTACCCTTGTTCTGTAAAGTATAACCTAAGGCTTTCGAAAGGTTGTTTAATAAAGACTAAAGGTTTTAAAAAGAAGGTTTCCAGATTGTTTTATGTTGAACCCAGTATACCTTCGAAAGGTTTATGTTTTAAAAGATTTTAAGCATTCGAAGGGTTTATTCCTTGATCTGTTTCGAAAGGTTTATTAGATGTTTTCGAAAGGTTTTTGAGGGAAGGTTTTCCAAAGGTTTTTCTAAGGCAACGACTTAAAGTGATTTTAAAGAAGGATGTCAAAAGTTTATGGCTTTCGAAAAGTTTACTTTGAATGAATTCGAAAGGTTTGGGAAATGATTTCGAAAGGTTTAAACATTGATTTTGAAGGAGGTAATTTCAAAGTATGGAAAGAGGTTCTTTCAAATGGTAAAGTGTTTTCATCAATTAAATTTTGAGTAAAGGATATATATCTAACATGGTAATACGATTTGAGTAAAGTATAAAGAATTTGTTCTTTTCCTTGTTTGAAGTTTGGTTTAAAGGTTTAAATCCTTTTGAAATTGTTTTCAAGGAAAATTATGGGAGGGGATCCTTAAGCATAAATGACTCGGATATTAGAAAACTAGATGAGACTAGTATGGGGTCGTGCCTTATACATTAGCTAGTAGCCCCAGCTAATTATTGTCCAAAATTCCAATGTGTAGGGCTTGGTCATGGGTAGACTAAAATTATGAGTACATACCGAAAGGAATATATGTTGTATACAGATAGATTATTGGTGAGCCCAAAAAACCATTAGGATCAGGAAGACTTGGGAGATGACTAAGTTAGGGACAGACCGTCCAGAAGTGAGATATTTAACATATATTTTAGGACAGACCGTCCTGATGGGAAATGTTAAATAGATAGATAAGGATAGATAATCCTGAATATGAAGATCTAACAGGTGTTAGGTTAATTTTGATTGTATTGTCTGGTAGGCCCGAGTCAGCCAAAGGTTAAAAGTTATCCAAACAAAACTTTTGTGTTTGAACAGATAGTTCATTATTACCTGATATTTATGTTTGTTTACATAATGTTTATTTTGTAGTGTTTAACCATTATGGATGCTGGAGCATAGTATATAGTTATATGAAAGGATTTGCAAAGATATGTTTTAAAAAGGATGTTAGTGAGAGGAAAACCGTTCTGCTAAGCGGCGCGGTCTCACTTAACATAATTAAACCGTGATGTATAGTATTATTCATACTAGGCTTTATGTCTGACTCGAAGTTTATGTTTTTCCCTTAAACTCTTGGGTGCTCAAAATTAATTTGAGTAGGTTGAGGGATTAAGGTCTTTTTCAGGTTTAGTAGGATGACGAATAAGGCTACCGGAGGCATGCCAGAGGCAAACGGATAGCTGTTTAGGATTTGTAGTTCTTGTTATGTTTTGATGTATTTCCGCTGTTATTGTATTAGGTCTATTATGACCATATGACTCTGATCAACCAAGGGGATATCAACATATACCGCTCTTGACGTAATTTGTAATAATTATATTTTATCTGTGCTTGGGAAAACAATTTGGGTTATGTGACGTGAATGTGGAACAAATTTTATTTGGAAATGTAATGGAGTAATTTGTGGTTTTGAAATCTGTGTTTTGTTTCATATTCAAGTGTTTCTGATATTATTGATACCTTTAACATAGCCGTATTTAGTCGCCGGAAGCTAATACTGTAGATGACTGCAGCATCTGTAGCGCTTATTTTTGGACCTCTAGATAGGGGATGTTACAACCGTTGGCCGAGGTTCAACCTTGGCCTTTCAGTGTCCAATCGCCGGTCGACCACCTTCGATCGATCGGTGGGACCCGCATTATCCATTTATTTTTTTCCTATTTTAAATTTTTATTTCTTTTCGATCTGATTTCATTTTTCGTCCGTAACTTCTTCATTTTGACTTTGATCACAACACTCCAAATATGAAAGTTGCTCAGAATTTCGCTATGAATGTTATGGTCCAAGTTTTATGGTACCATCGTTTGCACATATTTCATTTTTGGAGTCTAAATAACTAATTACCTAATTAAATAACTAATCGTAAAATTTACGGGGTGTTACAAGCCTCATATACTTTTGCCGCTTCATAGAACAAGTCTTGTAGAGTAGTTGGCTTTTCTTTAGTCCTAGATAGCTTCATTTTTGGAGGTACGTCATCGTAGAATGACATCTAAGTTAGTCGTTCGTCTGCATTTTTAGCTCCATCCAATGTGACATTAAACCAAGTCAAGTATTATAGTAGTGGTTCGTCCTCCCTTTGTTTCATGTCAAGTAAGCGTATAGGTCCTTGGAATGTTCCCATGCACCAAGGACTGGTACATAAAATTTTCCTTTAACATCGCCCAAAATTGTGTTGAACCTGGTGAGAGACGATAGAACCACATGGTGGCTAAATCTACCAGGAATGGAGGAAAGCATTTACAAAAGACTTCCTCTATCGCTCCACTCATCATCGTGTGCTAAGTGTATCGTTGTAAATAAACTATGGGGTTAGTTAACCCATTATACAGATCTATAATGGGCATCCCAAAAATCTTTGGGGTTTTAAGTAGTTTCTATCTCCAAGAGAAAGGGCTGACAACTCCGGCTCTAATACCCCGCTCCACTAGCTCACATCAAACTCACTCTCTAATGGTTTATGCTATTTTATCTTTCGGTTCAGGTGACTCTCTAATGATTCACGCCGATGGTGGTCTTCGATTTTGGAGACATGTCAAGAGTCAAGTAACTCTATGTGAAAGTACAAAAAATGTTTGCTCAAAAAATGGGAAAACACCTCCAATCGATTTATTGTAGAATTGTGCATACTGAGTGTATGCCACCGCTATTTTATACATTGTTTGATTGTTTTCAAGAGAGCGATTCACAAACACAATGACTAGAAAAGAAATGCAATAAAATAAATTACTCAAGCATTTATTGTGGTTCGGCCAGAGCGTTCCAACATCTACTATCCATTTTCATTATTTCTCCTACAGATCTGTTATACGATGATTTAAATATGAATCACAATGATATAGAGCTTAAAAGAAAGTTACATGTAGTTTCCCAAAATTCTATTTAGCTATTTTTGCTCTTAATAATTGTCCTCATTACTGTTGTATGCTTGGGTATTTATAGAAGTGAAGACGTAGGGAGGATAGGCTTGTAAACTAGTAAATTTCCTTATTTAGCTTGCTCGGTTTGGTTTTTCCGTTTACAAAAGATTAGATCTAAAGTTTCCTTGTATAGAAGATTGAATCCCAAAATTCCATAATCGAACTTCTCAGTTTGGTACTGCAAGATGTGCCTGGTAAGGTTTTGGTCGGTGGGTGAGCATGGTTCGGCATGTGGTTGTCTTCGGGTCTCGGTTGGAGGATTGGCGGTCCGCACCACTAGGTGCGGTAGCCATCTACCGAACAAAATTTCTTGTTCGATTGCGACATTGCAAATAGGAAAATTTGTTCACTAGTTGTACTTCCAAACAAGAAATCTTATCCGATAGTGATACTACTAGCCAAAAAATGTTGATTGGCTTAGGGCCAATCATGTTCTATACAAGTCTCACTGTTTCTTCTTCGTACCTTCGTGCGGTACATCATGACCTTCTTGCCTTCCTACCCTTTGGTTAAATAGCAACACTCCTATTATAGATATTTCAAATGTTATTTGTCCTTCATATCTCTTCCTAGTCACCATTCCATAGGTGAAAATTCCTATAACAACTGTAAATGGATCATCATTTTGAATATTAATGAAGATTAAAGGCATAGACTTGAAAAGCAAGATTTACATAAAAGTAATTATATCAATTCAAAGCGTTGAATGCGATGAATTTTTTTCATCAATCACCTAGCTTAAGTCCATTCGAATTCTATTTTTAAATTACCACATACTATGACCCTTATACATGGCAAATGGATTTGAAACGACCTTTCTAAATAATAATTTAAAAAAGACCGTTTATATATCACAATCAAAGGTACTTGGAGTCAGTGGAAGGGGTATTAGCTTTTAGACTTGTATGATAAATTTATGATCTTAGACAAGCATCAAAGTTGGGCCAAATGCTTTGACAAGATAATCAGATACTTTGATTTTGGTCAAAACATGGTGAAAGCATGTTCCTTTAAGAATGGAAGACATGAGGAAATGTGACATTCCTAATAAACTTGTATATAAAAGCTAGCAACTTAATGGTAATGGTGTACCTATGTTACAACTAGCAAAGCATGATTATAAAGAAAGTTTAACAATGTAGGATTTAGTGTTGGGTTAGGTCTATTTCGTATTGGGTAAAATGGGGTAAATTTCAAAAATTTCCCAAAGAAGATCTTAGATGGGCTTATACAAACAATTAGTTAGTATTTAATCATGTCTAGAGTTTTAAAATATTGTCATATTTTAATTGGTGGTTTTATGCTTTTAACATTTTAAGTATGTGAAAGGTCACTTTGGCATATATGAATTGATAAGTTAATAGAGTATAAACATAACATGTGTGCAGTTAAATTAGGTATTTTATGTTCTATTATTTTAGGTATGTGAAATGTCACTTTGATATATATGGAATGATAAGTTAACAAAGTATATATATAACATGTGTATAAAACACACACACACACACACGAATACTAGGATTTATATCCACTCACATATAACTGCAGATGTTTTAGCTAAATCTAATCTACATATAAGTCCAAAATTTTGTAGATGTGATAGACAGAATCAAATTCACACATAAGTCCTAAAGTTTGTGTATGTTTTTGACTAAATCTAATTACATATAAGTCCAAAATTAAAAATCCAGTACTTACATACCTATAAAATAATCGTGATATATATATAATAAACATGTATAAGTTCTTCATTACATGAAATTCAAATCCAATTATGTGACACAGTCTTCAAAATCCACTCATGTTATATTTATTTATATTTAAACGAAATAATAATCAAATGAGGCCATGAATTTAATGTAATTAAAGTTATAAAAACTAAAAGTATAGTGATGAAAAGTTGAATTTTGTGTTTATATAATTTGCATAATAAACTATGAATAATATGATGAGGGTTTCATTAAGTTTTAATTTTTATAACAAATCAATTTACGTAAACAAATTATATTTGACCAATTATTAATTTTGACAATATACGACAAACACATAACCACAACGAATCATCATATATAGGGTTTAAGCGTCATGAAATAAAATAAAAATAATGTTTAACTATTTGTGATCCTACCGCTTGTAGCACCATGATATGTGTATGTCTCCTCAGAATTTGATTCTACCTTCATGGTCTTACAAGGATCGTAAAACTATCACCAATGGAGTTGCTTTTATTTTGAGGAGGGGAGAACAATATGGGGCATCCATTGATAGGGTGGAGGCTAAGGTTTTTTATATTCAAAAACTGAAGGAGTTTGAGATGGTATTTATAGAAGATTTTTAGGAGAAAATATCTACCATTAACTATCCATTCTTAAAAGACAAAGCTAAACCCTTCACCTTCCACAAGTGTGCCTCCTTCCTTTGTCTATGCATTTATTTGCATATTTAATGTAACGACTTGGAATTTCACTACTTTGATTTGCGAATATTTAATTAATTTTAAATATTCAAATAATAAGTTTTATAATGAAAATAAAACTCTTTTAAATAATAAATTATGATAGTAAAATAGTTTTCAATATAGGTTTACAAAAATAATTAGTTCGAAGAAAGACTGAAAATGTGACCGAAATTCGTTTTTCGAATTTTCGATTTTTCATCGGCTAAATATTTATCGAAAATGTCGTGACACTTTTATATACACATACAGACATTTACAAATTATTTTGACATGTTTGAATGCATATGAACATCCATGTACACTTAAGTATGTATATATAGAAATAAGATAAGATTTTTATTTAAAAAAAGTTAAAATATATATCTCTACTATTAATAATGAGAATTCGATGAATAAAATTTCAACCGCGTCTTTTTGAAATTCCGAAAATGCCCTTTGTCCATCAACGAAATCTTACCGTCCGTTTACAACCTCCACCACCATCCCCTTTCCTAGCAGTCTTAAACATAATTTCACTATAAATTTGCATCCGACACCGTCAATGTAACTTTTTGAGGTAAAAATGTTGTGACCACCAAAGTTATCGGATGCACATACGTGCGATTTATACTAGTATAATATAAAGATTCTTTTACCAACATATAGTACTAAGGAGATAAATGCATGTTTTCTTTGACTTGATGGGGAGGGTGACTAAGTGTGGGTAGAATTGGGTGAGGTGGAAGGAGAGGGTGAGGTGGTGCAAAGAGAAAGGGAGCAAAGTACAAGGTCATTTTAGTAAATTTGCATATTCACTTTATATAAAAACTAATTTTCCTAATTTCTTTTCCATTCTTTTCATTCTCCTTTTCATTTTAAAACTTCCTAATCTCTTGAAATAAAATCCATAGTTTCATAACATATTTTTCAAGTTTTAAAATTCTTAGATTTCCACTTTAAATCTCTTTCAAAACTTATTTAAACATTTCTACATCCACTTAAACACCTTAGCTTCCAAAATCAAGCACACCTTCACCTATAACACTAAAGGCCATACCCTATACCTTTAGGGCCGAACTCATTTTGCTCTCTAATCAATCCAATGACTTCATTTTTCTAAAGAAATTATAAAGACTAGGTATGCGCGAGTTCTAGTAAGAGTTTGCTTCAAGTTAGTAAGCTTTTGGGTGAGTAAACATTAGTTTAAAGTTCAAAGTTATTAGCTTGAAATATATGATGTATATTTTCTATATGATGTATGTTGGCTTACGTTCGGTTGGTTATGTGTTGGATATTTCTATTATGGTTGATAGAGATGGTAAAAGTGGACTTGAATTGAAGTCCACTTAGTATGGTTTAAAGTTGCGAACTTGGATGTGATATAGCATGTGAATATGAGATATGTTGTTTAAGTGGATTTGGTTATGATATTGTAAGTGTATTTGGATATGATGATTGATGGAAAACTAGTTTGCAAAGTTGTTAAGTAAGATTCAAGTTCCTTGGAAACTTTGTTTATTTGTTTAAAACTTGTAAAAGTTAAAGTTTTTTTTTAAATTTGTTTTGGTTTTTCAAATCCTTTACTTTGGTGAAGTTTAAAAAAGCAAGTTAAAGGAGAAGTTTGGAGGTTAGTAATTTAGAAACAAATTCTAAGTTAGCACATCCATAGCGATAGTCGCTATGGATGCGCTTCGAGGAATAATCAACATTTAAGTAAAGTGTTTTTAACTTAACTGTTGAAACTACATTTTTCCTAGTTTTAATTAGAGATAAAAGTTAATTAAAGTTTACTTAAGACAATGATAATAATTAATTAACTTTTTTTATTTGTTAAAGATAATTAAGAGTAATTAGTAATTAATTAATACTTAGGCATCAATTAAGTTAATTAAGACTAGTTTGATTATAAATGTTTTAAATTAATTATTAATTAAGTAAGGAAATAATTAAGTTTTAAAATATTTATTTAATCCAGTTAATTAATTTAATAATTATTATTAATTAAGTTAATTATTTAATTATTATTAAATTAGAGTTAAATTATTTAATTAATTTTACATTAATTAGGGTTAATTAGTGATTAATTATGAGTTAACTAAGATTAATTAAGGTTTAATTATGAATTAATTTTGATTTAATTTTAATTAAATGAGATTTAATTAAGCTTTAATTTATGGTTAAGCTGAGATTAATTATTAAAAGTTATGTTAAACTTTATCAGTTATGTTTTAAGTCGGTTTCTTTTATAAGTGAATTGATTTTAATCACGGGATATCTTGTCTGTGACATTAAGCAGCTAAACAACTGTGAATGAGTGTACTGAGTTGAATTGAATTGTGTGGACATTCATTAGTAGAATAAAACATTGTTCTGCTATAATGTAAATTGTTTGATTGTTTGAACACCAAATGGTGGAATAAATTCCCTATAAGTAGTAAATTATTTGGACATTATTAAGCAGGAAAAATCACCATCCTGCTATTATGTTGTTTGGACATGTATATACCAGTGTTTTATATTGACATGTTATTCCCTGATTTGAATATGAATTGAATTTACATATATGTTAGCTTATGTAAATAAATTTATAAGTGAATTGGAATTAAACTTGGAACTAAATGGGACTTAAATTAGTACCATTGGGATTGCTAAACTTCTTCTTGAATCTTAAAGTATGGTTTTGAATTAACTTCAATTCTTTAATAAATTTGAGGCTAAGAGTTTGTAAATAATTTTGCAAGTTATATAATTATTTTGTAAAGGCATTTATAAATAATAGCTTGTTTATAAAAGGGGTTTTACTAAATAAAAGAGTTTATTTAAAGGGTTTCCAAATGATATTTTTTCAAAGATATTTTACAAAGGAATTTATAAAAGAGTTTATACATAGGAAAGGGTTTTACAAATCATTTTAAAGGCCGCAAAAGAAGTTATAAATTTATTTTAAAATTTATGAAGGTATTTAAAATATGAAGTGACCTTTTAAACGGAAAATTTTATAAAGAATAATGGTTTGGTTTTATAATATGTATTGTTTTAAATGAATTGTGTTAGCCATTTAATTTGAAGTTTGAAAAGAAGGAAACTTTTGTAAAGTTTAATAAGTATACTTATACATATAAGATAAGTATATGGCTTTGATTTCTAAGTGTTGGAAATAAAATGTTTTGGCAATATACTTACACCGTGATATATATATATATATATATATATATATATATATGTTTTCCAAGTAGAAAGGGAATGTAATGGGTTTGGGAATAGTATTTTGAGAAGATCTTTTGATCAAGTTTATAAATTGATTTTATTAATTAAAGATTAAATTAATAAAGGCTTAGTGGATCCCATATGGAATTAAATCCATGTTTTAAATGTTTGTTTATTTGATAGTTAAATAACCAACTATCAAAATCTGGACCAAAACGTAACTTTAGCAATATCTAGGAGAAACACGTGAGTTATATTGCACAATCATCACCAATGATGATGTACTGTACATATAAATCTCGTTTTGTTCTTTTAGGATAAATGATAAGGAAATCCGTCCACTAATAGTTAAGAGGTGATCTCCACTCTTATCTTTTGTCTACTTATTTCCTAAAGAATCGGGGTTGAGTTTACCGAAAACTATCGGAAGTTGTTTCGAAGAGACTGAGATCGGATATGTTATTCGAAAACCACTTCGATCTAACTCAAGCATTTTGACTTGAAGATATCTTGAAGACTATGGAATCGAAGATAGAGCTTTGAAGTGCAAGGGCAATTTGCTATTAATCCTGGGAGGGACTCCCCGAAAAGGATGTAATAGAAGTAGTGCCTTTGGTTTCGTTCAGTCCTAGAATGAACTTGTATGGATGAATGTTGGCATTACATTGTTGCTTGGAGGGAAGTGTAGCATTCCAAGTTGGTAATGCTATATAAAGGTAAAACGTAGCCTCAAACCTCATCAATTGGGAAATGACAGAAATCAGGTATGCGGCAAGGCCATGTGGGTCGCTTCCATTAGGGTATGGTCATCCCAAATCTAGATTGTTTACTATCTACTTATGTATGCTTCGGGACCCAAAGTGAGGCGATCATATTCGGTACTATTAGTCAAATGGTAAGCCAGTCCTGTGTGGCAGGGGTACAAGATGTTCTTGTCAAACCCTGGTGCATTTTATCTAGAGATGTACCATCTGAAGGTAATTCCTTACTTTGTCATAGTATGGAATCCATTCTCCAATACGTGCCTTTATAGTTTTAGATGCATCCAACTATGTTGAAATGTGAGATGCAAGAATTTCAGATATGTTCATATTTTACTTGAACCATTGGACATTATTATAATATAACTGGATTTTCTATATAAAAAAAAGTGTTTTGGTTACCGTAAGGTAAAAACCCATCTGTGTTTATGTGTGGCGTGGTCTTACGAGATACCATTGATTTTAAAAGGGTTTTAAACATAATAATTCAGTTGTTTGAGTTTACTCACACCAGACCCATGTCTGACCTGGATTTTTATTTTCATCCCCTAAAACTCTGGGGTGCTCAAATTTTTATGGGCAGCCAAGTAGTTCAGGTTTTCCCCGGATGCATCTTGGAAGAGCTTGGAGCAGAAGGCTTCATCGATGGCTAGTTATTATCTTGTTTCCACTATTTATATGTATATTGTATCAGCTAGGTAGGGACAGGCTGTTATAACAGTCCTAGGGTAAAATCTCTATTAGTATGACCCTGATGTATCATTTCGAAAATACTTTGTAAAGAATTATGTTGATTAATATATGTTATTCCGTGGCATTGTGCGATTTTGTGACTGTTTAGTTTCTTTTTATCTTCTATCTTCTTTCTTTCCCCTAACGATTGGTCTTTCCGGCACTTAAATGCTCGGCACACAATACATATTACTCGATTTTTGAGGGTCAAAAAACCTGGTTCGTTACATTTAAACCCATTTAAATATGTATTAATATCATATATTAATACGTGTATGTATAACATTTTTACACACACCCAAATAATTACTAAGGACATTCAGAGAATTCCAAGAACTACCAAAATTGCTAATGGCACCCCAACTACTAAAAGAATTCATAATAAATATATCTTATATATTAATTAATCTAATTAATTTATAACATCAAACTAATTAAATCGTGTGATATTCTGGGGACTACATGGATTTAGTTGTATGAATCACACGCGTGAATTCTGTCAACGACTAACATTGAACAATTTAAATATTAACGTACACATGCCACCTTAGCTAAAGTTGTGCTAGTTTGGACGAATTCATCGCTTATAGATCTTTTAGGTAAAATCATATTTTAGATTGATTTAAGCAGTACCTTTAAGCAACGATTTATTATACGCATGTTCTTATTGTCACCATTGTATCCCTATCGATATTTGGAGTTTGGTCATGGTAAAAACTCCAACGCTATATGTAAAGAATTATTTAGTCCATCGCTCAAGTCCTTGGTTCAATGATAACATCTATTATTAACCGATATGCCCCAACCTGAGACTTTTGACTTTGAGTCGACCGTTATACTAACCTCTCATAACAGAGGAGACATATTCTATATTAAATTGTGTTTCACTATGAACACTTCAAATCAGACACAATCTATTGTCGTTTGATGGTCACCATGCCATGATTTAATTATAATCATAGTGGGGTGTTCATGTCAAAGTTCCATAGTATGCTTAAGTCGAATGAATTAGGTAACCTCGTCATATAGAGGTTTTCCTATATGACCTTAATTATTATCAACTAATGGGAAACCCTTGGTCGAATTATTCTGTAATCATCTAGTAACTACAGGTGTGTAATCCCTTGGTACCCCCACATCCATAAGTAATACACTGCCCAATGTTTGGGGAGTGTTACGAATTTTGATCTTAATGGATGTATCGATATCCTTTTCTCGATACATCTTGGCCATGAATATTTAAAACAAAGTATTTTTGACTTATGATTCTATACTCATGGTTACAACATTTGTAACTACAATTGTATTATACTATGCTTACAGATTTTCTAATTACTAAAAGATCATTTAATCATTTATTTATATTATAGTTTAACATTATATATAATGGATAACAAACACCAAAATCATAATTTATTTCGAATGAGATTGGTTTTAAAGTTAAGATATGTAACAAATTACATAATTGACCCAAGGGCATGCCCTCTCAACTTTCAATCTTCCACTTGCACTTGAGGCAATTTTGGGTCCACAATCCAATACATTCTTGATTGGTTATCTTAGATCAAACTAATAGATGGGCTTAGTGAATGGGTATGTATTATTATATTATTTCTACCATGTAAGTTTTGCTTTATCAACCAATCGATAAACTAGTTATCATGGAGCAGTCAAAAACAATATCTTATCATTCCATGAGTTTTTTAGAACCCGATTTTGAAATGCTTTATTATTCTAGAATATTTACAAACCAAATATTTAAAATCTAAATATTTACAATCTGATATAAGTCTCTCCAAAATATCTACACCACCTAATAAAATAAATGCCCAGCCCAACATCCTAACAATCGTTCTTAGTAGAATCTGGTCCGGCCTACTAAAAATAGCTACATCACCGCCTAACTCCTCGGTTTTTCATAAACAATCAAACTACTTCACATTCCTTTTCCATCTTGAATCTTCTGTAATAATGGCGACCAATACTTCATCTCCAGTTTTCTAAAATTCACATCTTCTCTGTTAAAAATATGCTAACTAAAGTAGCCTCGAAACTAGCAACTATCTTCCTTGCTAACAGATCTGATGGCTATCAACATAGATCTGAAGTGCAACTTACCTATACGCCTTGTTCTGAAGTAGATCTGGCATCTAAACACCTTTCTCTTTTCAGATCTAAGCTCACTTATGGCGTACAAAGACATTATGAATGTATAAGATAAGTGATGAGAAGCTCTTTGATTTTAGTTAACTCTTTAATTTAGCTTCATGCGCTTATGGAAGAACTATTGATGCAAGGAATGTTTGACTGGCTTGGGGATTGGATCCCTTTTGAATATAATTAATTCAATGTGTTTGAGCATATAATTATTATTTGTGTAAACTGATGTAATTTGAAATAGGGTAAGCACATACCTGAAGACAGTGGAAGCAGATCTGAATGACTTCAGTCCATATGATCAATACCTCCTATGTGATAATGGTGAGCAAAACTAACGACACCATTCTTTGCTGATACATGATTTGAGATGCTTCTGAAATGCATGCGTTTGGATTTACTGGCTCCGATAGAAACATAGCTTGTGATTTGGTTGCAAATTGTATGTTCATTGCTAGACACTCCCCTGAATGTCCTATTATTTGTTTCATGCCATATGCACCATACTATAGTTGAAAGAGAAATTTTTGCAATGTCACTACTTTAGCTTTTTCCCCTAAAATTTTAATTGAAATTATCAAATTTTGAATTTAAACTGAGCACTGCTTAATTTGTTGTCGGACATTTCAACTTTGCTATACCCTTTTCTAGACGTGGTTAGAGAATTCGCATATGAAATAAGATGAGAAATGACTTCAACATCGGCATTACGTGATATGAACATTGGATTAACACCCATGCATCATTGTAAAAGTTTGTTTTTTTATTGGCAAAAAATTATTGATAGCAATGTAAAGGCACAGCACCATCTTGGGAATACGAATTTTATGCCACACCAATTTTGACTATAAAACATTTTCCTATTGAGATCTGATAGGTTCCCAAACATTTTTGAAACTATAATACCCATTTATTGAACATGTCTGTATCCAGTAATCACAAATATTGTCGTTGTGAACATTAGTTTTTTCGATGTCATCCCTTTCGTGCTCCTAAAAAGCTCAAATTACTACTACACCATTTCCCATTTTCAATTATGTCCCCAACTAAAATCCTCTCTCAACTTGTTCTACAACAAAGTGACATTGTCATACCGTCCACTATTCTTTTCCTTATACATTTTATTGCATGCTCCCTTAACTTCAATAAATATGGAAAATACCTAGTATTCATTTCTACTTTCCATTTCCTAAAAAGATTTATTTTTAATGTATTTTCATACATCCACTTCATGCAAAGTCCTTCTATGTTAATCACCAACCAAATTAACTTTGCTCCTAAAGCGTTATTCAGTCCTTCCAATTTCCTCAATCGCATACCCCCTTCCTCTTTTTGTTTACACACAACCTCTTAGGGTACATTATTTGTCTTATTTTTCCTTAATAAATTCATGCAAAAATGCTTGATTTTGGAAATTGTCGCACTAGGAATTTTTAAATATTGCATTCAGTATTGGAAAAATTAGATAAGTTGTTGATTTAATTAGTTCAACCCATCCTACAATACTCAACAACTTAGTTTCCTACCCTTCAATCCTTTGTTTGATCTTATCTATACGACCGGTGCGATCTTTGTCATTAAGGTTGATACTCGACAAGGGGATACTCAAATCTTTATAGGTAGTTCCCCGCCATATGTTTAAAACTGTTACTATTTCAGTTTTTCAGTTAACCCCACCTCCAAAAAATTACATGACTTCTTTCAATTCAGTTGCAACACTATGCAATTATATAGACACTAGAACACTTCCTTAATAGCTTATGCACATACTATATATGCTTGAGCGAAAATCATAATATCATCCACATAAGTAATATGGTTACCTTGTTGTTGTTGTTGTTGTTGTCTAGAACTAATTTAGTCTGGCCCCATCTTACCTTCCTCTCCATAAGCAATTCAAAAACAGAGCATTTCCAAACCAGAGTAGTTTGAATTGCCATTTAATAAAATCAATCAATCAATGATACTTGTAAAAATGACCAAATTGTGTCCATAAAAGTCAAAGTAGAATAGCACATCAAATTTTGGCAATAAGGTAAAAGCAGTTCCAAACTAAAGCAGTTTGAATTGCCATTTAGTAAGGAAATCCTAGAATAGCAACAATCATATCGATGGAAGTCTGCATAGCTTCGTCAATCGTTTTAAAGTAGAAGAAACTAGAATAGGAATAGTAAATGAATATGCACAATTTATGGCCGTGCATTTCGGGTTTAAAAGAGATACACTGTTCTAGGAAAAAAATGCAAGAAACCCATGCAAGGGTATGAGCATGTTTTATAAGAGAGTTAAAGGTTACATCAAAATTAAAGAGCCCAGAGCTACGGAATTCCAATATGATTGAATTGTGTTCAACTTTCTATTATAAGAGAAGGGGCATGTATATTGAAGGAAATCTACGAGGATCTTAAATATTTTAAACCCTGAACATTAACTAAATTCTTCGCAATGATGTCAGCTATAATCCACCTAACTTTCTCTTTGCATGGTCCTAAACCAAGGAAGCCTGAGATGTCCTAGAGGGAGAAAGCTCAGACGATCTCAAAGTCACGGTTGCAAAAGTTGATCTTTTATACTACGTAGAAGGTTGAGATTCTAAAATGGCAATTTTGGCTTCGAGGGCATTCACACGCTGCATAGCAACTTGTCGCATATGCATGATATTATCCAATAGTTAAGACTTAGTCTTTTTGGTTGACTTCGAAAAAATCCAAATAACTCATTCGTAGAAGAACACCTCACCTTCCACCACTCTTTGAACTTGCTAGTTCTTCTTATAATAGTCTTTTAACTCATTAAACTTGGACTCATGATAATTCTTCAAGTCATCCTTCCATTTGAAACTGACGTCACGATCCGCGCCAAGAGGTGGTGAAGGGGTTGCACCCGACTTAAGGGTGACACATGGTGAAATAGAGCCGTGGAGGGGTCCTTATCTTTATTAAGCTACTCTTCTACTTGCAGAGACAACTCTTCAATTGTACTCTTAAACCCTTTAATCTCCTCTTCATAGGAAGTGGCATACAACCCCTTTGCATCCTTCAACAACTTCTCCAACTCGGCGACGTGTTCCTACATAGACTTCAGTTTAGCTTCCAGCTCATATATTCTTTTTTGTGCAAAAGAAAAATCGGCTCTTTGTTTATTAATGCAATTATAATGACAAATATTAGCCTATAGATTCTTTCAACTCATGCGCTTTCTCTTTAAACCTAGCAAACATTTCTTCTCGTACAATGGCAATAATTTGTTCTTTCCTCTTAATATGATCTATGTCGGCGGCTTCAAGTTCCCCTATCTGACACTCGTTGGTTTCAGAAACACTAGCAAGAGTCTGCTCGTTTACAAAAGAACCACAAAGTGCTTGGGAACCATAAGAAAGGTCATCGAATTCATGCATAGTGAAGACACATAGAAAAGTTTCCATCTGAAAAGCAGGAGGGGCCTAAAATACAAATAACTAAAGCAGAATCAATGAGCACTAAGTAAAATTAAAACATAGTGAAAGAAAGAATGCAACTTTCTTTAAACCAAAAGGCTTTGTTTATTCAATCAAAAGTTAAAGTACATAAAAAAGACATTATACCTTCCTATGACTAAGTCTATCTTTGATCCATAGTAAGCGAGGATGTCCTAAAGGAAGAAAATCATCCCCTAAAGCAGGATGCCACTTGCATAGTACAAGGTTGCAAAGTTCATCCCTCTCATGAATAACCTTAGTACTTTTGAATAAGAGGCCCTGAGACTCTCTCTTCGATTATGCTATGGTCTGTACAAGTTCATTTTCCCTTTTGCATAGAAGGGCAGTTTTTAATAATAGGCTCTCTGTAGTTCGCTTTTCCAAACGGTTAACGCATAGGTTATGCAATGTTCACTTATTCAAGAGGTCCCCTTATTTCATTTCCTAGAAGGTTTTCAGCCCTAGGAGCTTGGTTCTGCTGCATCCGCGTCTTCGATCTGTTAGGATTTCCATACCATCTCTGCCCACCTTCATATACTGATGGGTGAGGCCCCAGATCTCTCTTAAGGTCAGGGCCCAGTATAAAAATTGGGAGCTACACTAAAATTGAACCCTTTGCATGTTCTTCTAGCCTAATAAGTAGCTTTTCCTGAGTTATATCCTTTGTGTAATACTATCCTCTTAAGTGTTGGAAAAAAATATTTTCATCATGGGACTTCAATAAAGAAGGCATACCGACACTTACATTTTTATATAAAGAGAAAATAGTATGGTTTTAAAATTATTGCCATATTTAACCAATAAGAACATCAAGAAAGAAAATATAATAAAAAACTAAAACTAAACACGTAAAAAATAACTTCTTTTACAAATTTGTTGTTCAAAAATATATTCTTTAAATAATAACTAAGAATTTAAATAGTTTAAATTTAATACAAACTCTTCAAGACCATAAGGAATAACTAAAAATGAGGCTACGGTTTAGAGGTTTATTTCATTAGAAGCAAAGGTCTCAAGCATAGTTTTTTGAGCGAGCTCGGATCCAGTGTTATGCATAGTAATAGAAGTGTACTCTAAGTCAGAACCATTAAACACTTCTTGAACAGATGTCAATGGTGAAATATCAGTCCCACTGTGCTCTTTGACCCATGCAGAGCGACAATGGTCTAAGGAAGATTTAAAAGCTTAGAATCCCCTAAAGCTCCAGACTTACTTCTACCTCTACATCGTCGAAGCAGTCCATGAAGAACTGCCTCTTTACTTGAGCGTTAATTTGGTAGAGGACATTGTAAGTCATGGAGTGAACTTCTTTCTCCACCTTGGACAACTACCTTTCCAACCGCTTCACTTACCATTGCAACCCTTTGACATTCTTCTCCACCTACATTGCCTTGATTTTAACTCTTCAAACTTCTTGGCGGCCTCCTTTATTCGGGCCTTTTAATCTTCCCCCTTTTACCTCTCACTTCGATGACAAGAGTAGTGATGTTGAAATATGTCCTAAGCTTCAAAACCTCCGCTCGAGCATTTGCCAATGCAGGCTCAGAAGTTTAAATTGGTGGTGGAGTTCCGAAGCCAGACCATATCTCTGAACCTAAAGTATACACGTGCATGAATAATATGTGCATAAGATAAAGTAAAAACTTCAACAATAACAAGTCTAATGGAAAATTAAGAAACTCATCAAACACTTACATAAGCTAAGCTTCTATGAAAGCCGTGGAAGACCTTCGTAGTGAGTGCTCCTAGAGCTGGAAGGAAAAAGGAAGACAAATGAGCAGAAGTGAGAGTAGAAAGATCAATAATCATAAGGCGCTCCACCTGTTCTGCCAAGTCGTAGATAACACCCACCTCTAGGAGGAGGTAAGAAGGTGGGAGCTACGAGCACATTAAGGGGCTGCATAGAAATACAATAGCAGTATTAGAGGTGGCAGCAAGAGGAGGAGGTGGAGCATCGAACCTTGGTTGTTTGCTTGCATTATCCAAGATAGTAAGCTCTTCCCCATTCCTTTTCATTTTGTCTTTATCAGTATGGCGCTTTGGTTTAAAGGCTGCAGCTAATTTGGAAGACATGGCGCCTGCGCAATTCAAATAACAATGCAGTTAATTAAATTTGGAATCATGTGCTAACAAATTTCAAAAAAATACATATATAACTAAACATATACCATCTGACACAGAAGTATCGAAACATAAAAAAAATAGAACATGTAACGTGATAATGTTAGCGTAGAAATTTATGATGTGTGGTAGAGGTTCTATAAAGATATTTGAACCCTTGCAGATATCATTAGCAAGCCTAAGTGCATTCGCTCTATGCACGACAAATAGTTCTCGTTCAATATTGGTAAACTCAGGACGATCAGCTAAAGCAAAAGGAAGACGCAAGTCAGTGTAGGTGAAAGGATTAAAGGAGAGAAATGAGAGGAGTAAAAGCAGTACCAAATTCTTAGAAAGAAGGGACAAATCCGTCTTGATTAGAAATAAAGACAAACTGGTCCCTCTACTTCTGGATTTCATGAGAAGTTGAGAAAAGAGATTTCATAGCTTTAACATAGTGAAATCTATCGTAACCCAAGGTAAGACTCTTATGAATGGCGTATAGGGAAAGTAACTATAGCATGTAGGTGGGGTTAATGTTCAACATATAAAATGAAGGTACATGTTAACAGAAAATATGAGAAGAGGGCCAGTTGGATAGGGACAAGCTCATAGTGGTTAACCACTCCTTAATGAAGGGATAAACTGGGAGGTAGAGACCACATCTAACATGCTCCAAAGTCAAAGAAAGGAACCCCTCTCAGAGAAGATGAATGTGCCCAGAAGAGAAGGGATCCTAAATCCAAAGTTATTAATTCTGAAGTGATTCAAGATGCCTTCAGCCTGACTCTCTTTGCAAATGGTTGAGGTCATTTTAATGAAATGGGCAAAACTCCTACCATATTTGCTAGTTAGGTCGTCAAAATCCATGAGCAACTAAAAGTATGGGCAAATAAAATGGGAAAACAATTTTGAAATGAATAACGAAAAGATAGAATCACAGCGTTCCTCGAAGGAAAAAAGGGGAGAGGTTCAACATTAATTCCACAAGTAAATTGATTTAATTCAATAAACCTATTGTTCAATCGGCAAATTGGTCAAATAAATTCAAATAGCATTTGATCGAATAACTTGAGGGCATATAAAGAAAATCTATAATTAACTAAATGACCATGACGGTATGAACACAACAAAGATATTGCAAAATAAAAGACTCGAAGTAAGTAAATAATAAAAAGGTATGGAAAACAAAAATAAACAAAAGAGATAAAAGATTTACTTATAATTAATGGTTATTTAACATCAAGGAAATGAAGAGTGGGTAAGTTGATATAGTACAAATTAAATTTTAGATCATGTAAAAAAGTAAAGAAAGAAGAAGTTAGAGATGTAAGTTTCTAAAGATAATCTAAACCATAAAATTCAAACGACACGAAATTAGTAACGGTTAGATGTGAATGATGACAAAGAGTATTCACAAAAAAAAGAAAATTTCTTGGAATATGAACCAATTTATTTGACAATAATGAAGAAAAGTGGCTCATCATATTAAGACACGTGCAAAGAGCATTAAATATGAAAATGACTTGTTAGATTATTCAAAAAATTGGGTGTGAAATGACAAGTCACCCTAATACTAATTCGCGCAGACTTAGAAGGCAAGTGTTACACCCATTTCTCTTCTATAAAATGATTAGTGCAGGTTCAAGTGCATGAAGTCAATGAACTATACAGGACAGTAAAAGGATAAAACAAGCCACGCCTACATTAGAAAGAACGACTTATGTTTCGAAATACAACATGCAAACCAAACAAATACCCTCATTGAGACTGCGTGGCTTGTAATCCATGCATAACAATCAGTGTTGCATGGTTCTAAATATGTGTAGACTATGCCACAAAATTGTCAAATTGCCTCCACTACCCTTGAGTCAAACTGCACTGCCAAAGTTGATACAAGCTGCGCCACCATAGCTAAAGCAACAACAAGGCACAACATTAGTTGTCACGGTTTCATAAAACAACATGGTCGCAGACTTCACACATAGAAAACCAACACAAAGCAAACTCACGTTGTAAATCCAACATAGCTCAACAAAGGCAATATCCACCACAACAGCTCGACAAGTCGGGCCATCACAATAATGGGGCAAATGCGTTACCATAAAAGCATGATCCTATCCTAGTCGAACTGCGCCGCCATAGCCTAACCAAACCGCGCCGCCAAAACAGACCGTGTTGTATACCCAAAGCAGCAACAAGACATGGCATTAGCTCAAATCACCATATTTTCCTCTAAATAACAAACGAGCACAAGTCAGCCCACAACACCAATCTCAAGTGCAACATTTCAAAATCTAAGTTCCCGCTTAAAACAAAATTCTCCCATCCAAAGTCAAATTCTCTCGCCCAATGCAAATCCTGCCATCTAAATCCACATCGGTAATCCGTGCATCTTCAACTGACCAAAGAGATCAATCACATATGGCAGTATATAACAAAGGATGGAGAATATGAGGAAGACGACATCATCAATCTGCATGATATCATTTCTACTATAAAAGGAAATGCATTATAGCAGAAAAAAGGACATAATCTTTATGTTCTTTAAATTATATGCTGCAAAATTTTACTTTCTACCATTAAAATCCAAAATTTGTACTAAAAAGGAAACTAAAGGAAGAATGAATTGACCCGTGGATGTTGGATTCCTTAATATCTCAATCAAATAAATCTTTATGCCTCTTTACTTTACAACATTTATTTTCTTGTTTTCTAAGTTGGATACTGTTTAGATTTGATTAAATTTTAGAAAATTGAACTTGACATTTTACAGTTAAAGTGCTTCTTCATAATTACGTAAGCTTAAGCGACATAATTACTTCTTTTAAGGCAACTTGGATACAACTTAAAATTGATAATTCATAACTATGAAAGAATTCCACATCATAATTATTTCAAAACTAAATTGGTGTTGTGAGAACAAAAATAATCTCAATATTAGATATCATTGGTTGATCAGTGCACTAGCAACGTGGCAAAAAGTGAAACTCAGAAAAAATATTGTTAATGATTTGCATTACATCTTATTTTGTGTTTACATGAATAATATATTTGCACTAAATCATATTTAGCGATCATTAATAATCGAGGTTGGTTTAATTTTAATTCAGTTTAAAACTTTTATGTTTGTATAATTTTATTTGTCTTTGTTAATATAAAGCATATGTGTTAACCATAAAACTCACTTAAGAACAAGGTATGAAAGAAGGCCCATAAAAATGTTGAAAAAACTTCGCAAGAATTGAAAAGAAGGGTTTCACCATGATTCAAAAGCAGCATTTCGAAGGCATTGAAGTAGCTTTCGAAGAGGTTAGATTGATGCCGCAAGCACCTGATGCTCCTACAAGTATTAAGTGAAACAAGCGCTTTTGAAGGAGTCGAAAGGGAGGCAAAGCTACCCTTCCACCTCAGTTAATCCTTTCGATGCAGTTGGTTCCGCATACATGAAAGAGTCCCGTATGAGTTCGAAGCACCTTTCGAAGGTATCGAATAACAGACTTGCACACAAAAACCAAACCATTCAAAATAGTTGATTTCGCCACTGTTAATCTTCCACACAGGGATATTTTGCCAAAGTGTACCTTTCGAAAGCAAAGACAAGCCTTTCGAAACGGTTGGGCCCTTCCGCAAGTATAAAGGAAACTTCACATGTGACCAAGTGACCTTTCGCAATGGTCCTTTCTTCACCTACAAGTCCTTTCGAAACCATCCAAGAGCACTTCCTCACTCGCTCAAATAATCATTCATCATGATTAGCACCAGACCAAAGCAACCAAGGAGAGTTTCAAAGGAGAAGAAGGAGTTGGAAGTGCTTCTGCTTACATCCAAACAACGCGATAGGGAACCTTGACCCTTTTGCTACTAAAAGAAGCATGCCTTTCAAAGGTGTCGAAAAGTTCTAGAAGTACACGAAAGCAGTATTGGAGAATGTTGGAACAATATCCGTTGTTAGTGCACTTTTGATGGAGGCGAAAGGGCTAATCCAAGCATAATAAGAGACCCAGATATCCACCTTTGAAGCTATGGAAGCGGAAGGACAAAGGCGAAAGGATGGGTGGGAGAGGTTGGGAGAAAGACCTTTCGATGGCTTTGAAAGGATGGATGCGGGAGGGATCAATCTGCATCTATAAATACGACCCTAGGGGTCCAAGTTGGGGACCAGATTTTGGATTCTTGATTTTCTTTCTCACTTCTTAGCAAAACCAAATTCTTGTAACCCTAGACCGATTTGGAAAAAAATCACTTATAATCTAATTTTGAGAAATAAAAATGAGAGGATGCATGGATCTAATATCTATTTTGAATATGAGGAAGATCATTTCGGCCATTGGCTTGACTAATGACCAATTGCACATGATACTCACTTATCTTCCTAACCCTTATTTGACATATACAATGCTATAGAGTTTACTTTGATATTTTGATTTTGAAACATATTATCATCACATCTGAAGCCTATATAATACTAAATTGAAGTGGTGACGATAATCCAACATTTCAAGTTGATGGGACTTGAATCATTTATCCAAGATAAGATTCCATAGCAAATTGAATCTACTTCTGATTTGTTATGTATGTTGTGTTCTGAGTCCCTTTGAAGGCATAAAGACTCTTGATTCATTCGAGACGGGTTTCAAAGGGATTCACTATGTGATCATTGAAGTCATATACTTTGAGAGGACTCCTTTGAAAGGTGCTTGAATACTTCGAAACATATAAATCCTTTCGAAGGAACCATCTCCACGACAACAGAATTTAAACTTTCGAAAGGGTTCCCCTTTAGGTATAACGACCCTTTCGACTCACTCGAAAGGGGTTCCGAATGGATTGTTTCCTTCATAAACTTTTCTTTGAGATGTTGACTAAATTTCTTATCAACAATATGTTATTAAAAGGTGGAACCCAGTGCGCGAGGCTCCCGCACGATAGCAGGCTCTGGGGAGGTCGATAATGTAAGCAACCTTTCCCTTACATTGCGAAGAGGCTATTTCCAGACTCGAACCTGAGCGCCTAGATCACCATACGGATGACCTAACCATTGCACTAAGGCTCCACCTCATAAAGCATATGTTATTTGTAACAACCCGCATATTTATCAATTTTATATTTTAAATATTTTATCGTTAGTCGGATGTTAGTCCGAAAAGCTACTTTTTGCATACGGTCAAATTAGGACTCGAGACCACTTCCATTAAGTTCAAAATGACGTTTGCGATCTTTTTGAGTGTAAACTTCGATATGTTTGGAGATAGTGAAATTTTCATCACTTTTTGCTTTGAGCTTTTAGTTTGGGCTGAACTTCTTCTAACTCAGCCCCAACCCATCTCCTCTTCATCACTTCATCAAACACTTCAAGCTTCTTCAAAAATGGTGGAGGGAATGGGAAATTAAAATTCCTAGCTCAAGTCTTCATTGCTAATCCAACATCTACTCCAAATTCAAGTGAAGAACATAGATTCAAGCTTGTTGTTGCTCTTGCTTAACTTTTAAGCTCTCCATCATCAATTTCGTGGAAAAGGTGAGATTTTTAATCTCACATCTTGCCTATAACTGTCATTGGATTGTTGGGAATGATTCCCCATCACTTTAGCGTGCATATTTGCATTTGGTTTGGATTGGATTGGTGAAAAACCCTAAATTTTAGTGTTTCTGGCGAAAAACTGCATTTAGCTCGTTCTGTCTAGTTAGGTCGCTCGGCATGGGAGAGTTACGCTAGCTATAGGCCGTTTCCCCTTAGGTCGCGCGGCGCTGCTTAATTTAACACTTAGGTCGTTCGACCTTATATGCTCTTATTAGCTCGTTCGGAGTTAGGTCGCTCGAGTGCTTAGGTCGTTCTTCTTTAGATCGTATGACCTTAAACCGTTTGCAGTTAAGTCGCTCGAGTCCTTAGGTCGCTAGACCTCATATTCCTTAGGTCGCTCGACCTTGCTTGGAGCGTAGGTCTCTCATCCTCCCACCATTAGGTCGTAGGTCGCAGGACCAGTTCCGTTAGGTCGCGAGACCCCTGGCAATACCTTTAGGTCGTTAGACCTTACCTCCTTTAGGTCGTTGGACCTTATTACCAATAGGTCGCTCGCCTATTGCCTTCATAAGTCTCTCGGCTTCACTGAGTCGCTTGGGTTGATAGGTCGCTCAGCCTCCACCCCTTAGGTCGCTCACCCCCCTAAGTTGCAATCCATTAGGTCGTATGACCTTCTCTCCCTTAGGTCGCTTGGCCTTGATTTCTTTAGGTCGTTAGACCTTAATTACTTTAGGTCGCATGACCCCTTAAATCGCTCGACCACTGGGTCGTAGCACGTTAGGTCGCATGGCTTTGTTAAGACGTTAGGTCGCTCACCTTTTTACACTTAGGTCGTTTGACCTGTATTTCACTAGGTCGCTCGACCTGTTCTTCTGCTAGGTCGCACGGCAGTCTACCCTTAGGTCGTTCGACCTATTTGACTTAAAGTCTTTGCACTTTAATTCGACCACGTTAGGTCGCAAGTATATTCCTACTTTGATGGTTTTGGGATTGATTTCTTTGGACTTTACTCACGTCTTTGAACGTGAATTTATGTGATTCGATTTGTTTCAACAATCGTTTTGTGACTTGTCACTCTAAAGTTACGAAGGTTTCAAAACTAGTAGTAAATATCAAAACTCTTTCATCATAGCGATTTCAACACTATTTTACTACAAAGCTCTTTTTTCTCAAACCGTTTTCCAATCTATTAGTATATACAAGCCTTTACTTCACTCGAATGAGAAATCGAATTAAACAACTTAGTAAAACGAGTGGTATGAAACGCTTGCGTTCACTTCGTCGGTTAGCTCTTGGACTTGTTCGATTGAACCCATTTGTGACAATTTTCTAGTGAAGATTCACAGCTTGTTCGTAAATATTTAAGTTAAGCAAGTGGTTATGGGACATGAAGCTAAACTCATATATTTACTAGCTTGGTGTGATTGACACTTCTTGATGATCATGACGATCATTTTTATGATTTCATTTAGACTAGCAATTGTGCGATGTCTCTTTGTCTACGAGGGAGACTAAACCCCGTTTGTGTGATGTTTCACCATCACATATGTGGGGTAGCGCCCCATGGTCTTCGGGCCGTTCGTGTGTCAAAATTTAATGGATAGCTTCCATGAGATAGCTTCTCGTTCATGTGTTACACGTGTTGGTGAGTTTTCATGCTCCCGTTCTTGTGATAGGCCTCCCCCTTTTTATGTGATTTCTGGATTTCGTGTGTTGATTTCTGAAATTTGTGCTTCACCAATTTTCATGATTTTCATTGATATGATATCAATTTTTGTGCATTGGTGAATTTGTGTGTCATTGACTTGTTATGAATACAAGTTTAGGGTATGAAGCCCTATTTTATCTTTGAGAAGATTCTTGTGATATTGATTAATCTTTTGTTGATTATCATTTACATACTTATAGTAGTATGCCGTTATGGTTGTTACATGTTCATGCCATATTATTTATCCTATACCTTATCATCTGATATTTATAGCTAGACTGATCCGTTTATTATTTTCTTATAAATAATACTCGGGTCAGACCGAGATGTTACAAGTGCTTCTGCTTGACTTCTCTTCTGGGATTATTCTGACTTTTGGCTAACTACTTAGATTAGTAGTTTTTGGTTGTACACATTTGAGATATAGACTATATGTAGTGTACTTATTCTTTTGTATAGCACGTGTTTCTATTCTTTTGTATTATCGTGGATCTTTCTGACCACTACTCTGATGTACACTTTCATGTGTTATATATATATATATATTCATATCTTTTTCCGCCTTTGTGATATGGATGTCTGTGACTGATTTATGTTATGTTTGTTTCTATGTTTGTTTCCGGAGATTATTTATAGCCACTGTGTGATAGCTTTGGGTTTGTATCGGTATGTCGGACCTCCTCCATAAATGAAGTTCATTCTATATTATCTGACATATCAGTTCTCGCTCAAAGAAGTTACATGGAGGGTCGCTCCTCAACCGCCTTATCCTCCGTGCTAGTTGACAGCATTACACCGTAGTGTTCTTGTCTAGCGTGGGTATAGAGGTGGGGCATTACATCTTGGTATCCGAGCCAAACTTCGGAACAATGTAGAATAACTTAACAAGGATCATCGTCCTAAGTCCAACTTAGGAGTCGTGCCTTAGGATTTAAGTCGAGTCTTCGAACCGACTCATCCTATTTCCTCTTATGAATCCTTGTTTTATCTATCAAGACTTGCTTGATATTTATTTGGAGAATAACTTTTCTTCTTTCCTCTTCCTTAAAGAAGAGAATGTCTAGACCAAGTCGTCCCAGAGCTGGACCATCTACTGTTACTCCCCAGGATGGAGTTTTTATGACTGCTCAACAGCTTCTTGATTTAGTAAAGAATGCTCAAGCAGCTGGTCCTAATCAGGAACCTACTCATCCTAAGTCTGGATTTGCACGTTTGTGCAACGATTATACTTACTTGGGTGGGAAACCATTCAAGGGTTCCGAAACTATTATTGAAGTCCAGGCTTGGTTAAGAACATGCGATCGAATCTTTTCTCGCATGAATCTTATCGATCTTCACCGTGTTCAGGTAGCCTCCAGTATGCTCCAAGAGAGAGCATTGGATTGGTACGAACTTCTTATTTCTGAGATTAATGAAGCGGATCTCACCTGGGAGCAATTCCGGGAATGCTTCGAATTAAAATTCATACCAGAAGCAGAGAAGGTGACATTGGCTCGTCGTTTTATAGACCTTGTTCAAGGCGAATCCTCTGTGACAGATTATGTCGCATCCTTCGAGTCACTGTCTAAATATGGGGTTGAATACATCAACACCCCATTGAAGAAGAACCAGAGGTTCGTCTATGGCTTAAACAAGAATCTCAAGAAGCCATTACTTCTAAAATTAGAAGTTTCTTTCGACCAGCTCATTGATATCGCTCTTCGTCTTGAAGAGGCTGATAAGGACAGTGATGTTGAACTGGTGGCTTCCAAACCAAACTTCAACAACAAGAAGAGGCCAAACAAATTCAAAGGTTCTTATCCCAACAAACAGGGTAAACAAGCAACTCCTGCTGCAAAGACACTTTCCCCTATTGAGGGGAAATGCTTCAACTGTGGTGCTAAGGGCCATTTTGCGAACAAGTGTTCAAAGCCCCGCTCTTGTTGCTATTGTAAAAGTCCAGATCATTTCATGCATCTATGCCCTAAGCTTCAAGGCAAGGAGGGAAAGTTAAACGTTGCTCAAGCCCCTGGCAACACATCTCGCAGTCAAGGTATGTCTCATTCTGTCCTTGATCGCATTATTATATTTCATAATCAACCTATTAGAGTTCTCTTTGATACGGGTGCATCCCATTCTTTTATATCAAAGGAACTTGTCGATACTTTTTCTTTAAGTGTTGTTGCTTTAATGACTTCTTTAAGAATTGCAAATCCAGTTGGTGGATCCGCAACTCTTAGTTTGCTTTGTAAAGATGTGGAGATTATTTTGTGTGATTTTCCTTTCCTAGCCGATTTGCATGTCATGCATTATTTAGGCTTTGGAATGATTTTGGGTATGGATTGGCTTAACCGTTATGAAGCTCATATCCTATGTCCTGAGCGGACTATTTATTTCCGACATCCGCAATTTGTAAATCAGATTTCTATTATTCTTAAAGATTCGGATTCCGCTTTGGTTGCATCTTTATATTCTTTAAATCCTCGGGATGATGACAATGATAATGAGGAGGATGTCATTTCTCTTATTCGCGTCGTTCGTGAATATTCTGACATATTTCAGCCCGTCTTAGGATTACCACCTAAGCGAGCAATTGAGTTCAAAATTAATCTTATACCTGGAGCTCAACCTATTACCCGTCCTCCTTATCGCATGTCTAATAAGGAGAATGAAGAGATGCGCAAAAAATTATCCGAGTTAGAGACGAAGCAACTTATTCGCTCTAGTTCCTCGCCTTGGGGAGCTTCAGCTATTTTCATAAATAAGTCCGATGGTACACTCAGGCTTTGCGTCGACTACCGCAAGCTTAATGATCTTACAATTAAGAATAAATACCCTTTACCTCGGATTGATGATCTGTTTGATCAACTTAGTGGTGCTAGAGTCTTTTCACAATTGGACTTGGCTACCGGTTTTCATCAGCTTCGTATTGTAGAGGATAGTATTCCTTTGACTTCATTCCGTACTCGTTATGGATCTTATGAATGGCTAGTTATGCCATTCGGTTTAACGAATGCTCCGGCTTATTTCGTTGACCTCATGAATCGAGTTTTCAAAGATTTCCTCGATCGGTTTGTTCTCATCTTTATTGATGATATTCTTGTGTATTCTAAAACCGAAGAGGAACTTGAAAAGCATCTTCGGATTGTATTGGAAACTCTTAGGAGTAATCAGTTAAAAGCAAAATTTTCTAAATGCCACTTTTGGCTATCTAGTGTGAAGTTTCTCGGTCATATTATTTCTGAATCCGGAATATCAGTGGATCCTTCAAAGATTGAAGCGATTCAAAATTGGAAGAGACCGGAGAGCGTGACTGAAATCCATAGCTTTCTCGGATTGATAGGTTATTACCGCCGTTTTAAAAAAGACTTTTCTAAGATTGTCGTGCCTCTTACTCGCTTAACAAAGAAAGGTGTTAAATTGTAATGACCCAAGATTTTAGGAATTTATCTTGGAAAAATATAAATAAGATTAAAATAATTTTTAAGTAGTTTTTAAAACCATGTTTAAGGGAAAGATGAGATAGCTTGATGTGGTATAATAAAATGATGTGCATTTGTGCACAGAAAATACACATGAGTAAAGCTAGATCCCTGGATACTATGAATGAGTACATGATGCTATGTATGGAAAATGTATATATATATATGTATATGTATATATATATATATTTACTGATAAATAAAGAAAACCCTCAAATGTGCTATATGCAGAAATATAACTAAGTATACATGTGCATATGTGTATCAGTATAAAATAATATAGATGTATATATGTATATAAGTTATTGTCTGTAAAACATATATGTAAGTATACTAACTAAGTATTAGAATTTAAACTAGTAAGATGAAACACACAAATATGTTTTTCCTCTGGTGGATAAATAAAAAGGAAACACCATATAATAAAGTAAAGGCTAAAAATAGAAAATGGGAGGAAAACAAAAATGTATTTTTGTATGGACTGAATTAAGAAAGAAAGAAATATGTGTATAATATTGCTGGAAATCAGATCACACATTTAGCATGCAAATAGACAAGAGAAAAAGCATTTTATGGAAAAGTAGGATTTCTGAAAATAACCAAAGTAGATAACCACTTTTCTCTTCACCAAATTAAGCCGGGGAGGGTAGAATCTTGGGTTCAAATAAATGCAGATAACATAATTTTCTAGTGGGAAAAAATGGCTTTAGCCAATACCCAAAACCCTAGAGAGAACTCTGTATATATATAAGCAGCAGCCTCCTCTCCTTCTCAAAAAGGAACTTTGAAAAAAAAACACCATATAAAAACATAAGGCAAGTGAAGGAAAAGAGCTTGAGGCTAAAGGCAGAAGTTATCAATTAATTAAGGAAGCAAAGAAGAGAGCTAGGTGAGAAAACTCACTCAATAACTTAAGGCACTAAGTCCTAATGAAGGCATCCAGTTATAAATTAATTTTTTTCTTAAAAGTGTATGTGATTGTCTTTCAGAAATTAAGGATGCTTGTTCTGGTTGTTTTATTTTGTGAATATTCTAAATATGATCAGTATGCATGAATAAGTATCTTAAAAACCCAGATCTCTTTCTGATATGATACTGGTTAGAAATATAAATAAATACCCAGAAAATAAATAGTTGAATATAAGCAAGTAGTGTTGGTTTTGGCTCAACCCAGAAGAATTGATGAGCATATGGGCTGCAATATACATATGTATATGTGCTGAGGCTTAAGATAAAAAGGAATTAGGAGTGCAATAGGCTTGCCTATGTGCTGATACTCCTGATTCAAAGAAAATATACAATAACCACCTAGCAAATAGATTTTGTGATTTAGGAAGCTTGGTCAATCTGAGTTTAACTAAAGCACAGAAGTTTGCAACCAAATCTTCCATAGAGCCATAAACCAATGTTAGTTATCTATACCTCTTTTAAATTGCAAAAACATGCTTTAATAAGTACCAATACTTAAATTGCTTGATTGCCTCTGTTTGTTTATGTGAATGATGAGGAATGCTATGAGATGAATGCTTGTTTTTGTAAAATGACTCACTGCTTGGGTTTGCCCTGAAAAATTTAAAAAGAGAAAGTACCTGAGAACTTGATTAGGAAATGGGGTCAAGATCACTGCAGGAATGACTTGTGTTCTTGAGTAATGTAAGCTGACACATGGCTTGTTTAAGTCCTGAGATCTTTGTGTAATGGAGTGAATTAGTTCATTACAGTGTGTCCATTGATTCATAAAATTGCAGATGAGACCAGGGTAGATAAATATATATCAAGGAAAGAATATTTGACATGATGAGGAACTAGAGTTTTCCCAGAAATGAAATATGAGGAGGGAATAAATGATTTAACTCATGTTGGTTATTTTTTTGTTCTGTGTGAATGATTATTTGATTTATGACTGAATTATATGCCTGAATGTATGTGCCATATCTATATAAAGTCTCTGGAAAGAAAGATTAAAGTGTGCACATGCACAATGACACAGCACATGCACACAAGTATTACTTGTTTTCAAAAGGGCAGAACTATATGTATATGTACTTAATTCAATTTTAACTTAATTAATTAATTGCTTTAGTGGATTTTCTCATACCAGACATGTGTCTAACCCTAGTGTGCTAATGGCATCTGGGGTGTCTCATTTAAAATGAGGCGGCTTCAAATGCTTTTTCAGGAATAGCAGCCTCTAGGTAGGAGTAGAAGCAAGGCATTGAGAAGAAGATTATAGCATGCTAGAATTAGATAGATAAGAGATTAAAAGATGAAATTTGCATGTATTGATATTTTAAAATTTTCCATTGTAGTAAGTACTGGGTGATGTTGGATATTTGGTTAAGTATTTTAAGAATTTGACTTGTAACTGGAATTTAAAATATCTGAGTTTCATTATCTGGAATGTTGAAAAGTTTTATCTATAATTTTGTAAGTTAGATCCATAATAGGGATTTTATAGGAGGGTAAAGTTAGATCCATATTAGTAATTTTATACATGTTCAGACATGATTTGTTCAGATATTGTCACACCAGTACCTTTGTAATTTTAACATGAATCTGAATTTCTTTTTACTAAAGTTTTGGGCAAAATGCATTTTAAGACCCTCTGAAATATGCCTGAACAGAGAGTCTATTTAACCCATGTTTTTCTTTGCTGAGTATCCATATGTCCCAGAAAACTCACCCCGGACTACATTTCATTTAGTCTAGTATTTTGGTATCAAGGAATCAAGCTTCTAGAATATGATAATTCACTTAAGAATATCCCAGATATGAGTTTGCATATAAGGTAGATTTTATAGGAAAGCAAACATAGAAAATGATAGAAGCTTATATCATTTTCAGAGCACAGACACTACACTATTAATTTTTATAGATAATCATAACATAATTATCTGGTTTTTATGGATCATATTTCATAGAGGATCCAGCAAGCTATCAAGGATTAAAAATCATACTGTTACCTATATGAATAAGATTTTATTATATAAATAAAAATTAAAGCTATGTGGGGATTGATTAAATTTAATCAATCAATGTAACCTCTTGTTTGCCATAACCTGATCGAGCAAGAGGGGCACATGCATCTTCATATGTGTGTGCATATCCTTGTGGTTGCACTGATATATCTATATTGGTAAAACTTTTGATCCTGGATAAAGTTTGTTCATTGGAAAAAGGAAAATGACCCTGGGAAAGATGTGTGTTAATAAATGATATATATATATATCACTTTGTAAAAAAAAAATCCTTACAAAATGAAGGTGGAAAAGAGAGGGTCATTCCATTTGGTATCAGAGCTATGTTATTAAACATAGCAGAAATAAAGATCAAGTTCTCTGATAGAAATAAAATTTAAAGAGACTAAATATATAACAATGTTTTCAGTGTAAATAAAACCAAATAATAAAATTACCAATCAAACTAACTAGCTATGTAAATTATTATTAGCAAACTATGGTAGGAAGACCGCCAAATCAGGGAGCAGGATCTTCCAATGCACCACCAATGGTCAATCTGCAAGACTTGGTGAGAGCATTTAGGGATGGGGCAGGACAAAGGCAAGAAAATCCCTATGAAGAACTCTCAAAATTACTTAAGACATATACTCATTTAGGAGGCAAAAGCTTTGAAGGGACAGAGAGTATTATGGAAATTCAAGCATGGTTGAGAACATTGGATAGAATTTTCAATGACATGCAACTTGATGATCAAAGAAAGAGGCAAGTGGCTTCGAGATAGCTAAAAGGAGTAGCTTCAAGCTGGTGGGAAGTAATCATTGCAGGAAGAAATGAGAATGAAATCACTTGGAATCAATTCAAAGAGATGTTGGAAGCAAGGTTTGTACCAGCATCAGCTAAGACTACCTTACTAGAAGAATTTATTAGACTTAGGCAAGGAACTATGACTGTCACAAAATACACTCAAAAGTTTGAAGGGCTTTCCACATATGGAGCAATGCTTGTGGCAGATGAAGCATCCAAAAATGATAGGTACATAAAAGGTTTGAACCTAGGACTTAGCAGAGCTATGTTACCTTATGCTGACAGGACCTTTGACCACGTGATAGACTTAGCTTTGATATTGGAGCAGCATGACAAGGAAAGGGAAAAATTCAGAAATTTCAAGAACAATAACAGTAAGAAGGGTAAGGGGAGATATCATCGTTATGATAAGAAGAAAGAAGAGGCCAGTACTAAGTCTACTGGGGATATTAAAGCTAAGGAAACCAAGAAGATTGTGTGCCATCAATGTGGAAAAGAAGGACATATCAAACCAAGATGTCCAGAATTGAAAGGAGGAGCTTTCAAGTGTTATTTATGTGGGAAAGAAGGGCACATGAAAAGAAATTGTCCTAAGAATAAGCAGCAAGGAAAATTAGCAAACTTGGAAGAAAAAGGCAGAACAGTGGAGATCAATGCTGAGAAGCACAGTCAAGTGGAAGGTACACTATTTATTTGTAATGTACCCATAGCAGTAGTATATGATACTGGAGCAACTCATTCCTTAATTTCCTATGAATTAGTTAAAATGCTGAAATTAAGTTCCATATTGGTTGAAACCCCTTTACATATACAAAGTCCACTGGGAAGTTCTAGTGTTTTAAACATGATCTGTGTGGATGTGGGATTAAACATAGGAGGAGATACTTTTATTTCCAATTTATATGTTTTAAATTACCCAAATATAGGTGTTATTTTGGGAGTAGACTGGTTAAGGCAGTTCAAGGCCATAATTAACTTAGACTCATCCACCATATCATTGCAAAACCATGGAAGCCAGAGGATCACAATTTTATGTGAAGTGTCCAAGGGAAGAAAATTGTGTCATTTGATTGATTTAGGTAAAGATTTCAGTGAACATATTATTGAGGAAATTCCCATAGTCAATGAATACTTGGATGTTTTTGAGGAGGTTAATGGTGTTCCAAACCATAGGCCAGTGGAATTTCAAATTCATTTAGTTCCAGGAGCAAGCCCAGTGATTAAAAAGCCAACAAGAATGGGGCCAAATGAACTAAAAGAATTAAAGAAACAATTAGAGGAATTAGAAAATAAGGGTTTTATAAGACCCAGTAATTCTTGCTGGGGGGCACCATTGGTGTTTGTTAAGAAACAAGATGGTACCTTGAGACTCTGCATAGATTATAGGGAATTAAACAAGGTAACCATTAAAAATAAATACCCATTACCAAGAATAGATGATCTTTTTGATCAATTGGTTGGAGCAAGAGTATTCTCTAGGCTAGATTTAGCATCTGGTTTTCATCAAATGAAGGTGGAAGAATCAAGCATCAAGTACACTGTCTTTAACACTAGATATGGGTTGTATGAATTTTTGGTTATGCCATTTGGCTTGACCAATGCACCATCATACTTTGTAGATTTAATGAACAGAACCTTTAGGGATTATTTAGACAAGTTTGTGCTTATTTTTATAGATGACATTTTAATTTATTCCAAAACAATGGAAGAGCATGGAAGTCATCTGCACATGGTTTTGTCTAGACTAAGGGAAAAAGACTTAAAGGCAAAATACTCAAAATGTGAATTTTGGAAAGAGGAAGTGCATTTTCTTGGCCATGTTATATCTGCCCAAGGAATTTCTGTGAACCCCAATCAAGTAGTGGCTATTCAAGCATGGAAGAGGCCAAGCACTGTGAGTGAAGTGAGGTCATTTATGGGGATGGCAGGGTATTATAGGAGGTTTATAAAAGATTTTTCAAAAATTTCTACACCACTTACTAACCTAACCAGGAAGAACCAAGCTTTTGTTTGGTCAGAAAAATGTGAAAAGTCTTTTGAACAGTTGAAGGAGGCATTGGTGAATGCTCCAATTTTAAAGGTACCTCATGGAAATGAAGAATTAATTGTATACACTGATGCTAGTGGATTTGGCTTGGGTGCAGTGTTGATGCAACAAGGCCAAGTCATTGCATATGCATCCAGACAACTTAAACCCCATGAAGTTAGGTATGTCGCACATGATCTTGAATTAGCAGCAATGATCTATGCTTTAAAACTTTGGAGACATTATTTGTTAGGCACTAAGTTTGAACTTTACACTGACCACAAGTCTCTAAAATATTTATTTTCACAAAAAGATTTGAACATGAGGCAACATAGATGGGTGGAGTTCTTAGCTGCCTATGACTTTGACATACTCTATACACCAGGCAAAGCAAACAAAGTTGCAGATGCTCTAAGTAGACAGCATGCTAAATTGGCTATGATGATGATAGAAGAATTTAAGGACTTGTCCTTGCTAACTGAGTTAGAAATTGGGGAGAATGGTTGTGTGCACATTGATGAGCAGATGCATGGTGCACAAGAAAATAAAGGGAAGTTTAATGACACTTCAACCATATTTAATTCTGAAGGTAGAAAAAATGCAAGAACAGGATGCAAACTTATTAGAGAAGAAAATTCTCCTCTCAAAAGGGGAGGAAGTGATGAATTACCATATTGATAAAAATGGTTATATAAGATACCAAAATAGGATGTGTGTGCCAGAGGACACCGAATTGAAGAAAGAGATATTGAATGAATATCACAGAAGTAAATACTCCATACACCCAGGCAACACAAAAATGTACCAAAATTTGAAAAGAGACTTCTGGTGGAAGGGGATGAAATCAGATGTAGCTAAATACATTGCCAAATGTATGACTTTCCAACAAGTCAAGGCTGAAACCCAAAGGCCATCAGGGTTGATGCAGCCTCTTAGTGTACCACAGTGGAAGTGGGAAGATATATCTATGGATTTCATAGATGGGCTGCCTAGATCTAAGAGAGGAAATACAAGTATATGGGTGATAGTTGATAGGCTAACCAAAGTAGCACACTTCATTCCAGTCAAGTCAGAAAGGACAGCACCAAAATTAGCTCAAATTTTTATGAAGGAAGTGGTAAAATTGCATGGCATTCCCAAAACCATTGTGAGTGATAGGGATACCATCTTCACCTCAAAATTCTGGAGAAGCTTTCAAGAAGCAATGGGAAGTGAACTATGTTTAAGTACTGCCTACCATCCTCAGTCAGATGGGCAGACTGAGGTAGTAAACAAGGTTTTGGAGGACATGTTGAGAGCATGTGTATTAGATTTTGGGGGCAACTGGGAAAGATTATCTTCATCTAGTTGAATTTACATACAACAACAGCTATCAAAGCACCATAGGAATGGCTCCATTTGAAGCCTTATATGGTAAGCCTTGTTTGTCACCTGTTTGTTGGGTAGAAGCAGGAGAAAGGGCTATTTTAGGGCCTGAGTACATACAAGAAACTAAGGAGAAAATTGAGTTGATAAGGAGAAGAATGGTAGCAACACAAGATAGGCAAAAGAAATTTGCAGACAGGAAAAGGAGGCAGGTAGAATATGAAGTGGGAAATTTTGTTTTCATCAAAATCTCACCTATGAAAAATGTGCTGAGATTTGGGAAACAAGGCAAGTTAATCCCAAGATATATTGGACCATACAAAATTCTGAAAAGAATTGGTTCCTTGGCATATAAGTTGGAATTGCCAGAAAACATGCAAGGCATACATGATGTTTTTCATGTATCACAACTGAGAAGGTGGGTACATGACAAGGCAGAAATTCTGGAGACCCCAACCCAAGTGCAGATAAATCCTAATTTAATTTATGAAAAAGATCCAGTAGGGATTTTGGCAAAGGATGTGAAGAAATTAAGAAATAAATCACTGAAACTTGTGAAAGTACAGTGGAGTCTTGATCCCAGTGATTGCACATGGGAATTAGAGGACAAGGTTAGGATGAGCTACCCTAAGCTATTTTCATATTAGAGGTAAATCCTTTTTTATTTTATTTTGTTTTTCTTTTGGATGCATGTATTTTTAGTTATTATCATAGAACTAGAAATCTAAGTGGTTGAGGAGTACTTGTTCTCTGATTTAAGCTTGGAAAAATTGTGGGACACAATTCCTAAAAGGTGGGGTGTATGTAATGACCCAAGATTTTAGGAATTTATCTTGGAAAAATATAAATAAGATTAAAATAATTTTTAAGTAGTTTTTAAAACCATGTTTAAGGGAAAGATGAGATAGCTTGATGTGGTATAATAAAATGATGTGCATTTGTGCACAGAAAATACACATGAGTAAAGCTAGATCCCTGGATACTATGAATGAGTACATGATGCTATGTATGGAAAATGTATATATATATATGTATATGTATATATATATATATTTACTGATAAATAAAGAAAACCCTCAAATGTGCTATATGCAGAAATATAACTAAGTATACATGTGCATATGTGTATCAGTATAAAATAATATAGATGTATATATGTATATAAGTTATTGTCTGTAAAACATATATGTAAGTATACTAACTAAGTATTAGAATTTAAACTAGTAAGATGAAACACACAAATATGTTTTTCCTCTGGTGGATAAATAAAAAGGAAACACCATATAATAAAGTAAAGGCTAAAAATAGAAAATGGGAGGAAAACAAAAATGTATTTTTGTATGGGCTGAATTAAGAAAGAAAGAAATATGTGTATAATATTGCTGGAAATCAGATCACACATTTAGCATGCAAATAGACAAGAGAAAAAGCATTTTATGGAAAAGTAGGATTTCTGAAAATAACCAAAGTAGATAACCACTTTTCTCTTCACCAAATTAAGCCGGGGAGGGTAGAATCTTGGGTTCAAATAAATGCAGATAACATAATTTTCTGGTGGGAAAAAATGGCTTTAGCCAATACCCAAAACCCTAGAGAGAACTCTGTATATATATAAGCAGCAGCCTCCTCTCCTTCTCAAAAAGGAACTTTGAAAAAAAAACACCATATAAAAACATAAGGCAAGTGAAGGAAAAGAGCTTGAGGCTAAAGGCAGAAGTTATCAATTAATTAAGGAAGCAAAGAAGAGAGCTAGGTGAGAAAACTCACTCAATAACTTAAGGCACTAAGTCCTAATGAAGGCATCCAGTTATAAATTAATTTTTTTCTTAAAAGTGTATGTGATTGTCTTTCAGAAATTAAGGATGCTTGTTCTGGTTGTTTTATTTTGTGAATATTCTAAATATGATCAGTATGCATGAATAAGTATCTTAAAAACCCAGATCTCTTTCTGATATGATACTGGTTAGAAATATAAATAAATACCCAGAAAATAAAATGTTGAATATAAGCAAGTAGTGTTGGTTTTGGCTCAACCCAGAAGAATTGATGAGCATATGGGCTGCAATATACATATGTATATGTGCTGAGGCTTAAGATAAAAAGGAATTAGGAGTGCAATAGGCTTGCCTATGTGCTGATACTCCTGATTCAAAGAAAATATACAATAACCACCTAGCAAATAGATTTTGTGATTTAGGAAGCTTGGTCAATCTGAGTTTAACTAAAGCACAGAAGTTTGCAACCAAATCTTCCATAGAGCCATAAACCAATGTTAGTTATCTATACCTCTTTTAAATTGCAAAAACATGCTTTAATAAGTACCAATACTTAAATTGCTTGATTGCCTCTGTTTGTTTATGTGAATGATGAGGAATGCTATGAGATGAATGCTTGTTTTTGTAAAATGACTCACTGCTTGGGTTTGCCCTGAAAAATTTAAAAAGAGAAAGTACCTGAGAACTTGATTAGGAAATGGGGTCAAGATCACTGCAGGAATGACTTGTGTTCTTGAGTAATGCAAGTTGACACATGGCTTGTTTAAGTCCTGAGATCTTTGTGTAATGGAGTGAATTAGTTCATTACAGTGTGTCCATTGATTCATAAAATTGCAGATGAGACCAGGGTAGATAAATATATATATCAAGGAAAGAATATTTGACATGATGAGGAACTAGAGCTTTCCCAGAAATGAAATATGAGGAGGGAATAAATGATTTAACTCATGTTGGTTATTTTTTTGTTCTGTGTGAATGATTATTTGATTTATGACTGAATTATATGCCTGAATGTATGTGCCATATCTATATAAAGTCTCTGGAAAGAAAGATTAAAGTGTGCACATGCACAATGACACAGCACATGCACACAAATATTACTTGTTTTCAAAAGGGCAGAACTATATGTATATGTACTTAATTCAATTTTAACTTAATTAATTAATTGCTTTAGTGGATTTTCTCATACCAGACATGTGTCTGACCCTAGTGTGCTAATGGCATCTGGGGTGTCTCATTTAAAATGAGGCGGCTTCAAATGCTTTTTCAGGAACAACGGCCTCTAGGTAGGAGTAGAAGCAAGGCATTGAGAAGAAGATTATAGCATGCTAGAATTAGATAGATAAGAGATTAAAAGATGAAATTTGCATGTATTGATATTTTAAAATTTTCCATTGTAGTAAGTACTGGGTGATGTTGGATATTTGGTTAAGTATTTTAAGAATTTGACTTGTAACTGGAATTTAAAATATCTGAGTTTCATTATCTGTAATGTTGAAAAGTTTTATCTATAATTTTGTAAGTTAGATCCATAATAGGGATTTTATAGGAGGGTAAAGTTAGATCCATATTAGTAATTTTATACATGTTCAGACATGATTTGTTCAGATATTGTCACACCAGTACCTTTGTAATTTTAACATGAATCTGAATTTCTTTTTACTAAAGTTTTGGGCAAAATGCATTTTAAGACCCTCTGAAATATGCCTGAACAGAGAGTCTATTTAACCCATGTTTTTCTTTGCTGAGTATCCATATGTCCCAGAAAACTCACCCCGGACTACATTTCATTTAGTCTAGTATTTTGGTATCAAGGAATCAAGCTTCTAGAATATGATAATTCACTTAAGAATATCCCAGATATGAGTTTGCATATAAGGTAGATTTTATAGGAAAGCAAACATAGAAAATGATAGAAGCTTATATCATTTTCAGAGCACAGACACTACACTATTAATTTTTATAGATAATCATAACATAATTATCTGGTTTTTATGGATCATATTTCATAGAGGATCCAGCAAGCTATCAAGGATTAAAAATCATACTGTTACCTATATGAATAAGATTTTATTATATAAATAAAAATTAAAGCTATGTGGGGATTGATTAAATTTAATCAATCAATGTAACCTCTTGTTTGCCATAACCTGATCGAGCAAGAGGGGCACATGCATCTTCATATGTGTGTGCATATCCTTGTGGTTGCACTGATATATCTATATTGGTAAAACTTTTGATCCTGGATAAAGTTTGTTCATTGGAAAAAGGAAAATGACCCTGGGAAAGATGTGTGTTAATAAATGATATATATATATATCACTTTGTAAAAAAAAAATCCTTACAAAATGAAGGTGGAAAAGAGAGGGTCATTCCATAAATACATTTGGTCGGACAAATGTGAAACTTCTTTTTAGAAATTAAAAGAACTCCTTTCTGATGCTTCTATTCTTATTATCCCCGAAGGGAATCAAGATTTTGTCGTTTATACCGATGCTAGTCGTGTTGGTTTGGGTGCCGTTCTTATGCAAAAAGAACGTGTTGTTGCTTATGCTTCTAGGCAATTGAAGCCGGCTGAGACTAGATATGCCACACATGATTTAGAACTCACGGCTATCGTTTTCGCCCTTTGAATTTGGCGACATTATCTTTTGGGAGAGAGATTTGTACTTTATACTGATCATAAGTCTTTGAAATATTTATTCTCTCAAAAGGAACTTAATTTGCGTCAACAGCGTTGGCTCGAGTTCCTTGCCTCTTATGATCTTGATATCCTTTATACTCCCGGAAAGGGAAATCGTGTTGCCGATGCACTTAGTCGCAAGCAACAAGCAGTTGTTTCTATGATGATATCTGAATGGAAGGATCTCGAGGTTTTATCCACTTGTGAAATTCGAGATCGTGTTTCCAATTTGTGTTCATCTCTTGTTTTATGTAGCCTTGAGGCTCGCCCTTCCCTGTTAGACCGCATTCTTGAAGCTTAGAGGCTAGATACCGAATTGGCTCTTCTTAGCCAGAATATTAGGGATAAAACCGATATTGAAGGTTTGAAAGACTTTGATATCGATTCTCGAGGCGGCATTTGAAAATTTGGTATGCTTATCGTACCAAACATTAGTGATCTTCATAAAGATATTCTAGAAGATTCTCATTGTTCCAAATATTCCATTCATCCCGGTAGCAGTAAAATGTACGCAGATATGAAGCGACTTTATTATTGGGAGGGAATGAAAACTGATATTGCTAACTTTGTTAAGTGTTGCATGACTTGCCAACTCGTCAAGGCCGAACATCAAAGGCCCGGTGGGTTATTGCAACCATTGAAAATTCCAACTTGGAAGTGGGATCAAATTTCTATGGATTTTATTGATGGCCTTCCCCGTTCTCGTTCGGGTCATAATAGTTTATGGGTGATCGTTGACAGACTTACTAAATCTGCCCATTTTATTCCCGTTCGGTCGAACCGAACCGTTCCTCACCTGGCCAAACTCTTTATTAAAGAAATTGTTAAATTACATGGAGTTCCTACTTCTATAGTTAGTGATCGTGATCCATTATTCACTAGTGGATTCTGGAAGATTCTTCAAAAAGGTTTGGGAACGAAGCTTAATTTTAGCACCGCTTATCACCCCCAGTCCGATGGACAAACTGAGCGTGTAAATCAAACTCTTGAAGATCTTCTTCGTTCTTGTGTGCTTGATTTCGGTGGAAGTTGGGAAGATCATATTTCACTTGTTGAATTTTCCTATAATAACAGCTTCCAATCTAGTATTGGTATGGCCCCTTTTGAGGCACTCTATGGAAGGCCATGCCGATCCCCTTCTTGTTGGCTTGAGGCCGGTGAGAATCTGGTCTTAGGTCCAGATTTTATTCGAGATTCCACAGAAAAGATTGAACTTATTCGACATAGGATGAAAGAAGCCCAGAGTAGACAAAAGTCCTATGCCGATAATCGAAGAAAGAAATTAGAATTTTCTGTTGGAGATCTTGTATTTATTCGCGTTTCACCAATGAAGGGTGTTGTATGCTTCAGTCGATCGGGAAAGTTAGCGCCTCGATATATTGGGCCATTTTCTATCACTGAACGTATTGGTTCCATGGCTTATCGCCTTTCATTACCGGCTCAGTTTTCTGCCATGCATGACGTGTTTCATGTTTCTCAATTACGGAAGTGTCTTCGGTATTCCGATTCTATTCTTGAGCCCGGTGGTGTGGAAGAGATTGAAGTTTCGCCTAATTTAACTTATGAGCAGCATCCTGTTCAAATTATTGCTTCGGAGATCAAACGACTCCGAAATAAAGATGTTCCGCTTGTAAAAGTTCAATGGTCCTCAAATCCTAAGGATTGCTCTTGGGAAACTAGAGAATTCATCGTGCGAACACATCCGGACTTACTTTCTCATGCTCTTTGAGGTAAACTTCTTATTTCAAATTTCTTTTGTGTTAATATGCTTTTATGGTTGTTACTTTTTATTTCCATCTTATATATTGCGAGGACGCAATTTCTTTAAGGAGGGGAGTCTGTAACAACCCGCATATTTATCAATTTTATATTTAAATATTTTATTTAAATATTTTATCGTTAGTCGGATGTTAGTCCGAAAAGCTACTTTTTGCATACGGTCAAATTAGGACTCGAGACCACTTCCATTGAGTTCAAAATGACGTTTGCGATCTTTTTGAGTGTAAACTTCGATATGTTTGAAGATAGTGAAATTTTCGTCACTTTTTGCTTTGAGCTTTTAGTTTGGGCTGAACTTCTTCTAACTCAGCCCCAACCCATCTCCTCTTCATCACTTCATCAAACACTTCAAGCTTCTTCAAAAATGGTGGAGGGAATGGGAAATTAAAATTCCTAGCTCAAGTCTTCATTGCTAATCCAACATCTACTCCAAATTCAAGTGAAGAACATAGATTCAAGCTTGTTGTTGCTCTTGCTTAACTTTTAAGCTCTCCATCATCAATTTCGTGGAAAAGGTGAGATTTTTAATCTCACATCTTGCCTATAACTGTCATTGGATTGTTGGGAATGATTCCCCATCACTTTAGCGTGCATATTTGCATTTGGTTTGGATTGGATTGGTGAAAAACCCTAAATTTTAGTGTTTCTGGCGAAAAACTGCATTTAGCTCGTTCTGTCTAGTTAGGTCGCTCGGCATGGGAGAGTTACGCTAGCTATAGGCCGTTTCCCCTTAGGTCGCGCGGCGCTGCTCAATTTAACACTTAGGTCGTTCGACCTTATATGCTCTTATTAGCTCGTTCGGAGTTAGGTCGCTCGAGTGCTTAGGTCGTTCTTCTTTAGATCGTATGACCTTAAACCGTTTGCAGTTAAGTCGCTCGAGTCCTTAGGTCGCTAGACCTCATATTCCTTAGGTCGCTCGACCTTCTCGACCTTGCTTGGAGCGTAGGTCGCTCATCCTCCCACCATTTCGTCGTAGGTCGCTCATCCTCCCACCATTTCGTCGTAGGTCGCAGGACCAGTTCCGTTAGGTCGCGAGACCCCTGGCAATACCTTTAGGTCGTTAGACCTTACCTCCTTTAGGTCATTGGACCTTATTACCTATAGGTCGCTCGCCTATTGCCTTCATAAGTCGCTCGGCTTCATTGAGTCGCTTGGGTTGATAGGTCGCTCAACCTCCACCCCTTAAGTCGCTAACCCCCCTAAGTTGCAATCCATTAAGTCGTATGACCTTCTCTCCCTTAGGTCGCTTGGCCTTGATTTCTTTAGGTCGTTAGACCTCAATTACTTTAGGTCGCATGACCCCTTAAATCGCTCGACCATTGGGTCGTAGCACGTTAGGTCGCATGGCTTTGTTAAGACGTTAGGTCGCTCACCTTTTTACACTTAGGTCGTTTGACCTGTATTTCACTAGGTCGCTCGACCTGTTCTTCTGCTAGGTCGCACGGCAGTCTACCCTTAGGTCGTTCGACCTATTTGACTTAAAGTCTTTGCACTTTAATTCGACCACGTTAGGTCGCAAGTATATTCCTACTTTGATGGTTTTGGGATTGATTTCTTTGGACTTTACTCACGTCTTCGAACGTGAATTTATGTGATTCGATTTGTTTCAACAATCGTTTTGTGACTTGTCACTCTAAAGTTACGAAGGTTTCAAAACTAGTAGTAAATATCAAAACTCTTTCATCATAGCGATTTCAACACTATTTTACTACAAAGCACTTTTTTCTCAAACCGTTTTCCAATCTATTAGTATATACAAGCCTTTACTTCACTCGGATGAGAAATCGAATTAAACGACTTAGTAAAACGAGTGGTATGAAACGCTTGCGTTCACTTCGTCGATTAGCTCTTGGACTTGTTCGATTGAACCCTTTTGTGACAATTTTCTAGTGAAGATTCACAGCTTGTTCGTAAATATTTAAGTTAAGCAAGTGGTTATGGGACATGAAGCTAAACTCATATATTTACTAGCTTGGTGTGATTGACACTTCTTGATGATCATGACGATCATTTTTATGATTTCATTTAGACTAGCAATTGTGCGATGTCTCTTTGTCTACGAGGGAGACTAAACCCCGTTTGTGTGATGTTTCACCATCACATATGTGGGGTAGCGCCCCATGGTCTTCGGGCCGTTCGTGTGTCAAAATTTAATGGATAGCTTCCATGAGATAGCTTCTCGTTCATGTGTTACACGTGTTGGTGAGTTTTCATGCTCCCGTTCTTGTGATAGGCCTCCCCCTTTTTATGTGATTTCTGGATTTCGTGTGTTGATTTCTGAAATTTGTGCTTCACCAATTTTCATGATTTTCATTGATATGATATCAATTTTTGTGCATTGGTGAATTTGTGTGTCATTGACTTGTTATGAATACAAGTTTAGGGTATGAAGCCCTATTTTATCTTTGAGAAGATTCTTGTGATATTGATTAATCTTTTGTTGATTATCATTTACATACTTATAGTAGTATGCCGTTATGGTTGTTACATGTTCATGCCATATTATTTATCCTATACCTTATCATCTGATATTTATAGCTAGACTGATCCGTTTATTATTTTCTTATAAATAATACTCGGGTCAGACCGAGATGTTACAGGTGCTTCTGCTTGACTTCTCTTCTGGGATTATTCTGACTTTTGGCTAACTACTTAGATTAGTAGTTTTTGGTTGTACACATTTGAGATATAGACTATATGTAGTGTACTTATTCTTTTGTATAGCACATGTTTCTATTCTTTTGTATTATCGTGGATCTTTCTGACCACTACTCTGATGTACACTTTCATGTGTTATATATATATATTCATATCTTTTTCCGCCTTTGTGATATGGATGTCTGTGACTGATTTATGTTATGTTTGTTTCTATGTTTGTTTCCGGAGATTATTTATAGCCACTGTGTGATAGCTTTGGGTTTGTATCGGTATGTTGGACCTCCTCCTTAAATGAAGTTCATTCTATATTATCTGACATATCAGTTCTCGCTCAAAGAAGTTACATGGAGGGTCGCTCCTCAACAGCCTTATCCTCCGTGCTAGTTGACAGCATTACACCGTAGTGTTCTTGTCTAGCGTGGGTATAGAGGTGGGGTGTTACATTATTATTTAATTTATTAGTTTTATATTTCAATTTGTAATATATTCACAATCCTAATGCAAACATGGTAACTATTATAAATATGGCAGATAATCAAGGGTGTACATAAATGAGTATATATTATATGTAAATAAATAACCGTTGGGATCTATGATTAATATATATAGTATAAAGTGAAGGAAAGATAATTTTAACATTGGTAAGATCATACGGGTAATCAATAACATATATATATAGTATAATGTCAAAGGATGATAATTATGGACATGTATGTGTGTGTGTGTGTATTTTTGTATGTATGTATGTATATTTGTGTATATGCAATGTTATTTCGGCCAATAAATATTTATTGACATATATTTTTATGCGCGTGTGTGTATGTGTGAAATAAAGTTTTTCTTTTTGGGCAAAAAGTTGCATGTATATAATTTCATTTTATATTTAAAATACACACATATAAATAAAAGGTAATGTGTGTATACATACTTATACATATATTAGATATATTTTTTATTCAAAAATTTGATTTTAGAATTACTTTAACCAGTTCAAATATCTAAAACTTAGAAGAATTTTTATATCTGAAGGAAACAAATAATAACAATTTTTTTAAAACTTATATATGTATATACATGTATATTTGTATATCTACAGTATGTTCGTTGTTTGAAACTCATAATAGGAATATGGATACACACAGATATATATATATATATAAATTCTTTTTAAATCGAAATGAATAAACTAATTATTTTTAAATATAAAAGGCCATAATATATTATGTAACATATATATATATATATCTACAGTATGTTCGTTGTTTGAAACTCATAATAGAAATATGGATACACACACACATATATATATATATATAAATTCTTTTTAAATCGAAATGAATAAACGAATTATTTTTAAATATAAAAGGCCAAAATATATTATGTAACATATATATATATATATAGACACACATATACATCTACATATATATATATAGATCTTTGGCCATATGAAATAAATTGTCTTATACAACACGCACGCACACACGCACACACGATATATTAATATATTAAAAAAAATACACTGTTTTAGTTTTCGAAAGTAATTTTTTTTGAATTAACAAATATTAAAACATGTATATATTTTATAAAAAAAATGTGTACCTTGTTTTAATCCTGCCAGTTACTGATAACTTAGTTGTTAGCAACCTCTCCAAACTCTAGTTCGTTATCCTTGACTACAGGGTGCAAATCCGTCTTCTAGGCTTCACTAAATATAACAAAGGAGACTAGGGCTATTTCTTATATGCTTGTGAAGAAGAGAAAGTGATGTATTCATAGCCTCTCTTGGGCCGTGGGATAAAAATCATTTTCCATCTTTTTCTCCAATCAACAAATCTTTGACTACAGTACATGTGGCAATCAGAATTTCCCACTTTTTCTCCATGCATGGCCGGCCAATCCTAGTAAGGTATATGGGCTTTGAGCCTAATCAATCCGACGTTTCAGTTAATTATTTAACTAATTCATTTAAGTCCACATTTAATTAAATCAGTATATAATAATTATACATTGTTTTTGAGAGAAATGTGTGATCCTCTAAAGTAGAGGAGTGCACACATATGTGTATGTGTGTGTGTATCACCAATAACAAAGGAGCTGCCACCATGCCTGGCAAGTGACAAATCTTAATATAGAAAAAAAATAAAGAAAACAAACTCAGGTAACTTCTTGAATGAGCTCCGGCAATGCTACCGCCCATCACACCTCAATATCGAACTCCGGCAAGGCCACCCCTCGATAAGGAAGTGTTAGAAGTACCCAAACGAGATCAACAAAAGAGGTCAACAAGCAGCTCCACTAGAAAATGAACGCCTCACTGAAAACGCGGATGAATTAGAAAGAAGGCCTCACTGTATATGCAGATGATCCAGAATGAATGTCTCACTACAAACGCAGATGATCCATGGTGCAACCAAGTGCAAAAATGAGATCAACAAGCAGCTCCGCTAGAAAAATAACGCCTTACTGCAAGCACGGATGATCCAGAAAGAATGCCTCATTGCCAACACGGAAGATCCAGAATGAACGCCTCATTGCAATCCTGGCGACAGCAACACTGAAAACCTGCAAATAGCAATCTAGCACCAATTTCAACCTAAACCTGTATCTATAGATGGAACTATACAAAAATATAAGAATAATACACATGTATGTATATAATTGAAATTTATATACATATATATGTATTAATGAAGTAAAAGTAATAAAACTAAAGTTAAAATTATAAGATAGTAAAGAAACTAAAATAAGAGATAGACTAAAAAAGGATCAAAACTCATTATGCAACATCTTAACTTACTCTAAAGATACGAAATAGTGATTTAAAAATAAAAAAGGCATAAAAATTAACAAAATATGAAGTCAAAAACCTATAAACTATAAAATTATCATTATGCTCCATTAATCAAAAGAACATTATGATAATCGGTAAAATTATCATTCAAATTCGAGAAAATGTTAATGCTATAATTATTAATGTTAAAAATATTGTTTTTTTGCCTAAATAACTTAATGTTATTTCTAACCTTATTAAGATATTCTTTGAAATGATTATTTTTAGCCAATTTATATTTAGGATTTGAGATCCAATTGAAACAAAATGATGATATTGTAAAGATTAATCTATTAATATGACTATTATTATTATTAAAAAGTCTCTGGTTCTCTCAAACCAAATATACCAACATATTATAATGAATAAAGTATCTAGTAAAATCATTTCCCTTTTTAAGCTTAAATCTTAAATTATTCCAGTAAAAATCACAATCGGTAAGTTTAGTTGTAAGAATAAAGTTAAAGATTTTATGACTATTGTTAAGAATGTAGAAAGTATCCATACAATCATAATATATATGATTAATATCTTCAAAATACAATTTACAAAAAGTACATTTATTATCAATTTGCATATTCTTTCTTTTTAAAAATTCAATAGTATCTAGTTTCCCATGCATGATTAACCACATATAAATCTTAGATTTAGGCGGAGCGTTTGCTTTCCAAATAAGGTTAAAAGAGTTATTAGTAACGCCCAAGAAATTAAGAAATTTATATAAAGAATTAGAAGTAAATTTCTTACTTTTATCCCATTCTCGGTTAATAATATCATTTTCGTTATCAATATTATATAAATTCAATCTTGCACATAATAGAGAAAATTGTCTAAGAGTTGTACCTTCTAAGATTCTATTAAAACTAAAGTTCCAAAGGGGATCATTATCTGGGGAAATACATCTATAATTAAAGCATTCTTAAAGTTGCAAATTTCAAAAAGTTCTTCAAATTCTACCCTAAGAGGAATGACAGATACCTAAGGATCATGCCAAAAAGAAGTATTATTTCCTGAATGAACAATCGTATTAGTACCAAGGTTAAAAATTTCATGACATTTCAAAATTGATTTCCAAAAATTAGACAATTTATAGAAAACTGAAGGTGTAATTTGGTATAAATTATTACTACCATTATAATAATATTTATAAATAATTTCTTTCCAAATAGAATTATCATTTATATCCTTAAATTTCTATAACCACTTCCCTAATAAAGACAAATTCATGTTACGTAAATTAATAACTCCTAAACCACCTTCCATTTTCGATTTACAAACTGATTCCCAATTAACTAAACATTTAAGACTACTGTTAGGATTATTGCCACTCCATAAGAAATCCCTTCTTATTTTATCTATTTTATTCATCACCCAATCTAGGAAAAGATGCATAGACATCCAATAAATCAAAAGAGCGGATAAAACAGAATTGATGAGAGCTAATCCACCCGCTCTCAATAAAAACTTCTCATTCCAATTAGAAATTCTATTTTTAATTTTATCTATTATAATTAGCCAGTCATCATGCTTAAGTTTAGTTGGTCTAATTAAAAAACCAAGATAATCAAAAGGGAAATTCATAGTTTTACAATTGAGCGTATTAGCAACTAAACCTTTAACCTTATCAACATCATTTAGTACTAAAACTGAACTTTTATCAAAATTAATTTTTAGCCCTAAAAGAAGTTCAAAGCTGTATAAATAAATTTAAGGGTGATGATATGATTAGGAAAATGAGAAGTAAATAATAAGGTATCATCCGCAAATTGAAAAACAGAGAGACCATTACACGAGATTTCACTACCAACACACCCTCAAGAACCATTTCCAACCGTTTTTAACAATCATAGCGAAAACATCGGCAGCTAAGTCAAACAAAAGAGGCGATAAAGGATCATCCTGCCTTAAGCCACGTTTAGATTGAATTTTATTTCCTAAAATACCGTTAACCATTATACTAGAATTACCAGTTTTAAGCAAAGACATAGTCCATTCAATCCATTTGCAACTAAAACCTCTAGCCGGTAACATATCAATTAGAAAATCCCAATCTACCGAGTCAAAAGCTTTCGCAAAGTCCAGTTTTAGAAGTGCACATGTAATGTTAATTTTACAACAATGATTAATGTATTCATGAACAGCAACCACTCAATCTGTGATATTTCTACCTTTAATGAAAGCGGTTTGTGAACAATAAATTAGATTATTCATTCTTGTGCTAAGTCTATTAGCTAAGACTTTTGAGATAATTTTAACAGAACAATTAATTAGAGAAAATGGTCTAAAATCTTTTAAATTATTAGCACCGATTTTTTTATATAATAGAATGACGTTTGCAAAATTAAATCAACCTAATTGCAGTTTCCCATTATAAAATTCATTAAACATGCTAATTAAATCAAACTTTAAAACATCACAAAATAATTTGTAAAATAAAATAGGAAACCCATCAGGACCCGGGGCTTTATCACTAGTCATGTCATTAATAGCCTTCAGAATCTACTCTTCAGAAAAAGGATTATCAAAGTCAGTAAGGTTAACTCTAGATTCAATAGGATAAAGTTCATTCCATCTAACGTTTATTCTATGCTTATTCTTATTGCCAAAAATATCCCTATAATAATCAGTAAATGCCTTATTTAAATCCCTTTGATCAACCAATTCAACATTATTCACAAAAATAGAATTTATCGTGTTGCTGCGTATTCTACCATTGGCTATATTATGAAAAAAAATGTATTATTATCACCTTCATTAATCCATTGAATTCTAGATCTCTGTTTCCACATAACCTCTTCTATTTCTAAAATTGAATTGAGTTCTTCTTTTAAATTAGCAAGAACATTACGCTCTCCAAGATTTAGTTGTCTAGTTTCTTCTATCTTATTAATATTAAGCATTTCAGAAAGTAAATTTTCTTTTTTAATTTTAATACTACCAAAATCATTCTTACTCCAATTTTTAAGATAATTCCTAAGACCCCTAAGTTTTATAACAAATTTTTTTGCAGAGTTATCCATATTTCTGATATTATAAAAATTCATTGAAATTCAATTATTTTTAATTAGATTCTAATCGCCACATTTTTTCCAATTTAAAAGTTTTATTAACACTTTTATGATGATCACACGTAAGAATGATAGGGCAATGATCAAAATATGTATATGGAAAACCAGAGACTCTACAAATAGGAAATTTATCCTTAATTTCATCACTGACGAAAAATCTATCAAGAAGAGCCATAGAAGTGGACTCCCTAGTATTACTCCAAGTGAATTCTCTATTAGTAAGTGGTAATTCAATCAAATTAGAATTAATAATAAATTTGTCAAATTCTTCCATAGAAGAGAAATCCCCATCCCGGGGTGAACGTTCCCCTAAAAAACGCGTAACATTGAAGTCACCACCCATAATCCAAGATCCAGAACGAATGATCTAAATTCCAGACATTCATTCCATAGAACTCGACGACCAATTTTGAGTTTGGTCCATAAACATTAGAAATATTTAATAATGAGAATAATATGTAAAGAGTGTTGCTTAGTAATAGTTTGAAGAAGTTTAAATGAATTATCACGCCACCCTATACGTAAACCCCCAGAAGCTCCAATAGAAGGTAAACAGGCCCAATGTCTAAAATGAAAGCCACCTAATCTTCTATAAAAATGAATATCGGGACATTCTATTTTTGCCTCTTGTAAAAGGGTAATATCAATAAAATAATCTTTAAAAAATACTCTAATTTTATCACATTTATTTAAATCATGTAGACCCCTAATATTCCAATTAATAATCCTCATAATCCAGATGATCTAACCCTCTTTATTTTTCTACTCTAATGTATGCAGTATCCAGCTCATCATCAGTAAAAACAAAAACAGTATCCCTGGCTAACTGACATAACTCACTGGTGGATAAACTACCTAAATCATATGAAGAATAAGTACTGCCTAAATTAGAAACCATACCTGAGCATGAATTCGAAGTGTCACTCGTCATCAGTAAAAACAAAAACAGTATCCCTGGCTAATTGACATAACTCACTGGTGGATAAACAACCTAAATCATATGAAGAATAAGTACTGCCTAAATCAGAAACCATACCTGAGCCTGAATTCGAAGTGTCACTCATTGCACTCGAATCAGGTGACTCACCCATAAACATAGAACGACTGCTATGGACCCTGGCGCTACGGCGAACAACACCGTTAATAGCAACATATTTCCTACGCCTACCTCACTTAGTCGATGAAGAAAAAATGCATCTTTGTTCTCAATATTGCAATCACAACAAAATACTGTAGAACTGCATGGTGCACGATAGGATACAACCTCTACCGCAATATCTTTTTCAGATATATCTACTCCACCTCCAAAATTACCGGCATCTATATTTTTACTTTTCTTATACTCATCAATTACTGAAGAAAAATGTAACAACCCTGGTTTTGTTATTACCTATGAAAATAAATTATAACAATGGTTATAATTTAAAATGGAGAAATAAAATAAATTTGGAGATTGGAAATTTGTTGACAATTGTTTATTTTAAATAAACAATGGGTTTTGAATAAATAAAATGGAGTTAAGTTGTTTTGGTTGTGAATTAAATGTGAATAAAGAAATTATGTTGCTTTGGTGGTAATTTAAATTAAATAAGGATAAAAGAATTAAATTCAACATTAATTTGTTGTAAATAAATATAAAATGTAGGAAATAAAGTTTTAGAAACTTTATTATGTTAGTTTAGGGTAAAAATGAGCATCTAATAATTTTAATTTGTTAAAATGCAATGATTGTGGAAATAATTGTCAAGTAGTGATTTTTGTTAATTTTAATGATGTGTTAAAAATTAAATATGGATAATATTGTAAATAAAAATATAGAATATTGGTTAAAAAATAATATTTGTGTGTAAAAATATTTTTAATATGGTTTGCTATGATTATTTAAACAAGAAAATGAATTTTGTGGAATTTTGTTGTTAAAATGTTAATTTATTTAAATAAATTGTGTAAATTAAAGCATTTCATTAAAAATGGAATTTTAATGATGGAAATTGGTTTTAATAGCTAAAATAAATTAAATACGTTGATTAACATTTTATAAAGTGTAAACTTTGAAGTTATGTGAATAAGTTGGTTAAAAAGTGAAAGTGTGAAAAAAAATTCATAATTAAAATAGTGTATATGTGAAATATATGTGTTAATAACTTAAGTAAAAATGTTAGTTAAAACATACCTTAGTTGCATACCCTTAATGGGTAGGTTTGGGTACAAATCCAAACCCAATACCTAAAAGTTAGAAGAGGCTGAAGAGGTATGTTCTGTACGTACCTATTCAGTATCTTCTTCCTCCTTTTCTTTTATCTGAGAAAAAGAAACATAAATGGTTGCTCACTGTAATTGCTAAATCCCTCTCCAAATCAAATAAAAATTATAAGAAAACTAGTTAATTAACAGGTAATCTTCTCAAACGAGTAAGCTATTTCATCTCCTTTCTAAGATTTGAGTTCTGATGTTTACTGTAACTTTGTTTTATTCCTTTACATGTCTGTGTATTTATCAGTTACAGGTTCCTAAAGCTAAATCCGAGCCAAAATCATCGCCTTGCTAAAGCTTTGCTTAATTTTGGTGCTAAGGTGAGTTTTAAACTCACTCTTCTAATCTAAACAAGCTCTGTATGTTGTCTGGTTGTTGAATTCTTGTGTTTACTGTATAATCTAGTAAAATTAGTTTATACAGTAAGTATATAACTTCATACTACCACTTTGTGATCCATTTGCTGTTGAATCTTGCATTGAATCCATGCCAGAAATCCTCCGGATTGTTGTCTATATGTAGTTGTATGTGCATGTCAAATTTTGTGTTCTAGTTCATCCCGAAACTATGCTGAAATTACATTTGAAAATCAAGACGAAGCATGCAGAAAATCCTAGGAGGAAGATCGACCATAGGTCGACCTTCCATACTCCTAGATCGACCATCAAGGTCGACCTTAGCCTCTAGGCGGTCAACCTAGGCTAGAGGAGGGTTGACCTATAGGTCGGCTCTTTTGTGCCCTGTTCTGTGACATTTCCTGCTTGTTTTTCCGACTTTTGTTGCTGCATTCTGTTGATTTCTGAGATGATTTTCGATGGCTTCATCTTGCAAATAAAGAAAGCCAACATTTTATGATGAATTTGCTATTTCATATGGGTTTTGAGATATGCAAATTTTTAGTTGAATTTGCTGTTATTTTTCGCGCACGGGTTTTAAAACCGGTTTTAAACGAAATTTACAAAATTAAACTGAATTTTGAAATGGAAATTTTCTAAATAAATTTTTGTGAGTTTGAAACTATATTCAAGCTTATTATTATTTAATAATATATTTCCTTATTTAAAGGGATTTTAAAAGGAAATAATTTCCAAATATTTTCATAAAATCGTTTTTAACTCGTTTTCGTGAAGTAAATTATTTTCTATAAAATTACATGTTTTTGCACTCTTCGAGAGAACGAGGAAGTGACTTAAATGATTTAGTAAAACATGTGGTATGGGACACATGCGTTTTCCTTTTCGGTTAATTCCAGACTTGTTCGATTGAGGTCATACACGAGAGTGAAATTAACTACCTTACAGTAAACGGTTAAGTGAGAACGTGTGGTATGGGACGCACTGTTGTCACTGATTTGGTTACTATCTAGAAGTTGGTGACATTTTATGCTGGACCTTCGGGTATGTTGATTGCCAGTATTATACCTTCGGGTCATTTGTTGGGCTTTTGGGCATTTGTTGGACCTTCGGGTCATTTGTTGGGCGCCAAATTTGTTGTTGATAGTACTTGGCAGGCTTCGGCCATATGTTGTTGATGCACGTGCGGCGTAGCTTAGATTCGCCATTTGTTGGGATCCACCTTTTGTTGTTATTTTCTAGATTTTATTATTATTTATTTCTAGAATTTGTTGATTTTCAAATGTTTATCCATTTTGTTGGATGTTGGAGTTATACATAGCCATTGTGCTATTTGATGATGAAGACATGGTGATTACATTTTCGTTGTTTTGAACTCCTTAGTGAGTTCAATATGTTGAGATTTATGCTATTTTGGTGACATGGCTTATATACCTTATGTTGTTTGATGTTTTGGCATTTACGCCTTATGTTGTTTGGTGATTTGGCTCAAAGCCTTATGTTGTATGTTGATTTGGTTCATATGCCTTATGTTGTTGCATGATTTGGCTTATATGCCATATGATGATTTGAGAACATGGAGTTCATCTCCATGGCGAGTTATTATCCTCTTTATGTATCTTATCTTCACCTATCATGCACTAACCCTCTTGTTTAGGCTAGACTGACCCGTGTGTTTATATTTTTATATGATGCTCGGGTCAGACCGAGTCATTATAGGTCAATAGATTGCAGTTTGACCTCAACCTTGCTTTGCTCCGCTGTGATCTTTCCTCTTTATTGCTTAGTGTGTGTTTTGATGTAGCTTCATTTTTTTGTAGTACTCTGATGTATACATTCTTTCGTGACTCTGATGTATATTTGATTCATAAGAACCAAACTCAGGTAGCATGTTATGTTGTACTTCTGCTGACTCAGTATGTGTGTATATATATGTTCTTGTTCTGTGATATGATGTATTTGATGTTATTATATTTGTTCTAAATACGATCCTTAGCCACCGTAGTTTTGTGTTAAACCCGAATCGGATATGTCGATCCACTTAAGGAAGAAAGGAAAAATATGGACACTCAATCGACGTATTCGATACTCGTTTAAGACAAAGCTCACGGATGGTCGCTCCTAACCAGCCCTATTCTCTGCACTAGCAGACAGTATTACCTAGTAATTCTCTTTATTAGTGTGGGTCTTGGGGTGGGGCATCACAAAAAAATTGGTGCACATCGTGATACCTCCTCTGCCTCAATACCTCCTTCTGATATATTGATGCCACCTCCCAAAATAAAAGCCTGAACACCGGAAATACTACTATTTCTCTCATCATTCTCGTGGATGCTAAATACTTTGTCAGCCACAGTAATTGTAGAAAAACTTGGAGCACGTTGAGAAAAGCCCACCGCCGTATTACCACCCACTGTAATATCAACGCCACTTCCCTCATCAATCACAGAAATAATAGAATTTGAAACACTGTCAGCCACTGTATGCCATAAATCTTTGGTCACGAGCATATTATTAGAGTTCGCCACTGTCTCAGTCTGAGCCTCCATTACACCAAAGATTGATTACCTTCCCATGACTACTTCATCAAGAATCCCAGTCGCACCACATAATCGATCATAATTGATGATCGAACAGTTTGAGTTAATAACAACCACCTTGTGCATATCATCACCATCCAACAGAATAACAGAGCATGTATCAATATCCCCAACCACATTACAAAATCGATCACCATACATAACCAAACTATTTGATATGACATTATTTGTCTTGCACATACCATCATCTAAGGCATCAATAGTCATGTGCATATCATCACAAAATTCCTTAGATACACTGTGCATACTATCTATTTCCAGACAGTCAGATGAGATGTTCCACTTTTCATAAGCTTCAGAAATATCTTCACAAAAACCCAAGTTAACTTCTCTACCCTCAAACTCCTTATTCATACTACTAGATGTAGTGTTGCATTCATGACCTCGATTCTCAAATACCAAAGATTCAAAAGTTGAAGGAGTAATGAAATTAACATCTTTACACTGAGTATTAGCAACTGCACCTATAAACAAATCAGATCCTAAATCCTCCAAATATTTAAGGCAATCAAAGCAATTAGTAGCGACTAGTTCAAAATTCTCAACAACATAAGATCTAGCTCTGGATTTTTTGCTATGAACATTGACAAAATCCTTATTTTACTCGCGCAAACTAACTGCAGAATCAGAAACCTCCTTAGAAAAATCTACAAGTCTATGGTCAAGAACTGTATCATTGGATTTCATAGAATGAGGAACAAATCTACAATATGAAACATCAGGGTCAAATAGCAATGGATCAAAGATCTTAAACTCCTCCCTCTGGACCGAAACAGGGACGTTTGCATCTTCATTAGCACCTTTTAAATACTCAAATCCCTATTATCATCACTATAGATTGGCAACGAATCAACATCCAAAACTTCACCATCTAAAGAAGAAGTAGATTCCCAAAATACTCCTCAGGATCTCCAAATTCATTCGATAATTTTTACCTATATTATTCGCATTGATCGCGTTGAAATGTATGAACAATTCCTCCAAGAAATTAATACCTTCTTTCCTCTGAATCCACAGATGATCTAATAAAATCCTCTTAAGTTTCATACATTTTAAAACAAACAGAAATCCATGATCAGAAGATATATTTTTAAGCTTGTAAGAAGTGGGACTGAATTTCTTCGAACATACGAACCTTTTATGACCCAATAATCTGCATCCAAAATAACAAACTGGTTCACGACAATCTTTTGCCAAGTGAGAACAGGTGCCACAGCACAAACAAAATATTCTTCCTCTTCTAGAATCAATCCAATTCTTGGATTTTGTTTTCTAGAAAATAAGTTGCAAAGAAGAAAACTGGAAATCTTTAACCACCTGAGCATAAGTACGAGCATAGGAATGACTAGGTGGAGAAATACTATCATTAAAAGAATATGGATTAGGAAATTTGGATGGGAGCGAAGACAAGAATGAATAAGATGGATGCGGGAGAGAGAAATTTGTTGTCACCATTTTTAGTGTTATTATTGTTTCCCATGTTAAATTGTTTCATAATAATTATACATTATTATAATTAATTTTTAGGCTTCGATTAATTAATTAAAATGAATAAAAAAATCAATAAAACATTTATATTAGTTTTATCACTAATTTATAACATTTGTAAGTTAGTTTTAAATTGGTTGAACAAGGAAACTATTAACAAAAAAACTTGCCAAAATCCCCAAAGCTATGTGAATAGCAAATAGGATTATTTTTGCAACTAAATAAGACTATTGAAAGAGGATTGAATGAGATTACTCCCTTCGAAACCCCTCTTCCGATCGGGTTGACTTGGTCAAACTACTTTTGGAGGATAATTGATATATCGCTAGTGGATCATTGATCAAATTAACCTCATCACAATGAAGGCAGAGGAGGAAGCATCTTATTCAAAACCTCTCTTTCGAATGAGTCAAAAATAGCTATTTATATTAAACATTCATCCCTTTCGACCATGTCAAAAGGTCCACTCAAACACTTTCGACCATGTTAGAAGGTCTGCTCTACCTTTGGAAAGAAATAGCTGCTTTCGACATCATTGAATTTGTTCCTTATAGAAGAACTACTTCGAAAGGGTTAAAGATGTAGTTGTATGTATGTTCCTTTCAAGGAATCCATCCTTAGATGATTGCTTGTCATTTATGAACCAGATGCCTTTCGTGACATCCCTTTTGACTAGGTTAAAAAGGATTTCGTCCTTTTGAAACAGATCTAATTCACAATTGAGCAAGCTCCATTTGGTGTGTTCGATAAAATATCATCTTGGATATTTGTAAGTTCTATGAACTTATCAATGTCGAAACATCATCATCATCTTTACTTGTCATTATATTCTTTTATCACGATGATAATGTGTTTTGCATATATATTATCCAAGTTGATCCCACGGCTTTGCAAAAGACAGAAAGAAGTTAAGAAGATAAGATAGCATCATGTGCAGTTTGTCATTAGTCAAGCTAATGATCGTAATGATCTTTCTCATAATCGAAATCCTTAATGAATCCGTGCATTTCTCCCTTTTCCATTAATCCAAAAGAGTTACAAGTTGGAGAGCTTTTTCCCCAAATCAATTTAGGGTTACAAGGATTTTGTTGTTGCAAAGAAGTAGAGGTAAAAAGAATAAGATTTGGATTCCAAAATCTGGTCCCCAAAATCGGACCCCTTGGGTCTTATTTATAGATGCAGGTCGACCTCCATTTTGCGCTCATGCTTTCAGATCAGTCGAAAGGTCCCTCTATCTTCTGCATCAATCTTTTCGACACGGTTGAAAGGCCATGCCTGCTTTCGATGCTGTCGAAAGGCTTCCTTCACGAGTTCTCTAACTCATCCTTGCGCTTCCCATCTTCATTTTCCAGACCTTTCGACCCTGTCGAAAGGGTCCCTTGTCCACCTTTCGTTGTTGTTAAGGTTTAAGTATTCTTTTTCTTTGCTTCTTCCTGGATTGCTTTCGACGTCGTCGAAAGGGCTGCAGATGTGCTTTTTCTCTTCGTGTTGCTTTTTATGTTATAAGAAGTAAAGATACGAACTTCTGACTCTGTTGATAGGTAGTTTATTATGGTTTTTGAAAGTGTTGAAGTGCTGAAGGTTTCGAAACGGTTAATAGCTTCTGAATGCCTTCTCGTGAATTGATGCGGAAACTTCTCTTGATGTTGTTGGCTTCGACCGGTTTGAAAGGCTTGATTATTCTTTCAAAAGGGTTGTTTTGATCAGGGTATCTTCCCAAACAGTCCGAATGAAGGCGAAACCTTTGGTTTTGAAAGGTTTAGCACACATATGAAGGGTTGTTATTTATTGCCTTCGAAAGGGTGTCCCGAACCCGTTCTTGCTTTTTCTATATACGCAAATCCATCTACATCGAAAGGTTTGAATGAGGCAGAAGGGTAGCCCTGCTTTCTTTTTCATCTTTTCAAAAGCTTTTACACTTTTTATCATTTGTGATGGCGCCTGATGCTTGTGACTCCTTCGAAATCTTTCCTAATGCCTTCGGATCATCCTTCCGTAAACCTTTGTTCTTAAGTGATTTTTATGGTTAACATTTTCCCCTCTTATATGAAAGAAGCTTTTGTTCTTTAGGACAAAATTTTCACAACTTCTTTGCTCTTAATAACCTTGTTTTTCTGCAAAATTCAAAGTAAGTGACATTTCCCATTGCTAACTCATTATTCTATATATATGCTTCATGATAAGTCAGTATAGTAGTGCTTCAAAATTTAAATAGTTAGTTAATCATAATCCTGATTTAATAAAGGATATGAGGTCTGTAATTAATATTTATCCATGCATATAATAATTGAAGTCTAAGAATTTACTATCGGATGCAGCCAATGTCTAGAAATAGGAGGTCATAAGCTATTATCTGGATATAAGTCTTTGTAATCCATAAATTTTTATTTGGGGGAATAAGTAATAAGTATTTAAAAACTCCTCTTGGAGATAAGGATGATCTCGGAGTCTAAATTTAGATGTTGATAAACGTCATTCAGAGTTGCAATCTAATAACCCTGATTCGGGTATTAAGAAGACCAGCTCGAAATTTTTGGTTGAAGACCTGGATGTCTATTGTAGTTTCAATACTACTGCTTTAAAACCCATATTTGGGAATTGATAGACGAAATCCCAAAATTGACGATGAAAGACCCAAAATCCAAATTCAGGCATTAGAAAGTTAAGAAGTTTAAACCTAGATTAAGGCATCAACAAGCGAAGTTTAGAAGTTAATAGTAAGATATCTAAGACCCAGATTCGGGTTTTAATAAGTGAGATTCAGAAACAGTTTTCATAATAGAACTCTCAAACCCAGATTTAGGTATTAGTGATGTATAATCAGGAATCCATAATAATTATCTTCATGACAAAAATCTCGAGCCTAGACTAGGGCACATGTTGGATATTCAGAAATCCATAATAATTATCTTCATAATGGAAATCTCAAGCCCAGATCAGGGCACATGTTGGATAATCAGAAATCCATAATAATTATCTTCGTAATAGAAATTTCAAGCCCAGATTAGGGCATTAATAAGTAAATTTCGGCAATAGTCTCGAAACCCAGATTCAGGTATGATGAAGACCATAAGTTATTGGTAGAGTCCCAAAACTCAAATTCGAGTATTAGTAGATGAAATCCAGAAATGAAAGTCCTGAAACCCAAATTCGGGTACTAATAGGCAGAGTTCTATTCTACTTCTTAAATTCTGTCATCTTCAACATGTGTAAACCCTTTAGGCCTTGTACGTAGTTGTAGTTTGAATGGCTGCTTCTCGAGCTAGGATGTCTTAGTCCATCATTTGATATGTTACTTCTTGGGCTTGGACATCTTAGTCCTTTGTAGATATGCCACTTCTTAGGCTTGGACATCTTAGTCCATTGTTTGATGAGCCACTCTTTGGGCTTGGACGTCTTAGTCCATTGTTTGACGAACCGCTTCTTGGGCTTGGATGTCTTAGTCCATTGTTTGATGAGCCACTTCTTGGGTTTGGACGTCTTAGTTCATTGCTGTCTGGTGCTCTTGGTTAGCTCATTCTCAAGCTGGAACTAAGGACTTACCCAACCTTCCTCTAGGAGGTGCCTTGACCTGACCAGAGGTGCGGCCAAGGGCTTGTCGATGCTTTAACCTGGCCATAGCATGACGCAGATAAAGGCTTACACTCCCCCCTCTAGGAGGTGCCCTGCCCTAGCCATAGCGTGGCGCGGACAGAGGCTTGTCGATGCTTTAACTTGGCCATAGCGTGGCGCGGATAAAGGCTTACACTCCTCCCTCCAAGAGGTGCCCTTCCCTGGCCATAGCGTAGCAAGGACAGGGGCTTGTCGATGCTTTAACCTAGCCATAGCGTGGCGTGGATAAAAGCTTACACTCCTCCCTCTAGGAGGTGCTCTACCCAGGCCAATTCCGCGTGGACAGAGGGTTTGACCATTTAAGGTAGTGTCCAAATGCAAGGAGGATTCTACTCCAACCTATGTAGATTTTCTTTTGAAGAAAGAGATGCTTTATTCATTCATCGTAGGAAAATATCGTCTCAAATGTTCTACGTTCCATGTTCTAGGAACCATATTGTTGTCTGGTCAGCATAACTTGTAAGCTCCTGAGGGAATTACTTTGTAAATGATTAGGGGTCCTTCCTAATTTGACCCTAGCGGTCCATCCGTGGGATTTCTCGTGTTTGCCATTACTCTTCGGAGTACTAGATCTCCTTCTTGAAATGATCTTGTTCTTACTTTTGAATTGTAATATTTTGAAATTCTTCTTTGATATTCTACTGTTCGAATTACTACTTCGTCTCTCAACTTGTGTATCAAATCTGGTGATTCTCTTTTTAGTTCTTGTTTTAAATCGAATACATATGCGATCCTTCGATGTGAGGGTATTTCAACTTCAATTGGTAACATCGCCTCACACCCATATGTTAATGAATAAGGAGTATGTCACATTGCTGTTCTGGTAGATGTTCGATAAGCCCATAGTACAAGTGGCAACTCTTCTACCCAATTTCTTTTAGCTTTGTTCAGTCACTTTTTCAAAATTGTCTTTATAGTCTTATTTGCAGCCTCAACTGTCCCATTTGCCTTCGGATGCGCAACAGAGAAAAAGCTCTTAATAGTTCCATTCTCATGACAAAATCGAGAGAATTCTTCACTCCCAAACTGTGTTCCGTTGTCGAAGATAATCTTATGGGGAATTCCAAATCTAGTTATAATATTTTTGATGACAAATCTGAGTACCTTTCCAGAAGTGATCTTGGGGAGCGGTTCTGCTTCAACCCATTTGGTGAAGTAATCTATGGCAACTACAGCATATTTTGCTCCCCCTTTGGAAATTGGTAATGGGCCGATTAAATCAATTCCCCATATGTCAAAGGGCCATGGACTTGAGATTGGAGTTAACTGACTCGGTGGTAATCAGGGAATTTTCGAGTACTTTTGGCATTTCTCGCATCTCCTTACATATTCGATGGCTTGACTTATCATACGAGGCCAATGAAAACCCTATCTCATTATCTTTTTTGCCAATTTTGTCCCGTTAGAGTGATTTCCGAAGAATCCTTCATGTGCTTTTGCTAACAGTTTTACCCCATCTTCCAGGCTTACGCATCTTAAGTAAGGTAGTGCATATCCTTTCTTATAAAGGGTTACATCCACTATTGTGAAAGTTGGAGCTTGTCGCTTGATTTTTCTAGCCTTATCCTTGTCAGATGACAATGTTCTTTTAGAAAGATATTCGACGATGGATGAAATCTAGGTGTTATCATACTGGTCATCTGTTCTTGGTTGATTGACTCTCTAACTTGATATTTCTCTACTAATTTCCCTTCCTTCTTTCTCTTGTTACATGGCTCGGGACCTTATTAGAACTAACAGTTCCTTTTCTTGTTCGGATGCTCCCTCTTTAATATTCGGAGTTGCTTGGTACCCTACCGGCACAACCCGATTTTCTAGGGCTCCCCTTGAGCTGGATAATTTTGCTAATGAATCCACTTGTGAGTTTTCCCCTCTCGGAACTCGATGTATGGAAAAGTCTTCAAACAAAGCAAGCATTTTCAATATCTTCTTTACATATAGAGATAGCTTGGAGTCTTTTGTCTGATATACCTGCTTTATTTGATTTACCATTAGTTGGGAGTCACTAAAGATCTGAATCCGTGGGATTTTGAGCTCTAATGCCAAAGTTAACCCTGTCACCATTGATTCATATTCGGCCACATTGTTTATGGCAGGAAACCCTAACTTCATGGCATAATGTAAGCGATGTCCGTCTGGTGTTATTATCACATATCCTGCACCAGCCCCTTGTTCATTCGATGCACCATCGACAAACAACTGCCACATAGGTTTATGGTCCCTTTCTTTATATTGTTTCTCCTTAATGAAGTTAGTACATTGGTTAATAAAATCCACCAATGCTTGACTGATGTGAACGTAAATGTGTATATTTTTACCACCATATTTAATCTATTTAAATTAAATAAATGATCATATCGGGTATTTTAACTTGTTTAAACCAAAATTCAAATTATTTTCAAATTGTCACATATTCATCTTCATATAGGGGCAAAATGGACATTTTTGTGCATTTATTAAATTGTAATAATTTACTTGGAATTTTCTATGTTGTTTTGTAGGAAATTTAGTGAATTTTACAAGTGGTTTCATGATGATATATGTATGTACAAGAGTGAAGAGAACAAATGAAGATGGAAATAATTCAAAGAGAAGATCATGGAGGACCCCACCTACCCACCTACCTTAATGTACAAATTAGAGGCTAATGCACATGCTTATGGAATTAATGGCTTCATGTACACTTAAATGATGATTAGTAGAAGCTAATGATTACTTGGCCTCCACACTTTCTCAAGGGTATTTGGGCATTCCCCAAAAATATGAATTAGGGTTTCATACATGTATAAAGACCCCTTATGTTTCATGTAACCCTCTCCCCTTCCTTAGTCTCTCTTTTAGACTCTCTTCTCTTAGGAAAACAAAAAGAAAGCTCTCTTTCTCTTTTCATGGCTACTTAGCCATTTTTATTTTATGTAATCTTCTTTTCTTTTTATGCAATGTTAATTATTGTTTCCTTTTACTTACATGTTCATTTTCTTTCATGCTAGTAGTGTAGATTTTCTTTTATGCAAGTAGATTAGTTTTTTCTTTCATTTCGCTCTCGTTTTCTCTTTGTTTTGTTCTATGTTGCAAGCTATATTTGTTGATATGATAACAAATATGAGAAGCTAAACCCCTTCAATTTAGGGTAATGAAGCTCTCTAATTATATAGCTTCAGCATTTTGATAAATGTTATGCTCTCTTTTTGTGCTTCATGGAAAATGATGTTTATGTAATTTTGTGCTTATTATTGAGTTTGATAGCTTATGTTGTTCAAAACAAATAGGCTATGCTTAGTCATATGAATCACGAATTGCCTCTTCATCTATATATGATTATGGCAAAGAAGTGAATGTTTAAATCAAAATTTGATGGCCTATATTACTAAACAATAGTTAATAGGCCATGCTTAAAATAGATTTTCATTTTCAACTTTGTTGTCATTTTCATGAGAATTAAAAGTGGTTTAAAGGTTGTGTTATAGTTTGATGGCTTATGTTGAGCTAATTAATAGCACAAATGAGCCATACTTATGATAAACACATCATTTAAATACACTTATGACCAAAAAAGAGAGATCATAATTTCATATTTGGTTGAACTATATGATCTAGAGAGTGGAATTATCTCTAAATTGCCTTCACACTCTCATATATTTATCAATTTATTTTTGTCATTTTTTCTCATTTTCTAGCTTAAACAACTCTCAACTTTGGTTAATTTGGTTGAATAGAATTTTTAAAATCATCAGTTCCCTGTGGATCGACCCGTATTCGCCACGTACTACAAGTGTACGCCGTGCGCTTGCGGTTATATTTTTAATTTGAAATTTTTCGGCAAATTTCAAATCCGATAGAAATTTTGTCGACGAACATTGACCTTTGATAGCAGCTCGTGGCTGAAATTCAATATCATACTAACTAAGTTCGATTCCCCATTTTACCAGCCTACCTGAAGTTTCCGGCTAACTGAAAACTAGTTTGAGGGGAAAATTGGTCAATACCCTGATCGGATGTGCTTGAAAGTATGCTCTAAGTTTTCATGCCGTGAGGATTAAGCAATAAGCTAGCTTTTCTATCACTGGGTATCGAACTTTCGCATCCTTTAATCGTCTGCCTACATAATACACAGGAAGTTGCACCCCACTTCCTTCTCTAATCAACACCGAACTGGCCACATGCTCCGAAACTGCCATGTATAAGTACAAGATCTCTCTATTTTCGGGACTAGAAAGTATCGGTGGCTTTTCCAAATGGCTTTTTAACTCCTGAAAAGCTTTTCTACAATCTTCCCCTCATTCAAAGTTTTTCTTTTTCTTGATTACATCAAAAAAAGGGATACATTTATCAGTCGCTTTGGAAATGAATCTGCTTAGAGCAGCTATTCTCCCATTCAGACTCATTACCTCTTTACTAGTCTTGGGTTCGACCATATCCTTGATAGCTTGAATTTGGTCTGGGCTAGCTTCAATCCCTTGAGCACTCACAAGGTAGCCTTAAAACTTTCCTGAATGGACTCCGAATGAGCATTTCTATTGGTTCAGTTTCATCCAATATTTCCATAGTATTCTGAACATCTCTTCTAGATCTTCAAGATGATTTTTAGCCTCGTAAGACTTCACTAGCATGTCATCCATATAAACCTCCATATTTCGGCCAATCTGTTCCTTAGACATCCTGTTGACCAACCATTGAAAAGTAGCCCCTGCATTCTTTAGTCCGAAAGGCATTGCTTTGTAGCAGTAGATTCCTTACTCAGTAATGAAACTAGTGTGTTACTCATCCGGCTTGAACATGGGTATTTGATTGTATCCTGAATATGCATCCATGAGAGATAATATAATTTGCGCCCACTAGTTGCATCAACCAACTGATCAATTCGTGGTAGCGGGAAACAATCTTTCGGAAAAGCCTTATTCAAGTCAGTATAATCAATACAAGTCCTCCACTTTCCATTCGATTTCTTTACCAACACTAGGTTCGCTAGCCATTTTGGGTAGTAGATTTCCCGAATAAACCCATTTTCGAGTAGTCTTTTAACTTCTTCTTTCAAGGCATCAGATCGTACTCTATCTAGCTGTCTCTTTTCTATCTAATGGGGGTTACTTCCGGATTGATGTTTAGCGCATGACACATGACCAACGGATCAATCCCCACCATATCTGAATGAGACCAAGCAAATACGTCCTTATTGGTCTTAAGAAACTGATCAAGTCTTTCTTCAAGTTACCATCCAATTTCTTTCCTAATTTGACTACCTTAGTGGTATCATCTGAATCTATGCATGCCTCCTCAAGGTCTCCTATGGGTTTTATTCTTTTTGTTTCCCCTCGACAATCAATTCAGTGACGATTGGGCTTTCTTCAGCAAAATTAGCATCGATTCTCTTCCTCTTGCCTCCAGGAGAAATGTACCTTTCATACATGTGTTTGTTAGTCTTATTAGATTTAATTTTTGCTTTGAATTTTGGATGTAAGAATCCATCATCCAAAGGCTGAAAAATAGTAGAAGAATCAAAGTAAGCAAAGACTCCCTTTTATATTGATCAACTGTAGCGAAATACATTTCTCGAGAGCTAAATTGCTCCCCATGGACTATGCCCCAGCCTCTCTTCGTCAAGAGTTTCACCATTAGGTACTTCGGTGAGACTAAAGCATCTATCTCATCAAGCGCAGGTCTTCCAAAGAAAGTGGTGTAGTAGGATGGCTAGTTGATGATCACAAAGAGAGTCTCGAATGTTCGACCAAATGGTGGCACCCCCATTTGCACTAACAATTTTACTTGTCCCACTAAAGTCGACCCTTTGTTGTTGAATTCGAAGATTGGTTCCGTGTTCATCTGATCAAAGGCATGCTTAAGATGACATCAACTGCACTACCTGTATCCATAAAAAATTTGGACATGATAGACAGTCCAATTGGGGCTGTGATCATTAAGCGATCATCGTATGGATGATGAACTCCCTTCTTTAACTCTTGGGGGATGATGACAAGATTTGGCATTGGAATATTGAGTCGTATATTTTTCAATGGAGGGTCTTCTTGGACTGAGAATACACCCTCTCTAGCCTCCTTAATATATCTGCTCCTTGCCCCTTTGCTTGTCCCCGCTGGATGTGGCCCACCATGAATTACATCGATCCTGCTCAGTAGTGGGCTTAAGCTCAGAGGGTCATCTTCCTCCAGAATATTAACAACATTACTTGGGAGCTTTTGTGGACCATCCCCCGTTCGTGGAGCTTTCTGCTTGTCCTGAATGATATTTTTAAATGACCCTCGCGAATCAACTTCTAGATGATTCTTGCCAAGACTCTACATTCGTCGGTCTTATGATCATTTGCTTTGTGGTACACACAGTAATCGTTCCCATTTCTTTGTTCTGGGTCGTTCTTGGATTTGAAGGAAGTTGGGAAATTAACTCTCTCCTTTGCCACGGCATAAACGTAAGACGACGGCTTGTTCAAAGCGATTGAATTAGCAATAGGTTCTTCCTATCTTGATCTTTTATGCCCTCGATTCAGTCCAAATCTTCCTCCTTCCTTTTTAGGGATTGCTTTCATTTTATCGTAATACAGCACATCCATTCGAATGAACTTGTCAACTTGAAAGTGAAAGTCTTGCAGATCTTTGCACCCATTAACAAAGAGTTGTTTCCAGAATGGGGTATTTTCTGTTAATCCTAAATGCACCGCAACGAGCTTATCACGGTCTGTCATGTCCTTAGCCTTTAACGCTTCAGTGTTGAACCTTTTAAGATAGTCTCCCAAAGACTCTCCCTGCCTCTGTTTTATTTTAAAGACTGTGTAATCAATGGTTGGGTCTTTGCATATGCAAAACCGAGTAGAGAATTCATAAGAAAATTTCTTCCATGAGTAGATGGTCTTTTCTCGGTATTGTCGATGCCATTTAGCAGCAGCACCCTGGAGAGTCACTGGAAATAACCCGCACCGAACAACTCCTGATGCATTATATAGATCCATCTGGCTATTGAAAGCCATCAAGTGGCCGTCTAGGTCTGTGATCCCATGATACTTCATAGTCGGGATCTTCACATAAGATGGAATAGTTGTTTCCATGATTTCATCTATAAAAGGTGGCACACGCTCGTTATCATTCACATTCTTGCGAGGGTCCTCTTCCCTTTTGCATTCAGCGCATCTTTAATTGCTTTTTCTACCGCATCTTTTAGATAGGCCAATGCGTCAAGGTAATTTTCTGGTCTGGATAGTATTCTTTCGATGTGGAGCTACCCGACTATTCAAGAGATTTATCTAATATTCTTCCTTGATGATCAGCTTTGGTTGGAAGTCGGCCTTTCTTTTTTGAAGATGTTAAATCAATTTTGTTCTTTTCTTTGTTTTCATGAGCCTTAGAATTCTTCCTCGGAGAGATCACTTCATCTCCATTTGTTGGTCTTGTGGTTTTAGAAGATTTTGGGATAATGCCATCTTGAGTAATTCATGCATCTCGAGCAATTGTTGTTCTAAGCGCTTTATTTTGGCAGTGTTATCATCTTGTTGAGCTGACGCTGATGGTTGTCCTGGTACAACCCCCTCCAAGTTGAAAGTTGGAGTGATATTTTCTTCTAAGGTAGTAGTGTGGACAACCTCCTCATCCATTCAGCTAAGTCTCTTAGATTTCAATTTCCTATGCCAAGTTAAACAACCCATAATTAGTCCATAAGATAATCACATGGTTGGAGGTTCGTACCCTCCTTCTAGCACCAAAAATGTTAATAAGAAAAATTGCCAACATCCTCAAAGCAATGTGAATAGCAAATAGGATTATTTTTGAAAATAAATAAGACTATTGAAAGAGGATTGAATGAGATTACTCCCTTCGAAACCCTTCTTTCGATCGGGTTGAATTGGTCAAACTACTTTTGGAGGATAATTGATATATCGCTAGTGGATCATTGATCAAATTAACCTTGTCAAAATGAAGGCAAAGGAGGAAGCATCTTATTCGAAACCTCTCTTTCGAATGAGTCAAAAATAGCTATTTATATTAAACATTCATCCCTCACTCAAACCCTTTCGACCATGTTAGAAGGTCTACTCTACCTTTGGAAAGAAGTAGCTGCTTTCGACATCATTGAATTTGTTCCTTATGGAAGAACTCCTTGAAAAGGGTTGAAGATGTAGTTGCGTGTATGTTCCTTTGGAAGGAATCCATCCTTAGATGGCTGCTTGTCATTTATGAACCAGATATCTTTCGTGACATCCCTTTCGACTAGAGCAAAAAGGATTTCACCCTTTCGAAACAAATCTAATTCACAATTGAGCAAGCTCCATTTGGTGTATTCGATAGAAGATCATCTTGGATATTTGTAAGTTCTATGAACTTATCAATGCAGAAACATCATCATCATCATCATCATCTTTATTTGTCATTATATTCTGTTTATCGCGATGATAATGTGTTTCACATATATATTATCCAAGTTGATCCCACGGCATTGCAAAAGACATAAAAAGTTAAGAAGATAAGATAGCATCATGTGCAGTTGATCATTAGTCTAGCTAATGATCGTAATGATCTTTCTCATAATCGAAATCCTAAATGAATCTGCGCATTTCTCCCTTTTTCATTAATCCAAAAGAGTTACAAGTTTGAGATCTTTTTCCCAAAATCAATTTAGGGTTACAAGGATTTTATTGTTGCAAAGAAGTAGAGGTAAAAAGAATGAGCTTTGGATTCCAAAATCCGGTCCCCAAAATCGGACCCCTTGGGTCTTATTTATAGATGCAAGTCGGCCCCGCTTTAACGTTCATGCTTTAGGCTCAGTCGAAAGGTCCGTCTATCTTTCGCATCAATCCTTTCGACACGGTTGAAAGGCCCTGCCTGCTTTCGATGCTGTCGAAAGGCTTCCCTTACGAGTTCTCTAACTCACCTTGCGCTTCCCATCTTCTTTCTCCAGACCTTTCGACCTTGTTGAAAGGGTCACTTGTCCACCTTTCGCTGTTGTTAAGGTTTAAATGTTCCTTTTCTCTGCTTCTTCCTAGATTGCTTTAAAAGTTATCGAAAGGGATGCAGATGCGCCTTTTCTCTTCGTGTTGCTTTGTATGTTATAAGAAGTAAAGATACGAACTTCCGACTCTATCGATAGGTAGTTTATTACGGTTTCAAAAGTGTTGAAGTGCCAAAGGTTTCGAAGCGGTTAATAGCTTCTGAATGCCTTCTTGCAAATTGATGCGAAAACTTCTCTTGATGTTGTTGGCTTCGACCGGTTTGAAAGGCTTGATTATGCTTTCAAAAGGGTTCTTTTGATTAGGGTATCTTCCTGAGCAGTCTGAATGAAGGTGAAACCTTTGGTTTCGAAGGGTTTGGCGTGCATATGAAGGGTTATTATTCATTGCCTTCGAACGGGGGTTCTGATCCCGTTCTTGCTTTTTCTATATACGCGAATTCATCTACATCGAAAGGTTTGAATGCGGCGGAAGGGTAGCCCTACTTTCTTTTTCATCTTTTCGAAATATTTTGTGCTTTTTATCATTTGTGATGGCGCCTGATGCTTGCGACTCCTTCGAAAGCCTTCCTAATGTCTTCGAAACATCCTTCCGTAAACTTTTGTTCTTAAGTGATTTTTATGGTTAACAGAAACAAACTAATTACACGGTTGTATTGATTCATGGTGTGAACTCGGTCCTCTATTAATATTTTAAAATTTTAAACAATGAAGACTGTACGGATTTTGTTGAAGTACAATATAGGGTATAAGTTCAGTCGCTTATTGATATTTTAAATGAAATCCAATTTATATTCTATATTAAGCTACACCATGCAACGATATTTTTTGCACATATTATTTTCACCATTACTATATCACTTAGATATCTAGAATCTGGTCAATGGTAAAAAAATTAATAATTTTTGTAGTTAATTGCGTAGACTATATTAAAGTCCTTGGTTCAATCCGATAACATTTATCGATTAATTGATTTACTCTGGCTAGAAATTTTGACAGTAAATTGACAACCAAGTATGATGATACTAACCTTCTACAATGAAGGACATATATTGACTTTTGTGTAGTGTTTCACCTTAAGTAGTTCAATATATACCCAACTATACCCATGACATGATCGCTATGTCATGTGATTGACCACAATCAAAGTACAATCTAGTTACTTAATATCCATGGTACCCTCAAGTTTGAAGACTATTGCACATCATTACAGGAGATATTCTATTTTGACTTAGGTGTGTGAACTAATAAAAGACTCACACTGAGTCATTCTATGATTATTCCAAACTGTTATAACTACATAACCCCTTGGTACCTTCCACGGTCATGGGTAATTCATCGTCCATCGTATGAAGAGTGTTACATACATTAGTTTTAATGGATATATCGATATTCTTTCCTCAATACATCTTAACTAGGAACATTTAGGGTGTAAGTATTTAAATATCGATTCAATACTTATGGTTATGAACATATTCGCAACTACAATCAATAGTATACTTTGTCTTAGTATTTTATGCTTATATTTTTAATGTGTATAAAAAATACTAATATCCAATATAGCAATAAACATAATAGAAAAGTAAAACCATAAGCATACTTCTTTTCAAAAAAAATTCTCTATAAGAGTTAAATTATATAGATAAATTACATAATTGTCCCTGGGGCACACCCTTAAGTTTATCAATTTTCCCTCCGTCATTTTGACTCGCTTTCTAACATAATGCTTATAAATATGATAAGCTAAATCCACCCCATATTGTTAAATTATTTGTTATGTTTATCTATAAAACCTTTAGATAAAACTTATTGATTATACGACTATTTTACTTCTTCATCGATTATTGCTAACTAAAAATAATAGTTTAATTTTACTAAATAAACTAGTAATATTTTATCAAAATAATAGTAAAATAATAACTTGTTAGTCACTGTCATTAGAAACTCTCTCTGTATAGAAATTTTGTCCTTGTGATTTGAAAGAACAATCGAACGTTATCACATATACGCATGTAGTAGCAAAACTTTAAAAAAAAGTTGCTTCATTTTCATCATAACCAAAAAAGGTACATCAAGTACATATTTAACAAATCAGGATAAGATGGCTTTATACATTCAATAGTGTTCCATGTACAGTTTAATAGTCTATATTCCCTTGAACCTTAGCTTGATTGTTCGATTTATCTCTTAATCGATTTGTGTCCTTAATGACAACTCAAATAGGTTTTTTATAATAATCGAACCCGGTTCAACTTCTAGCTCTTAGAATGCTTCGATTTCAAAATAGTCTTTAGGTCATGCACACACTTCCTTAAGTGAGACGCATGAAAGACATTATGTGAACCTGCTAACTCGTTTGGTGATTATACTTGATAAGCAAGATTTTCAACTCAAATGTCGAAAAAGGACCAATTAATCTAAGATCTAACTTACCCAATCATTAAACCTTGATTACTCCCTTCATGGAGATATCTTGACATTTACTTCATCTCTGACAAATAATTCCCAATCTTCTCATCTTTATACACACAAGACTTCTATTTTAACTAGGCATTTTCAACCGCTTTTGAATCAACCCCACTGTTCTAGTCTTATCTTGTACCATACCCGGTCAAAGCCTCGGTCCATTTATAGACTCCCCCAAATGTATCGATGGCTTTCACGCCATTCCATGCAAAGTTTTAAATGGAGTTGTATTTATCGTGGGTCTTAAAAAATGCATAAAGAAATATTTTGAGAGATAATATGCATGTTTTTGCTATATTTGCAAAGTAATGGATATAAAAAAATTTCAAGAATAATAAGGATGTTTTTCCTAATACTTGCAAAAAAGAATGCATAATTTTGCAAATATTTGTAATATGGGTGAATAAAAACGTATTTTCAGATACAATAAGCTTGTTTTGCAAGTATTTGCAAAATAACTTTATAATTTTGCATATTTTTTTTTAAATTATTGATGTAAACATATATTGTAGAACAATAAAGATGTTTATACAAATATTTGCAAAATAAATGCATAATTATGCAAATATTTGAAAAAGAAAACGAACATAACATAACTTTTGAAACAATAAAGATGTCATTTTTAAATATCCATGTAAGGAATGCATAATTTTGCAAATATTTGCAAAATTAATGGATGTAATGTTGAAATTATTGAATAAAAGAAAACAAAATCGAAAAGAAGAAGAAAGGGAAAGAGAAGAAAAAATGAATAACAATTACAAGCTACATCTTTATTAGTGACTTAATTACTTGATTGTTTCTCTATAGTGCATGGCTATATTTATAGTTGTATTACTTGAAATCCAAGTAATTATATGATAGGAGAATATTATGAAAATATTATAAATTGGGAAAGTACAAATCCTAAAATATTCATAACGCATTTCTCAACAGATGTATAATATTCTTTGACACCCCAAATGTGTGATAATCTCTAACGTAACACACACATATATACAAGGCCGGCTCCAGAGCTAGGCTGAGCAGGCGGCTGCCTAGGGCAACCCCCCTCGATGGTGGCAAAAATTAAAGAAAAATATGTTAAACGTGAATATTAAATTAGACAAGTATGTGTTGGTGACTTTAAATTTTTAAGGATTCATTAGCTTGGTTGGTTGTATACTTGGATATTGTTTATGAGGTTGTGGGTTTAATTCCTACAAACAATGGTTTTTCTTTTTTTCCTACATTCTCTAATTTATCTACGCTTTGCCTAGGGCAACCCATGTAGAGCCGACCCTGTGTACACACACTCTATTATCCACCCTCAAACTCATGATGCCTAGCAACGGGAGTTTTTCAAAGCAAAAAATGATCGTAGAAGAATCAGCCAGCAATAGTATCAACATAGTCATCCAAAAATACGAAACCAACCGCCAAATGCTGATAGAGAGTAGGGGTGGCAATGAGATGAGTTTTTGTGCCTCGGACCCGCCCTAAACTTTTTAAAGCTCGCCCCAGACCTGCTCCATAGACCCGATGTGGGTTCGAATTTTCGCCCCAAATCTGAAACCCATACGAGTCAGGGTAGACCCACCCTATGGCCCGATAAGGCTCTATGTATTGATCCAAAGTTGTGTAAGAGGGATTGCCATTGAATGCACATTAAATACAAATAACAATGTGTTTACAATGATAAGAGAAGATAATAAAAATAAGGTGTACAATAACAATTCAAAAAAACATGTATATGTTATTTTATAATAATCGCTAATGTAACTTAATTGTAACGACCCGCTATTTTGCACCATTCGCATCCGCACATGTCAGACTTGAATAATTCAAAATACCGAATAGTTAATTTAAATTTGGCAAAACTGAGCATATACAGTAAATAAAATAATCACAGATCACAGACACAGAGTAATAAATGCACCGGAAATAAAAGATAGTAGTTCATGAAGCTACTATATACATATCAGAGTTAAATAAGGTACAACAGATGTCTCGAATACAATAATCAAATACAATATCAGAATACATCACTGGAATCAACTGAATATCTGAAAGCTGGATAGATAGCTGGATCTCCAAGCGAAGCTCCAACTCCAAAGGTGAGTCTCGAATACTGGTACACTCAGTCTGACCCGAGCGTAAAGCAAAACACAAAACACTCGAGTCAGGATTAACATTCTTATATCAATAAATCCAACTCAAGTGAAATAGCAACTGAAATACAATAACTCAAAGGATGTTTGGAATAACCATCCTTTAAGGATCCGTTAAACTATCTACTATGTAGTAGTGTACGGTAAATAGATAATGCCTATCAGTAATATAAAATATCAAAATAGTGTTAAGGCGTTACCATTATTCCCCTTAACACATTTTATATAAGCGTTATAGTATATACAGCACTGTAAACTCCACCGTAAACTAGTGGGATATCAGGGAGTACTCCATAGGTATAACACAAAACAAATCGTAGTGGTCGCGTATATAGGGATACAAGTATGACAAGGCACATGAGGCAATACCCAAGGTAGTGAAACTACCGTTTGCCTGATCCGGACTGGTGAGAACGCATCGTCGCAGCGATCACAACACTGCGAAACAACACTCCCAAATCAAGGGTGCACCAATCGACAACAAGTAATGAGTAGTTTTCGAAGAAGTGTGTTCGCTCGAGGTAGCTGACCCCATTTGGCCCGGCACGGCTCCTGTTTTAGTCATTTCCAATTTGACACAAGTGTCAAGGCTATCCATTATCGTTGTCTTTCTTCAGTCATCACGTACATCATTCCAACCACTTCATTCTGGATCACACTCCGCGTATAGTTATTAAAGTGGTTTTCGGTTTAGACAGTGAGTATGTCCCTAACCGATTCCGGTCTCTTTAATAACTTCCGTAATTGTTACACCGATTGGTCGTTTAATATATTTTAACACCAAATCAAATTAAATTTCAAATAGAATTTGTAAATCAATATTTCATTTGCCTTTCAAAACCAATTTCCAAAAATTAACGTTTCAAAACATCCAAATTACCATTCCAAAATCTTATAATACAATTTCAATTTTTATTTAAAACCATTCCAATATTCATTTAAATTCGTATATAAGTTTCATTCCGAAATCATTTAAAATGATTTAATCTACATTCAAATCAATTTAAGTTCATTTATCGATTTTATTCAATATTCGTTAAGTAAATTATCCTTCAAACAATTTTTATTTAACTTCCAATTAATTAAATCAATTATTTAAGTTCAACTCCATTATATCAAAACTTACAAATTGGATTAAATTAAATTCATCAAATCAAATTCTTTACATTTCAAGTTTTACATTAATTTCAATAAAACACATTTTATTTCTTATTAGAGAAATTCAATTTCACTTATTAATTTACTTAGTTACAATTTCAAAACTCAATTAATAAAGAAACTTAAATTCACTTATTGAAGAAGTTCAATTTCACTTAATAAAGAATTCAATTTCATTTAATTATTAAATAATTCCATCTTATTTAATTATAAAATAATTTCAAAAACTTAATTATTAATAATTCCAAATTTTAAACAACGTTCTTTCATCAACTACTATGTTAATATTTTGATTCAGATTATTAAATATTAACATTTCCTTTCATTAAAATTCAAATTACAACTTCGTTTCAAAACCATATTATTTATTCAAATAAAATCTTCATTTTATTTTTAAATCAAATTATTGACCAATCGGGTTTTATTTAATTCTCTATCCTAAGTCAAGTTCATTTGGGTATTTATCATTTCAACCCGATTCCAATTCAATTCAAAATCAAAACATAGCAAAGGGAACTTGCAGTGTGATAACTGGGATGGTGTCAAAGTAAATAAACAAGCAATAACAGCAATCAATATCAGTCCAATAATCAATTCAAATAATCCCGAAATAATCGTATTAATTTACATTTGTTTATGCAAATTAATATAATTATTTCTCGAATCTACACTATAATTTCATATAGATTAAAGATTATTACAATAATATTAATACGGTTCTTCATTTGATATCAATTATTCAATTTCATACTACATAAATTTTACAACATACATTCAATGGTTCAAGGTGTGGTTAGTACTATTTCTACGTGTCAATTTATTTAAAATTTAAAAGAGGTCATATTATACAAATGTCATCAATCAAATTAACACATATATCAAATCTAACTATCCTACGTCAATTTCAATTTCATATTATTTATCACTTACAACATTAACAATTTAACGTCAAATGTCAACATCAAACAATCAATTATTTATCAACCAAACTGGATTATCATTGTATAAATAACAGATAATGGTGTCAGATGTCATAGGTGAACTGATACAGGTAATAGCATATATAACAGTGTAATTAACTAACAACAGCATATTTCAATTGTCGTTTCAATTGAAATCAAATTTAATAAATAAAAGAACGTAAATCGTGAGTGATTACTCACCTTTCAAGACTGGAGAGAATAGACAATGAATTGAGCTACGGATCCAAGCACGAATTCCAAATCAAAGCTAGATTGGCACGAATTCGACGAATAGAGCTGATAACAGAAACCGATGAGAACAAATCAAATTTTGTTTGGTAAAATTTAAACAAGATGTCTATTATAACAAAATTTTCCTTAAACCAAAAATTAAATTTTAAAAACACATAAAATTTTAAATCAATCCTAAATTTTAAACATTTACACATTATATCTTTAAATCGATGTTTTATATATATATATACTTGTTAAAAATCACAATATTAATATATACCATATTCAAACCTATACAGACAACACACATATATAACTAATAGATAGACCGATACCTATAACTTATAAATGTTACAAATATAACCCAAAATAGTATGCACAAATTAATATATATAAATCTCGTATTATATAACATATTATAATTACATTGTGATATAACATCATTTATATACGTGCTATAATATCCAGTACTTCCCAGTACAAACTCACGCATGAAATATATATAACAACAATCATTACAAATCATAAAATGCACAGACTAACTAGCCATATAACATACATATATACTAACTTATTAAATTATATATACTTATATATGACCTGACAGACCATTACTTATGTAAACTAATATAATAACTAACATAATATCATGTACTTAAGTTACATATTATAAACTTTAAAACAATTTTTTTTTCCAAAACATTCGAAACATCAACATATATAAAACAAATATGCACCACTTCTTAAACTTTACATATGTTATCGTTACATATAAACAGAAAGAGCTGCTGGAATGAATGTAAATATGTGAACATGATGAGTAATATAAACTCCACCTGCTACACCTTTTAAGATCCAAATCTATATAAGAAAAACAAGTAACCGACTTTATTACTTTATATACCACTAATAAACATACAGGAACTATGAACTAGCATTTATATATATATACTAACCGGTCTATATATATTTACACACACACTAGTATACAACTTACATTTTATAACAATAAATGATATACAAACCTTGTATAACCCAACACATAACTCCCTATATATAAAATATACTAAACATATGCATTATATGTTTAAAACAATGTCAAAAAATGATAAGGTATAAAACAAAAGATTTCGCATATATATAACACATAATATATATTACTGCAACTTTATATATATTAAAACAACCCATACAAAGCTAGCCTGTCATATGTATTTGCCAACAATTATAGGCATAAAATCTAACAGTAAAACACAATACACTACTTTATATTAACCATTATTTAATATATACCTCATACTAAAGAAGGGCTGAGATTGTGAGGCTTCGGCAAAGGAAACAGAGAGCTGCGGGATGAAGGCCGTTCGAATTGAAGAATCTCGGCCGCGCCTGGGTAAGCGAAAGGTTTGGGCAGAGGTTGTTTGCATAGGCAGAGAGAAGCTTGGATGCTAGTCGGTTAAGCTTCAAGGAGGTGGTGAAAAATGGGATGAGGCGTTCGGCCTTGCTTTCTTTCTACGGCCATGGAAATTGAGGGAATCAAGTAAATGATATACGAACAGTTGTATGTTATAATAGTTTCTTAAAACAAATAAACAGGCTGTAAAATTTTGTATTCGAGTGAAACCGAGGTAAGAAAATGAACGAACCAAGAAAAAGCAATAGTTAAATTAAAATTTCGGGAATATGAAAAGCAAGTGGCTGTTGATTTTTCAACAGTTGGGTAGATGAACCCAAAAAGTTTGAACTTGGATACTGATACGATTAATCGTTTCACGGATTCTGCTGCATACCGGACTTCAAACCACAGAATTTAATATACCGCAAAGATCAGCACGACGAGATGACCAAAATGGTATAAAGATATTAGTGGTACGATCATCCGATCAAAAGTCGATATCGGTCGCTAAGAATGCTGATAAAACGTTTAAAAGAAATTAAACGGAGCTGGCGATGTCCGATTTTTGCGAAACAAATTATACCGTCTTTCTCAGAAAATCAAGCTCTCCTTTTATTTGTAAAATATTTGAGTTTCGACGATGTTTTATTTTCATTACATTTTAACTGATTTAAACAGAAATGACGTGACTGAAATTTACTTCCATATTTTCTGATGAAACTTTACAATTTCCTATGTTTAAATAGACGCATTTTAAATATCGAATTTTCGTTGCGAAATTTTTATTGTTTATTTTTATTTAACGAAAATTTACATTTAACGCAAAACGCACGTTTCTTATGTTAAAATTATTATTTTGGTTTCTGTTATTGGTTACGACTATTTCATATTATTACATTACATTTTTAATATGTATTACATTATTGGTCTTATCAAAATTGGTCGTCTACGAATTTGGTTTTGGATTTGTAACTTATATACAAAGAGATTTCCATTTAATAAATCGTAAAAATTTATTTCTATCGGATTTTTAATTAAAATTTTATTTAATTTAGTATTTTTAAACCATTAAAAATATGGGTCATTACATTAATACTATAAAACTTTTATAGTTTATTGAATGGAACATTATAATATCCATGTCATGATCGCTTATATCTAAAAGGATTAACAATTCATCATTACAGTAATAAAGCAATTTCATGAGATCTTAGTAGTGTAGGTTGGGTTGGGTCGAGTCAACTAAACCTGACCTAACCCTAGAGCCGAAGATCTCAAGAACGGGTCATAGGTCTATCCGCCCCGATGACCCAATGGGACGGGTCTAGGCGGGTCAAAACAAAAGTGGGTCTACCGGGTTTGGACCCTAGACCCATTCCATTACCATTATAGAGTAACATCAAATACCATAATTGGTAGACAATTATCTAAAAAGACGACAATAAAGAGTCAGAGACCTGAAATTACAATTTGGAGAAGGAAAATAAGAATAAGGAGATTCATATTGGATTAGTGAAATTTCGATTAGACATCCAGAGTCAGATTTCGCGAAAGAGAACAAAAATAAAGTAATTCTAAGGGGATTGGAAGTGGAATTTCAATTGAAAAATTCGGAATCGTAGTTTGGGAAAAGAGAATAGGAATAAGAAAATTCACGTGAGATTGAAAGTGGAATTCCAATTAGAATTCATGAACTCTGAAAACATGATTTGTATTATTACAAAATCAATTAGCAATATGAAGTGTGGTCTCTTGGTATTTATATAGGATGTATTGTATAAATTGCCTCATGTGAGACTATTCTCAATAGTAAAGACATGTTCAAAAAGAACGAAGATATTGCAAAATATATATGTATTATCCCAAAATTTGCAAATTTATTTGAAATTTTTTTTCCAGTAAGAATGCATGTATGAGAAGAAGCGACTGACTTGATAAATTAAACATCTAAGCGTTTGTGTATGCGAAGAGGAGAAACGCGAGGTTCGCTTATTTGAATAAGGGTAAAATGATGAAATAAAATTTTGAAGTTAGTTACCAGCAATTTTATAAAAATTAATTAAGAACAGGTAATTTACGGATTAAATTGAATTTTAGCGATGTGGATCTAATTTAAAAGGAAAAAAACACTATTCATCCAACTTTCATGGATGCATTCGTTGAAGGGTGCGTTTGCGGCGAAAGTAAACGGAGCATTTGAGCAGGGTACTTAAGTGAACGGGGAATGTGTTTGGGTCTACGAACGGGGTGTTTGAGCGAGGTATTTAAGTTATGATTTTTTAATTCAATTGATTTGTAGTTAACTAATTATTGGTTTTGATGTGTAATATGCAGTTGATTAAAATGTCAGAACGGTATAGAAAGGTAAATAAACGGAAATTTATTATACAGTAGTAGAAAGTACATATAAAATCATACAATGTTCAGTTCAGCCATGCTGCAACAATTTCATCTCTTATGCTATCTCGAATTATTATCATTTCACGGCATGTGTGTCATTGTACCAGTTCAGCTGCTCTGTTCGATGCAGTTCTCATATTATAATATTCCTTCTCTTATACCTTGGAATGAGATCGGGATCATCATTGTAAGCCATAAAATCTGGATCATCGCTATTGTATTTTCGTATGAATTTTTGTATTGCCATTGTAGATACGACAACTTTTACTTTAGTTTCAAATTATGGGCTCGGTTATGGGCAGGTATTACGAAAATGAGGAATATGATATCTAATATTACGATAAGGTGGTAAATAAGCAGGTTGAAGTGGAAGTCCTGAATCAACTAAATAATACTGTCCAGATGGATGGTGAGGGAAGTTAGAGTTTCTATCATTTATGACTGAATTAAAAATTCACTATCATGCGCAACACCTTCCTAACCAGCCATAACATAAGTAAACTGTAAATCGAATGAGCATGGCACTAAGATATTCTGTGTAGTGTAACATTTTTGTCCAATATATAGAACAACTCGATCTTAAGATAAGTGTGACATTACGTGTGTACCATCTATAGCACCAACACAGTTTCAAAAATATGGGTAGTACTGGTTTAAAGTTCTAATATGATCTGGAGCTGTATTAAATTAACGATCATCTAGCTTGATAATATATGTAGCAAGTAATTGTCCAGCCTAAAATAGCATGAAAAAACTGAAATTGTGCTATTTAATCATTGAAATTTTTCGTTCATTTGTCGATTTGAAAGCGCTGTAGATATGTTGTATATGAATATGGCAATTGTTTCTCTTATAGTAATTCCTTTCGTTGTCATCAAACCATAATTTTGCTGCATATCGCATAATGAGATAAAACAAAGTATTTTCATTCGAAAATTTCGTTGACAATGTCCTTGATGTTCATTTAATATGTCTCCACCCCACGTTAAACCGGTAAATTCTGACGTGTGCGTTCAGATGATATGACTCCTTCTTCTACGTAGATATTCCGATATAATGATCAAATCTTGTACATCTTCGTAAACGGAATTTGTTTTCGAATTAAACATTGTCTATAGTGGATGAAAGATGGTAGTAGAGATGAGAGGAGATAGAAATAATAGTGTGAAGAAGATGAATGAGGATGAAATCGGTTTATAGGGGAAAGGGGAGGGAAGGGAAAAAAATGGTTGGGTTGATAATAACGTTGGCCAGCGTTTGGTAAACAGGACAAAGGAAGAAGAAAGTAACGTTGGAACGTACGACGCGTCAAAAAATGGACGTAGAACGCTGCTGAAGTCACTCAAACCAATGCAATTTCCATGAGTACAGTTTTATACACATAACCTTTTAACTGATAAAAAATAACCATAATGCTATTGGGACCGGCAATTGGTTTGTCATTTCATGCGAAAGAAGAAACAACCATCAGATTTCTATTGGCCCCTTAATTTCAACCGTTTAAATCTAGATCCGCACAATCTGACTAATTATTTTCGGTCATTCTAGCATTGTTCAAAAAATAAAAAAGAATGTTACTTTTATTAAAAATTTCACAGGTAAATTTTCTTTAGAAACGATAAACTGATATCTGGAATCCAAAACTCGGATGATCCCACGTGTCAAGTAAGTATTAAAACTGGTGTTTTTTTCCTTTCTTTTTTTGTTAAAAGTGACATTTGAATTGCACTCAGGAATTGGCAAAACCTTGAAGAAAGAAGAAGCTTTTACTCATTGATCTATACGATGGAAAGAGAGTGCACATGAATCGGTCACAAAGTACTGTGTTGGAATTCCTTTTAGATGGTGAATGAGATATATCACACATCACCAAAAATATGCCCGGTTATATTTTTGGTAAATAAAAGTGAATAGTTTTACTGTTTGAATATGAATAGATGCGATGAAGAGACGCGACGTTTTAAACAGCAACGGTTCTGGAGTGTTGCAACTGAACAGACGCGACTGTTGCAAACAACAACAGTTCTAGAGCGTTGCAACTGAACGGACGCGACTATTGCAAACAGCAACGCTTCTGGAGCGTTGCAACTGAACGGACGCGACTGTTGCAAACAGCAACGGTTCTGGAGTGTTGCAACTAAACGGACGCGACTGTTGCAAACAGCAACGGTTCTGGAGCGTTGCAACTGAACGGACGCGACTGTTGCAAACAGCAACGGTTCTGGAGCGTTGCAACTGAACGGACGCGACTGTTGCAAACAGCAACAGTTCTGGAGCGTTGCAAATGAAAGGAAGTGACTGTTGCGAACAGTAACGCTTTTTTGACGTTGCAAATGAAGAGGTGCGACTTTTCTCAACGGATGCAGCCGTTGGGAATTCGGCTATAAATAAGGAGGAAACCTGATCACTTTCTTCACTCATTTTAAAAACCGAATTATCTCTTCTATCTCTTCATCTCTTAAATCATATTCAGTCCTATCACACAGAAGATCATACACATCACAATCTCGTGCAGATTACATCTGTTGTATCTTGGGAGAATTTTGAAATAAAATTCTTAAGGAAATCGTTACGACGAGCCTCAGACAAAATCGGGTTAGAACTTTTATTCTACATTCTACCCTTTAATTTTGTTATACTATTTATTCAAAATAGTATAACGCTGTTGTTGTAATTTATTTACAACATTCATATTGTTATTATAATTAATACAGAATTCCAGTGTAGTGGAAATCTGAGTTATAAACTTGTGCGACGAGTTTATATTTGATTATTCTCTGTTTTGGTATACTAGACATATAACATCTTAAGAATTTTCTGTTTTCTTACTAAAACAAAGATGGCAACAGTAGAATTTTCAAAGACTACTACTCACAATAGACCTGAACCGTTCAAGGGAGATGGTGACGACTTTTTAACATGGCAAAATCAGATGTTATTTTACCTCACCACACTCGGTCTGCAACGGTATCTCGAGGAGGAGGAACCATTTCTGCACCAGGAAAGGAAGCAGATGTTGCTACGTGGAAACATTCCGATTTCCTATGCAGAAACTATATTCTGAATTGTCTCGACAAGGTGCTATACAAAGTATATCAACCTCTAAAGACAGCAAAAGCACTCTGGAATGCACTTGCCACGAAGTATAAGACCCAGAATATCAGTCTTAAGAAATTCATTGTAGACAAATTCATGGACTACAAGATGGTCGACTCCAAACCGGTGACTGCTCAACTGCATGAACTACAAATCATTATTCATGAACTCGAGGCGGAAGGTTATAAGGTTGGAGAATCGTTTTTGGTTGAAGCCATCACGGGAAAACTACCACCGTCATGGAGAGATTACCGCAATTATCTAAAGCATAAGAAGAAGGAAATCTCTTTATAGGATCTCATAGTCCGACTAAAAATTGAGGCAGATAACCATGGAATTACAAAACAAAGCGAGGAGGCATTTGTGACTGAAGGTTCAAAGACCAAAAACAAAAAGAAGAATTTCTAGAAGAAAAGGAAAGCTCCAGACAACAAACCAAAAGACAACAAACGAACCAAAAAGTTTAATGGTGAGTGTTGGGTTTGTGGAAAGGTTGGACATGCCGCTAGAGATTGCAGACTCAAAAAGGACCGCAACAAAGAGGCAAATTTAGTAGACAACATGGAAGTGGATGAGTCCAACTTCTCGGCAGTTGTATCTGAATGCAATTTGGTTCAGAATCCTAACCAATGGTGGGTGGACACAGGTGCTACTCGTCATGTCTGCTCTGACAAATCCATGTTTTCTACATACACGAAATTCGATCATGAAGAAAAACTCTATATGGGTAATTCTGTAGTATCAATGATCGAAGGCAGTGGCACAATAATCCTCAAGTTTACTTCAGGAAAAACTGTCAAGCTGAATGACGTGCTCCACGTTCCAGACATACGCAAGAATCTCATCTCTGGTGCAGTATTATCAAAGAAAGGATTCAGAATGGTGTTCGAGTCAGACAAGATGGTTCTGTCCAAAGCAGGAATGTATATCAGAAGAGGATATTTATGTGATGGCCTATTTAAGGCAAATGTAGCCGTTATCGGCAATAAAACTATGTATTCTGATTGTGCTATTAATAAAATTGAAGTTTCTTACTTGCTTGAGCACGAAATTTTACTATGGCATGATAGATTAGGACACATAAATTTCCGAAAAATGAAAATATTATCAAACTTGAGATTAATTCCAAAATTCCAAGTAGATAAGAACTACAAATGTGAGACATGTGTAGAAGCAAAAATGGTTAAAAAAAACCATTTCAATCTGTTGATAGAAGCACCGAACCACTAGGTTTGGTTCATACAGATACTTTATCACGTTTATTGATGATTATACGCGATATTTCTATGTATATCTTTTGAATAGTAAAGATGAAGCAATTACATCATTTATAAAATACAAAGCTGAGGTAGAAAACCAGTTAAATAAAAAGATCAAGATATTGAGGTCTGATCGAGGTGGAGAATATGAATCACCATTTGAACAGTTCTGTGCCGAAAATGGTATAATTCATCAAACAACAGCTCCATATTCACCACAACAAAATGGTGTAGCCGAGAGGAAGAATAGAACGTTAAAAGACATGATTACCGCCATGCTTTTAACTTCTGGCTTACCGACGAACTTGTGGAGGGAAGCCTTAAATATGTCTAATATTAAACAAAGTCCATCACAATAAAACAGGAACAATTCCTTATGAGATATGGAAAGGACACAAACCAAGTTTTAAATACCTCAAAGTGTGGGGGTGCTTGGCAAAAGTTCCAGTTCCGCCTCCCAAGAAAGTCAAACTTGGACCAAAAACAGTAGATTGTTACTATTTAGGGCCATCCCAAAATAGTAGTGCCTATAGATTTTTGGTATTCAAGTCTGATATAGCTGATATTCATGTAAATACAATCATGGAATCTAGAGATGCCTCATTCTTTGAAGACGTGTTTTCGCACAAAAGGAATGAGGGAATAATGTCCCTAAAAGGACAAGAGAAGAATCAAGCAATTCACATGAAGATGAACCTCATCATGAGATTGAGGAAGTTGAACCAAGAAGAAGCGTAAGGGCTAGAACTTCCAAGACATTTGGTTCGGATTTTTTCACATATGTGTTAGAACATGAACCTCAAACGTACAAGGAAGCAATGTCATCTTCTGAATCTTCATGTTGGAAAGAAGCAATCCAAAGTGAGATTGATTCAATTCTAAGTAATAAAACTTGGGAAATTGTTGATATTCCACCTGGAATAAAACCTATTGGCTGCAAATGGATTTTCAAGAAGAAAATGAAAGCAGATGGCTCTATCGACAAGTATAAAGCCAGATTAGTAGCCAAAGGATATCGTCAAAAAGAAGGAGTAGACTTCTTTGATACATATTCGCCAGTAACACGAATAACCTCTATAAGAATGCTAATAGCAATTGCATCAATTTATGGTCTAGAAATTCATCAAATGGATGTAAAGACAACATTCTTAAATGGAGATCTCGATGAGGAGATCTACATGGAGCAACCTGAAGGTTTTATTTCCAAAGGAAATGAAAATAAAGTCTGTAGATTAGTAAAATCATTATACGGACTAAAACAAGCTCCAAAACAATGGCATGCAAAATTTGATAGTGTCATGATGAGAAATGGTTTTCGTATAAATGAATGCGATAAGTGTGTTTATTATAAACAAATTGTACAATCATATGTGATGATTTTTTTATATGTAGACGATATGTTAATATTTGGTGCAAATACTCAGGTAATAGAGACCATAAAGAAGATGTTAACTAGCAATTTCGATATGAAAGATTTAGGAGTTGCAGACGTTATTTTGGGAATCAAAATAATAAGAACTCCTAATGGAATTGAATTGTCTCGGTCACACTATGTAGACAAAGTGATTGAAAAATTCTAAGACTATGGAATTAAAGGAGTGAGAACACCTTTTAATCCATCAGAAGTACTGCATAAAAACACTAATGAGAGTGTAATGCAACTGGAATACTCTCGTGTAATAGGATGTCTCATGTATCTCATGAATTGCACAAGACCAGATATAGCTTATGCAGTAAGTCGACTGAGCAGGTATACAAGCAATCCAGGAAAGGAACACTGGAAAGCACTAATGAGAGTGCTTGGATATTTAAAAAATACCACAAATTATTCCTTACATTATGGAAAATATCCTGCCGTCTTAGAAGGATATAGTGATGCAAATTGGATTGTTGATTCAGAGGAATCAAAATCAACGAGTGGTTATGTTTTTACCTTAGCAGGGGCAGCAGTGTCATGGAAATCTACTAAACAAACATGCATAGCTCGATCCACTATGGAATCAGAGTTCATCGCTTTAGATAAAGCAGGCGAAGAAGCAGAATGGCTTCGTCACTTTTTAGAAGATATTCCATTTTGGCCTAAACTTGTAGCGGCCATATGCATACACTGTGATAACCAAGCTGCGCTAAGCAGAGCGCACAACTTTGTGTATAATGGAAAGTCACGACATATTCGTCGACACCATAACACAGTTAGGCAGTTACTCTCAAATGGAACTATTTCCATAGATTATGTGAGAACAAATGATAACCTAGCGGATCCATTTACTAAAGGTTTATCAAGAGAGAAAATTGACTGCGCATCGAGGGGAATGGGTTTAAAAGCCTAAACCAAAAAGAGTTATCTTATACGGAAACCTATCCTAGCAACTGGAGATCCCACAGACTAGGATCAATAGGCAAACCAGTTCTGAATAACTCAAGACGTAATGCATTTGTGTGGACATAGTCCAACTCCATTCCTATGGTGCACAATATAAATGCATGCCTACAGAAGTATTTAAAGGTTAAAACTATGTTTTTTAATGATGACCATATCTTGGAAATAACAAGTGGGGTATATGTAGGATACTCTTAATGGTTGCGATCACCTATGTTAGTGTGAGCTGGGTCGGCTCTATGAGAATATTAAAAGGCTTTTATTCTCTAAAAACACTCGCAGAACCAAAAATTGTTCAGGACCAAAATAAACACAACCAAGAGATTGGATGTGAAGGGAAATAATGTTTTGTAAAGCTTATTGTCTGGTTATACAATAACGGCTGACGGTTCAAGATGAAATAATTCACCGATTAGCCAAGTATATCCGATAAGTTTTAACTAGGGAAAGTTCAAAGTGAAATATCTACTTATCCTCGATATAACATTATTTTCATATGAACTGTGTGATATTACACTTTGTGTGGGGGAGAGATATATCATCATTTATATGGGGGATTGTTGGAATTCCTTTTAGATGGTGAATGAGATATATCCCACATCACCAAAAATATGCCCGGTTATATTTTTGGTAAATAAAAGTGAATAGTTTTACTGTTTGAATATGAATAGATGCGATGAAGAGACGCGACGTTTTAAACAGCAACGGTTCTGGAGCGTTGCAACTGAACGGACGCGACTGTTGCAAACAGCAACAGTTTTGGAGCGTTGCAACTGAACGGACGCGACTGTTGCAAACAGCAACAGTTTTGGAGCGTTGCAACTGAACGGACGCGACTGTTGCAAACAGCAACAGTTCTGGAGCGTTGCAAATGAAAAGAAGTGACTGTTGCGAACAGTAACGCTTTTTTGACGTTGCAAATGAAGATGTGCGACTTTTCTCAACGGATGCAGCCGTTGGGAATTCGGCTATAAATAAGGAGGAAACCTGATCACTTTCTTCACTCATTTTAAAAACCGAATTATCTCTTCTATCTCTTCATCTCTTAAATCATATTCAGTCCTATCACACAGAAGATCATACACATCACAATCTCGTGCAGATTACGGCTGTTGTATCTTGGAAGAATTTTGAAATAAAATTCTTAAGGAAATCGTTACGACGAGCCTCAGACAAAATCGAGTTAGAACTTTTATTCTACATTCTACACTTTAATTTTGTTATACTATTTATTCAAAATAGTATAACGCTGTTGTTGTAATTTATTTACAACATTCATATTGTTATTATAATTAATACAGAATTCCAGTGTAGTGGAAATCTGAGTTATAAACTTGTGCGACGAGTTTATATTTGATTATTCTCTGTTTTGGTATACTAGACATATAACATACTGGTCCAGCGACCAATACCACTGTAGCAAGAAAATAAAAACAGAGACTGTATTCAATCGAGAACTTCCATCACTTCATCAAAATTGCTATTGCTTGGGTCCTTCCTGTACTTTTTTTTTGGGTCCTTTTAGCAGGAGACCAAATTATGCCTTATTCATAGAACTGTTATGCATTGTTTATCAAATTATGAACCTCGTAAAACAAAAAACAAAATTAAAATTCAAAAACTGGCACTAAACGTGGAAATGGGCATCATCGGTGCTGCACAGTAAGCCTCCATCATCATCCTCGCCTGAACAGCTTCCGGCATCGCAGATCCATCCACGATATCCTTCATTATCTTTCTACAGCTTCTTTCTATTTTCTTCACGTACCGACAAACCAAACACTTGAGACGGAGACGACGGAGAAATCCAATTATCCGACTCCGTCTACGACCGCCGAGATGAACGATCGGGACGCGTCGGCGGCGGCGGAGTAGGACGAGGCGTCGGGGTTTGTCGTTCTGCGGAGAGGGCATTCTCGTCTTATTTACAGGAGAGGAGGGTATCCGATCCGGTATTTTGACTTTGGAGAACGGTGAAGCAGTAACGTCTTATTCTTGATTTATAAACAAAGAGGGATTCTTTGTGTGTTCAGGAAGGAGTTTATATTTTATTGCTTTGGTATGGGACTGTCATTTGTAATATAAGGAAAAAATTGTTAATAACGTGATAAGAGCAGTTGCAATATTAATAATTTACATTTGGTGAAGTGATTGATTATTATAAAGTAAAGATTCATAATCTACATGTGAGTGTTTTCAAATATTCGATTGGTTGTCGCTTATGACTTTCTCCATTTACGTGAAGGAGCAAACTTTCCATTTTCTTACTACAAAAATAACGCACTTTCAGTGAAAAATACACTTCCAAAAATGTGTATATTTAGTGGATTTCTAGAGCTTTAATTTTAGTGTCTACACAAATTTGTAACTCGGAAATGGTAGGAGTATATTCCAAATATAGAAAGACGAATAATACAAAGAGCATGCAGTTTCCTTAAAAAGGGTATGCTGTTTGCACCTTTATTAAGTGTATTATATAGTTTGGTTATTTCTTTTCAATCACTTAGTTGTGCCTGCGGTATAACTAGTATAAGGGATATGCTCGTTTTTGGTTCGCCTTCGTCTGTTTCTTATCGAGAATCTGAAAAACTTTTCAATTTACGTCCTACGTATCAATTCTTCGGCATTTACATAAAAGGAAGAAAAAAAAAGTTGGCAGCTTCAAAATGTTGTAGCGGACAATCACAACATAAACTTTACGTCGAATGTAAACCCAACACGTCTGGCGTAATATTTTTTCCACGTAACTCTATAAATTGAGCTGTGGAATCCACTACTGCTGGTTCTACCAAAAAACCAACCATTCTCCTGTATTGCTTAACCATCCACTTTGTTCATAAAAATTTATTAGAAGGAATTACAACAACTCAAAAGAATACTGCTACCGGAATTTATCATAAAATTATTGATATGTTTAACTCATATAAAAAAGGTTCTGAAGTGCTAGATATATCGTTCACAAAAAATAAAGACAGTAGTAACTGAGAAACTTTTCATCAAGAGGGAGGAGTTAAAATGCAAAACTGGATTAGTGAGAGAACCATTGTTGTTGGGGACAATGATGGGTGAACAAATCGAGCCAAGGTATTATAGTTTCTTTTTAATCTTTCCTAATTTATTATGATCTTTTCATATTGGTGCTTAAGGTTTTTATAATTTTTTTAGGACATTAGTAATATAGTACCAAAATGGTACAATATTCAGTTCATCGTTCTTTCAGTGCCCATTCAGTTGCTAGTTCTAGCTGAAGACACGCATAACATATGTTTTACGAAGATGTTCACAACAAAATAGTAGAAATGATGGAAAGAAAAACGTTGAAACATCACTTATTTTGGATCCAAAGGTGAAACCTCAATGTGCTGCAACCACTTTGGGATTATTTTTCGGCGACAGCATAGGATCAGTATATATAACTGTTTTAAGCAAACTGGGCAACTAAATAAATTTCATTACACAAAGTTTTCCTTACATTTTTCATAAATCTCAAATCATGCCCAGTCAAACATAAAATATAAGCAGAATATAAGTAATAGTGTCATGTCTGACATATGAAGATGGTGACACGAACACTTACATAGCGGAATACAAAACAACTTTTGTTATCAGCTAAGCTTCATGCTTCTTCAGAGTTCTTTATTCATCTGCCAAAAGCTACTTATCTATACTCATAAACTCAGCCTACTCAAACAAGCACCCGTGAGCTTATGGAGAAAACAATAATAAAAACACGGATCACACATAAACCCTATATGAGTAATATTACCATAAACATAATATGTAGTGAAACCACACCGCCAAAGCATGAACTGAGTTTTCTCTTCACTATTCAACAACATCAATGTATAATCATAACATGACTCATAATTACAAGTCATTCACTCATATATAAGTGTGCACACCACTTTAAACTATAACATAACTAGGTTTTATAGTCAATTTATTTAATTTATCAAAATTGAAGTTACAAAGCTTTTGACGGCCAATAATGCCTTATCCCCTAATTTCGTATCTCTATTGCCACTCCAGGCCTTACATGTGACCACCAACCTACACCTTTGATACCCAAACACCATAAATAGTGCATTGCAATGTTATCTGGTCGATGTAGAGTGGTAGTAAATTAAAATAAAACAATCCAAAACAAAAACCTATCGTAGATCTCACAGCGCACAAGATAAAATTTAATAATCAACATAGATATAAAACAGGTAAGACAGCAATATAACAAAATGAACCAAGATAAATCAGAGGACAACAACCCATCATAGTTATACAAAAATAGTGAAAATTGAGTTTATTCATCGGATCAAATAAAATCTAAATAGAAAGTCATCTCTAATAAATAAGTACTAACAGTAGCTCCACAGTACTGCACAACAGAATAACAATAATAGCATGAAAATATAGTATATGAAAGCGATAGACACTTGCTCATCCTCCATACAACTTCACACATTATCTCAGACTTGTTATCTCTAATCTACTTATTTAAGATATCCAAGATAATAAGATGCAAATTATAAAACTACGAGTTAGATAACGGTCTAGTACTAATGATATATAATCTCAAAATACTATAAAAAATGATATAGTAAATTGGAACATGAGGTACAAAGAATTATACATGACCTGTCCTTGCATCTAAAAAGTTAGCACATAACATCAATATATATGCTAATCTACTACCATTATCATATGGGTGTACTATTTCCCAAAGTACAGTATAGGGTTCCTAGGTATACTATGAAATAATACCTACATCGTGTGGCATTCATATCAAATATGGCACACATCAAACAATCACTCATCTCTCAACTCAAATGTCATTGGATATAAGATAGATCATATAATCCCCCATATTGATCAACCACTACTTATCATCGTGGTTCCATCGATGCTCGAATCCATACCATTCTTTAAGCTAGGAAACTAGACCACCCTATATAATTCTAGGGTTAAACAAATCTCCCCATATTGATCTGTAGTGAGTGTCCCCATCGTCTCCTTTTTCTCGAGCATACATCAAGATCTATGAGTTATTTACGTTATGTTTTCTATACGACCCAATAGTTGAAACCCATGTATGTTCTACTCTACAAGTTTACCATGTATCAAACTTGTGTCCTTAGACAATCCTAGTAGAAACCTCGGTATGTTCTACTCTACAAATTCAGTCCATATCAAACTTGCCTCCTTGGATGATCTTTCGAATGCTACGAACACTTTCTGCTTGATGCATTCGATCTATTTTGTATTTTCAAGTCATCAAAATGTCGGACTTCCAATAGTCACCATCCAAAATACCAAGTCATCACCATGTAAACCCCGAAGTTAATCATGTCTAGAGTAGTTATCCCGTCCACCTTGCATCATTCCCAAAGTCCCATGAAGTTCCTTAGCCGATAGCACAACTCCCCGGTTTTCCTGATACCGGACCGAAGCAGCAAGGGTGCCGGTCCAAAGTAACTTTCCCCACAACACACTTTCTTACCTGGCACTAAACACCAGATCAACTCACACCGAACCAACCTCTCAAACTCAGACCGATGTCCTCACCGCATTGTCCCTTTCTTAACATAGAGTTCCTACTAACTAGTATTGTTGGTCGGTCTTTTACCATCGACCATGTCACATGTCGAGCCTGCCAACAACTAGACTGAAGCCTTCACCGCATTTTATCCACTCCATTCTGAAGTCACCACCGACCATGCTTATGCCAAACCCCTTACCGACTATCTCATGACGAACCAATTACGTAGTGCGATTTCTGCACTGTATCGACCGCCGCACTTTTCTCATCGATCCATGTGCCATGCCAATGCATCGACATGACCCTGACACTCTAGAGTCGATCCTTCAAAGTTCATGTATATGTCCACCAATCCTCCATCCTTTTTGTATCAAATTGAAGAGTACATCACTGCTCTTTCTACAAGGGACCCCGATTATAGAATCGTTTACCACCCAAATTTCCTCCGATGAGTGTTTGCAGCTATACAAGGAAAATTCAACCCTACATATGCAACATATAAATTTACAACAATAATCATTCAATCATCCCTCAAACATGTAAATATGCATCAAATCATTTCAATTATCCTAAAACTTGCTCATAGTATAACCAAACATTCATATGAATAATGGTATATCAAAACAACATGTTTAAACCACTTTAAATTAATTTTTATTCTAGATTTAATTTCAAAACTTATTTTTGGCTTTAAAAATGGATTCAAAACATGGCAAAACATATAGGTACATATATAGTAAGCCTAGAGATGATAAATAAACCACTGATCATCCCTAAATTAATGGAAAACAGCAAATCAAGGTAGATCCGAAAATTACAACAAATATCCAATCTAAAACTCATATTTTTAAGTTTGAAAATATTTTTAAAATACTTTTAACACATATATAAACAATAATAGTAAAGTGGGAGAATATAATAACTTACTTACCTAGGGTGTAGAATTAACAAAAACTACTAAACAAGCGTAGATTTACCAAAACAAGGATAGATTCGCACTTGGGCAGCAACTACACCTTTCCTAAGGCATAAGTTCTGAAATCTTAAGAGTCTCTTACTAATCTCTTGTTTGATTCATTTTAATTTATTGATTTAGGTTAATTTTATTGAAAGAATGATGAAATTTAGATAAAATAAAATACATGGTGGCTAAGAAGGGTTAAAAAAAGTTTAGACATGTATTTATAGTGGTTAGTGGCAGCTATGGAGTTTGTCTTAACCCTAATCCCCAAATTAATTAGTAGGCCTAATTATGGGCTGTGTTAATTACCTATTAATTTACCTAAACGCCATCGAAACTTTAAACGGTCATATCTCCTAAACTGTATGTCTAAAAGTCTATTATGATCGCTCTACGAAATGTGAAACCATCATATCTTTCATTTGAAAGTGGTTTGAGACCCTATTTCGGCTCCTGCCAAAAGTTATCGGCCTTACAAGATTTTTCAAAGTCAAAACCATCCAATTAAAATTCTACGAGCATAAGATGTCACTAGGCAACATTTTCCACATTATATTAAATTTGGACCAAAATTGATTTTAAAAATAATATTTTTTATGACCAGCTGATACGTAAAAATGTGGATCGTTACATTCTTCCTTCTTTAGGAATTTCGCCCTCGAAATCCCAACCAAACAAAGACGATTGATCAGTATAGATACCTAGCATGCCTAACAATCAAGCAAGCATATCAACAATAGACATGCACATAAGCAAGCCATAAATCCTGTGCAATCCTTACCATGCAAGGTACTAAAAAAATAATCTACCAAATGTGAAAGCTAATGATAAAAATGGAATCTGACTATCTAAAGAGTCTAGACAAGCAGTCCTCATACTCTTCTCGGTCTTCCAAGTATTATTGCCTTCGCTTTCACCCCACTGAACCTTTCATAAATGTACCATCTTCCTCTTAAGATACTTTATATTCACTCAACTGTACAAATCGGCTTTCGAGGCCTTGAAGGTTCAGTTTCAACTATGACATCATCCAGTTGATTCAATGTCATAGTCATGCCTGAGTCACGCACAAACTTTCCTAGATGAGAAATATGGAATATAGTGTGCACACCTGCCATCTTCTAAGGTAGGCCAACTCTATATGCTAGGTTCTTTATCCTCTCCAATATTGAAAAAGGACCTACAAATCTTGGTGCCAACTTCCCCTTATTACCAAACCGAACTATATTCTTCAATTTAGAAACCTTGACAAACATCATATTGCCAATAGAGAACTCCAAACCTCAACGGATCTTATCAGTGTAGCTCTTCTATTTGTCTTGTGCAGCTTTCATCATTTTCGATTGACTTCAATCTCCTCCAAAATCTCTCTAATGCCCCTTGTAAGCTCTCCTAAAATCCGCTCATGAGCAATAGTTTTCAATTGCTTACAATGCTCTTCGACATACCATGGAATCGTACAATCCATTTCACATACAACTTAGCCAACTTCAATGCCATTCTTTTGGATTTTTTGGGTATACTAAGCACTCCTTGGCAATCAATCATGATCCAAATGTTATCGTACTCTCCTCTAGTCCTCAACAATCCAGTGATCAAATCCACCGACACCTATTCCCACTTCCACTAGGTAATTTCAAACCGTTGGAGCAACTCGCTCATCTTCTTTTCTCAGGTTTCACTATCTAGCAGTTTATTTACTTTAAAATGAATGTCCCAATGTTCTTCTTTATTCCCTAATCCGCCAATATCGGGTACAAACAATCTACCATCCTTATGGAGCCAACTATCTCAATCAACTTCGTACTGGTATACGTCTTCACGTCCGTAGCATTCTTAACTCTCCCTAATCATAGATTGTTAATACCTTGGTAGGATCCACTACGATGCCCTGCCCCAAAACAGCATGACCTAAGAATCGCACTTCCCTCCTCCAAAAGTGATACTTCGAAAACATCATCTTCAATTAGTGCTTCCTCAAAACCTTTAGCACAAGCCTCAAGTACATCTTGCATTCTTCTTCTATCCTTGAATAGATAAGAATATCATCACTGAACACAAGTACAAACTCATTTAGTTGATCTCTAAAACACGGTTAATTAGATCAACAAAGTATGCCGACACATTGGTTAGCAGAATGGCTTAACCAACCACTCATAAAATTGGCACACTCTCTCACACTATTCTCAACTGGTGAAACTCTGTAGCAAAATCCAACTGAGAAAATACATTCGCACAGTGGAGTTGATCGAGCAAGTTATTAATACATGTGAGTGGACACTTGTTCTTCTTCATCACCTTATTCAGCTTACTATAATCCATACAAAGTCTCAAAGAACCACCAGCCTTAGTGGCGAATACTACAGGTGCTCCCCACTAAAATATATTCCTATGAATAAACCCTCTCCATAACTAGTCGCTCACTTGCCCCTATATTTCCTTCTGCTCTTTGGGCACCATACACCTTAATAGCATAACCACTAACCTAGCATTCCTCATCTAAATTAATACAAAATTCCACCTTCCTATGTGGCGATAACCCGTTTACCTCCTCGAATATGTTCGGATACTTTTTAGCTATAGTTACTGATGACAACTCATTATGTGGGATCTTAAGCGAATATAGAAAGCTAACCATCACCTCAATATACGAAAGGTAGGTCAACTCCAGCCTACATTCACCGTCTGTCCCAATCGTCATTAACAACCTCTCGCCATCGACCATGGCACCGTACTTCTTCATCCAGTCCATCCCTAATATAATACCAAAATCCACAAAACAAGCACAAAACAACCATAAAAAAACATGCATCCATGACTTGATAGGACTACATCTCAACAAAACATAGATAAATTAGTCAAATGTCCCACAAGGTTTGACGCATCATCAAATGCCTATCTACTAGGCCGTATTTTAGTTTTAGTCTATCCACCAGGTCAGTAGATATAAAAAATGTGAAACCTAAGATTAAACATAACACAAACAAGTACATTGTAAATGGAATGCATTCCTTGGACAAAGATGTCATTCCCCTTCGCATTCGCCGATGGAGCACTGGATGAAATTGGAACAACATTGAGAGCATATGCCTTCATCTTCTTTAGCGGCTTAGGACAATCCTTCTTAATAATCCCAAGCTTGTTACAGTTGTAGCACATCTTCTACACATCATTGCAATTCTTTCTTAGATGACCTTTCGCCTACAGTTAAAGCAAGTAGGGTCGAATTTTCCTTTCTTCTGGTCGTCTTTGTTCTAAGCCTACTTCTTGTCCTTGTTGTTCATTTTCTTTTTCCACCTCTACCACCTTACGATTTGGACTCCTCCTTTAAAATAATAGCAATTTTTGGTTTTGGTTACAAGTCTCATGCCTCAAAGCCTTCTCATCTACCTTTCAAAAAGTTTTCATCAATATGGCCTACTAACCTTTCTCTCAAATAGTCGTTTGATCTAGTTATAAACTTCTCATTATTCTTTAATGGATTGTCAACGAAGGAAATCCTGTATTTCAATAGCATGTTGATTTCAACCACATACTCTGAAACAGAAAAATTGCCTTGTTTTAGATCAGCAAATCTTCTGAATAACATCGACTTTTGAGATGTTAATATAAACTTACCTTCAAATCTTGTCTTAAACTGATCCCAAGTAAAGTGGTCCTTGAGAGTAGTAGCTCTAAGGGCATCCCACCAATTCATTGCCCTTCCTTGATGTGGCTTAGAGACCAACTTCCTCTTCATTGCATCCTCCAACTCCATGTCCTCAAAAGTGCTTTCGCAAGTATCCATCTAGTCATGCACTTCAACAGATGATTCTGTTCCAAGGAATATTTTTCTCCCAAGGCTTGTGAGCTAGTTATTCATCATGGCCAAATCATCTCTTGGAACTTACACTAGAGCACCACCACCACCTATAGTTGGAGCGCCTGCTTGGGCATTCTGCATCATGTTCATCATTAAGGTATTAAACATTGCCTACATGTCAAGGATCATAGTTTCTCTATTCCTTGCTCCAGTCTCGACTCTAGAAGTGTTGTTCCTTGCTACATTCCTCGTTTGCCATCTTATTCTTAAATGGAGTAATAAGAATGACTAGTCTCTTAAAAAGGAAAGCTACATAAATGGTACTCGTGTGTGCAATGCGATTTACTACTATTATAGTTTTAAAAATCAAAATATAAAACAATACACTCTCTTATATCGCTTGATCTGTTCTAAGGTATTCATTTACTCTATCTCTAATGGATTTACAGAGGAGATACCTGTTAATACCATAAATATTGATTTTGATGACAACAACCGTATAAACATATATATTAATTTTTCCCAAGTTGTATAGAATATTTTGCAAGATATTACATAGATTTATATAAGTACATGATAATCGAGTTTGAAGAATGATCAGTAAAAATATAAGAGATCAAGATACAGAGATGATCAAGACTATTGAAGAATCATGAGTTTAAAGATAAAGACAAGAAGAGTTCAAGACTATAGATAATAGTTAATAAACATTAAATAAATTTGTTAAAGTCCTTGAATAGACACTTTCTTTTCTTTGAATACTCTCTCACTAAAATATTTATTTTATTTTCAAAATATATTTCTATAAATACTTTATAAAAGTTTAATATATTAAAATATTTAAAAACTATGTTAAATTATTTTACCAAATTTTAGAATTTTAAAAACACCTTAAGTGTTATTGTTTTTCAAAACATACAAGAGTATGTCGACATACCCTTCCTATGTATGTCGACATCTGTATCGTTGAAAAGTTTTTTTGAAATATTGAAGAGTTTTTGGCTCCATCTCTTTACGAATAGACATGTCTCTTCAAACACTATATAAAGGGGACTAGAAAACAAATTTTAACAACTTTTTCTCCATTCTTGTTACTCCAAATTCTCATTATATATTTCTCAAAGTCCTTCTTAAGTTCATCATTCTTCCACTGCTCATTCATCTGCTCGTTCTAGCCGATGACGTGCATAACATATGTTTTATGAGGATGTTCACGAAATGGTGGAAATGACGGAAAAAAACGTTGAAACATCACTCATTCTGAAACCAAAGATGAAACCCCAATGTACTGCAGCCACTTTGGGATTATCTTTCGACGACAACATGAGAGCAATATATATAACTATTTTAAGCAAACAAAGCAACTAAATAAATTTCATTACATGGAATTTTCCTTACATTTTTCATAAATCTCAAATCATGCCCACTCAAACATAAACTATAAGTAGAATATAAATAATAATATCATGTCCAACATACGAAGATGACAACATGAACACTTATATTGTGGAATACAGAACAACTTTTATTATCAACTAAGTTTCCTGCTTCTTCTCCAGAGTTCTTTATTCATCTGCCAAAAGCTACTTATCTATACCTATAATGGAAAAATAATAATAAAAATACAGATCAGACATAAAGCCTGGTATGAGTAATATTACCTTAAACATAACATACAATAAAATCACGCCGCCAAAGCATGAACTGAGTTCTCCCTTCACTATTCAATAACATCAATGTATAATCATAACATGAATCATAATTACAAGTCATTCATTCATATATAAGTGTGCCCAACATTTTAAACCATAACATGACTAGGTTTTATAGTCAATTCATTTAATTTGTCACTTAGGCCTTATTCTCATTTTTTTCGAAATTGAAGTTACAAAGCTTTTGACTGCCAATAAGGCCTTATCCCCTGCTTTTGTATCTCAATTACCACTCCAGGCCTTACATGTAACCACCAACCTACACCTTCGATACCTAAATACCATAAATAGTGCGCTGCAACGGTATCCAGTCGATGTAGAGCGGTAGTCAAGGTAAAATAAAACAATCTAAAACAGAACCTATTGTATACCTCACAGCACATAAGATAAAATATAATAATCAACATAGATATAAAGTAAGTGAGACAATAGTATAACAAAATGAACAAAGATAATCAGAGGACAATAGTCCATCATAGTTATACAAAACAATGAAAATTGAGTTTATACATCAAATCAAATAAACACTAAATAGAAAGTTGTCACTTATAAATAAGTACTAGTAGTAGCTCCTTAGTACTGCGCAGCAGAATAACAATAATAGCATGAAAAGATAGTATATGAAAGCGATAGCCACTGCTCGTCCTCCATACAGCTCAACATGCTATTATTGATTAGTTATTTCTAATATACTCATTTAAGTGTATCTAAGATAATAAGAAGCAAATCATAAAACTATGAGTTAGACAATAGTCTAGTTTTAGCGATCTATAATCTCAAAATACTATAAAATTCGATATAGTAAGTTGGAACATGAGGTACAGAAAATCATACCTGACTTTTCCTTGCATCCAAAAGGTTAGCACATAACATCGATATATGCTAATCTACTACCACTATCATATGGGTGTACTATTTCCCAAAGTATAGTATAGGGTTCCTAGTTATACTATGAAATAATACCTACATCATGTGGCATTCATATCAAACATGGCAAACATAAAACAATCTCAAATCTCTCAACTCAAATGCCATTAGTTATAAGATAACTCATATAATCCACTATATTTATTAGTGACTACTTATCATTGCAGTTCCATTGATGCTTGAATCCATGCCACTCCTTAAGGCCCGGAAAGTAGACAACCTTGTAAAATTCTATGGTTAAACAGATCTCTCTATATCAATCTATAGTGAGTGTCCCCACCAACCCCTTCTTCTCGAGAATACATCAAGACCTCTGAGTTAATTACAACCTCTTTGCCATATGTTCCAATAGATGAAACCTCTATATGTTCTACTCGACAAGTTTACCCTATATCAAAATTGTCTCCATAGACAATCCTAGTTGAAACTCCGGTATGTTCTACTCAACAAATTCACTTTGTATCGAAGTTGCCTCCCTGGACGATCTCTTAGAAGCCACGAACACTTTCGACTTGAGGCACTAGATCTATTTTTCTTACGTTTTCAATTTGTTAAAGTTTTGGACTTCCATTAGTCACCATCCAAAATTCCAAGTCACCATAATGCAAACCGCGAAGTTAGTTAGCCCAGAGTAGTCCTTGCATCCACTTTGCATCATTCCAAAAGTCACCTGAAGTTCCTTAGCCCACAACACAACTCCCAAGAGTGTTAATGGAGATTCAGCAGAGTGAAGATCCTTTTCTAGTAGCAGGTAGGTTGGTATTTATAGAGGAATTTGGCAGCATAGAGTCAGAGGCCCAATAGCGATAAAGTGCAGAAACTAGTCTAAGACAACACAAGAAATATTGTGGCTCCCAGAGTTAAGGGATAAATTCGGTACCGAATTAAGGTCCTTAATTCGGTATCGAACCGAATCCTTAGCCATCTGATGGCTAAGTCCTTTTGGGTCAAGTTCCTTGCTTTATCTAGATGTCCTCCCGGTAATTTGATAGATTGTTGATGAGCTTTGATCATCGTTCTTCCATGATTTGGATTACCTGCCGTTTTGACCATCACATCTTCATTCTTGATGATAGGCTCTCTAAAAATCTATGAAACTTCATGAATATGCATAGGAGGACTAGAGGATCACTTGTGCCAAGTGTGAATGTGCCAGGGCTTAGAACCTATATTCGGTACCGAATTAAGGTCCTTAATTCGATGACAAATTTCGGTGCTTAGCCCACTGTTATCCTGCCTTTTGGCAAGGCCGTAACACCAAGGAATTGACTAGTAACCAGTGACGGCCCATCCCAGAGATCAGTTATATACGGGCTCGCTACGGATATCGATGAATTTTGTCCGAGTCTGGATCGAGCCAAAATTGGTAGGACATAACGAGCTAAGCCATGGGAGCCAACGTTCAAAATCTCAAGTCGATCCGAGTTCGTATGCTTAAGTTATGAAGGATACAAAATTGGACGAAGATCTGCTACCGTTCGACTCGCTCCCTTTGACTCGCTTCGGTTCCCTCAGATACCAACTTCGACTCATTCCTGTTCGACTCGCTTCACTGCCACTTGAAGTACCTATTTCGACTCGCATCGCTCAGCTGCCCTCTTCGACTCGCTCCAGTTTGGAACCATCGAAAGTGCACGTTTCGACTCGCTCCTCTCAGACAGCTATTCGACTCCATCGAATTCAGCCCCGGTTGGCAAAGTCACTACTCGAAGCGATCGAACCATGTACTTCGACTCGATCAACCATTGTACACTTCGACTCGCTCAAATCAGTGTGTGCTTTGACTCGCTCGAAGCAGCGTCAAAGGCGGAGAGATCCAGGAAGCGCCACGTCATCAAGTCAAATAGAAGCGAGTCGAAATGGAAGCGAGTCGAATGAAACAGCCTGCCGAAAACTCCATTTCGTATCGATCATATCTCCCAATCTACAAGTCCAAATGCTATGAAATTTTCACAGAAGACTACGTGCATGCTAAAGAATGTCCAAGCCAAATTTCGACTCCATTGGATGAAATCTTAAGCGAGTCGAAATCTGCTCGTGTCGATCACGAATCGGACCGAAACTTCATGGGCTTGGGCGTACGGGCCTGGTCACGTGCCAGAGAGGGTCTCCCGAGATCTGAGCGAAATATCAGCCTCCTACACCTATAAATAGACCCCCAAAACCAACAGAAAAGGGGTTCTTCTTCCTCTTTGAGATCTCCAACGCCCGGACTCCGCCAGATCCAGATCTGAACTCTGTTGTTGCTGCTACCAACAAGATTCACTGCTGCAAATCATAGTTACCTCTTGTAATTCATTGCATTCACTTGTAAACATAAAAGGAAGATCAATAAAACAAACTATTTCATAGTGGACGTTGGCTATACGCCAAACCACTCTAAATTCTTGTGTCTCCCTGCACTTTAATTATTCTCATTTCTAAAATTTGGAGTTTTTGTTAGATAATTCCTCCTTTTTCATTTAATTTCTTCACTTTATCTCTTCAAAGACTTCTGAAGAGTGTTGTGCCCAATTTTGGTACAAACACTTTGGTGCTTTCACTGAGAAAAACCAATTTTCCTCCTGCTCTTTGGATCTCCTATCTATATTGGATTGCGTAAATCTAAGAAGAAGATCCAGATCTAGAACTTTGAAGCCCTTCTATTCTATTCAGATCTGTATCAGATCTAGGAAAGGACTTTCATCTCCTCACCATGGTGAGCACACGTACCACTTCTACAGCTGCTGATCAAGGAGCACGGGACCGACAAAATCCAGTGCAATCGCCTCCATCCAACCAAAATGCTACGGGACCTCCAGATCCGTCAGGTCCAATCACTAGACAATAATTCCAGACATTGCTTCAAGAGTTGACCCAAAGTCGACAGCAGCTAGCGGAACAACTACGCGCCAACACGGAGTTGACTAACCAGCTAAATCGCCAAAGGCGAAGAAGATCCAGAAGAGACCTGGGTTCTCACTCTTCCATAGAAAGTTCAGCCTCCTCCGATGGCCAAACTAGATCCACACGTCCACGGTTAGGTGTAGGCTACACCCAAGCCACGGGACTCCAACCTGCTTCGAACCTTGGGCAACCTAAAGCTGGGCCATCCGCTAGTCTCCGTACAGAACCTTCAACTCGGAAAGGAGCTGCTCCTTATCATGTTACCGGCAATATTGCTACTACCACCACTGCCGGACGGGGAGGTGACGCTAGAAATCAAGCTGATCCTCAACATAGCTAACGAGAGCGGAGTCTTGAGCCTTATGTCCCAGAGGATGTTGAACCAAGGAGGCGAGGCACGGACCGTCGACCGCGTCTGGTCCAGACTCGCGCTGTGGAACCCGACCACACCTTGGCACAACATGCTCCAAGTGTCCGAACACCAGATATACCAGCGATGATCCGCCAAATGATCCGTGAAAGTCAGGGTCTCTCTAATGACGACTGGGGAATCTCCCGAAGTCATACCCCTTTCACCGATGATGTTTTATATGCTGAACCACCTCGGCACTTTAGGATGCCAGCTTTGCCAGTTTATGAAGGAAGTTCTGACCCCAATCAACATGTCCTGAAATACGAATGGCTGATGAATACTGCTAAAGCTGATGACGCAGTAAAGTGTCGTAGTTTCCCTATTTCCCTAGGGGGCATCGCTACCATGTGGTTCACTCGTTTGCCACCGCGATCCTTTTCTAACTTTGACCAGATGGCCACCAAGTTTGTCAAACAGTTCCGTATACACGTAGCAAGGCCAAAGGACGTTAACACTCTATCTAGTGTTACGCAAGCTCCCGAAGAAACGCTTAGACGTTACTTGGAGCGATTCCATGCTGCGTGTGCAGAAATAAGCAATCCCAACAACAACTCTATCTTGATGGCTCTGACTAAGGGGATTGATGCTGATTCCGAGTTCGGAAACTGGTTAGCTGGAAAACCACCTGCATCATTGGACCGTTTCTATTCCAAGGCAACCTAATTCTTGAGAAGGGAGGATGCGAAACAGTCTAGGAAACAGGATGATGCAGGGCCCAACACCGAAGGAATCCAAAGTAACATCACTATTAAACAGTCCGGAGATAATTCTGGGAAAGTTCAGTCGAATGTACAAAATAAACGAAATCCACAGAGGGACAATGGGAATCAAAACAAGTAGCGCGATCAGGATCGCGGTCCACGACGTAGGGCTTCCATGTACGATAACTACACTCCGTTAAACACGTCACTGGAAAATGTATATTTGCAGATCTGCAATACCATGTAATTTAAGAAACCTGCCCCGAAACCACCAACTGAAAGACAAATCCAAACAGGAAAATTCTGTAGATTCCATGAGAGTTATGGCCACAACACCAATGAGTGTCGTCACCTACAAGACCTCATTGAAAAACTGATACGTGAGCGGAAGCTGGATCAGTATGTACGGGCGCCGCAATCCGGTGGTGCGGGCCCATCAAATCAGAATCGTGCGCCGAATCAGGGAAGATAGGAAGAACCCGCTCATGTGGACGGGAGGTTAGTCATCAATACAATAAGTGGTGGTCCTCACCCAGCAGATCGAAGCTGGAAGGAAATGAAGTCGTATGCCAGTTCTATTAGGAATGCAGACTTCGAGTGTTACAGTAGTTTTGATGAGGGTGCTCCAGCCAAGCAACAGAAAACGATGACGGATGACATCATGTTCAGGAGCAAAGACGTAGATAAAATCGAAGCTCCCACTATCGATCCACTGGTCATCTCAGCACAAGTAGGTCCCGCTTGGATGAAAAGGATCTTAGTTGACAGTGGAAGCTCTGTGAATATTCTGTTCAAACGAGCTTATGATCAAATGAAGACGGAAGCTGCAGACTTGAAGCCTTGTCAATCTCGAGTCCATGGTTTCAACGGAAGTGCCACTATACCTACTGGAATGGTGGAATTGCCAGTAGAGTTGGGAATCGGGGAACCCCGAAGAGTATGGATGTTGCAGTTCATTGTTTTGGACATAGACTCCCCTTATAACGCTTTCTTGAGCCGACCGGCCCTCGCTGAATTCAAGGTAGCCATTGCCCCATGGTGTTTGACCTTAAAATTCCCCACTGATCATGGAATAGGAATCGTTCAAGGAGATCAGGCTACTGCCAGAGCCTGTTATGTTGCTGAGCTGCGGGAGGCGCAGCGAAAGGAGAAAGGAAAGGACGTAGAGGAATCTCTCTGCGTTCATTTCGCCGATAATTGACAATTAACGCCCGGGCCCAGGCCCGGGCACTCCCACCAATTCCTCAAGGATCTTGACCCAAGAGAAACTGAAGACAAAGGAGAATCTAAAGAAAGTCAAGCATTCCCGGCCGAACTGACGATTGATGTCCCAGTTGACAGTGACGATGATTCAAGAATGATAAAGATTGGGTCTCAGCTAAGCCAGCAAACTCAAGAGGAATTGGTCGAATTTCTGCGGGCAAATCTTGATGTATTTGCCTGGACACACTCTGATATGTGCGGGATCTCGCGAGCCACACTCTGAACATTGACCCACGGCTTGTCCCGGTCAAACAAAAAAGGCGCGGTATGGATCCAGAGAGATCTGCCGCCCTTAAGGAGGAAGTAGAAAAGCTTGAAGCGAACGGATTCATTCGAGATGCGCTATATCTTGAATGGGTGTCAAATCCCGTGCTCGTCCGAAAGCCAAATGGGAAGTGGAGAACATGTGTCGACTATTCCGATCTGAATAAAGCATGCCCCAAAGACAGTTTCCCGCTTCCTAGAATTGATCAGCTAGTAGATTCGACGGCTGGACATGAACTCTTATCCTTCATGGACGCGTATTCAGGCTACAATCAGATACCGATGCATTTACCCGATCAAGAACATACCAGCTTCGTAACCAATCTGGGACTTTACTGTTACAAGGTTATGCCGTTCGAACTCAAGAACGCCGGGCTACTTACCAGCGGTTGGTCAATCGGATGTTCGCTAATCAAATCGGGAAGACAATGGAAGTATATGTGGACGACATGCTTGTGAAGTCATAACTCTCCACCGACCATGTAAAAGACCTGGAAACTATGTTCAACATACTTCGGGAGTACAAGATGAAGCTCAACCCACTGAAGTGTCACTTTGGAGTTGCATCCGGAAAGTTCCTTGGGTTCATCGTTAACGCTCGAGGAATCGAGGCTAATCCTGAAAAGATTTGGGCAATCAAAAATCTTGAAACTCCTAAGACCATAAAGCAAGTCCAAAGTCTCAATGGGAAAGTAGCAGCATTGAGCAGGTTCATTTCAAAGTCCACAGTCAAATGCATTCCCTTCTTCAATCTGATCCGAAAAGGAAAACGCAACTTTGAATGGACCACGGAGTGCGAGGGCGCTTTTCAAGCGCTAGTCCAACATCTATCCACACCACCTATCCTGTCAAAGCCCATCGACCATGAGAAGCTGTTCGTATATTTGGTGATATCAGAGAACACTATCAGCGCTGCATTAATCCGAGAAGAGGACAAGATACAGAAGCCGGTATACTACGTCAGCAAACAATTGACTGGGGCTGAAAGGAACTACCCGAAGCTAGAAAAGTTGGCTTATTGCCTTGTTATTGCATCAAGAAAACTCCGACCATACTTCCAGGCACATCCCATTATTGTTTACACCGACCAGCCGTTACGGTAGGTCCTTGCGCGGCCTGAGACATCTGGTAGGCTACTCAAGTGGAACATCGAACTGAGTCAGTTTGATATTACTTACATTCCAAGACGAGCAATCCAAGGACAAGTCCTCGCTGATTTCATATCTGAATTCACAGTTCTAGAGGACTTGCCCGAAACCAGTAAATCCCCCGAATCTGTCTGGAAGATGTATACTGATGGTGCATCAAACGACCGGTGTTCGGGCGCTGGTGTTGTACTCGAAACCCCCGAAGGCCGATCCATATGCTACGCTTTGAAGTTTGAATTTCATGCAACCAATAATGAAGCTGAATACGAAGCCCTCTTAGTTGGCTTGAAACTCGCCAAAGATCTGAAAATCATCGCTGTGGAAATCTACTGTGATTCACAGTTGGTTGTGTGTCAAGTACGGGGAGAGTATCAGGCAAGAGATCGAAGGTTGGCTGCTTACTTAGCTCGAGTTCGGGAAGTACTAAATCATTTTGATTACTATGCCATCTATTGCATACCTCGAGAACGCAACCAAAAAGCCGATTCATTGGCGAAACTAGCCAGCACCGGTGAAGCTCAACAAATGGGACTCGTTCCCGTAGAAGCGTTATTCTCCCCAAGCATTGACCGGGCAGAAATAGACAGGGTACACGAAACCATCCTTGAAAAGGATTCATGGATGACTCCACTCAGAAACTACATCGAACACGGAATCCTGTCGGAACGCAGGAGTGAAAAAAGACAAGTTCTTCGAAAGGCCTCGCGATTCGTCATTCAGGATGGGGTCATGTATAGAAGAGGGTACTCTGTTCCTCTCCTCCGGTGTATCACTCACAATGAAATCAAACGAGTATTGCACGAAGTGCATGAGGGAGAATGTGGCGATCACACCGGGGGGCAAGCACTTGCCAAGAAAATACTTCGGTACGGATATTACTGGCCGACCGTGAATCGCGATGCATCGGATTATGCAAAGAAATGCGATAAGTGTTAGAAATATGCCCGAATTCCTAGAGACCCTTCTACTGAGATAACGCAAATGGTCAGCCCATGGCCATTCACAATGTGAGGCATCGACATCATCGGTGCTCTACCTCTGGCAAAAGGTGGTGCAAAGTATGCCATCGTCGCAATTGATTACTTTACAAAGTGGGCTGAAGCCGAAGCTCTCACTACTATTACAACGAAGAAAGTAATCAACTTTGTGGTTCGTAACATCATCTGCCGATTCGGTCTCCCACACACCATTATTACGGACAACGGAACCCAATTCGACAGTGCTGAATTCAAGGATTTCTGTAAACGATTTCACATCCAAAAGAAATTCTCCATAGTTGCACATCCTCAAGCAAACGGGCAGGTCGAAGTAGTCAATAAAGTTATAAAGTCCATCCTGAAGAAACGACTGGAAAAGGTCAGGGGCAAGTGGGTCGATGAACTTCCTATGGCTCTATGGGCTTACCGAACGACCCATAAGACCACGACCGGCCACACTCTGTTCTCTCTTTCTTACGGTTCAGAGGTCGTTATTCCGGTCGAGCTAGAATTACCTTCTCATCGTGTGACATACTACAATCCGAAGACGAATGCTATACTACTTACTGAATCTCTCGATCTACTGGATGAGAAGCGTGAAGAGGCTGATTTGAGGGCAGCTGCGCATCGAAGTCGAGTCGCCCGATTGTACAACGCCAAGGTCCATCCGTGAACCTTCGAACTAGGCGATCTCGTCTTAAAAACAATCTATCCGGTTCCTTCACATATGAAGCCGACATGGGAAGGACCGTATGCTATTGAACGAAGGCTCGGAGATGGCACATTCAAATTATCGACCGTCGACGGTCTTACCCTGCCAAGAGATTGGAATAGCGAGAGCCTTCGCCGATATTACACCTGACAGGCTATCTCTATCCATTTAATTTACTTTTATTTTCTGCAATTTGTTTCTGCATTTTGAAATTAGAACTTGTAATAAGGCAACTGACTTTTCCATACTTTCTTATTTCAGCAATAAAATGCAACCTCTTCGAGCCATAGATGTGATTTACTTGAAATACTTCATATGACCATCACTATGCACGGAGAGCTAAGTCTCATCATACGGTGGGATTTATTCAAATAGAGAGTGACTGCGGTGCAACCAATCACTCACTAAGTGAAACCCGACCTCGAGGGCAAGCCATCACATAAAAAGTTAAGAAAGGATTGATACACGACATCCTTCATCAACTCCGTATTCCCAGAGTGAGAAGCAGAGTATAAACATTCAACTCCGTATTCCCAGAGTGCGAAGCGGAGTATAAACATCCAACTCCGAATTCCCAAAGCGTGAACCGGAGTATAAACATCCAACTCCATATTCCCAGAGTGCGAAGCGGAGTATAAACATTCAACTCCGTATTCCCAGAGTGCGAAGCGGAGTATAAACATCCAACTCCGAATTCCCAGAGCGCGAACCGGAGTATAAACATTCAACTATGTATTCCCAGAGTGCGAAGCGGAGTATAAACATCCAACTCCGAATTCACATAGCGCGAACCGGAGTATAAACATTCAACTCCGTATTCCCAGAGTGCGAAGCGGAGTATAAACATCCAACTCCGAATTCCAAGAGCGTGAACCGGAGTATAAACATTCAACTCCGTATTCCCAAAGTGCGAAGCGGAGTATAAACATCCAACTCTGAATTCCCAGAGCGTGAACCGGAGTATAAACATTCAACTCCGTATTTCCAGAGTGCGAAGCGGAGTATAAACATCCAACTCTGAATTCCCAGAGCGCGAACCGGAGTATAAACATTCAACTCCGTATTCCCAGAGTGCGAAGCGGAGTATAAACATCCAACGCCGAATTCCCAGAGTGCGAAGCGGAGTATAAACATCTAACTCTGAATTTCCAGAGCGTGAATTAGAGTATAAACATTCAACTCCGTATTCCCAGAGTGCGAAGCGGAGTATTAACATCCAACTCCGAATTTCCAGAGCGCGAACCGGAGTATAAACATTCAACTCCGTATTCCCAAAGTGCGAAGCGGAGTATAAACATCCAACTCCGAATTCCCAGAGTGCGAAGCGGAGTATAAACATTCAACTCCGCGTTCCCAGAGTGCGAAGCGGAGTATAAACATCCAACTCCGAATTTCCAGAGCGCGAACCGGAGTATAAACATTCAACTCTGTATTCCCAGAGTGCGAGCGGAGTATAAACATCCAACTCCGAATTCCCAGAGCGTGAATGGAGTATAAACATTCAACTCCGTATTCCCAAAGTGCGAAGCGAAGTATAAACATCCAACTCCGAATTCCCACAGTGCGAACCGGAGTATAAACATTCAACTCCGTATTCCCAGAGTGCGAAGCGGAGTATAAACATCCAACTCCGAATTCCCAGAGCGCGAATCGGAGTATAAACATTCAACTCTGTATTCCCAGAGTGCGAAGCGGAGTATAAACATCCAACTCCAAATTCCCAGAGCGTGAGGCGGAGTATAAACATTCAACTCCGTGTTCCCAGAGTGCGAAGCGGAGTATAAACATCAACTTCGGACTCCGAGAGTGCAAGTGCCAATTCCAAGTCTCCCGATCGCAGACATATGATCGAAACTTAAGCCGGCATAACTGGCCACTGATGAATGAATGGGAATCCCCGAAGTATGAAAATGATTGTCGACAATCAAACAAGCATGGACGCATTACTCAATCTCCGCTTGCTTCAGACATCCGTTCGGTGGCGCAAGACTCAACATGTTACGAGTAAGAAGCGATCGTCGGCTGACGGTTTACAACTCATCCCCAAGACTGGGGGGCAGGACTTAGGCATTAACCACTGATTGAAGCAATGCGATGTCGAAATTCAACTCGCTTCCCGGTCACAAGCCATGTCCACAGTTCTCGAACTTGGCAAACCAAAACAAACTTGATTCGGAACCTGAAACTTCACAAGTGCATTTCAGACACTGAAACACTTAGACAAATACACAATGAAAGAAAAGAAAAGTTTCATTTCTATTGATTATAGAAGACGTTTGTGTACAAGTTTCCAAAAAATTCCTACTAGTAGGGGCCGAACCCGCATCTATGCACGGCTAACAAAATGCAAAATCAAAATACGCCAGATGATCATGCCTAATCTCTCTTCTTCCTTGGCTTCCTCTTCAGTGTGGACCCATTGGAGCCATCACCAATCTTCCTCTTCAAGCCTGTGCCTTTCGGCGGTTGGCCTTCAGGCGATGGCATTATGTCGACATCCTCCTCCGCACTCACGTGAATAGGAACGCTCCCTGCGGGTGGAGTCGGAGGAACATGATCGAATATAGAAGGCGGAACGGGCATGCCGGTGAGAAAAACAGCACCACCGGGAGATATCATTCTAAGCGGAGCAGGCCCTAATGCTTCCATCCCACCTCCAAAGCTTCTACCCTGAGCCGCTGCTGCCATTTCAGCATCAATTTGTGCGAACATATCCTCTTCGGTTATCGCTCGAGCCCCACTGGGGGCATCGGCAGTTGGCATTGAAGAACTTGCAGCAGGATCAGTTCCTCTCACGACAGGTGGAAAGTCAGCAAGGGGATCGCCGTGACGGTGAAAGATTTCATTCATCAACTGCTCGTCGAACATAATTGTACCTCCCTGCGGATCGTCAAGTGGAGCAGTTGTACTCATGGTGGTTGCTTAAGTTGCAATAGGCTCCTGCGTTTGATATAACTCTTGAGTAGAAGGAGGCATAGTCGGTGCGACATCAATCACTGGACAAAGAATGAAAAAATTGTTAGAACTTAAACTCGATCGAAGACTTTGACTCATGACAGACATGTGGAATGTTCGGAGTACCTTCCTTAGTTTGGCTTGTAAGCGACGGGGCGGCTTCAGTCGCCGGCGCTGTAGTCGGAGACATCCGCGGCTGATCCGGATTATAGGCAGGAACAGCTTGAGGATCAACCGCCGGCAAAGATTCAGGCTGGGTTGACACCGGAATATCAAGACTTGCATCATGATGTCCAACCCCGGAGCCCTCTCCTACCTCCAGGTGCTGGGTGCCGAGCCTCTCCTTCTCATAAGAGATCATTGAATCATGGAGAATCTTCTTTTCGTCATCAGTTAACAAACGATTCTCGAGCTCGAATTCATCCACAGACTCACCCTGGTGCGCCTCTTTCTCTTCCTCAACCAGTCGGCCCCAAGCACTATGGAGATGCGTCGAATAATCATCGAGCCAGGCCAGACCCCTGTGCCTCAGCACATTAGCGTTGTAAACAACAAGGAGGTCCTCAATGTCGGCCTCTAACCTGGACTCGGCCAACTTCACCCTCTCCTCGACCTCAGTCTCCACTTTCTGGACTTTGGCCACCGCCGCATCCCGTTCTCCCCTGAGCAGAACAGCCTGATCGCACGCCTCATGGGCTGCATTGTTCGCGTCATCTTTTTCTTTGACCAAGCTGGCGAATTTGGCTTTTAGTTCATTAAGCTTTTTGACCGCCGCATCCCGCTCGGCGATGACTTTGGTATTCCGGTGGCCCATCTCCTCTACCAGGGCAACGTGTGTCTACCCCAACCTCTCCATCTCCGCCTTCGCTTCATCAGCCTTCTTAATGGCCTCAATCTCAGATTTTCGAGAAGACTCGGACTCAGCAGAGAGTACCTGAATAATACGATCCCTTTTCTCGAGCTCGGTCTCCATCTTCTCGATCTCTTTAGCCCGCTCGAAGGCCACTTTAGAAGCTTTTTCGGCAGCCTTCGCCCACTCTCGATATTGGGTGTAGATGTCGTGGGCATAGTCATGCATCGTGCCTTCTACCCCTGATGGAATTCTCTTCAAGTGGGGAGGGAAAACATAACCGTCGAAGCAAATATTAGGAAAATCCTTCTTCATTTGAGCCAACTTAAGGGCCCCTTCTCCAGTGGGATCAGCGGGGACCTGCTCTGTAACCATGGAAGATGTAGTCTCCACTCTATGGAGATGAGTCTCAGATATGGAAATGTGAGAAGAAGGCCTGTGACGAGGAGGCTCTAGTGGATATGAAGTTTGAACTGGAGGAGGAGACGGAAGTCTAGGAGGTGGAGAGCGTGATCTGGATCGATGTCTATACTCCCTGTCACGCCCGTACCTATCCCGGTTAGAATAATCGCGATCGCGATCTCTGTCCGAATCCCTCCTACGGGAATCATAGTAACCAGAAGATTTTCGAGCAGAATGAAGATTACCAAGCATAGATCCCCTTCCGGACATAGTACCTGAAAATGAGAAACGAAGAAAGAGTTAGCAACTTCCTAAGTCGGATGAAGTACGGTTGTGAATCATGTAGTGTAGTGAAGTGTATGCATGTGCAATCCCCCGACCAACCAGAAATGTCGGCCGCACTCGTATCAAGCGACCCGCTCAGTTCAAGAGCACTATCGAGCCCTTCCATCCCAGCGTCGTGTGGAGACGACACGAAATCCGGGATCGGGATATCATCAAACCCTGCAAAAGGACTCTCCACTTGCGGGGGAGGAGCCTCTGAAATTCTAATCCCCTGGGAAGGTAAAGACACGACCATGGGTTTAAATCTCTTAGATTTAGGGTGTTTGTAAGCAGCGACCTTGCCTTTTCTTTTTCCTCCGGAATCCTGAACATCGGAAGGAGGCACGGCCAGGAGCTCAGTATCGGTGGGCGTTCTTTCTGGATCAACTTCTTCGGTGATCACAACTGCGGGCGCATTGCGCTTCACGCGTTTCTTCGGGGCTACCCTATGTATCACATCCATGTGTATGCTCTGTCTTCTTTCTATCAGCCCGACAGCCCTCAAATTCCTGTCGGTCAGAACTAAGTCTATGTGCCTCTCTTCGCCCGGAAACGCTTGAAGAATCCGAACAAGCTCCCTGAAGTACGCACCATCGGGGCGAGAGATTGCGGCTATAAGAAAGGAAAAGTATGTCAGTTTTTGAAGTCGGTTACTAACATCTCGGTAATTCAAGAGGGGATGGCGACACTTACGTCTATCTAACCACCGCCTAGAAAATCCAGGGGGGCAGCGAACGTAGAACCATTCGGATTTGTAATAACATAGCCTCCCCCAGGAGCCCAGCAAAATGTGGCAGTTTCTGACTGCCTCCAAGAAGGTGAAAGAAGGGCTATCTCTACGGCTTTTGACATTGAATAAATATCTGATTTCGATCGGCTTCGGCGGTCGAAATAGGATCTCCATAAACAAGACGAAGGTGCTGTTCAGCAAGGCATATCCATTCGGATGTAGCTGAGATGGGACTATGCCAAGAAACGATAAGATCTCCTTGATATAGTCATTGAAGGGAGGAAGTGTCCCCGCCATGCAAGCGTGACGGTTAAAAGCAGTAAATCCTTCCGGAGGATAATGTGGCCTGTCCTTCGGCCTAGGAAGTAGCACGTCGTCAAGCGACAAACCATGCCTTAAGAAAATCCGGCCTAACATGTCTTCGGAGATACCCGACGGCACCGAATCTGGTGGATTACAAATAAATCGAGCCCCTTGACGCTCATTCGGAGCTATCTCAATAACTTCGGCTTCTATAACCGGTATCTCAATAGTTGAAGGAACAGAACTTGGAAATTCCGGCTGCTGAGAACTTGAAGGATCCATAACCAGCTAGCTTATAAAAAATCATTGTTAAACTGACTAATAACACCCGTGCATCCCCGGTGTAAAGTGTGTGAGTGTGTTGTGCAGTGCGGTACTGTATATTATTTGAGGTGATCAACTGGATTAAGGAAAGCATATAAACGACGAGACTTCGGAATTCAGTCAGAAGGACCGTCATCGCTGACCGTCACAAACGTGCCATCCAGTTATTAACTATCACTCCAAATCAAAGTTTGGTGTCATTTTTATAAGTTGCAGTTTCATCGACGAGCTTCGATAGGAAGTCAGATATGCAGTGAAATGGTTAAGTCCAAGTATGCTAATTTGAAGCTTGTCGGAGGCAATTGTTCGAATGTGTGAGAAGTTTAAAGTTTTTTTATGATCAAATTTGTGTTGCTCATGAGAGCCAGGTTCGCATCAATGAATTATAGTCGTGTGCATTTGAGTTAGACTCGGTCAAAAGGATGGAGTGCAAGTTCAACTCGTTCCAGAGCCATCTACTTCGACTCCATCCAAAAGTCATGCATTTCGACTCGGTCTGAAGCAACCACTTCGACTCACTCCGAAGTCACGCATTTTGACTCGGTCCGAAGCAACCACTTCGACTCGCTCCGAAGTCACGCATTTCGACTCGCTCCGAAGCAACCACATCGACTCGCTCCGAAGTCACGCATTTCGACTCGCTCCGAAGCAACCACTTCGACTCACTCCGAAGTCACGCGTTTCGACTCGATCCAAAGCAGCCACTTCGATTCGATCCAAGACAGCTGCTTCGACTCGACCCAAGGCTACCCACTTCGACTCGATCGAAAGCCACCGTTTCGAATCGATCAGACACAGCCCCTTCGTATCGATCGACCGAATCAAAGCGTTCGACTCGAAGTGATGCTCCACCATCGATCGATACGAAGACCTTTGCCTCATCATCTCGAAACCCATACTCCATTGACACGAAGCGGAGGCCAGAGAGCCTTCGATCGACCACAACTTCGATTGATTTGATAAGAAAACCCGAGCCTCATCGTTTACGCATGGATTCGTTTATTGATTACCTAGATCTAACAGTTAGTTTAAGTGGTTGAAGATAGGAATCGATTCGAAGGCAAAGGTTTTTCTCATGAAATGCTCTGGAACGATACGAAGGCAAGGCAGATAAAGATGAAAGGTAAAAAGTGAAAAAGCGGCTAAGTGCCAGATATTTATATGGAGTCGAAAGCAAGGGGAATAACCGATTCGAATTCCAGTAGGGTCGAGCACGTGCTTCGACTCCCTCTTCAGTGCACTGATGCGGAGCTCCTTTTCGTATCGCACCTTCGACTCCATCCCCGTGACTAGTTCGACTCCCTCATGCAGCCATAAAAGACATCACTTCGACTCGCTCAATCAGTGAACGTCTCGACTCGCTCCTCTGCCTTCTGTGTGTTTCGACTCCGACTCCTCTGCAACTCGAACCCAAGACCTAGTCGAACATCCTGTTCGAACCCATCAGGGAGTCCACATCGACTCGCTCCACTTCGACTCGCTCAGTTCGAGTCCGTCATCAAAACCGAGTTGAACAATCAGTTCGAATCCATGAAATCATGACTTCCAGAGATCAACTCCATCAACTCGACATACTTACTTTACGTCCATAAATCTAATGAAAATCATCCTCAATGTTTTCAACCCTTCACATCGATTCTAGAGAGGATCGTTATGAAGGAACATTCAAAAGCAACCATCAAGCGTTGTTGCAACGAGTTTCACATCGGTTCAGGAGAGGATCGATACGGAATTCAAAAACAATAAACTGACAATGACTTGAGAACGTACAAACGTTAGCGGGAGTCAGATTAACATATATGCATGAATGACGGATTAATATTCAATATTCCAAGATTTTTAGGAATCAGAAATTCATTCAGTAACGACTACAACAACAAACGGGTAACCACTAACATACAACAATCAGTTGCAACAATACAGGGCACAGCAGTTGACAGTCAACAGTTTACATTATCAAGAAGAACAGTCAAAGGTTACAACTTTCATCGAAAAGACAATAACTATTCAGGGTAAAGACTGCAGCACTTCAAAGCACATCATGTTTTCACAAGACGTACTTTGGGGGGAAAATGTTTTCCTGCCTTTTGGCAAGGCCGTAACACCAAGGAATTGACTAGTAACCAGTGACGGCCCGTCCCAGAGATTAGTTATATATGGGCTCGCTACGGATATCGATGAATTTTGTCCGAGTCCGGATCGAGCCAAAATTGGTAGGACATAACGAGCTAAGCCATGGGAGCCAACGTTCAAAATCTCAAGTCGATCCGAGTTCATATGCTTAAGTTATGAAGGATACAAAATTGGACGAAGATCTGCTACCGTTCGACTCGCTCCTTCGACTCGCTCCCTTCGACTCGCTTCGGTTCCCTCAGATACCAACTTCGACTCGTTCCTGTTCGACTCGCTTCACTGCCACTCGAAGTACCTATTTCGACTCGCATCGCTCAGCTGCCCTCTTCGACTCGCTCCAGTTTGGAACCATCGAAAGTGCACGTTTCGACTCGCTCCTCTCAAACAGCTATTCGACTCCATCGAATTCAGCCCCGGTTGGAAAAGCCACTACTCGAAGCGATCGAATCATGTACTTCGACTCGATCAACCATTGTACACTTCGACTCGCTCAAATCAGTGTGTGCTTCGACTCGCTCGAAGCAGCGTCAAAGGCGGAGCGATCCAGGAAGCGCCACGTCATCAAGTCAAATAGAAGCGAGTCGAATGAAACAGCCTACCGAAAACTCCATTTCGTATCGATCATATCTCCCAATCTACAAGTCCAAATGCTATGAAATTTTCACAGAAGACTACGTGCAAGCTAAAGAATGTCCACGCCAAATTTCGACTCCATTGGATGAAATCTTGAGCGAGTCGAAATCTGCTCGTGTCGATCACGGATCGGACCGAAACTTCACAGGCTTGGGCGTACGGGCCTGGTCACGTGCCAGAGAGGGTCTCCCGAGATCTGAGCGAAATATCAGCCTCCTACAACTATAAATAGACCCCCAAAGCCAACAGAAAAGGGGTTCTTCTTCCTCTTTGAGATCTCCAACGCCCGGACTCCGCCAGATCCAGATCTGAACTCTGTTGCTGCTGCTACCAACAAGATTCACTGCTGAAAATCATAGTTACCTCTTGTAATTCATTGCATTCACTTGTAAACATAAAAGGAAGACCAATAAAACAAACTATTTCATAGTGGATGTAGGCTATACGCCGAACCACTCTAAATTCTTGTGTCTCCCTGCACTTTAATTATTCTCATTTCTGAAATTTGGAGTTTTTGTTAGATAATTCCTCTTTTTTCATTTAATTTCTTCACTTTATCTCTTCAAAGACTTTCGAAGAGTGTTGTGCCCAATTTTGGTACAAACACCCACTCATGGTGAAACTTTCCCAAGTCCTTCTTTTGCCTTTTCTAAGTGCTCTTGTCAAATTTCAAGTCATTTTGATTCCGCCTCGATGCTCTCCTTAATTCGAGATGAATCAAGGTCCTTAATTCGGGGGAGTATCTAATTGGTGGGGCCAAACCACTCCAAACCTTTTCTAAGTCCTTCCTTGTGTTCTTCTAAGTGTATATGTCAAGTTTCAAATTATTCCAACGTAAGAATTTAATTCGGTGCGAATCTAAGCCCTTTATTCGGTGAAGATCTAAGGCCTTAATTCAGGGGAGAATCAAGGACTTAGCCAAATTTTCAACCCAATTTCGTGAGCTCAATTCTCCAGTCCTTTTAAATGTGCCTCCTAGTTTTCAAGTTGTTTTGTCCTCATTTGAATCTTCTAAGTCCAGTTGAAATCTGCTTTGCTAAAAAGCGGGTTCACACTTGCCCCCCAAAGTACGCCTTTCGAATATAAGGTGTGCTTTGCTCAAGAACAAGTTCTTATCATCAATTTTTGATAGTTGGGCTTTCCTACTACTTCAGTCCTGGTGAATCATCCAGTTCCTTCAGATTCTTTTGTAAATCAAAGATCGTTCCAAACCTGTTACAACCTTAGACTCTAGACTCTACTTAAGTGTAATTTGTACATCACAATCATTTCAATTTCACTCGAAGTTATTACATATCTTAATTATCCCGTGTTTATCCATGATTTAGTTGTTTTATTCTAATTACAAGGCATTCAAATCCTTTTAGTAAAATCAAATATATTTTCATCCTTAGGTTTGATCTCTCCGGACCATTCATCATCCCTTCTAGGGTTCAATCCTTGGTGGTCACATGCTGAGACCAACCCGGTTGCTCTCCGACAAGGTCACCTTCTCTTCAGTAAGAGGAACCCAACGACCGAGTAGGCCCATCCACTCACCCTTTAGTGAGGGGACCTACCCTTGACCTCTCCTTGCCCTTGTTGAACCAATTCGCTTACTCTTTAGTGAGGGAACTCACTCTCCAGTGAGGGATCCAACGATAGTAAGCCCATCCAGTTGCCCTCCGACGAAGTGTCTTACTTCTTGCACTCCGGCCCGCCTCTTCGGACGGTAGCCCTATAGTGACCAAAGAAGCTCATCCTTTTAACTCTTTAATGATGTAGCTCACTCTTTACACTCTGGCCCTATCTCTCTGGATGGTAGCACTAAGGCGATCCAAATTCGTACAAGCCCGTCCGCTTGCTCTCCGGCAAGGGAACTTGCACCTTGCACTCTGGTCTCGTCTCTTCGAATGAGACATCAAGCAATAAATATCAGTCATCACGTTCCCGTGGATTTTTCAAAATTCAAATTAAAACAAATAAGTAGAAATCATAAATAGTCATCCTGGGCATCCGACTAAGAGCATGCCTTGGGTCTAATCCAGATCCCGTATATGTGTAAGTGGTCTGAGGTTATTATAATCCTAAGTAGTCATTCCAGACATCCAACTTAGAGCGTGACTAGAGACCAATCTAGGTTTTGTGCATGTCTAAGCGGTCTGCGGTTATTGTCCTAATGATCAAAAGCAAGAAAAAGCAGGGTATAAGGGATAAAGATGCACCCCTCCCCCTCGGTTTACTCCGATCATGGGATTACGAGTCATGAACTAGATCCTTGGTTGTTCCTTGGAGTGTTGGCTGTAAGTGGTGGTTGCTCTGGACGCACCACTATAGTTCGATTTCTGACGTACTATTGCAACTGATTGTTCTGCACCAGTTCCTCAATCATATTGCGAAGGTGTCTGCACTCATTCATTTCATGTCCTTCCAGCTCATGGAATATGCAGCACTTCCCAGATCATTTCTCCCAATCCAATGGTTCTCGCCTAGCAGGCTTCTGATAGAGGATGTACCACCTAATTTCCAAGTAGATCTTTTTTGGGGTTTCAGTTAGCTCGGTGTAATAAGAGAACTTTGGTCCCCTCCTTAACCATTTAGATTCTCCACCGTCATCATGGCTTTCTGTTTCCCTTTGTCCTTACCATATTTGCTTCGGGCGGTCCTCTGCCATCCAAAGCATTGACTTCTTCGAATTCGATGTCTTCAGCTTTGGCATCTTCCTGAGTATCTTTCCGTTTCATGGTAGAATTCCATGAGATCCATCGATGGGTCTCTTTACATAGCAACCTTGAAATTTATTTTTCTTGCCACTCCTGAAAAACTGCTTCCATCAAGATTATTGATGGATCCGGTCTGTCCATGGTAGCCGCCGCTGCATTGAATCTAGTCAAGTAGCTCCTTAGGCTCTCTCCGAGCCTTTTCTTCACAGTCAAAAGCATCATCACATTCTTCGGCCTTGAGACATGAACTCTGAATTGCCTCAAGAACCGATCCGCTAATTTGGTCCAAGTACAAATAGATCCATTTTCTAGTTGTCGAAACCACATCCCAGCCAAGTCCGTTAAGTATACTGGGAAGTACTGCCGCATAACCTCCTCCAAAGTACCCAACAGTTCCATGTGTCGGATGTATCTCATCAAATGAACAATTAGATCTGACTTTCCATCATACATCTCTAGCATCGAAAGCATGAAATCAAGGGGATTTCTCGCATTCCGGATATTGGAAGTGAACGAGTTCCTACTCTCATCCTCCAAGCTTTGATTTGGGGGTCCACCTCTGATCATTCTCCTTACCAATTCAGCAAGTCAGTTTTCGCTGTCCAACGAAGGTCTCCGTCCTAAAGCGATATTCTGCCCCTTATTCTAGTGGGGGTATTCTGAGACATACTCTTCTGGCTGCACACCTGCATTCTAATTCATAACTCTACCTTCATTCGGCCCTTCATTCCTTTGAGGAAGTTCTGGTATATATTACTCTGTCAGTTGCACTATAGTATTCAGATTAGCTCCTGCATCACCAGTACCTGGTGTTTTAACAGTCACTCCGGCATTGGCCATTCCAGTGCCAGCTGCAACATTGATCCCATTATCGGCATTGATTTCCATGTTGATTCCAGCATTACTCCCAAGCATCGGTTGCTCTGGGCGTTGGGGCAATATTCCAGCTTGTTCTAATCCAACTCCGGTAGCTCTTGTGTTGTTTCCTGGAGTTTGATTGCTATTCCCTACAGATCTAGCCATCCCTTGCTGCTCCATCCTTTGGAAGAAGCTATTCATTATCTCTTATTGCCTGGTTATCATCCCATCTTGCATCTCCTTCATCATTCTCTCTATCTCTTCCCTGGTGACATGGACAGATTGATTAGAATTCGAAGACACTTCCTAGAAGCCCCCAAGCTATGGTTGACTTCTTGCAGCTCTAGATCTGGTGTAAAGGTCTCTTCATCTTCTCCAAATCTTACATTCAAGCTTCATGTTTTTAGATCTACTTCTTGGTTCTCAGTGAAAGCACCAAAATATTAACCCAAAAAATAGATCAACACCCAGAAACCAGATGAAAGCACCAGTTTAGAAAAAAGTAAAAGTAGAATAACATAAAGTAGTAAAAGAGACATAGAGTTTTTATAGCGGTTTAGCGTAATCTTCGGCCTACGTCCACTTTAATCTTTTTATTATTGGTTGCTAGTTGTTATCTCTCTAGATTACAACTAGTTTTTCCCTAGATCTAAGTTACAACGAATGTGAATAAGTTTGGAAGAGAAAAGAAGTGAAGAAGGTGTTGATGAAGCTCCAAGTCCAAGAGTGTTAATGGAGATTCAGCAGACTGACGATCCTTTTCAGGTAGCAAATAGGTTGGAATTTATAGGGGAATTAGGTAGCTAAATTCAGAGGCCCAATAGAGATAAAGTGCTAGTCCAAGACAACACAAGAAATATCATGGCTCCCGGAGTTAAGGGCTAAATTCGATACTGAATTAAGGTCCCTAATTCGGTACCAAATCTAATCCATAGCCATTTGATGGCCAAGTCCATTTAGGTCGAGTTCCTTGCTTCGTTTAGATGTCCTCCATGTAATTTGGTAGATTGCCGATAAGTTTTGATCATCGTTCTTCCATGACTTGGATTACCTGCCGTTTGGACGGTCACATCTTCATTCTTGATTATAGACTCTCTAGAAATCTATGAAACTTCACGAATATGCATAGAAGGACTAGAGGATCACTTGTGCAAAGTGTGAATGTGTCAGGGCTTAGAATCTATATACGGTACCGAATTAAGGTCCATAATTCGATGAAGAATTTAAGTGCTTAGCCCAATCATGGTGAAACTTTCCCAAGTCCTTCTTTTGCTTTTTCTAAGTGCTCTTGCCCAATTTCAGATCATTCCGATTCCGTCTCGATGTTCTCCTTAATTCGGGATGAATCAAGGTCCTTAATTCAGGGGAGAATCTAATTGGTAGGGCCAAACCACTCCAAACCTTTTTAAGTCCTTCCTTGTGTTCTTCTAAGTGTATATGTCAAGTTTTAAGTCATTCTGACCTAAGACCTTAATTTGGTGTCGATCTAAGGCCTTAATTCTGTGACGATCGAAGGCCTTAATTCGGGAGAGAATGAAGGACTTAGCCAATTTTTCAACCAAATTTCCTAAGCTCAATTCTCTAGTGCTTTTACGTGTGCCTCCCAGTTTTCAAGTTGTTTTGTCCTCATTTGAATCTTCTAGGTCCACTTGAAATTTGCTTTCTAAAATGTGGGTTAACACATCGACCTGACCCTAAATAATCTAGAGTTGGTACTTCAAAGGTCACTTCTCCGACTATAGATCCTCCTTCCTTTTTGTATCAAATTGAAGAATACATCACTGCTCTTTCATTAAAGGACCACCGACAATAGAACCGTTTACCACTCAAATTCCCTTCGAAGAGTGTTGACAGTAATTCAAACATAAAAGGAACATCCAAACTTACAAACACAACACATAAACTTAAAACAAAATTCACTCAACCATCGCTCAAACACATAATATGCATCAAATCATTACAATTATCCCAAAACATGTTCATATTATAACTTAACACTCATATGAATAATTATACATCAAAACAACATGTTTAAATCATTTTAGTTTTATTTTTGTTCTAGATTTAATTTCAAATAATGACAAAACTTATTTTCGACTTCAAAAATGGATTCAAAACATATCAAAACCTATAAATACATATACAATATGCTTAGAGATGATAAATCAATCACTAATCATCCTAAAGTCATTGAAAAATGGCAAATCAAGTGTCAACTGGGTCTTTAACCAAGCAAAAGTCAATAGGAGTTTAAATGTCGACACGAAGAAAGAACGAGTAGAAACTTTGTAAAGATACTCAGATGGACTAGAGAATTGAGCTCAGGGAGTTTGATTGAAAAATTGGCTAAGTCATCGATTCACCCCCGAATTAAGGCCTTAGATCAACCCCCCGAATTAAGTTCTTAGTTCAAAACGACTTGGAACTTGATATGTACACTAAGAAAAATACAAGGAAGGACTTAGAAAAGGTTTGGAGTGGTTTGGACCCACTAATTAAATTCATCACTAAATTAAGGACCTTAATTCATCCCAATTAAGAAGAACATCGAGACGGAATCAGAATGACTTGAAATTTGGCAAGATCACTTAGAAAAGGCAAAACAAGGACTTAGGAAAGTTTCACCATGATTGGGTCAAGCACCTAATTTCATCCCCGAATTAAGGACCTTAATTCGGTATTGAATATAGGTGCTAAGCCCTGGCACATTCACACTTGGCATAAGTGATCGCCTAGTCCTCTTATGCATATTCGTGAAGTTTCCTAGATTTCCAAAGAGCCTATCATTAAGAATGAAGACGTGATGGTCCAAACAATAGGATAATCTAAGTCATGGAAGAATGATGATCAAAGCTTATCGACAATCTACCAAATTACATGGAGAGCATCTAAATGAAGCAAGAAACTCGACACAAAAGAGTTTGGCCACCCAAAGGCAAAAGATTAGATTCGATACCGAATTAAGGGTCTTAATTCGGTACCGAATCTAGCCCTTAATTTGGGTAGTCACCATTTTCTTTGTGCTATCCGGGGTCACTTCCTGGACTTAACTAGTAGCGGGCTTCTAGTCTAAGATGGCTGCTACCACTATAAATACAAACCAAAGAGCAACTAAGAGAGGGGCTGGTTTTTTCCATTACTACATAGAAGCCTTGTCATTTCTTCAACTCTCTCTACTCAATAGTCATCAAGGCAGTTTCTATAGGCAATTCTAGGACTTAGAATTAGTCTAACACCTGTACTTGTGACCTGTTCATTCTTAAACACCTTATACTTACATACAATCAATAATCAAATCTATAAGTGGACATAGGCTTAGTTAACAGCTGAACCACTATAAAATTCTCTGTATTTATTTACTTTTCCGCTGCTTTTCTATTATATTTGCTCTATTCCAGCAAGGCTGGTGCTTTCACATCATACTTCAGTGTGTTGATCCACTTTTTGGGTTAACATTTTGTTGCTTTCGCTGAGAACAAGTGAACCCAGACTTCGATCGAGCTTTCAACTTTGGATTGGACAATTCCTACTTTGGAGAAAATAGAATCTTGCTATTGAAGAGCAATGTCTGCCAAAAGGAAAAGTGCTTCTGGAAGATCAACAAAAGCAACGTTGGCGATAATGAAGCAAACCGCGAAGATGGTCAATGAGCTCAACCAGAAGATGGCCAAATGCCAAAAACTTCTTATGGACAAGCTAGACGCTTTGCTAGCACTACAACCACCAACCGCTATAAGAACTAGGCCGGAAACTGCCGCTGCTGCGGAGCAGGAGAATTCCTCCATCTTAGGCTTGCATAGGAAGGATGGCAAGTAAAAGAAAAAGGAGATGGTTAGTGGAGCTACTGTAATTTTTATTAAAGGAAATGGAAGTACTCCACCTACTGGAGCACAACCCACTGTGAACCCAAATCTTGAAGCAAACACTCCACATGGGGAATATTGCAATGCTTTTTTTTTTGATTCTAGAGATGACATGCAACTTGACAATAAAGAACTAGAATTGAATGCCGACATAGGCAGGAAAAATTATAGAAAGGAAGTTTGATTGCCGCTATAAGGCGAACCACAAACCAACGAAATCCCGCAGGAGCGGTTCTCTCGGAGAATAGAGAGCCTAGGCTTCAGTTGGCAAACCAAGGCCGTTTGCAGAGTCAAACGCTTAACATAGCCCCTAACAGTCGACCTGTGGACTACTGGACTAGTGAGGCATTCATTTTGGACATGGTCAAATTCTTGATGGAAGAAAGTAAAGGCAGAAAAGACGACGACCGAGGTTCTGCACCAAGCCGAACTCCGTTCACTGAAAATATCCTAAGGGAGGAATATCCTAAGAAATTTACCATGACCACCATACCATCCTATGATGGGATAAAAAACCCTAAGCCTCACTTGTACAAATACAGATGGCGTTTGGATAGGGCTCGAGCTTCAGATGTTATACGCTGCAGATGTTTCCTTATCATTCTGGAAGGAATCACATTCATATGGTTCCTAAGGCTCCCCCAAGACCTATTTCGACTTTTGATGAGTTGGTAAGGAAATTCTTGAAATAGTTTAGACTTCATATGCCTCAGCCAAAAGGTTTGATGTCTCTATTCGGTTTTTTCCAAGGATGCATTAAGTCACTAAAATCTTTCATGAACTGGTTTAACACTACGGTTACTGAAGTAAGCAATCCTAATGAGGATATGGTCTTCATGGCTTTGGTTCGAGCTATCCATCTGGACACGGACTTTGGAAGGTGGATTAAGATAAAACAACCAACCACCATGAAGGAATTTAACTGACAAGCGAGTCAGTATCTAAGATTAAAAGAGGCTAACGCATTGGAAGGTAAGACCACCAACATACAACAAAAGGAGGCGGTTCAAAGCAATATAGCCGTTAAGCAGGATGGAAGTAGTTTTACAGTAACTGCCGAAGATGCAGGGAAGTATGTTAGCCAGAATAGGAGAAATCAGAATTCTGGTGATGAGCGAAACGTGGATGCAAAACGTCCAAGGAAATTCAGGTTAGAGGACTATACGCCATTAAACAATACTCTGGAAAATATCTATCTTGCAACTCAGGGAACCGAATGCTACAAAAACCACCTATAAAGGAAGCCTCCGAGTGGTAGAAGCAATCGGGGAAGTACTATCACTTCCACGAGACACACGGGCATAACACTAATAAATGCTGACATCTAATGGACTTGATTGAGGAGTTAATAAGGAACAACAAACTCCAAGAGTACATGAAGAAGTCATAGAATTGAGATGAAGCCATGACACCCTACGGTCTATCTGCTCAAGGGAAATTTTATAGGCCCAACGGAAAGGGGCCTCAACCAACCGATGAACGACCGGTCATTAAGTAGCATCCAAATGTAATGCAACTTCGCTCTGCCTTATCTATGTATTTCCTATTTCTGCAAATAAGCCACCCAGGACACTGGGGGCATTGTAAATAGGCGGATTTTCCTTTTTCTTTATTTTATTAATAAAGTTATTCGCCTCTTGAACTAATGGAACCACATTTATGTAAGCAGTTTACCAAGTTGATGGGGTCAGATCGACTCGAAAACCATTCATTCGTTACTTGGACTGGTGGAACCATGTTCGAGTATGCTCCATCCATTCACTTCTTGAACCATTGGAACCATGTTCATGTATGCAACCTGTAGAGTCAACGGGGTTAGATCGACTCGAAAACCATTCGTTCACTGGTTGGCTTGGTGGAATCGTGTCTAAGTACGCTCCATCCATTCGCTTCTTGAACCAACGGAACCACGTTCATGTAAGCAACCTGTTGAGACGACAGGGTCAGATCGACTAGAAAACCATTTATCCGCTACTTGGACCAGTGGAACCGCATCCGAGTACACTCCATTCCATTCGCTTCTTGAACCAATGGAGCTGCGTTCTTAAAAGCCACCCAATGAGTAGATAAAAGCAAATCGACTCAAACCGCCGAAGAGACAAGAAAAATCGATCCACACCTTCTGAGAACTAACGTTGCCCAGGTAGCGTCAGGAAGGCCCAAACTCCCATGCACATCCACAAGCCACACTCTGCTACTTGAGCTGGTGGAACCGCATTCAAGTATGCTCCATTCCTTAGCTTCTTGAACCGATGGAGCTGCATTCAAGTACGCTCCTTTCTTTAGCTGCTTGAATCGATGGAACATTGTTCAAGTACGCTTCGCTCCTTTGCTACTAGAACCGATGGAACTGCGTTTGAGTACGCTCCATTCCTTCGCTGCTTGAACCGATGGAACCACATTCAAGTAGGCTCCATTCCTTCACTTCTTGAACCGTTGGAACTGCATTCAAGTACACTCCATTTCTTCACTGCTTGAATCGATGGAACTACGTTCAAGTATGCTCCATTCCTTCACTGCTTGAACCGATGAAACTGCGTTCAAGTACACTCCGCTCCTTTGCTACTTAAACTGATGGAACTACGTTCAAGTACGTAATATCTCCTTGCGAGCATCTCATAAGCCACATGTCGCTCCTTAAGCCAATGGAACCGCGTCCTAGTTAGCATTCCTTCTGTACACCACACCGTAAGCCGCATGAAGCTACTTAAACTGCTGGAACCGCGTTCAAGTATGCAATACCTTAATATGATATTCTATAAGGTACGTATCTCTCTTTGAACCAGTGGAACTGCGTTCTTACAAGCGATACACAAGCGCCACACATAACTAAGGAAATGCTTCTTACTCCCCGGATGGTAGGTATTGACTCCAGAACAGTCGGATCAACGGAAGAGTCGATTCCAACTCCCTATGTATCAGCACTGCCCTAGAAATTCTATCAAACCCCTCTATCTCTAAGCCGTCGATACTATTCTGGTAACATAAATAGCTTGCCTGAACTTCCTAAGTATTGGCATCATCCTTGCAACACTAGGAAATTTATTTGTTGCAGGATTGGGAGGAATCAATCCCCGCTTTCCAAGAAATTGGTGCTGCCAGTGCCATGAAGGTTCCAAACTACAGGATCGGTACGGTGAAACTCGATCTCAAGTGTTTAGATCATCAAACTAATTGGAGAATCTGCTCATACTTTCCAAAACCCAACATCACAGGATAACCCATGAGATTGAGCTTTCGCGGGTTTCCAGAGATAGAGACCGACACACGGACAGAACCTCAATACCACACTTGGAGAAGCTCGACCACGATCGAAGTAGGCCTGTCAATGGATGCTTTCGGATGCGGATAGTACCATACCTGCATCCGCGTTCGAAATCATTTTCGGGTATCGGATATCCGCATCCACGGATACGGACGGATATCAGTTAATTATCCTATCTGCTAACGATCGATAAATCAAGAATTATAAAAAGAAAATTTTAGTTAACATAAATATTTTTCAATCCCATTGATTATAAAAGTGTTAAAAATTAACAAATATGATGATAATAAATAGTTTCGAGCAGTTAAAAAGCATTAAGTGCATATAATATGAACTACTAACACAATAAAATAATAAACAAATATCGTTCACTGCACTAAAATACACATAATTTGAACTATAATCTTGAAAAAAACTGGATGGATAATTTTTGGATGCGGATGTCTTCATATCCGCATCCGCAACCGTTTTTCTGGATATCGGATATTCATTCGCTTTTCGAATGCGGATGCAGACAGATTTCAGATTTTTCGGGTATCCATTGACAGCCCTAGATCGAAGCGAAAAATGCTTGGAATCTTGCATTCAAACCATAAGTTCCCAAAGATAGGAGCTATCAAGCTCAACATAGACTAGGGGCAACGGGAGAGTCACCTAGATTAACCGGTCTCATCCCAAGTGTTTAGATCAAGCGTTTAGACATATCCCTCTGGAGTGGGGCATACACTAGCACTTGGTCAACATGAATCAAATCACACCACTGGTATGTTACGTCAAATGGAGAATTTTGGCCATCACAACAAAGCTAAGCAATATAGTACGCTGAATAGCTGTGAAATCAGAAGGTAAATTGGTCCAGCCTCCTAAGCGCTGATGTTGCCCTGGTGACATCGGGAAGTTCAGAACAACATATCGATAAGAGAATCGAAATCCTTAGAATTAGTCATCACCCAAAGATAGGCGACGACATAAGGCATTTCCAGAATAAAATCGACAACGTCTGGAGGAAATAGCTTGTCTTCTAAGAATCTGAGGCCGCTCGAAGACTAGCGATGTCAAGAAGGATAACCTTCAACTGTCATATATCCGTCGCAGCCTAGACGTTGGCTGCTCTAGGAATAATCAGCCTTGCAAAGATCGATCAGGTACTTCGACGCCTGCTTATGGAAAACCAGGTGTTGTCCAAAGACAAACAACGGCAATGAGAGAACGCTCAGAATCGAGCAACTAAAATGTCAATTCTCAAAGATTAAAATCGACAAATAAGGTGGATATCCGCAAGAACATTATTGGCCCAGCAGAATGCATATGGCCCGGAATAAGCAAGGTTAATTTTCACAAATTCAAGACAAGTATTATCGAACTCTACCTGTCCACGATCAGAATCAGAAGAGTGCAATCGCATCGGGGGCAGTATAATGAATCGTTCCATAGTGTCTAATTTTCTATAAGTTCCCTAGGTTTACCAGTTGGGAATAACAAGTTTCGAAAATGGAAGTCAGATTGCAAAACATAAATTGGTTGAAGTAAATTCGACCCTACACAAATATGAATAACCATGGAATTGGTTAAACAATGACCCTACATCGCCAAAGGGGGCATGTAACAGTTATAAACAAAGATAGGTAATGGAAATGCCTGAGACTTTCATTCCTTCGGAATGTGACGTAGCCCGATATTAGGTAATGTTAGAATGCAGCCACAATGGGTTAAAAAGAATCTACCCAACACTACAGGATCGGATGAACGATTCGATCCCAACTTACAGAACTTTAACACTGCCCGGAGACTGGCAACACTAAAGAATGATTCTTATGATCCAGTCATCAAAGTGCTAGTTTTCGAAGACTGCAGCTAGTACCTAGCTGGAATACAACTCCGCCAAGACGATGGGAAAATCAACTCAAACCGCCAGATCGATTGGAAAATCGATCCCAACCCCCTAAGTACTCGTGTTGCCCCGACGACACCGGGAAACTTTCTACTTCAGAAGTACCGCTGTTGCCCCGACAACACCAGGAAACTTTCTATTTTCTAGGTACCGGTGTTGCCTCAACAACACCAGTAAAACTTCAATCTGTAGGGTCGACAAGAAACACTCACAGTAGTAAACCATCGATGTGCTAGCTTTTGGAGATAGAAGGTGGTGCTCAACTGAGTTTCTTCCCTTTTCTTTAGAAAACTACTATTGCCCAAAGATAGGCGACAATGGGAAGACATAACCATTCAATGAAGAATTGAATGGTTTGGCTCTTCATTACATGAATCAACCACTGGTCGAAGATAAGGCGGTGCCGAAGGGAAATCCCAAGTATCGAGCTGCTCATGTGCTAGTTTCTAGAGATAGAAGCTGGCACACAACCGAACTTCCAATACTCAACTTAGAAAGAATTTTGATTCAGTCCAGAGATAGGCAACTTCGAGAGAAGGTTGCTTGGAACCAAGCAGCTAAGTTGCCAATTCTTGGGGATATGAACTGACATGTGAATAGGACTTCCGTGATAACGTTAGCAGTCAAGCAAGGCACGCACAGCTAAGGACAAGCGAGAAAAATCATGGAAAATTGGAAACTAAATCATCGAACTTCCTCAACACCATAGTAGGATTGAAAGCCAGACCAGGGGCAATTGAATCATTTTCCCCCACACTTTTCCATCTCTCACAAATGTCCGAATATAGGCATTCGAAAGAGATAGTCTATCTCCCGTGAACAGGGACATGCGCACAAATAATTGGTCGAAGGGAACCTTACCAGGGTGAAACACGAATAACAATAGAGTTGGTTAGATAATAGTTCTATTTTCCAAAATAAAGCATTCTAGCAACAAATTGCCACTGAAGGAAATAAAGGTCTTAGCGTTTAGGAATTTGTCATTGCCCGAAGATTCACAACATCAAGGATCAATCCACAGAGTTAAGTCATTCATGCGGAAATTTTCGAAGATAGAAAATGATGCATGATTAGAATCTCAACACTAGACTTGGATGAATTTACTGTGACAGAAAATGGTGGTGATGCATCTTTCCAATATATACATCAAGAATGACATTGGTCGATGATGTCAACTTGGAAGAATTCGATCGCAATCAAGGAACCAACAACATTGAAAACTCAGGGATTGGAATCAAATAACAAAGTCACTAGTTCCCGGAGATAGGACCTACCGTGCGAATCAGGCTGGGGCTGTGCAGTTAATGCCCCGCTATAACTCCGATATATCTTATAGCGGATTCCTACCGCTACGATTTTTCCATATATCCCCAACATATAGCCTTTCCGCTTTAATCCCCGCTATTTCCGCTATATCCCGTTATTTCCGCTATATTCCGCTATTTCTGCTATATCTTCTATAAAAAATTGGATTGAAAAATGATATTTATACGCTATAAAAATTATGAAATTAATTAATTTCATTGAATTTTTGATATATGTTTAGAAATGATAATACTCTAATATTCTACTAAATTAAATTAAGTTATATAACAGTTTTACGTTCATTTACAATACATTTGCACATATTTTTATTTAAAATTATTTTTGTATTAATTATAATTCAATTGAATGTTAATTTTTCACATAATTACTATCTATATATTTGTAAAAACAACAAGTATGGGATTTATATGCTATTTTAGAGTAATCCGATATATCCCGCTATATCTTCGCTACATCCCCGCTATGACTTTTTGCACCTCTACCGCATTGAATCCACTGAGCGCTTTAACTGCACAGGGCTGGGGGTAGTCAAACATATTGCTTACGAAACCTAGTCCTCGGAAAATGTATGGACTTAGTATTAAGAGTGATCTACCCCATGGACTGGGGCATATATGCCTACACTTGGTCAAAATGAACTCGATCGTGCTTAAAAAAGAACGACCATGAAATTGGCTAAGCCAAGCTACTCATAGTTTTGAATGGTGCTAAGTAATAGAATATGTCAAAATGACTATAGGAGTATTATTTACATGCACAAAATTGTGAGACAACGGAGGCCACTCCCGCGTAAACACAATTAAAAAAGGAAGACCAACATGCCGACAAGCTTCGGGGAATCCCTGCTTGCCCCTCCCTCTTCATCCAAGATCCATAAGGCATGTACTAATTTAGAGGAAGGGGCGAATTTATTGACATCTCAACAATAGCAACCGTGCCTTGTAATTCAGCTATAATTAATCGTCCCGACATGATAGGAATAAAAGTCGAAGCCTAAGCCATGAAGGATCCAGCTTCCGGAGGAGTGGAAGTTCCTTTGCCAGACTAAAGACAAGATGACTGAAAAGTCATTTTAAACAATAAAACTTGGCATTCAACACTGTCAGATATGTTTTACTTTGAATAATATTCTCCGTATGACCAACGCTCGGAATCTAAGAGAGGTCGATGTATGTTGACCGGTCGGGTTCTGAGCACTGACCAGGGCAAGTGCAGTGTGTTACCTATGCAAAGTGAGTCCAGTGTCCTAAGCACCATGAACGGATCATCCTGTATAGATAGCTCACTCGTGCTAGAAAGACGAGTCTCATCGTACTTTAAGATTATCTTTCTTGGGACTTACCCGTTATCGATGAAAAATCTATAACGGAGCCACTGTTCGGAGCGACGCAAAAAGCTTTTAATTTCAGGACCACTGGAAGTACAGAAACAGAAAAGCGATATGATGGAATCAATGCACTATATCCAACTTTGGAATAAATTGTCACAATGGCATTCAAAATGCCATAGGAACTTAGCCAAGTCCTTGAAATTAGACGGTTGAAGATGGAGAACAAGATTTGACTCTAGAACGACGTACATTCGTCCGAGGCAAAACTTAGCTTCACCATCGGCCGAGTAAAATCCAAAATTCGACCATCTCCCTACAAAATTGCAACTATCCCCGAATCATCACAAGAAGTTTCTATACCAAACTAAAGCACTACGTAATCTCCGGGGTGTAGAAAGCATTACCAGTGTGATAATTGGAATTCTAATTAAAATCAGAACAAATGGTTAATAGACAATCAACCAAGTAAAAGCAACATCTCGAGATGACATCCAAGCAATCAACTGAAATTCACAGGGTAGTAATCTGAAACTTGTTTAGTTTCAGGGCACACATTGTTTCCAACAAAAGCATACTCTAGGGGCAAATGTTAACTGAGTTTTTAACCAAGCAGAAGTTAATAGGAGTTTGAACGTCGGTACGAAGAAAGAAAGACTAGAAACTTGGTAAAGATACTTAGAAGGACTAGATAATTGTGCTCAGGGGGTTTGGTTGAAAAATTATCTAAGTTCTTGATTCACCCCTGAATTAAGGCCTTAAATCAACCCCTCGAATTAAGGCCATAGATCAACCTTGAATTAAGGTCTTAGGTCAAAAGACTTGGAACTTGACATGTACACTTAGAAAAATACAAGGAAGAACTTAGAAAAGGTTTGTAGTGGTTTGGCTCCACCAATTAAATTCATCATCGAATAAGGACCTTAATTCATCCTGAATTAAGGAGATCATCGAGACAGAATCAGAATGACTTGAAATTTGACAAGAGCACTTAGAAAAGGAAAAAGAAAGACTTGGGAAAATTTCATCATGATTGAGCCAAACACCTAAATTCATCCCCGAATTAAGGACCTTAATTCGGTACCGAATATAGCTGCTAAGCCCTGGCACATTCACACTTGGCATAAGGGATCTCGTAGTCCTCTTATGCATATTCGTTAAGTTTCATAGATTTCCAGAGAGCCTATCATCAAGAATGAAGACACGATGGTCCAAACGGCAGGACAATCTAAATCATGGAAGAACGATGATCAAACCCCATCAACAATCTACCAAATTACAGGAAGAGCATCTAAATGAAGCAAGAAACTCAACACAAAAGAGTTTGGCCTCCCAAAGGCCAAGGATTAGGTTTGGTACCGAATTAAGGGTCTTAATTCGACACTGAATCTAGCTTTTAATTCGTGTGGTCACCATTTTCCTTGTGCTATCTAGGGTCATTTTATGGACTTCTCTGGTAGCGGGTTTTTGGTCCAAGATAGCTGCTACCACTGTAAATACAAACCAAAAAGAAACCAAGAGAGGGGATGGTTTCTGCCATTACTACGTGGAAGCCCTGTGATTTCTTCAACTCTCTCTACTCAATAGTCACCAAGGCAGTTCCTATAGGCAACTCTAGGACTTAGAATTAGTCTAACACCTATACTTGTGAATTGTTCATTCTCAAACACCTTGAAATCATATACAATCAATAATCAAAGCTATAAAGTGGATGTAGGCTTAGATAACAGCCAAGCCACTATAAAATTCTCTATTTTTATTTACTTTTCCACTGCTTTTCTATTACATTTGCTCTTTCTTGCTGGCTGGTGCTTTCACATCACACTCTAGGGTGTAGATCCATTTTTTGGATTAACATCAAGGTAGATCCAAAAATTACAGCAAATATCCAATCTAAAATATCATATTTTTAAGTTCGAAAATATTTTTAAGATACTTTTAACACATACATAAATAATAATAGAAAAGTGAGATAATATAATAACTTATCTAGGGTGTAGAATTAACAAAAACTACCATACAAGCATAGATTTACCAAAACAGCGGTAGATTCGAACTTGGGCAGCAACTGCACCCTTTCCAAGGCATAAATTTTGAAATCCAAAGAGTCTGTTACTAATCTCTTGCTTGATTCCATTTTAGTTTATTGATTTAGGTTAATTTTATTGAGAGAATAATGAAATTTAGGTAAAGAAGATAAATGGTGGCTAAGAAGGGTTAAAAAAGTTTAGCTATGTATTTAAAGTTTTTAGTAGCAGCTTTGGAAGCTTTTTTAACCCTAATCCCTAAATTAAATAACAGGCCTAATTACGAGCTGTGTTTATTACCCATTGATGTGCTCAAAAGCTATTAAAATTTCAAACAATCATATCTCCTAAACCATAAGTCTAAAAATCCATTATGATTATTTTATGGAATAACCATCATATCTTTCATTTGAAGGTGGTTTAAGACCCTACTTCAGCTCTTACCAAAAGTTATCGTCGTTACAAGGTTTTTCAATGTCAAAATCATCCAATTAAAATTCTACGTGCGTAAGATGTCACTAGGCAAATTTTCCACGTTATATTTTTTTGAGTTAGGGGTAACGCCCTAGGGGAAATTCTATAATTTATTATAAATTAATCAATTCTCGTTCGTAAAAAAGGTGTTTTCCTTTCTGTTATATATTTCTTATGATGTGTTATAAATAATTAAATGCTTAATTAAAATATATTTAATAGAAAATTCATAAATGATGTGTTTTTGATAATAATTACAAATAGTTGTAATCATGAGTATTGTATCACAATATTATAAAACACATCATTTTAAATGATCCTAGCCAAGATGCATCGAGACTGGATATCGATGTATCCGTTGAGACTAGAGTATGTAACGATTTCCAAATGTTGAGCAGTGTATTATTCATGACTGGTGGAGGTTACATACTAATAGTTATTGGATAACTATGGAACAACTCACTCAATAGTTTTTTGTTAATTAATATAATTAAGGTTAAATAGAAAATATTGATGTGACTAATTTACATAGTTCTCTCGACTTTAGAATATCGTCGATTTTTATATGAAAGCTCCACTTGGATTATTGTCAAATCATGACACAACGTCCATCGGGTGACTATAGTTGGATCGAGTGGAAGTATTGGAAGTGAAGCAATATTTAAGAGAGGATTCGTCTCCTCAATTATATGGGGTTAGTATCGCAGTCAACTCGAGTCAACCCAAAGCTGTGCAGTTAAAGCGCTTGGCAAATTCAATGCAGTGGAGGAGCAAAAAGTCATAGTGGGGATACATCGAGGATACATCGAGATATAGCAGATGACTCTAAAATAGCATATAAAACTCGTACTTAATGTTTTTACAAATATATAAATGGTAATTAAATGAAAAATTAACATTCAATTGAATTATAAATAATCCATAAATAATTTTAAATAAAAACATGTGCGATTATATTGTAAATAAACGTAAAACTATTATATAACATAATTGAATTTACTAGAATATTAGAGTATTTTTATTTCTGAAAATATATTAAAAATTCAAATAAATAAATTAATTTCATAATTTTTATAATGTATAAATGTTATTTTTGAATTCATTTCTTTTAAAGAAGATATAGCGGAAATGGTGGAATATAGCGGGAATAACGGGATATAGCGAAAATAGCGGGGCTTAAAGCGGAAAGGCTATATTTGGGGCTATATGGAAAAATCATAGCGGTAGAAATCCGCTGTGAGATATAGCAGGGTTATAGCGGGGCATTAACTCCACAGACCCAAAGTCAAAATCTCCGGTCAGACTAGTACGGCTAATAATAATTGTTATTATTAAACCAAGGATTTTGTATTTGGACTATGGAGTTGAATATGGATCATGTTCGAATTTTGGCCATTACCAAATTCCATAAGTCTAAAGTGATAATGAAGAGAATTGATGTTACTAAAAGTCACAACCGAGTAACGCTTAGAAAGTGAAATTAGATTTTACCGAAACCAAGTAAGTGAAAAATTTGGTCAAAATGTCACAACAGCTGCTAAGTGACGTGTGAACCATTCATACTGAATTATAACATGAACCAACTCAATGTGAATCTCGTAGAGCTTCTCAATATGTTGAAGTCGACTGAGTCACAATATAAGGATCAAGGGGCTATACTTGTTGTTAAGGGTAGTGAATCATCTCTGAAGAGTTCAAAGAAGCTGAAAAGAGAAGGCATGAAAAAGAAAAGTAAGAAGACCAATGATAAAGATGAATGTCACTACTACCACAAGAAAGGTCATTGGAAAAGGAACTGTCCTGATTACTCGAGGATTGTTAGGGAAAGGAAGCAGAATGGCTTTGCGGCTCCATCAGGTACATTTATGATTCAAAATTGTTTTGTAATTAATAAAATGTCTTGGGTGTTAGATATTGGATCTGATACCCATATATGTAATTCATTATAGGGGCTTAGGAACTAGCATCGCAGGACAAAACGAGAGATGATGCTCCCAGTTGTCGATGGATCTTCGGTAGATGCAATGGTAGTATGAGACTATCATTTAGTTTTGCCTCGTGGATTAGTATTAGTATTAGTATTAAATAATTGTTATTTTGTAAAAGACTTTATTTGTGGGTTTATTTCTGTTTCTAGATTGTCTGAGACTAGATATATATTTCATTATGCAAATAATGTTATGAACATTAGTTTGGATGGAAATAAAGTACGATGGTATTCTTGAAAATTGTATTTATGTGATTAATACTAATTGTGCGTGTTCTGTGAATAAAATATAAATGATAGTTATCTTTGGTATTATAGGCTAGGTCGTAATAGTGAGAAACGACTATAAAAATTGAAAGCCAAAGATTTTCAATCGTTAATTGATTCTGAATCATTAGACATGTATGAGTCGCGTCTCAAAGGTAAAATGACCAAACACCACTTCAGTGAGAGCAATGAAAGAGTTCATGAACTCTTAGGGTTAGTACATAGTGACGTATGTAGCCCGATGCCTGTAATTACCAAAGATGATAGTTCTTACTTTGTTACCTTCACTGATGATTTCTCGAGACTAGGGTATGTGTTTGTTATGAAGGACAAATCTAACATCTATGAGAAATTTGTTGAGTATAAAAATGTAATAGAACATCAAATGGGCCGTAATATTAATTTTTTTTAATTAGATTGAGAGGCGAGTATATTTACAGGATTTCCAACAATATTTAAAAGATAATGGGATTAACTCTGAAGTTACTCCACCCTATACTACGCAACACAAAGGTGTGTCAGAGTGAAGGAACCGAACCTTATTAGATATGGTTCATTCCATGATGAGTGAGGCTGAGTTACCTCCATCCTTTTGGGGATATGCACTAGAAACCGTAGCACATATATTAAACTTTCTATGTACTAAATCTACGCCTAAGGTGCCATTAGATATGTAGCATGGAAAGAAAACCCACTTCAATTATTTGAAGGTTTGGGGTTGTCCGGCCTATGTAAAGAACATTGGCCCTAATAAGCTTGAGGCGAGTTCAACTTTGTGTAAGTTTATAGGATATCCTAAGAATTCTAGAGGATATATTTTACACAACACAGATGAACAAAAAGTGATTGTTTCCACACATGTTGTCCTTTTAGAAAAGGAATTTCTATTAAAACAAATTAACAGCATGGTTGTAGAATTGGACGAAATCCAAGTAACTAACATTGAGACTGAAATAGTGGGAGAACCAAGCTCACCCGTATACAGAAATAAGCAACTATTAAAAGGTCTGGTAGGGAATCTAGCACATCAGAGAGATACTAAGGTTTCCTTATGGGTAGAGAGAAGGAGGACCGTGTCTTAGATGATGACACTCCTCTATCCTTTCAACAAGCACTGCAGAGTAAAGACTCTACACACTGCCTTGGAGCTATGAAATCCAAGATGGATTCTGTTACCACCAAAATTGGTCACTAACGCCCTTGAATAGAATTGTGTAGAGAGATTAATGAAGAAAGTAAATTAAAACAGAGAAGTAACACAGTTGAATGCAAAAAAGAACAACAAAAACGAGAACACTAGGTTTATAGTGGTTCAGTGTAACTGCCTACGTCCACTTTGAATATAATCTTTATTACTTTTCCAATCACTTGAGTACAGATACAATCCATAAATAAACAACTGGAATATAAGTTTGAAAAGAAAAGAAGTGAGTACAAAAAATGGCAGAGTATCTCTGGAGTTCTCGAAAAAAAGTCCTTTTAACTGGACCCCTGCCCCTCTATTTATAGACGAAGATAGGCTGGTCCTCCTATGTAGGCCCATGGCCGAGATAGCTTGGCCCATAGCTAATAACTCCTATGCACCGATCCAAGCATACCGACCCTTCTACACTGAATGGTGGTTGCTGAACCATGCTGTTCGAGCTCGGGTTTCCTCGCAAGTAACTCGAAGTTCGTTCTCAAGTAACTCGAAGCAAGTGGTGGTTTGAGTCGAAGCAAAGAAATACTGGTCGTATCACTCAGTCATAGACCAAACAACTTGCCACCTTCTTTAGGGTGCACCGACCCAGGCGTGTCGAACTGTGATGATCGATCCCAAGATGCTGAACTACTTACGCCGATCCCCTTAGGCCGACCCACATAGGCCAAACCAATTTTGTCGAACCACTCCGACCTAACTACTATGGCCGACCCACTCCTACTTCATCTATCTTGACCGACCCAACATGGCCGATCCAGTCCTGCTCAACTATCCTGACCGAGTCACTGATGCCAACCATTCGCGTCGAACCACGTTCATAGGCAGAACCACATATGAACATGTCGACCCACATATACCAATCCTCCTAAGGCCGATCCAATCTACACCGAACCACCTAGAGTGACCCAATCACGGCCGACCCACCAAGGACAACTTACACATGCTTCTCCATAATAGCCACCTATCGAACTACATATACAAGCAGAGCCAAACAAGTCACACCAACCCTCAATCCTTTCTTGGCTTGAGTCTCATTTAGGTCCAACTATTTTCTCTGCAACTATCGCCTCATAGCCGAGCGAAGTAGCCGGATAACATTTGCCCCCCAAAGTGTGTCATGTGAATCAACATGACATGCTTTGAATCAGCGAGCAATCTCCGCCTTCAAAAACTAGCTCGTTTAGAATGATGATTGACTGTTGCCTTTTCATTGGTTTTTTTTGACGAATCTTCGTGTCGTTCAAACGTACTAGTTCCATCTCGAAGAAATTTTCAAAATACCGTTTTAACTTTTTAAAAGCTGAATGTGCATAACCTTTCGAAGGTCAAACCATGCTAGAATTCATAAATCAATATTTCAACACCGACTTGATGGCAAAATACATATTTAGCATTATATGTATATGCATAAAACGCTCCTTTCTTCCTCTATCTCCAACCCACCTTGCCTTCAATTCTCGGTCGAACACAAACCTAAGAGGAGCTCCGCTCATACTCCAATACCTCCTTCGCCCATGGCCTGTAGTTTAGGTATGCTTTTATCCTCCTTTTCGAAGTGTCGAACCATGCCTTAGCTTACATTTAGGGTTATTTAAGTGTAATCAGCTTTAACACTACGAGGGAGAAGAGAGAACATAAGATATCGAGAATAACAGAGAAGAATGAAGGGTCTACGGCTTGGGTTGTTCAAGGGAGTCAGTCTTAGGAGCTTCGTTAGTGGATGTGGTAAGGTGTTGGGTAGAGAGGTTGGCGTGTCTGGCCAATGAGAGAATTTGCTCACGAGTTTTAGGAGGGATTGATATCCAAAGGACTTCGGTAGTTTTCTGGGAGTAAACGGGTCGGTAGGTTTTAATGGAGGAGGATCAGTAGGTTTTGTGAGTGAGCGGTCAGTATAACTATTCAAGAGGTCAGGTCGGTTCATCATGAAAATTCGAGTTTTCGGTATAGGCTGTGGTGAAGTCGGGTCGATGTTCTGAGAGAAAGTGGGTCAATACGCTTTAGTATAGAGGAGCGGTCGGTGTACTCTGTTGAGGTTTTCGAGTCGGTAACGAGAGAGTGGTTCGGTATCGAGTGTTAGAGTTGGTAATGAGCATTGGGATCGGCATTGGCTTTTTGGACCACCTTCACTTGAACACAAAATATACCAGGATCATACATTGCACGCCTAAGCATAAAACAACGTACAATGACCAGAACCAAAGCATCTAAACCCGTAGATTTAACCCGAACAGGCAATTCTATAATTCAAGTAATTCTAAACACGACTCCAACCGAACAAAAATGATTAAAAGCCTTCACAATATATGATGCCAATGTCTGATTCTGAGACCCCTACTACCAAACATAGGACAAGCTATCGGAGACGGTCAGCGATGACGATCTCCGAAGATGATAGTTTAAAGCTCAATCATGCTTCACCGGCCTTTAAATCTTTAATTATTTTACACTCATGCTTGAATGGTTGCACTAGTCCACACATCACACGAGGGGAATATCTTGTTGTTATATCTGATATCTATTGTTTTTCAAGTATAGTTTAAATAGGTATATATTCACATCAATAGCTCTTTGGAAATGTCCAAAAAATCAAGTTCCGTAACTGTTTCTGACAAGCCCGAGCCAAGTTCTCGGCAGGAGGCAGTGGCGACTCTGGACCCATCGTCAACCTCCATACCTGGCATCCCGGATCCACCTATCGCAGTTATAGGCCCGGCTCCTGATGCTGTAGACGGGTCATCGTCCTGGATGACCCCATCGACTCTCAAGCCTCGAAAATCGGTGAATCTTCTCTCCGTCGATTATGTTCTTTCCACGGAATCCCCTTCGAAGACGTCTTGGTCCCGTCAGCACAAGATCGGTCTCACTTGTCCCCAGCCGGATATACTGCGTGCAACAAATTTATGTGCTGGGCTGGAAGTGTGCCACCTTTCAATTCATTCATCCGCGAAGTGTTGCATTATATCGGGATTGCTCCAGCACAACTACACCCTAATAGTCATGCATTTATTCAGGGCACATGCGTTCTTTTCATGAGCATCTTATTCAGACCTCCAACTCTCGAGGATATCCGTTATATTTACCGCTTCAAAAGGCGTAGCGATAGTCCATCTTACATATTCCTTGAGCCACACCCTAAATGCCAAATCCTGATGGGTGCGTGAAGAAAATTTTCTCAGTATAAACAAGAGTGGTTCTACATACGCTGTCCTCTCGGTTTCGCGAGAAGATGGCTAGAAGGGAGTAAGTCTCATTTTTATCCCAATTTTTGTAACTTCTTTCAACTTTTATAGGCATCCGCCCACGTCCCGAAGGCGCCGGGTATTCTAAGGCCGTCGAGGCCATCCAAGCTATTCCCATGGGTGATCGAGATATTAAATCTGTAATTACCAATGAACTGCTCTCGAAGTTCGGATTACTAAGACAGGGCCGCCGAACTAGCCTACCCATTGGTGTCACTATAACCGGAATAGCTGCGGGAATAAGCAAAGAGCCAGCTGGGCCCTTGGTGCCCCCTCCTGAAGGGGCCCCCGATACAACCGAGGAAGGAGCAATTAAGGAAACCGAAGTGCCAGAAGCGACCGACGAGAATGTAAGTTCCGACCAAGCGCCAGTAGTTGACGCACCCAGCATCGACGAACCGCCTCCTCCTTCAAAGAAGAAAAAGAGTCTAGCTTACAAGCTAAAAAAGAAAAAAGTTGGCGGAACTTCAAAGGTCACAATAACTCCGATTGAGAAAAATTCATCGTCCCAAAACTTAGAAGGCTCATTAAAAGGCCTATCTGACTTGACCATTCTTGATGATATACTGAATTATGGTTTCAATAACCCCGAGGCTATAGGATTTTATTCGACCGTGAGAAGCGACAAAGGCGCTCAGACTCATCATCAGGGAGAGAATACTCCAATGAGTAAAGCGAAAAATACCGGTCTGTCTGGGGGTTACACTAGGACACACACAAACACTTACACTCCACCATGCACTTGAATTTCACTCATCGTGTGATTCCAACTAACTCATCCTAATTTGGTTTTATGTGCAGGTGATATAGGGCGTACACACGGCATTGACCGCCTTCGCGGATCCTCCATCTTCTACCATTCTAGTCAAGATTCAGGATCACGTAAACGATGAGACGGGAACGATAGCAGTGATAGAGATTATCATCCCAGAGAGTCATCGTCTTCCAGAAGGAGAACTTACAACCATTCTTCATATCCAAACGATCATCCCCCTCACTCGGAGCATAGTAGGGATAAGTCAGCTAAGAAGGGATCCCAGTCCAAAGTTCCTTGCGACCAACACTCTGGTTCGTCGAGTACTAAGCAATCCCGTGAACCTTATAAGAAATTTGTGACTTCGGTTAGGCAGACCCCTCCAGCCTCCGCACACGATCCACCGACAGCGGAAAAATTAGCTGAGCTCAAGGCCACATTCTCGAAGATATGTTTCGATGGATTGAAATTTCTCCCGGTTCATCCTATCCCCGGACATGTTAAACAAAGCGCCATCGCTTGCAACAACGATGTTTATTTTCAGCATGATGCATTCATACACTTGGTAGAAAAAGTTTCAGTGGTTTCCATTGAACGCCAATACGAGATTGATCGCCTCACACTCGAAGCTATCCTTGTCAAAGACATCATTAAGGGTCAGGATGAGGAACTATCCTTATACAAATCTCAGCTCGAGACTGCCCAGAAAAATGCTAAGGAGACAACCGAGGCAGTTAGTTGCTTGGAGGCCGCTTACAAGAAAGAACTTTATGAGGCAGTCTAGTGCAGCGGCGCCTTGGCTTTGGAGAAAGACTCTTTCCAAAAAGAAAACAACATTCTCGATCGACGGGTCAAAGAACTAGAGGAATTGCTCTCTAAAGAGAGAGAAGAGAAAATTGCAGCGTAGGAAGGGTCACAAAGATACTACGATGAAATCATCGAAACACGGCTTCTAAAGACAAAACTTGACAAAGAGCTATCCAAGGTTGAAGCACTAAAAGAAGCAGCTCGTGAAGAGGGCAAGAAGATAGCGCTCACAGAGGCCAGCTCTCAACTTGAGGCAGCTACCGAAGCTGGAAGAGAAGAAATCAAATTTTTATTTGACCCGCTCATTGTCGAGTTTAATGCAAGAGTCCTCATGCATCGTGACCTGTCTTTCTTAGGCGAGAATTATCTCGAGTCACTCGCTGAAGCATGGGATACTTTGATTAGAATTATAAAAGTGGAGCTAGGTGTTGAAAAGATTGATGAAGAGGCTCTCGTGAGGGAAGTGCTCCGAGGAAATGAGCCTTCAGACTTATCCGCGGTGAGGGCTCTCTTTGGAAGAAATTCTCCATCATCAAAGGGTAAAGATGATAACGCTAGCCCATCCGGCACTGGGTATTCGGTTCCTCCTCCCGTTCAATTGACTGAAAGTTCGTCACTCGGGCCTCCCGAGCAGCACGTTGGTTATGACCCGGAGAAGCCCGGACTTGGTGTTCACATTTTATCTCCAATCCCTGAGGGTGATACTCCGAGGACCACTGAGAGTCCGTTAGAAGCTAGTATGTAGCTTCACTTTCTAGAGTTTTGGAATTCATCTATTTTGGAGAGTGATGAATGTGTTTTAACATTTTTTTTTCACGAACTCATATAGGTCACTCTAAACCCGAGCCGATTCCAAGGAGCGATGCCGCCATGGAGTGGGAAGAGAAGAAGGCTGAGGCATCTCACACCGGAGATACCCCTGGTCCCGATGCTCAAGTGATCGGGGCGCTAGATGAGGATAAACTTGAAGATCCCTCACCTGTAAATGAACACAACGAGGTCGAAATCACAGGCGCTTCCGAGCATACTTCCAAGCTCAGCATGAAAGAGAAAATCGAGGAAGAGGAGAAAAATAAAAACAAAGTTAAGATAGAATCTCAGGTGGTGGAACTCGACGATCCCTTAAATAGGCCCTCGAAGGTCATTCTCTCCAGTGGGATCACACCTTTGGAAATCCCTCCTCCTTCCTCGAGTACTTCGTCGCTGGGAAGCAAGGGGTCCAAAAAAAGGCGCTCGGATGATGAAACTTTGGAGAAATCAAAAAAGGAAAGAAAACTGAAGAAGTAACTGTTGCCACGCTACATTTTGCTCAACTTAAGTAACGTAGTACCATGCAGTTGTTTTCCTCCCCTTCTTTTTTTTGTAGATAGATTTTGGCTCCGGACTTTGGAGATGTTGTAATGAAACTTCTTTTTTGATTAGTGAATAAAGTTTTTCTTCTTTATATTTTCATATTTTCATCGCTTAGCTTATAATTTAATCTGTGATTAAAATCCAGAGTCTTATAGGTCATGCGAACTCTACTCCATTTTCACAAGACTTGGAGACTTTTGGATCGTCTATACTCTAATCCGCACTATGGGGACTTTGAGATTGTTTGAATCATTTATACTCTGGCCTGCACTCTGGGGACTCAGAGTACTCTAGCCCACACTCTGGGGACTTAGAGTTTTTTTAATCGTTTATACTCTAGCCCGCACTCTGGGGACTCAGAGTACTCTAGTCTAAGCTCAAGGGACTTAGTGATTTTTTGAATCATTTATACTCTGGTCCGCACTACGGGGACTCAGAGTACTCTAGTCCGCGCTCTGGGGACTTAGAGATTTTTTGAATCGTTTATACTCTAGCCCGCATTCCGAGACTCAGAGTACTCTAGTCCCCGCTCCGGGGACTTAAAGATTTTTTGAATCATTTATACTCTGGTCCGCACTCCGGGGACTCATAGTACTCTAGTCCGCGCTCTGGAGACTTAGAGATTTTTTGAATCGTTTATACTCTAGCCCGCATTCCGGGGACTTAGAGTGCTCTAGTCCGCGCTCTGGGGACTTAGAGATTTTTTGAATTATTTATACTCTTGCCCGCACTCCGGGGACTCAGAGTACTCTAGCCCGTGCTTCGAGGACTTAGAGATTTTTTGAATAGTTTATACTCTAACCCGCACTCCGAGGACTCATAGTACTCTAGTCCGCGCTCCGCGGGCTTAGAGATTTTTTGAATCATTTATACTCTGGTATGCTCTCTAAGGACTCAGAGTACTCTAGTCCACGCTCCGGGGACTTAGAGATTTTTTGAATCATTTATACTCTGATCCGCACTCCGGGGACTCAGAGTACTCTAGTCCGCGCTCCGGGGACTTAGAGATTTTTTGAATCGTTTATTAATCGACTTTTAATTTTGTGTGTGCATTTATACATCAGATAGATTAATGCAATTCCACTTTGCCATGGAGTTATAACACACGGAACATCAATAGTTCATAGAAAAATAGCATCAAGCCTTTATTGATTGTAAAAAAATAGAGACAAACTGAATTGTCTTATTACATGTCGAAAATGGAGAACAACAAGAGAAACACATACGGGAAACAATCGCTACTAAAATGCAAAAGAAATAGACTAAGTATAATAACAGTGCAAATGTTCGCTATTCCATGCTCTGCGGAGTGTCACGCCATCAACAGTCGCTAGCTTGAAGGTTCCTTCTCCAAACCTCCGTTCGATGACGTAGGGACCTTCCCATGTGGGATTCATATGCGATAAGACCGGAAAGACTCATTATAAAATAAGGTCACCCACATCGAAAGTTCTCGGTCGAACTTTTCCATTATAATATCGGGCGACTCGTTTCTCGTCGACCAAGTCTAACGACTCCAGTAAATGATCTTGATTCATTCTAGGATCATACTGAGTCACCCGGTGAGAGGGAACTTCAAGTTCCACGGGTATAACAGCTTCAATGCCGTATGCCAAAGCGCACGGAGTATGGCCAGTCGCAGACTTATGGGTGGTTCTGTAGGCCCAGAGTGCTGTCGGAAGCTCATCCACCCACTTGCCTCTAGCCTTCTCCAAATGGCTTTTCTAGATGGACTTGATTATCTTATTTACGGCTTCAACTTGCCCATTCGCTTTAGGGTGAGCGACTGCTGCAAACATTTTCTCAATGCAATATTTTTGGCATAACTCTTTGAATTCTTTACTCTCAAATTGAGTTCCATTTTCGATAATGATAGTCTGTGGGAGACCGAAGCGGCATATAATTTTTTTCACAACAAAGTTAATAACCTTTTTGGTGGTGCTCGTAGCTAATGGCTCTGCTTCTGCCCACTTGGTGAAGTAATCGACTGCGACGATTGCGTATTTCGCACCACCTTTGGAGATTGGCAAGGAACCGATTATATTGATCCCCCATATTGCAAACGGCCATGGACTAACCATTCGCATGAGTTCTGTCGGCGGTGCCCTCGGGATCTTTGCATACTTTTGACATTTGTCGCATCTTCTTACATAGTCCGCGGCGTCCCGATTCACGGTAGGCCAATAGTATCCATATCGAAGGATCTTTTTGGCTAACGTTTGCCCCTTAGTATGGTCGCTACATTCCCCTTCATGAACTTCTCTTAAGACCCGCTTTATCTCGTTGTGAGCGACGCACCTAAGCAAGGGGATGGAGAATCCCTTCTGATACATCACTCCATCCTGCATTATATACCGGGAAGCCTTGCGAACGACTTGTCGTCTCTCGTTTTTTTCTCTCGGGCAAGGTTCCATGTAGCGATATTCTTTAAATGGGGTCATCCATGACTCCCTTTCAGTTTCCATCTCTAACACAAGATCTACTTCCATCTCGTTTATACTTGGGGCGTGTAAGGTTTCAATAGGAACCAAGCCCATCTGTTGTGCATCACTAGTACTTGCGAATTTTGCCAAGGAATCGGCTTCCCCATTTTGTTCACGTGGAATGTGCGAAATATCGTAGTATTCGAGGTCTGCCAACAATTCTTGAACCCGAGCGAGGTATGGGGCAAGCCTTTGCCCCTTTGCTTGATAGTCCCCCATACCTGGTACACCACCAACTGTGAGTCACAAAAGATCTCAATCGATTTCACTCTAAGTTCTTTGGTAAGCTTTAAGCCCGCTATCAATGCTTCATACTCAGCTTCATTGTTCGTAATGGAGAAATCAAGTTTCAAAGCACAACAAATTGATCGGTTCTCGAGAGTTACAAGAATAACTCCAGCCCCAGAACAATGGTCGTTGGATGCTCCATCGGTATATAGCTTCCATCGAACAGCGGGAATTACATCACTACCACTTGATTCGTCTGATATGGTGAACTCTGCAATGAAATATGCTAACGCTTGCCCTTGGATCGCCCTTCGTGGCAGGTAAGTGATATCGAACTGAATCAGCTCAATGTTCCATTTTAGTAGCCTTTCAGAAGTCTCCGGTCATTGGAGTACCTGCCGTAGAGGTTGATCGGTATAAATACTGATCGTATGTGCCTGGAAATACGGGCGGAGCTTGCATGATGCGATCACCAAGTAGTAGGCTAGCTTCTCAATCTTAGGTTAATTTTCTCTCTGCCCCCGTTAAGTGCTTACTAACATAGTACACTTGCTTTTGGATTCGGTCATCCTCACGAACCAAAGCTGCACTGATGTCATGCTGAGATACGACCAAGTAAACATACAACTCCTCATGGTCTACGGGCTTTGACAGAACCGGGGGCCTCTCCAAGTGTTTCACCAGAGCTCGAAATGCATCCGCACAATTCGACGTCCATTCAAAATTTATTTTCCCTTTCCTTATCACATCAAAGAAATGAATACACTTGTCGGTTGCTCTGGATATAAATCGACTCAACGCGGCGATTTTCCCATTCAGGCTTTGCACTTGTTTTATAGTTCTGGGCGCCTGTATGTCCCGAATAGCTTCAATCTTTTTCGGGTTTGCTTCGATTCCTCATGCGTTGACAATGGAACCCATAAACTTCCTCGACGCAACACCAAAGGAACATTTCAATGGATTGATTTTCATTCCGTAAAATCTGAGTATATCAAACATCTCAGCTAAGTCTCGAATGTGTTCGTTTGACTGTCGTGACTTCACGAGCATATCATCCACATAGACTTCCATCGTTTTACCAATCTGGTCTTTAGACATTCGATTCACCAAATGCTGATAAGTCACCCCTACGTTCTTCAACCCGAAAGGCATCATTGTTAGTCCTTGAGATAATGGTTTTGATGACAACAACCTTAGAATAAGATTATAAAATATAAATACTAATATTATAGTTTAGATATATATGTATATGCAGGATTTAACCATGCAGGTACCAAGAATGAAGACTGTACAGTATAGAGACTCAATATTGAAGACATCAAGATTCAAGACTCATGAGTATCAAGAGTTTAAGAGTTCAAGATTTCAAGATAAGTAATTTTGTTAGGAATTTTGTTAAAACTCCTAGAAAAGCATTGACATCTTAAAATCCATTTTATTCGTGGAATGGAATCCACTTCGAGCCTATTAAAGGGATGGAACCCTAAGTAGGATGCAACCTATGAAAAATCTAGTGGAACATCGTTTTGTATCCACTAACTTTTATTCAAATGTTTTACAAAATTATATCTTGTTTTCAAAATGATTTCAAAATCTTCCTTTTTAAATCAAAAACATCTATCCTGGTTTTAAATACTTTTAGCCTCAAAATAATCTTTATTTTCAATATCAAAATTATCCTTGGTTTCAAACTATCTTTAATTATAATGTACTTGACTTTTAATATTTATATTTAATATTTAAATATGAAATTATAGTAAAATTTTATATATACCAAAATATTATTCTCTATACTTATTTATGTATTTTAACTATAGTTAAGTATATTTATAAAAAATAATAATAAATATTTTTAATACAAGATGAAAGTTATTTTCAAAGAAACACAAATCACAAAAATTGCTTAGGCCTGTCGACAACCTCAAAATACCCTTGTCGACATGGTAGCAGTTTATTTCAAAAATTTGAATTTCAAAGGAAGTATCTATTCGTCATATCCTTTCACGAATGGACATGGCTGTTGTTCTACTATAAATATGGGTAGTTTTGAACGAATTTGTATTCATACTTTTCTGATTTCACTTCTCTTCTTCTTCCACATTTCTTTATATACATTTTTATTATTACTCGCTGAAATCTCCATTGAATCTAACTAGATCATCTCTGGTTTAATTCTCTATCACTATCTCAACAAGATCCCAGTGCTAATCAGAGTTATAGACTTCTTTGTAATCAATTTAGCGAGAAAAGGTGTGATTGTAGCCTGGAAAATCAATCAAGTGAGAAAAGGTGTGATTGTAGCCTAGGAAATCAATTGGGTGAACTTGTTGCATGTAAAATCAAGTATCTCTACCCAGAGGATTGTGAATCTGGAGTGGTGTACCTCGTGGCCTTGAAATCGAGGGTGTAATTGTAAGAATTGATTTTGAAAGGAAATCCGTACTTGTGTTGCAGGACTGGATGTAGGGTAACTCCGAACCAGTATAAAATCCAGTGTTTTCTTTCCTTTATTGCTTTTACTTTATATCTGCATCTGTGTTTGATTCTGTGATCATATATGTGTCTGAATATTGCATACATTTGTGTTCAAATTAAGATAAACTAAAAAAAATTGGTAATTCCTTAAAACACTATTCACCCCTCTCTAGTATTAATTCTAGCCTTAAGATCTGTAATCTGCATTTCTCACATTTGGTATCAGAGCAAGGTTTTCAAAGTTTCATAATCTGAATTTTGAACAATTTCAAAATGGCTACCAACACTGGTACTATTACTACTACCAACACTAGTTCATTTTTAGAAGGTCAGTCTACTGCCAGACCACCACTTTTAAATGGCAGTAACTATGCATATTGGGCATGTAGGATGAAAATATATTTACAATCTGTAGGACTAGACACTTGGAATATGACACAAACTGAATATTTTGAACCCACAACCGGGTTTGCACAGTGGACTGTTGAGCAAAAGACAGTCGCACAAAATAACTCTAAAGCTATGAATATTCTGTTTTGTTCACTTGATAGGAATGAATTTAATAGAGTGTCAGTTTGTAAGTCTGCATATGAAATCTGGAAAACTTTGCAAGTTACTCACGAAGGAACAAGCAAAGTTAAAAAGACCAAAATTTCCATGCTCACAAATCAGTTTCAAATATTTAAAATGAATCCTAATGAGTCTATTCCGGATATGTATAGTAGATTTCAGGATATTGTGCATTCTCTAATATCCTTGGGAAAGGTATTTTTGGAAGAAGATCAAGTCATAAAAATCTTAAATTCTCTTACTCTAGAATGGGATCAAAAGACACTTGCGATCGAAGAGGCAAATGACATCAGTACCTTAAAGATAGAAGAATTAATTGAAAATTTAATGTCGTTTGAAGTTCAAATGATTGGGAGAAGAGAAAGAAAAGCATCTAAAAAGAAATCAATTGCATTCAATGCATTGACCGATGGACTCAAACAGCGATAATGATGAAGAGATAGCCTTTATGACCAAGAACTTTCGGAAATTTCTGAAATACAGAAAGATGAATAATCTCAAGTGAAACAATTATGAACTCTGGTAATCAGAATGTTGTGCCAAACTATATCAAATGTTTCAACTGTGACGAACCAGGCCATATCAAAAGAGACTGTCAGCATCCAGATAAGCAAAATCTTCCTATAAACAATGAATCCGCAAAGAAATGAAAACGTGCATTTACCGCCACTCTAGATGACTCAGACTCATCCTCGAGCGATGATGATCAGAAGACAGATAATTCAAATATGTGTTTCACGGCAGTTCACGACTCCGATGAATTCAAAAAAACGGACTAAGAAAATGGTACACGTTTACAATACATTGGTTGAAATTGCATGCTTAGGATTGAATGATTGATTGATTGATTTTGAATTGGTGTGTCGTTTGAATTTTAAATTTTTATTATTATTTTATTATATTATTATATTTTTACTATTATTTTATTATTACTTTATTAATATTTTTTGTATCATAATATTATGTAATATACTTTAATTCCAGTAATATTCCAGATATATATATATATATATAGATATTAAAAATAATATATATATATATTAGAATTCTTAAAAGAAATAAAGCATGAAAATTCAAGGACACCCATCGACATGGTCCCCTCCATGTTGTCAACAAGGGTACAAAAGTTTGAAATTCAAATTTGAATTCAAATGTTTGAATATCCCTCCATCTTTTCACTTCTTTCAAAACTCTGAAAAGCTACCTTTTGACCAGAGAACCTGTCCTTTGAGAATCTATTTATTTACTATCTCTTATCACAACTTTTCACTTTCATTTTCAAATTCAAACTCTTATTTCAAAATATCAAGCTCTCTACTCTCTACTCTAATGGCTTCTTCAAGCAACCCCTCCACAATGAGACTTTCTAGAAACATGAAAGAGCAACTCTTCAATGATCCGGAGGCTATAAAAGCATATATCAACTATGCTAACTATGGAAAAGTGCATCCTGGAAAGTTTGCTATATTTCAAGATTTCTCCTTTTATGAAATCGATTCTCTTTTTGCAAACAACCAAATTCTTAGTCTTGTTGATGCTTCACAAAATGATTTTGTGTGTTATCCAAATCTTGTTAAAATTTTCTATGCAAATCTCAACCGTGGATTTTATAATGGAAATGATGATGAATTTTGGAGTAGTGTCAAAGGCACTAGAATCATTTTAAATTGTGCTATTTTGGGTACCATTCTCAATTGCAAAAGCACAGGAATGGATCTTTCTAGTTTTAAAATCGATGAAAATGATCGTGAGACATTTCATCACATTTTTGAAGGAAATGAAAACGTTGAATTCAAAATTCGAAACTTTCGACCAAAAGCAAGAATTGTTAATCTTCTTTTACAACATACTTTGACCCCAAGATCAGGAAGTTTTAACAATCCAACTTCAAAAGTTTACAAAGCACTTTTTGCTATTTTTGGAAATTATGATATTAATTGGGTGCAAGTTATTTTGGATGAACTTCATCCCAAAAATCATGAAATAGGTGAAAATACTTTGTATCATGGAATCTATCTCACTCGAATTTTTAATTAATTTGGAGTAGATTTCAAAGAAGAAGAATTTGTTTCAAGAAAAGTTTTTAATCTCTCAAACATTTCTCTTATGAAAATTCCATATGTTTTCAACCATATGAGGCTCTTGCTGAAAAGGAAGAGCGTTTGGCTCATGAGGAGATGGAAGAAGAAGAAGAAGAAGGGGATGAAATGGAAATAGAAGAAGAAGAAGGTGAAACATCCTTGGAAAGTATTGATTATCCCTCTAATCCAACCAATAAAACCTTACTCAAAAATCAAAAGACTATTGTTGAGAATCAACGGATTCTTAAAAGATCCGTTAGTAAGAAATTGGATAAAATGTCATCCAAGATGAACAAGTTTTTCTCCAAAGTCAGCAAGTGTTTCCTGGAGATCTGACCAGGCAACTGAGTACTCGGCATCCAAGAGTACTCGACATCTAGGGGTGATCGGCATCCAGGGGCGCTCGGCATTAGCAAGCGCTCGGCATTAGCAAGCGCACGGCATTAGCAAGCGTTCGGCCAGAAGGCGACGGTCGGCCAGAGGCAACGTTCGGCCAGATACTTCGTTCGGCCAAAGGCATCGTTCGGCTAAGGGCTTCGTTCGACCAGAAGGCACGTTCGGCTAGAAGGCACGTTCGGCCAGATACTTCGTTCGGCCAAAGGCATCGTTCGGCTAAGGACTTCGTTCGGCCAAAGGCATCGTTCGGCTAAGGACTTCGTTCGGCCAAAGGCATCGTTCGACTAAGGACTTTGTTTGGCCAGAAGGCACGTTCGGCTTCGTTGGCTATTCAGCCTACTCTTCCCACACGACAAGTGCCCTGTTCGGCATGGAGAGTGTGGTTCGGCATCCAACCGTTCGGCCTGTTTCGATCGGCATATAGCGACCACTCCATTTGGGCCAAGGTGTTCGGCTGCCAAGCCCACCTGGGAAGTCCAACCCATCTTTGTCTATAAATAGAGGGGCAGGGGCACAGTGAAATAGGATCTTTTTTGGAGAACACTGGGGAGACTTTGCCGCTTTCATGACTCATCCACTTTATTTAACAATTGTATTCAAGTGTTTGGTTTACGGATTGTATCTGTAATCAATCATCAAGTAAAGCAATAAAGTTTAACCTCAAAGTGGACGTAGGCAATTACGCTGAACCACTATAAATCCGGTGTTCTTATTTTCTGCACTTAAATTAGCATATTCTTCCTTGTTTAATTTAACTTCATCACTTATATCTCTCCACAATCTTTTTCAACAAGGTTAGTGACCAATTTTGGTGCTAACACTTTGGTGCTTTCACTGAGAATTGAATTCTCAAACCTCAAGGATCTGCTTTGAAGCTACTGGATTGAATAAATCCCTCAAAGAAGATCCGACTCATTGGTAGGGCGTCCGTTGATTCTACTCAGAGTTCATACCAATAACTCTACAATGGCAAGACCACGTACCAGGTCAGCTTCTTATAATGCGGACGCCCACGAGGCTGCTAGCGTGCAACAAGCAGGACCTAGCAATCAGCCAGCGATTCCGGGTGTAGGGACTACCACCCAGGACTAGACTCCGGTTGTCACCAGAATAGAGTTCAATGACTTGATGAGGGAACTCAGGGAAAGCATGAGACAACTAGGAGAGCAGATGCAAGCTAACGCCAACCTGATGGCACAACTCACTCAACAACAACAATAGAATGCTGGGGGCAATCCCGCTCCTTATTCCTCATCCGACAGCTCAGCTTCATCCGATGAACCTCCTAGGCGTAGACGCCGTAAGACTGAAACTTTGCGGGTAGGTGCTGCTGTCCGAACAACTGGAGACCATGACCAAGTCAGAGCTCGAAACTTAGGAGCTGGAGTGCAGGTGGAGGCTGGAAGCCTAGACCATCAAGATGCGCATTTAGAAGATCGCCAGCAGAGGAGGCATTAGCATGATCTGTCACGTAGAACAGACTCCAGCCTTCCACCTTCTATACAAACACCAGACCTGACGCCATGATCAGGCAATTAATGAAAGAGAATCAAGGCTTATTGAATGACGATTGGGGAGTGTCAAGAAGTCATACTCCATTCACAGACATTGTTCTACAGGCAGCATACCCCAGAAAGTTTAGTATGCCAACTATCCCTGCTTATGAGGGAAAGACTGATCCCAGACAGCATGTCATGAGGTACGAGTGGATGATGGATTCAGCTAGAGCAAATGATGCAACCAAGTGTAGATGCTTTCCAATTACTCTATCTGGGATCGCTACTATGTGGTTCACCCGACTTCCTCCGCGGTCCGTGTCTAGTTTCGAGGAGTTGGCGAAGAAGTTTATTGAGTAGTTCAGGATACACACTACTCGTCCAAAGGACGTGATGTCTCTATCAAGTGTAATCCAAAATCCTGGGTAGTTGTTGAAGGAGTATTTACAAAGATTCCATGTTGCGGCGACTGAAGTCAGTAATCCCAATGATCATGCAATTCTAATGGCTGTGATGTGAGGTGTGGAACCGGATTCCGAGTTTGGAGACTGGCTGGCAGGAAAACCTCCGACTACGCTAGAGCGTTTTTACTCAAAGGCACACCAGTTCATAAGAAGAGAGGAAGCCAGGTGGATAAGGCGAGATAAGGAACCAGGACCTGTTCAGCAATCCGTAAAAAGCAACATTGCTGTGAAGCAGTCCGGAGACAACTCAGGGAAAGTCCAAGTCAATGTCCAGAACAAGCCCGGGCAACCTAAGGAATCCGGAGGAAGAAGTCAAGGGAAGAAGAGAGAAGCGGGGAAGTGGAAGCCGAGAATTCCAAGCTACAACGAGTATACCCCGCTGAATGCGTCTCTGGAGAACATTTATCTATCAACCTGCAATACCTTTCAATACAGAAAACCACGTCCAAAGGAGTCAACCGAGGAACAGAAGCGGACTGGAAAATACTGCCGCTTCCATGAGACTTATGGGCACAATACGGAAGAGTGCAGACACCTACATGACGCTATAGAGAAGTTAATCAGGCAGAAGAAGTTACAGGAGTTTGTGAAGGATCCATAGGAAAGAGGACATGGAACATCCAACCCAGGTCGTGCACCAGCTCCACGCCATCCCGAGGAGCCTGCCCGGACTGTGGGTAGACTAGTCATAAACACGATCATCGGCGGGCCTCACCCTGCGGATAAGAATTGGCAAGAGATGGAGCGGTATGCTAGTTCCCTGAAGCATGCAGATTTCGAGTGTTGTTCCAACGTAGAGGATGGGACCCCTGCTAAATAGCTGTGCGTGATGACAGACGATATAGTATTCAGAAACAGAGACGCTGACCAAGTTGAGGCTCCTACCATCGACCCGATGGTCATATCCGCGACAATCGGACCGGCCAATGTGAAAAGAATTCTGATTGATTGTGGAAGTTCTGTCAACATCATCTTCAAGAAGGCTTATGACCAGATGAAAATGGAAACGAAGGACTTGAAACCGTCCAAAGCTCGTATACATGGCTTTAATGGCGCAGCGACCGATGCAGTGGGGTATGTTGAGTTACCTGTTGAACTGGGACAAGGCGAACGTCGGAGGGTGCGAATCCTACCTTTCGTAGTTTTGGATGTGGATTCTCCGTATAATGTTTTCTTGGGCCGACCGGCCTTGGCTGAGTTTAGGGCAGCATTAGCCCCGTGGTGCTTAACTTTGAAGTTTCCAACTGACAAAGGAGTAGGTGTTGTTCATGGCGACCAAGCGACCGGTCGTGCCTGTTATGTGGCAGAGCTCCGAGAGGCTCATCAGAGGGAGAAAGGAAAGGTTGCGGACAATCCCGTCTGCATCCATAATTCTGATAATTGACAAGTAATGCCCGAGCCCTGGCTCGGGCATAATTCTCGGATCTTCAGAGACATAGATCCGAGAGACGACGATGAGAAACCCAGGAAAGAAAAGGCAGCGCCGGCTGAATTAACAGTTGATATTTCAGTCAGCCGAGACGACACATCGCGAGTACTGAAGATCGGATCACAACTCGGTCCCGCAATGACTGAAGACCTTAGTGATTTCCTCTGAGCAAATCTTGATGTTTTCGCCTAGACGCATTCTGATATGTGCGGGATTTCTCCTGCCATTACGAGTCATATGTTGAACATAGACCCGAAATACGTCTCGGTTAAACAAAAAAGAAGAGGGATGGACCCAGAGAGGTCCGCTGCTCTCAGAGAGGAGGTGGACAAACTCAAAACCAATGGGTTCGTCTGCGACGCCTTCTACCCTGAATGGGTATCGAACCCCGTGCTGGTGAAAAAGGCAAATGGGAAATGGAGAACTTGCGTAGATTATTCCGATTTGAACAAGGCATGCCCCAAGGATAGTTTCCCGTTGCCTAGGATTGACCAGTTGGTCGACTCCACTGCAGGGCACAAACTGTTATCATTCATGGATGCATACTCAGGCTACAATCAAATCCCGATGCATATTTCGGACCAAGAACACACCCGTTTCGTCACAGACGTCGGGTTATATTGCTATGTAGTAATTCCTTTCGGATTGAAAAACGCAGGAGCAACTTATCAGCGTTTGGTGAATCGAAGGTTCAAAGACCAGCTTGGTAGAACGATGGAAGTCTATGTGGATGACATGCTCGTGAAGTCACGACAGTCAAACGACCACATTCGAGACTTAGCGGAGATGTTCGATATACTCAGATATTATGGGATGAAGATCAACCCTCTGAAGTGCTCCTTCGACGTTGCGTCGGGGAAGTTTTTGGGATTCATTGTCAATGCTAGGGGAATTGAAGCTAACCCAGAAAAGATCCAAGCCATTCGAGATGTGCAAGTGCCTAGAACTATAAAACAGGTGCAAAGCTTGAATAGAAAAGTGGCTGCGCTGAGTCGATTCATATCCAGAGCCACTAACAAGTGCATTCCTTTCTTTGATATAATAAAGAAAGGGAAGAGGAATTTCGAATGGACATCTAATTGTTAGGAAGCATTCCGAGATCTGGTGAGGCATCTGGAAAGTCCTCCAGTGCTGTCAAAGCCGGTAGACCACGAGATGCTGTACGTATACTTGGCTGTATCCCTGCATGCTATAAGTACAGCTTTGGTCCGCGAGGAGGACCGGGTCCAAAAGCCGGTGTATTACGTTAGTAAACGTTTAACGGGGGCAGAAAGAAATTACCCCAAAATCGAGAAATTGGCCTATTGCTTAGTGATTGCATCACGTAAGCTGCGCCCATACTTTCAAGCACACTCAGTCAGTATCTATACTGATCAGCCCCTACGGTAGGTACTCCAGCGACCAGAAACTTCCGGGAGATTGCTAAAGTGGAATATCGAGTTGAGCCAGTTCGATATTACCTACTTTCCACGAAAAAACATACAAGGACAAGCATTAGCGGATATTATCGCTGAGTTTACTATATCTAACGGACCAGACAATCACAGAATCATTCCCCCCGTTCGATGGAAATTGTACACCGATGGGGCATCAAATGACCGTTGCTCCGGAGCTGGCATAGTTCTGGTAACTCCAGAAAATCAATCGATCTGTTACGCTTTAAAGCTCGATTTCCCGGCTACGAATAATGAAGCAGAATATGAAGCACTGATTGCTGGCTTAAAACTCGTTGGAGAACTTGGGGTTAAGTCAGTCGAAAACTTTTGTGACTCACAATTGGTGGTCTACCAAGTGCGGGGAGATTACCAAGCAAGGGGACAGAAGCTTGCTCCGTACCTTGCTTTGGTTCATGAACTATTGGCGAAATTGGAACACTATGACATTTCACATGTCCCACGTGAACAGAACAAAGAAGCCGACTCGTTGGCTAAATTCGCGAGCATTGGCGATGCACAGCAAATGGGATTGGTTTCTGTTGAAACTTTACACGCCCCAAGCATAGACGCAATGAAAGTTGATTTTGTGTTGGAAGCGGGAAACGAAAGAGAGTCATGGATGACCCCATTCAAACTATATCTAATGATCGGGACTTTACCAGAAAAAAGAGGCGAAAGACGGCAAGTCATCCGAAAAGCCGCACGATATGTGATTCATGATGGAGTAATGTATCAAAAGGGGTTCTCAGTCCCCTTATTACGATGCATTACCCATGATGAGACAAAGCGGGTCCTGGAGGAAGTTCATGAAGGAGAGTGTGGCGACCACACTGGGGGGCAAATGCTGGCAAAAAAGATCCTCCGCTATGGATACTATTGGTCGACTGTAAATCAGGATGCTGCAGACTACGCGAGGAAATGTGACAAGTGTCAAAGAAATGCGAAAATCCCGAGAGCTCCACCAATAGAACTCACATAAATGGTTAGTCCCTGGCCATTTGCAATCTGGGGAATCGACATAGTCGGCTCCTTGCCTATATCCAAAGGTGGTGCAAAATACGCGATAGTTGCAGTCGACTATTTCACGAAATGGGCCGAGGCAGAACCTTTAGCCACAATCACCTCTAAGAAGGTCATTAATTTTGTTGTGCGAAACATTATATGCCACTTTGGTCTCCCTCGAACCATCATTACGGACAACGGAACACAGTTTGAAAGCAGAGAATTCGAAGATTTCTGTTTAAAGTACGGTATTGAGAAGAAGTTCGCCGCCGTTGCGCATCCGAAGGCTAACTAGCAAGTCGAAGCCGTGAACAAAATAATCATGTCCATACTAAAGAAGCATTTGGAAAAAGCCAGAGGCAAGTGGGTAGATGAACTCCCAACAGCATTATGGGCTTATAGAACTACCCATAAGTCCGCGATTGGCCACACTCCATTCGCATTGGCCTACGGCTCGGAAGCCGTCATACCCATGGAACTGGAAGTTCCATCGCATCGAGTGACATATTATGATCCCAGGACGAATCAGGATCTCTTATTGGAATCGCTGGATTGCATTGATGAAAAACATGAAGAGGCTGAATTAAGGGCGGCAGCACATAGGCAACGAGTCAAGCGATATTACGACGGCAGAGTCCGCCCAAGGATTTTTGATGTGGGTGATCTTGTTTTGAAACGAGTTTTCCCGGTACCATCACGTATGAATCCCAACTGGGAAGGTCCATACGTCGTTGAACGGAAGCTTGGAGAGGGAACATTCAAGCTAGCGACCGTTGATGGCGTAACACTACCCCGAGCATGGAACAGTGAACATTTGCGACATTATTACATTTAGCCTGTTTCTTTCTTGTTTTAGGCACAGTTATTTCCTTTATGTTTTTGTTCTGTTGTCACTTAGTTTCTTTTTAACCTTGTAATCAGGCGATTTAGTTGTTTTTCATTAATAAAGGCTTGAAGCCGTCTTTTCCATGAATTACTAATGTTTTTGTATCTTACTGTTGGGTGACGAATTGCTGGAGTTATGTTATTCTGTATGATGTACGAACTCGTATAACCGACTTCAATCTCCGAGTCCCCGGAGTGCGGACCGGAGTACTCTAAGTCCCCGGAGCGCGGACTAGAGTATAAACGACTTCAAATCTCTAAGTCCCCGGAGTGCGGACCAGAGTACTCTAAGTCCCCAGAGTGTGGACTAGAGTATAAACGATTCAAATCTCCGAGTCCCCAAAGTTCGAACCGGAGTACTCTAAGTCCCCGGAGCACGGACTAGAGTATAAACGATTCAAATCTCCGAGTCCCCGGAGTGCAGACCGGAGTACTCTAAGTCCCCGGAGCGCGGACTAGAGTATAAACGATTCAAATCTTCGAGTCCCCGAAGTGCGGACCGGAGCACTCTAAGTCCCCAGAGCGCGGACTAGAGTATAAACGATTCAAATCTCCGAGTCCCCGGAGTGCGGACCAGAGTACTCTAAGTCCCTAGAGCGCGGACTAGAGTATAAACGATTCAAATCTCCAAGTCTTCGGAGTGCGAACCGGAGTACTGTAAGTCCCTGGAGCGCGGACTAGAGTATAAACGATTCAAATCTCCGAGCCCCCAGAGTGCGGACCGGAGTACTCTAAGTCCCCGAAGTGCGGACTAGATTATAAACGATTCAAATCTCCGAGTCCCCGGAGTGGGGACCGGAGTACTCTAAGTCCCCGGAGTGCGGACTAAAGTATAAACGATTCGAATCTCCGAATCCCTTGAGTGCGGATCAACTTACTCTAAATCCCTGGAACACGGAGTTAGGAAAATTTTTAAGTACTCAAGAATGTAGAACAAGAAGTATGCCACTCCAAAGAATGTTCGAACAACGCGAGAATGGATTGGGAAATTATGCAACTCTTAAGTACTTGAGTTTTGACCGCAGTTATTTAGAAAGCTAAAAAACCAAAAGGATCGTTCAAATGACTAAGGAACTAAATTTTATTTAATAGTCCAAAATGGGGTTACATAGTTATTCCGCCAAAACTTGGAGTCAAGAACCTATCTACACAAACTATGGAAACAAAAGATAAAAGTAGTTACAAGACTTAAGCAAAATCTTGATTGAACGAGTATAGCGACTATTTCTTCGGTTTCTTCTTCTTGTCTTCTTTTGTCTTCTCCGATGACTCCTCTCCCTCACGCTTCTTCTTGGATTTTTTGCTTGCCAAGGAAGTAGTGTCAGGAGCGGGAGAAGGAACATCCAGTGGTTTGGATTTGCCGGGGAGAATGATTTTCAAAGGTCTATTCCGCGGGTCGGTAAGTTCCAGTATTTCAGGCTCGACTTTTATCTCGACTTTCTTTTTCTCTTCTTCGGCGAGATGCTCTTTCATGCTCATCTTCGAAGTATGTTCGGAGGTGTCAGTGATCTCGATTTCATCACTCCCTTCGACGGGAGATGAAGTGTCAGACTTGTCATCATCTAGCGCCCCGATCACTTGAGCGTCGGGGCTGGGAGTTACACCCGCATGAGCGATATCACTGCTTTTCTCTGCCTTCTCCTTGGTGTCATCACTCCTTGGAGTCGGTTCGGGATCAGAGCAGCCTGCATATAAAGCATAAAGAATGAGCATTAAGACAAATAACCGCTACCAGAAAGTGGCGTATCTTTTAACTTCTGGAAGAAGAGTTTTGTACCGGGTTCTGGCTGGCTATCGGTTGCGCATGGAGTTTCACCCTCTAAGATAGGGGATAGCACATGAACGCCAAGCCCGGGATCTTCTAGATCATAGCCGGCGTGCTGCTCGAATGGGTCAAGTGTTGGCCGACCGGCCGATTGAGCAGAAGGAGGAGCAGCAAGATGAGGAGCTACAGCCTTAGCCCCAGATGTGCCAGCTTCATTGTTTTTCTCTTTTGGTAGGGGAGAGCCTTTGCTATAAAGAGCCAAAGCTGCAGATAAGTCCGCTGGCTCGTTCCCCCTGAGAAATTCTTTCACCAGGGCATCCTCATCAACTTCCTCAGAGCCCGACTCGATCTTTCTAATCTTCACTAAAGTTTCCCAGGCCTCAGCAAGAGATTCAAGATAGCCCTCGCCTAGGAATGTCAAGTCACGGTGCATGAGGACGCGGACGTTGAATTCAGCAATTAGCGGGTCAAACATGCACTTGACCTCTTCTCTACCGGCCTCTGCAGCTGCTTCGAGGCGAGAGTCAATCTCCTCAGAAGCTTTTCTCTTGCCCTCCTCGCGGGCTTTGTTTTTCACTATCTCAACCCTAGCAAGTTCATCATCGATCTTCGTTTTCAAGAGCCGAGTAGCAACGATTTCATCACAGTATCGTTGGGACTCTTCCTGAGCAGTTGTTTTCTCCTCTTTCTCTTTAGAGAGCAATTCTTTCAACTCTTTGACTTGCATGGCAAGCGCGTCCCTTTCTTTCTGGATAGAATCTTTTTCTAAGGCAAGGGCTCCGCTGCGTTGGACTGCTTCATCGAGTTCCTTCTTATGGGTCTACTCTAAACGTGTGACGGCCTCGGCAGTGTCTTTTGCACTCTGCTCTGCAGCTTTGAGTTTCGACTTATATGAAGCAAGCTCTTCATCTTGACTCTTGATGATGTCCTTGTCAAAGCCAGCTTCCAACTTCAAACGATCAATTTCGTATTGTCGCTCAACAGATACCTCCGAAACTTTTTCTCCCAAATGTGCAAACGCGTCATGTTGAACATAGACGTCGTTGTTGCAGGCAAGAGCGCTCTATTTGACATGCCCTGGGATGTGATGAATAGCTGGGAGAAATTTCAGGCCATCGAAACAAATTTTTGGGAATTTGGCCTTAAGATCGACCATCTTCTCTGCTATAGTTGGGTCAGCCGCAGGAATAGGGGGAGGAGGCTTTGAAAGTTCTGCTCTTTTCTGATGCTCTCGAGTTTGCCATGTGGTCGACGAACCGGAATGTTGTTCTCGGGAGACATCGGGTTGGGACCCCTTCTGTGAAAGCTTCTCTTTATCTGTCTCAGTTTGAGGAAGAGGATCACGAGAATGTGAAGATTGAGAATATGTTTTCTTTCGATAAGAGTCATAAGACGAATCACAAGGACGGTTGTCTCGATCCTCGTAATCGTCTCTGTCCCTGCGTCTACCCGAGCCTGAATCCCGTCCGGGATGGTGAAATATAGAAGAACTGTGGAGACGATCGAGTCCGTGGGAGCGCCCCATGTCACCTGCAAAGAATAAAAATAACAACGAGTTAGGAAAAATCGGGGTAATGAAAAAACTTGAAGTGTATGGTGAAGTGCGTGTGTGCGTGTGTGTCCTAGTGTTCCCCCCCGACGGACCAGTTCCTTTATCTTTACTGATTGGAGTGTTATCTCCCTGGACTGGGGGTTGAACTCCTGTGTTGCCTCTAGCGGGCGAATGAAACTTAAGGGCTTCCGGATCGTCGAAACCATAATTGAGTATATCGTCGGGGATGGTAAGGTTCGACAGACCCTTTAAAGAACTTTCCATGTGCTGCGAAGAAGCCTCTTTCTCTGACGGGATAAGTGTAACTTTTGAAGTTCCACCAACTTTCTCCTTCCGTACCTTGTACGTCAATTTCTTCTTTCCCTTCGAAGGGGAAGATGACGTTTCAATATCATGCACTTCGACCGCCGGGTTCCAAGCGGGACCCACATTCTTGCCTTGAGTCTCAGGAGCTTCATCCACCTTGTGTTCACCCCCTTCGTATGCATCGTGAGTATGGCGTGATGACGATCCAGCTTGTTTTCTCCCTTTACCGGATGCAGGCTTAGGAATGGAAACACCCTCCGGGAGACTAATCCGGTGACCACTTGCTAACAGTCTGAACCTCGATAGTGATTCATTTGAAAGGAGGGTTCGGACGTCCCATTCCTCGGCAGGAAGAGCTCTAATGGCTTCGACGGCCTCGGAGTATCCTCGGCCCTCAGGACGCGGGTTAATACCTGAAAAAGATGAAACAAGGAGTTAGAAAAAGCATAGCTCCGGTTGAGCGTGAATGTCGACTCAGGGAGGAGACTTACTGCCTTCGACCCATCTCCTTGCGAAACCGGGTGGGCAACGCACATAGAACCATTCCTGTTTGTACAGGGAGAATTTGCTACATGCCCCGGTTAAAATCTAGCACTTGTGGTACGGCTCGAGGAACATAAAAGATGGGCTATCTTTCCGCTTTTTGATCATGTAAATATATCTGATGTCGCCAGAAGTTAGGGGCCTTGAGAAGACGGCCATGAAGAGTAGGTAGGTCCTGTATATGAACGCGTGACCGTTTGGATGCAGCTGCGATGGGGCGATGTCTATGTACTGCAACACGTCCCGAAGAAATAAATTGAATGGAGGCACGCTGCCCATCCAGCACATGAACTTGTTACAAGCGGTATATCCGACCGGGGGCAGGTGAGGACGATCGTGTCGCGACGGGACGAACACATCGGCAAAGGGGATTCCATGGATGGAGCATATTCGCCGAAGTGCGACTTCATTAATCTTCGAAGCCTGTGAGTCGATCGGATTGTCTAAGAGAATTGTTGCCTCCAGGGAATCAGGAGCTAAGTTATGAGCAGGGGAAGTCGACGGATTTGAAGTGTCAGCGACTTCTTGCCTTGATGACGACCCAGGCCTATCAGATATAGTGGCGGAGCAAGACTTTTTAGACATCCCCAATAAATAATGAATCTGTTTAAGCGCCTGTGAAAACTATACTTGAAAAACGTTCAATGTTAGAATTAACAGCATGAGTATTTCCCCCACGTGGTGTGTAAAACTAGTGCAAGCAATCGTGTATAAGCATTGAGAATCTGAAGGTTACAAAGTGTTACAAAATGAAGAAGAGAAAGTGAATACGAATTAACTCTTTCTCTCTATTAACAAAGCAGAGAATACAAGAGTATATATACAAACAGTACAGCCCAATAGCCACAAAGCCCAAAAGCAAAAGTACCAGCCCAGTCGAAACAAGTAACATAAACACACCAAATGAAACAAAGCTAAAAAGACACACAACACAACTAACCAGCAACTAATCAGTAAAACCTTTTCAACACTCCCCCTCAAGTTGGTGCATGTACATCTACCATGCCCAACTTGCCTCGCAAATACTCCATCTTCTTCCCATCAACAGCTTTTGTAAAAATATCCGCAACTTGTTCATTTGTTCGCACATGTCTTGAACACACGATTCCTTGTTGCATCTTCTCTCTAAAAAAATGGCAATCCATCTCTATATGTTTGGTTCGTTCATGAAACACCGGATTTGAAGCAATATGCAAGGCAGCTTGGTTGTCACACTTTAACACAATTGGCTTTTCCACTGTAAAACCCAGTTCAGTCATTAGATGATCTACCCACATCACTTCACATACAACTTTTGCAATTGCTCTATATTCAGATTCAGCAGATGACCGAGCCACTACACTTTGCTTCTTGCTCTTACATGAAATTAAATTGCCTCCTACAAATACACAGTAACCTCCAGTTGACTTTCTATCTAGCCTTGAGCCTGCCCAGTCAGCATCTGAAAAACATTCAACCTTAATATGATGATAATTTGAGTACATCAGTCCATATCCAACTGTACCCTTTAGGTACCCAAGAATTTGCTCCACTACTCTCCATTGATGAATATTTGGTGCATTCATGTACTGACTCACAACACTAACAGCATAGGATATGTCAGGTCGAGTAACAGATAAGTAATTCAGCTTCCCAACAATTCTTCTATACCTTTCAGGATCACTGAATTTATCACCTTCAGTAGCTAGATCAACATTTGGTATCATTGGAGTTTTGACTGGTTTCACTGCAAGTTTTCCAGTTTCACTCAAAAAATCTAATATATATTTCCTTTATGACAGAAATATGTTCTCCTTATTTCGAATAACTTCAACACCCAAGAAGTATCTCAATTCACCAAGTTCCTTGGTATGAAAATGTGTGTGTATGAACTGTTTTAATAATAGAATTCCTGCTTCATCACTACCAGTAATCACAATATCATCAACATATACAACCAATAATATAATACCTGAATTTGTCTTCTTGTAGAATACTGAGTGATCAAATTTGCTCTTAACAATGCCTAATGACTCCACAACCTGACTGAATTTACCAAACCAAGCCCTTGGGCTCTGCTTCAAGCCATACGGAGTTTTGTTGAGTTTACAAACCAGCTCAGTCTCCCTCTTAACCTCGAACCCAGGTGGTTGTAACATGTACATTTCTTCTTGTAAATCACCGTGTAGAAAAGCATTCTTAATATCCAATTGGTGTAATTTCCAGCTGTGTGTAGTTGCAAGAGATATTAGCAACCTGACTGAAGTTAACTTAGCAACTGGAGAAAAAGTCTCTAAGTAATCTACTCCATACACTTGAGCATAACCCTTCGCTACAAGTCTATCTTTATAGCGTGCAATAGTTCCATCTGGATTTATTTTGATTGAATATACCCATTTACAACCAATGGGTTTCTTGTCATGTGGCAAAGTAACTAAATCTCATGTCTTGTTCACTTTTAAAGCATTCATCTCCTCAACCATAGCTGCATACCACTTTGTATTAGATAATGCCTCATTGATGGTCCTTGGTGTGGTAACACTGTCAAGTGATTTGAAGAATAAACATGTTCCAGGTGATAGATGATTATATGATGCATATGTTGATATTGGATATGTGCACTGACGTTTACCCTTCCTTAATGCTATGGGGAGGTTCAAATCAGGATCAACATTCAGAACTGGTTCATGGATTGGAGTTTCTGGTTGCACATCAGTGGCATTCACTTGTGTATCATCATTCAGGGTATAAACAAGAAAATCATCATTAGGTTCCTCAGATTCAACAGCAGTTTCTTCTTGAGAAATAGTTAACAAATCTGGTGGTGCATGAAAATAAGGTATATCTTCATGAAAAACAACATCAATAGAAACAAGATATTTCCCAAGACTAGGACAATAACACCTATAACCTTTTTGAACTCGTGAGTATCCAACAAATACACACTTAACTGATTTTGGATCAAGTTTAGATAAGTGTTGCCTCACATCTCTAACAAAACAAACACACCCAAATACCTTAGGTTTTACTGGAAATACTTATTTATCTGGAAATAGTAACTTATATGGTATCTCCCCTTCTAATACAGATGATGGCATTCTGTTTATTAAAAAACATGCTGTCGAAACTACATCAGCCCAAAAACATTTTGGCATATTTGTTTGAAACAATAATGCCCTTGCTGTTTCTAACAAATGTCTATTCTTTCGTTCTGCCACACCATTCTGAGAAGCTGTGTCCACACATGAAGTATCATGTATTATACCTTTATCACTCATAAATTTCTGAAATGACTCAGACATGTACTCTTTGGCATTATCACTTCTCAACCTTTTAATCACTATATTGAATTGATTTTCAATCTCAGCACAAAACTTACAAAACACAGAATACAATTCAGATCTACTTTTCATAAGAAATAGCCATGTAGTACGTGTATAGTCATCTACAAATGTGACAAAGTATTTAAAGCCAGGTTTAGAAACAATAGCTGATGGTCCCCATATATCAGAATGCACAAGTTCAAAAACAGAATCAACCCTTCTATTTATTCTTGAATTTGAAGACAATCTATGATGTTTAGCATATTGACATGAATCACAATTTAAAACTTATAATGAGCTATATTTTGGACACAGTTTCTTGAAAGTAGGTAAAGAGGGATGACCTAGTTGACAGTGAGCCTTGAATGCTTCATTATTACTTGTGTAGGCAGTAGTAACTGACAAACACTCATCTAGCACATATAATCCATCCACTTCATGACCTCTACCAATAATCTTCTTGCTTGTTAGATCCTGGAATACACAATAGTTGGGGTAAAAGGAAATGCAGCAATTCATTCCCTTAGTTATCTGACTAACAGATAAAAGATTAAATGCTAGTTCAGGAGTATGTAATACTGAAGTTAATAATAACTTTGAGGTAGGTTTAACTATTCCAGAACCATTTGAATTCGATATAGATCCATCAGCCAAGGTAACACTCTTAGTTGATTTATTCCTTTGTAATTCAGAAAATAACAGTGAATTACCTGACATATGATCTGAAGCACCAGAATCAATTATCCACTTGTTAGATTTAGCTACTGTTGTCACTGATCTTGATGAATTCTTCAGTCCTTCTTTATACTCAACAAACTTTGCATACTCTTCTGCATTAACTAACTTGGATCCATCTTCAACTCCTTTTGCAACATTTGCAGATTGACTTGGTGGATTTTGCCATTTGTTATTGTATGGAGCACTATTTGCATTGTTCTGTCTTTGTTTAGCTAACTTCCAACAATTCTTGTATGTATGCCCAGATTTCTTACAATATGTGCATGAGTACATCTTTTTATTCTCAGTTCTACCAGCCTCTCCAGAACTCCTCTGACTAAGCAATGCACTATTGTTTGATGCAGCAGGATTTTGAGTAGAACTTGGATTAGTTACACTTTCAGATCTCAAAATATGACTAAACACTTCCTGTAGAGAATTAACATCCCAGAAAGCACTTGTGCTTTTGCAGCCTCATATTCAGATGAAAGACCTCCAAGAAAGCTCATAATAACCATCTATTCTCTCTGTTGTTGTTGAATCTTCACATCAGAACTAATAGGAAGTAACAGATTAAACTCTTCATATACCTTCTTAAAATTCATGAAGTAATTCATTAACGTCAGATCTTGCTTCTCTGCGCGATAAAATGATTTACATATATCATACATTCTAGTTAGATTTCCTTTACCAGAATACAGAAACTCCAGATAATCCATTAACTCTTTTACAAATCCACAATGATTGATTAAACTGATCACACTGATGTCGATAGTATTCCTTATTTGAAGAAATAGCCGAGCATCATCTCTAAGCCATAGCTGGTCGTCTTTATCATTTGAATCTTCCTTTGGTGGATCTTTTCGAAGATGATCATCTTTATCTATGCTTCGAAGGTATAGCCGAATCGTTTTGCTCCAGTCAAAATAATTTGATTCCCCCAATTTATAGTCAGTGATCTTTGACATCACTGGCATAATATCCATAATTGATTTATTCTCAGCCATAGTGAGAAACAAATAGGAAAAGAGAGATCGAAGAAAATTTGAAGCTAATTTGAATTTGGATCGCGCTCTGATACCATGTTACAAAATAAAGAAGAGAAAGTGAATACGAATTAACTATTTCTCTCTATTAACAAAGCAGAGAATACAAGAGTATATATACAAACAGTACAGCCCAATAGCCACAAAGCCCAAAAGCAAAAGTACCAGCCCAGTCGAAACAAGTAACATAAACACACCAAATGAAACAAAGCTAAAAAGACACACAACACAACTAACCAGCAACTAATCAGTAAAACCTTTTCAACACAAAGATATGAAAATGAGCTTCGAATCGTCGCCTTCGAAGACCGTCATCGCTGACCGTCTCAAAAAGCCCGCCTTGTGGTGATTACAGTTCCAGATTCAGAAAACGTATGTTAATCTAAGTTCAGATTTATGTCTACTAAAGCTAGGAAGTTAATGATCCAAGTCAGTTTCATATATGCTAGTGTGCTTAGGTCCTGGTCCTTGTTTTGCTAGATGAATAGACATGGTTAATAAGTGTTCGGCCTAATTCCTGCTCGGCTAAAGGTATCATTCGGCACGTTCGACTAAGTTTTGTCCGGCCAAAGTGGTTTTCAGCATTCACAATCGTTCGGTGAATTATGGTTCGGCATTTACGTTTGTTCGGCCTTTATGTTGTTCGGCATTTGTATTGTTCGGCATTCGCATTGTTCGGCATTTATGTTGTTCGACATTTATATTGGTTCGGCATTTAAGTAGTGTTCGGTCTTGGTATTGTTCGGCTGACATATTGTTCCGCATTTGAGTATTGTTCGGCCTTGGTATGGTTTGGCAGTTAAGTAGCGTTCGGCCTTGGTATTGTTCGGCTGAGATATTGTTCGACATTTAAGTAGTGTTTGGCCTTGGTATTGTTCGGCTGAGATATTGTTCGGCATTTGAGTAGTGTTCGACCTTAACATGGTTCGGCATTTACGTTTGTTCAGCTAAGATATTGTTCGGCATTCATAATCGTTCGGCATCCCACTAACTCATGCCTTCACCTTAGCCTTCCATTTCACTGTCCGGCGCATGATAACAAACGCCGAACCAGAGTTATGCCATTCGACACCCTTACCACCTCCAACACTTCCACTGTTCTTTCTTCTCCTTTAACTTCGATTCGGCACGAAGAAGCTAATTGCCCAATGATCTTATGTGCGAACACTCCTGGTCATTCCTCCTCGCCTCGCATCGTTCAGCAATAAAGACGACCTAATCAAAAGTTTTCTACATAACCCACTCGGCTGTCTCGTGTTGAAACTATTTAAATAGTAGAAGGGGTAATACCTAGTTTGTAGATCGGAGCTTAGGAAGGATTGATTAGGCTTTAAGTCTGATTGACTGGCGAGGATTGCAAGTTTTTATGGAGTGACAGAAGTAAAAGTGTAAAAGGAGAGAAGAGGGAAGGTGCCTGGTTTTATAGGGAGAAAGTGGAAGTCGAAGAGGCTATATCCGGTAGAACCGGTCAAAGCCGTAGCGTTCGGCTTCAAAACGTAGAGTTGCTCGGCACATGAGGAACGTTCGGCTTCGAACGTATCGTTTGGCATTTATACCACATCAAGCGCACACCACAACCACTGATATCCTCAATAAGGCATCTCCATTAGAAGTTAGTCAAGGATTTGAAACGAAACATGGAGGTTACATAATTCAAAGTGTATCATGTTCAATCACGTAATACACTTTGGGGGGCAAGTGTTTCCTCGAGATCTGACCATGCAATTGAGTACTCGGCATCCAGGAGTACTCGGCATCCAGGAGTACTCGGCATCTAGGGGTGATCGGCATCCAGGGGCGCTCGGCATTAGCAAGCGCTCGGCATTAGCAAGCGCTCGGCATTAGCAAGCGCTCGGCATTAGCAAGCGCTTGGCATTAGCAAGCGCATGGCATTAACAAGCGTTCGGCCAAAAGGCGACGGTCGGCCAGAGGCAACGTTCGGCCAGATACTTCGTTCAACTAAAGGCATCGTTCGGCTAAGGGCTTCGTTCGGCCAGAAGGCACGATCGGCCAGATACTTCGTTCGGTCAAAGGCATCATTCGGCTAAGGACTTCGTTCGGCCAAAGGCATCGTTCGGCTAAGGACTTCGTTCGGCCAAAGGCATCGTTCGGCTAAGGACTTCGTTTGGCCAGAAGGCACGTTCGGCTTCGTTGGCTATTCAGCCTACTCTTCCCATACGACAAGCGCCCTGTTCGGCATGGAGAGTGTGGTTCGACATCCAACCATTCAGCCTGTTTGGATCGGCATATAGCGACCACTCCATTTGGGCCAAGGTGTTCGGCTGCCAAGCCCACCTGGGAAGTCTAACCCATCTTTGTCTATAAATAGAGGGGCAGGGGCACAGTGAAAAGGGATCTTTTTTGGAGAACACTGGGGAGACTCTGCCGCTTTCAAGACTCATCCACTTTATTTAACAATTGTATTCAAGTGTTTGGTTTACGGATTGTATCTGTAATCAATCATCAAGTAAAGCAATAAAGTTTAACCTCAAAGTGGATGTAGGCAATTACGCTGAACCACTATAAATCCGGTGTTCTTATTTTCTGCACTTAAATTAGCATATTCTTCCTTGTTAATTTAACTTCATCACTTATATCTCTACACAATCTTTTTCAACGAGGTTAGTGACCAATTTTGGTGCTAACAGCAAGAAACTTGGATTATCTTCATCCTCATCATCCTCTAACTAATTCTACCTATTGTTGTATTTGTTTTAGTTTGTTTCCAATTTAAATGTTCTAGTATTTCTTAATGTTTAATCATTGTATCGATCTAATATAAAATGAAATTGACTTAGAGTTCTGTTATCTAGCTTATCTTATCGTCAGAATAAATGTTAGTATATTATAGAAATATATATACATATACACAATTATTCACAAAATCAAAATAAGTCATAAAATTGAACTGACCCCTATCGACAACCCCATATACCCCATGTCGACATACACTGGTCAGAAATGACTTCTCATTTTAAATTTGAAATTTGAATAACTACTTTATGTCTATTCATTTCAAACAAATTCCTACATCTATAAATACATATTTCTTCCAGAATTCATCACTCAAAATCATTTCTTATCTACTCTATCTATACTTCTTCTCACAAATTCAAAAATGGCCAATCCAATTCATAATTTGACTGAGAATCTTAAAGAAACTCTTAATTCTTTCAAGAACATTCTTTCTTTCATTCTCCGTAATCAGCGACACTTAGAGTTAAGTCAAATGCAGATGATCAAGGAACAAGAAAAGCATTTCGATGTGATTCGATGGATGATTTCCTCCCTGCATAAAGATGATAATGAAGCACATCCTTCAGTCTCTCTCACCAATGACAATGAAAATTGGGATGCCATTAAAGCAGATCCAATATTTGGAGAAGAAGGATGGGTGGAAGTTCCTCGTAATGTTTGATTTTACTTGTTTGCGTTATTTTAAAAATTGATTGCTTCGATTGTTTTGATTTGATTTGATTTGATTTGGTGTGGATTGATGTGAAAAACATAATATGTATATATATATATATATTATATGATCTTTGATTAGTTATCATCTCTAGTAAGTATACATAATTCTTAATCTATCTATTATATACTTCACCAAATATTTTATGCAGGTACTTTACTACAAGATTAAGGGGGAGTTATATGGTCAGAAGTTGTTTTTGTTGATGACAAAGGGGGAGAAGTATAAAATAGGAAAGTTAGGCATAGATTAAGGGGGAGTAGGTATAAAATAGGATAGTTAGGCATAGATTAAGGAGGAGTTATTAGTTTTAGGGGGAGTTATTAGGATAGAAGTGATATTTTATAAACAAAGGTTGTCATCATCAAAAAGGGGGAGATTGTTAGTCCTTGAGATAATGGTTTTGATGACAACAACCTTAGAATAAGATTATAAAATATAAATACTAATATTATAGTTTAGATATATATATATATATGCAGGATTTAACCATGCGGGTACCAAGAATGAAGACTGTACAGTATAGAGACTCAAGATTGAAGACATCAAGATTCAAGACTCATAAGTATCAAGATATCAAGAGTTTAAGAGTTCAAGATTTCAAGATAAGTAATTTTGTTAGGAATTTTGTTAAAACTCCTAGAAAAGCACTGACATCTTAAAATCCATTTTATTCGTGGAATGGAATCCACTTCGAGCCTATTAAAGGGATGGAACCGTAAGTAGGATGGAACCTATGAAAAATCTAGTGGAACATCATTTTGTATCCACTAACTTTTATTCAAATGTTTTACAAAATTATATATTGTTTTCAAAATGATTTCAAAATCTTCCTTTTTAAATCAAAAACATCTATCCTGGTTTTAAATACTTTTAGCCTCAAAATAATCTTTATTTTCAATATCAAAATTATCCTTGGTTTCAAACTATCTTTAATTATAATGTACTTGACTTTTAATATTTATATTTAAGATTTAAATATGAAATTATAGTAAAATTTTATATATACCAAAATATTATTCTCTATACTTATTTATGTATTTTAACTATAGTTAAGTATATTTATAAAAAATAATAATAAATATTTTTAATACAAGATGAAAGTTATTTTCAAAGAAAAACAAATCACCAAAAATTTCTTAGGCCTGTCGACAACCTCAACATACCCTTGTCGACATGGTAGCAGTTTATTTCAAAAAATTGAATTTCAAAGGAAGTGTCTATTCGTCATATCCTTTCACGAATGGACATGGCTGTTGTTCTACTATAAATATGGGTAGTTTTGAACGAATTTATATTCATAATTTTCTGATTTCACTTCTCTTCTTCTTCCACATTTCTTTATATGCATTTTTATTATTACTTTGCCGAAATCTCCATTGAATCTAACTAGATCATCTCTGGTTTGATTCTCTATCACTATCTCAACAAGATCCCAGTGCTATTCAGAGTTATAGACTACTTTGTAATCAACTTAGCGAGAAAAGGTGTGATTGTAGCCTGGAAAATCAATCAAGTGACAAAAGGTGTGATTGTAGCCTAGGAAATCAATTGGGTGAACTTGTTGCCCATAAAATCAAGTATCTCTACCCAGAGGATTGTGAATGTGGAGTGGTGTACCCCGTGGCCTTGAAATCGTGGGTGTAATTGTAAGAATTGATTTTGAAAGGAAATCCGTACTTGTGTTGCGGGACTGGATGTAGGGTAACTACGAACCAGTATAAAATCCGGTGTGTTCTTTCCTTTATTGCTTTTACTTTATATCTACATATGTGTTTGATTCTGTGATCATATCTGTGTCTAAATATTGCATACATTTGTGTTCAAATTAAGATAAACTAAAAAAAAAATTAGTAATTCCTTAAAACACTATTCAACCCCCTCTAGTGTTAATTCTAGCCTTAAGATCTGTAACCCGCATTTCTCACAATCACTACATAATAGTACAGTCCAATGTTCGTGACAAAACTGGTATGCTCCTAATCTAGAATGTGCATCGAGATCTGATTATACCCCGAATACGCATCCATAAATGACAACAATTCATGTCCTGCTGTCGAGTCGACCGGCTGATCAATTCTGGGAAAAGGAAAACTATCCTTAGGGCACGCCTTGTTCAGGTCCGAGTAATCAACATAGGTCCTCCACTTCCCGTTTGCCTTCCTTAGCAGTACTGGATTTGATACCCATTCAGGGTAGAGGGCGTCGCGGACGAACCCATTGGCCTTGAGTTTATCCATCTCCTCTCTGAGAGCAGCGGACCTCTCCGGGTCCATGCCTTGCTTCACTGGCACATACTTTGGGCCAATGTTCAACATATGACTTGCGATGGCAGGAGAAATCCCACACGTATCAGAATGGGTCCAAGCGAAAACATCTAGATTTGCTCAGAGTAAATCGGTAAGATCCTCTATCATCGAGGGGTTGAGCTGTGATCTAATTTATGCACCCGTGATGGGTCATCATGGCTAACTGTAATGTCAATTGTCAGTTCAGCCAGTGCCGCCTTGGCCTCCTTGGGTTCTTCATCGTCGTCTCTCGGATCTATATCTCAGGCATTACTTGTCAATTTTCAGCAACATGGATGCGGACAGGGTTGTCCGCACCCTTTCCTTTCTCTCTTTGTCGGGCCTCTCTCAGCTCAGCCACATAGCAAGCACGACCAGTCGCTTGATCGCCATGCACTACACCAACTCCTTTGTCCGTTGGAAATTTCAAGGTCAAACACCACGGGGCCAAAGCTGCCCTAAACTCTGCCAGGGCTGGTTGTCCTAGAAAAACATTATACGGGGAATCAACATCCAAAACAATGAACGGTAGGATCCATACCCTCCTGCGTTCACCTTCTCCTAGTTCAACTGGCAATTCAACAAAACCTATCGCATCAATAGCTTCACCGTTAAAGCCTGAATGCGGGCTTTAGACAGTTTCAGACCCTTCACCTCCATCTTCATTAGGTCATACGCCTTTTTGAAGATAATGTTAACGGAACTCCCACAATCAATTAGTATCCCTCTCACAAGCGCTAGTCCAATCGTAGCTGAGATAACCATCGGGTCAATGGTAGGTGCTTCCACCTGATCGGCATCCCTGCTTCTGAACACTATATCATCGGTATCATTCGATGCTACTTCGCTGGAGCCCCGTCTTCCGTGTTCGAGCGGCATTCGAAACTTGCATGCTTCAAGGAGCTAGCATAGCATCCCATTTCTTGCCAACTCTTGTCTACCGGATGAGGTACATCGATTATTGTGTTTATGAGCAACCTTCCTCCGGTCCGAGCGGGCTCCTCAGGTCGATGTGAAGCCTGCTCGTGATTGGGGTCGGATGTCCCCTGTCCGCCTTCCTATTGGTTCTTAACAAACTGCTGTAACTTCTTCTAGCGAATCAGCTTTTCTATAGCATCATGGAGGTGTCTACACTCTTCAGTATTATGCCCATAGGTCTCGTGAAACCGACAATACTTTCCAGTCTGCTTTTGTTCCTCAATGGATTCTTTTGGGTGTGGCTTTCGATATTGGAATGTATTACAAGTTGATAGATAAATATTTTCCAAAGATGTATTCAAAGGAGTATATTCGCTATAGGTTGGGATTCTTGGTTTCCACTTTCGTGCTTCCCTCTTTCGTCCGGAATTTCCTCCTCTGGATCCTTTAGACTGCTCCGGCTTATTTTGAACATTGACTTGGACCTTGCCAGAGTTTTCGCCAGATTTCTTTACCGCAATGTTTCTTTGCACTGCTTCTTTGCTGGGCTCGGGCGCACTGCTTCGTCTTGACCACCTGGCCTATTCCCTCCTCATGAATTGGTTCACCTTTGAATATAAGTGTTCCAGGGTAGTTGGTGGTTTTCCTGCCAGCCAGTCACCAAACTCCGAGTCCGGATCTACTCCTCGCATCACGACCATAAGGATAGCGTGGTCATTCGGATTACTAACTTCGGTAGCAGCAACATGAAATCTTTTCAAATAATCCTTCAACGACTCTCTCGGAGCTTGGATCACACTGGACAACGACATCATGTCCTTTGGGTGACTGGCATGGATCCTAAACTACTCCACAAATTTCGCTGCTAACTCATCAAACCTGGAGATCGATCGCGGGGGAAGTCTGGTTAACCTCATGGTAGCGATTCCGGATGGGGTTATTTGGAAACATCTGCATTTGGTCGCATCATTTGCCCTAGCTGAGTCCATTATCCACTCATATCTCATTACGTGTTGTTGGGGATCGGTCTTCCCTTCATAAGCTGGAATAGTAGACATGCTGAATTTCTGGGGGTACTCAGCTTGTAGGATGGTATCTATAAACGGAGTATGGCTCCTAGATAAGCCCTAGTCATCGTTGGTTAAGCCCTGATTCTCCCTCATCAGTTGCCTGACCATAGAATCCAGAGTCTGGATAGGAGATGGCAAGTTGGTATCCATCCTACGTGATCGTTTTGGCTGGTGCCTCCTCGGCAGGCGATCATGTAAGTGCACATCCCGAGGGCCCGCTTCATACGACCCTAGCGAGGCGGTGGACCAGCTCGCAAGCATGCTCCAGATCCTAAGTTTCCCCCTCTAGGTTGGGAGCGACTCCCTAGGTGTAGATGTGGAGCCACGGTTCCAGGTAGAGAATCTGGACCATTTCGGTTGATTTGCTCTTGGTGAGTCGTTACCAATTGCTCTGTTGCACCAGCTTGCGTCATTTCAATCCTACGGTGCCTACGCCTGGGGTGTTCATCTGACGAAGCGAAGCTGTCAGATGATGAGTAGGAAGTAGGTCTTCCACCAGCATTTTGACGCTGCTGCTGAGTGATCTAGGTCATCAGGTTGGCGTTCGTTTGAATCTGCTCGCTAAGTTGCTTCCTACTTTCCACGAGCTCCCTCATCAGCTCATTGAACTCTGCCCTGGTGATATCTTCTGGTTGGTATGGGATGATGGCGGGCTCTACACCTGCATTAAGTTGCTGATTGCTGGGTCCCACTTACTAGACGCTGGCGGTCTCATTAACATCTGCGTTGTGGGAGGCAGATCTGGTACGTGGTCTTTCCATCTTAGAGTTATTCGTACGAACTCTGAGTAGAATCTATGGACTCTTGAGAATAAAATCGGATCTTCTTCGGGGGATTTCCTCAATCCAGTAGCGACAAAGTAGATCCTAATAGCCTGAGAATGTCCCCTCTCGGTGAAAGCACCAAAATTGGTCACTAACACCCTTGAATAGAAGTTCGTAGAGAGATTAATGAAGAAAGTAAATTAAAACAGAGAAGTAACACAGTTGAATGCAAAAGGAACAACAAAAACAAGAACACCAGGTTTATAGTGGTTCGGCGTAACTGCCTACGTCCACTTTAAATATAACCTTTATTACTTTTCCAATCACTTGAGTACAGATACAATCCATAAACAAACAACTTGAATACAAGTTTGAACTAAAAAGAAGCGAGTACAGAAAATGGCAGAGTATCCCTGGAGTTCTCGAGAAAAAGTCCTTTTCACTGGACCCCTGCCCCTCTATTTATAGACGAAGATAGGCTGGTCCCCCTGTGTAGGCCTATGGCCAAATAGCTTGGCCCATAGCTGATAACTCTTGTCCATCGATCCAAGCATAGCGACCCTTCAACATCAAACGGTGGTTGCTGAACCATGCTGGCCGAGCTCGGGTTTCCATGCAAGTGACTCAAAGTTCGTTCTTAAGTAACTCGAAGCAAGTGGTGGTTTGAGTCAAAGCAAAGAAATGTCGGTCGTATCACTCAGTCATAGACCAAACAACTTGCTACCTTCTTTAGGGTGCACCGACCCAAGCGTGCCAAACTATGATGATCGATCCCAAGATGTCGAACTACTTATGCCGATACCCTTAGGCCGACCCACCTAGGCCGACCCAATATTGTCGAACCACTCCGACCTAACTACTATGGCCGACCCACTCCTACTTCATCCATCTTGACCGACCCATAAGGACCGACCCAACATGGCCGATCCAGTCCTGCTCAACTATCCTAACTGAGCCACTGATGCCAAACCATTCGTGCCAAACCACTTTCACAAGCCGAACCACATATGAACATGCCGACCCACATATACCAATCCTCCTGAGGCCGATCCAATCTACACCGAACCACCTAGAGTGACCCAATCACGGCCGACCCACTAAGGACGACTTACACATGCTTCTCTATAATATCCACCTATCGAACTACATATATAAGCCGAGCCAAAAAAGTCACACCAACCCTCAATCCTTTCTTGGCTTGAGTCTCTTCTAGGTCCAACTATTTGCTCTGCAACTATCGCCACATAGCCGAGCCAAGTAGTCGGGTAATAGGTTCCTTGTAAGAAAACAAATTTTGGACTTTCTTAGACGTACTTGAAGGGATAAAACATATCTACTGTAAATGGATTTTTAAGAAAAATCTAAATGAAGATGTGGAAGTAGAGACATATAAGGCAAGGTTAGTTGTGAAAGGATTTCACAAGATTCAAGGTGTTGATTATGACGATAACTTTTTGCCCGTAGCAATGCTTAAGTCCATTCTGATTATGCTAGCCATCGTAGCATTCTATGACTATGAAATATGGCAAATGGGCATAAACATTAAATGGTGATTTGAAACCATTTATATGTCGTAGCCTGAGGATTTTGTGGTCAGTGGGAGTAAGGGCAAGGCTTGCAAGTTGTTAAAGTCCATTTATGGACTTAAACAAGCTTCAAGGAGTTTGAACAAGTGTTTTGATAAAGTAATCAAACAGTTTGGTTTTTATCAGAACACAGAGGAAGCATGTGTACACAGAAAGGAATAGGGCAACGCTATTGTATTCTTAGTACTTTACGTCGATGATCTATTATTGATTGGCGATGACATTTCGTTGTTGCAATTAGTGAAAGCTTGGCTTTCCAAGAACTTCTCCATGAAGAATTTAGGAGAAGCAGCCTATATACTTGGTATAAAGATCTATAGAGATAGATTTAACAGGCTATTAGGATTGTCCTTATCCCAATACATAGATACCATGCTAAAATGATTCCGTATGGAGAATGCCAATCGTGGATACGTTCCAACGCAGTTCGGAACCGTCCTCTCTAAGAAGGACGCTCCTCATACAGATGAAGAGAAAGAGCGTATGAAGAGAATTCTCCATGCTTCAGCCATAGGATCCATAATGTACGATATGTTATGTACTAGATCGAATGTGGCATACATATTAGGATGTGTTTGTATCAAAATTGGGCACAACACTCTTCAAAGTGTTTGTACCAAAATTGGGCACAACACTCTTCAGAAGTTTTTGAAGAGATAAAGTGAAGAAACTAAATGGAAAAGGTGGAATTATCTAACAAAAACTCCAAATTTCAGATATGACAATAATTAAAATGCAAGGAGACACAAGAATTTAGAGTGGTTCGGCGTATTGCCTATGTCCACTATGAAGTAGTTTTCTTTATTGATCTTTCTTTGATATTTACAATTGATTTAGCAAATTACAACAAATAACAATGATTTGCAGCAGTCAAATTCATTGGTAGCAGCAGCAATGGAGTTTAGATCTGGATCCGGCAGAGTTTGGGCATTGGAGATCTCAAAGAAGAAGAAGAACCCCTTTTTTGTTGGCTTTGGGGGTCTATTTATAGGTGTAGGAGGCTAGTATTTCGCTCAGATCTCAGGAGACCCTCTTTGGCACGTGACCAGGCCCGCGCGCCCAAGCCTGTGAAGTTTCGGTCCGATCCGTGATCGATACGAACAAATTTTGTATCGATCAAGATTTCATCCAATGGAGTCGAAATTTGGCGTGGACATTCTTTAGCATGCATGTAGTCTTCTGTGAAAATTTCATAGCATTTGGACTTGTAGATTAGGAGATATGATCGATACGAATTGGGATTCTCGGTTGGCTGTTTCGTTCGACTCGCTCTTGTTTCGACTCGCTCTTTGTTCGACTCGGTTCTATTTGACTCGGTGACGTGGCGTTTATTCGTATTGACTGTTGTGCCTTGCTTCGCATTGATGGACACGAAGTAGGAGTCTTCGGATGGATGTGAAGTTGATGAAGTGGAGCGAGTCGAAATGTGGCTCTCTGATGGAGTCGAACTAGATGGAGTCAAATAGTGGTCCTGCGAAGGAGTCGAACTGTTGTTTTCTGAAGGATGCGGAGCGAGTCGAACTAGATGGAGTCGAACTGTTGTTTTCTGAAGGATGCGGAGCGAGTCGAACGGAGGCTCTGAGATGGAGTCGTAAGGGAGCGAGTCGAAATGGAGCGAGTTGATCAGTGGTTTTCTGAGGGACGCGAAGTGGAGCGAGTCGAAGAAGGCTGTTTTTAATCAATTTTGCATCGATCGTAACTTGAGCATACGAACTCGGATTGACTTGAGATTTGGAACGTGGACTCTCATAGCTTAGCTTGTCATGTTATATTAATTTAAGCTCAATCCGGACTCGGACAAAATTTGTCGATATCCATAGTGAGCCTGTGTATAACTGATCTCTGGGATGGATCGTCATTGGTTTACTAGTCAATTCCTTGGTGTCACGGTCTTGCCAAAAGGCGGGATAACATTTTCCCCCCAAAGTACGTCTTGTGGAAACATGACGTGCTTTGAAATGCTGCCATCTTTACTCTGAATAGTTATTATCTTTTCGATGAAAGCTGTAATCTTCGACTGATTTCCTTGATAATGTAAATTGTTGATTGTTAACTGTTGTACCCTGTATTGTTGCAACTGATTGTTGTATGCCAATGATTAGCCGTTTACTGTTGTAATCGTTATTAGATGAGTTTCTGATTCCTGTAAATCTGGAGTATTGAATATTAGTCCGACATACATGCATATATGTTAACCTGACTCTCATTGACGTTTGTACGTTCACGAGTCATTGTCAGTTTATTTTATATTAAATTCCGTATCGATCCTCTCCTGAACCGATATGAAATTCGTTGTAACAACGCTCGATGGTTGTTTTTGAATGTTCCTTTGTAACGATCCTCTCCTGAATCAATGTGAAGGGTTGAAATGTTGAAGACGACTTTCATTGAATTTATGGATGCGAAGTGAGCATTTTGATTCGATGGAGTTGGCCTCTGGAAGCCATGATTTGATGGATTCGAACTGACTGTTCGTATCGATGCTCTGGGGAAGGAGTTGGAAACTATTGATACAAACAAAGATTTCGTATCGATGGACGCAAGGTTCGATGGATACGAAGTGCTTGTTCGACTCGATGACGGACACAAGGCGCTTGTTCGATTCGATGATGGATTCGAACTGAACGAGTCAAAGTAGGCATTCCTTATGGATGCAAACTGAGCGAGTCGGAGTGGAGCGAGTCGAAGTAAGCTTTCATGATGGATGCAAACTGAGCGAGTCGAAGTAGGCTTCCCAATGGATACGAACTACTTGTTCTACTCGATTTTGTGGTGACACTTCGTAGCCAGTTGAACGCATTGGGGAGGCGAATCGCTTTTTACCTTTGCTTTCGAGTCCATATAAATACTCTGTACTTAGCCACTTTTTACCTTTTGCTTCCCTGCCTTGCCTTCATATCGCTCAGAAACTCGAGAAGAAAGAAGAAACACTCTTGCCTTCGAACTGATTCAGATCCTTAATCACTTGAACTAACTGTCAGTTTTAGGTAATCCCCTAAGCGAATCCAACGCGTAAACGATGAGACTCGATCTTTAACTCCAAATCAATCGGAGTTGTGCGATCGAAGTCTCCATGGCCTCAGCTTCACGTCAATCTGGAGTAGGGGCCTCGAAATGGTGAGATGAAGGCCTTCGTATCGATCGATGGTTGAGCTTTGCATCGAACCGAATGCTTTGAATCTATGGATAGATACGAAGGGGTTGTGTCTGATCGATTCGAAATGATGGCCTTCAATCGAGTCAAAGTGGATGGCTTTGGATCGAGTCGAAGCGGCGGCCTTGGATCGAGTCGAAGTGGAGGCCTTGGACCGATTCGAACTGCGTAGCCTTTAGATCGAGTCGAAGTGGGTGGCTTTGGAACGAGTCGAACTACGCAGCCCTTGGATCGACTCGAACTGGAGGCTTTTAATCGATTCGAAGTGTTGCGCTCCGATCGATTCGAAATCCCCAGCCTCTTGATCGAGTCGAACTTGCATTCCAACCTTCTGACCGAGTCTAACTCATACGCAGATGACCATGACTTATCGATGCAAAAACGGCTCTCATGAGAGATACGAATTGAACACTAAAAAATTTGAAACTCCTTGCACATTTGAACAATTGACTCCGACGAGCTTCAAACTTGCATAATTGGACTTAATCGTTTCTCCGCATATCTGACTGCCTATCGAAGCTTGTCGATGAAACTGGAACTTATCAAAATGATAACAAACTTTATCTTGGAATGATAGTTAATAGCTGGATGGCACGGTAGTGACGGTCAGCGATGACGGTCCTTCCGACTGAATTCCGAAGTCTCGTCGTTTACATGCTTTCTTCAATCCTGTAGATCTTCTCAAATGATATACAGTACTGCACTGCACAACACACTCACACACTTTACACTGGGGGATGCACGGGCGTTATTGTCAATTTAACAATGATTTTTTATAAGCTAGCTAGTCATGGAACCTTCAAGTTCTCAGCAGCCGGAACTCCCGAGCTCTATTCCTCCAATCATAGAGATACCGGTTATTGAAGCCGAAGTTATAGAGCCAGCTCCGGACGAGCGCCTAGGGGCACGGTTTATTTGTAGTCCACAAGATTCTATGCCGTCGGGTATCTCTGAAGATATGCTAGGACGGATTTGTTTAAGGCATGGTTTGTCGCTTGACGACGTGTTACTACCTGGGCCAAATGACAGGCCACATAATCCCCCGGAGGGGTTTACTGCTTTCAACTGTCACGCTTGCACAGCGGGGACACTTCCTCCCTTCAATCAATATATAAGGGAGATGTTATCATTCCTTGGAATAGCTCCTTCCCAGCTACATCCCAACGAGTATGCTTTGTTGAACATCACCTTCATTCTGTTTATGGAGATCCTCTTTCGACCACCAAAGCCGATCGAGATCAGATATTTATTTAACGTCAAGAGTCATGGAGACAGCCCTTCTTTCACCTTCTTGGAAGCGGTCATAAACTGTCACATTGTAATGGGCTCCTGGGGAAGGCTAAGTTACTTTAAAACCGAATGGTTCTACGTTCGGTGCCCCTTGGATTCGCTAGGCGGTGGTTGGATAGACGTAAGCGTCGCCATTCTTCTCTTGAATCATTGAGATATTAGTAACTGACTTCAAAACTGACATACTTTTCCTCTTTTATAGCTGCAATATCTCGACCCGACGGTGCATACTTCCGAGAGCTAGTTCGGATCCTCCAAGCGTCTCCGGGCGAGGAGAGGCATATCGACTTGGTTCTGACCGACAGAAATTTGAGGACCGTCAGGCTGATAGAACGGAGGCAGAGCATACGGCTGGAAGGGACACTTAGAGTGGTCCCGAAGAAATGGGTGAAGCGCAAAGCGCCCACAGTCGTGATAACCGAAGAAATTGATCCAGAGAGAATGCCTACCGATACCGAGCTCCCAGCTGGGCCTTCTTCCGATGTCCAAGATTCAGGAGGAAAGAGAAAAGGCAAGGTTGTTGCATACAAGCGTTCTAAGCCCGAGAGATTTAAATATGTGGTTGTGTCCTTGCCCGTCCCAGGGATTAGAATTTCGGAGGCTCCTCTCCCGCAAGTAGATAATCCCTTTGAAGGGCTTGCTGATATCCCGATTCCGGATTTTGTGTCGTCTCAACACGACGCCGGGATGGAGGAGCTTGATAGTGCTCTTGAACTGAGCGGGTCGCTTGCTATGAGTGCGGCCGACATTTCCGGTTGGTTGGGGGATTGCACATGCATACACTTCACTACACTACATGATTCACAACTGTAAATCGTCCAACTTAGGAAATCACTAACTCTTCCTCCATTTCTCATTTTCAGGTACTAGTCTGGAAGAGGATTGATGCTCGGGAATCTCCGCTCGGCCCGAAAGGCTTCTTCCTATTACGATTCCCGCAGGAGGGACTCTGATAGAGATCGTGATCGCGAGTACTCTAATCAAGATAGGTATGGGCACGACAGGAACAGAGAATACAAACATCGGTCTAGATTGCGCTCTCTTCCTCCTAGACTTCCATCTCTACCTCCCGTTCATGTTCCACACCCGCCAGAGCCTCCTCGCCACAGGCCATCTTCTCATACTTCCAGATCCGAGACTCATCTTCAGAGAGTTGAGACTACGGCTTCCATAATTGCAGAGCAGGTCCCAGCCGAGCCCACAGGAGAGGGGGCCCTTAAACTGGCTCAGATGAGGAAGGACTTTCCGAACATTTGCTTCGATGGCTATGTCTTCCCACCACAATTAAAAAGAATTCCGTCTGGAGTGGAAAACACGATGCACGAGTACGTTCATGACATCTACACCCAGTACAGAGAGTGGGTAAAGGCTGCGGAGAAAGCTTCCTAGGTGGCCTTTGAGCGAGCTAAAGCGCTTGAGAAACTGGAGACCGAACTCGCTCAAAGGGATCGGATCATTCAAGTGTTTACTACTGAGTCCAAGTCTTCTCGAAAGTCTGAAATTGAGGCCACCAAGAAAGCTGATGAAGCAAATGTGGCCATGGAGAGGTTGAGGCAGACTCATGTTGCCTTGGTGGAGGAGATGGGCCATCGGAATACTACAGTCACTGCCGAGCGGGATGCGGCAGTCAAGGAACTTAATGAGCTCAAGGCTAAATTTTCCGACCTGGCCAAGGAAAGGGATGACGCAAACAACACAGCTCAGGAGGTGTGCGAACAAACTGTTTTGCTTAGGGGTGAGTGGGATGCTGCTGTGGCTAAAGTCCACAAGGTGGAGACTGAGGTCGAGGAGAAAGTAAAGTTGGCCGAGTCCAGGCTAGAGGCTGACATTGAAGACCTTCTTGTTGTTTACAACGCTAACGTGCTGAGGCATAGGGGTCTAGCCTGGCTCGATGATTATTCGACACATCTTTACAACGCTTGGGGCCGGCTGGTTGAGGAAGAGAAGGAGGCGCATCCGGGCGAGTCTGTGGATGAATTTGAACTCGAGAATCATATTCTGAATGAGGATGAAACGAAGATTCTTCACGAGTCAATGATTCTGCATGAAAAAGAAAGACTTGGCGCCCAGCACTTCGAGATAGGAGAGGGTTCAGGGGTTGACCACCATGAAACGAGTCTTGAAGTCCCCGCGTCAACCCAGCCCGAATCCTCATCTACAGTCGATCCCCAAGCTGTTTCGGCCTATTATCTGGATCAGCCGTTGATGTCTCCAATTGCAGCGCAAGTTACTGAAGCCTCCCCGTCGCTTACAAGTCAAACTGAGGAAGGTACTCTGAACATTCCACATATCTTTCTTAAGTCGAAATCTTCGATCGGGTTAAGTTCTAACAATTCTCTTATTCTTTGTCCAGTGATCGATGTTGCGCACGTCGGGCCTCCTGTTACCCAAGAATCACATCAGACACAGGAGGCTATCGTTACCGAAGCGATCACCATAACCACAACTACCCCGCTTGACGATATGCAGGGGAGTACGATTATGTTTGATGAGCAGCTGATGGATGAACTCTTTCGCCGTCATGGCGATCCTCTAGCTGACTTATCATTTGTCATGAGTGGAACTGATCCTGCTAAGAGTTTTTCAATGCCGACTGCTGATGCCCCCAGCGAGGCTCGAGCAGTAACTGAAGAGGAGATGTTCGCTCAAATCAACGCTGAAATGGCAGCAGCGGCTCATGGTGGCAGCTTTGGAGGTGGGATGGCAGCATCGTGACCTGCTCCGCTCAAAATGATATCTCCTGATGGTACTGTTTTCATTACCAACGTGCCCATTCCACGTTCTGTACTTGATCTTGTTCCTCCGACTCCGCCCGCAGGGAGCATTCCTATCCACTCGAGTTCAGAGGAGGATGTTGATATAATGCCCTCGCCTGAAGACCAACCGTCGAAAAGCAAAGGCTCAAAGAGGAAGATTAGCAGTGGCTCCAGCGGGTATACACCGAGAAGGAAGCCAAGGAAGAAGAAATATTAAGCATGCTTCCCCGGTTTATTTTGACTTGCATTTTGTTGGCCGTGTATAGATGCGGGTTCGGCCTCCTTCTAGTAGGAATTTTTTGGAGACTTGTACACGAACTTCTTTTATAAACAATAGAAACGAAACTTCTCTTTTTTGGCTTCTTTTATGTCATTGTGTATTTGCCTAAGTGTTTCAATATCTGAAATGCGCTTATGAAGTTTCAGCTTCCGAATAAAGTTTTTTTTGTTTGTCAAGTTCGGGTACTGTGGACATGGTTTGCGACCAGGAAGCAAGCTGGATTTTCTACGTCGCATCGCTTCATTCAATGGTCGATGCTTAAGTCCTGCCCCCCAGTCTCGGGGATCAGTAGTTGAACATCAATTAGCGGTTGCTTCTCGCTTGCATCGTGCTAAGTCTAGAGCCACAGAACGGATGTTTGAGTCTAGTGGAGATCGAGTGGTTTTTTCCACGTTTGTCTGATTGTCGATGATCATATCCGCACTCTGGGGATTCTCATTTGTTTACTGGCGGTTGGTCACGCCGACTTAAGTTTCAATCATATGTCCACGAATTACGGACTTGGAATCGACATTTGTATTCCGACTCGCGCTCTGGGAGTTCGGAGTTGATATTTATACTTCGATTCATGCTTCGGGAACTAGAAGTTGGTGTTTACGATCCGTTTCGCACTCTGGAAATTCGGAGTTGATGTTTATACCCCGACTCGCGCTCTGGGACTTCAGAGTTGTTGCTTATGCTCCGTTTCGCACTCTGGGAATTCGGAGTTGATGTTTATACTCCAATTCGCACTCTAGGAATTTGGAGTTGATGTTTATACTCCGCTTCGCACTATGGGAACTCGGAGTTGATGTTTATACTCCAATACGCACTCTGGGAATTTGGAGTTGATGTTTATACTCTGACTCGCACTATGGGAGTTCGAAGTTGATGTTTATACTCTACTTCACACTCTGGGAGTTCGGAGTTGTTGTTTATACTCCGCTTCGCACTCTGGGAACTCGGAGTTGATGTTTATACTGCGACTCGCACTCTGGGAGTTCGGAGTTGTTGTTCATACTCCGCTTCGCACTCTGGGAACTCGGAGTAGATGTTTATACTCCAATTTGCACTCTGGGAATTTGGAGTTGATGTTTATACTCCGACTCGCACTTTGGGAGTTCGGAGTTGATGTTTATACTTCGCTTCGCACTCTGGGAACTCGGAGTTGATGTTTATACTCCGACTCACACTTTGGGAGTTCAGAGTTGTTGTTTACACTCCGCTTCACACTGTGGGAACTCTAAGTTGATGTTTATACTCCGCTTCGCACTCTGGGAGTTCGGAGTTGTTATTTATACTCCGCTTCGCACTCTGGGAACTCGGAGTTGATGTTTATACTCCGACTCACACTCTGGGAGTTCGTAGTTGTTGTTTATACTCCGCTTCGCACTCTGGGAACTCGGAGTTGATGTTTATACTCCAATTCGCACTCTGGGAATTTGGAGTTGATGTTTATACTCCAACTCACACTCTGGGAGTTCGGAGTTGATGTTTATACTCCGCTTCGCACTCTAGGAACTCGGAGTTGATGTTTATACTCCGATTCACACTCTGGGAGTTCGGAGTTGTTGTTTATACTCCGCTTCGCACTCTGGGAACTCTAAGTTGATGTTTATACTCCGACTCGCACTCTGGGAGTTTGGAGTTGTTGTTTATACTCCGCTTCGCACTTTGGGAACTCTAAGTTGATGTTTATACTCCGACTTGCACTCTGGGAGTTCGGAGTTGTTGTTTATACTCCGCTTCGCACTCTGGGAACTCGGAGTTGATGTTTATACTTCGAATCGCACTCTGGGAGTTCAGAGTTGTTGTTTATACTCCGCTTCGCACTTTGGGAACTCAGAGTTGATGTTTATACTCCGACTCGCACTCTGGGAGTTCAGAGTTGTTGTTAATACTCCACTTCGCACTCTGGGAACTCAGAGTTGAATGAAGGATTGTCGTGTATCAATCCTTTCTTGACTTTGATGTGATGGCTGGTCCCCGAGCTTGGGTTTCACTTAGCGAGTGATTGGTTGCATCGCAGTCACTCCCTATTTGAATAAATTCCACCGTATGGTGGAACTTAGCTCTCTGTGCATAGTGATGATCATATGAAGCATTTCATGTAAATCACAGCTTTGGCTCGAAGAGATTGCATTTTATTGTTGAAATAAGAAAATATGGCAAAGTCAGTTGCTTTATTACAAATTCTAATTTCGAATTGCAGAAACAAATTGCAAAAATGGAAAGTAAAATAAATGGATAAAGATAGCATGTCATGTGTAATAGCGGCGAAGGTTCTCGCTATTCCAGGCTCATGGTAGAGTAAGACCGTCGATGGTCGATAATTTGAACGTGTCATCTCCGAGCCTTCTTTCAATAACATACGGTCCTTCCCATGTCGGCTTCATATGCGAAGGAACCGGATAGATTCTTTTCAAGACGAGATCGCCTAGTTCGAAGGTTCGCGGATGGACCTTGGCGTTATACAATCGGGCGACTCGACTTCGATGCGCAGCTGCCCTCAAATCAGCTTCTTCACGCTTCTCATCTAAAAGATCGAGAGATTTAGCAAGTAATATAGCATTTGTCTTCCGATCATAATATGTCACACGATGAGAAGGTACTTCTAGCTCGACTGGAATAACGGCTTCTGAACCGTAAGAGAGAGAGAATGGAGTGTGACCGGTCGCGGTCTTGTGGGTTGTTCGGTAAGCCCATAAAGCCATAGGAAGTTCATCGACCCACTTGCCCCCGACCTTTTCCAGTCGGTTTTTCAGAATGGATTTTATAACTTTATTAACTGCTTCGACCTGTCCGTTTGCCTGAGGGTGTGCAACTGTAGAGAATTTCTTTTGGATGTGAAATCGTTTGCAGAAATCTTTAAATTCAGCACTGTCGAATTGGGTTCCATTATCCGTAATAATGGTGTGTGGGAGACCGAATCAACAGATGATGTTGCGCACTACAAAGTTGATTACTTTCTTCGTTGTTATGGTTGCAAGGGCTTCGGCTTCAGCCCACTTTGTAAAGTAATCAACTGCGATGATGGCGTACTTCGCACCACCTTTTGCCAGAGGTAAAGCACCAATGATGTCGATGCCTCACATTGCAAACGGCCACTGGCTGACCATTTGCGTTATCTCGTTAGGATGAAATCTAGGAATTCGGGCATATTTCTGACACTTATCGCATTTCTTTGCATAATCCGACGCGTCACGATTCACAATCGGCCAGTAATATCCGTATCGAAGTATTTTCTTGGCAAGTGCTTGCCCCCCGGTGTGATCTCCACATTCTCCCTCGTGCACATCGTGCAATACTCATTTAATTTCATCATGAGCGATAAACCGGAGGAGAGGGACTGAGTACCCTCTTCTGTACATGATTCCATTCTGGATGGTAAAGCGTGAGGCCTTCCGAAGGACTTGTCTCTTTTCACTCCTGCGCTCCGGCAGGGTTCCGTGCTCAATGTAATTTCTGAGTAGAGTCATCCATGAATCCTTTTCGAGGATGGTTTCGCATACCTGGTCTATTTCTGCCTGGTCAATGCTTGGGGAGGATAGCGCTTCTATGGGAACGAGTCCCATTTGCTGAGCTTCACCTGTGCTGGCCAGCTTCGCCAATGAATCGGCTTTTTGGTTGCATTCTTGAGGTATACAATAAATGGCATAATAATCAAACTGATTTAGTACTTCCTGAACTCGATCTAAGTAAGAAGCCAACCTTCGATCTCTTGCTTGATACTCTCCTCGTACTTGACAGACAACTAATTGTGAGTCACAATAAATTTCCACTGCGGTAATTCTCAAATCTCTAGCAAGTTTCAAGTCAGCTAAGAGGGCTTCATATTCAGCTTCATTATTAGTCGCATGAAAATCGAACTTCAAAGCATAACATATGGATCGGCCTTCGGGAGTTTCAAGTATAACACCAGCGCCCGAACACCGGTCGTTTGATGCACCGTCGGTATAAAGCTTCCAGACGTATTCGGGGGATTCGCTGGTTTTAGGCAAGTCCTCTGGAATGGTAAATTCAGCTATGAAATCAGCTAGGACTTGTCCTTGTATGGCCCGTCTTAGAGTGTAAGTGATATCAAACTGGCTCAGTTCGATATTCCACTTGAGTAACCTACCAGACGTCTCAGGCCGTGAAAGGACCTGTCGTAACGGTTGGTCGGTGTAAATAATAATGGGATGTGCCTGGAAATACGGTTGGAGTTTTCTTGATGCAATAACAAGGCAATAAGCCAACTTCTATAATTTCAGATAATTCCTTTCGGCCCCAGTCAATCGCTTGCTGATGTAGTATACTGGCTTCTGTATCTTGTCTTCTTCTCAAATTAATGCAGCGCTGATAGCGTTTTCTGATATTGCCAAGTATATGAACAAATTCTCATGATCAATGGGCTTCGACATGATAGGTGGTGTGGATAGATGTTGGACTAGTGCTTGGAAAGTGCCCTCACACTCCATAGTCCATTCAAAGTTTCGTTTTCCTTTTCAGATCAGATCGAAGAAGAGAATACATTTGTCAGTGGACTTTGAAATGAACCTGCTCAATGCTGCTACTTTTCCATTGAGACTCTGAACTTGCTTTATGGTTTTTGGAGTCTCGAGATTTCTGATAGCCCAGATTTTCTCAGGAATAGCTTCGATCCCTTGAGCGTTGACGATGAACCCGAAGAATTTTTCGGATGCAACTCCAAAGTGACATTTCAGTGGATTTAGCTTCATTTTGTATTCTCAAAGTATATTAAACATAGTTTCCAGATCTTTGACATGGTCGGTGGAGAGTCGTGACTTCACAAGTATGTCTTCTACATATACTTCCATTGTTTTCCCGATTTGATTGGCAAACATCCGATTGACCAATCGTTGATAAGTAGCCCCGGCATTCTTGAGTCTGAATGGCATAACTTTGTAACAGTAAAGTCCCAGATTGGTTACGAAGCTGGTAGGTTCTTGATCGGGTAAATGCATTGGTATCTGATTGTAGCCAGAATACGTGTCCATGAAGGATAAGAGTTCATGCCCAGCTGTCGAATCTACTAGTTGGTCAATTCTGGGAAGCGGGAAACTGTCTTTGGGACATGCTTTATTCAGATCGGAATAATCGACACATGTTCTCCACTTTCCGTTCGGCATTCTGACGGGCATGGAATTTGACACCCATTCAGGATATAGCGCATCTCGAATGAACCCGTTCGCTTTAAGCTTTTCTACTTCTCCTTTAAGGGCGGCAGATCTCTCTGGATCCATACCACGCCTTTTCTGTGTGACCGGGACATGCCGCGGGTCAATGTTCAGAGTGTGGCTCGCGATGTCTGGCGAGATCCCACGCATATCAGAACGTGTCTAAGCAAATACGTCAAGATTTGCCCGCAGAAATTCAACCAATTCCTCTTGAGTTTGCTGGCTTAGCTGTGATCCAATCTTTATCATTTTCGAATCATCGTCTTTGTCAACTGGGACATCAATCGTCAGTTCGGCCGGGGATGCTTGACTTTCTTTAGACTCTCCTTCGTATTCAGTTTCTCTTGGGTCAAGATCTTTGAGGAATTGGCTGGGGTGCCCGGGCCTAGGCCCGGGCGTTAATTGTCAATTGTCGGCAAAGCGGACGTAGAGAGATTTCTCCATGCCTTTTCCTTTCTCCTTTCGCTGCGCTTCCCGCAGCTCAGCGACATAACAGGCTCTAGCAGCAGCCTGATCTCCCTGAATGATTCCTACTCAGTGATCAGTGGGAAATTTTAAAGTCAAACACCATGGGGCAATGGCTATCCTGAATTCAGCGAGGGCCGATCGGCCCAGGAAAGCATTATAAGGGGAGTCTATGTCCAAAACAATGAACTGCAACATCCGTACTCTCCGACGTTTTCCAACTCCCAACTCTACTGGCAGTTCCACCATTCCAGTGGGTATAGTAGCACTTCCGTTGAAACCATGGACTCGGGATTGGCAAGGCTTCAAGTCCGTGGCTTTCATTCTCATTTGATCATAGGCCCGCTTAAACAAAATATTCACAGAGCTTCCACTGTTAACTAAGATCCTCTTCATCCAAGCAGGACCTATTTGAGCTGAGATGACCAGTGGATCGATAGTGGGGGCTTCAACTTTATCAGTGTCTCGGTTCCTGAACACGATGTCATCTGTTATCGTCTTCTGTTGCTTGGCCGGAGCCCCCTCGTCAAAATTACTACAACAGTCGAAGTCCGCATGCCTGATAGAACTGGCATACGACTCCAATTCCTTCCAGCTTCGATCTGTTGGGTGAGGACCACCACTTATGGTATTGATAACCAACCTCCCGCCTGTCCGAGCGGGTTCTTCCGATCTTTCCTGATTCGGAGCACGGTTCTGATTTGATGGGCCTGCACCACCAGACTGCGGTGTCCGCACATATTGATCCAACTTCCGTTCACGTATCAGCTTTTTAATGAGGTCTTGTAAGTGATGACACTCATTGGTGTTGTGGCCATAGCTCTCGTGGAATCTACAAAACTTTCCTGTTTGGATTTGTCTTTCAGTTGATGGTTTCGGGGCAGGTTTCTTGTATTGCATGGTATTGCAGGTCTGCAAATACACATTTTTCAACGACATGTTCAATGAAGTGTAATTATCGTACATGGAAGTTCTACGCCGTGGACCACGATTTTGATCTCGCTTCTTGCCCTGATTTCCATTGTCCCTCTGCTAATTCTGTTTATTTTGTACATTCAACTGAGCTTTTCCAGAACTATCTCCAGACTGTTTAACAGCGATGTTACTCATGATTCCTTCGATGTTGGGTCCTGCGTCATTGCTTCCTAGACTGTTTCGCATCCTCCCTTCTCAAGAATTGGGCTGCCTTGGAATAGAAACGGTCCAATGGCGTAGGTGGTTTTCCAACTAACCAATTTCCGAACTCGGAATCAGCATCAATCCCCTTAGTCAGTGCCATCAGGATAGAGTTATCATTGGGATTGCTTATTTCTGCACACGCAGCATGGAATCGCTCTAAGTAGTGTCTAAGTGTCTCCCCGGGAGCCTGTGTAACGCTATACAGAGTGTTAACATCTTTAGGCCTCGCTACGTGCATACAGAATTTTTCAACAAACTTGGTGGCCATCTGATCAAAATTAGAAATAGATCGTGGTGGCAAACGAGTAAACCACATGGTTGCAATTCCTCCCAGGGAAATGGGGAAACTACGGCACTTTATTGCATCATCAGCTCTAGCAGCATTCATCAGCCATTCGTATTTCAGGATACGTTGATTGGGATCAGAACTTCCTTCATATATTGGCAAAGCTGGCATCCTGAAGCGCCGAGGTGGGTCAGCATATAATACATCATTGGTGAAAGGGGTATGACTTCGGGAGATTCCCCAGTCGTCATTACTGAGACCTTGACTTTCACGGATCATTTGACGAATCATCGTTGGTATATCCGGCATTCGGATACTTGGAGCATGTTGTGCCAAGGTGTGGTCAGGTTCCATAGCGCGAGTCTAGACCGGACGCGGTCGACGGTCCATGCCTCGCCTCCATGGTTCAACATTTTCTGGGACATAAGGTTCTGGAGTCTGCACTCGTTGGTTACGTTGAGGATCAGCTTGGTTTCTAGCATCAACCCCTTGTTCGGTAGTGGTGGTAGTAGCGATGTTGCCTGTGACATGATAAGGAGCAGCACCTCCTCGAGTTGAAGGTTCTGTACGGAGACTAGCGGATGGTCCAGCTCTAGGTTGCCCAAGATTCGAAGCAGGTTGGTGTCCCGTGGCTTGGGTGTAGCTTACACCTAGCCGTGGACGTGTGGATCTGGTTTGGCCATCGGAGGAGGCTGAACTCTCTGTGGAAGAATAGGAACCTTGGTCTCTTCTAGATCTTCTTCGCCTTTGGCGATTTAGTTGGTTGGTCAACTCTGCGTTGGCGCGCAGTTGTTCAGTTAGTTGTTGTCGACTCTGGGTCAGTTCTTGGAACAGCGTCTGGAACTCTTGTCTGGTAACTGGACCTGTTGGATCTGAAGGCCCGGCGGCATCTTGGTTTGATGGAGGCAATTGCGCAGGATTCTGGCTGTCCCGTCCTCCTTAATCAGCAGCTGTAGAGGTAGTCCGTGTACTTACTATGGTGAGGTGATGAAAGTCCTTTCCTAGATCTGATGCAAATCTAAATAGAATGGAAGGGCTTCTAAGTTCTAGATCTGGATCTTCTTCTTGGATTTATGCAATCCGATATAGATAGGAGATCTAAAGAGTAGGAGAAAAATTGGGTTTTTCTCAGTGAAAGCACCAAAGTGTTTGTAACAAAATTGGGAACAATACTCTTCAAAGTGTTTGTACCAAAATTGGGCACAACACTCTTCGGAAGTTTTTGAAGAGATAAAGTGAAGAAACTAAATGGAAAAGGTGGAATTATCTAACAAAAACTCCAAATTTCAGATATGACAATAATTAAAATGCAAGGAGACACAAGAATTTAGAGTGGTTCGGTGTATTGCCTACGTCCACTATGAAGTAGTTTTCTTTATTGATCTTTCTTTGATGTTTACAATTGATTTCAGCAAATTACAACGAATAACAATGATTTGCAGCAGTCAAATTCGTTGGTAGCAGCAGCAATGGAGTTTAGATATGGATCCGGCAGAGCTTGGGCGTTGGAGATCTCAAAAAAGAAGAAGAACCCCCTTTTTTGTTGGCTTTGGGTGTGTATTTATAGGTGTAGGAGGCTGGTATTTCGCTCAGATCTCGGGAGACCCTCTCTGGCACGTGACCAGGCCCGCGTGCCCAAGCCCGTGAAGTTTCGGTCCGATCCGTGATCGATACGAACAGATTTCATATCGATCAAGATTTCATCCAATGGAGTCAAAATTTGGCGTGGACATTCTTTAGCATGCACGTAGTCTTCTGTGAAAATTTCATAGCATTTGGACTTGTAGATTAGGAGATATGATCGATACAAATTGGGATTCTCGGTTGGCTGTTTCGTTCGACTCGCTCTTGGTTCGACTCGCTCTTTGTTCGGCTCGGTTCTGTTTGACTCGGTGACGTGGCGTTTATTCGTATTGACTGCTGTGCCTTGCTTTGCATTGATGGACATGAAGTAGGAGTCTTCAGATGGATGTGAAGTTGATGAAGTGGAGCGAGTCGAAATGTGGCTCTCTGATGGAGTCGAACTAGATGGAGTCAAATATTGGTCCTGCGAAGGAGTCGAACTGTTGTTTTCTGAAGGATGCGGAGCGAGTCGAACTAGATGGAGTCGAACTGTTGTTTTCTGAAAGATTCAGTGCAAGTCGAACAGAGGCTCTGAGATGGAGTCGTAGTGGAGCGAGTCAAAATGGAGCGAGTTGATCAGTGGTTTTCTGAGGGACGCGAAGTGGAGCGAGTCGAAGAAGGCTGTTTTTAATCAATTTTGCATCGATCGTAACTTGAGCATACGAACTCGGATTGACTTGAGATTTGGAACGTTGACTCTCATAACTTAGCTTGTCATGTTATATTAATTTAAGCTCGATCCGGACTCGTACAAAATTCATCGATATCCATAGTGAGCCTGTGTATAACCGATCTCTAGGATGGATCGTCATTGGTTTACCGATCAATTCCTTGGTGTCACGGTGTTGCCAAAAGGTGGGATAACAGGATGCGTAAGCCAATATCAATCTAACTTTGGAGAAAAACAATGGACGATCGTGAAATGTATACTTAAGTATTTGAGAAATATCAAGGACTTATTCCTCATATACGGGAATGGAGACCTCCTTATGAAGGGGTACATAGATTTTAGCTTTCAAAGTGATATAGATAATAGTAAGTCAGTATCCAGCTATGTCTTTTTGCTTAACGGCGGAGCCGTTAGTTGAAAATTTTCCAAGCAAGAAACAGTTGTTGATTCCATGATGGAGGCCGAGTACATCGCCCTAAATGAAGCAATAAAAGAGGCAGTTTGGATGCGTAAGTTTTTGAGTGAGCTTGGAGTGATTCCCAATACCAAGGATCTTATAGCATTGTTTATTGACAACTATGTAGCGATACAGATCGCAAAGGAGCCGAGAGTACATAAGATGTCGCAGAACATTTGCCAAAAGTTCCACTCGATTGGAGAACTCATTGTGAAGAAAGATGTCGTGAGTTAAACAGTAGATACTAAGGACAACATAGCAGATTTATTCACTAAGGGTCTAGCTCAGTCGACTCTTAAGAAGCTGATTGAAGTGATCAGATTAAGATTCCATAATTGGCCCCAAATGCAAGTGTGAGATTGATAGAGTTAGAGGTATGCCCTAGGGGCAATTATGTAATTTATTGTAAATTAATTAACTTTGTAATCAATTCTCGTTCATAATAAAGGTGTTTTTCTTTCTGTTATATATTTGTTATAATGTGTTATAAATAATTAAATGCTTAGTTAAAATATATTTAACTGAAAATCCACAAACGATGTGTTTGTGATAGTAATTAGAAATAGTTGTAATCAGGAGTATTATATCACAATATTATAAAACACATCATTTTAAATGTTCCTAGTCAAGATGCATCAATACTGGATATCGATGTATTTGTTGAGACTAGAGTACGTAATGCTCTCTAATTGTTGGGCAGTGTATTACGTATGACTGTTGGGGGCACCCAGAGGTTACATACTAATAGTTATTGGATAACTATGGAATGACTCATTCGATAGTTTTTGTTGGTTAATATAACTAAGGTCAAACGAAAAATATCGATGTGACCGATTTACACAATTTTCTCAACTTGAGAATGCTTTCAACCTTTGATATGAAAGCTCCGCTTTGATTATTGTCAAATCAAGGCACAACGTCCATCGAGTGACTATAGTTTGGTTGAGTGGAAGTATTGGAAGTGAAGCACTATTCAAGAGAGTATTCGTCTCCTCGGTTATATGTGGTTAGTATCACGATCAACTTGAGTCAACCCAAAGTCAAAATCTCTGGCTAGAGTAGGACGATTAATAATAATTGTTATTATTGAACCAAGGACTTTGTGTTTGGACTATAGAGTTGAATATGGACGATGTTGGAATTTTGACCATTACAAAATTCCATAAGTCTAAAGTGATATAATTTTGAGGAAGAGAATTGATGTAAATAAAAGTCACAACCGGGTAACGCTTAGTAAAGTGAAAGTAGATTTTACCAAAACCTAGTAAGCGATAAATTTGGCCAAAATGTCACACCACCTGCTAAGTGATGTGCGAACCTTAACATTCGAATAGTTTAATGTTAATCGCTGACCAAATTTACACCTGACGAGTCACACAACGAAAATGATGAATTCTCTTTTGACCAAACGATTTAATTAGTTCATAATTGTTATAAATTAATTAATATTTATGAAATATTAATTATTTATTATAATTTGAGGAATAAATATTATTAAATGTAATTATAATAGTTATAAATATATCGATCGATATACAATATCAATAAGCGATTAAATTAGATTTAATTAAATAATATTTTATATGGGCTTAAATGGGATCTTGGCCTATGATAATGGATGGCTATTTTCGTCTGAAATAGGGGATAAATGAGGCGACTCAAAAAGATTAGGATTGTAGGGTTTTGAATGGCTTAGATTGAGAGAGAACTGATATGAGCTGAGATCCTCTATTCTCTCTCCTCCATCCATTATATAAAAACCTCCAACCCTAATTGAAAACAACCTTTTGCTGCCACTTCTACCTTCTATTGCTAATCGACTTCAATCCCTAGGAGCCCTATTATATCATGCTAAAATCAATTCAACATCAATTACTATCTGATAGTCAAACTTCAACGGTTCACGGATTAACAGTCCGCCGAATCAAAAAGCTTATAAGTGGAGAGAGTTCATCATTATGATGTATGCTACAAGGCATTAGTTCTCAGGTATGTTATTCATTGTATTATAGCATATAATTTCTAATTAATATTTCATTATATATATATTATTATTATTAGTTAGGTGAGATTCTTATATGTATTGTTGTTGTCACAATCTAGATTGGTTATATGTATGTATTCACTTAAAAAAACTATATATATATATATGTCAAATATATCCATCCGAATTTTTAAATATAATAATAATATTATTATATTATTATATATGTACATATATATTTTAATTATATATATAATTCATATTTAATTATAATATAATTCTACAAAAATAATTGATCCTATAATTTAATACATGTATATTTAAGTAATAATAATTTTCGAAACTACAAAATATTTTTATAATTATGTATTATTATTTAAATCAATATACTATCTAAATAAATCATATAAAATAAAATATGTTTTGGAAATTAATTTTTAATTTTATAAAATTATTTTATCATAAGAAAAGTTATCGACGAGAAAATAAAAATTAAAAAACTCAAATTTTCAATTTTTACAATTATCGGTCGAAAAACAATTTTTTAATAAAAACTAGATTTTGGCCAAAAAAATCATGGAAAATTTTTAAACTTCAAAATATCATATATGATTTTTGGAAATTTAAAATTTAAATAAAATATTTTTTGAATATTTTATTTATTTTTGAGTAAAAATTCAATTAATACATACTTTAAATAATAAAAATTAATAATAAATTTTTTATAGTGCTGCACTTAGGGTTTGAAATTATATAAAAAATTAATTTTTTAATATATATGTATTTAGATATTATGAATATGTTTATGTATGTATGTATATTATAAAATAAAAATAAAAAATTTATTATTTTGTCATTATAGATATACATATATATTTGGTTCATAATTTATTAAAAAATATTATGCACACATATATATATTATTTAATACATATTATATTAATATGAATATATATATTCATATATATATTCATATATATATATATATTAAAAAATTATATACATAAAATTATTGAAACAAATTAACATATACTTTTGTGTGCGCATATATATACACACACACATATATGCATATATATATAAGTAATAAGTTTAAATATATATATATATTTGGACAACATATAATACATATTAGCTAGATTAGTTAACGTGTCTATTGCGATGTAAATCCCAACATCTATACGCGGGCATGTTATACCTTGCACAAGCTTGCATGTTACACATGCGCGCGCACACGCGCACACATATATATTATACATATTTGTATATTTATATGTATTAAAATATAAATTAAATAAAAATATATATAATTTATAAATTTAAATAAAATAAGTGAATTTATTTAAATAAAATTTATAAATATTCTAAGTAAACTAGACTTCATAGGCCCAATATAGATCCAATAAGGGAAATATTTTTGAAATTCACCCATAACTTCAGCTGCGGACTGTCCAGTTTCAACAATATTTAATTCGACCAAAATTGATTTTAAAAAAAAATATTTTTACGATCCATTGATACGTAAAAATATGGGTCGTTGCATTCTAAACTCTTTAACAATTTCGCCCTCGAAATCCCAACCAAACAAAAATGATTAATCAATGTAGATATTAAGCATGCCTAATAATCAAGCAAGCATAATTTTCATAGAACATGCACACAAACAAGCCATAAATCCTGTGCAATCCTTAGCATGCAAAGTACTAAAAACACATCTGCCAAATGTAAAAGCCAATGATAAAAATGGAATCTGACCAACTAAAGAGCTCCAGACAAGCGGTCCTCATACTCTTCTCGGTTACCCAAGTATTATTCCCTTTGCTGTCACCCCACTAACCTTTAATAAATGTACCTTCTTCCTCTTAAGCTACTTTGAATTCACTCAACAATACAGATTGGCTTTCGAGGCCATGTAGGTTCAGGTTCAACTACGACATCATCCAGTTGATTCGGTGTCATAGTCATGCCTAAGTCATGCACAAACTTTCCAAGATGAGAGACATGGAATATGTTTTGCACACATACCATCTTCCAAGGTAGGCCGACTCTATATGCTAGGTTCTTTATCTTCTATAATATTGGAAAAGGACCTATAAATCTCGGTGCCAACTTTCCCTTATTACCGAACTGAACTGTATTCTTCAATGGAGAAATCTTGACAAATATCATATAGCCAACATACAACTCTAAAGCTCAGCGTCTCTTATCAGTGTAGCTCTTCTGTTTGTCTTGTGCATCTTTGATCGTTGCTAATTGATCTTAGTCTCCTCCAAACTCTCTCTCTAATGCACCTTGTAAGCTCTCCAAAAATTCGCTCATGAGCAATAGGTTACGAACACTTACAATGTTCTTCGACACACCATGGAATCATACAATCCATTTCACATACAAATTATCCAACTTCGATGCCGTTCTTTTGTACTTTATGGGTATGACTGAGCACTCCTTGGCAATCCATTGACTATGACCCAAATGTTATTGTACCCTCCTTTAGTCCTTGGCAATGCAACGATCAAATCACCTATTCCTCACTTCCACTAGGGAATGTCAAATAGTTGGAGCAAACCACTTGTCTTCTTTTGCCCAAGCTTCACTAGCTAACAGTCCGTATACTTCAAAATGAATGTCCCGATGTTCTTCTTCATTTTCCAATCCACCAATATCGGGTACAAACAATTTACCATGCTTATGGGGCCAACCATCTTAGTTAAGTCCATACTGCTTTATTCCCTTACATTTATAGCATTCTTAGCTCTCCATAATCTTGGACTGTTAATACCTTGGTAGGATCCACTATAATGCCCTGCCCCAAAACAACATGACCTAAGAATCGCACTTCCCTCCTCCAAAAGTGATACTTCGAAAACACCATGTTCAATTGGTGCTTCCTCAAAACCTCTGGCACAAGCCTCAAGTACTTCTTAAGTTCTTTTTTTATCTATGAACAAATAAGAATATCATCAATGAAGTACAAACTCATTTAGTTGATCTCTGAAAACATGGTTCATTAGATCAACAAAGTATGTTGACGCATTTGTTAGCAGATTGGCTTAACCAACCACTCATAAAATCGGCACACTCTCCTTCGCCATTCTCAACCAGTGGAACTCTATAGCCAAATCCAATTGAGAAAATACATTTGCACCATAAAGCTGATCGAACAAGTTATCAATACGTGGGAGTGAATACTTGTTCTTCTTCATCGCCTTATTCAACTCAATGTAATCCATAAAAAGTCTCATAGAGCCATCCGTCTTAGTAGGGAATACTACAGATGCTTCCCACTCAAATTTATTCATATAAATGAACCCTCTCCATAACATGTCATTCACTTGCACCTCTATTGCCTTCTGCTCTTTAGGCACCATACGCCTCAATGGCATAACCACTAACCTAGCATTCTTCACTAAATTAATACAAAATTCTACCTTCTATGTGGCAATAACCTATTTCACCTCCTCAAATGTGTCCAGATACTTTTTAACTATATGTACTGATGACAACTCATCGTGCGGGATCTCAAGCGAATGTAGAATGGTAACCATCATCTCAATGTTCGAAAGGTAGCTCAACTCCAGTCCGTATCCACCGTTTATCCCAATTATCACTAAAAACCTCTCGCCATAGATCATGGCACCGTACTTATTTAGCCAGTCTATCCCCAATATAATACCAAACTCCATAAAAACAAGCACAAAATACACAAACAAACATGCATCCATGACTCGATAGGACTGCATTTCGATAAAACATGGATAAACTAGTCAAACCACCTACAGGGTTTGACACATCAAATGCCTATCTACTAGGTTATGTTTTAGTATTAATCTATCTACTAGGTCAGTATATAAAAAAAAATGTGAAACCCAATATTAAACTAGGCATGAACAAGTACATTGTAAATAGAATGCATACCTTGGTGATGTGCACGTAAATGTGCATATATTTACATCCATATTTTATCTATTTTTATTTAAATAAAAGTCATATTTGGGCATTTTAACATATTTAAACCAAAATTCAATTATTTTCAAATCATCATATATTCATCTTCATACATGGGCAAAATAGTCATTTTTGTGCATGTGTTAATTTGGTACTTTTTACTTGGATATTTTTCATAATTTTTATAGGAATTTGGATGCATATAGAAGAGGGTTTTATGAAGATACATGCATGCACAAATGAATACAAAGGAAGGATGATGGAAATAATTCAAATACATGATCATGGAGGACCCCACCTACCCACTTACCTAAATCTACAATTAGAAGCTAATGGACAACTAAGTGGAGGTTAAAGCTTCATGCATATTTAATGATGGATTAATTAGCGACTAATGGTTACTTGGTGGCCACACTTCCTAAATGGCATTTTCGGAAGCACCCTAAAAATTAAATTAGGGTTTTATGCATGTATAAATAGCCCTCTTATGTACATGCAAATATCTTCCTACTCTCTTATTTTACTTAGAAAATTAGCAAGTTGTAAACACAAATCAAAGTGAAATAAAAATGGCTTCCTAAGCCTTCTCTTTTCTACATGCTTCTCTTTACTTTTATGCTTGTATTTATTTCTATTCTCTTTTTTCATTGTTAATAGATTAGATTTACATTCATGCAAGTAGTGTAGTTTTATTTTATGCAAGTAGTTTAGTAGTTAATCTCATTTTTTTCCTTTGTTTAGTTTCTATTTCTTTTGCTTCCAATGTTGAAACTTACATGTGTTGATTTGATAACACAAATGAGTAGCTAAACCCCTTCAATTTAGGGGTAATGAAGCTCTCATATATTATGTAATTTCAACATTTCTATGATTTATGGTCTCTTTTATTTCTGCTTCCTGAGAGTAGATTTTGATGTAAGTTTATACAAGTGGGTTTGATAGGTTATGTTGCATTTGCAAATGAGCTATTCTTATTCAACATAAATACAATTTACATCATCATTTGCTAATTGATTTTTGATTTTGAAATGGAAGTAAAAACAAAATTTGATGATCTATATTACTAATTACAATAGTAAATAGATCATACTTAAAATAGCTTTTGCTTTGGCTTCATTTTCATGAGAATTTATAAGTGGCTTATTTGTTGTATTATAGTTTGATGGTTTAATTATGTTAATTAATAACATAATCAAACCATACTTATGATAAATGCAACAATTATTTTACTTAATATCAAAACTAGAGATCATAAATTATTTGTTTGTTGATTTACAAAAATATGAGAGTGGATTTGCCTTTAAATTGTTCTCTGATCTCATAGTTTTTAAACTCATTTTGATTCTAGTTTTAGCTTCATTTTGCTTGTAGTTAACAATTTCCTCTCCATTTGGTATAATTTGGTTGAATTGATTTTTAAAATCTAACAATTCCCTGCAGATCGACCCGTACTCGCCACATACTAACTTTTGTACGCTGTGCGCTTGCGGTTATTTTGATTTGAAATTTATTGGCGATTTTCTAAACCGATAGAAAATTCATCGTTAAACACTTGGATAATGACATCGTTCCCCTTTTCGTTCGTCGATAGGGCAATTAATGAAGTCGGAACAACATTGAGAGCATATGCCTTCATCTTTTTTAGTGACCCAGGACAATCCTTCTTAATATGTCCAAGCTTGTTACAATTGTCACACATCTTCTCTGCACCATTGCAATTATTTCTTAGATGACCCTTCGCCTCATAGTTAAAGAAAGTAGGGACGAATTTTCCTTTCTTCGGACTGTCTTTGTTCTAAGCCTACTTCCTAACAAGAAGAAACTAAACAATACATAATCTCACAATGCAACAGAATATTATACAATAATCAACATAAGATTATACAGAGTCATTACCATAATAATATTACATCAGTGTCATATAGTACAAATTCCAAATTGGGATAGTTATAACTGTCTATCCCTACATAACCGATAAAAAGTACATACATACATAGTGAAATAAGATAATAACTAGCTATTGGTGAAGCCACCCGCTTCAAGCTCCTCCAAAATGCATCCGTTAGAAACCTGGATCACTTGGCTACTCATAGAAATTTGAGTACCCAAGAGTTTTAGGGAAAGAAAATAAAACTCTGGGTCAGACATGGGTTTGGTGTGAGTAAAGCATAAGTTTTTAACTTTATAAAAACCTACAAACCAAAATTATCTCGTAAGTCTACGCCGCACCTAAACACAGACGAGTTTTTGCATTATCATAACCAAAACATTTCTATATAAAATCATTTAATATTATCATAATGTCTACGTATAATATGAATATTTAATATAGCTGAAATGTTGCATCTCACATTTTAGTAGTTGGACACAACTAAGTCCATAAAGGAACGTATTGGAAAATGGATTCCAACAATGACAAGGCACTGGGGTACCACCTATCACAGTGCATCTCTAGATAAAATACACCGAGAGCCTTACATGGACTCCCTACAAGTAACGACTGGCCCTTCCCTTTACTGGATAGCGTCGAATATATCATCACCCAGGTTAGGATCAATAACCTAAATGTGCCCCGTTCATACATAATATATAATATCAAATCTAGATAGGATGATGACCATACTCTAATGGTAGCGAACCACATAGCCTTGAAGCATATCCCCTGATTTTAGTCATTTCCTAGTGTGAGGTTTGAGGTTATGTTTACCTTCCCTTTTAGCAGATCATCCTGGAATGCTACCAATACCCTCCAGGCAACAATGCAATGATAGCATTCATCAATACAAGTTGCTCCGAGATTGAACAAACATTTCACACTTACTATCTTCCATTTTGGAATCACCCCCAAGAAGGATAGTACAGCTCATAGCATACTTCATAACGATCCATAACGAACGTTATTAGTTTGGATAACCATACTTATATGAAACCAGTGTCTCCAAACTAAATTATAATTTTTGGCTAACTCAATTCTGGTTCTTTTGGAAGCATGCAACAAGTATTTGAGTCCTCATTGGGGAACTCAAAAATACACAACATACTTCCTGAGTTAAAACACACCAAGTTATAAATAGGGGACAAATCCGCTACTTAGGGTAATTATACAAATTTCGCATATGGATAACTATATTTTTAATTTAAACATGACCCATTGATAGAAATTAACCCTCTCATATCAATCACGTTTTCGATATTTCGACCTTACTCTACCCCCCATTTAGAAATAAATTCTGGATCTCATGGATAGAGGATCAGCCTACTCACTGGCTTTTAGTGCTACATATGAGATGACTTACTTCCCATAAACGAGTTACCATATTATCATTAGGTTTCATATCTGTTTGAGGTTACTTAAAGGTAATCGACAAAGAAATCCCTTGATTCAAAACATTTTTGAAAAAGAAAGACAGTCGTAAAACAAAACCGATATTTTTGAAAAAAACGATTTTTAAATTAAAAACCCTTTTTATTAGTTAAATAATAAATTAATTTTTTTATTAAATAATAATTAAATCTTAATTAAGTCCTATTAACATCATAATTAAATTTAATTAATCAATAATTAATAAACCACTTTAATAAATAAATAATTAATAATTAATCTTTAATAAATAATTGAAAATAATTAACCCTTAAATTATTAATTAAATAATAATTAAATTTAATGAATTAACAAATTAAAAGTAACTTAATTGATTAACACTTAAGTATTAATTATTTTTATTAACTAATGATTAAGTACTAATCACTTAATTAATTAATTAAATAATCATTTTTTAAATAAATAAATAATTAAAAATAATTAATTTTTTAATTACTTAATATAAGTTTTAAAACATTTTCCAAAAAGATTTCTAAGTGAAAATATTTTTAGATTTCGAAAAGAGTTTGTTTTCACAAACTGCACTTATAGCGGTTATCGCTATACGACCCAAAATTTCCAAACTTGAAATTTGTTTTCTTATTCTTATTTCAAACTTTAACTCTTGGAAATAAATGCATATTTTGGGAAACTAACAAGTATTTAAAAACTGAAAACATTTTGCAAATTTTAAAACCAAAGATTTTGGATTTTATACAAGGGATAACATGTCGCTTTAAACTAGTAAGGTGCTAACTTTCTTAGCATTCCATCATGAATTCATGTTCACCACATACATGATTACATAACAATAACATCGCAACATGTTAACACTCCATAACCAACATATACAAGCTAGATTATAACATGCAAACTGACCGGACTATTTAACTACCATATTCCAAACTATACGTCAGCACAACCAAGCATAATTACATACAATCAGCATTTTTTTCACCCAAACAAGCATCATATTTAACTATTCAAGCCACAATATAAGTTTACAAACTTAATTAAAAGTGAGAACTTTACTCACCGAAATTTCATGAAACTAAGCTAAAAGATAACTTTTTCTATAATTTGAACACGACCTAGGACTTTGCTTCTAGCTTGGAAAAGTGGAGTCTTTGTGGCTTTTGGATGCAAAAAAATTCATCCTAGGAGGGTATTATGCTCGGCCTTGATTGATTATGGAGGATGTGTACTTGTCTTATAAGGAGAAGTGATGAGTTGAAAGAAGGATGCTTAAAACAAGGTTTTAGATTTATAAAAATGAATGAAAACTAGATTTTAAACTTGAGAATCTAATTCGGAGGCTATGGAAGTATACATGAAAGATTTCGGAGGAAATTATATAAAACGGAAATGAGTGAAAAGTGGTGGAAATGTTAGGAAAATGCTTTTTATACTAAGTTCCTAAATCAAATTACCATTTTACTCTAAGGTACCTAACCTCCGCTATAATGATGCCACATCACCATACATGCTTCCTCCTTCCCCCCTTCACATAAATACTTTGTCCCCCCTTTATTTTTCCAAGCCAACATGCCTTTGTACCATGTGTACTTAATGTTTTTGAAGACTTGACATTTTATGTCACTTATGTTTTTAATTTGTTTTAAATTTTCATAATAAGTCATATCACCTTATTATATATATATATATAAGTTAATTATATGCATGCATATATATATATTCATCATGATACTAACTTATAAATAAATGTGTATATATGTTACACAAATGTGCACAATTTTTTTCTATAACTTTTAGACACAGAAAAGTCAAAAATTTGGAAAACAATTTTCTGTCACATTTTCTATATCTTTTAGAACTAATTGTTTTTGTAAACAAATTTTGAGAACTATTTCACCAAAATTAGTTATTATTAAAAGGAGTATATTTGAGTTATAAAATCCATTAATTAAGTATTAAAAATGTAGTTAAATATCCATAATTAAAGTGATTAAATCCTAGGTCGTTACACTCTCCCCCTAAAAGAATTTCGCCCCGAAATTAGAAATCAAGGAGATAACTTAGAATAATTCAAAAAAAGCTGTATATTATATCATAAAATCATACAACCAACATACACTAAGTATGCATAGAAAAACAATGCATACACTATATATACAGCAAACATTGACTATCCTAACATCAATTCTGGTTAGACTTCCCTTATATGATCCATCGTCTCCCAAGTACAATCTTGGTGATCCTCACTCCACTAAATCTTTACTTACTTCACCATCTTATTGCGCAACGTCTTCTCATCCTGATCTACAATATGAACTAGATGCTCGATCACCATCAAGTTCGGTTCTATCTCCAAATCCTCTTGAACCGATGGTTCTACAGTCAATGATGGGTCATGAACATACTTTCTCAAATGAGTCACGTGGAAAATGTAAGATTGCAGAATAGGAACCTTATGGCTAAATTAACACTAGAGGGGGGTGAATAGTGTTTTCTAATTTATATTAATCTTTTTGAAATCTTTTGAAATTTTACTTTGAATTATGCAATTATTAATCATAGAAACAATCATAGAATCAAAACACAGATAAAAGTAAATGCACTAAAAGTAAAAGGAAAGAACACACTAGGATTTTATACTAGTTCGGAGTTACCCTACATCAAGTCCCGCACAATTCCTTGTACATATTTCTTTTCGACTAGTAAATGCAAATACAATCTCGATTTCAAGATCATGAGACACACCCTCCAGAATCCTGACCTCTAGGTAGAGTCACTTGGTTTTCGAGCTACAAGCACACCCACTAGATTTATGGGCTATTAAGCACACCCAATTAATTTCATGGGCTACAATCACACCCACAAGTATAGCAGTTTGATTTGAAAGAGTTTTACAGACTCGGATTTCAATCTTGATTACAAATGATCGTATAACTCTTGAAAAGCACCGATCTTGATCGGAGTGAGAGAGATGATAGAAATCAGAGAGCAAATGATAGAGAATCAAACTAATGGTGATTGAGTTTGATTCTGGTTGAAATTTGGCAGAGTATGGTTATATTTTTGTTTAAAAAATGAAAGAGGATAAGGAGGAGAGAAGAAGAATGAAAAATGATAACAAAATTCATTGGGAAGATATGATTTATAGAGGAATAACGGTCATGTCCATTCATGAAGAGATACGACGAATAGACACTTCTTTTGAAATTTGATTTTTGAAAATCACGGCTAGTATGTCGACATATAGGGGTAGAGTATGTCGACATACTCTTTGTACATTTGAAAAACACTTTAAAATATTATTTTGAAAATGTATTGCTTTGTAAAATAATTTGATACTTTTTAAACATGTTAAATATAATTTATACACTTTTAAATCATAATAAAACTTGAGTAAAATTATATGATAAGATTTTTGACAAATAAACCAATATAAATCAAAATTTAATAAAAACAATAACTTAGTAAAATATCAAAAACTTAAAATAATATTTATAAGTATAAGAAATTGAAAACTATTTAAAAGTTGTTTTGAAAAGAATATTTAAAAACTTATTTAAAAATATATATATAGAGAGAGAGATGAGAGAGAGATCAAGTGCTATCATAACTTTAACATAAATCCATGACTCTATAACTTATTTAGAACATCTTGAAATCTTGAACTCTTCAATACTCATGAGTCTTCATTCTCTAGCTCTTGAGTCTCTATATCAACATCTTGAATCTCTTCAATCTTTACTTGACACTGTACAGTCTTCTTAAATCATTACCTATCTAATATCCCGCACTATACACTATATACTTGGATAAAACATTTGTATATATATGTTATATGGTTTCCTAAAGCTGTTGTCATCAAAACCAATATCTCAGGTACTAACAGAAAACACTATGGACCCCTGACAACCTCTCTGGTAATTTTACTCTGTAAGCGAGTAGTCCAGTTCTTTCGATAAATTTAAAAGGTCCAATATACCTGGGTGCCAACTTCCCAGCCCTTCCAAATCGAATAACTCCTCTGATTGGGGCAATCTTTTCAAATACAGAGTCTCCAACTTCAAATTCCAAATCTCTTCTCCTTTTATTGGCATAACTCTTTTGGCGATCCTGGGCTTCCTTCATCTTTCTTTTTATCACCATAACCTTTTCAATGCTTCCCGGATCATATCCGGCCCAAGTACAAGCCGATTTCCAACCCAACCCAACATGCTAGTGACCTACATGGGCATCCATAAAGAGCTTCGTAGAGTGCCATGCATATGCTTTCTTAATAACTATTGTTGTAGGAGAATTCCACTAAGTGCAGATGATATCCCAAGATCCTCCAAAATCAAAAATACATGCTCGTAAAAGATCTTCTAGAATCCGGTTCAACCAATCTATTCATCCATCTATTTGGGGGTGGTATGCTATGCTCAAGCTTAGCTTTGTTCCTAAAGTTTCTTGCAATGCCTGCCAAAACTGACTAGTGAAGATAGGATCTCGATCACTTACTATACTTACTAGGATTCCACGCAATCTGACTATCTCCCTTATATAAATTTCTGCCAAAGAAGCTGCAGTTCTTATAGGCTTAACTGGAAAATGAGCACTCTTCGTTAGTCGATCTATAATGACCCACACACCTTCATTCCCTTTCTGGTTCTGGGAAAACCAATGATAAAATCCATTGATATCATCTCCCATTTCCAATTTGGAATTTCCAAGGGTTGAAGTAAACTAGCCGTCTTCTGGTGATCGCGTTTTATCCGCTGGCAGATCAAGCATCGCCTGACATAGATTGAAACATCTTTCTACATCATGGACCACCAAAACATTCGCTTCATATCCTTGTACATCTTATTACCTCCAGGGTGGATACTTAACTTAGAACTACGAAATTCTATTAAAACTTTTGGTCTAAGACCATCTATATCAGGAACGCATAATCTTCCATTCATCCTTAAAGTACCATGGTTATTAATCGCGAAACTAGAACTTTGACCCTTCTCAATTCCTTGAATAAATTCCAATAGAATACTATCTTCCCTTTGTTTACTCGCGATCCTTTCGAAGATAGTCGGAGTGACTTCCAAGAGAGCCAAAACTGCATTCCTGCTTAGAGCGTCTACCACCACATTTGCTTTCCTTGATGTATAGAGAATATCCAAGTCATAAGCCACCATGAATTCTAACCATCGTTGCTGCCTCAGGTTTAGACCCTTTTGAGTGAAAAGATACTTCAAGGACTTATGATCCATGAAGAGCTCGAACTTTTCGCCTATTTAAAGAAGGAAATCTTTATCACTGGAATCCTCAAAGGTTAAAGAAATAAATCAAGAGGAATAAAAGGATTCTTACCAGCAAGTAATGCCTCCACATTTTCAATGCAAATACCACAACTAACAACTCCAGGTCAAGCGTTGCATAATTCTTCTCGTGAGGCCTTAACTGTCTACTTGCATAGGCTATAATCTTCCCATGTTGTATTAATACTGCATCCAATCTAACTCTACATGCATTGGCATAAACAGTTAACCCTTCTCTCCATCTATAATATCCAAAACATGGGCACTGGTCAACCTTTCTTTTAACTCGAGGAATGAACCCTCACACTTCAGAGTCCACTCGAACTTCATATCCTTCTTTGTTAACTTAGTTAAGTGCGAGGCGATCCTGGAATAATCCTTGATGAACTTCCTATAATATCCCACCATCCCTAAAAAGCTTCTTACTTCTATGAGAGTTTGGGCTTGAAATATTTCACAGCAACTACTTTAGCCAAATCAACTGAGATGTTATCTCCCTATACAACATGAACTAGGTACCTTACTTCTGATTTCCAAAAGTAGCATTTAGAAAACTTAGCCTTGAGAACAATTTTCCTTAAGTTTCTAACACCACTTCCAAATGGTGTTTGTGCTTTTCCTCAGTCTTTGAGTAGATAAGAATGTCGTTAATGAAAACCAACACGAACTTATTAAGAACATTCCTAAATACTCAATTCGTAAGATCAACGAAAAACGCAGGTGCATTGGTCAGCCCAAAAGGCATAACCAACCATTCATAGAAAAAGTCAGGCCCTCTAAAAGCAGTTAAGGGTATAATATGCTTTGCTCCCCTTAACTGATGGAAATCCATAGCAAGGACCATTTGGGAAAATACTCTAGCACCATAAAGTTGGTCAAACATATCATCTATCTGGGGTAACAGATACTTATTTCAAATGGTCTACTTATTCAACTCCCTATAGTCCACACACAATCTTAAAGAACCATTGGACCCACAAAAACTACCACCGATCCCCAACTTGAGCGACTCGGTCTAATCAGCCCTTTTCTTAACAAATCATTGGTTTGACTTATTAGCTCCTGCTTCTCTTTGGGGGCCATCTTACGCAGGGGTTGAATAACGAGTCTCGCACTGGGAATTAGGTCAATACATAATTCAATTTCCCGATGGGGAGGCAAACTGCGAACCGGCTCAAAAATATCTAGGAAATCTTTAACTACTAATATAAACTCCAGCGCTTCTTGGGATGATTCTAAGGAATAAAGGAAACCACTCATACAATTATCTGGGTCCTCACATGATATCCTTTCCAATACCCTTCGTCATGGCTTTCAACACTACCCTCCGATTAACGCAGTCAAGGATAGCACTATACTTAGCTAGCCAATTTGTGACACCCTCGCCGAGACCCATACTAAAAAATAATATTACAAAGTAATATTACCGGTTAGTGTAGAGAATAGGGCTGGTTAGGGGTGATGATCCATGAATTTTACTTTAAGCGAGCCTTGATACATCGATTAATATGCTATATATTTCTTGAATGAAATGGAATCGACATATACAATTCAGGCCTAAAACTAAACTACGGTAGCTATAATAAAAATTCAGAACAACATATAATAGTATGCAGATCATTGAATCATTGATTAGTCATAGCGGAATACAATAGATACAAGTATGAACCGATACAAAATAGATACTTGATGTAGACTACATATATACAAAGTACTACATCTCAAACGACATGAATATGACCAAAAAAGGAGTCTAATCTCAACATAAGATACAACATGATATCAAATATATACATAGGTGTTAAATATGCGTCTATATGATTTTTGTTTGATGATAATAAACATATATATATTCATTTAAATGTATTTGATATTGTACTATTTTATTTTTACAGATTAAATAGATATTTGCTGAATAAAATAAATAACACAGAATTTGAATTCAAATAGAAATTTTATTCAAACAAATATTTATTACAATTTTGAATAGTACAAATTCAAGCTCTCACTATATACATACAACTTTGATTACAATACATCACAATTTCATATTTACATTTAACCTCACTACATATCACTCGTACACTCAATTTGCATTTTATCTTCAACTTCACTTCAGTTTGAATCCAGCATCTGAGCAATCTGCAAAAATATATACTGACGCAGTAAAATTGAAAATAAAATATTTTTCCAATATAAAATAAAATGTGATTTTGAAAATTTTATTTGCCTCAGTTATTTGGGTTGTTCGTCATCATTTATATTTGAATTCATCACACACGAACAACTTGTGACATGCACAGTGCATCACTGTACATGCCACAAGGTCGTGCACACCGATATATGTATATACACTTGATATAGTAACAGGGACAGGTGAGCACAGGTCAAACCCAAACCAAAAGTCGGGTTCAACTCAAGTGCAATAAAACAATGTCACAATTTTCAGCACAAGGTCAAATCCGAGCTGCAAGCTGGATTCAACACAAGTGAAACCAAAGGTACCAGACTCGACCACAGCATATCAAGCATATAATTTCAAGACTAAACAATGAATACAAGACTCTGCAAGTGCAACAGTGTCTAACAAAGTGGACAGTACAACTCAAAGGGATGAAGCAATATAAAGACTCGACTAAGACAAATTGCAAGCCAGTGCAAACAATCAAGTACAGCAAGCACTTCACAAAGTCAACAGAGGCATATACATATATGCACAGGTTCAAAGACAGTGAGTTACATGATGATCAAGTCATTTACATGAAGACAACTACACATTAGGTTCAAGGTGAAGTCACAATGAAGACTACAAGGAAATACAACACATATATACATACATAGATGTATGTACACACATGGTTACAGTAACAAATGGCTCAAACTCAACTACAACCAAGTTGCAAAATTACAAGATTCAGATACAACAAGATTATAGTGATGACACAGATGTACACATATAAACAGTGATTAATCAACATGCTTATAATGAAACAGTGAACACAATATCACAATCAAGTGCAGTGAAGACCAACAGTAAGGAATCAAAGTAGTGCATAAGTCGAACGAGTTAACATAGATTCAAAACACCAGATATGCAAACTCCTGAATAGAACAATGAAATACATAGCAGTAGACAATGCAATGCAGACTAAACTGCAACACTACAGGAATTAACACACATGTCAAAGCCAAGTGATAAAAATCACAAGTAACCGAAGTAGCAGTTTTTACAAAAAATCAGAAAAGACTACATCATATCAGTGGAAGCAGTGTGCAAATAGCAGGTCGAAAGGTGCTCAGGAATGAACACAAAAATGACCAGAGTCGAGCACTCAACATCGTCAAACTAGAATTGAAACCGTGGTCATCAAGAAATTACAAATTCGAAATCAATGCAGTGGAAACCAAGTAACCAAAAATATATGCATATGAACAAGTCAGAGTCAAGCCATAAATTCACAAAGTTATATTAACAGTTCAAAATCGAAGTCGTCAAGGCAACAGAATTATACGAATTAACCAAGTCAGAAATATTGCAAGTTAAAAATCAATGACGTGGGAATCAAGCAACAAAAATATACGGAATTTGAAGCAGTCAAAAATCATCTCGATCATCCAAGCAAAATCAAGTGGCCGAGGTAAATTGTTTGACAAATTCAACAAATTATCAGACGAAGTCGTATATGAAATACGAACGAAAATTTAGGGCATTGAACCCTATATAAACAATGAACATAATCGGCAATTATCATCAAATTCAAGCAATCAATTGAGAAAGCAAAAGGAACGAAGAACATACCAGAGATAAGTCGAATTCGATCAAAGCATCCAGCCGATTTCATTAAAGATTCACAAGCTCTAATTTCATAAGCAACGAAAAGAAGCAGCCGAAGCAAGCTACAAGGAATCGGTCGATCAACAGAGCAAGGGGCGAAATCACTCATTCAATCGAGAAATCAAAGTCGACAGCCCCAAATTCTACAAGCCCTAATTTTATTAGGAACGATCGAAGAAGCCATTATCACAAAAAAGGAACAGGTCGACATAGTTAAAGAAATAAAGAGGGAAGTTTGTGGGTCGGTCTTGTTTTAATTAATTATAAGGCTTTGGTATATTTTTTAGGGTGTTGAGTTGTTTTTAATTTGTTTTTAAATTTGAATTCTTCTTTTAAACCGTTGTAATTTCTATTCGTGTGACTAGGGTACAAACTACGGGCGTAGTTTGAGAATTCGCAACTCAGTGGCTGAGTTGTGGCAGGGTTTTGAGCGTAGAGTTAGATTAGTCAATAGCGGGTATAGCGAGTTTACGTGTGTAAGCGTCTGACTATCTAATTTCTAGTAGAAACCTTAGGGGCAGCACGTAGGCAGGGTTTTGCCGAAGCTGGGTAAATTCCATGTTGTTCTTTTCTGCTTTTATCTGTGTTGATATTATTCTGCTGTGATCTATGTTGAAAATTAATATACACTTCCGCAATATATTTTATAATTAACACTATCACCCTATTCACCCCCCTCTAGGGTGAAATCGATCCTACAAGTGGTATCAGAGCTAGGAATAGAGTCAAATTTTTGATTTAAAAATTCGATTATTTTTTCAAAAATCAATTTTTGTTTTAAAAATTTGAATTTTTAAAATGGCTTCTTTTAATAATGCTTTTTCTGAGGGTCAGTCGATAGTTAGACCACCAATGTTCAATGGTGAATATGCTTATTGGAAAAATAGGATGAAAATTTTTCTAGAAACCATTGACGCTTGGAATATAGTTGAGACAGGATATAACAAACAAACTATAATAGTGAACAATCAGGAAATAGAAAAACCAAAGGATCAATGGACAGAATTAGAAAACAAATTACAAATAACTAACGCCAAAGTAATGAATTCTATTATTTGTTCATTAGATCAAATTGAATTTAATCGTGTTTCACATTGTTCATCTGCACAGGAAATATGGCATACACTCGAAGTGACTCACGAAGGAACATCCCAAGTCAAAGAATCTCGCCTTGCCATGCTAAGCAGTGAATATGAGAACTTCACTATGGCGAAAGAAGAAAATGTCAAACATATGTACGGACGACTTTCCAATATCGTATACAAATCAAAAGCTCTCGGAAAATCATACACAGAATTGGAAATAGTCCGAAAAATCCTCAGAATTCTTCCACGAAGTTTTGAAGCCAAAGTGACTGCCATTCAAGAATCAAAAGATTTAAAACAACTCAAAGTTGAAGAACTCATCGGAAATCTCACCATTTACGAGCTAGAAATGAAGTTCAAGGAAGAGCGTGAAGGAGGAGATACTCGGAAGAAATCAATAGCTCTCAAAGGAACAACAGAAAGTGATGATGATGAGGACGATGATGGAGATGCTGAGCTGGCAAAATTAATAAGGAAATTCAAAAAGTGGAATCACAAATATGGAAATTCAGCTCTAAATCAAAAGGTGAAATGCAGAATAGCCAAAGTATTTGACAGCCCAGACGAAAAGAAGATCATCTGTTACAAGTGCAACAAACCCGGTCATATCAATCCCGATTGTCCACAAAATAAATTCAGCCGTGGAAAGAAACAGAAAAAGAAATGTTTTACAGCCACTTGGTATGAAACAGACGAGGAAGATCAAAGCACTGGCAGTGAAAGTGAAAAGGCAGAATTGTGTCTTCGAGGTGATATAACTGACAGTGACGATGACGAGCCAAGTGAGGTATCAAAACTTACCCATTCTGAGTTGCTTATTTATTTTCATGAAGTAAACGGTTGTTTTGAACGACTTAGGGAGAGATACGCTAAACTTGAATCACAAAGAGATAGTTTGATAGAAACAAATGAACAACTTGATCAATTAGTTAAAAACTATCAAAGTAGAATCCCTAAGTGTGATAAGTGTCCAACTTTCGAAGATGAGATTAAAAAATCAAAAATTAATATAAAATCACTAGAAAATGAAATTCTGATTTTGAAAGAAAGTGAAAACACTAGGAGAGAAAATTCTATCAAAAAGTGCACTCAACTATTAAACGAAAATGAATCTCTCAAAACACAAGTCCAAAAATTGTCTACTACTTTAGATAAATTTTCCAAAAGTGAAAGATCGTTGAATATGCTATTAGGGAAACAAACTATCAACATTGATAGACAAGGACTTGGGTATACTCAAAAAGAACGTTATAGAAGTGAAATTAAACAAATAAGTTCGATGTGCACTATTTGTAGAAAATTTGGACACAATCACAATAATTGTTGGTTTAGACCCAAACATGTAAAAACAATTCCAATTTGGGTTCCAAAAGGCACAAATATAGAATCTCTCAAAGTTAAACAAATCTGGGTGCCAAAAGGAACATATATAAATAGTTATGGGTCTTTAAAAAATTATTTTTCAAATTATTCTTCCACTAACAACCATGGACCTATAAAAACAAATAGGTCACAAAAATATTTTACCGTGTAGGTATGGTGGCAGGCTAACGAACAAGATCGTTGTTATCTGGATTCTGGCTACTCCAGACATACAACAGGCGACAAATCAAAGTTCCTTAGCCTAGTATAAAGGTGACAGATTCACAATGGGAAAACAACGAAAGATTGTCGTAAAGGTAAAACAGGTAATGGTAATTATATTGAACGATACATTCAATGTGATAATCTGCACCATAATCCGAATTAAATCAGCCAGTTATGTGAAATGATTGATGATGTTAATTCTGACTTATTCAAAATGTTGACTAATCATCTTTAAATTGCTTGGATAAATTGATTTCTGATTACTCATGATACAAGTGGATATATTTGTTCTGACACTATGAGCACTATTTGTTTACTTCAACGGCTTCAATTCAAATTCAAGAGAACTTCATTTTAAAAGATGTTAAAAATGATTTCAAAGAAATTTGTTTTAGGTTCATAAGTCTGGTCTATAACATTGATAATGTTGAGTGAAAGAAAAATTCAGATGCAGATTACACTGGCAATCTAGTTGATGAAAAATTACTAGTGGAACATGATTTAACATTCAGTAATTGCATCATTTTTCAAAGAAAATATCTGCATATTTTTCATTTCAAATAATTTTCAATTAACAGATATTTTTCTTAGATAAACCCTTCAAGAAAATCATTTTTGACCTTGCTTCAGATTAGTTATTTCAGAAAATTGATTTTATAATTATTTTTGAAATTGATCTTAAATCACTACATTAACAAATCTGACCCCCTACTAATTATCGAAAAGGTAAATAGTGATTGAAAAAGTGATGAGTGTTGATATTAATCATATATTATAACTCGAGACAGTATATTTAGTAAATTTCTTTAGAAATTTAAACAAGAGTTATAAAAACTTTTTGTTGGCAAAAATTCCATGACCATTTCTATTTCTATCATATTTCTATCGATCATCACTCATCAAAATCAAATATAGTATGTCAATATGTGGTATTTTAAACGGGAATCATTCGTTTTTCATTTTATTATATTTTTTAACAAATAAAAACATCCGAAGTATTCACTCTCATTTAAAAGTCCTCACGATTATGCATGGGTGAATTACTTGGATTTTTGATTATGTGCTTCCATGCTCATTTAAAAGTCCTCACGGTTATGCATGTATGGAACGCATATCAAAATTGATTAATTAAATATACAAGTTGATTCTAATCCCATTTAAAAGTCCTCACGGTTATGCGTGGTTAGAAGATACTTGAATTCATTTTTTAAAATTTTGGAATACTACTAATCTCATTTAAAAGTCCTAACGGTTATGCATGGTTAGTAGATATTCAAATTCGTGATATAAATATACCACAAATAGACACAACTATATGGTTTTATATGATGACATCATCCCTATCATTCTAAAGTGGAATATGCGTCAAACAGAGTATTTATGATTTTTGTTTGATTTTTTATTGAAATTTAACATTTATACTCGATTGGGAATTAATATTGTTTTAATGTCTATCTCTGTTTTTCAAACACTATTATTCTTTTGCTGATAACAAAAGGGGGAGAGAAAAGTTAAGATTTTGAAAATAAAGGTCAAATATTTTCTAATTGCATCAAGGCTCATTTGAATATTTTTATGCATATATGAAGGGGGAGTATTGTGTAGAGAGGGAGCATTCAAATAGGGGGAGCAAACTGAATAATCAAATACATTTAATATAGTCAAAATCTTAAATGTATGTTTGTTATCATCAAAAGGGGGAGATTGTTAAATATGCATCTATATGATTTTTGTTTGATGATAATAAACATGTGTATATATATATATTCATTTAAATGTATTTGATATTGTACTATTTTATTTTCACAGATTAAATAGATATTTGCTGAATAAAATAAATAACACAGAATTTGAATTCAAACAGAAATTTTATTCAAACAAATATTTATTACAATTTTGAATAGTACAAATTCAAGCTCTCACTATATACATACAACTTTGATTACAATACATCACAATTTCATATTTACATTTAACCTCACTACATATCACTCATACACTCAATTTGCATTTTATCCTCAACTTCACTTCAGTTTGAATCCAGCATCTGAGCAATCTGCAAAAATATATACTGACGCAGTAAAATTGAAAATAAAATATTTTGCAATATAAAATAAAATGTGATTTTGAAAATTTTATTTGCCTCAGTTATTTGGGTTGTTCGTCATCATTTATATTTGAATTCATCACACACGAATAACTTATGACATGCACAGTGTATCACTGTACATGCCATAAGGCCGTGCACACCGATATATGTATATACACTTGATATAGTAACAGGGACAGGTGAGCACAGGTCAAACCCAAAACAAAAGTCGGGTTCAACTCAAGTGCAATAAAACAATGTCACAATTTTCAGCACAAGATCAAATCCGAGCTGTAAGCTGGATTTAACACAAGTGAAACCAAAGGTACCAGACTCGACCACAGCATATCAAGCATATGAGTTCAAGACTAAACAATGAATACAAGACTCTACAAGTGCAACAGTGTCTAACAAAGTGGACAGTACAACTCAAAGGGATGAAGCAATATAAAGACTCGACTAAGACAAATTGCAAGCCAGTGCAAACAATCAAGTACAGAAAGCACTTCACAAAGTCAATAGAGGCATATACATATATGCACAGGTTTAAAGACAGTGAGTTACATGATGATCAAGTCATGTACATGAAGACAACTACACATTAGGTTCAAGGTGAAGTCACAATGAAGACTACAAGGAAATACAACACATATATACATACATAGATGTATGTACACACATGGTTACAGTAACAAATGGCTCAAACTCAACTACAACCAAGTTGCAAAATTACAAGATTCAGATACAACAAGATTATAGTGATGACACAGATGTACACATATAAACAGTGATGAATCAACAGGCTTATAATGAAACAGTGAACACAATATCACAATCAAGTGCAGTGAAGACCAACCGTAAGGAATTAAAGTAGTGCACAAGTCGAACGAGTCAACATAGATTCAAAACACCAGATATGCAAACTCATGAATAGAACAATGAAATACATAGCAGTAGACAATGCAATGCAGACTAAACTGCAACACTACAGGAATTAACACACATGTCAAAGCCAAGTGATAAAAATCACAAGTAACCGAAGTAGCAGTTTTTACAAAAAATCAGAAAAGACTACATCATATCAGTGGAAGCAGTGTGCAAATAGCAGGTCGAAAGGTGCTCAGGAATGAACACAAAAATGACCAGAGTCGAGCACTCAACATCGTCAAACCAGAATTGAAACCGTGGTCATCAAGAAATTACAAATTCGAAATCAATGCAGTGGAAACCAAGTATCCAAAAATATACGCATATGAACAAGTCAGAGTCAAGCCATAAATTCACAAAGTTATATTAACAGTTCAAAATTGAAGTCGTCAAGGCAACATAATTATACGAATTAACCAAGTCAGAAATATCGCAAGTTAAAAATCAATGATGTGGGAATCAATCAACAAAAATATACGGAATTTGAAGCAGTCAAAAATCATCTCGATCATCCAAGCAAAATCAAGTGGCTGAGGTAAATTGTTTGAAAAATTCAACAAATTATCAGACGAAGTCGTATATGAAATACAAACGAAAATTTAGGGCATTAAACCCTATATAAACAATGAACATCATCGACAATTATCATCGAATTCAAGCAATCAATCGAGAAAGCAAAAGGAACCAAGAACATACCAGAGATAAGTCGAATTCGATCAAAGCATCCAGCCGATTTCATTAAAGATTCACAAGCTCTAATTTCATAAGCAACGAAAAGAAGCAGTCGAAGAAAGATACAAGGAATCGGTCGATCAACAGAGCAAGGGGCGAAATCACTCATTCAATCGAGAAATCAAAGTCGACAGCCCCAAATTCTACAAGCCTTATCTTTATCAGGAACGGTCGAAGAAGCCATTATCACAAAAAAGGAACAGGCCGACATAGTTAAAGAAATAAAGAGGGAAGTTTGTGGGCCGGTCTTGTTTTAATTAATTATAAGGCTTTGGTATATTTTTTAGGGTGTTGAGTTGTTTTTAAATTTGAATTCTTCTTTTAAACCATTGTAATTTCTAGTCGTGTGACTAGGGTACAAACTACGGGCGTAGTTTGAGAATTCGCAACTCAGTGGCTGAGTTGTGGTAGGGTTTTGAGTGTAGAGTTAGATTAGTCAATAGCGGGTATAGCGAGTTTACGTGTGTAAGCGTCTGACTATCTAATTTCTAGTAGAAACCTTGGGGGCAGTACGTAGGCAGGGTTTTTCCGAAGCTGGGTAAATTCCGTGTTGTTCTTTTCTGCTTTTATCTGTGTTGATATTATTCTGCTGTGATCTGTGTTGAAAATTAATATACACTTCCGCAATATATTTTATAATTAACACTATCACCCTATTCACCCACCCTCTAGGGTGAAATCGATCCTACAATAGGTTGACAAAAGTAAGCTACTAGATAATTGTTAGGACATCCACTCTAAAGCCTCAAGCTGAATGACCTAAAACATCTCGGTCTGACCCGAGTATTATAAAAATAATAAATGGATCAATCTAGACTAAGATAAATGTGTTAGCAAAACTAAATGATAGATAAAGTGCACTGGATCTTAAATATAGTCATATATCATCAAAGATCAAACATGCATCAATAACTTCTAATCACCAAATATTAAAACTTAAGATAGCTTCTTAAAAGCAACAAATCCCTGAAATGAATTGGTGATAATTCAACAACATCAAATCCAGAAATCTCGCAAATAGAAATTCGAAAATCCAATAATAAGGGGGGCGCCAAACTCCAAGATTGGTGAATAAATTCACTTACATTCTTGTTACTCTAAGATAAATGTATAGACATCAGGATAGGTGCGAGACTTATAAACACCAAGAGGGAAAAAGTCTTATAAACATCAAGATAGGTACGAGACCTATAAACAACAAGATAGGAACAAGTCCTATAAACATTAGGATAGGTATGAGACCTATAAACATCAGATACGAGCAAGAACATCAAGATAAGTACAAGACCTATAACTCTGAAGGCGAGTCATAAGTTCGTCGATAAGTGTAATATACCTTCGAATAGTAACCAGATAAAAAACAACTGTGTGTCCCATACCACATGGGTTTATTTAAACGTTTACTATAGGTTAGTAAACTCCACACATGTGTAGCAATGGTTTGGTCGAACAAGTCCGGGAATTAACCGGTAAAATAAATATGAGTGTTTCATACCACTCATTTAATTTAACCATTTAAATCAATACCTTATTCGATCGATGTCGTGCAATTTTATGAAAATATTTCTCTTTAGAAACCATTTCTAAAATTATTGATTTATAGCGAAAATATACATATTTAAGTACACTTTTCAAACCATTGCTCCAAAATCATTTTTAAAACCATTGTAAATGAGAATAGATAGTATATATATTACTAAAATTCTTTATATATATATATATATATATTAGATTGGTACTTAAAAAGATTTGTATAAAACAGTTTGATTTATAATTCAGCCATTTGTAAATCCGAGTTGAAACGTGCATTAAAAGTGTGTATTACTCCCAAGATCCATAGAACAATCTCTATGGCATAAAACATCAAATGAATTCATCAATTCATAAATCTAAATCCAAAAATATCAATAAAATTGATATTAAAGGCAACACTAAAATCAATAATTAAATCCCGAAATCGAGTATTAAAAATCATCACAAAATGGCAATTAAACATGCACACATCAATAACAAGCAACCGAGCGAGAATCAAGCAAAGCAGCGCCATCGGGAAGCACGGGAACACAACTTGGGGCTCACCCCAGGTCATGCACCGATGGAACGGTCGTGTGCGACCGATGGACCGGTCATACTGCCTGGGCCGAACTATAAACAGTGTTCCTGGCTCCTCGGATGCCCAACGATAGTGATTTTCCTAATAAGGGTTGTTCTAACTCCAAGGGTATCAATTGTGAAGCCATGCAAGCATATAAACAACCCTGATTTGCAAATTCAAAGATTCATATGTTAGGGTTTTAGCAAAACCGAGAATTTGGCAACATGATTCAAAGGTTATCAAAACTAATTAAGAGCAAATCAACATATATTTATCTAATTTTCACAGCAGCAACTTGCAATCATTCATAGTCTAGAAGTGTGAGATAAACTCACCAATACATGCTTGAATTGATGGCATGAACTTGGATTCCTATAGACCAATGACTTTCAGCAAATAGCCCTAGGTTGATTCTCAAAAAATAAGCAAAACAAGTTCATAAGCCAACTGAAAATCCAAGAATAAAACTCTAATAGATGAGAAAGGGGATGGAGGAGATTACCTTAGATTAGTTTATTCAATTATAAATTAAAAGCCCTTTGAATAAGATCTTGATTTGGGGGATTAAATGGATTTCTAGGTTTATGGAAATAAGAGGATTTGCGTTTTATGTTTTACAGTAAGAGAAATGAGAATGAGAAACTTTACATTGTTTCTTTTCTCATTTAATATTTCTTCCTTCATGGGCCAAGAGGGTTTGTTTCTAAACCTAACAAGAAAGTGTTGCAAAATTTCTAAATAAGTGTTACTAATTTATTATGTTCCATTTAATATAAATAATCTATCCTAAACAATATCTTATTTATTATACTTTCATTTCTCAAATTTTACAAAGCCCCGACAAGTTAAAAATTCTCATTATTTTAATAAAATAAACTATTAATTGAAAAATCTCCTTTTAAATAATGAATCTCCTTTTAAATAAATAAATAAATAACCTTGGAAAAATTCACATTCTAACTAACAAAAATTATTTCCATATATTTCATTCTCTCGCTTTTCTCAAAATTACTTTTATATTATTATTTATAAGAATAAAATTACACAATTTGTTATTTTAATAAATTCTCACTTTATCCAACATTACTGGGAAATCCTTCTTAATAATTTCCTTGTTTATTTGATTCCGAATCCACTTTAAATTTGGAAATGAAATGATTATAAATATAAATTCTCCGATTCATCTTAAAATTAATTAAGATGTTTTAAAATAATAATTTAGATTTAATTCCAGGTAATCTCGATCAGGGTTGTTACAGACTCCCCTCCTTATAAAAATTGCATCCCCACAATTTCCTTAATGGCAAATTTTATAGCAATTTACAAATAATGGATAATCTTGGAAAAATTGAGCTACGATCGAGGAATAACTCAAAATAAGAGACTTCTCGCCCATGAACTTAGAAAAAAAATATACAGGATACGTTCGCTCGATGAACTCTCTAGTTCCACACAAATAGTCCTTAAGATCATCGGCCCATTGGACTTAGATGAGCGAAATAACAATATCTCAAAGGCATTCAACCTTCGAGGCAACACCATATAGAGTACTATTCATAAGTTAGATTTTGAGAGATTTCAAGTGCAACACTGATTCTATGCTCAAGAATAGAATCAAAATTCCTAATGTGTTTCCAAGGCTAAAACACATGAAGGACACTGCAAATGCTATAAAACTAGATAGGTATAGACTCTCGGTAAGCAATAGGACCGCTACGCTTAATGGTTGGGTTGGGTCCCATATGTACCAAAGAGTCATTATCCCAATTGATTGAAATACTAGTCACTCAACAAGGAAGAAAGACGAATAGAGATTCGATCTTGAACAAAGGTTTCCAAGATCTTTCTAATAGATTCACAAATAGAGCCGGGACTTAAGATTACTATCTTTCCCCGACTTAAGCTAACAAGAGAGTGATCGTTATGATCCCTAAATAAAGTCTCAAGAGGAGCTATACCGATACCGGATTAGAAATTATCAATAGTGGGGAGATTTAATCAAGGTAAACGCGGTCCTTCTAGCACTACTAGAGTCAATACAGTTATTGGATAGATTTCTAAGAATTTATCACATCAAAATTTCAGATTTATTTATTGCTTATTTGAGATAAACTCAAATGATTGTTTTGAGTTCTCTAAAAATTTCTATAATATCTACTACCAGAAATTTCTTAGTTATCACATCCTTAGATTGAACTATAGGTTACTCCTATAACTTGTTTAAAGGATTAAAATTTTCAAATTTAAATCTCATTCAATTAGATAAAGGTTATAACCCAAAAGGAGATTCTTAATTTTCACATCTCAATTTACTAAAAGTATTTTCTCTATTCAAAATACTTGACATTCTAAATGTTCTAAAGCATACTCAGGAGTTATGGGTTAATTCTAGGGTTTCTTCTCATTTAAATTCCAAAATTCATAATAAAAATTTATCTCATCATGAAATTCTTTCCCAAAGGAATTTTTAATTTTTTTTTAAAAAATTCACACAAACCCTAATTACAAATTATTTTCGTTTCAAACTTACTTCTTACTCAATTCTATTTCAATTGGTTTTTAATTTGATAGGCTCAAATTATATAACCCATTTTAAATTATTCATGTTATTTAGCTAAATTTCTTTTATAGTCATACACTATAAAATTTCATTTCAAGATGAAGATTATTATTTACTGAAGAAATCCCAATTATTATATATTTATGATTGCAAAGAAATCCATGAGTACACCTCTTAAGGATATATCGGTCCCACTAAACACCAAAAGGTAGTAAACTCTAAAGTGTCAAATACTATCACTTTTAGTAATCACTAGAATTTAACCAAAACGTCCCATACCACTTGGTAAAATTGAAGTATTTACTAGAAGCTAGTAAATCTCACACTTTACGGATACCAATAGAAAACTAGACTATATTATCTTAAGGATCTATCAGTCCCACCGAATACCAAAAGAGAATATAACCCTAAAGTGTTAAATACATCCTAAGAGCAATCACAAAAATTTAACCAAGGCATCCTATATTACCCGGTGAAATTCGAGTATTCGCTAATAGGCTAGTAAGTTCCTCTCAAACATTCTATTCAATGAGTTGTACAATATTTGATGAAGCGTTACCCAAGAACATTTAAATCAATCAGTAACACTAAATCAATTATTAGTACTCCCCATATTATAGAACTAAGGCTCTCAAAACATTTTCTCCTTTTGAGTTTATAGTTTGGAGATCCAACAAAAGTTTATAGTGTGAAAACAAATAAATATAATCTTATCATATATGAAATGATTTCGAAAATGCTTTATTTATAAATATTTCCTTTCAACATCCCATTTTAAATTCATAAATTCATTTATTCCTCAGCTATACATATATATTTATCTTTAGATAAAATAATCCAAATTTTTACTTTCAATATAAAAATATTTTGCTATTCCAAATTCTTATTAAAAGATTTATAGTTCCCAACCCATATTCAAAAGTCACTTATATAAGTTATCATTACAATTTTCATGATACTTTGAAACTCTTATCTAGTTAAGTTTAAATAGTTATTTTTTCAATACCAAGTTTAGATGTGGGTCAATGTATGTAACATATGTTCCATAAAGCATTACCAAAAACTTCATTTAATACTAGAATTAGCATTCAAAAGATGAATTAATTCCTAAAGCCATTTCCATAGTTTGTTTTCCAATTACAATTAGAGATGAAATCTCAAACTCACATTTTATTTAACTTAAGCTTATTTCTAAGCTTAAAAAGTTTTCCTCTTTTTAACATTCAGAATTTGCTTCTAATCAGCTTTTGTTGATTTGGCTATTTAAGTAGCTACACTTATGTGTTTTTACTTAGATTATAATGGTTTTTCATAGCCTATCTAAAGCATTACATCAAATTCAATTTTAAGAGCAAATCTTAAAAATACATAATGTTACCACTCCATTATTTCTTAATAAATTGCCTTAACCATTGGCTGCAGTGTTGATTATAAAATCAACATTGCCTTGCCATTATTCTTGACAATTCCTATTCTCCTAATAATATTATAGAAATACTTTTTATATCACTAAAACCTCAATATAGAATTATATACATACCTCCGCATGCATTTCCAAATACCATTTATTTTAAACCACATTAGTTTTCAAAAATACTTTTATTTCTTCTTGAACTAACATATTTCCAAAATTATGATTTTCCAAAACACTTACTTTAATAAAAGTGCATGTCCAATTGTCTCGTTTGAATGTTTATGAATCTCTATCAAGGATGTTGGCCAGACATTCCCAACCATAATCCTTAAAGCAACCAACGTGCAATTTAACATCCATAAATATGTACTTCAAAATTCTCTTCTCAACTAAGGAATATTTATATCTTTATACATATAGAGTTAATGCATATAATAACAAACTTATAATCATCACCATTAAACATCTTATAGAAACTTATAGGATGGTATGTTCTAATTGGGTGATGATTTCATTAAAACAATTCTTAATCAAACTCTTGGTTTAAAGTAAATAATAAATCATTTATTATTTTTTGTTAATTGGTAATCAAATACCAAACTTATCTCCATTTCCAATTGATTAATATTCATGTAATTACAAGATTGATCCTTAATTATTTTATATCCAAGAAATTCAATATCTCTTGTAGTGATTTCCAATACGAAAATACTGCAAGATTCAATTGTTAATCTTCAATTAGAATTCTGATCATCAAAGGATAATTCTTAATTGAACTAGAATTAACACTAAGAATCCTATGCAAACAAACATCCAATCAACTAATCAAATTAATCATAAACCTACTGCATTCCACCACACGACTCTAATTATAAAAAGATCGACAAAAAACTTCATGATTTGGTGAACAAACAAGGTATAATGTCTTAACCGGGCTCGCGAGGTTTCCTAATACTATAACGAGCGACTCAGCCACTAGCCAACTACATTTCCAAAATGGATAAGGTTTGATCAATGATTTCTTAGGAATCACATGATTCGATAATAGGAACATCAAAGAGTGGAGATAAAGGAAATGTTCCTAGAATCCCAAAAGACACTTCTTATTCTACAGGGAATGATTTTTACTATCTACCCCAAGAATCCCTAATTGATGGTCTCTAAGCTTTACCTAGGCCAAGATTTGTGTTCGCAATATCATATTTTGTTCTGAACCTGGCATTAATACCTAGCTGTGATGCCCCACCCCGAGACCCACATTAACAAAGAATATTACAAAGTAATATTATCGGTTAGTGTAGAGAATAGGGCTTGTTAGGGGAGACCATTCGTGAACTTTACTTTAAGCAAGCCATGATACATCGATTAATATACTATATATTTATTGAATCAAGTGAAATCGACGTATATAATTCAGGCTTAAAACAAAACTACAGTGGCTATAATAAAAATTCAGAACAACATATAATAATATACAGATCACAAAATCATAGATCTGTCACAGCGGAATACAATAGATATAAGTCTGAATCGACACAAAATAGATGCATGATGTAGACTACATATATACAAAGTATTACATCTCAAAAGACATGAATATGTACACAAAAGTAGTCTAATTTTAACATAAGATGCAACATGATATCAAATATATACATAGGCTGACAAAAGTAAGCTACTAGATATTTGATAGGACATCCACTCTAAAGCCTCAAGCTGAATGACCTAAAACATCTCGGTCTGACCTGAGTATTATAAAAATAATAAACGAGTCAGCTTAGACTAAGATAAATGTGTCAGCAAAACTGAATGATAGATAAAGTGAACTAGATCTATATAGTTATATATCATTAAATATCAAACATGCATCAATAACTTCAAATCACCAAATATAAAAATTCAAGATAGCTTCTTAAAAGCAACAAATCCACGAAATGATTTGGTGATAATTCAACAACATCAAATTCAGAAATATCACAAATAAAAATCCAGATTTCCTATAATAAGGAGGGGCGCCAAACTCCAAGATTTGAGAATAAATTCACCTACATGCATGTAACTCTAAGATAGACGTATAAGTCTATAAACATCATGATAGGTACGGGACCTATAAACATCAAGATAGGTACATGACCTATAAACATCAAGATATGAACAAGTCCTATAAACATCAAGATAGGTATGAGACCTATAAGCATCAAGATAGGAACAAGTCCAATAAGCATCAAGATAGGTACAAGTCCTATAACTCCGATGGCGAGTCATAAACTCGTCGATAAGTGTATATACCTCTGAATAGTAACCAAATAAATAACAACCGTGAGTTCCATACCATACGGGTTTATTTAAACATTTACTATTGGTTTGTAAACTCCACTCATGTATAGCAATGGTTCGGTCGAACAAGTCTGGGATTCAACCGGTAAAATAAACGCGAGCGTTCCATACCACTTGTTTTATTTAACTGTTTAAATCAGTTCCTCATTCGATCGATGTCGTGCAATTTTTTGAAACTATTTCACTTTAGAAACCATTTCTAAAAATATTGATTATAGCGGAAATATACATATATAAGTACACTTTTCAAACCATTGCTCCAAATCATTTTTAAAACCATTGTAAATGAGAATAGATAGTGTATATATATTACTAAATTTATATATATATATATATTAGATTAGTACATAAAAAGATTTGTATAAAATGGTTTGATATATAAATCAGCCATTTGTAAATCCGAGTTTAAACGTGCATTAAAAGTGTGTGTTACTCACCCGCCGTTCGTAGCTCGGTTGGTTTGGGAGCTGGGAGATGGGAACCTAAGGACTGTGTCCGGGCAGGTTCGAATCCCAGCGCCAAACCATCAGTGGGAGTTTCAACGTTAAGCATCCGTGTGCGACGACTAAATAAAAGCGGGGTAGACACACGGCGTGGGGTTTACTTAAGTGAGTATCAATGAATACCATGATCTTAAGGTTCCCCATGATCTCAAAAAAAAAAAAAAGTGTGTGTTACTCCCAAGATCCATAGAACCGGGTGAGTAACAAGCAAAGCAGCGCCATCGAGAAGCATAGGAACACAGTCTTGGGCTCAGCTAGGTCATGCACCGGTTGTGTGCGACTGGTGGATCGATCACACTGTCTGGGCCAAACTCCAGGCAGTGTTCTTGGCTCCCCGGATGCCCGACGGTGGTGATTTTCCTGATGAGGGTTGTTCTAACTCCAAGGGTATCAATTGTGAAGTCATGCAAGCATATAAACAAACATGATTTGCAAATTCAAAGATTCATATGTTAGGTTTTTCGTAAAACTGAGAATTTGGCAACATTATTCAAAGATTATCAAAACTAAATAAGACCGAATCAACATATATTCATCCAATTATCACAACAGCAACTTACAATCATTCATAGTCTAGAAATGTGAGATAAACTCACTATACAAGCTTGAATTGATGGCTTGAACTCGGATTCCTCTAGGCCAATGACTTTCAGCAAATAGCTCTAGGTTGATTATCAGAAAATAAGCAAAACAAGTTCATGAGCCAATTGAAAATCCGAGAATAAAACTCTAATAGATGAGAAAGGGGATGGTGTAGATTACCTTAGATTAGTTTATTCAATTATAAATCAAAAGCCCTTTGAATAAGATCTTGATTTAGGGAATTAGTTGGATTTCTATGGTTATGGAAATAAGATGATTTGTGTTTTCTGTTTTACAGCTAGAGATATATATATATATATATCTGTAAATTATTTTATTCTGGTATATACAGAATCATTAAACCTCTTTTATCAAATCCTTTGATTACTTAAAACCTTTTTAAATCTTGGAATAATTCCAAATCATTTCATTCTTTACTTAGGAAAATATTTCCAAATCATTTATTTAAATCTTAACAAAGATTTCCAAATCACAACTTTTAAAATGGGTCAAATACGATGTTATTTAAGACAACCTTTACTATAAACCAAAAACAATTAATTTGAAGTACGAAAATTAAATAAATTCCAAATCATTTATTTAAATCTTGATAAGAGATTTCTTATTTCCAATACATATCTTTTTAATAGGTTGAAACCATGTTATCTATGATGGTAGATCTAAATTAGTAAGTATTCGAGCAAAATGGATCCACGAAAATTATACTAATTTTACTCGACATCAATTTCTGTATTCAACCTTTATTATTCGTCGAACAACGGTGAAATCGCTTTTTAAATTTACACGGATAATATGGGTTCCCTCCACATAATTTAATACTATGTATAATAAGAATATCTCCATACAATCAAAGTTGTATTAAATGTAGAAAAATTAAATCTTTTACACTTGCCTCGTTTCCGACATTACGACATTATCTATTCCTTGTCGAAAAAAAAGTCTAAGTGAGCCAGAGCACTGGTTGCCCCTAAAAATCTCCATTGTTTAAGCACCTTACATCTGAACCTCACGAATAGAAAAATCCAGTCTACTCATTGACTTTCAAAGTCAAGATTAAATCACTTGATTTTAATAGCTTTTCTTTAAATTATCTACTTAATCTTTTTTTTAAATAAATTATAAAACCTGTAAATCATCTTTAAAATAATTAATTATTTATTTGAAAACAATTATAAAATATTTAGGAAAGAATACTTAAGTTTAAATCCATATTTCAAAATTTATTAAAAGTGCTGCAAAAAGGGCTGAAATAGTGCTGTAAATAGTGCTTTTAAGCTTATTTTATCAAGACAACTTTTCTATCACTCGAAAATTCATTTTTATAACTCAAAAATCTTTTAATAGATCTATAAATTTTATCCCATAATTTTAAAGAATTAAAAATATTACTTTTAAAGATTTTATCTCTTTGGTTTCCAAACTGCCAAAGCGCGATTATTTTGAAATTTTGTTTTGCTTATATTTAAAAATCTACTAAAATAAATCTTGATATTTTTCTTTTTTTTGAAACTTATGATTATAAGAGTTCAGAAAATTCTTATTACAAAGAATTTCGACTCCGAATTCATCATATAAACGGATTTAACTTTCTATGGCGTGAAATCGCAAACTGTCGTTACACGACGCGCCTATTTTTGACTCAATTTTCATAACTTGTCAAAACTTCACCAAACTAGATTTTAGTGTTTATAAAACATTTATAAATAATTTTAAACTGTTTTAAAGAGGTTTAAGAAACTCATATACACCATTTCATTTATTAAAGGAAAGTGATTTCCTTTGTGATATTCGATGTGTGTTAAATCTAAATCACTTCAACATCAAAATAAACATATAACCAACATCCAAATTTGATTATAAAATATAGTAAACATCCATAGCAATTATATCACACCATCATATGTGTGTGTGCAGAGTTTCTCACCTTCATTGGTTTCTAACTTCTTGAAAATTCGCTATAGCTTCGTTATGATCGAATCAGAGCCTACGGAATTAAGCCTTGGAACTTAGGAAGGGCATGGCCTTTTCTTCAAGTGATAGAGTGCTCAGCCTTGGTTGTTAGAGGTGGTGGCCGTGGGGTTTTAGTGAGGAATGAAGGTGATTTTCTTAGGTTTTGAAGTGGATTTCTTTTGTATACGTACTAATATAAATTTAATCTCCTTTTGCAATTTTTTCTTCATAATTTCCTTATGGTAGGAAGCCATGGAAAGTTTAAGAATAAGGAAGAGGATGAAGTAGAATAGTGTGTAAAATTATGAAGAGAATGGTGGGTATTTATAGGAAAAATTTGGAAATAAACATCTAAATGCATAATTACACTTTTGCCCCTTGTCCATACCCCTTCCATCCCCTTCTAATGCACGACAAGGCCACCCCCTTGTGCATTCATGTGTGTGATGATGATGGTGTATAAGTGAGTTGATGTTTGCTTTTTAGGGTAGAAAATATCTTAGATATTTATACTTTTTACTATATGTAAATTCAAATGTAGATGGTAAGTATATTTGTATGTATATATGTGTTCATGTATATGTTAGGGTGTGTATGTGTATGTTATATATGTGTTCAAGTGATATAAATAAGGTTGCAACAACTTTGAACAACTTCCGTTCGTTAAGCCGTTAAAAATTAAGAAGCCGATTTCCGGTCATATTTTCACTTATAAATTAATTTACATATAAATGTAAAAAAAATTTGAAAACTAATTTCTTATAATTTTTAACTAATTGAAATGATCACATTGATTTAATAAAACCATATAAATCAATATTAAACAATTGTTTATAAAAAGCGCTATTATATCGATAAAACGATATGAATTTTCTTATAATTTCAAATCAAGTATATCTTCGTATAAAACTATTATAAACTATTTATTATCACTTCATAACTAATTAAAATGAATTATTATCATTTTAAAAACAATTATTTGAATAATTATTATTTTATTAAATCATTGAATCTTAATTTAAATTTATAAATCAATTATTAAATACGATGCCATTATTGATGATGTCATAAATACATTTTATTCCCAAAAATAAAATAAATAATTTTATTTCATATTCTTGTTTAAATGGATAAATAAGTGTATGTATACAGCTCCATGCATGACTTTTGATAATTATAGAGAAGTTTATTGATAAAACAGTTTTCGGTCATTTTATCGATATTTTTCCAAAGTATATATTTTTGTAAATACTTATTCAAAATAAGATTACCATCATTATTTATTGTTCAAGGCAACACAATCTATGTTGAAAAGCTTATATTTGAATATTTTAAAAATAAATATAATTTATCAAAGTGATAAATTTACGGGTCGTTACAGACTCCCCTCCTTAAGAGAATTTCGTCCCCGAAATTACAACACAAATGTAACGACCCACTATTTTGACCATTCAAATCGAACACATGTCGAACTTGAATAATTCAAAACAATAGATTGTAAATAAATTTGGAGCAAATAAAACCAATCACAGACACAGAATATCAGAATAACTCGCAGCGGAAATAAAATACATAGTAGTTCATGAAGCTACTACAATACAAAGTCTCAAAATAGATACAAAATACCATAGTCTGAAAAATAGATACAACAAAAGTCTGAATACATAAGTTCACAAATACATAAGCAAAGCTGAATAGGAAATAACTGAAATGGAAATAGACAACTAGATAGACAAATAACTCCAGCCAATCTCTAGCTCCAGAAGATGAATCCAAAGCGGCGATACTCAGGCTGACCCGAGCGTAAAGCAAAACACAAAACACTCGAGTCAGGACATACATACTTATAAAATGTAAATCAACTCAAGTGAACTGTAATAGAAATTCATCAATAACTTAAAGGATGCTTGGGATCGCCCATCCTTTAAGGATCCGTTAAACTATCTACTATGTAGTAAGATACGCTATTATAATAATGTCTAAAGTAAAGTAAACTTATTTAAAAATAGCGTTAAGGCTTTACATTTTCCACCTTAACACATTTTTAGGTATGCCAATAGTCTATACAGTACCGTAATACCCCGTAAACTAGAGCTACCAAAGGATACTCCATAGGTACGACACAAATCAAACTCGTAGTAAAGCACGTTAGGTTAGGTGACACGGCATAACTAGGCAATGCCAGGGTAGATATACCAATTACACTTCCGGGCCGGTGGTAACGCAGAGCCGCAACAATCGCCCACCTCGAGCCACACTCCCGAATCAAGGGGTGCACCCAATCAATCACAAAGTAATAGAATGGTATACGATGGAATGTGTCTGATAAGAGGTGCTACCTCATTAGCCCATCGATTGCTCCTGTTTTAGCCACCTTATGCCAACTCACGGGAGTCGGGTCCACGTTTATACCTCAAAATAGAATCGTCGCCACCATCCTACTTCATTCTAGAATCTCCACCGCGTACACAGTTGTTAAAGTGGTTTTCGGTATCGACAGAGAGTATGTCCATATCCGATCCCGGTCTCTTTAACAACCAATCGTTATTATAACCCATGGTTATAAATTTCAAAATGGTTTATATTTCAAATCAAAACATATTCATTTTTAAACCATTTAAATTCGATGTCAATATCCTTCAAAAATAACATTCATTTACAAAGTTGTAGCACTTCTAAGTTCATTCATTAAATTATAACATTTCCAAAACATTGTATTTTTAGCATTCGTAGCACTTTGAAAATGTGATGATACATATATTAGCATTTCGATATCATTATCTTTTTAGAGACAGCAGCACTTAGAAAACGTTACTACAGATATAGTAGTATTTCAAAAATTTATTGTCTTTTAAGAAACAGCAGCAATCAGAAAACGTTACTGCAGATATAATGGTACTTCAAAAATTTATTGTCTTTTTAGAAACAATAGCACTCAGAAAACGTTACTGCAGATATAATGGTGTTTGGAAAATACAGTACACTGTTAGAAATGGTAGCACTTATAAAACACTACCTTAAAACCACAGCATTTCAGAAATGCTGCCAATACAAATCTGAGATTTAATATATCATTTCAGAAACATTATAATTTCAGTTTTCACCATTTTTAACTTATAAAACATATCTCACTTTTCAAAATTATTTATTTGGATATCGTTTAACTTACGATTAAATAAAATAAAATTTTATAAATAAAATATCCAAATTTAACCATAATTCATTTATTAAGTCAAATTTACATTTAAATTGCTTAACTTTTAATTTTTACAATAACTAGATACTTTATTTACTTAAAAAAATATCCATTTCATAAATAAAATATTTTTATTACTAATTTAAGCCTAGAATTCCATTTAAAAATCAAATTTTCAATCATTAAGTCAAATCACATTTTAAATTTTACATTTTAATCATTTATTAACTCATAAAATTTTAACTTATAGAAAAATCACTATAAATTTATTTAAATCATTTAAATCCAGTTTAAGTTAAAATCACATATATTTTTAATTCCAAATACTTAAAATTTTCAGAAAATATTTATATTTAAAACTAACCACGGATCTGTATAATATTTTCTAACCTAGGTCAAGTGAATACGGATATATATCATTTCAATCCGAAATATAAATCCCGAGTTTGATCATTTCAAACCCGCAATCCCAAGTCAAATAAAAATCGCTCGAGCCTATCATTTCAGCTCATAACGACTTTTCCATATTCTAAAGTCCGTTCGGGTATGTATCATTTCAACCCATAGTGAGGGAACTTGCAGTGTGAGAAACATAAATATAAATAAACAGTAAAACATAGCATGTCATATCAGGTGATGAAACAGGTATATAATCAGGTTATAACATCATATAATATCACATCACATGCATATATGAAATTACTATTAACATGGCATATTACTAATACAATTCACATGACATTGTTTCACAATTTTATAAGTATGAAGTCGAGAGTGATAACTCACCTTCTAAAGCTAGAGATGACAATTCAAGACACATAATCAAACTCCAAAAAAGCAAGACAAAGCACGAATCAAATTCGAGGAGATGTAGCACCCAAATCCAAATCTTGTAACAAATAAAAATAGATTATATATATAAGTACATAATTCAACGCATAACTAAAAATCAAAACAATGCATAAAACAAATTAAAATGAAATAGAAATGGACTCAACCAAGACAAGTAGGCTCGGACACTTTGTAAATTGGCTAGTCCATCATCAAGCAAGGCTCGTCCATGACTGGTTTGAGGCATATAGGTTCGGCCATGGTCACAAAACACGGCTAGGCAAGGGTATGTGAAGGGATGGCAAGGCAAAAATCATGTAGAAGGAAAAAGGTCAAAGGAGATGGTGCCTATTGGGTTCGGCCTTAACACTTTGGTTCGGCCATGGTACACAGTGGCTCGGCCTGAGTGCTTGGCTTTGGTCAAGTCAGGTCTGGTCATGGTTATGGGTGGGGGATGGTCACGGCAAGGCAAAGGGGAAGGTGGAATTGGTGGTGGCCGAGGCTAGCAAGGAGGAAGGGGTGATATGGTGATCTCGGCTAGGGTTTGCAAACAATTATAAGGTGGGTTTGGATCTATGGTGGTCACGGAAGCAAGGGTAGATGTTGGAGATGGTGATGGGAAGATGGAGCCCGATCATATGGTGGGGTATGGTGAAGGAGGTGGTCGGCTAGGGATGATGATGGTGGAGGCCGAACATGTAAAGGAGGAACAAAACAAAGAAAAGAGAAAAGAAAAGGAGAAAGAAGAAGACATGAAACTTACTGTAAAATTCACGTTCAGGAAACAAATGAGAAAGGAGATGAGAAGTGAGATGTTTTGTACGGCTATGGGAATGAAATGAACGGCTATGGGAAAATGTAAAGGCATCAATTCACACTTAAAACAAAACTCAAGTCTTTTGGAATTTCCAAAGCCCAATATCAAAAGCCCATTTCAAAACAAGCTCAAAACAACAAATAAAATCCAAAGCCCATACAAATACAAGATGGAAAAATAAAATAGAAAAATAACCAATGAAATACAGAGAAAAATTACGTGTAAAACGCTGAATTTTATCAAATTTAAAATGTATAAAATAGAATTTGACGAAACAAAAAGCAGGACGAATATCAGAAACAAGTACAGTTTAAAAGAAAAGGATTGGAAATTTAAAATTCAAATTTAAAATTTCAACTGAAAGTCAAAGTTTGACTAAAGTTGACCAAAATATAAGTTTTTCATAAAATCATTATTTTATTATATTTGGAAAAACAATTATAACAAAAATCCAAAATACATTGGAAAATTCCAAAATTTCAAATTTTAAATGATTCAAAGTCAAAGTTTCAAATAAAATCAATTAAAATATTTGTTAAAATTATGGGTTGTTACAGCAAAACACAAAAGTATTTGCCCAAAATATTTATTTTTAAACTTACTCTGGTAGCTTGAGGGTTTCTACAATTATTAACAACAAACACTTAGATACTAAGCATTTTAATTGTCTTAATTAAATCTAATGTTAGGTTGTAAATCTAAGTTTATCCCAGCAAAAATCCATTTTAACGACATAATTTTAAGGGTGATAGTTTGCTAAGCATATGATATTGTTTCTACAAACCAATACTTAGAATATTTCAAATAAAATCCCTTGAAAATTCTCTTTCCAAAAACCTTTTTTAGATAAAGTTCTCATTATCCAAATCTTTTTCCAAAGTATTACTCTTAATCTTTTTAGTGTTATTATTAAACATCTTATACTCAAACTATGAAATTCTAATCACAAGATGTTTATACTTAGGTTTTACTAATCTTGATTTAAACTATCATTCAAGTTATAACATATCTAACTATATAATTTTTTTTCAAAATATAATCCTAGGTAAAATTATTTTATTTACCATATTTTCCAAAACAAAAATCATTTGTATATCATTAACAAATACGTGCTCTTATATAATATACTCTCAACTCATTCTACGGTGTTACTAACCCTATCTCTAATGAGTTACTCATCCTAAGGTGTTATTAACCCTATCTCTGATGAGACTTTACCCCTATCAAGCTTAGGTGTTTTCTCAACCTAAGCTCCGATACCAAATGTGATGACTCGTAATTTCGTACATTTTATGTTAACAATAAACCACACATGTCCAACTCAATTTGAACGAAAAGGCGGATAGTTATGGGGAAAAGAAAATAAAAACAGAACAAAGTTGAAAAACAGAATCTTACACGAATGGAATAACATATATTATTTCAACATATAATCTTTACAGAGGAAAATTTTAAAATACATTTATCAAAGTTTAACTTAACATTAACATGGACAGTTATAAATACATGTCCTTACAGATGCGGAATTCAACAGTACATGAGTGTAGTAGAAAAAGATAACAATCTTCAAAAGAATCTTCTAACTCTATACTCCGAGCTCTTCCAAAATGGTCTAAACAAAAACTGACTACTAGGCTGCCCGAAAAAATAGGGCACCCAAAGTTTAAGGGAAAGAAAATAAACTCCGGGTCAGTCATGGGACTGGTGTAAGTAACTCAAAATACGAGTACTTGGTAAAAAAAGGGTATCTCATAAGACAATATTGCACATAAATACAAAGCAAGTCTGTACCTTATGATAACCAAAACATTTCTTCATGAAATCTAATGATATTATTTTTAATGACATTCTTTTGAAAACGTTTCAAATAAACATATTTAAATAGTCGAAATTGCTACATTATTAAATTCCAGCATAATAGGTTTACAACTAAGTCCGAAGGCACTTATTGGAGAATTAGATTTCCAAGTGAATAGCAAGGTAAGGGACTACCTCTCGTAAAGTTCACCTGTAGGGGGATGCGCTGAGGATCGATATCTTCGAAACCTCTGCGAATTAAGACCAGCCTACACGCAGACCCATCTGGTGACGGATAGAACCGAATATGATATCACTCTGGCCGTTCTTGACCTATCCGAGAGATCTCATACCATACACCATATATATTTTTACCCGACGTCATAGCGGGAGCAATAAATCTAGAAAGGTGATATTATACCCTAATGGTAGTAAACCACTTAGCCCTAAAGAAACCCCTGTTTCACAATTCCCCAGATGTGAGGCTCGAGGTAACATTTACCTTTCTTAGAACATTTTCACTTAAAATGCCACGTTGCCATTTCCAACAACACACTATTGATTTCCACAAATGTACAACCTATGAGCTCGTACGTCTTAGAGAAGGGTGTTAAGTATAAGAGGGGTTACCTCCTACACCACCAAGATATACGTTTGTAGAGATCAATACACTGTGATCTTATAAATGCAATGTCAGACATTCATATATACAAGTTGTCCAGGAACAAGACAAACTGAAGGCACTCTCCTACCACATCCCTTGGGATTAGTAGCGAGTAGTCCTTGCATACGAAGATCCCAAAATGAAGGGACCACTACTATTTATTTATCTCGAGAGCTACTCCAAAATTATCAACAAGCAGTCCGTCCATTAAAAAGATCCCCACCTTCAACTTCACTGTCTTTAACATGTCTTCAATTTCGAACTCATAAATTGGTTCGAAGTGGTTTTCGGATAAGAATCACTCAAATCCGACCTCGGTTCCTTCGAACCAATCATCGATAAAAAGATGTTAAGTAAATAGGTGCTTATCATTTGATTGATTACTTTTCTCTTTATTAAAAATATCTTCTAGAGATATATATCCTTAAAACATTTCTTTCCGGTATATATGAAATCATTAAACCTCTCTTATCATATCCTTTGATTACTTAAAACCTTTTTAAATCCTGGAATAATTCCAAATCATTTCATTCTTTACTTAGGAAAATATTTCCAAATCATTTATTTATATCTTAACAAAGATTTCCAAATCATAACTTTTAAAATGGGTCAAAAACAATGTTATTTAAGACATCGTTTAATGTAAACCCAAAAAAAATTAATTTTAAGCATAGGAATTAAATAAATTCCAAATCATTTATTGAAATCTTGACAAAAGATTTCTTATTTCCAATACATATCTTTTTAATAGGTTGAAACCATGTTATCTAAGATGGTTGATCCAAATTAGTTACTATTCGAGTAAAACGGATCCATAGAAATTATACTAATTTTACTTGACATCAATTTCCATATTCAACCTTTACTATCCGTCAAATAGTTGTGAAATTACCTTTTAAATTTACACATATAGTATGGGTTCCTTCCTTGGAATTTAATACCAAGTATAAGAAGATTATCTCTATACAATCCAAGTTGTATTAAGTTTAGAAAAATTAAATCTCTTACACTTGCCTCGTTTCTAACATTTCGACCTTATCTATTCCTTGCTCGGGAAAAAGGCCAGGTGAGCCAAGGCACTGGTTGCTCCTAAAAATCTCCTTAGTTTAAGCACCTCAGATTCGAACCTCACGAATAGAAAAATCTAGTTTACTCATCGGCTTTTAGAGTCAAGATTAAATCACTTGATTTTAACAGCTTTTCTTTAAATTATTTACTTGAACTCTTTTTTTAAATAAATTATAAAACCTTTAAATCATCTTTAAAATAATTAATTAATTATTTGAAAAAATTATAAAAGATTTGGGAAAGAGTACTTCAGTTGAAAGCAATATTTCAAAAGTTATTAAACGTGCTGCAAAAAGTGCTGCGAATAGTGCTTTTAAGCTTATTTGATCAAAACAACTTTTCTGTCATTTAGAAATTCATTTTTATAACTCAAAACTCTTTTAAAACATTTTAAAAGATTTATAGAATTTATCCCATAATTTTAAAGAATTAAAAATATTACTTTTAAATATTTTATCTCTTTGGTTTCCAAACGCCAAAGCGCAATTATTTTGAATTATTTTTGCTTAGATTTAAAATCTACTAAAAGAAATCTTGATATTTTTCGTTTGTTTGAAAATTATGATTATAAAAGTTTGGAAATTTTTTATTACAAAGAATTCCGACTTCGAATTCATCGTATAAATGGATTTAACTTTCTACGGAGCGAAATCACGAACGTCGTTACATGACACGCCTATTTTTGACTCAATTTTCATAACTTGTCAAAACTTCATCAAACTAGATTTTAGTATTTATAAAACATTTATAAACCATTTTAAAGAGGTTTAACAATCTCATATACACCATTTCATTTATTAAAGGAAAGTGATTTCCTCTGTGATATTCGACATGTATTAAATGTGAATCATTTCAACATCAAAATAAACATATAATCAACATCCAAACTTGATGATCAAACATAGTAAACATCCATAGCAATCATACAACACCATAATATATATATATATAGTTTCTCACTTTCATTGGTTTCTAACTTCTCAAAAATTCGCTATAGCTTTACTTCGATCGAATGAAAGCGTACGGAATCGAGCCTTCGACCTTAAGAAGGCATGGCCTATGCTTCAAGAGGTGGAGTGCTCGGCCTTGGTTGTTGGAGGTGGTGGCCGTGGGGTTTAAGTGAGGAGGTGACTTGCCTTGGTTTTAAAGTGGATTTCTTATGTATATACACTTATATAAATTTAATTTCTTTTTGAAATATTTTCTTCATAATTTCATTAAGGTAGGAAGCCATGGAAAAGTTTGAGAATGAGGAAGAAGATGAAGTAGAATAGTGTGTAAAATTATGAAGAGAATGGTGGGTATTTATAGGAAAAATTTGGAAATAAACATCTAAATGCATAATTACACTTTTGCCCTTTGCCCACACCCCCTCCATCTCCTCCAAATGCACGGCAAGGCCACCCCCTTGTGCCTCCATGTGTATGATGATGATGGTGTGTAAGTGAGTTGATGTTTACTTTTAAGGGTAGAAAATAACTTAGATATTTATACTTTTCACTATATGTAAATTCAAATGTATATGGTAAGTATATTTGTATGTATATATGTGTTCATGTATATGTTAGGATGTGGATGTGTATGTCAGATATGTGTTCAAGTGACATAAACAAGGTTGCAAACAACTTCCGTTCGTTAAACTGTTAAAAATTGGGAAGCCGATTCCCGTTAATATTTTCACTTATAAATTAATTTACATATAAATGTAAACAAAATTTGAAAACTAATTTCTTACCATTTTTAACTAATTAAAATGACTGCATTTGATTTATAAAACCATATAAATTAATATTAAACAATTGTTTACAAAAAGCGTTGTTATATCGACAAAGCAATACGAATTTTCTTATATTTTCAAATCAAGTATATCTCTTTATAAAACTATTATAAATGACTTATTATCACTTCATAACTAATTAAAGTGAATTATTATCATTTTTAAAACAATTATTTGAATAATTGTATTATTTATTAAATCATTAAATCTCAACTTAAATTTATAAATTAATTATTAAACACGATGCAATTATTGATGATGTCATAAATAAATTTTATTCCCAAAAATAAGATAAATAATTTTATTTCATATTCATGTTTAAATGGATAAATAAGTGTATGTATCTAGCTTTATGCACGACTTCTGATAATTATAGAGCAGTTTATTGATAAAACAGTTTTCGGTCATTTTATCGATATTTTCCAAAGTATATATTTTTGTAAATACTTATTCAAAATAAGATTACCATCATTATTTATTGTTCAAGATAACATAATCTATGTTGAAAAGCTTATATTTGAATATTTTAAAAATAAATATAATTTGTCAAAGCAATCAATTTGCGGGTCATTACAAATTTATTATGTTCAATTTAATATAAACAACGTTCTATCCTAAACAATATCTTATTTATTATACTTTCATTTCTCAAATTTTACAAAGCCCGAACAAGTCAAAAATTCTCATTATTTTAATAAAATAAACTATTAATTGAAAAATCTTCTTTTAAACAATGAATCTCCTTTTAAATAAATAACCTTGGAAAAATTCACATTCTAATTGAAAACATTATTTCCATATGTTTCATTCTCTCATTTTTCTCAAAATTACTTTTATATTATTATTTATAAGAAAAAACTACATAATTTGTTATTTCAATAAATTCTCAATTTATCCAACATTACTGGAAATCCTTCTTAACAATTTCCTTATTTATTTGATTCCAAATCCACTTTAAATTTGGAAATGAAACAATTATAAATATAAATTCTCCAAATTCATCTTAATATTAATTAAGATATTTTAAAATCACAATTCTTATTTAATTCCGTGTAATCTCGACTAGGATTGTTACACAATCCATCCCAAGCAAAACATCAAAACCTTTAAAATCAAGCACAAACATGTTCCATGGGAAATGATGGGCAAGGTAGGAAATTTGTACATTCTCACAAACTAAACATAGACTGGTCATACCACCAATGAGATTTAACACACAAATAGGGGTTTCTACAAATTTGAGGATAAGTTTTAATCTATCTACCATTTCTTTAGAGATGAAACTATAAGAAACTCCGATATCAAACAAAGCTCTAACAAAATGCGATTAATAAGTAAAATACCTTCCAAGACTCCCTTCCCTTTAACATCTTCAGAGGTTTAGGGCTCGTCCTTAATAGCGTAAACTTTAACCCGCTCTCCCTACTTCATCAATGGGCAATCCTTAACCATGTGCCCAGGCTAGTGGCAATTGTAACAAAGCATCTTCTGCACCATTAGAGAGATAGAATCCTTTTGCTGCCAGTGTAGTGAAATGTGCCCTTTTTTATTACACTTGAAACATGTAGCATCCTTAGCCTTGCCTCCTTGATTTCCTCCTGCTAGTTTTCCCTTTCCCTTATTCTTCCAGTTCGAACTAAACTTCCTTTTTTTTGGTAAATAGTACCACCATTGGGTGCTGCTGCTGCTACTGGCTTCCTCTTCAAAGCACTTTATATCTTAATGTCATGTCTACCAAATCCACAAACGGCCCCTTTACATGAGCGGTCATCTTTTCATGTAACTCTTCTCTTATACCCAATACAAACATCTCATTCTTCTTTATCGGTATGTTAATAAGTCCAGGGCCGAAATGGGATAACTCATTAAAAAATTTCTCATATTCAGCTACTGACATGTCTTTCTGCTTGAGATCATGAAACTCCTGTATAAGCGAGCTTTCCCTCCAGCTAACATAAATTGATCTTCAAACACTTCCTTGAATCTAGCCAATGAGAACTCATCTTCTGGAACATTTGTGGTGACAGAATCCCACCATGCAACCACGCCCTCTTGCAATTGCAATGATGCCAAGAACCGTTTCTGTTCATCAGAAATGTCCAAACCTTTGAAAATATTTTCACAGGACCGTAGCCAAGCTTGTATTTCAATGATGGATTCTATACCCTTGAAAGGTTTTTCTACTAGATTTATGAATTCCTTGCACAGAACTGTGAAGCTTGCTCGAGGCTGCACTGGGGCTTCTTCTTCCATTATTCCAACCCTTCTAACATCTGGGGACCGTTTGTGGTTGTTGTGCTACTGTTTCCCCTTCCTCGTCCCCTTCTCAAACTCATTCTTACTACATGAATAAAGTAAGATATATTTAGGATACCTAGACGAGATAAATTTGTAAGAAAGAGTACTAATCAAGCCTATCAAAGCTGATCTAACTAACATTAATACATATGTATAGGAATAAAATTTATAAATACACGCTCTCAAAGTTGACCTCAATCCAAACCCAAGGGTTTGCTCAACCTATGCTCTGATACCAAGTTTAACGATCCATCTTTTTTACTTCGAAAGACGAGGCGTTAGGGTAAATAAAAGAAAGACAAGAAGAAACTTAACAGCACAAAATCTCATAATGCAAAGGAATAATATACAATAATCAACAAAAGATCATACATAGTCATTACCATAATAATATTACATCAGAGTCATACAGTAAAAATTCCAAACTAGGACAGTTATAATTGTCTATCTCTACATAACAGATACAAAGTACATACATACATACACAACGGAATAAGATAATAACCAGCTATCGATGAAGCCACCTATTCCAAGCTCCTCCAAAATGCATCCGTGAAAAACCTGGATCACTTGGCTTCTCATATAAATTTGAGTACCCAAGAGTTTTAGGGAAGGAAAATAAAATTCCGGGTCAGACATGGGTCTGGTGTGAGTAAAGCATAAGTTTTTATCTTTATAAAAACCTTCAAACTAAAAGTATCTCATAAGACCACGCCGCACATAAACACGAACAGGTTTTGGGTTAGGATAACCAAAACATTTCTATATAAAATCATTTGATATTATCATAATGTCTAGGTTTAAAATATATATTTAACATAGCTAAAATTCTTGCTTCTCACATTTCAGTAGTTGGGCACAACTAAGTCCGTAAAGGCACATTTTGGAAAATGGAATCGAACGATGGCAAGGCACTGGGGTACCACCTATCATAGTGCATCTCTAAATAAAATACATATAGAGCCTCATATTGACTCCCTGCGAGTTAAGACCAGCCCTACCCCTTACTGGATAGCGCCCAATATGTCATCACCCAAGTTGAGATCAACAACCTAAATGGGCGCCGAGCATACATAATATATAATATCGAATCTAGATAGGGTGATGACCATACTCTAATGGTAGCAAACCACATAACCTTAAAGATATCCCCTAATTTTAGTCATTTTCTAGTGTGAGGCTTCAGGTTACGTTTACTTTCCCTTCTAGCAGATCATCTTGGAATGCTACCAATGCCCTCCAAGAAACAATGCAATGATAGCATTCATCCATACAAGTTGTTTTGAGATCGAACAAACATTCCACATTTACTATCTTCCATTTCAGAATTACCCTTAGGAAGGATAGTACAGCTCCATGGCATACTTTATAACCATCCATAACGAACGTTATTAGTTTGGAGTGGTTCGGATAACCATACTTATCTGAAACCGGTGTCTCCAAACTAAATGATAATTTCCGGGTAACACAATTCCGGTTCTTTTGGAATTATCCCACAAGTTTTGGAGTCCTCACCGGGGAACTCAAAAATACACAACATACTTTCTGAGCTTAAACAGACCAAGTTATAAATAACAGACGAATCCGCTACTTAGGGTAATTATACAAAGTTCACATATGGATAACCATATCTTAAATTTAAACATGACCCATTGATAGAAATTGACCCTTCTATATCCATTACATTTTCGATATTTCGACCTTACTATATCTCTCGCCTAGAAATAAATTCTAGATCTCAAATAGAGGATTAGCCTACTCATCAGCTTTTAGTGCTACATATGAGATGGCTTACTTCCCATAAGTAAGTCACCGAATTAGCATTAGGTTTCATATTTGTTTGAGGTTACTTAAAGGTAATCGACAAAGAAATCCCTTGATTTAAAACACTTTTGAAAAAGAAAGACAGTCTTAAAATAAAAACGATATTTTTGAAACAAAACGAATTTTAAATTAAAAATCCTTATTTATTAACTAAATAATAAATTAAACCTTTATTAAACAATAATTATTCCTAATTAAGTCCTAATTAACATTTTAATTAAATTTAATTGATCGAAAATTAATTAATATTAATTAAACCCCTTTAATAAATAATTAACCCTTAATTATTAATTAAATAATAATGAACCTTAATTAATTAACAAATTAAAATCAACTTAATTGATTAACACTGAAGTATTAATTATTTTTATTAACTAATGATTACGTACTAATTACTTAATTAATTAAATAAATAATCATTTTTTAAATTAATAATTAATTAAATAATAATTATCTTTTTAATTACTTAATATAAGTTTTAAAACATTTTCCAAAATTATTTCTAAGTGAAAACATTTTTAGATTAAGAAAAGAGTTCGTTTTCACGAACTAGACTTATAGCGACTATTGTTATACGCCCGAAATTTCCAAACTTGAAATTTGTTTTCTAAGTCTTCTTTAAAACTTTAACTCTTGGAAATTTTTTACTAAAACATAAAAGCATATTTTGGAAAACTAACAAGTATTTAAAACTTGAAAACATTTCGCAAATTTTAAAACCAAAGATTTTAGATATTATACAAGGGATAACAAATCGCTTTAAACTGATAAGGCGCTAACTTTCTTGGCATTCCATCATGAATTCATGTTCACAACATACATGATTACATAACATCGCTACATGTTAACATTTCATAACTAACATTATAATATGCAAACTGACTTGACTATTTAACTACCATATTCCAAACTATACGTCACCATAACCAAGCACAATTACATACATACAATCAACATTTTTTTCACCCAAACAAGCATCATATTTAACAGGTCAAGCCATAATATAAGTTTACAAACTTAGTTAAAAGTGAGAACTTGACTCACTAAAATTTCATGAAACTAAGCTAACTTTTTCTATAACTCGAACACGACCTAGGTCTTTGCTTCTAGGAAAAGTGGAGTCTTTGTGGCTTTTGGATGCAAAATAGTTCGTTCTAGGAGGGTATTATGCTCGGCCTTGATTGATTAAGGAGCGTGTGGACTTGCCTTATAAAGAGAAGTGATGAATTGGAAGAAGGAAGCTTAAAACAAGGTTTTAATTTATAAAAGTGAATGAAAACTAGATTTTAAACTTGAGAATCTAATTTGGAGGCTATGGAAGTATACATGAAAGCTTTAGGAGGAAATTTTACGAAACAAAAATGAATGAAAAGTGGTAGAAATGTTAGGAAAATTCTTCATGTACTAAGTTCATAAATCAAATTACTATTTTACTCTAAGGTACCTAACCTCCACTATAATGATGCCACATCACCATACATGCTTCCTCCTCCCCCCTTCACGTGAATACCTTGTCCCCCCTTCATTTTTCCATGCCAACATGCCTTTGTACCATGTGTACTTAATGTTTTCGAAGACTTGACATTTTATGTCACTTACATTTTTAATTTGTTTTAAATTTTCATAATAAGTCATATCACCTTATTATATATATAAGTTTATTATATGCATGCATATATATATTCATCATGATACCAACTTATAAATAAATGTGTATATATGTTACACAAATGTGCACAATGTTTTCCGATAACTTTTAGACACCGAAAAGTCGAAAATTCGAAACACTATTTCCGGTCACATTTTCTATATTTCTTAGAACTAATTATTTTTGTAAACAAATCTTGAGAACTATTTCACCATCATTAGTTATTTTTAAAAGGAATATATTTGAGTTATTAAATCCATTAACTAATTATTAAAAATATATTTAAATATCCATAATTAAAGTGATTAAATCATGGGTTGTTACACTTTTAAAGCTTTCATCAATATGGTCTACTTACCTTTCTCTTAAATAGCCATTCAATATAGTTATGGACTTCACATTCTTCTTTAATTGAGTGTCAATGAAGGACATCCTATATTTCAATAGCGTGTCGAATTCAGTCACATATTCTAAAATGGACAAGTTGCCTTTTTTTAGATCAGAAAATTTTCTAAATAACATCAACTTTTGAGATGTTGGTATAAACTTATCTTCAAATCTTTCCTTAAACTGATCCCAAGAAAAGTGGTCCTCGAGAATTATAGCTCTAAGGACGTTCCACCAATTCATTGCCCTTCCTTGAAGTGGCCTAGAGACTAACTTCCTCTTTATTGCAGTCTCCAACTCCAAGTCCTCAAAAGTGCTTCCGCAAGTATCCATCCAATCCTGTACTTCAACAGATGGTTCTGTTTTAAGGAATGGTTTTCACCTAAGAGTAGTGAAGTCCTTATTCATCTTGGCAAAATTAGCTCTTGGCACTTGCACTGGAGCACCATCACCTACTACAGTTAGAGCGCCTACTGGGGCATCTGCATCATGTTCATCATTAAGGTATTGAACACTATCTACTTATCAAGGTTTATAGTTGTTTTGCTGCTTGCTCCAATCTTAACTCAAATATGTTGTTCCTTGTTGCATTCCTCAATCGTTGTCTTATTCTTAAATGGAGTAATAAGAACGATCAGTCTCTTAAAAAGGAAATCTTCATAAACGGCACGCATGTGTGGAATGTGGCTTACTACTATTATAGTTTTGAAAACCAAAACATATAATAAGTACGCACTCTCATACACTCGTTCCATTCTAAGATATTCCACTTACTCTATCTCTAATGGATCTTCTAGGGATATATATGTTAATACCACAAATATTGATTTTGATGACAACAACCGTATAAATATAGATACTAATGTTTTCCCAAGTTTTATAGAATAAATTACAGGATATTACATAGGTTTATACAAGTACAGGATTATCGAGTTTGAAGGCTGATCGGTAAAAAGACAAGAGATCAATATAAAGAGATAATCAACAATATCGAAGACTTATGAGTTCAAAGACAAAGACATGAAGAGTTCAAGACAATAGAAAATAGTTAACAAATAGTAGATAAATTTGTTAAAGTCCTCGAATAGCAACTTTCTTTTCTTTGAATACTCTCTCACTAAAATATTTATTTTATTTGCAAAATATATTTCCATAAATATTTTATAAAAGTTTGATATATTTAAGTATTTGAAAACTACGTTAAATTATTTTACAAAATTCAAAATTTTAAAACATCTTAAAAGAGTTATTGTTTTTCAAAACATACAAGTATATGTCGACATAACCTTCCTATGTATGTCGACATATTTACCGTTGAAAAGTTTTTTTTTAATTTTGAAGAGTCGTGAATTTGGCTCCATCTCTTTACGAATAGACGTATCCCTTCAAACACTATAAAAAGGGGATTAGAAAACGAATTTCGACAACAACTTTCTCTCCATTCTTCTTACTCCAAATTCTATTATATATTTCTCGAAATCCACTTTCTATACTCTTTAAATTCACTCATGTTCAATCTATACTTCACTATATTCATTCTCTATAAACTACTCGTTGTTCTGCAAGTATTCTCTCAATAATTTAAAGATCAAAGTGCTACAAAAGGTCTATAGGATTTCTTGTATCCTAGTTACAACTGTTTCTATTTAGAATCAACAACTCTCTTATACTATTTGTGTGAGTGTGCTTGTTGCGCATTCAAATCAAGTGGGTGTGCTTCTTGTCCATTCAAATTAAGTTGGTGTGCTTCTTGTCCGTTCAAATCAAGTGGGTGATCTTGTTGCCTGGTTAAATCAAAAGAGTCTACCCTGAGCTCGAAAAGTCAGGAGGGTATCTCTTTGCCTTGAAATCAAGACTTTATCCTATTTTACTTACTACCTAATTAAAGTAGGATTTTGAAAGGAAATCCTTACAAATATTGTACAGGATTGGATATAGGATTGGTCAACCCAAACCTGTACAAAACTCATGTTGCCATCTCTCTTACTTTTACTTTATTTTTGTAGCATTTATATATATCTATGGCTGCCTGTTAATATATATCTATGTTGATTATATGTGTTTTGATTTAAATCTTAAAACTACTTAGAAAAGTTCTATATAAGTTACTAAACACTATTCACCCAACTCTAGTGTTAAATTACCTTAATATCCATTAACACTAATATAGCTTATACTACACCTTTTCCCATATTTGGTATCAGAGCATTAGGTTTTCAAAAACATATTAATTTGATTTTTGAACATTTTAATTGGAAAGTAACACTAGTAGTACATTACTTGACATTTATAAAGAAAAACAAATTTGTAAAATCCTTATGTTACCCTCAAATAGATTAGGAACTAATAATATTGAAAAGTCATTTGAAAATTTGAAAGTGTATAAAGTAAAATTGCAAGAACATGTATGTTATATGGAAAATAATGAAAAAACAACTGATAACCATACATCACAAATCAAGAAGGCCAAATGGATACTAGACAGTAGATTTTAAGACACATGACTGGAAATCCTGAGATCTTAAAAGACATTGTTTACAAAGATGGAGGAAAATTTAACTTTGGAGATAACTCAAAAGGATACATCATCGCCATTGACAACATCAGTAACTCTAAAACTCCTATTATTTCTAATGTTTTGCTAGTTGGGAATTTAAAATATAAACTTCTTAGTATAAGTTAATTATGTGATAAGGGTATCAAAATTAAGTTTCAAATGACGTTTGCTACATCAAGGATAATAAGTCTAGAATTATTTTTGAAGGAGTTAGGAAACGTAATATTTACATTTTGAGTATGAAAGTGTCTAATGATAATCTTTGTCTTTTGGCCGAATCTAGTGACCCATGGATTTGACACAAACGATTTGGTCATTTAAATTTTAAGCATTTACCCAAAATAGTCATATACGAAGTTGTTAGAGGACTTCCAAAAATGAGTTTTAGTGTCAATAACCTATGTGATGCTTGTCAACTTGGAAAACTTCACAAAAGTTTGTTTAAATCAGAAACATGATTTCGACTACACATCCCTTATAACTTCTTCACTTGGACCTTTTTGGACCATCACAAGTACAATCAATAAATCATAATAGGTATGTTTTCATAATAGTAGACAACTTTTCAAGATACACATGGACAATATGTCTTAAACATTAGACTGAACCATTTGAAATGTTTAAAATTTTTACTAAGAAAATTCAAAATCAAAAGTCAATTAAATTAAAACGATAAGAAGTGATCATGGAGGAGAATTCGAGAATGAAAATTTTGAAAACTTTTATAGTAAGAAAGGAATTACTCAAAAATTTTCCTTTCCTATAACTTTTAAACAAAATGAAGTTGTAGAACGTAAAAATAGAACTATACAAGAATGCTATGTTAAATGATAGTGATTTACAAAAAAAATCAGGCTAACGTAATTATTACATCATGTTATATTTTGAATAGAATTTTAATAAGACCGTTAACCAAGAAAACACCTTATGAATTAATTTTCAATAAAAGCCAAAAGTATCTTATTTTAAAGTTTTTGGTAGCAAATGTTTTAAAAAGATAATTTAGAAAAAAAATCAAATAAATGTATAGAATTAAGATCTATAGAGTTTTTAAAAAACCAGAACTAAAACTATTGAAGAAACTTTACATGTTACATTTGATGAAAATTTTAAAGTAACTAATACTAGTAATAATGAGGAAGAAAATCTTAATCCTAGTAAGAATAACGAGATTGCAAATAAAGAAACTACTAATAATAAAAACAATAATACCGACGATTCAAATACAAATAAATCAAGTAGAACTAAAATTTTGAAAGAACGTCCCAAGGGAAATATTCTGTGAAGCATACAGTGAGTTGTAAAAACTAGAAATCAACTAAATAAAATGTGTAATGTAGCATTTATTTCAACTAAAGAACCCAAAAATACAAAAGAAGCATGATTAGATGATTCATGGATTCTTGTCATGCAAGAAAAACTGAATCAATTTCACTCGAAATAATACTAAAGAAGTAGTTCCACGACCAAAAAATTAGTATGTAATTGGAATTAGGTTGGTTTATTGAAATAAATTAAATGAATAAGGAGAAATCATAAAAAATAAAGCACGTTTGTCGCACAAGGATATAGTTAAGAAGAAGGAATAGATTTTGATGAGACCTTTGCCCCTGTAGTAAGATTAGAAGCCATAAGAATCCTACTTGTTTTGCAAACCATAATAATTTTAAATTATTTCAAATGGATGTCAAAAGTGCATTTTAAATGTTTTTATTAAAGAAGATGTATATATTGAACAACCGCCACTTTTTGAAGATGAAAAACTCCCCAATCATGTTTACAAATTAAAAAAGGTGTTATATGGTTTCAAACAAGCAGCTAGAGTTTGGTATGAAAGACTCAAATCATATTTAATACAATTTAATTATGAAATAGGTAAAGTAGATACTACGTTATTTATAAAATACATTTAATAATGATATTCAACTTATAAAAATATATGTTGACAACATTGTTTTTGGGTCAACAAATGAACAACTAAATAAAGAATTTCCTGACATAACGACTAAAGAATTTGAAATGAGTCACGTGGGAGAATTAACATTCTTTCTAGGTTTACAAATTAGACAATTAAACTATAGTATATTTATAAGTCAAGAAAGTACGCTAAAAAACTAGTAAAGAAATTTGGAATGTCTAATACAAGTGGTAACCAACATACATGGAAACTAGTGAGAAAATAAGGGAAAAATTCAAAAGAGGTTGACAAAAAACTAAATAGAGGTATAATAGAATCTTTACTTTATATCACAGCTAGTAGATCCCATATCATGCATATTGTATGTCTATGTGCAAGAGATCAGTCACCCTCAAAGGAGACACATCTTAAAGCTATAAAACACATCTTAAGATATGTTAACAACAAATTAGACTATGTGCTCTTCTATCCAATGGAAGATTCATTTGACTTAATATCATATAGTGATGCTGATTATGCTGGATGTAAATCTAACAGAAAAAGTACGAGTGGAACCTGTCACTTTTTGGGACCCTCACTTGTTTCTTGGTTCAGCAAAAGCAAAATTCTATATCTCCACCCACAACAGAGGCAGAATATATATCAGTAGCATTAGCTTATTCAAAAGTTATCTATATGCAACCAACTTTATGAGATTTCGGTTTAAATCTAAAGCAATCGCCAGTATATTGTGATAACACTGGTGCAATAAATCTATCTAAAAATCCAACACATCGTGTTAGGATTAAACATATAGATATAAGACATCGTTGCTTAAGAGAACATAGACAAAGAAATTATTGCACTAGAATTTATAAATACAGAAAATTAAATAGCTGATATTTTAACTAAAACATTAGCACAAACTACTTTCATCAAATTAAGAAGAGAACTAGGGATATGTTCATTTATAGAAATCAAAAAATAATAACTTTTACTATTTACAAATTAAGAAGAAAAAAAACAAAGTTACCTTGCATATGTCAACATACCTAGGTAGCTTATGTCGACATACCTGACGATTTTACAAAAACTATTTTTTCCTTCCCTCTTTCAAAATTCAAAAACTAATTATTTAACCACCATATTTCGACTCCATATGCATTTTCTTATCTTCTTCCTTTTGAAAACTAAAAATTAATTAACCAATAATGGATCCATCCAACTCCAAATGTCCAAGAGAAGAATCAAGTTTGTTTCATGACTTTACATTCTCAAAACTAGGCAATATCGAAAAGGAATTGAAGCATACTCTCACAATGCTTATTGAAATTGAAGTAGTGCAAATTCGATTCAAAAACGAACAAGAGAAGAAAGGAAGAATGTTGAGGAATCTGCAGAAGCATCCATTGGATAATCAAACAAATCCAATAATTATTGAAGAAGGAGATACCTAGATCAATCTTGCAATTCATAATCCTATGAATCAAGATGATGAAGAAGGTGAAGAAGAAGAAGAAGATGATGATGAAGACAAAGCCGATGAAGATGGAGTATCTTGCGTACGAGAAATCAATTATGACATTCATGGCTATTTAGTGGTACGAAAAGGAAAATTTTGTTTTCACTGCCCAAATTGCTCCATCCATAAATCACTAATAGTTAAAACAAAACGTTAATTTGTTAATGTAATAAGTGTTATGGGTATGTGTCTATTTTCGTTTGGTTTGTCTATTGGTTTGAACTTATAGGATTACTTTAGTTTAATTTCATAGTTTGGTTTGTCTTATTAGTTTGGTTTGTTTCTTATGTATTTGCTTTAGTTTGATAACATGGTTTGGTTTGTTCTAAATAAATTAGTTTGATATGGATGATATGTCTTAAATAAATGTAATTATAAATGTATATGTATATAGTATTTTCTCAAAAATATTTTCTGCAATTAGTATTGATTTTGATTCCATATTCAACATTATCACATTTCGTAATATTTAATATGTAACATTTAGGGGGAGTTTATTTTTCTTTACCCATTTTTGTTAATGACAAAGGAGAAGAAAAATATAAAAAATAATATATGCATATTATAAGGAGGAGTTATTCAAGATGAGGGAGTTAACCAATATAGGGGGAGTTACATTATATTTTATAATAAAAATATTTACACTGTTGTCATCATCAAGAAGGGGGAGATTGTTAGTATCGCAAATATTGATTTTGATGATAACAACATTTAAATTTAGGTACTAATGTTTTCCCAAGTTGTATAGAATATTTTGCAGGATATTACATGGGTTTATACAAGTACAGGATAATCGACTTTGAAGACTGAACAGTAAAAAGACAGGAGATCAATATACAGAGATGAGTGAGGCAACTGAAGACTCACAAGTTTAAAGACAAAGACATAAAGAGTTCAGGACTATAAATAATAGTTAATAGACATTAGATAAATTTGTTAAAGTCCTTGAATAGCAACTTTCTTTTCTTTAAATACACACTCCCCAAAATATTTATTTTATTTTCAAAATATATTTATATAAATATCTTATAAAGTTTTATATATTAAAGTATTTAAAAACTATGTTAAATTATTTTACAAAATTTTAGAATTTTAAGACACCTTAAAAGTGTTATTGCTTCTCAAAACATATAAGGGTATGTTGACATAACCTTCGACATATGTACCGTTGAAAAGTATTCTTAAATTTTAAAGAGTTGTGATTTTTGACTCCATCTCTTTTTGAATTAACATGTCACTTCAAACACTATATAAATGGGACTAGAAAATGAATTTTAACAACTTTCTCTCCATTCTTCTTACTCCAAATTCTCATCATATATTTCTCAAAATTCACTTTCTATACTCTTCGATTCACTCAAATTCAATATCTACTTCACTATATTCATTCTCAATAACTACTCGCTGTTTTACAAGTATTCTTTCAATAATTCAAAGATCAAAGTGTTACAAAAGGGCTATATGATATTTTGTATCCAAGTTACAACTATTTGTATTTGGAATCAATAACTCTCTACTACTATTTCTGTAGGTGTGCCTGTTGCCCATTCAAATCAAGTGGCTGTGTTTGTTGCCTGTTGAAATAAAGTGTCCTGTTCAAATCCAGTGGGTGATCTTGTTGCCCGGTGAAATCAAGAGAGTCGAGCTTAGAAATTAGGAGAGTGTATCTTGTTGCCTTGAAATCAAGATTGTATTCTGGTTTGCTTGCTACCTGATTAAAGTAAGCGTTTGAAAGGAAATCTTTACAGATACCGTACATGACTGGATGCAGGATTGGTCAATCCGAACCAGTATGAAACTTCTTATGCCATCTCTCTTAATTTTACTTTGTTTTACTACATTTATGTATAATCTATGACTGCCTATTAACACACACACACACACACACACACATGTGTGTGTGTGTGAGAATGTTTTTATTTAAATCTTGAAACTACTTAGAAAAGTTCTATATAAGTTATAAAACACTATTCACCCATCTCTATTGTTAAAGTAGCCTTGAGATCTGTTCACACCAGTATAATTTATATTACACCTTTTTCGCACAATATCACCTTGGAGTTTGTTTAACACCTAAGTCCCTATGATCATCAAACCTAGGCTCTGAAACTAAGTGTGACGATCACCTTACACCCATGATATCCAAATACCACAAACAGTGTGCTACAACGGTATCCGGTCGATGTAAAGCTGTAGTCAAGGTAAAATAAAACAATCCAAAATAGAACATGTCGTATATCTCACAACAAATAAGACAAAATACAATAATCAACATAGATATAAAACAGATGAGACAACCGTATAACAAAATAAACAAAGATAAATCAGAGGACATCGGTCCATCACAGTTATACAAAAAAGTGGAAATAGAGTTCATACATTGGATCACATAAACTGCAACTAGAAAGCCATCTCTAATAAATTAGTAATGGTAATAGCTCCATAGTGTTGTACAGTTGGATAACAATAATAGCCCCAAAATATAGTATATGAAAGCGATAGCCATATGCTCATCCTCCATATAGCTTCATGCGCTATCTCAGATCTATTATCTCTAATTTACTTATTTATAAGTATCTAAAATAATAATAAGCATAAAACCTCAAGTCAGACAACAATCTCATATGAGTGATCTATAATCTCAAATACTATAAAAACGATATAGTAAATAGGAAAAATTAGGTATGGAGAATCATACCTGACTTGTCCCTGCATCAAAAGAGTTAGCACATAACATTGCTATATGCTAATCTACTATCATTATCATATGGGCATATTATTACCCAAAGTATAGTAAACGAGGCCTGGGTATACCACATAATAATATCTACATCATGTGGCATTTATATCAAATATATCAAATATGGCAAACACCAAACAATCTATCATTTCTAAACTCAAATGTTATTGGGTATAAGAAAAATCATATGGTCCTGCATATTGATTAGTAACTAGTTATCATCGTGGTCTCATCGATGCACGAATCCATGTCACTCCAAAAGGTCAGGAAACTAGACCACAGCATAAAGGTCCAAGGTTACATAGATCTTACTATATTGATTTGTAGTGAGCATCCCAACCGACCCCTTCTTCTCAAGCATACATCAAGACCTCTAAGTTATCTACGATCCCTTTAGCATACATCCTAATAGTAAAAATCCTCGTATGTTCTACTCTACAAGTTCACCCTATATCAAACTTCTCTCTATAGACAATCCTAGTAGAAACCCCTATATGTTCTACTCTACAAGTTCACTCCATATTGAACTTGCCTCCTTAGGCGATCTCCTAGATGCTATGAACACTTTCTGCTTGAAGGGTCCAATATATTATACTTACATTGTCGAACCGCCAAAGTATCAGACTTCCATCAATCACTATCCAAATTTCCAAATCATTGCCATGCAACCCTGAAGTCATCCTATCCGTGCATGAAGTAGTCCTCATGTTCGCCTTACACCATTCCCAAAGTCGGCTGAAGTCCCTTGGTCCATAGCGCAACTCCTAAGTTTGCCCGATACCAGACTAAACCAGCAAGGGTGCCGAACCAAAACAACTTTCCCTTGAACACACTTTCTTATCGGTACTAAACACTGGACCAACTCACCACTGAACCAACCTCTCAAACACGGACCGAAGTCCTTGTCGTGTTGTCCATTGCTTGACCCAAGCTCCTACCGAACCAATATTATTGCCCAGTCTTCTACCACCGACCATGTCATGTGCCAGACCAATCACTACCAGATCGAAGCCTTCACTGAATTTTTCGACTCCAGCCCAAAGTCTTCATCGACCACGCCTATTCCGAACCCCATAGCTGACCACCACATGTCGAACCAATTACTTAGTTTGATTTTTCCATCGACCACTGCACTTTCCACATCGATCCTCGTGCGATGATACTACATCGACGTAACCCCAAACACTCTAGAGCTGATCCATCAAAGTTAACTTCTACATCTTCCACATCCTTTGTGTATTAAATTGGGGAGTACATCATTACTCCTTCTACATGGAGTCTCCCAACTATAGAATCGACTACCACCCTAATTCGCTTCGATGAGCTTTTACAACCATTCAAACATAAAACAAACATTCAAACATACAAATACAACACATAAAGTTATAACAACAATCATTTAGTCATTACTCAAACATGTAAATATGCATCGAATCATATCAATTTATCCCAAAACATGTTCATAATCTAACCTAACGTTCATATGAATAATTATACATTAAAATGAATGTTTATATCATTTTAAATTAATTTAAATAAATTTTAATTCTAGACTTAAATTAAAACAACAACAAAAACATATTTTAACTATAAAAATGAATTCAAAACATGTCCAAACTTATAAATACATATATAGTATACCTAGAGATGATAAATCAATCACTAGTCACCCCAATATCAACGAAAAACATGTAAATCGAGGTAGATTCAAAAATCACAACAAATACCTAATTTAAAAATCATATTTTTAAGTTTGAGAACATTTTTAAAACACTTTTAACACATATATCAATAATTATAGTATAGTGATTGAATAGAATCGGTCCTATAGTGTGTAGAAGTAACAAAACCACCAAAGAAGCATAGGTTCACCAAAACTAGGATAAATTCAAATTTTGGAAACAACTACACACTTCCCAAGTCATAAATTCTAAAATCTAAAGAGTCTCTTACAAATCTCTTGCTTAATTCCTTTTTAGTTTATTGGTTTAGGTTAATTTTATTGAAAGAATGATGGAATTTAGGTTGAAAAGGTCAATGGTGGCTAAGAAGAGTTGGGAGATGTTTAGATAAGTATTTGTAGTAGTTAATTGCTGCTATGGAGGCTGTCCTAACCTTAATCCCAAAATTAATTAGCAGGCCTAATTACAAGTAGGATAATTACCCATTAATCGCCTAAAAGTGATCAAAACATCAAATAGCCATATCTCTTGAACCATAAGTCTAAAAATATATTGGGACAACTCTATGAAATGGGAAGTCAATATATCTTTCATTTGAAAGTGTTTTGAAACCATAATTTGATTTCTATCAAAAGTTATAGGCCTTAAAATATTTTTCAAGGTTAAAATTGTCCAATAAAATTCTACGGATTTAAGATGTCAGTAGTCAACATTTCCCAAAATTAAATTAAATCTAGATCCAATTTGATTTTCAAAATAACATTTTTTATAATCTATCGATACGTAGAAATGTGGGTCGTTATATTATACCTACGCTTTCGTGTTTCGATTGCCACTCTAGGCTTTACGTCTATGCTTTCATGTTTCGGGTGCCAGTCCAGGCCTTACATCTTTTTACACCATCCGCCGAATACTCTAGTTATTTATTCTATTTTGAATTTATGATTTTAGCTGTTCACTAAGCTTTACAAAACTATAAGTACTACACTCAGCCATAACCTTGGATCTCATTATTAACTTTTCTTCGAAAGTCAATGGGCCTCAGTAATTACTTTCCAACGGAAGTTAACAAGTCTCTACATTAGCTTTCATCAAAAATCTAATAGCTCTCTGCAGATCACTACACTTAGGTCCATCTAGAGGAAACCTCATTTAATATACTCTCGTTAAAGACACCCTCATCAATCACCTCTGGCATTCGTCTATGACTAGAACCTTAACCTTGACCCTTCAACCTCCATCTTCGGATTCATATTTTCTTAGTTCATTTAGCACTTTACTTAGACTTCCTTAGTTCATTATATTTTCGGGAGTTATACCCTTGGTATAACCCCTTTCGGTACACATAATAAAGCATGTCTCTTATGCACGCCTGCTACCGTCTATACATGTGTCACCTTCTAATTTATTCTGCCACCGCCTTTTTTAGTGGGCTGTGGTACTTTAACTAACTTTGCAGCACTTATTTGGGATCTTATCTCTTATCCATTCATTAATTATATTATTCCTATATAATATCATTTAGCATTGATTTATTGGTTTTGAAAATCATATTTACATTTTGGAAATACTTATTTTTAACTTCGAAAATTACTTATAAAAATTTGCTAAATTCCAAAGAAACTTGTAAATGTATTTCCAAGCAAATTTTAATCAAAACTCCTATATTTCAACCATTTTCTCTTATTTACCTAATATATGGATCCTTCAAAAATTCATAACATAAAATAGGAAAATTCTAAAAGTAAATTATCATCCCTAAAAATGCATTTAAAAAATCATAATAATTTTTAACTTCGTTTCAAAATCATTAGAGTGGGGAACTATAGCTAAACATCCTCTAGTAAAGCCACTTAACCCAAAACATTCATTAAAACGTCTTCTATCATTTATAAACACTTTATATATTCGAACTCTATCATGTACCAATCATAGTCATGTTCAACATAGATGAAAACAACCAATAAGGGAGTGATATTACTTACCTTGGCCTCTTAGTTGACTAAATCTTTGATCCCTTTTAATTTCCTTAGCTTTTAATCTTCTTATTTCCCATTTTTCATTCCTAGGCCATCACCACTAAATTTTTCTAAGACTTATGGTTTTATTTTGTAAAGGTTAAATGAATAAAATGGGAGAGAGTATTTAAGTTTATTACCCTATAATAGATTGGGCCTCTGGACCTTTAACTCTCTTTCCCATTTAATTATATCTTATATCTTTTATTAGATTTTCTCCTCTTTATCCTTATAGGCTATCATTATTAATATCTTTGTACCTTAGGCTTTGAAAAGTGAAATAAATGAGAATGAATTCAGATGTTTCTTTACATCCTCTCCAGTTAATTCCTTAGATAATCTCTAACAAAAATATAAGGTGTTACAGGATTCCCTCCTTATTAAAAATTCATCCTTGAAATTAAAATAAGGTATAATAGTGATTTCATGTCTTTCCCATGCCTATTCTAACATAAATACATAAGTTCCCTACAAATGTGTAACAAATAAAATGTACTAGTGCATCTAATAATACAAAAAAAATTAACTATTGTAACTTACACATGGTTCACAACAAAAGCATAACATACATGCTAAGTCTAAATAAACAACTCAAGATAAATGCTCCTGACTTTAGCTTCTATTTCCTAAATACAATCATCCGGTCATCACTTCATTGGACTCGAATAGGCTTCACAGCCTTATTCCAAAGCTCCTTCACATCTCAGTCTGTTGTTCGAATGGGCTTTCTCACATAAGCTATGTTTGGTCAAATAACTAATTCAATTATAGCTCTCGGATTACTACCGCATCAGGGTCTCAAGCACACTTCCTTAAAAGCAATATACAAAATACATTATGGACCCCAACAAAAACTCTCGGTAACTCAACCTATATGCTACCTTATCAATTTTCTCAAGTATCAAAAATGGGCCAACATATCTTGGCACTAACTTCGCCACCTTTTTGAACCTTATAGTTGAAAGAGTTAATAGTATTCCTTAAGGGCAAATATGTAATTTGTTACATATATCAATCTACAATAAACCTTGCTAATAATAGAGGTGTTTAGTTTTCTTTTATATACTTTATTACATTGTGATATAATTAATTTAAAGTATATTAATAAAAAAATCTTTAAATAAATGTTTGTAGTTGCCAATAGTTGCAATTATGAGTAATTATTTATAAAATAAAGTAAGATTTTGTTGTAAGTCTTGGTCAAGATGTTTTGAGAAAGGATATTGATATATCCATTGAAACCAGTGTGTGTAATGCTCTCCAAATATTTGAAAGTGTATTACTTATGGCTGATGCGGTCACCAAGGGGTTACCTACTAGTAGTTATTAGATAACTATGGAATGACTCGTTCAAGAGTTTCTTGTTGATTGATAACAATTATGCCAAATAGTAAATCTTTGTGTGACGATGTTACGTAGTTCCCTCAAGCTGAAGATGCCATGGAACTTCAATGTGAATACTAAACCTTGCTTATAGTTAAATCATGACATGGATATCCATCGAGCGGCTAAATTTAGGTCTAAGTTGAAGCGTTGAACACCATTCAATAAAGAATTTACCTCCTCGATTGTATGAGGTTAGCATCACAATCAATAGTAGTTAACTCAAGGTTAAAATCTCTGGTTATAGTAGAACAGTTAATAATAAATATTATTATTGAACCAATGACTATGTTTATAGACTAATCAAGTTGAATGTAGATAATATAGACGTTTTGACCAATACCAAATTTCATTCATCCTAATGTGATGCAATATTGATGAAGAGAGTGTGTGTAAATTATTGTCACTATTGGTACCACTTAAGATAATACCAAAATGATCCGTAAACGGTAAATTCGACCAGCCATTCGCACCATTAGCTAAGATGACATGTGAATGTTTTTTAGCAATGCTAACGGGGGGAACCGACCGCGATCGAGATTTGTAGATAAGAAAGGAAAGTTCCATAGTAACAAGCTACCAATGAATTAATTTTTTTACGACAAACAGAGTAATAAAACACTGCCTAGCCAAAAAGCCAAAGCAGAAAACCCTATGCATTACAAGGAATAAAAATATGAAAACTAATACAGAACCAACAACTTATTTTAAAAAAATTCGAATTATGCAATTGGCGAAACAACTATCCTTCTTGAGGATGCAATCATTTCTTTCTCCCCATATCATGTAAATTGATTTCTTGAGATAACATATGAGTGTGTCACTGCTATGGCACTTCCATCAAGTGGCTTTCAAAATGTTATACCATTCCACCTTGGAATTAGAACTAGGAATATGAAAACCTAAATGAAGAAGGATAAATCTCTAAACTAAGAAACTGTAACAGCACTCGATAAATTAATGTAAATTATTATCAGAATATTTATTGTACAGGACACAACAAGATATAAGGATAAGACCACTAGCAAGCAAATTGTCCTGGGTATGATTAGCATTGTTGATTATCTTCCAGAGCATTATGTTTTCCTTTTGATTAGATTTGCATGACCAAATCCTAGAATGCCAAGGAATTAAAGGGGATTGAGATAGATAAGCTAACTACTTGTAGACCAAATTGATAGAGTGAGCTTTATTATTCCATCTAGAAATACTAACATTGAATTTTGTCCTAAATCTGCCCAGTGATAGGAGAACTGGAATGCGACAGATTGATGAAACCTTCATTGCAGTAGGTAATGACTTTAGCTTGTTCAGGAATACCAATCATAGCTCTAAGACAATGGTGTAGATGAGTGGAAAGAATTAAACCCTTACTAAGCCATTGGAGAGTGCCAGAACGGAGTAGAATCGATTATATTGCTTTGATATATGGGATGGAGATAGATTTTGGATCTTAACAAATTTTTCCAGAACCAGCTACAATCTAAAGGAGGACCCATAGACTAGATGTTATTCTTTGTGATGAGGTTTGAGTGAAGCCATAAGGACAGAAGGTCTTTATTATCTAGTAACCTGTCAACATGCTTGGAAACAGCTGCCTTGTTCCAAATTTTAATGTTCATCACAGCAAGGCCCCCTATCAAAAGGCCGAGTAATTTTCTTAAATGAGATAGGAATAAGCTTCTTAGAGTGAGGATTAGTATGCCATATGTAGTGGTTTAATGCTCTATTAATCATAGCTATCAATTTAGCAGGGAGAATGTAGAGGCTAGAATAATATAAGCACATTGAGGTAGCAATGGATTTGGCAATAACAAGCCTACCAGTAGATGATAACTTGTTAGAAGACCAAAAACCCAACTTCTTAATAAATTTGTCAAACATAGGCATGCACTGTTCAGAGGAAATCTTCCTAGTAGTAATGGGAACTCCAAGATAGGAGATAGGACCAAAAGTAATTTGAATAGAGACATATTTGCTATAGACATGGAATCATCCTAAGAAAGGACTGCTATTATGATATTATATTTGCTAAAATTAACCTGGAGACCAAAAACTTGGTAGAAACAGTACATAACATTTGATATGCCATTTATGGACTTAACATTAGGTTTAATGAATATCAATAAGTCATTAGTAAATATGAAGGAGATAATTTCAAGGTTTTCGCACATTGTATTTAAGTCAATACTTTTCTTTTTAACACTCATACGCAGTAGGCTCATCAAACATTCCATAATTCATAGGAAAAGGTAAGGAGAGATGGGGTCTCCTTGTCTTATACCTTAAGTAGCTCTAAAGTAACCAAATGTTTCTCCATTTAAAAATAGACTATAGGATGGAGTGGAAATGCAAGTGTGGATCCAAGCTATAAATGGAAAAGGGAAATTCATTTTTTGTAGGATAATGATAATTGAGGACAAATGAATAGTATCAAAAGCTTTATGTATATCCAACTTAGTGGTGCATTTAGGAGAGATAATATTTCTGCCATATCCCTTCATTAACTCTTGAGTCAGGATAATATTATCAGAGATGCATCTCTTTGGTAAAAATTCATTTTGGTTGCTTGAAATAGTGGTTTCCAGAGCAGATTTCATCCCAGCAGCCAATATTTTAGTGATGCATTTGTATACCACATTGCAACAAGCAATGGGTCTATATTGGCTAACATTGTCATGGTTTACAGTTTTTGGAATTAGAGCAAGTTTAGTAGCATTAAAACCTTTAGGCAATTTATTTTTCAAGAAATGTTTTTTGATAGCACTTACCAAGTCATGCTGATTGATATCCCATCCATTTTTGTAGAAGTGAGCATTGAATCCATCTGGTCCAACTGAACTAGATGAAGCCATGTTGAATATAGCTTCTTTAATCTCTTCACAAGTCATTTCCTTAATAAGGAGACAACTCATGCTATCAAAGATGGTGGCAAGGGAATGTCAAGAATCTGGTCAATATCAGGTGGCATAGGGGACTTAGCTAATGTTGAGGTGAACTAGTCCATGAAAGCATGTTTCACATCTAAAGTATAGGAACATAAGTTACCATGTATGTTATTAATAACATGAATTCTAGAATTTTCTTTTTTGATTTTCAAGGAATTATGGAGCTGAAGATGATTAAGGATTATGAGGGTTACTTAGAAGATCATTTTGAGCAGATGATAAATTTTTTCTAATTTGAGAGGATTGTCTAGTCCCATTTCCAAATAGATCATGTGCCTAAGCATGCAATTTCTTCTTCAAATCAGGTAATTTGCCCTGCAAAACAAAAGGTGGATTACTATAGATTTTATTAGCCCAAATACTTTAAAATAATGTAGAAAAATCTTTGTGAGTGGTCCATGCATTAAAAAATGAAAAGGAGGAAACTTTTTTAATGTAAGCATCCTCCATTTAATAATTAAGGGAGAGTGGTCGAAAAGGGAAGGAGGAGGGATATGAGTGAACATGGAAGGCCAAGAAGAGATAACTGTCAAGTTGTAAAAGGTTCTGTCAAGTTTGTAAAAGGTCATCTTCATTGATCTACTGCAATTATTCCAAGTGAAGTTTGAACCTGTGAAAGGAGTAGGAAAAAGGTTTGCATTGCTAATTGAGTTATTAAGGGGAGAGGTGGAAGATAAAGTTAATGGAGCACCACCCAGTTTATCATCTTAGTGGACCATACAATTCCAATCTCCAATACAAATCCAAGGCAAAAAGGAGGACTATAGAGATGGAACAAGATCTAACATTACTTGTTTGGAATGAGGACTATTATCTACATAAATGGAAGTGAGAAAAAATTCAGAGGAGGAAGGGATGTGCTTGATTCTAGAGTGGATAAATTGTTTGTGGAATTTTAGAGGATAAAAGGAGAAAATTTCTGGATTAAATAAGATAAGAATCCTCCTATATGGAGCTTGGGCTAGGTTGTGAATGAATTCCATATTGAAGCAATGAATTTAGCAGCTTGAATAAATAGAACATGATTTAGCTTTGTTTCACATATGCACATGAGGTGAATGTTATTTGCAGGAATGATATTTTTATAACTTTTATTTGCTTTGCAATTTTGCGTGCCCCTCTCACATTCCTTATACATATATTGTCTAACATTTTAGGATTTTATTTTTGTTGGTAGATTTCCTTATAACTACTCCAGATGTTTCAGATCCTTGCAAGTTGCTTTGTTTGATACTAATTTGATCAAGGGTATATTCAACACCCTTATCATTATCACATCCATCTATAGATATGGGAGGATTGGTCATATGGATGTTTTTCCCTTTAGGATTGATGAACCTCGGCAGGAGCGTATGTTGATAAATCAGAAGAGTAATTCAGTTTTGAAGGAGAGATGATTATGGAAGAAGGAGGTTTGAGAGATTGATATGGATTTGAAGAGGATTCAGAAGTGATATTATTTGGAGGTGAATGGGACAGGTTTGCATGAGGAGAATTGGGAAGAGAAAGGTGGTTGGTTGCATGGGGTATGATATGCACAAAGATGTGCATGTTTTTATTGATAGGGGTAGGAAGTGAAGGAGGTAATGGTTCAAAAGAGGTAGAATTATTTATTGTTTCATTGGGAAGTAAAACAACTTAGCTATAAAAGTAGAATTGCTTATAACTTTGAAATACCAATGCTGTCTTTTTATTTTTCATGTATATTTGTATTAATTTTGTCTTCAATTAGGTTTTCATCATTATTTGCTTCAGCAATCAATTCTCTTTCTTCCAAAGAGTCAAAGACATGATAGCATCAAAGCTATTAGATTGAGTTACAACATTTGCTTTAGTGTCAACCTCTGTATTATCAATAGAACTATCTACAAGTTGGTCATTTGCTTGACTTAAACTTTTAGGAATACCATGAATAAGGCTGCCAGATTTTGCAACCACAGACCTTCCTTTAGAATTACTTTTTGCCATTCCTGCTTATTATTCTTACCATCTCACGAGCAACTTTATTATTATATATGCTTAAAAGGACCTCTACCTAGTTTGTCATTTTGACTCGGGTGCAACCCCAATGGTTTATCATTGGACTTAGCATTGACATTATCATTTTTTTACTTATGGGAGGAAAACTTATCACCAGAACTAGCTTTTTCACATTCAATAGTGGAACGACCAAAGCATTTGCATCTCATACATAATAGTGGTCTCCATGAATACTCCATATTCATACACTAACATTTATCCCCACCAATTAAGATTGAATCTGGGATCTCTCTGTCAGGAGTAATTTCTATCTAGCATTTAGCATACTCAAATCTCTTCATTTTTTATATATTTTCATCGAAGAAAAAAAGAGTACCTATATGAAAGGCAAGCTAGTTGATTACTAACAAAGTCCAAGTGATCAGAGGAATTTTGTATAGATGCAATCCATACTGGTACACTTTTTATCTAGGATTCAACAGTATCAAAACTAGGGTTCTAGGATGAGATGATCATCATTTGCCCTTCGATAAAAATAGGGTCAGAGGCTAATATTTTTGCTATATCTTCCACACATGAGAATTAAAAAAAATTCTTTCCATCAGAGTATATCTCATAGTCTGCTTTCAATTTCCAAGCTATGGATAAGTGAATAGTTACTTCTATATAATTAACAGAGCCTCCTATGAAGAAACATGCCAAGAATTCAAACCACTGCCTGACTCCTTCATCAACTACGGCATTAGAAGGAGAAAGATGATGCTCTACATAGTTTAAATCAAAGCTAATAGACTTGTAGCAACCAGAATTCTTGGGTTTTTCCTTTAAAAGACTGCACCATAGGGGAGCAGAGGGAAGAGCATGGCTAGGGAGGACAACTGGATGAGAAGAGTTGGCAGAAACGGGGATCGGGTTTGGAGGAATAGGAGGGATGGGAGGCGGTTGGGTCAAAGAGGAAGAAACATGAGTGGGAAGAGGAATTGAAGGAGGAGAGAGGGGGTGGGAAAAGTCAACTAAAGGGATGACTGCCATTAGAAAAGAAAATGGGGAAGTGACATGTTAATGTGAATGTTTAAATTATTAAATATTTACCGCTAATTGAATTTACACCTATGAGTTGCACAAGAATATATTTCGATCTTTGAATACCACCCGATTTCATTAGCTTATAATGGTTATAAATTAGCTGAATTAATTAATACTTAGAGAAATATTCATTATCGGTATATTTATTATTAGTGGCGTCTTTAGTAATTGTGGTAGCTCTTGGAAATTCTCTGGTTGCTTTTTATTGTTATTTGAGTACATATATAATTATTATATGTACTCTTATTGATATACATGATATCATTTTATATTTAAATAGTTTAAATTACTCAAATAATTGAGTAATTAAAGGCCAAAATTCCATGCCATAAAGGCAAGCATGGCCAACCATGATTTTAGGAGATGAGTGGTCTTGATTTTGTGTGATTTACTCAGAGATAAATGTAAAGGCATTGGGTCATGTAGCTCCTGAGCTACCTCTATTAATACACAAGCGTTTCGTTCATTCAAAAGCTAGTGAAAACCCTAGCTGCCTCCTCTTGTTTGCTTCCATAGCCGCCCATATTGTCCCTCCATTATTCCCAAATACAAATTACTTCAATTCGAGGTGGTCATGTACTGAAGATTGCATCTTCGGGTAATGATTTCAAAATTTTAGGACAATGAATGGATCAAGGTGACAAAGAAGCTAATTATTTTTCAAGTTTTGTATTTCATCTAGATTGTTATATGTTCATTATCACTATATATAGTCGGCTTCATTGTTATAATCTTCTATGAATAATATAATTTAACAATTGACTAAAAGTCTTTAATACCATAAACTACAATTGTTTAAAATAAAAATTAAACTAAATGTATGAAATTAGTTTTAGCCATGGAAATATGTTTAATAAGTTACCATGTAAAAAATTTAACAAAAAAAATATTTTGTTCATGGCCTTATTAAATGTTTTATATACTTGAATAAAAACTTCAACAGATATATGCGTGTGTGTGTCTGTATATGTATATGTATAAAATTTAATAACGACTTCTACACTAATTGAGGACAAAGCATTGGAGTTACAAAAGAATTACTGAATTCTCCGGATTGATACATATAGTTGCATGTTGTCCAACGTCTATTGATACCAAAATGGATCCGCTTACGTAATTTATCGAACTATCACGGACATGAACAGGTGTATTTGATACACAAATAGTGTATCTTTGATAATTTCATAGAATTTAAAAAAGAAGTAGAAACCATAACATGCAAAGGAAATAAAATAATTCGATTTGATCGAATAGGTGAGTATACTGGATAGGGTTCCAAAAGTACCTAAAATGAGAATATACAATCTTAAAGCTACTCCTTTATATGATACTTAACAATGTACCGATTGGGATTAATCAGACTTGGTTGGAAAAAGTATGATTGATAATGAGAGATATTGAGTTAACTTCTTTGTATAAGGATATGTAATTAAGAGTAAGTACATATGTTAAAGTTAGTTACATCTAAACCAATGCTTACGAAATCATATAAGATATGAATTAGCATGAAACTCTTATATGTCCTAGATCAAAGAGTTGACAGTTTGTGTGAGTCGAGAAGATTCACACAAAATTTGATTGTGAGGGATCTTGTATGAGCCGCCATAAAGGAGTTTGGGATGACCAACAATGGTTGACTAACTTATGTTATGAACATATAAGTTTCGTAAACTCAAAATTGAATCAGTTTTATGCAGATTTTGAATACGATCCAAACACTCTAACATGGAAACTGATTATATAAGATGAAAATAAATTGAATAAGCCTAAAATGGATACAACTCATTAGAAGGTCTAATAAAATTTCTCATACATTAAAGAGAAACTATGATTTTCTTATCAAAGTCGAGAAAAAGGATTGTTAGCAATAATAATTTCCTCAATTCTTAATAAGCCATAAAGAGTATAGACTTTGCCATATGGCATGACACTTTAAATCTGAAATGTATTCCAAGTACATTATCAAAATACTATTTTGAGTTGTACCTAAAGGGATATGATTCATCGGTCATAAGCGTCTCTTTAAAAGGAAGGCTGGTGTAGTCGGAATATAGTGAGCAACATTGATGAGAATAACCTCGCAAATTTCAATTGTTGAAATGAGCATGGTAGATTCGTCAATCAACGTGCTTGAGTTAATTCATATTCTACTCGCAAACTTATTGCCAATATGAATTTGAATTTTGGTACATCATTGTTGAAATAGAAATTTTGAATAATGATTTTGAATAGATCGTTTTCACATGATAACCAAAATGTCACGATGTCAATGAGAGCGATAATTGCATTTGTAAATGTTGGATAAGATCCAAAAACTAATAAGATAGAATAGTTCGACAAGAATTAGAGTAAAGAAAATATTTTGACAAAGAAATCAAATAGTTTGATTTTCAGTAAAAATGTCGATGAAGTGTGTGTTTGTAAGAAAGAATATTCAAGGTAGTAAAATATTTCTTAAACTATAGTTAAGGATGTTGGGATTGTCCCAAATGATATATATATATATATATATACACCATATTGAAATGTTTAACGTGGAGCATATGAGATGGCTTCCTTATACATCGGTAATAGGAATTATAATACATGTTATGTTGTCTACTATATCACTATTCACTTATGTAGTTGATCCATTGAGCGAGTATAAAATCCAAATTTGTATTGCCAAATGGTGGTTATGAGCATTCATGAGTATTTATGAATACTAAAGAATTGTTTATGGAAACAAAGAACTCCTTATGAAGGAGTATTCGGACTCGAATTTTATAATTGATATCAAATATAGTATGTCAATCTTAAATTCAAGTTCAACCACTGTTAAGGAGCTTTAAGTTGGAAATGTTCTAAACAAGAGATGGTTTCTGATTCAACCGAAAGGCTAAAATATTGCCTTGAATAGCATCATAATAAAAGAAATACAAATATAAATGCACAAATCTGTAAGGGGTAATTCCAAATGTCGAGAATCCCATGACTTTGTTTTATGAAACAATGTCACGATAAAGATTATGAAAGAACCTAGGGCTCACAAGATGTCCAAACGCATGCTCTGAAAGTTCCAAATGATATTACCAGTTTATCAACTATGGATAGATGTTGGTTAACAAAGTAGGTAGTAACACAATATAGCAGATACATTCACTAGTGGACTGGCTCAATCAGTTCTACATGCACGGAGTAATGACATTAAGATTCCATAATTAACCCCAACTACAAATTGAAGACTAAAAGAGTTAGTGGTATGTCCTAGGAGCAATTATATAATTTGTTACATATATCTAACTCTGAAATTTTATTCGTAATAAAGGTATTTGATTTCTTTTATATACTTTGTTATATCATGACATAAATAAATAATTAATTAGTTTAAAGTATATAATAAGAAAATATTTAAATAAAATGCTATATGATTGTATTTGCAAATAGTTGCAATCATGAGTAATTATCACAATATGGAATAACATTTTGTTTTAAATATTACTGGTCAAGATGTTTCGAGAGAAGGATATTGATTAATCCATTAAGACCAGAGTGTGTGAAGCTCTTTATGTGTTGGACAGTGTATTACTCATGGCTGATAGGTGCACCAAGGGATTACGTACTCATAGTTATTGGATAACCATGGAATGACTTGTCTGAGTGTTTCCTATTGGTTGATAACAACTATGCCAAATAGCAAATCTTAGTGTTATGATGTTACATAGTTCCTCCGACTTGACAATACCATGGAACTTCATTGTGAATATTCTACTTTGATTAGTTAAAAGATGGCCTGGGGATCTATCGAGTGACTACAGTTGGGTCTGAGTTGAAGCACTGGGAGTGAAACACTATTGCATAGAGAATTCGTCTCCTCGATTTAATGATGTTAGTACAACGATCAACTATAGTAAACTTAAAGTCAAAATCTCTATCCAAAGTAGAACGATTAATAAAAAAATATTATTATTGAACCAAGGGCTTTATTTATGGAATGATCGGGTTGAATCTAGATACTATTGAAGTTTTGATTAGTACGTAGCTTCATGCATCCTAATGTGATGTTGTGTTAATGAAGAGAACATGTGCAAATTATTGTCCCATTGGTGCCGCTTAAGATAATATAAAAAATAATTTTAATAAAAAGGTAAGAAAGTGATGAATTCAACAGAACTGTCACACGATTAACTAAGGTGACGTATTGATGTCAATATTTGAATTTCTCGGTATTAATTGCTAACTGAATTCATACCTCCAAGTCACACAACCGCATGTGTAAATTCTTCGAAAAACACACGATTTAATTATTTTGTAAAGTGTTATAAATTGATTAATGTAACACCCCGAAAATTAACAAAAACTTTATTAAGAAAAAATAGAAGTTGAGAAAATGTCAGAATATGGCTACGAAACTTACACCATTGTGTTCTTCGCGATTTTTTAGACAACTTTTAGAGATAAAGTTTCATGATCGGAGTCAAAAAAAAGTTATTAGAGTTTAAAATTTTGAAATCGAAAATTATTTGAAAATATATTAAAGGAAAAAAATCAACGTTAATATAATAACGTTAATCGATCGACACCGGTACAAGGACTGGTCAACCCCTAGCGGTCGACCGCCTCCCATTGACCTATCGACCGGTAGTAGTGTATCAACTAGGGTTAGCCTAGGTCTGAATGACTCGAATTTTATAATAATTATTCAAACGGTCAGTGTGTGTTCCAGCATCTATAAATAGACACATAACACTCCATATGAAACCCTAGTAGTCGGTACGTCCAAATCTTACTTCCTCTTCCAAAATTTCCGTCTCCTCAAAATTCTAAAAAAAATTACAAATTAAAGTCAGATCAAAGAGTGGATATCAATAGATTTAAGAAGAGAATAGATTAAAGGCAAACTAGGGAAAAAGGAGCTTTTGGAGGTGAGTGGGTTGATTACTAAAAGGTGTTGTTTTATAAGAAATTGAATTTTTTTTATATTTCTACTTGATCAAGAATTAGTTTCATTTAATAAAAAATAATAGTTCCTATTTAAAGTTCAATTCAAATAAATCAAACTTATCTATGTGTAAATAGAAAGGAAAACGTAAACTTTTATATACGGACTAGATTAATTTCCTTTAAACCATATGGATCCTTGTGGAAAAGAATTTATACTAAACAAATAAAGCAAATTGCATAATCTCCTATTTACCTTGTGTTTGCACAAAAAATGGGCAAACACCTCCAATCGATTGTTATAGAGCTGTGAATACCAAATGTATAACACAACTATTATATTTGTATTATGATTGATTTTCAGATAGCAGATCACACATAGGTTATGCAGAAAGTAAGTTGTAGTAAAGTAAAGAACATAAAGATTTATAGTGGTTCCATTGTCCATTTTCATTATGCTTCTAACAGATCTTTGATACAATGCCTGAGATACAAAATATAGTGATCTCTAGCTTAAAAGAAAGTAAGATATAGCCTAAGGGATTCTGTTTGGTTATTCTTGTCTTGCTGTTCCAGTTTGCCTATTCCTGTTCGGCTGTCTCTATTAGCGAGTTCCTATTAGGCAGATCCTGCTAGGCTGATATCGCCAGCTTATTCCTGCCAAGCTGATCCTGTTAGGTTGATTCTGCTAGCTGTTCCTATTGGGCTGATCCCAGCTTTCCCTAACTTATCTACCATTACTGTGGTAAGCTTGGCTCTCTAGAATTCTCCTATTATTGTTGGATGCTTTTATTTATAGGAGTAGATTTGAGGTCCGCTTAAATGCAGTAATTAATGATGTTTCCTTGTTTATCTTGGTCAGAGGGAATATTCCTTAATATGTCATATGTGTACTTTGTTTCCTAATATATGATGATTTCATTCCTTATTTGAAATGTGGGGCCCGACTGAGAATTCGCTTCGGGGGGTATTGGCCAGCTTGGATGGATGTGATTTGTTGTCCAAGTTCACCCATTTCTTCTTCGCTTGGCACCTTCTGGTTTGGTGGATCAGATATATGGTTGGACCGGCCTGACATCTCCATGTTGGAGCCATAGTGGTGTGGGTTTGAGTATGTGAAGCACCGAGCAGATTACCCTGATCCATACCCTTGCGGCATCGGCCAATAAAGAAACCTGGTCGGTACCCTTGGGGTACCGGCTCAAGAATCTTGTTCGGTTGCCTTTGGGTACTGAGCACATGAGAACATGGTGGGTAAACCCCTATACTTCCTTGTCTTCTATTTCGCCTTAGACTCTGTCCAACCTTACATGGGAAATGGTTAGGCACTCAGATTCTGTACCGAACCATTTCTCATATTCCATTAAAATAATATGCTTGCCAGGATTCGAACCATGGTGCGTTGGTTGAAAGGCACAAGTCTTTACCACTGTGCTACACATGCTTTTATGCCATAACTTCTTCATTTCAAGTCATAATTGAATTAAACTTGGACCAGAAGCTTCGTATCACTGGGTAGAGTATTCCAATGTCTTTAAATGTTCCATTTGCCTGAATTAGTTGGTAGCTTTTCAAGGTGGGGCCCGGGTCGGTTAGGTGATGGACAAATTTTAAGATGATCGTATCTTCCAATCCGTAGCTCGGATCGAGACGCGGTTTTGACCTATGTGCGTGTCCCAACCTTGGGAACATTTTTCAAGTGCTTTGACATATTTTCTAACTATGTAAAATTTGCCTCCGACGCTTCATTTTGCTTTTGTGATTACTTGATGGCTCTTTTATTATGCACCTTCAGATCGTTTCTATGCTTCTTAATGCCTTTTCATGTTTGCTATGCTATGGGTAGAAATTCCCACAACACTTGCCCCCCAAGGGATACTTTCGTAAAGTACAAAGTGTGCTTTGTTTCATCTAAACTCTTCTTTCTTTCTCATGCGATGGTTATCTCGAACCTCAAATATCTACTCCTTAATTCCATCCTTTCGGTAAGTTTTCCACTGCTAATATGTTGCGGAGCCTTGTTCACTCGGGGAAATCTTATTGATCATTCCAAGTCATCCTTTATCAGTGTGACGTTCGTAGTTCATTCTTTCTTGGTAGTATAATCATCTATTATGATTTCCCACTGATTCTCATCTCTATTCGGTAGGCTTTTGCTCTCTCTGGTTCGACCTTCTTGCCCCCGTGCCCTGAGGGCTACATGTCGTTATCGAATGTTCCAAGAATGTTGAGGTGCTCTAAAGACAGGAACATGTAGAGGTTCCATGGCACGTGGATTTAACGAGGTGTATTTCATCGCATTGATTGTAGTTTAGGCCAATCCAGGCTGGTGGTTGCGATGAGTTTACCTTACATGATTGCCATGCTATTCCACCAGTGATTCCTTCATCACCACTATGCATACACGTATTGGTTAATCACTAAGATGTTTGGTTAGGTAAGTGGTTCTTTCTGAAGTTTTGAACGTGGGCTGATCATGCGTTTATGTAGTGAAGCTAATCTTCTTTTGATGCTTATGTGTTGTTGCATCTAATATTTATTCATGCCAATATTCTCCTTTTTTATGTATAGTAATCATGATATATTTGTTCCATATGATTATTAGGTTTGTTTGTTCCGTTAGCAACCTTTCCAACCGCTATCGTGCATACTTGTATGGAATCAATCGCCAATAAGTTCGGTAGGGCAAGCAGTTCCTATGACCGATACTTCCCTTCGTCCATACTTTATACTTCCTGTATGAACACTTACATAAGTGCATATGCATTTTATAGAAATTATAAATGAAATTTCCATACCTGATTAGGGTTAGTTATTGTGTTGCATTTGTATAGTATCCCTGTTTAGTTATAAGCATGTTAGTAATCTTTTATTGCTTCCTCGCATACTCGTATATGGCCCATTGGTCGGTGGAGTGTCTTCATAATCCAGTCCCATATGTCCTTGTCTCTTTTCATGCACTTCGAGCATTCTAGTTTGTTTATTATCACATACATATTCCATGCATACTTTAAGCAATGTTACCCTAGTGTTGGTCCGATGATAGTTTTTACAGGCAATTCCAGTATTGACTACTTACACTGATTCGTATGACCGATAGTCACATTTTTTCCATGGGTAGGCTTATTATCCGTTATTGATAGAAATCCATAGCCTAATGTCAGGTGTAAACCAACTAGGCGGTTGTCATGTCCCGACCGTCGGTAAGTCGGGTTCTCCATAGCCATCCTAAAAGTTTGTTGCCGATCGTCAATGGTAGATATCCAGTTAGGCTTATATTATTTTGCATTTACCGACGAGAAGTTTGGGCCGGTCGTCAGCTGTGGACATTCAAATGGTATCACTCTGATCCACCACCACTGGCTAAGAAGGTCGAGCCAATCATTAGCTGTGGACACCCGAATAAGGATCACTCTAGTTCACTACTGCCGGCCAAGAGTTTGGAGTTGATCGTCAATAATGGACTATCCATTCCTTGATTATGTCCTGACCTGGGTATATCTGATTCACTATTGACGGCCAAAAGTTTGTGGTCGATCGTCAAAAATGGACTATCTGTTCCTCGATCATGTCCTGGTCTGGGTAAATATGATTCAGTATTGCCATCCAAGAGTTTGTGGCTAATCATCAACAATGGACTACCCATTCCTCGATCCTGTCCTGATGTGGGTAAATCTGATTCACTATTGTCGGCCAAGAGTTTGGGGCTGATCATCAATGATGGACTACTCATTCTTTGATCATGTCCCGATCTGGGTAAATCTGATTCACTGTTGCCAGCCAAAGGTTGGGGCTGAATTACCCGATCAGCCCTGAAAGGATTGGGCTGAATTATCCGATCCGCCCGTAAGATTGGGTCAATTATTCGATCGACCCTAAAAGGATTGGGCTAAATTATCTGATCAGCCCAGAATGTTGGGTCAAATTATCTGATCGACCCAAAAAGGAAGGGGCTAATTTATCTGATCAACCCAAAAAGGATAAGGCTGAGTTATCCAATCAGCCTGAAAAGATCTGGTCGAATTATCCGATCGACCCTGATAGAATCGGGCTGAATTATCCGATCAGCCCAGAATGTTAGGTTGAATTATCCGATCGACCCGAAGTCACATTTCCCAACCATGATCCTAGACCTGAGGAGCTCGTTCTAGATCATGCTGTTAAATGCACTATATAGGAATCAGGCTTTCAAGAACACAATTCCATTGGTTCAAGAAGCAGACATTATTCACGAATGAGAAACCTGGTAGGTCCTGCCTTATTGTTCTGCCCTCGTGGTTCTTGGGTGGCTTATTTGCGAAAACTGAATGAAAGGAGCTAAGTATAATAGTGCCGCAACAAATTGTTATTCTGTGCATGCGGGATCAAGATTCCATCAATAGTTGCTAGCATGACTGTTCCATCTCCAAGCTTTTGATCAATCGCATAGGGTTGGGTGCCCCCAGTATGTAGCAGCCTTGCCTATATAATCTTAGAAATTGGGGCACGTTTGGGCATATGATGGTTGTTCTTGTGGTTGTTTGGCAGCGATAACCACCTACCATGGTCTCGAATGCCTCATCCATTAGGTTCGGTAAGACTGCGACAATTAACTAACCCGCCTATCCATAGTCCATATACTTTCCCTAGTTAGTGTGAAAACAGAGGTTTTGAGTATTCCTTGTTTTCTTGGATATTGCTCCATCCATGATGATGAGAATGTAGGTTCCATTCCCTAGATCCCTGCTGATAAATATAATCCTTCCTAAATTGGATCATTTTCCTCCGGCTGGGGGAAATTTGCTCCAAGACAATGTTTCCTTCCTTGAGCAGGTGATGCTCTATCCTAGGGTTGTATCGCTTTACCGCTTTCAACTAGAGCGTCACGATTTTCAAAGCAGCCTCATCCCGCTTCTCCTTGATCAGATCTAGGGTTATGTTTAGCAATTCCTCATTCTCCTATAAGTTATAGTGCATTCTCTTGTGAGATGATATTATAGTTTCGATGAGAATCATAACCAATAAATCGTAAGCCAAAGAAAAAGGAGTATATCCCATTGTAGTTTCATGGGAAGTATGATACACATAAAGTTTAATGGCGGCTCATCCATCCATGCTTCCTTGTCATTTTCAAAATGCTCCTTTATGTGAGTTTTGAGAACCTTGTTGGCCTCTTCAACCTATCCATTGGCCTACGGCTGAGGCACTATAGGTAAGCTTATCCCGATTTTGTGTTGCCGATAGATGTTGGTGAATTCTTGACTATCATACTGTCATCCATTGTCCAAGATCATCTGGGGTCGAGCTCCACGCTCGATAAGGTAATCTGCAACCACTGTTGCATACTCAGCTCCAGCTATAACCATTAGAAGTTCTCCATTTCAGATCAATGCCCGTGAGATTTTCTTTTCTAGGGTTTTCCCACGAGTGGGGTCTAGTCTACTACCTTGATGTGCATTATCCAATATTTCCTTAGCTTCTCTTGTACCCATGCACCTTATCAGCGGGTTAGTTAAAACTCTTCTTTATAGGATTCATATTATATGGTGTACAAAGCTGCTAATTGTTCTCCTTTGACTTGGAACTCCCAAAGCGCTTAACTCATAGCTATTTGCAAGTCACTATGGATACATAGTATCTTGATTCCCAATTCTTTTGTTATTTCCAATTCTGTTATTAGTGTACCATACTCTATTGTTCGGTCTAGCCGGCAAGGTAAGAGGTCTATTCGACTAGTAGGGGTCAAGAAAATTCATTCTTGCCCGACCATTAGTATTTTCCTCGCTACCGCGATTGTCGCATAATCATGTGGTATGGTGTTACTTATGTCTTAGGTATTTTTATTAAATATCATTTGAAATGTATTCGCTAAAGTAAGTCATACCTTTTCGTTATTGTCCCAGTATTCTATGGGGTATTCAGTCTCTTTAGCATCATGCTTCATGTTCATATGAAGTTGACTCTGTCACTCGGGCTTTTTGAAAAGATTATGCTTCACCATACCTAGAGATGTCTAGTCCCGCTAATGGAATGGGTTGGAATTACACTCCACATTTCTGGAGGAGCTGAAGCTACTCTCCCATTGTCTTTGATGGAGTTGTGCCCTGTCTCCGAGACTAGGATGTTTATGCTCCACTGTCTGATTGCTCCGTAAGTTTTCTGTGACGACCGCCCATGACCCCTGCACCGAATCTAGAGATAGAGCGCTGTAAAGTGTGCCAGGCGATCCTGGACGATTGTCAAGGCAAGATTTAAAACAACTGAATCTATCGTATTACTCACAGCGCATGGATAAAAATACAATAGAGCATAAGTATAGTGAAGCTTTACAGAACAAAATGACATCATATAAAACTTCATAATAGTTGAATACAAGCATCCACATTGTCAATACATCCAGCCTCACTACAAATCTCTCAGAGAATACAAAACAGCGGAATATCCAGTACATAAAGAAAATAATATGCAACCCTCTAGCTCGTCTTCGATATCAGCATCGTGAAAAGAGAACAGCACCTGTCACCTGCTACCTAGTCTGCCCGTCCCAAAATGGACGAACAGCCCAAGGCAATAAGAATTTAAAACATAAAGCCTTGAGTCAGACAACAGTCTTAGTGAGCAGTAAATTAACTAACAACATACCAAAAGAGCATAAAGGAAAAGGAATAGGAATACAACCCTCCCACTCCAACCTCATTCTACAGTGATAGCCCCCAGACACACACTAAGCAGAAGCAACATAGCAGAGCATACAATTTAAAGTAAAACTACTATCACTCGAGTCAAGGGCGATGTTTTCCAAGTACCAAGGCCTAAATCAGATAAGCACCCAGAAAATACCGCTCTTGAGTCCGAATGACGATACAATCAAACATCCATGACTCTGGCTATCACTGTTATCATTGCTTCGATATCACCGTTAATTGAATGACCGGCACATTCTTTCAGCCGTCCGTCAAGGGCTAATGGAAACCCCGGTTCTAGACATAACTCCCGCACGTCGTCGCAGCCCGTGCCTAGGACTATCGAATCTGCCCAGAGTACTCGACCATCAACAGTTGGCCGTTGGGACTATCGAATCTGCCCAAACGTACTCTTGCTTAGAGCATGCTAGAACCTTCAACAACGATGCTATCCAAGCCTCCTAGTCATCCTCCTCGACGACTATTCTCATATCCATTCATTATCTTCAACTCGAATCATATCACCGAGTTATCAACATGCTTGGAATGATCCCGTCTGGATTAGACCAAGTCTTCATCATATGATTGCCTCGCTTCATTACATCCTCGCAAAGCCTCATCTCATCATTACATCATCAAATCTATGCATAAGAGCTTCATCATCCCGCTACATATGCTACAAGCAGCTTTCCCAATTCAAGAGCCTTTCCCTTAGCTTTTGAATCGTCTTCGGTCTAAATCTAATCATCAATCATCTAGTTCATAACAATTCAATCAAATCAAACATCAATCCAAGCAATCAAGCATTCAAATATGATCTAAGTAGACAATTATAACAATAATGGCATTTTCGTAATTAAAGAGTTGAAAGTCCAATAAGCATGAAAACATGGATTATATCTCTACAAACTTGATGAATGAACTTGCATAGGTTAACATATGATAAAATGGATGCAACATCATCATGAACAATGGATCTACATGGATCTATACATAGGATGAAGAAAATGCATGGAAATCACTATTTTAACACCAAATCGAGCCAACAATCCGATATACTCCTTTGGATCCGTGTGAGAGATAATCACCACTCACCAAATCACCTAAACAAACCCAAATCCACACGCTTCAGATCTGGACAGCAAAGGATCAAGCTTGATCTATCACAAATCCGCCTCAAATGAAGAAATCTCTCTTGAAAAGATGAAGATCTTCAACTTTAGCTCTTGAATCATCAATCTTGATCTTCGATTTGGATGGATGGAAGCACAAGATTAGAGTGGAGAAAAGAAGTGAAGAAGTGTAGAAGTCGAGCTCTCAAAATGGCAGCACTTCGTCGCTTCAAAAATCCGGATCCCAAAAAGTGAGAACAACCCCTCCTATTTATAGCTGAAATCTGTCCTTAAGTCGAAATCTGGCTATCTCCCTAGGTCGTTTCCGACCTAAGACTCTCCGACCTAAGCTTCTCCGACCTAACAGATGTACGACTTAACTCCTTTGCGACCTAACACTTAGCAAACCCAGCGACCTAACAACCTAACGACCTAACTACCTAAGACTCAGTTGGGTTGCGACCTAACACAAGTCGACCTAAAACAACACGCGACCTAACACTAGAACTATCCTAGCGACCTAACAACTTAGCAACCTACGCGACCTAACACAACATACGACCTAACAGTGTTACGACCTAACACATAGCCTAACTCCTTAGGTCGCTAACAAGCTAACTCCTTAGGTCGCTAACAAGCTAACTCCTTAGGTCGCTAACAAGCTAACTCCTTAGGTCGCTAACAAGCTAACTCCTTAGGTCGCTAACAAGCTAACTCCTTAGGTCGCTAACACGGAACCACTAGGTCGCTAACTCAGAACCACTAGGTCGCTAACTCGGCAACTACTAGGTCGCTAACTTTCCCAGCCGACCTAACACTTAACAAAACTTAGGTCGCTCACAACATTTCTTAAGTCGCAGACCTCCTCTAAGTTGCCAACAACCCTTAGGTCGCGTACGACCTAGGACTTAGACAAATTTCCCCAAAAATCTGAAATGACTTGAAAGTGCTAAAATTCCAGATTTTGACGAACATGTCGATCCGTAAAAATACGGGTCGTTACATTCTCTCCCCCTTAGAAATTTCGCCCCCGAAATTCCAAGCAATCAAAACTATTCTGTACGCCTACCATCCATAACAATCAACCAACCATGCATCCAATTCTAACTTAGCGTACAGAATTCTAAAACTTAGAACAAGTTACAATATCGCGAGATGAGACGACACCTTAGGGCCATACCTTGAAGAGTTCAGGATGAGCTGCCTTCATCCTCTCTTCCACTTCCCACGTACAGTCGTTATCATCATCACTCCATTGTATCTTGAGCAACTTAACTACCTTCCTCCTAAGTTGTTTCGTGTCGGTTTCCACAACACGAAGTGGCTTACGAGGTCTTCTATCAACTGGATCAACTTCTAAGTCTTCACAGCTATCAGCAGAAACCACCGTTCTCGAGTCGTGCACATACTTCCGTAGATACGATACATGAAAAACATTGTGCACACCCGACATCTTCTCCGGTAACTCCAATCTGTAGGCGAGCTTTCCAATTCGCTCGATGATCGGGAATGGTCCAACAAATCTCGGAGTCAATTTTCCTTTCTTCCCGAATCGAATAACATTCTTCAGTGGAGAAATCTTCACAAAAACCATATCTCCTACGTCGAATTCCAAATCCCTTCGACGCTTATCGGCATAACTCTTCTGACGGTCTTGGGCTGCCTTCATTCGTTGCCGAATGATCTCTATGCAATCCGAAGTCTGTCGAATCATCTCTGGCCCAAGCATCAGCTTTTCTCCAGTTTCCAACCAACATGTCGGAGAGTTACACGGTCTTCCATATAATGCCTCATACGGTGCCATACCAATGCTTGACTGGTAACTGTTGTTGTACGCAAACTCCACCAAATGAAGGTGATCTTCCCATGATCCTCCGAAATCCAAAACACAAGCTCTGAGGAGATCTTCCAAAACTCGGTTGACTCTCTCGGTCTGACCATCTGTTTGGGGATGATAAGCTGTACTCAAACACAACTCGGTTCCCAAAACTTCCTGGAAGCTCTTCCAAAATCCACTAGTGAACAATGGGTCTCGATCGCTCACTATGCTCTTCGGAATACCATGGAATCGAACTATCCACTTAATATACAACTCAGCCAACTTTGATGCAGTCCTAGTCGATCGAACAGGAATGAATCGTGCACTCTTAGTCAGACGATCCACAATGACCCAAATCCCTTCATTTCCCGTTCTGGTTCTAGGCAATCCATCGATGAAATCCATCGACACTTGTTCCCACTTCCATGTAGGAACTTCTAATGGCTGAAGCAATCCACTTGGCTTCTTCTGTTCAGCTTTAACCAACTGGCAGTTCATACACTTGGAAATAAAATTTCCAACATCCTTCTTCATGCCTTCCCAGTAGTAGGTTCTCTTCATATCCCGATACATCTTGTTTCCTCCTGGATGAATTGTCAGCTTCGAGTGATGACTTTCCTTCAGAACTTCACTCCTCAATTCATCTATATCGGGAACAACTAGTCGTCCTTGCTTTCGAAGCCAACCTTCTCTATCGACCTTGAATCCTTTATCCTTTTCTGGATCCAATCCAGATTCCAATCCACGGATAATCTTGACAAGCTTATCATCTCGCTTTTGGCCCTCGCCAATCCTTTCCACAAGAGTGGGTCTTATCGATAAGTTTGCCAACATCTCAGGTTCCAATTCACATCTAGGCCTGAAGTCAAATCCAGCTAAATACTCGAGACTCTTCCATTCAGAAAACATGGCTCCCAATCCTGCATGTCTCCGACTTAACGCATCTGCCACTGCGTTACCTTTTCCCGGAGTATAAGCTATTCCAAAATCATACGATGCCAAAAACTCTAGCCAACGTTGCTGCCGAAGATTCAAATCCTTCTGGGAGAAAAGATACTTCAACGACTTATGATCTGTAAACAACTCAAATCGAACTCCCAACAGATAATGCCTCCACATCTTCAGAGCAAATACAATCGCCGCTAACTCCAAATCATGAGTTGGGTAATTCCTTTCATGCGGCTTCAGTTGTCGACTGGCATACGCAACAACTTTATCCTTCTGCATCAGCACTGCCCCAAGTCCAGTACCACACGCGTCGGTGTAAACCACCATCTCATCATTCCCACTTGGAATAGTCAAAACAGGAGCACTCGTCAATCTCTCTTTCAGGATTCCGAAAGCTTGCTCACACTTAGCATCCCAACAGAACACTTGGTTCTTCTTCGTCAATCCTGTTAACGGTGCAGCTATCTTGGAGAAGTCTTTAATAAACCGTCGATAATATCCTGCTAATCCAAGAAAACTTCTCACATCAGATGCATTCTTAGGTTTAACCCAATCTTGGATTGCTGCCACCTTAGCGGGATCAACCGCTATTCCATTTCCAGAAATCACATGGCCTAAGAATCTCACTTCACTCTTCCAGAAGTGACACTTCGAAAACTTAGCCTTCAGCTGATGTTTCCGTAAGATTTCCAAAACAATACGCAAGTGCGTCTTGTGCTCCTCTTCCGTTCTGGAATAAATCAGAATATCATCCACGAACACAAGTACGAACTTGTTCAACTGATCTCTGAACACTCTATTCATAAGATCCACAAAATATGCTGGCGCGTTAGTCAATCCAAACGGCATTACCAGCCACTCAAAGAAACCGGATGGTGTCCTAAAAGCAGTCTTCGGTACACTATCCTTAGCTACTCTTAACTGGTGAAATCCCGTTGCCAAATCCATCTGAGAAAACACCTTAGCTTCGTGAAGCTGATCAAACAAGTCATCTATTCTCGGCAATGGATACTTGTTCTTCTTAGTCACCTTATTCAGCTCACGATAATCGACGCACAATCTCAACGACCCATCTGCCTTGGTTGCAAACACAACTGGTGCACCCCACTCGGACACACTACGCCGAATGAATCCTTTCTGCAAAAGATCATCAACTTGCACCCTCAACTCCTGCTGTTCCCTAGGCGCCATCCGCCTAAGAGGCATCACAACAGGTCTGGCTCCTTCAACTAGATCTATACGAAACTCGATCTCTCTATGCGGCGGCAACCCTTTGACTTCGTCAAAGACATCCTCGAATCCATTTGCGATTGGCACTAAAGACAGTCCATCCCGTGGAACAACTAGCGAATACATGAAGCTCATGAAGACGCCTTCCTCATGCTTACATCGTATCACAATCTTTCGCCCTTCCACATTCTCGACTGTCACCTCTAGCCTCTCACAATCAACCTTAGCCGCATACTTCCTAAGCCAGTCCATACCCAAAATAATTCCGAACCCCGCAAAGTTCAGAACAAAGCAATCACAAACAAAAGAGCAACCATGACTCGACACAACTAGACCACGGCATAACATACACAAACAAGACGAACCCCCAACTGGATTAGTCACCACCAATGGCCTATCAACAATATCCGGCTTCAAACCTAACCGGCCTACTAGTTCATTACAAACAAATGAATGCGACGCTCCAGTATCAAACAGAACTCTAACTGGAACACCACATAGGAAAAGAGTACCTTGAACAACCACACTCTTTCCCTTCTCTTCAGCAGTAGGAGCTTTCGAAGACGACGGAACAGCCCCCAAAGCATAGGCTTGCACAATCTGCCTGTCCTTCCTTGGTTCTGGACAATTCTTCCTGAAATGCCCCGGCTTGTCACAGTTGTGACACTTCATCGGTGCCTTCGGATTCTTACAATCCTTAGAGAAATGGCCCTTCTGTTGACAATTGTAGCAAGTCACCTCGCCTTTCGGCTTCTTCTGGCCATCCTTACCTTTCTGCTGCTGCTGCTTCCTCTTCTGGTTTCCACCCTGCTGTGGTTTAGATTCTCCCTTGGTAACAGCAACAACAGGTCCTTCCTTAGGAAACAGACTCTCATGTCTAAGAGCTTTTTCCACAAGCTTCTCAAATGAATCGTCCAAATGATCCACCAACTGTCTCCCAAGATAACTATCCAAGCCGGTCACAAACTTCTCGTTCTTCTGATAAGCAGATTCAATATACGACCGGGCATACTTGGACAAAGCTTCAAACTCAGAAACATACTCAAGAACAGATCTTCCACCCTGCTTGAGCTCCACAAACCTCTTGAACAGAACAGACTTCTGAGCTGTAGAAATGAACTTAGCTTCAAATCTGACTTGGAATTGCTCCCAAGTAATCTCTTCTTCCCGAGTAGTGATGGTAATAGAGTTCCACCAATCAGAAGCTCTCCCTTGAAGCTGCCTCGATGCCAACTTCCTCTTAGTTGCATCATCAATTCCCAAATCACCAAAGATCCTTCTACAAGCATCTATCCATCTCTGGACTTCGATAGTTGATTCTGTTCCCAAGAAAACCTTCCCTCCAAGAGCAGTATAATCCTTGCACAACTTAGCAAAATCCACTGGTTTCGGAGTTTGGACTTGAACTCCAACATCAACTGCCGCCCCCGGAACTGGTATCCTTCTCATGATCGAAGTCATCATAGCTTCGAACATGGCTGCATAATCAGCAGTCTCTTCAGTAGCCCGACCTCCCCTAGCAGCTGGTCTCCCTCTTCGACTCATTCTCAATATCTATAAAAAGGAATGATTAGAACATCTAGAGAAACAACTGCATAAAGGACTCAAACTCTACTAAGCTACTATATTATATATAGTAATCATCCATCAAAATACAATTACGTCTCTCATACGTAGTTACGACAGCGAGCGTTGGGTAAAATCGATTAACCAATGCTCTGATGCCAAATGTGACGACCGCCCATGACCCCTGCACCGAATCTAGAGATAGAGCGCTGTAAAGTGTGCCAGGCGATCCTGGACGATTGTCAAGGCAAGATTTAAAACAACTGAATCTATCGTATTACTCACAGCGCATGGATAAAAATACAATAGAGCATAAGTATAGTGAAGCTTTACAGAACAAAATGACATCATATAAAACTTCATAATAGTTGAATACAAGCATCCACATTGTCAATACATCCAGCCTCACTACAAATCTCTCAGAGAATACAAAACAGCGGAATATCCAGTACATAAAGAAAATAATATGCAACCCTCTAGCTCGTCTTCGATATCAGCATCGTGAAAAGAGAACAGCACCTGTCACCTGCTACCTAGTCTGCCCGTCCCAAAATGGACGAACAGCCCAAGGCAATAAGAATTTAAAACATAAAGCCTTGAGTCAGACAACAGTCTTAGTGAGCAGTAAATTAACTAACAACATACCAAAAGAGCATAAAGGAAAAGGAATAGGAATACAACCCTCCCACTCCAACCTCATTCTACAGTGATAGCCCCCAGACACACACTAAGCAGAAGCAACATAGCAGAGCATACAATTTAAAGTAAAACTACTATCACTCGAGTCAAGGGCGATGTTTTCCAAGTACCAAGGCCTAAATCAGATAAGCACCCAGAAAATACCGCTCTTGAGTCCGAATGACGATACAATCAAACATCCATGACTCTGGCTATCACTGTTATCATTGCTTCGATATCACCGTTAATTGAATGACCGGCACATTCTTTCAGCCGTCCGTCAAGGGCTAATGGAAACCCCGGTTCTAGACATAACTCCCGCACGTCGTCGCAGCCCGTGCCTAGGACTATCGAATCTGCCCAGAGTACTCGACCATCAACAGTTGGCCGTTGGGACTATCGAATCTGCCCAAACGTACTCTTGCTTAGAGCATGCTAGAACCTTCAACAACGATGCTATCCAAGCCTCCTAGTCATCCTCCTCGACGACTATTCTCATATCCATTCATTATCTTCAACTCGAATCATATCACCGAGTTATCAACATGCTTGGAATGATCCCGTCTGGATTAGACCAAGTCTTCATCATATGATTGCCTCGCTTCATTACATCCTCGCAAAGCCTCATCTCATCATTACATCATCAAATCTATGCATAAGAGCTTCATCATCCCGCTACATATGCTACAAGCAGCTTTCCCAATTCAAGAGCCTTTCCCTTAGCTTTTGAATCGTCTTTGGTCTAAATCTAATCATCAATCATCTAGTTCATAACAATTCAATCAAATCAAACATCAATCCAAGCAATCAAGCATTCAAATATGATCTAAGTAGACAATTATAACAATAATGGCATTTTCGTAATTAAAGAGTTGAAAGTCCAATAAGCATGAAAACATGGATTATATCTCTACAAACTTGATGAATGAACTTGCATAGGTTAACATATGATAAAATGGATGCAACATCATCATGAACAATGGATCTACATGGATCTATACATAGGATGAAGAAAATGCATGGAAATCACTATTTTAACACCAAATCGAGCCAACAATCCGATATACTCCTTTGGATCCGTGTGAGAGATAATCACCACTCACCAAATCACCTAAACAAACCCAAATCCACACGCTTCAGATCTGGACAGCAAAGGATCAAGCTTGATCTATCACAAATCCGCCTCAAATGAAGAAATCTCTCTTGAAAAGATGAAGATCTTCAACTTTAGCTCTTGAATCATCAATCTTGATCTTCGATTTGGATGGATGGAAGCACAAGATTAGAGTGGAGAAAAGAAGTGAAGAAGTGTAGAAGTCGAGCTCTCAAAATGGCAGCACTTCGTCGCTTCAAAAATCCGGATCCCAAAAAGTGAGAACAACCCCTCCTATTTATAGCTGAAATCTGTCCTTAAGTCGAAATCTGGCTATCTCCCTAGGTCGTTTCCGACCTAAGACTCTCCGACCTAAGCTTCTCCGACCTAACAGATGTACGACTTAACTCCTTTGCGACCTAACACTTAGCAAACCCAGCGACCTAACAACCTAACGACCTAACTACCTAAGACTCAGTTGGGTTGCGACCTAACACAAGTCGACCTAAAACAACACGCGACCTAACACTAGAACTATCCTAGCGACCTAACAACTTAGCAACCTACGCGACCTAACACAACATACGACCTAACAGTGTTACGACCTAACACATAGCCTAACTCCTTAGGTCGCTAACAAGCTAACTCCTTAGGTCGCTAACAAGCTAACTCCTTAGGTCGCTAACAAGCTAACTCCTTAGGTCGCTAACAAGCTAACTCCTTAGGTCGCTAACAAGCTAACTCCTTAGGTCGCTAACACGGAACCACTAGGTCGCTAACTCAGAACCACTAGGTCGCTAACTCGGCAACTACTAGGTCGCTAACTTTCCCAGCCGACCTAACACTTAACAAAACTTAGGTCGCTCACAACATTTCTTAAGTCGCAGACCTCCTCTAAGTTGCCAACAACCCTTAGGTCGCGTACGACCTAGGACTTAGACAAATTTCCCCAAAAATCTGAAATGACTTGAAAGTGCTAAAATTCCAGATTTTGACGAACATGTCGATCCGTAAAAATACGGGTCGTTACATTTTCACCATCCTTCCGCTTCCTTCATAGCTCCAACTGCTTCCATATGTTGAATGCTACAAAGTGCCTTAAAATTTGGGGGTTGATTGCATATCCATTGTTTGGACTAAAGTGACCACGGTTCATCTTGCCAAACTCTGGTCTTCTGCTCTACTAGCCTAACAATCGATGCATTAGCTCGACGACTCGCTCCTTCGCTATTGGGATGTTTCCTTAGGTTGCACGATGGGACATGTTGTACCCTCCATGCAATGGATCAACCACTTGTGTACCAGTTGGTATGAACTTAGGCGGTCCCTTTATGGTAGCTAAGTATGTGATTCCAACATCACCATTGACTTTTAGTGAGATATCCACCTTAGGTCCGGCATGGACGATACCATTGGTCTAGTGCTGATTAGTTCTGCATCAGTCTAATTTGGTTTGAGCCCCAACCTATTTGGTTTGTGAAGTCCTAAATTTACATGGCTCCTTCCTTCCTTCCCTGCTTCCTTGTGTCCATTTTTGATGGGTTGCAGATAGAATTCCAGACTTGGTCTCTGTGGACCAGACTCTTCTCTAGTAGCTATACCAAGCTACCTTTCTGTTGTAGAGCTTTCCAACTTCATGTACTTTGTCGGCTCATAGACGAACTCCTCTAATGCGGCTGGCTTCTCCATTGTCAATTTCTTAGTAAAATTCATTCCATGGTGCACTCCTCTATACAAGTCATCAAGGTGAACCTTTCATTCGTGTTCTAAGTTCTAGCGGTTAAGGCATTAAACCAGGATAAATAGTATCGTAGCAACTCATCTTTCCTTTGCTTCACATCAAATGATGAGTATCCATCTTTTGGTTATTTAATATACTTCTGGAATTAACCGATAAACTTCTTCTTTAACATCGCACTAGAATGAATTGATCATAGGGGTTAATCATAAAACCGAATAATATATAAGTCAGGCATGAATAGAGGAAAGCACTTGCAAAAGACTTCCTCTGTAGCTCCGCTTACCAGTATGTGCTAGGTATACTGTTGTAAATGCACTACAGGTTCAGTAAGTCCTTGATATGGTTCCATAGTAAGCATCCTGAAAGCTCCTTGGATTTCGAGCAGCCTCTATTTCTATAGAGCACAAGCTGCTAACCATTACTCTTATTCCACGTTATACATGTTTGAGATGGACACACTTCCTTATAAGTCGTGCTATGCGATCCTTCGACTCAGAGGATTAGTGGAGCTACGCCGACATCCCCCGCAGAGGCAAGAGGTATCTTTATTTCCTCCTATAATGACTGGATTTGAGATCCCGGCTCTATTTCCTACTTCGGGATCGTTCACGGCGATGAACTCACCTTCCATAAGCTGCTACTTCTGGAAAAATTGGGAAGCGCTGCCTAGGTCGAGGAGGTTCAACCATGGCCATCCCTAGTTTTTTGCCTTCCCTATTTAGTTCATCACTGAACCGGTCCTAGGGTGTGGTGTGTGGCTGAACTCCAGGCCAACCTATTTCCTCGGTGTTTGCTCCCCTAACTCCCTGATTTTCTTGATCTGACTTGCCACCTGATTGTGACCTCCTTCATCTCCTGGACCCCCGAGAATGGGCCCTTCCTCCATTTTCAGTGTTGTGCACAGTCGGCTATGCCTACCCCAAGCATGTCATGATTTGATCCACAATGGCTTGTTGTTGGCAATTAAGCGAATATCAAGATTCGCAACGACCCTATCTAAGTCACCCCTAGTGATGGTGTCTACAGCTGGAGTGCTGGAAGAATGGTTATATTGCTCTACAGTTCCGCGGTCGACACCCCTGCTAGAGTCATTATCTTGCTCTTAGACTAAGGAGGCATATTGAGAAAAGTTGAAGTCGCATTTTCCCTCTCAGTGAATGGACCAAAAATGTTTGGATAAAAAATCGGCAAATACCTCCAATTGATTAGTTATAGAGCTGTGAATACCGGGTGTATAGCACAGCTGTTATATTTGTATTATGATGGATTTTCAAAGAGAAGATCACACATAGGTTATGCAGAAAGTAAGTTGCATTAAAGTAAAGAACACAAAGATTTATAGTGGTTCGACCAGAATGTACCAACATCCACTATCCATATTCATTATTCTTCTTATAGATATTTGATATAATGCTTGAGTAACAAAATACAGTGATCTCTAGCTCAAAAGAAAGTAAGATATAGCCTGAGGGGTTCTGTTCGGTTATTCCTATCTGGCTATTCCAGTCTGCCTATTCATGTTCGTCTGTCTCTGTTAGGTAGTTCATGTTAGGCACATCCTGCCAGGCTAATCCCTCTAGCTTATTCCTGCCAAGCTAATAATGTTAGGCTGATCCTGCTAGGTTGATCCTTCTAGCTGTTCCTCCTAGGCTGTTCCTATTGGCCTGATCCCAGCTTTCACTGACTTGTCTGCCATTACTGTTGTAAGCTTGGCTCTCTAAAATTCTCCTATTGTTGTTGGATGCTTTGGTATTTATAGGAGTAGATTTAAGATGTGCATAAATGCAGCAATTAATGATGTTTCCTTGTTTATCTTGGTCAGAGGAAATATTTCTCAATATGCCATCCGTAGTTATTTGTTTCCTGATATATGCTGAATTCCTTCCTTATTTGCACTACTGGGCCCGGCTGAGAATTCGGTTCGAGGGGGTGTTGGTCCAGCTTGGATGGATATGGATGCGTTGTTGTCTAAGTTCACCCATTTTTTCTTAGCTTGGCACCTTCTAGTTCGGTGGGTCGGATATATGGTTGGACCGGCCTGACATACCTTGTTCGAGCCACGGTGGTCTGGGTTTGAGTATGCGAAGCACTAAGCAAATAACCTTGGTTGGTACCCCTAGGGTACCAGCCAATGAATCCTAGTCGGCATCCTTATGGTACCGGACCAAGAATCATGGTGGATAAACCCTGGTCGGTACCCTTGGGGTATCAAGCATAGGGTAATAAGCACATGAGAACATGGTGGATAAACCCCCACACTTCCTTGTCTTCTATTCCGCTTTAGTCTCCATCCAACCTTACATTGTAAATGGTTAGGCATTCAGATTTCCTACCGTATCATTTCTCATGTTCCATAAAAATAATGTGCTTCCTAGGATTCGAACCCAGGTGGGTTGGTTGAATGGCATAAGTCTTTACACTATGCTACACATGCTTTTATGCCATAACTTCTTCATTTCAAGTCAGAATTGAATGAAACTTGGACCGATAGCTTCATATCACTGAGTAGAGTATTCCAATGCCTTTGAATATTCCATTTGCCTAAATTAGGTAGTAGCTTGTCAAGGTGGGGCCCAGGTTGATTGGGTGATGGACAAATTTTAAGATGATTATATCTTCTAATCCGTAGCGTGGATCGAGACGCGGTTTTGACCTAAGTACTTCCCGACCTTGGCAACATTTTTCAAGTGCTTTGACCATATTTTCCGACTATGCCAAATTATCCCCTAGCGCTTCACCTTGATTTGTGATTACCTCATGGCTCTTTTATTATCCACCTTACGGCCATTTATATGCTTTTTAACCCTTTTCCGTGTTTACTCTACTGTGGGAAGAAGTGCCCACAACACCTTGATTTAATCTTGAGTTTTAAATATGTATAAAACTGCCGTTGGAGATATATAGCTATTCTAAATGTTGTAAATTCACCTATGTCGTAATGTTAATAGTTTGAATTTACATAAACAAAATTACTAAATATACAAGAAAATCCACCTGAATTTTGATAAAAGGGAACGACGAAGAAAATTAGATTAGAAGTATATAATTAAGGTTATAATAAATTTTAGGGTTTGCTGGAATAATTAAAATAAAATAAAATTATAATAAAACGTAACTTACGGTTGGAATTAAAATCCATCGATCGACAACCAACCATAACCGGTCGACGGCAAGCGATCGGCCGCTAGGGTACAAGCGGTCGATCGATTATTAGCGTACAAGTGCAGATTGAACCTCGGCCTATGGCCCAGGTTAAATATATAATAGCATATAGGTATGGGAACTTGGTTCCCATTTCCCTTGACTTTTAATTGCCATAGGATTGAAATAAACGTGTACGTGGGCAATTAGGACTAGGCATTGTTTATCATAAGGCCTGTTTGAATGCAATGGCGTGCAAAGCATACGGGCACTAACGGGAGTCTCATCGGTGTATGCGGGAAAGTCAGCCTAGACACTGTTTGTGGATGTCTGGCATAGCACAACATTAAGGCACTAACGGAAGGTTCCTCAGTGTACGTGAGCATGTCACTCTAGACATTATTTATGGATGTCAGCAGGTGCATAGTTAAGGCACTAACAAAAGGTTCCTTGGTGTGCGTCGGCAAGTCAACTTAGACACTGTTTATGGATGCTCGATGGGTGTATAGGGGACGTTACTATTAAGATTGTTGACACAGATGCATAGGTAGGCCCTATGTCATCGAAGAAATACGTTCGACGCGATCCTGGCATTGCGAAGTCCGCTCAATGTGTAAGAACGATATAGGTATTTGTAGATTTGGTAATGCTAACCCAATAGTGAGTTATTCCTTGCGATCTACATTGGGAGTAGTCCTAGAGATTGTTAGTCAATCCGTTGTTCGAACCTTAGGTATAAACCTTTGTAAGCAATTTTGGGTGTAGGTGCAATTAGGACAATATTCCTTTAGTTAAGGTGACCAACCCTAGGTAGGTAATTCACAAACACAAAAAGGACACCCAAGGTCATGTAGATTGTAAATAAAGTTAATTACTTTTGAACACCATACGCTGCTAACACAATTCATTCATCAGATTTTTGTGTGACCCACCCCTTTTCGTTCTTTTGCCCCCACCATAGAAGGACATGCCAGCTAGTAAGTTGGGGCAAACACAGTACATGGAGGAAGGAGCTAAGGGCTGAAGATTTATTACTCTTTTTAGTTACTCTCCATGTACTACTTATCATATTTTATTTCAGTTGGACCTTATGTAGTTATTTTGGAAATTTTGTATGCGGACTACGTGTTATCGAGACATTACCTGAGATGTTTATTTTTAGTACTTATATTTTATTTCCTTCCGTTGTGTGATCTAAAAGTGATGAATGCTTAAATTTTATTTTAGTCTCAACATCATGTGATATTTAAATGATGGCTCATACTTTTTGGCAAAATTTGTGTAATGATCCAGAATTTCGGTCATTTGAAATTCGTATATTTAATTGATTTTAAATATTCACAAGTAAATTTTTAAAGTTGAATAACTTATATTTGGAATATAAGGATTTAATTGGATAATTAAATGGTTAATTTAATTATTTGAAATTGTGTAAATAATTAAATATTGAATTTAATGTGAATAAAAATGATTTGTAAACTTGTAATAAATCATATTTGAATTAGAATGATGTTAGAGAACTTTTTAAATAGATTTAAAAGTTAATTTGTTAAAATTGAATATTTTAATATTTAATTGACGAGTGAAAATGACCATTTTTCAAACAATCTCTGTAACGACCCAGAATTTCTATCAATTGAAATTCGTAATATTTAATTAATTTTAAATATTAACGAGTAGAATTAATAAGTCGAATAATTTTAATTTCGAATATCTGGATTTAATTTGATAATTAAATCGATAAATTAATAGTTGAAATTCCAGAAATAATTGAAATCTGGATTAAATGTGATTAAAAATGATTTATAAAGTTATATTAAATCATATTGAAGTTATAGTGATGTTATAGAACTTTTAAAATTGAATTAAAAGTTAAATTGTGAAAATTGAATATTTTAATATTTAATCGACTAGTGAAATTAGCCATTTTTCGAACAGTCTCAGAATTGGAAGAAACTAGTTCCATTGGATCCGTAATAGTTTGTTATTATCAGATTTTAATTTTCGTAGCAATCGGAGTTGTCGTTTGACCTTGGCAGCTCGAAACGCATCGAAATTGTTTTAATATTAATTTGGCGAGTTAAAAATAGTCATTTTTCAAACAGTCTCGGATTTCGACGAAACTAGTTTCATCGGATCCATAATGTGATATTATTGTAAGGTTTCAAATTTCGTGTCAATTGGATTTACCGTTTGTCCGGGGCAAGCCAAAACGCGTCGAAATCGGTTTGAATCGGTTTAATTTAAAATTGATCGATTTTCTCCGTAACTCGCACAGATGACCAAATTAGCTCCCGAAACACATTCCATTGTGTTCGTAACATGGGGTAAACCTTAGAAACGCCAGCCGGCACGCTTCGTTTGGAGTTTGGAAAATTTCGGATGAATAGTGTTTTGCCAATTTTCTATATAAGGACCTCTACATTCATTTTTACACTCAAAACCCTAGCTTCAATGCCCTAGCCTCCGTTTTCAGTTCAAGGGCCAGAAATGTTCGAAACTTTCTTCCTCAATTACTCTCAATCCGTAGACAATTAGAAGAAACGTTCAACTAACAAATCGTAGAGCACGAAGAGAGCTTTCAATCCATACGGAGATGATGGGGTATGGCGCGACGTAGTGGAGGCTATAGGGGCTGGAACAGTGGCCGTTCGGCCTCGAGGTGCGTGCAAAGGAGGTGGCCGAGCTGGGCCGCAACCTGGGTGTTGGTGGAGTCTCGTGCGAGCTTCGTCGTGGAAGTTCCTGATCGTCTTCAAGCTGCATGTGGTGGCGGCAATAATTCAAAGTTTGGTGGCGGCTATGGGTTGTGTTGTGTTCGTGAGTTACTGGGAGGGAGAAGAAGGAAGGGGACGGCTCAGATCTGGTGGGGTGGAGATGTGTGGCCCAGATTGAAAGTAGGGTTTGAGATTTAAAATATAAAAGCTGAAATTAATTGATTTGAATTCGTTTAAACTTTAAACTATCATAACTTCTTCATACGAGGTCCGTTTCAGACAAATTTTTTTGCGTTGGAATCGTATTGACGAGCACTACGCAATGGAGCTAGTTTGGAGTCAATTGGAGTCAGTGAAAATTTCAGGTAAAATTAAACGCGTGTTTAATTTTATTCGAAATAAACGCTGAAACTGAACTGAAATCAAGGTGAGAACTTCTCACTCAATCGAATTGTTCGATGTTAATTTTAAATAGTTAGATTTAAAATTGCTTGATTGTATGTTTGAATGATGATTGTTATCTATTGATTGTTGAAATAGACATTATACGCCGTTATTAAGCGGAGGTTATTTATTAAAAACATATACCGCGATAATTTCACATTGAAGTGGAATTGGTATTATATATGTATATAGCAATATATATATATATATATATATATATTGGAATATATATATATTGGAGTTGTTGATTTTCCCGCATTGTATAGCGGATGACCCTATTGCGCCGCATAATAGCGGATAATATTTATTAAACCCATATACCACGATATTCCATACTAGAGCGGAATTGGTATTGTGCTAACATCTGTGGATGCAGGGAAACAGGTTGGAGGGATCCGACTGGATTCCTCACCGTATTGATTTATTTACAGATATTGTGATATATTCTGTTATCATATGATGATATATGATGTTTGGATGCCGTGTTTGATTTTTTTTGGTGTTGTTGCATCATTGGATCCATTTTTGAAGTTTGAAAATAACGATTTTTAATTAAAGGAATTTTAAAGTGATTTTTGAAATAAATAGTTGATTGATTTATAAAATGGTTTAAATTGGCATTTTTGAATTATTATGAACGATTTATATAAAAGATTTATAAAGTTGATATTTATAAATTAAAATATTGGGATTTTAAAATGAGTTTTTATAAATGTTAAAAGGAAGTATAAATGGATTTCATAAGTGAATGAAATTAATAGATTTATAATGTGAAGTTATCAAACGAATAGAGGTTGGGAAATAAAAGATTTATAAGTAATTTACTTATAAATTAGATTTTTGGCGTGTAAATGGGATATGGACAGAATTTGTTAATAAAGTGATTTTTATAACTTGAAGTTGTTATAAAATAGAAATGGAATTTATAAACATTGTTTTATAAATCCGAAACCAATTGAATTTGATAAATTAAACATAGAAGTTTAATAAAGGAGATATATTCGTGATTTTGGACAGCGAATTATCCTTTAAGTTAAATGTTGTAATAATAAGAGTTTGGTTGGGAATTTTATCCACGATTTTGGACAGTGGATAATCTTTTAAGTAAAATGTGTAGAAATGTTGAAATTGGATAACGAAGTATATTCACGATTTTGGACAGTGAATATATTATTAAATAAAATGGATATGTTTTGGAGAAGTGATATTACGAAATGAAGTAATTGTTTTAAAAAAATATTTTAAAACGTGTTAAGTATCGAATACATAGATTTCAACATTCATTGTTGAAATAGACGTTTCGAGAAATAAGGAAATGGTGGACTATAACACTATTGTTATAGTAAATGGTTTCCGAAAGGAAATATTTTGTATAGTATTGGGATTTATATATCTATCTAAATTTCGAATCCCTATACTAGTGATTTTGAGTTGTCGTAACGATGTTTTACGTAACATTCGTTTTGACTCAAATAAAATTTGTGAAAGAGAATGATTTCCTTAAAGAATGAAATATATACTTAATTTTGATTTAAGTATATCGAATATTTTCCAAGTGTTGAAAATAAATGATTTGTGAATTACTTATTTTTAAATAAGTATGGAAATGCTTTTCCAATATGAAATTAAAGGTTTGAAATTTTTATCTTTTAAAGATAAATTGAAAAGTGAATATTTGAAATTTGTTTCAAATGATTCTTGTAAAGATATTTTTGGAAGATAAATTATTTGGAATCTGATGATGCTGTGCAGACCTATTGATAGTTAAATAACCGACTATCAATAATTACCTTGAATGGGTATTTGTTGTGAATTGGATGAATTTGAATGCCACACTTATTTTTGAATAAGCGCTCACTATTCGGGTTAGCCGGGAAAGGACCTTTGGGCCGTATAACCCATTCTGAATATGTGATACGTCGAAATGGATTGCATTTGATGACCGGTGTTGAAGACCGGATATTTTTGAAAACGGAAGGATTACCGTCGAGTTACTCTGCATCGGCTGATCTCCGATATAGAGGTTTTATCACCCTTAGTGACGGGAAGTCCGGAAGTGATTTGAAAATTATCCGGATTTGCAAGGGCTTCGTGAGAAGTGCCTTCGGTTCTGTTCGATCCCGGAACAGACTTGTATGGTTGTATGTCTGACGTTACAAATTGAGATATAAAGCTGATTTCTTTCAAATACATTTCTGTTGGTGGCGGAGAATTTATTCTCTTAGCTTAACACCCTTCTCTGAGACGTACGAGCTCAGAGGTTATGTAGTTGAAATTTATCAGCGATACACTCCCAATTTGGTAACGTGACATGCTGAGTGTTGCTGTGAAATGATCATTGTTTGATCATTTGTGATATGATCATTTGTTTGATCATTTATCTTTGTGATCATTACTTTGATCATTTGTTGACCCAAAGCACAGCTTTTGTATAAAGCGTGGCTTTGTGGACGAGACTTCGTCGGACCTCACACCCCAGTAATGGTCAAAACAGGAAGGATGCAGCAAGGTTATTAGGGGGTAGCGCCCCTTTAGTGTATGTCATTCCTTCTGGATAGAGGTGGTATCATGGTATGGAGCCCAGATACTTAACCTATGTTGTTGCTGCATTATTATTCTTATGTGGTTGTTGGAATCGAGGATCCTCGGGAAGATCGGTTACGATCGGGGGATGACATATTCGTGTCAGTAGTTACCCAGTTAGGGGTAACCCGGCCTTGTGTTGGCAGAGATCTAACCGTAATGTTAGATTATTTCTCGGGTCGTCTTTCCAGAGGCGTACCTATGTGGAAATGGGAAGTTCCTTGGCCTGACCATTTGTTGGAAAATTCAAAGAAACGATACGATCTTGTACGGTTTTAGTTGTAGAACCTATCATTCACTTATGGTGGTCACCACTGTTTGGATGATAGCTATAGTAGGCATAAGTGCGGAATGCCTATGCTGGCTAAGATTTATATTATACTTTCGAAATGTTTTCTACACTATGCACTAATAATAATATCAAAAAGGATTTGATTTTGCGTAGTAAGCATCTTTGACTATCATAAGAAGAAATCTCCTCCAATTCTGCGTTTGCATTGTGTGTGTGGCGGGAGGTCTTATGGTAGTTTCATTTTTCCAAAAGCATTGCGAAATTGACTTTAAAATCTTTATGTTGTTTGTTTTAAAGATAAACTGTTTTAAGTTCTCACACCAGTCACCATGACTGACCTGGAGTTTATTGTTTCCTTCCTAAACTCTGGGTGCCCACCAATTTTCACACGGGCAGTCTAGAGTTAGGTTATTAGGACATTCTGGATTCGGGATACTGTAGAGCTTAGTGGCGAGCTGGATGGCGAGACGTACCACTTGTATATGATATTATATTATTCCACTGTGTATTATGTATGAGGACAAGTTTATATAACTGTCCATTGATTTGCTGTGTTGTATTGTTGTTGTAAACTCTGATGATGATGTAATGTATAAAATGATATAGTTCTTTGATTAAAGATTATTCATTTATCTATTATATGTTGTTCCGCTGCGAATGTGAGATTCTGATATTGTTTATGTTTCTATGTTTCTCTGTTGTTCCTTCTTTCATTTTCTTCTGTCTTCTTCTACCTCTTCTTTCTTAAACCCTAAGAATTCGGTTTTCCGACATTCGATGGCTCGGCAGTCGATACAGTGGATGTATTGATGTCGATATTCGAAAGTCGAAGAATCGGGTCCTTACAATCTCGGATTTTGACGAAACTAGTTTCATTGGATCCGTAATGTAAATTATTGTAATATTTCAAATTTTGTGTCAGTCGGATTTACGGTTTGTCCGAGGCAAGCTAAAATGCATAGAAATTTGTTTAAGTGAATTTTAAATTTAAATATTCAATTCGAAAAGCTATCTTCCAAATACGATCGAATTGGCTTCCGATATATATTCCATTGCGTTCGGAATAGACGTAATACCTTATAAACGCCAAGCGGCATGCTTCGTTTCGAGTTCGAAATTTTTTGAGATGAATAGTGTTTTGCAATTTTCTATATAAGGACCTATTTTTCTTCATTTGCATCAAAACCCTAGTCTTCTAGGTTACAGCTGCCACCTAAATTTCAATAGCCGAAAATATCCAATTTTCTTCCCTCGATCTTTCTAAATCCATAAACAATTAGCAAATACTTTCAACTACAAAGTTGTAGATCATCGCGAGATCTTTGAAACCAACGGTCACGATCGAATTTAACTTGATGGATTGACGATGAATCGAGTGTGAAGCCACACGTTTCGTGCACGATTTCCAACGCATAGGGTGGGTCGATCTTGGCCGGTCGCTGGCCGATGGGAGAGTGGAGCACGTGCTTTCGTTTGACGCTAGCTGATCGTCGTTGAAGTGGCCGAGGTGCGTGCGATAATTCGCGAAAGGGAGGCGGCTTCATGGGTTCTTTCGTTTGAAACCTGGTAGGGGGAAGAAAACGTGCACGGTTCAGATCTCACCATTCTGAAATCAACGACCACGATGCAATGTAGGGTTTTAAAATTAAAATTAAAATTGAAAGTATTATATATATTAATTCGTTTAATCTTTAAAACTGCGCAACTTTTTCATACGAGGTCCGTTTCGCACGAAATGAATTGCATTGGGTTCGTATTGACGAGAACTACATCATGGAGCTGGATTTGGATTTATTTGAGCTAGTGTAAATTTTGGTTGGAATTAAACGGTCGTTTAATTTTATTCGGGATAAAACACTACAACTACTATTGGAAACAATGTGAACACAACTCACTCTTTCTGACTCACTGATATTTGTATATAAGTGAAAAATAATATTATTTATGATGATTGATGATTGTTTGGATGATATATGATATAGTGATTGTTATTTGGATATATACCTGCCTAGTGGAGCAGATGACCCTTTATGTTCCCGTCTATGAGCGGATGACCCTTTGTACGCGCGTCTGCCTCGAAGCGGACATTGTACACATATTCTAATATGTATATTTGTTGCACGTGACAGGTTGGAGCGATCCAACTGGATTCCTCACCACTGTTGATTTATTTACAGATATTGTGATATATATTCTGTTATGATGTGATATTTGATGATTTGGTTGTCGTGATTGATGTATTTGGTGCTGTTGCAGCATTGGGCCTATTTTTGGTAATTTAAAAATGTTAAAGTGATGATTTCCAAATTTAAAAGGATTTTTAAGTGATTTTGAAAATATACGATTTGTTGGATTTTTGAATCGTTAAGAAATGGATTTATTTTAAATAAATAAATGTGATAATTTTTATGTTAAAAAAAATTATGATTTTGGGGAAATATGATAGAAATGCGATTTTTGGAAACATGGATTAACTATTTTATAAATAGTTTAAAATGAGATTTTTGATTTATTATAAATGGTTTGTATATAAGATTTGTAAAATTAATTTTTTATAAATCAAAATAATTAAATTAGAAAGGAGTTTTGAAAGTGTTAAAATGAAGTTATAAATGGGTTTTATAAATAAGTAAGATATATAGATTTATGAATTTGTGAAGTTATAAAAAGGATGATTTTGTAAAATAAGAGAATTATAAGCAATTAACTTATAAATTGGATTTTTCCATATAAATGAGATATAAATGGAATTTGTTATTAAAGGGATTTTATAAAATGGAAGTTTTATGAAATAGAAATGTGAATTTATAAACACTGTTTTATAAATGCGAAATCAATTGAATTTGATAAGTTAAATTGTGAAAGCTTATTAAAGGAATTATATCCACGATTTTGGATAGTGGATAATCCTTTAATTAAATGTGCAATAGTAATGAATTTGGAAAAGAAACTATATCCACGATTTTGGATAGTGGATAATCTTTTAAATAAATGAGTGGAAATATTGAAATTGGCAAATGGATTATATTCACGATTTTGGACAGTGAATAATAATTTAAATTAAATAAATGTTTTGGAAAGTGATATTTTAAATGGAGTTAAATGATTTTAAGATGTTTTAAAATGTGTTGAGTATCGAAACCATAGATTTCAACATTCATTATTGAAATAGACGTTTTCGAGAAGTAAGGAAATGATGGACTATAACACTGTTGTTATAGTAAATGATTTTCGAAAGGAAATATTTTGTATAGTATTTGGGATTTATATATCTATCTTATTTTCGAATCCCTATACTATTGATTTTGGGTTGTCGTAACGATGTTTTACGCAACATTCGTTTTGACCCGAATAAATGTGTTTAAAGAGAATGTTTTCCTTAAAGAATAAAATATATACTTAATCATGATTTAAGTATATGTAATATTTTCTAAGTGTTGAAAATAAATTGATTTGTGAATTACTTATTTTTAAACAAGTATATGGAAATGTTTTCCAATGTTGAAATGGTTTTTGAGATTATAATTTTTAAAAGATAATTTGAAGTGAATATTTGGCAAGTGATTTAAATTAAATTAAAGGGCCTAGTGATTGTAAATGGTGCTAAATATTTGTTTATTTGCTTTGATAGTTAAATAACCGACTATCAAGTATTGGCCATATTTTAGTTCCTCGACTTGATGTGGGAACTATTTAGTCGTACACTTTGTACGTAGCCTTCTGTGTAGGCTTGATTACCGTTTATGTTGAGGATGTTGATTCGTATAGTGCAGAGTATTACTCCAATCTATCGAGCTTCCTTCTTGGCCGAAGGATAGCAAGTTGAAAGTTGGAGACATGATAAGTCTATGAGACTTAGTTTCTGTGTGAGGTTTAGAAACGCTTTTGCGTTGTTGGTGCGAAGAGACCGGATCAGATTTATCTGAAAACCACTTCGGACCAACGTATATGCGACGATTGTGCAGGTTGCTTGTGATGATATTGGTATTTTTGGAGTTTCATAGTGGGGGACTGCTTGTTGATTGTTTGGGGTTAAAATCCCAATATACATCCAGTAGCAGTGGTCTCTTCATTATGAAATATCCAATGCAATGATTATTCGCTACTAATCCTAGGGATTTCCCGACAGGATGTGGTAGAAAAGTACCTTCGGTTTGTCTTGTTCCTGGACAACTTGTATGGATGTTTGTCTGACATTGCATTTCTATAGATTACGTACATTGGTTTTTACAAACATACATCAGTGGTGGCGGAGAAGGCAACTTCTCTTAGCTTAACACCCTCCTTGAGACGTATGAGCTTAAGGGTTGTATTTTTGTGGAAGGCAATTAGTAGTCAACGGAAATGGCCGTGTGGCATTCAAAGTGATGTGATTGTGATTGTGAAAGGTAATCATTACCTCAAGCCTCATCAACCGGAAATGACCAAAATAGGGTTAGATGCGGCAGGGCTAAGTGGGTCGCTCCCATCAGGATATGATCATCCTTTTCTAGATATATCTTTATACGTTATGACGTCATGTATCTGATTATTGTGGTTTGTATGCTTCGAGGGCCCTCGGTAAAGGTTGGTAATGACCAAAAGATGACATATTCAGTACCATCTAGTTATAGAGGTGGGCCGGTCTTGTGTTGGTAGAGAAACTTTGTGATGGTTTCTCGGGACATCCATCTAGAGGTGTACCCATTCGGAAGGTAGTCCCTTCACCTGGTCATTTGTATGGAAATCCAAACTCCACTACGTACCTGCCATTTTGATTGTATTACCCAATTAGGCTATATGCTGGAATTTAATCAATGTAACAATTTCGACTATGATTAATATTATTTGTATATAGTAGACACTACTATAATATAAGAGGATTTGATATGAGATGTTTTGGTTATCGTAAGGTAAAAACATGTCCGTATTTATGTGTGGACTTGTCTTACGAGATACTTGTTTTGATAAAGGAAAAGTTTTGGTAATCTAATAAATTCAGTTGAGTGTGTTTCCCACGCTGGTTTACCAGACTGATCCGGGCATTCTTCCCTTTCAATGCTCGGGTCAGACCGAGTATATTTACAAGTATAGATTTGGTGCTTTTGGAGCTTCAGCAGGATAGCTGGACATCTTCATTTCGTATGCACGTACATGTTTCTATTATCCGCTGTGCTTTGTTAGTTGTTGTTTATATTATCGACATTTGTGAGGAGAGGTTATTATAACTGTCCAGGCTGATAATTATTGATTGATTGTTGTACTTTTATTGATGTATGTATATACAGTTTCTGTTTTGTAAAGATCATTGATATGATATTATATGTTTTCCGCTGCGTTGTGAGATTCTGTATTGTTCTGTTTGGTTCTATCTTTTCTGTTTCTTCTCTTCTCTTCTTCTCTCTTCTTTTCTTTCTCTTGACTTTCCGTCAGTTTGTGCTTTTTGGGTCGGACATGTGTAGTTTATTGTCGATTCAAAGGGTACGGATTTTGGGGTCGTCACATTTGGTATCAGAGCTTAGATTTTGTATATTCCTAAGCTTTGATGTGTACTCAATATAGATAGGGACAATAGCACCCTAGATTGAGTTTGAGTGAATTATATATATGAGCGTGTATTTGTTAGTGAATATAAAATGTTTTATATTGTGTTTGTTTATCCGTTGAGCTGTTTGTGAATTCTGGTCGGTATGTGGGATGTCATATTATCGATAGGGATTTCTAAACACTTAAACGAGGCAAGTCGACATAGTATTATTTTAAAAGTGGGTAAATGAAATAATTTTACCTCGACTATATTTTATATATAAAGGATTAATTTTTCAGAAATTGTTAAAGTGTATATAAATTAATTGCTTGGTTGTTTAAAAATGTAAATATATATAAGATAATAAAAGTTGTTTGAATAATCTAAATAAAAACGACAATTGTAAAAGGATAAATTGAATATGCAAATGAATTATAAAGTATGGAATTATAATTAATATAATTTGCAATTGTGAAATAATCTTATATATAAGAAAGAAACTACATAAGTATATTTATAAATACGAGTTATAAATAAAAATGAATTTAAACTAAGAATTCGAAAATTTGAATCCCGTTGATTTTGAAAGTTATTTTTCAAAAGTTAAAGAAATTATATTGTTATAAATCTAATTAAGATAAATAAATTTAGAACGGATCTTATATAAGTAAAGTAAAATAGTGAAATTATATAAGGAAAAGATTTTATAATGTGATTTATGAATAAAAGGAAATTTTTGAAAGAATAAAAAGCACTGAATTCACTACTGTTGCTGGGAAATAATAAGGATGATGACTACATCATCATCCGTATCATTTTCGAGTTTCTATGTGATAGATTTGCTGCCAATAGTAAATTGAAAGTTAAGTTTTGTTGTGATAAACGAATTTAAAATCCAAGTTGAAATTGATAAATATAAGTAAAATGATTTTTGGACTTATAGTATGAGATAATAAATTTTAACTTCTGTAAAGTCGAAATAAATTTGAGTTAGTATAATAAGATATGTGATTTGAAATTTAACTAAAGGAAAGTTAAATAATTTGAATTGGATTAGATAAGCTATTGAAATGGAAATTAAACTTAAGATGGTAAGTGATTATATGATATGAATTTGAAAGTTTAAATAAATAAGTTGTATAACTTATGAAATGGGAAAATGTAAGTAAAACCAATTGTTAAAATGGTTAAACAATTTTTGTTAAGTAGAACAAAATATGAATTTGAATAAGTGATATGAAATTTGACTTAAGTAAAAGTTAAATAAAATGACTTTAGAAATGAAATCTAAGTTAGTTAAATAAAATAGAATTTGAATTAAGTTAATAGTGAACTTAAGTTGTATAGTGAAAGTAAATGCAAGTGAGAATTGAATGAAATATAACTTAAGTAATGATTGAATCAAGTTGAATTTGATAATAAAGTGAATATGCAAAGTAAAGTTGAATAATAAAAAGTTAATGAAATGAAGTAGTTAAATGAATATGAATTTGAGTTATGTAATAAAATTCAACTTTATTGGTAAAATGTGAATATAGTGAATATTAGAATTCAATCTAAATCGAATAATTGAATGAAAGTCAATTAAATATCAACTAATTGAAATAAAAAGTGTTGAACCAAATTGAATGTAAATAAAGTAAATTAAATAAATTTGGTTATGTTGGATATGTATTGGTTGTTTGATGGATGTTAGTTGATTGAATAGGAATTCATTAAGTGTTAATGAAATTAAGTTAATAAAATTGAAAGCTTAAATAACTGAATCCAAATTGAAAGTGAAGTAAATCTAAATAGAATTGAATTTGATTTGAATTGAAAGTGAACTAACTTGAATATAATTAGTAAATGTAAACTAATTGAATGAGAATGAATGAATATTAGTAAAAAAAATCCAATGTTAATCAATCAAATGTGATTAATTGAAAATCAATTCAATTTATATCAATAAGAAGTGAATTTATATTGATTTGATTATGAATTTGTTGGGTAGATATTGATTTGTTGGATGTTATTGGATGATAGTTATTTGATGGTTGGATTTGTTGCTTTTGATTGCATTGCTATATTGGCATATATAGTAGTTGTATTGGTATATGTTGTATATTGATATTACTTTCACATATACATGCTTCTCATTGTTTGTTGAATGTTTAGTAGGTGCGTATGGCGCTTGCTTCATATTTGAGCTCGCTTTCGCACAATATTAGCCGTATATACTTGCTAATAATATATAAGGTACATATCTCGGATTACATATTGTATTTTTATACTTTTTTCCCTTCGGGATGCCTTATCCTCGATGATGAGATGTATATTTGTGATATATATGTTGTGATCCTACTACGATCAAACCGCGCAAAGGAGACGCTGGCGAATTTTTTTTGAAATTCAAGGTGTTAGAAAATTTTTGAAAAATTTGGGAGAAATTTGTGATAACTAAAGAATTTGATTTTTGAGTTGGAAGTTATACGATATTAGTTGGTTTTGAAAAGAATAACTATGAATGGATTTTGAAAACTTAGAAAAGTTTTTATAAGAAGTTTAACTAATGGATTTTCGAAATGTTAAAAGGTTAAATGATTTTGGTAAATCTAAATTGAATGATTTATTTTGGAAAGTTTATGGATTTTGTGACTTTTTCTTACTTGGTAATTTCGAGGACGAAATTCTTTTAAGTAGGGGAGAATGTAACGACCCAGAATTTCGGTCATTTGAAATTCGTATATTTAATTGATTTTAAATATTCACAAGTAAATTTTATAAGTTGAATAACTTATATTCGGAATATAAGGATTTAATTGGATAATTAAATGGTTAATTTAATTATATGAAATTGTGTAAATAATTGAATATTGAATTTAATGTGAAAAGAAATGATTTGTAAAGTTGTAATAAATCATATTTGAATTAGAATGATGTTAGAGAACTTTTTAAATTGTTTTAAAAGTTAATTTGTTAAAATTGAATATTTTAATATTTAATTGACGAGTGAAAATGACCATTTTTTAAACAGTCTCGGATTTCGACAAAACCAGTTTCATTGAATCTGTAATGTTAAATTATTATAATATTTCAAATTTCGTGTCAGTCGGATTTACGGTTTGTCCGGGGCAAGCTAAAATGTGTAGAAATTCGTTTAAGTGAATTTTAAATTTAAATATTCAATTCGAAAAGCTATCTTCCAAATACGATCGAATTGGCTTCTAAAATATATTCCATTGCATTCGGAATAGGGGTAAAACCTTATAAACGCCAGGCGGCATGCTTCGTTTCGAGTTCGAAAATTTTCGAGATGAATAGTGTTTTGCAATTTTCTTTATAAGGACCTATTTTTCTTCATTTGCATCAAAACCCTAGTCTTCTAGGTTACAGCCGTCACCTAAATTTCAATGGCCGAAAATATCCAATTTTCTTCCCTCGATCTTTCTAAATCCATAAACAATTAGCAAATACTTTCAACTACAAAGTTGTAGATCATCGCGAGATCTTTGAAACCAACGGTCACGATCGAATTTAACTTGATGGATTGACGATGAATCGAGTGTGAAGCCACACGTTTCGTGCACGATTTCCAACGCATAGGGTGGGTCGAGCTTGGCCGGTCGCTGGCCGATGGGAGAGTGGAGCACGTGCTTTCGTTTGACGCTAGCTGATCGTCGTTGAAGTGGCCGAGGTGCGTGCGATAATTCGCGAAAGGGAGGCGGCTTCATGGGTTCTTTCGTTTGAAACCTGGTAGGGGGAAGAAAACGTGCACGGTTCAGATCTCACCATTCTGAAATCAACGGCCACGATGCAATGTAGGGTTTTAAAATTAAAATTAAAATTGAAAGTATTATATATATTAATTCGTTTAATCTTTAAAACTGCGTAACTTTTTCATACGAGGTCCGTTTCGCACGAAATGAATTGCATTGGGTTCGTATTGACGAGAACTACATCATGGAGCTGGATTTGGATTTATTTGAGCTAGTGTAAATTTTGGTTGGAATTAAACGGTCGTTTAATTTTATTCGGAATAAAACACTACAACTGCTATTGGAAACAATGTGAATACAACTCACTCTTTCTGACTCACTGATATTTGTATATAAGTGAGAAATAATATTATTTATGATGATTGATGATTGTTTGGATGATATATGATATAGTGATTGTTATTTGGATATATACCTGCCTAGTGGAGCAGATGACCCTATACGTTCCCGTCTATGAGCGGATGACCCTTTGTACGCGCGTCTGCCTCGAAGCGGACATTGTACACATATTCTAATATGTATATTTGTTGCACGTGACAGGTTGGAGCGATCCAACTGGATTCCTCACCACTGTTGATTTATTTACAGATATTGTGATATATATTCTGTTATGATGTGATATTTGATGATTTTGTTGTCGTGATTGATGTATTTGGTGCTGTTGCAGCATTGGGCCTATTTTTGGTAATTTAAAAATGTTAAAGTGATGATTTCCAAATTTAAAAGGATTTTTAAGTGATTTTGAAAATATACGATTTTTTGGATTTTTGAATCGTTAAGAAATGGATTTATTTTAAATAAATAAATGTGATAATTTTTATGTTATAAAAAAATTATGATTTTTGGGGAAATATGATTGAAATGCGATTTTTGGAAACATGGAGTTAACTATTTTATAAATAGTTTAAATTGATATTTTTGATTTATTATAAATGGTTTATATATAAGATTTGTAAAATTAAATTTTTATAAATCAAAATAATTGAATTATAAAGGAGTTTTGAAAGTGTTAAAATGAAGTTATAAATGGGTTTTATAAATAAGTAAGATTTATAGATTTATGAATTTGTGAAGTTATAAAAAGGATGATTTTGTAAAATAAGAGAATTATAAGCAATTAACTTATAAATTGGATTTTTCCATATAAATGAGATATAAATGGAATTTGTTATTAAAGGGATTTTATAAAATGGAAGTTTTATGAAATAGAAATGTGAATTTATAAACACTGTTTTATAAATGCGAAATCAATTGAATTTGATAAGTTAAATTGTGAAAGCTTATTAAAGGAATTATATCCACGATTTTGGATAGTGGATAATCCTTTAATTAAATGTGCAATAGTAATGAATTTGGAAAAGAAACTATATCCACGATTTTGGATAGTGGATAATCTTTTAAATAAATGAGTAGAAATATTGAAATTGGCAAATGGATTATATTCACGATTTTGGACAGTGAATAATAATTTAAATTAAATAAATGTTTTGGAAAGTGATATTTTAAATGGAGTTAAATGATTTTAAGATGTTTTAAAATGTGTTGAGTATCGAAACCATAGATTTCAACATTCATTGTTGAAATAGACGTTTTCGAGAAGTAAGGAAATGATGGACTATAACACCGTTGTTATAGTAAATGATTTTCGAAAGGAAATATTTTGTATAGTATTTGGGATTTATATACCTATCTTATTTTCGAATCCCTATACTATTGATTTTGGGTTGTCGTAATGATGTTTTACGTAACATTCGTTTTGACCCGAATAAATGTGTTTAAAGAGAATGTTTTCCTTAAAGAATAAAATATATACTTAATCATGATTTAAGTATATGTAATATTTTCTAAGTGTTGAAAATAAATTGATTTGTGAATTACTTATTATTAAACAAGTATATGGAAATGTTTTCCAATGTTGAAATGATTTTTAAGATTATATTTTTTTAAAGATAATTTGAAGTGAATATTTGGCAAGTGATTTAAATTAATAAAAGATTAAATTAAAGGGCCTAGTGATTGTATAGGGTGCTAAATATTTGTTTGTTTGCTTTGATAGTTAAATAACCGACTATCAAGTATTGGCCATACTTTAGTTCCTCGACTTGATGTGGGAACTATTTAGTCGTACACATAGTACGTAGCCTTCTGTGTAGGCTTGATTATCGTTTGTGTTGAGGATGTTGATTCGTATAGTGCGGAGTATTACTCCAATCTATCGAGCTTCCTTCTTGGCCGAAGGATAGAAAGTTGAAAGTTGGAGACGTGATAAGTCTATGAGACTTAGTTTTTGTGTGAGGTTGAGAAACGCTTTTGTGTTGTTGGTGCGAAGAGATCGGGATCAAATTTATTTGAAAACCACTTCGGACCAACGTATATGCGACGATTGTGCAGGTTGCTTGTGATGATATTGATATTTTCGGAGTTTCATAGTAGGGGACTGCTTGTTGATCGTTTGGGGTTAAAATCCCAATATACATCCAGTAGTAGTGGTCTCTTCATTATGAAATATCCAATGCAAGGACTATTCGCTACTAATCCTAGGGATTTCCCGACAGGATGTGGTAGGAAAGTACCTTCGGTTTGTCCTGTTCCTGGACAATTGTATGGATGTTTGTCTGGCATTGCATTTCTATAGATTACGTACATTGGTTTTTACAAACATACATCAGTGGTGGCAGAGAAGGCAACTTCTCTTTGCTTAACACCCTCCTTGAGACGTATGAGCTTAAGGATTGTATTTTTGTGGAAGGCAATTAGTAGTCAACGGAGATGGCCGTGTGGCATTCAAAGTGATGTGATTGTGATTGTGAAAGATAATCGTTACCTCAAGCCTCGTCATCCGGAAATGACCAAAACAGGGTTAGATGCGGCGGGTCTAAGTAGGTCGCTCCCATCTGGATATGATCATCCTCTTCTAGATATATCATTACAGGCTATGACGTTGTTCATATGATTATTGTGGTTTGTATGCTTCGAGGGCCCTCGGTAAAGGTCGGTAACGACCGGAGGATGACATATTCGGTACCATCTAGTTATAGAGGTGGGATAGTCTTGTGTTGGTAGAGAAACTTTGTGATGGTTTCTCGGGACATCCATTTAGAGGTGTACCCATTCGGAAGGTAGTCCCTTCACCTGGTCATTTGTATGGAAATCCAAACTCCACTACATACCTGCCATTTTGATTGTATTACCCAATTGGGCTATATGCTGGAATTTAATCAATGTAATAATTTCGGCTATGATTAATATTATTTGTATATAGTAGACACTACTATAATATAAGAGGATTTGATTGAGATGTTTTGTTTATCGTAAGGTAAAAACATGTCTGTATTTATGTATGGACTTGTCTTACGAGATACTTTTGTTTTGATAAAGAAAAAGTTTTGGTAATCTAATAAATTCAGTTGAGTGTGTTTCTCACGCTGGTTTACTAGACTGATCCGGGCGTTCTTCCCTTTCAATGCTCGGGTCAGACCGAGTATATTTACAAGTTTAGATTTGGTGCTTTTGGAGCTTCAGCGGGAGAGCTGGAGATCTTCATTTCATATGCACATACATGTTTCTATTATCCGCTGTGCTTTGTTAGTTGTTGTTTATATTATCGGCATTTCTGAGGAGAGGTTATTATAAATGTCCAGGCTGATAACTATTGATTGATTGTTGTACTCTGATTGATGTATGTATATACAGTTTCTGTTTTGTAAAGATCATTGATATTATATTATATGTTTTTCGCTGTGATGTGAGATTCTGTATTGTTCTGTTTGGTTCTATCTTTTCTCTTTCTTCTCTTCTCTTCTTCTCTCTTCTTTTCTTTCTCTTGACTTTCCGCCAGTCTGTGCTTTTTCGGTCGGACATGTGTGGTTTATTGTCGATTCAAAGGGTACGGATTTGCAGGTCGTCACAATTTGAGTTCGAAACTCACTTTAGCCTTTGAATCGGTATGTCTGGAGGAGTGGGTTGGCACAACTAAATTAATCAACATTTAAGAAATACTATTTATTAATTTTATTTGATGCTTTGGCCATTGTAAATAATTATTTGAATGTGTATATAAAAGTTATATATACATATACCCATATACATTTGAACGGAATTTAAATGTCAATAATTATTTAGTGGATTTTGTAAATTTATTGTCCATAAATGGACCATGCAAACCTAGCCACATGGGAACGGAAATCATCTAGATATTAGACCTAGAATTAATTGAGAATTAAAAGAGGAGAGAACATGATTTTTTTCATTAAAACAAATTCTCTCATTCATTTTCTTCGATTTTATTTTCTTCTTTCTCCCATTTATGGTAGCCCCCTTTTCTTCACCATGGACAATTTTTATTTTCATCCAAATTTAAATCAAATGAAATTAAACAAGGTGGTTCATTCGATTCTAGCAATAATGGTTGGTGAATTATGCATTTTAGGAGACGATTTGTAAATAAAGCTGTTACAAAAGGCAAAATCATTTTAGGTTCAAATTCTATTTTATAGTACTCATTCATGATGTTCAACCTTGACCCGAAATTCATGCATGTGCAAATACTCTATTGCCACTTATTATATTTGATTCAAAATTGTTTACCTATTGTCATTTATAAAACATGAAACCAATTCTTTATACATATTTAAGATAAATACATTGTTGATGTATGTTTGTTTTGGTTGCAATAAAATATGCATTTACATATGTATATTCCATAAATTTGATTTATGTAAAATTATGAACTTTACATAAGCATCTTTGTGTTTTTGAAACATCTTGAACCATATTATTTTGGTTAAGTCAATTCTAATTACAAACAAAACAATTTTATGTTTTCATTGGTTAATGAAATATAATTTAAATTTAAATTTATTAATTTTGAATTATAATATATATATATATCTATGTATGTATATGTATATGTATATGTATATGTATATGCATATGGAATGTTTTAATCGATCAATTCTTATTGCAGTCTAAATTATGGCAATGTTCTAAAGGTGATTTTGTTTATATGTATTTATTTGTTACTTCAGATTTCAAATTTTAATGCTAATTTTATTATGGACAATGTTGTAACAGCCTTTACTTAGAGATTAGATCCAGATTTAATTAGAAATTTGAAAAGGAGAAAGGTGGAGTTGTTTAAATATATTACCATCTCCTCTTTCCTTTTGGACACTCATTAGATTAGATCTAGATCTAGTATTTACTTTTTCCTTTTCTTTTTAACATCAAGCACTCATCTATATTTGTATATATCTTCTTTCGACTATATAGATTTTTTTCAAATACATGTGTGCACGCACGCACACAATACACACACATAAGTGGCAACACATACATATATAACACACACACATTTAGGCATTTTTATTCACGATATGCATGAGAATTTGTCACATGCATATATAAATATGATATATATGTATATACAATGGATATAAATCCCAATATTCATATATATATATATATATATATAATTAAACATATATTACACATATATACACATACACACACACTTAGGCATTTATATTGCCAATATGCATGAGAATTTGTCACATTTGTACATAAGTATAATATATGTATATATACAATGGATATAAACCCAAATATCCGTGTGTGTTGGTGCGCGCGTATAATTATACACACGCGTATATATCTTTTTGTTATCATGTGATGTTCTGAATATTACACGACATATTCAAACAACCATTCAGTCAAATTCATGAGTATGATTAATTAACAAATATGAAATAATTTTAGATAAAATATGATTTTATTTAATAATTAGATTGAATCTAATGCTATTTAATAAACTTCATATGCCCTTTAAGATTTAAACAGGGAAATTTTGAAATTTACTCATTTCACTAGCTATAAAATGGACCGGGTTCCTTCAAAACAATGAATCATCCTTATGGAGACAACTATCCTAACCGAGTCCGCACTACTTCATCTCCTCAAACATTACTCTTGTCTCTATCTTAGCTTTGGTCTCTTCTAGTCTGGCATCATGTCTCTGACTAGTACCAATCCACTCAATTAGATTTGAGTAGGCCTGATGGTCAAGCTCGCCAACACATCTGTCTCTAGCTCACATCGAGGTCAAAAATCATAATTAGCGATGTACTCAAGCTGCTTTCACTCTAGGAACATCACTCCTAAGCAGGTGTGTCTCCTACTTAAAGTATCATTAACTACATTTCCTTTACCAGCCATATAGGAAATGTCAAAGTCGTAGGAGGCCAAGAACTCTAACCACCGCTGCTAACGAAGGTTAAGTTCTTTTGTAAGAAGAGGTACTTCAACGGTTTATGATCGGCGAATAACTTGAACCTCTCCCCAAATAGATAGTGCCTTGAAATCTTCAACGCAAACACGATCGCTACCAACTCGTGGGTTGAGGATTTCCTCTAATGCGATTTCAGTTATCAACTCATGTAAGCAACTACCTTACCCTTGTACATCAATACCGCGCCGAGTCTGGTGCCATAAGCATCTATGTATACTGCCAATGCCTCATTCCCACTTGGAATGACCAATGGTGGTGCACTCATTAACCTCTCTTTTAGGCTCACAAATGCATGCTCACATCGCTTGTCTCGAGCAAAAGTCTGATTCTTCTTTGTCAAGTTGCTTAACAATGATGCTATATTTGAGAAATCCTTTATGGATCGTTTATATTATCCCACTAATATAAAGAAGCTCCTCACTACTATAGCATTCTTGGGTCGATCCCAATATTGGATAGCTGCTACCTTGGTAGGATCCTTAGCGACGTCTTGCTCAGAAACAACGTGACCCAAGAACCACACTTCTCTTCTCAAGAAGTGACACTTAGAAACTTTTGCCTTCAACTGGTGCTTTCTCAGCATTTCCAGCACAATCCTCAAGTGTTTCTTGCATCCCTTTTCCATTCAGGAAAAGATGAGAATATCATCAATAAACATAAGCACAAACTTATTCAGTTGATCTTTGAAGACATGGTTCATAAGGTCACCATAGTTTGTCGGTGCATTGGTTAGCCCAAACGACATAACCAACCACTCATAGAATCTCGATGGTGTACGAAACATAGCAATCATTACATTCTCCTTCGCCACTCTCACTTGGAGGAACCCCATCAAAAATTCCAACTAGGAAAACACTTTAGCTCCATGGAGCCGATTGAACAAGTCATCAATAAGAAAGAGTGGATACTTGTTCTTCCTCGTCACCTCTGAGCACATGGTAATCAACACAAAGTCTCAGGGAGCCATCCGCCCTCATTGTGAATACTACGGGTGCTCCCCACTCAAATACACTCCTCTGAATGAACCTTTTCTTCAATAGGTTGTTCACTTGCACCTCGAGCTCACGTTTCTCTCTAGGTGCATACACCTCAGTGGCATAACTACTGGCCTTACATTCTTATATTCGAGAAAATATAAGAAGCTAACCATTACTAAATCCTCAAGCATGCAGCTCAAATCTAGCCTATGCTCATCACCAATCCCAATCATATGAATAATCTTTCACTATCCATTATAACTCTATATTTCTTCAACCAGCCCATCCTCGATATGATACTGAACCCAAAAAACTAAGCACAAAGAAATCATACGAGAATACACATCCATGACTCGATAACACCAACTCTCAATAAACTATACACAAACTATTCGAACTACCTATAGGGTCCATTACTACCAATCGTCTATCCACTAAGTGGGTCTCAATCCCAGTCACCCTATTATGTCACCCAATATAAATGAATGGGATGCACTAGTATCAAATAAAACACGAATAGTATACCATAAATAAAAAGCGTACCTTGGTTAATGGTGCCTTTCTGTTTCTCCTTCATCGATGGTGCACTCGACAAGGTAGGAATAGTGTTAAGCTCATAGTGTGACAACTGCCCTACACCTCCGATACCCAATATATAAAATGTAGAGTGTGGTGTAATGGTTCTAGGCATTGCTTCACTGTCATCATGTTGAAGTATCACGTCATTGCTTCACTTCCAAAACCGCTCATCATAGAGCCATAATGTCAAAACCAAGCATCGAATGAACGAGCAAACCATGTGGCATGCTTTTCGAAGTCCACAATTCGTCCTCAACAAAATTGGCCAAGATTAGCCTTGACCAATAGCAGTCCATACCAAACACTCTAGAGTGGTCGATGATGACCACTTTGGTGTGGTACTAAACAAGAAAAGGGCTAATTACAAATCAAAGTGCAAAATTTTGGTGCATCATATTTTCCCTGACATAGAACCTCCCTTGCCCCGAAGTAGTAGTACGCTAAGCTCGAAGCCCAAACATTTCATCCCTGGACCTTCCGGTGAAGGTCACTTTGTGCTGCTAATTTTTTTCTAAGTACTCAAAACCTTTTATCGACTTCATGCCTGAAGCTTTACATGCCATAACCCAAAGTCAAGAAGCCCTAAACCTAAAGCTATGCACCAAAATCCCCAAAGTAACTTTCATCGCCGATTGGTTTTCTCAACCACCATCGAGCACTCTTCCCCTTGTCCAAAGCTACATCATGTCAAGTCCAAATAACTTGCAATCAAAAGTGTAGGCTTCCTATGCTTCCAAGAGCACTCCATTTTGGCCGCATTACATTTTTGGCATTTTTGCGCATCGATTCGCTCAAATGACCACTCTCTTAACACATAAAAACAAATCAAAATATGACCAAACGACCACGTACTAGCAATACAAAACATTCATACATCATTACAAAGCAATCATTGTCCAAGCATTTCTATCATCCTAGTTCTATCGGAATGGAAAATAACAAAAATGGATCATAATCACAACTCCAGTCACTGAGTTGTCATCATCAGAACAACTCTAGATAACCATTATAAGTCTTAGAGTCCCTTCATAAAAGTCCCAATGTCCTCACATTGAAGGGTTACATCATTGCTTCACTACCAAAACCGCTCATCATAGAACCATAACGTCAAAAATAAACATCAAATGAACAAACAAATCATTGCGGCATGCTCCCTAAAGTTCATGATTCTTCCTTACAAAAATTGGCCAAGATTGGCCATGACCAATAGTGGTAGTACCGACCACTCTAGAGTGGTCGGTGATGACCACTTTGGTCTTGTACTTAACCATAAAATGGCTAAGTACAAATTAAAGTGCAGACTCTCGGCACATCATAGTTTCCCCAATGTAGAACCTCCCTTATCCTGAAGCAGCAGTGCGCCAAGCCCAAAGCCTAAACCTTTCATCCCCAGACAATTCAGTGGTGATCACTTCATGCCACCAATCATTTTTCTAAGCACTCAAAGCCATTCATTGTCTACATGCCCAAAGCTTTACATACCTTAGCTTGAGGTCAAGAAGCCCTAACCCTGAATCTGTGCACCAAAATCCTCGAAGTAACCTTCACCATCGACTAGTTTTCTCACCACCCATCGGGCACTCTTTCCCTTGACCAAAACAACATCATTTCAAGTCCAAATCACTTGCAATAAAAAGTGTAGGCTTCCTAAGCATCCAAGAGCACTCCATTTTGGTCGCATTACATTTTGAACATTTTTTCTCATTGATTTTCTCAAATGACGACCACTCTCTTAGCATGCAAAAACAAATCAAAATACAACCAAACAACCATATACAAGCAATACACAACATTCATACATCATTACAAAGCAATATGATGTGCACGTAAATGTGTATATTTTTACCACCATATTTAATCTATTTAAATTAAATAAATGATCATATCGGGTATTTTAACTTTTTTAAACCAAAATTCTTATTATTTTCAAATCGTCACATATTCATCTTCATCGAAAGGGCAAAATGGTCATTTTTGTGCATATATTAATTTGAGAAAATTTAATTAGAAATTTCTATATTTTTTTATAGGAATTTGGCTTCATATACAAGTGGTTACATGATGATATATGCATGCACAAGAGTGAAGAGAACAAATGAAGATGGAAATAATTCAAAGTGAAGATAATGGAGGACCCCACCTACCCACCTATCTTAATGTACAAATTAGAGGCTAATGCACATGCTTATGGAATTAATGGCTTCATGTACATTTAAGTGAGGGATTATTGAAGCTAATGATAACTTGGCCACCATACTTCCTACAAGGTCATTTTGGGCATTCCCCAAAAATATGAATTAGGATTTAACACTTGTATAAATACCCCATATCTTCATGTAACCCTCCCCTCTCCCTTAGTCTCTCTTTAGTTTAGTTTAGGCTCAAAATAAAAAGACAAGCTCTCTTTCTCTTTTCATGGATACTTAGCCATTTCTACTTCATGTAACTTTCCGTTTTTTTATGCAATGTAATTATTATTTTCTTTTAATTACATGTTCATTTTCTTTCATGCTAGTAGTGTAGATTTTCTTTTATGCAATCAGGATAGTTCTTTTTCATTTAGCTTTCATTTTGCTTTCTTTTTGCTTTCATGTTGCAAGCTACATTTGTTAATCAAATGACAAATATGAGAGGCTAAACCCCTTCAATTTAGGGGTAATGAAGCTCTCTAATTATGTAGCTTCAACTATTTGATAATTCATGCTCTCTTTTTGTGCTTAATGAAGAATGATTGAAGTGGTTTAATTGTTGTTTTTGCCTTGAATTTGATAGCCTATATTGTTGACACCAAATAGGCTATGCTTAAACAATCACTAACACTAATTGCCTCTTCATCAAAATATGATTATGGCAAAAGAAAGTGATTTGAAATTAAAATTTGATGGTCTATATTTCTAATCAATAGTTAATAGGCCATACTTAAAATAGATTTCATTTTCATTGTCAAGTTTCATTAGAGTTAGTAAGTGATTTAAGGGGTGTGTCAAAGTTTGATGGCTTATGTTGGCTAACTAATAGCACAAATATGCCATACTTATGATAGGCACATCAATTAAAGCACTAATGACCATAAAAGAGAGATCATGTAATCATATATGTTGAACTACATGATCTAAAGAGTGGATTTATTCTCTAAATTGTCATTTAACTCTTATATTTGCATTTCTTTTCTTTTAGTTAGTTAGTTAATTCTCTAATTCTCTAGCTTAACTTTCACTCGACTTTGGTTTAATTTGATTGAATAGACTTTTAAAATCATCAATTCCCTGCGGATCGACCCGTACTCGCCACGTACTTCAATATTACGCCTTGCGCTTGTGGTTATATTTTTAATTTAAATTCGTTCGACGGTTTTCTATACCGATAGAGTTTCCGTCGACGAACAAGTTTTTGGCGCCGTTGCCGAGGATTTTCTTTGATTTTAGTTTTCTATTCTTCGAATTATTGTCATTTGATTTTTTATTGTGTGTTTGTTTTGTGTGTTCATTTGTATTTAAAAAAAATTGTGTTGTTCGTGTTTTATTTTTGTGTGCTTGTTGATTTTCTAGTTGTTTTTGCATTTCTATTAAAAAGACATTTTAAAAAAAACAAACAAACAAGCTTTTCATTTCATCACTTTCTATTTACATTCATAGTTTACAAGTTTGTTCACATCATTGTTTACATTCGAATTCACTGTTTACATTTACAGTCCTTTGCATTTCAATTTCCCCTCTCTCTGTCTATACCAACACCTGCAGATACATATCTCATTGCTACAGTGCTCTGTGCATTTTCAAACCTCTGCCATACACCAAAACAGCTCCTCATCATTGCCATCCTATACAACACTTCAACATCCTCCTCCCTGTCAATCAACCTACAACAGCCCGAACTCCTCTCAACAAATACCTCTTCAACCTCACAACACTCCTCTGCCATTCATCAACGACCATCAACATTCCAGTGCCTACCCTGTACATTCCCCTCCCTCATCATATTCAACTGTCCACCACACAACTCAGTCACCCATTACAAACTGCTGCTCATTATTCCACTTCACCATACCACACATACGACAACATCCCTTGAGCAGTGCTCCTTCTTCCTCTTGCAGCAACAACTGCAACCACCATCACTTCAATTCACAACCCAAAATCTACTGCTGCCATTACAGTCACATCATAACCCAGTCAACAACCTACTTCTTCATACTTCTACATCATAACCCACCCTACCTATTGCCCACAACCACAGCCAATAAAAACATTAACCATCAACTTCCACATACCAATCTCCACTTGCATTTCAACTCTCATTCAGAAAAAAAAACCTGCCACCTGATCAACACTGCACATATCCCATTCTCTACAGCAACATCCACCGTGACCACCGAAATTCACGAGCCACAAAACCACCTAACACAAACAGTGAAACACAACCAAGCCCACTCCAGTACGACCAAACCCCAGCCTCAACCACTTACATCTCACTGCCACCTTCCCTTACAACCCACTGCCGTCCATCATAAACCTCCTTCATTCAGAGAAACCGCGACACAACTTCCATATCACCATACAATTCAGTTCTCCCCCCTACCAGTGAACATCCTCTAACCATTTCCTCACTCGATCAAGTCCCCTTTAATCACTCACCAAACTACGAGATTTGAAAAGAAATCATCATCAAATTTCTCACCACTGTCCAAAACTGTGACCACATCAGTGCGACATCACCACTCTACGACAACATCATTCACCTGAAACCGCCTACCAATCACCCGCAACCCAGAATCCACCGCAATCATCTCCATTGCCTAAACCCAATCGCAACATCTTCCCCAAAATCAAACGCCAACGACCTCGCATCCCTCAACCAAATCGACAGTCGAGCTCCCTCTCTTCCTCCACAACTTCGAGCATCATCTTCACAACTCAATAAAAACAAATTCAACCTCAATTCCCTCCTACAATTCGACCTCAGTCCCCTCCAGTAACCACTTTCCCGAACCTCCAAACTTCAATCGCGAATCCATTGCCTCCATCACCAACTACCACTCGACTTTGACTTCTTACGATTCGCTTCTCTACGGAATTGAAATTGTGAAATTCTGGAATCGGTTGTTTTCAAAATATTGAAATCTGAACTTTTGGGAACTAATTTGAACGAGTTGAATGTGTTTTTGCAAGACTCGGTATTTATTTTTATGATTCAGATGCTTAGCGGGTTTGGGCTTCATGTTGGGCTAGAGACAAAGAAAAAAAAATTTGTTTAAGTTTTATTTTGGTTCGTTTAAGTCTTCTTGTTTTAAAAAAAAAAGAGAAATGCTTGCTTCCAGTATTCTTGTTTGTTGCTTTGCTGTGGATATTGCTTTCGAAATTCTAGTATGTTGTTTTGCTTAGAGTTGTAAATAATGTTTTTTTTATTTTCGTTTCTCACTAAAAAATTGCTTTCTTTTAGTTTTGTTTTGTTTAATCTCAAAAAATATTTTTTTTTAAGTAAAACGTTACTTTTAAGTTTCCTTTCAAAAAAAAATATGTTACAATTTCAAAAAAAAGGGTTGTTTTGGATTTATCTTCATTTAGTTTGTTCTAGTTTTTCATTGTTTATATATATATATATATATATATATAATCTGTGTATATATTGTTTTGTTTTATTTACAGGTTGCCAAAGCAGAATTGCAGAAGTGCCTCCTAAAATAAATTGCTTGATTTGCTGATCTTGCCAAAAAAATTACTGGCTTGCTTATAAATTTTTTTGCTGCTTTTATCTCTACTTTTATTTCAATTCCATTGTAGGTTACTTGCATTTGCATTTTATAAAAAAAATTCAAAAAAAAATTCAAAAATAAAAACAAAAAATCCATTCGTAGTTGCATTGTTAATACATGTTTAATTTCTGCTTTGCATTTCATTTTGATTAATAATAACAGTTAGATATCGATAGCTCTTAATTGTATATTTGCAAGTTGTCTTCTTTGAACAATTTAATTTCTTGGTGTCTAGGCTACGGCAGAGTAATAACCATTTATAAATATTACGGTGATTTGTAAATATTATAGTGGTTGTTCCTCTGAAGGTACTTAAACCTTCGGCTGCATTGCTACGGTGATTCGTGGTGCACCGATAACTCCTGCCCGTTACCTGGCTGAGAACTATCTTGTTGATTTAAGACAATGTGTGATTATACAATTTTGGGTTAACTTAGGATAAAACATTTGTAATTAACCACTTCATTCATTTAGTTGCATTAGTTCATGCATATTTAAAAAAACAAAAAAATTCAAAATCCAAAACTAAATTTTTTTTGTAAATATTCCTTTTTCTTTGAAATTTTTAAATCCTTTTTTTAATCCAAAAAAATTTATAAAATCTTTTCAAAAAACAAAAAAAATTGAAAAATCAAAAACAAAACAAAAATCAATTTTCCATTTTGAAAAATAATTCTATTTGTAGATATTTTTCCTTTATAAAAAAAACTCTAAAAACATTCTTGAAAATGTCTGAATTTCCATATTCACTTGAATTTTACAATAGTTGTGAAAATCAATATAATCCATATGATTTCACTCCAAATTCGTATGGATATTTTAACAACAACTATTGTGTAAATAATTCAAATTTCGAACAACAAAATTTTCAAAACGATGACCAACCTTCGACTCTTGAAAATAGCATTTCATATTTACTTGAACTCTCTACACAACAAAATCAAAGTATAAATGATTTGTGTAATTCATATTTGTGTAATAACACGAGTCAAGGATTTCAAAATTTGAATTCAATTAAAAATTCAAACGATTTGAATTATAACCCATGCCAATTCAATTTCGAACTCCAAAATGAATTTCAAACTCAAAATGAAAATGGAAACAACTTTTCAAACGAATTTGGCAATGGGAATAATCTTAACCATGTTACAATTGAAATTTTTGTTCTCAACAAATCCAAATCGAAAATCCTCAAGCTAATAATTATAAATTGGATTTTGTTGAACAAATGAACGAAATTTACGATGATCACACGGATTTGTTGTTTGAATTTATATGAAACAACGTGAACAACAAAACCAAATTCCAACGTGTGACGAGTTAAGTAATAATCCATCTTTTACCCAAATCGACGATTTTCAAATAACAACTTTTGAAATTGAAAATAACAATCTTAATGAAGTTGTTGAAAACACGGTAATTGAGTTGGATTTCAATTCTTTTGAGGGTGTGGAACCAAATTTAAAATTCGATCTTCCTTTTCTCGATTTCGAAAATTTGAATACAACAACTTTGGATTTTGAACTTGACATATGCGATGAAGTTGTTGATAATCAAACAAAGGAAGACGAATTTAACAAACACGATTTCTTTGGACTTTTTGAAAACGAGTTGTCGAATTCTGAAGGGGATGATTTAAATCACCATTTTGATTTTGAATTCAAAAATTTTGAAGAATTTTTAAATGTAGAGCTTGATTTTCAATTTGGTGATAATAAACTCGAATTTCAACCAATTGTTTTATCAACCCCGAAAATCATCCAAAATAAAACAACTCGTACGATTTTTGATAAAACGACATTCATTTTTCCAAATCAACATTCAATTTTGAAATCTTTTACGGTTTGGTTTTTCAAGCTTAAGCTGTGTCTCGTATACTTAACGAGACAAATGAATCGGTCTTTGGAAGACCGTTTCATTTACGCTTTGACGATATACTTTCTAATCTCGTGTAAATACCGTTCACTTTCATGTAAATATAGGTCATCTTTTATTCTTGTTTTATTTTTTTTTTCTCCTTTCACTTGGGTTGACTGTGGGGACACAATCAAAATCAAGTGGGGGGGGGACTCATCATCATTTTCGATTTTTCATGGTTTATTTTTAATTTTTCTTTCCAAAATTCAAAAAAAAATCTCAAAACAAAAAGAAAAAAAAACAATTTTTTTAAGCATTTTGATTTATTTTTAAAGAAACACTATAAGATAAATATGTGGTTTTGGTTTATTAAATTGAAATTTTTGAAAATTTATTCGTCTTAACAAAAATAAAAATGAAGTTTGATTACAAATAATAATGGTTTAACTAGTATATAGGAAGATTCATACGTGTTAATTATGAAATATATACTAATTGAAAATCTTTGTTTAAAAGAGTGGTTAATTTAAAGTAAATGATATAACATTTTTTTGTCTTCTAAGTTACATGGTGCTAAGATGATTTTGTAAAGCTCTCTTTAAAAACAAAAAAAAACAAAAAAATTTATTACAAAAAAGTATTTCTTTTATATATGTATAGTTTTTAATAAACACCTAGAGTCGTGTGTTCACACTTGTGTGTTCACTCGCCATGCTCTGTACCCTTCTCACGTAAGCCCGAAAGGCAGTGCACGATCGGTATATCTGGCCTCAGTTTATCTGAGTTAGGTGTATATATAAAAAAATTCTTTTTAATAACGCCTACAGTCAATAGGTGTTCACTCGCCACGCTCTGTATTCCCCTCACATCAGTCCGCAAGGAAGTGCGTGGGTAATATATCTGGCCTCAGTTTACCTGAGTTAGGCATATATAAATATTGTTAGTATCAATAAAATTTTCAAACAAGAGAGAGTAAGCAAATGAAATCCAAGCACCATTTAAACTTATTTGATTTGATTTGTTATTGAAAAGAAATGAAAATACCACTTTGAAAAACTTTGATAATCAACTAAGGATCCATTTCAAATTACACTTTGTTATCAACCAAAACAACGAGTTAAACTATTGTCTATTTGTTATGATAACTTGATTTTTGTTGGAAATTTTGACAAGTAAATGACTTAAATTTTCAAGATAATAACCAAACCTATATTTAACATATTTGTGTTAATTTAAAAACAAATCCTTCATTCGTAAATATTTGCATTCATCTCTTTGTAAATAAATCTTACATTGTGTAAATATTTTCATCCTGCATTTGGATTTTGTGGGTAGTATCCGCTGAAAACCCTCACGAGACAACACTCGTCCTACTGGGGACACTCAGAGGTTTAACGGCTTGTTGCATACGCTCAATGCGATCGTGCTCCCTACGAAAACGGATTTATCTTAATTTTCCTTTATTCGAGGACGAATAAAAAGATAAGTGTGGGGGTATTTGATGTGCACGTAAATGTGTATATTTTTACCACCGTATTTAATCTATTTAAATTAAATAAATGATCATATCGGGTATTTAACTTGTTTAAACCAAAATTCATATTATTTTCAAATCGTCACATATTCATCTTCATCGAAGGGCAAAATGGTAATTTTTGTGCATATATTAATTTGAGAAAATTTAATTAGAAATTTCTATTTTTTTAAATAGGAATTTGGCTTCATATACAAGTGGTTACATGATGATATATGCATGCACAAGAGTGAAGAGAACAAATGAAGATGGAAATAATTCAAAGTGAAGATAATGGAGGACCCTACCTACCCACCTACCTTAATGTACAAATTAGAGGCTAATGCACATGCTTATGGAATTAATGGCTTCATGTACATTTAAGTGAGGGATTATTGAAGCTAATGATAACTTGGCCACCACACTTCCTACAAGGTCATTTTGGGCATTCTCCAAAAATATGAATTAGGGTTTAACACTTGTATAAATACCCCATATCTTCATGTAACCCTCCCCTCTCCCTTAGTCTCTCTTTAGTTTAGTTTAGGCTCCAAATAAAAAGACAAGCTCTCTTTCTCTTTTCATGGCTACTTAGCCATTTCTACTTCATGTAACTTTCCTTTTTTTTATGCAATGTAATTATTGTTTCCTTTTAATTACATGTTCATTTTTTTTCATACTAGTAGTGTAGATTTTCTTTTATGCAATTAGAATAGTTCTTTTTCATTTAGCTTTCATTTTGCTTTCTTTTTGCTTTCATGTTGCAAGCTACATTTGTTAATCAAATGACAAATATGAGAGGCTAAACCCCTTCAATTTAGGGGTAATGAAGCTCTCTAATTATGTAGCTTCAACTATTTGATAAATCATGCTCTCTTTTTGTGCTTAATGAAGAATGATTGAAGTGGTTTAATTGTTGTTTTTGCCTTGAATTTAATAGCCTATATTGTTGACACCAAATAGGCTATGCTTAAACAATCACTAACACTAATTGCCTCTTCATCAAAATATGATTATGGCAAAAGAAAGTGATTTGAAATTAAAATTTGATGGTCTATATTTCTAATCAATAGTTAATAGGCCATATTTAAAATAGATTTCATTTTCATTTTCATTGTCAAGTTTCATGAAAGTTAGTAAGTGATTTAAGGGGTGTGTCAAAGTTTGATGGCTTATGTTGGCTAACTAATAGCACAAATATGTCATACTTATGATAGGCACATCAATTAAAGCACTAATGACCATAAAAGAGAGATCATGATTTCATATATGTTGAACTACATGATCTAAAGAGTGGATTTATTCTCTAAATTGTCATTTAACTCTTATATTTGCATTTCTTTTCTTTTAGTTAGTTAGTTAATTCTCTAATTCTCTAGCTTAACTTTCACTCGACTTTGGTTTAATTTGATTGAATAGACTTTTAAAATCATCAATTCCCTACGGATCGACCCGTACTTGTCACGTACTTCAATATTACGTCGTGCGCTTGCGGTTATATTTTTAATTTAAATTCGTTCGACGGTTTTCTAAACCGATAGAGTTTCCGTCGACGAACAAGTTTTTGGCACCGTTGCCGAGGATTTGCTTTGATTTTAGTTTTCTATTCTTTGAATTATTGTCATTTGATTTTTTTATTGTGTGTTTGTTTTGTGTGTTCATTTGTATTTAAAAAAAAATGTGTTGTTCATGATTTTTTTTGTGTTCTTGTTGATTTTCTAGTTGTTTTTGCATTTCTATTAAAAAGACATTTTAAAAAACAAACAAACAAGCTTTTCATTTCATCACTTTCTATTTACATTCACAGTTTACAAGTTTGTTCACATCATTGTTTACATTCGAATTCACCGTTTACATTTACAGTGCTTTGCATTTCAATTTCCCCTCTCTCTGTCTATATCAACACCTGCAGATACATATCTCATTGCTACAGTGCTCTGTGCATTTTCAAACCTCTGCCATACACCCAAACAGCTCCTCATCATTGCCATCCTATACAACACTTCAACATCCTCCTCCCTGTCAATCAACCTACAACAGCCCGAACTCCTCTCAACAAATACCTCTTCAACCTCACAACACTCCTCTGCCATTCATCAGCGACCATCAACATTCCAGTGCCTACCCTGTACATTCCCCCCCATCATATTCAACTGTCCACCACACAACTCAATCACCCATTACAAACCGCTGCTCATTATTCCACTTCACTATACCACACATACGACAACATCCCCTGAGCAGTGCTCCTTCTTCCTCTTGCAGCAACAACTCCAACCACCATCACTTCAATTCACAACCCAAAATCAACTGCTGCCATTACAGTCACATCACAACCCAGTCAACAACCTACTTCTTCATACTTCTACATCATAACCCACCCTACCTATTGCCCACAACCACAGCCAATAACAACATTAACCATCAACTTCCACATACCAATCCCCACTTGCATTTCAACTCTCATTCAGAAAAAAACCTGCCACCTGATCAACACTGCACATATCCCATTCTCTACAGCAACATCCACCGTGACCACCGAAATTCACGAGCCACAAAACCACCTAACACAAACACTGAAACACAACCAAGCCCACTCCAGTACGACCAAACCCCATCCTCAACCACTTACATCTCACTGCCACCTTCCCTTACAACCCAGTGCCGTCCATCATAAACCTCCTTCATTCAGAGAAACCACAGCACAACTTCCATATCACCATACAATTCAGTTCTCCCCCTACCAATGAACATCCTCTAACCATTTCCTCACTCGATCAAGTCCCCTTTAATCACTCACCAAACTACGAGATTTGAAAAGAAATCATCATCAAATTTCTCACCACTGTCCAAAACTGTGACCACATCAGTGCGACATCACGACTCTACGGCAACATCATTCACCTGAAACCGCCTACCAATCACCCGCAACCTAGAATCCACCACAATCATCTCCATTGGCTAAACCCAATCGCAACATCTTCCCTAAAATCAAACGCCAGCGACCTCGCATCCCTCAACCAAATCGACAGTCGAGCTCCCCCTCTTCCTCCACAACTTCGAGCATCATCTTCACAACTCAATAAAAACAAATTCGACCTCAATTCCCTCATACAATTCGACCTCAGTCCCCTCTAGTAACCACTTTCCCGAACCTCCAAACTTCAATCGCGAATCCATTGCCTCAATCACCAACTACCACTCGACTTTGACTTTTTACGATTCGCTTCTCTACGGAATTGAAATTGTGAAATTCTGGAATCGGTTGTTTTCAAAATATTGAAATCTGAACTTTTGGGAACTAATTTGAATGGGTTGAATGTGTTTTTGCAAGACTCATTTTTTATTTTTATGATTCAGATGCTTAGTGGGTTTGGGCTTCATGTTGGGCTAGAGACAAAGAAAAAAAAATTGTTTAAGTTTTATTTTGGTTCGTTTAAGTCTTCTTGTTTTTAAAAAAAAAAGAGAAATGCTTGCTTCCAGTATTCTTGTATGTTGCTTTGCTGTGGATATTGCTTTCGAAATTCTAATATGTTGTTTTGCTTAGAGTTGTAAATAATGTTTTTTTATTTCCGTTTCTCACTAAAAAATTGCTTTCTTTTAGTTTTGTTTTGTTTAATCTCAAAAAAAAAATTTTTTAAATAAAACGTTACTTTCAAGTTTCCTTTCAAAAAAAAATATTTTACAATTTCAAAAAAAAAGGGTTGTTTTGAATTTATCTTCATTTAGTTTGTTCTAGATTTTCATTGTTTTTTTTATATATATATATAATCTGTGTATATATTGTTTTGTTTTATTTACAGGTTGCCAAAGCAGAATTGCAGAAGTGCCTCCTAAAATAAATTGCTTGATTTGCTGATCTTGCCAAAAAAATTGCTGGCTTGCTTATTAAAATTTTTGCTGCTTTTATCTCTACTTTTATTTGAATTCCATTGTAGGTTACTTGCATTTGCATTTTATAAAAAAAATTCAAAAAAAATTCAAAAACAAAAACAAAAAATCCATTCATAGTTGCATTGTTAATACACGTTTAATTTCTGCTTTGCATTTCATTTTGATTAATAATAACGGTTAGATATCGATAGCTCTTAATTGTATATTTGCAAGTTGTCTTCTTTGAACAGTTTAATTTCTTGGTGTCTAGGCTACGGCAGAGTAATAACCATTTATAAATATTACGGTGATTTGTAAATATTATAGTGGTTGTTCCTCTGAAGGTACTTAAACCTTCGGTTGCATTGCTACGGTGATTCGTGGTGCACCGATAACTCCTGCCCGTTACCTGGCTGAGAACTATCTTGTTGATTTAAGACAATGTGTGATTATACAATTTTGGGTTAACTTAGGATATACCATTTGTAATTAACCACTTCATTCATTTAGTTGCATTAGTTCATGCATATTTAAAAAAAACAAAAAAATCCAAAATCCAAAACTAAATTTTTTTTTTGTAAATATTCCTTTTTCTTTGAAATTTTTAAATCCTTTTTTTAATCCAAAAAAAATTATAAAATCTTTTCAAAAAACAAAAAAAATTGAAAAATAAAAAACAAAACAAAAATCAATTTTCCATTTTGAAAAATAATTCTATTTGTAGATATTTTTCCTTTATAAAAAAAAACTCCAAAAACATTCTTGAAAATGTCTGAATTTCCATATTCACTTGAATTTTACAATAGTTGTGAAAATCAATATAATCCATATGATTTCCCTCCAAATTCGTATGGATATTTTAACAACAACTATTGTGTAAATAATTCAAATTTCGAACAACAAAATTTTCAAAACGATGACCAACCTTCGACTCTTGAAAATAGCATTTCATCTTTACTTGAACTCTCTACACAACAAAATCAAAGTATAAATGATTTGTGTAATTCATATTTGTGTAATAACTCGAGTCAAGGATTTCAAAATTCGAATTCAATTCAAAATTCAAACGATTTCAATTATAACCCATGCCAATTCAATTTCGAACTCCAAAATGAATTTCAAACTCAAAATGAAAATGGAAACAACTTTTCAAATGAATTTGGCAATGGGAATAATCTTAACCATGTTACAATTGAAAATTTTTGTTCTCAACAAATCCAAATCGAAAATCCTCAAGCTAATAATTATAAATTGGATTTTGTTGAACAAATGAACGAAATTTACGATGATCACACGGATTTGTTGTTTGAATTTATATGAAACAACGTGAACAACAAAACCAAATTCCAACGTGTGACGAGTTAAGTAATAATCCATCTTTTACCCAAATCGACGATTTTCAAATAACAACTTTTGAAATTGAAAATAACAATCTTAATGAAGTTGTTGAAAACATGGTAATTGAGTTGGATTTCAATTCTTTTGAGGGTGTGGAACCAAATTTAAAATTCGATCTTCCTTTTCTCGATTTCGAAAATTTGAATACAACAACTTTGGATTTTGAACTTGATATATGCGATGAAGTTGTTGATAATCAAACAAAGGAAGACGAATTTAACGAACACGATTTCTTTGGACTTTTTGAAAACGAGTTGTCGAATTCTAAAGGGGATGATTTAAATCACCATTTTGATTTTGAATTCAATAATTTTGATTTTTTATCAACCCCGAAAATCATCCAAAATAAAACAACTCGTACGATTTTTGATAAAACGACATTCGTTTTTCCAAATCAACATTCAATTTTGAAATCTTTTACGGTTTGGTTTTTCAAGCTTAAGCTGTGTCTCGTATACTTAACGAGACAAATGAATCGGTCTTTGGAAGACCGTTTCATTTACGCTTTGACGATATACTTTCTAATCTCGTGTAAATACCGTTCACTTTCATGTAAATATAGGTCATCTTTTATTCTTGTTTTATTTTTTTTCTCCTTTCACTTGGGTTGACTGTGGGGACACAGTCAAAATCAAGTGTGGGGGAGACTCATCATCATTTTCTATTTTTCATGGTTTATTTTTAATTTTTCTTTCCAAAATTCAAAAAAAAATCTCAAAACAAAAAGAAAAAAAACAATTTTTTTAAGCATTTTGATTTATTTTTAAAGAAACACTATAAGATAAATATATGGTTTTGGTTTATTAAATTGAAATTTTTGAAAATTGATTCGTCTTAACAAAAATAAAAATGAAGTTTGATTACAAATAATAATGGTTTAACTAGTATATAGGAAGATTCATACGTGTTAATTATGAAATATATCCTAATTGAAAATCTTTGTTTAATAGAGTGGTTAATTTAAAGTAAATGATATAACATTTTTTTGTCTTCTAAGTTAAATGGTGCTAAGATGATTTTGTAAAGCTCTCTTTAAAAACAAAAAAAAAACAAAAAAAACAAAAAAAATTATTACAAAAAAGTATTTCTTGTATATATGTATAGTTTTTAATAAACACCTAGAGTCGTGTGTTCACACTTGTGTGTTCACTCGCCATGCTCTGTACCCTTCTCACGTAAGCCCGAAAGGCAGTGCACGATCGGTATATCTGGCCTCAGTTTATCTGAGTTAGGTGTATATATAAAAAAATTCTTTTTAATAACGCCTACAGTCAATAGGTGTTCACACTCGTGTGTTCACTCGCCACGCTCTGTATTCCCCTTACATCAGTACGCAAGGCAGTGCATAGGTAATATATCTCGCCTCAGTTTACCTGAGTTAGGCATATATAAATATTGTTAATATCAATAAAATTTTCAAACAAGAGAGAGTAAGCAAATGAAATCCAAGCACCATTTAAACTTATTTGATTTGATTTTTTAATGAAAATAAATTAAAATACCACTTTGAAAAACTTTGATAATCAACTAAGGATCCATTTCAAATTACACTGTGTTATCAACCAAAACAACGAGTTAAACTATTGTCTATTTGTTATGATAACTTGATTTTTGTTGGAAATTTTGACAAGTAAATGACTTAAATTTTCAAGATAATAACCAAACCTATATTTAACTTATTTGTGTTAATTTAAAAATAAATCCTTCATTCGTAAATATTTGCATTCATCTCTTTGTAAATAAATCTTGCATTGTGTAAATATTTTCATCCTGCATTTGGATTTTGTGGGTAGTATCCGCTGAAAACCCTCACGAGACAACACTCGTCCTACTGGGGACACCCAGAGGTTTAACGGCTTGTTGCATACGCTCAATGCAATCATGATCCCTACGAAAACGGATTTATCTTACTTTTCCTTTATTCGAGGACGAATAAAAAGATAAGTGTGGGGGTATTTGATGTGCACGTAAATGTGTATATTTTTACCCCCGTATTTAATCTATTTAAATTAAATAAATGATCATATCGGGTATTTTAACTTGTTTAAACCAAAATTCATATTATTTTCAAATCGTCAAATATTCATCTTCATCGAAGGGAAAAATGGTCATTTTTGTGCATATATTAATTTGAGAAAATTTAATTAGAAATTTCTATATTTTTTTTTATAGGAATTTGGCTTCATATACAAGTGGTTACATGATGATATATGCATGCACAAGAGTGAAGAGAACAAATGAAGATGGAAATAATTCAAAGTAAAGATAATAGAGGACCCCACCTACCCACCTACCTTAATGTACAAATTAGAGGCTAATGCACATGCTTATGGAATTAATGGCTTCATGTACATTTAAGTGAGGGATTATTGAAGCTAATGATAACTTGGCCACCACACTTCCTACAAGGTCATTTTGGGCATTCCCCAAAAATATGAATTAGGGTTTAACACTTGTATAAATACCCCATATCTTCATGTAACCCTCCCCTCTCCCTTAGCCTCTCTTTAGTTTAGTTTAGGCTCAAAATAAAAAGACAAGCTCTCTTTCTCTTTTCATGGCTACTTAGCCATTTCTACTTCATGTAACTTTCCTTTTTTTTATGCAATGTAATTATTGTTTCCTTTTAATTACATGTTCATTTTCTTTCATGCTAGTAGTGTAGATTTTCTTTTATGCAATTAGAATAGTTCATTTTCATTTAGCTTTCATTTTGCTTTCTTTTTGCTTTCATGTTGCAAGCTACATTTGTTAATCAAATGACAAATATGAGAGGCTAAACCCCTTCAATTTAGGGGTAATGAAGCTCTCTAATTATGTAGCTTCAACTATTTGATAATTCATGCTCTCTTTTTGTGCTTAATGAAGAATGATTGAAGTGGTTTAATTGTTGTTTTTGCCTTGAATTTGATAGCCTATATTGTTGACACCAAATAGGCTATGCTTAAACAATCACTAACACTAATTGCCTCTTCATCAAAATATGATTATGGCAAAAGAAAAGGATTTGAAATTAAAATTTGATGGTCTATATTTCTAATCAATAGTTAATAGGCCATATTTAAAATAGATTTCATTTTCATTGTCAAGTTTCATGAAAGTTAGTAAGTGATTTAAGGGGTGTGTCAAAGTTTGATGGCTTATATTGGCTAACTAATAGCACAAATATGCCATACTTATGATAGGTACATCAATTAAAGCACTAATGACCATAAAAGAGAGATCATGATTTCATATATGTTGAACTACATGATCTAGAGAGTGGATTTATTCTCTAAATTGTCATTTAACTCTTATATTTGCATTTCTTTTCTTTTAGTTAGTTAGTTAATTCTCTAATTCTCTAGCTTAACTTTCACTCGACTTTGGTTTAATTTGATTGAATAGACTTTTAAAATCATTAATTCCCTACGGATCGACCCGTACTCGCCACGTACTTCAATATTACGTCGTGCGCTTGCGGTTATATTTTTAATTTAAATTCGTTCGATGATTTTCTAAACCGATAGAGTTTCCGTCGACGAACACAATACCATCAATATCCAAGCATTTCTCCTATCCTAGATCTATCAAAATGGAAAATGACTATCGGTATGGTCAAACACCTAAAGGCCAATCAAAATCAGTATTTATCTTCTTATAACCATTTTAAAACTGAAATCAAATTTAGATTAGAGTTAGAAATCAATTTAACATTTCAAACCATTTTAAAATATCATTTTTAACTATATTAACTAGCATAGTAAACCACTCACAAATTACCTAAATCAATATAAATTAATGCAATCCCATGATGAACAGTAACTCCACGAATCCTAATGCACCCCAAATCAGTAATTGTGCAAATCCCTTGCTGATCACCTTCTAATGACTAGATTTGGCTAATTAATGTAAGGAATTTGATTGCTTTTTTGCTCTGGAGATAATTAATAGCAGTTAGAACTAGTTTTTTGAAGATGGAAATGATTAGGAGGCTATCCCATCAGCTCCACAAGGCAATAATCTTGAAATGGGCTTTTGGGCTTAATATGGGCCTAACTAATTACCCACTAAGCTGCCCAAAATCTATCTAACTTTAAATGGTCATATCTCCCAAACAGTAAGTCCAAAATCTACTATGACCACTCTATTGAAAGAGAAATCATCATATATTTCCACTAAAAGTGGTTTCAGACCCTAATTTGACTCATTCCAAAAGTTATAGGCCTTACGAGTTTTTACGGTAAAACCATCCAATAAAATTACGAAGGGTCAAAAATTTCAATACTAAACATTCCTCAAAGTTATAGCATCACATGACCCAATATGAATTTGACATAATATTTTATGATCCTTTGATACACAAAATACGAGTCGTTACACATATCAGTCACCGCCTTCTTATTCTTCAATGTCTTGGGACAGTCCTTCCTCAAATGCCCAACCTTATCACAATGGAAGTATTTCCTCTATTCGGCCTTCTGGTTCTTACTGAGATGCCATATTCATTGCAATCATAGTAAATATGCTCCCATTTTCCTATCGTTCCCTGAAACTGCTTCTTTCCCTTGTTGTTGTTCCACTTCCTCTTGCCACCCCTTCCTACTTGCGGCTTAGGTCCTTTTATGGAAACTACAATAGCTTTGGACTTAGGATATGGACTATCATGTTGTAGAGTCTTCCCAACCAGCTTCTTGAAGGATTCATCGATATGGCCCACTAGCCTTTCCCCGAGATGATCATCTAAGCTCATAATAAATTTATCATATTTCTTTAGTAGAGCATCGATAAAAGAAAGACCATAGTTCAATGACATGTTGGTCACAAACTCTGAAATAGTCATGTCCACTTGCTTCAAGTTAACAAATCTTCGAAAATGACTTCTGTGTAGCCGGTATGAACTTCTCCTCAAACCAGTCTTTGAACTGCTTTCAAGTAACTTATTCTCTGGAGTAGTGATCTTAACAGCATTCCACCAACCTATAGCCTTACCCTAAATTTACCTAGAGGCCAACTTCCTCTTCATCGCATCTTCCAACTCTAAGTCCTCAAAGATGCAGTCGTGGGTATCCAACCAATCCTGCACTTTTATTGCTGATTTCATCCCAAGGAACTATTTACCACCAAGACTAGAGTAGTCTTTGTTTAGCTTAGCAAAGCCGACTTTGGGTGCATGCACTTGAGCACTTTAACACCCTGTAAAATTAACCATAAATAAATAAATTTGATAAATTAATTTAAATAAGATAGAGTTAAAAATGGAAATTACGTAAAAGTTAGAATTTGACAACGAAAACTATGTTGTTGCATTCATGGTGATTTTCTGATCAATTTCCATATATAATATGTTCAAAATGGAGCTCAAACGAAAAAATTATGGACGTTTGAAGTTTCGGATTCAAATTAATTTAAATAGAATTCAAATTCAAATAAATATTTAATTCAAAAATTTGAAATTCAAAAGTTAACATTAATTATACTTGGGGTTAAGTAAATGTTAAAGATGTAATTAAGGAATAAAATAAATGAAACAATGGAAATAAAACAACATTACCAAATAAGGACCACTGGTCGACCACTACCCATGGCCGGTCTGCTAGTGGTTGACCGCTAGGGTAGGGGCGGTCGACCGATGATGGTGAATGGCAGCTAAGGTTTTATGTGCTTTAACGTACCAGATTATATTATTTTAACTGACCTAAATCTGATGGTTCTGGTGTATTCCAACCACTATAAATAAGAGCCTAGCCCCCTCACTTTTCTTTACAAATTATTTGAGAACACAACAGAACTCTGTTCGTCTCTCTTTTAAAAAATTCAAGAAATTCTTTAGGATAAAATGTAAGGAATATTAAATGTTCTTATTCAATTTCTAATTCCTTTTCTCCTCCAACTTCCTAATTTCAAAATCTAATTCCTATGCAATTTTCTTGTTGCATATATATCTAAGTAGAGAGATCTAAAGGAGAATATTGTAGGCATGTCAAATCCAAAGAGCAGCAACGCTAAGAACTACATTGAGTGGAAATATCAGTTTTTCTATTTTAGTAATTGGATAGAGAAGTTTGATTTGATATATGCCTTGGGGAAGTTTGGTTTACGAAAACATCACATTTAAATCCCCAAAATTCCCCCAAAGCGAAATATCAATTCTTAGATTGGAACCTCTACTATTTTGTACTGAAATAATCGAGTTTATGTGGATTTTGTAATTTAAGTGTTTTACCTTCTATTCAACTTCTTATTCTTTTTCTTTGGATTTGACTAAGGGATTTGACTAAGGGATTTGATTAGGAAATGGTGTGTGAGGTACGAATTCTTATTCGTAGTTTACACAGTCTATTTATGCAAATGGAATAGAATTTTCACTGTCTAATTTCATGTAAAAGAAGTTGAATAGGGTGTAAAATTAATTAAATTTTAAGTTTCCATTATCGATTTATTCCATTATTCTAGTATAAAATAAGTTGGAGTTGGATTCTATATACATGTCCATTGATTTGATTTTGGGATATTGGATTTATGGCATATATGTTATTGTGGAAATGAGACTTGTATAATTTTAGAAGATTTGACTTTGAAACGTTAGTTTAGGACGTAATCTCCGCACACATAGAAATCAATAACTGCGTACTTATACATATAAACTAATGTGAAACTATAACGTATTAATTGCGTAATTAATTAGGTTGATAATTTTCATTAATTCCTCCTTAGGAAAGCAATTAATTATAGAGGTGAAATAAGAAGGATTTCTTATAAGCCTAAATAATGAATACGGTGAGATGTGTGATAATTATGAATTATAAGTTATAAGGATGTGAGATCAGTCAAAAGCACATAGTATTCTACGGAGCTAATCTGGCTACCAATAGTGTGACTTTGGAGTTGGTTTAAGACATCGCCTATAATAAGTAACTACGGATGATGTGAGATTAGTCTCAAATTATGTAAAGTAAATCTGCATAGCTAATCTGGCTACCAGTACCAACGAATAGTCGGACTAATGTGAGATGTCCCCATGGGTATGGGTCATAATAAGAAGGACCTGCTTCGGGGCTTGAAGCTATTAAGTGGTTGTCTGAGGGCCGACCTCTTCCCCATATATGAAGTGTTAAATGGTTGGGATTCGGTAGGGATATCTCGAAAAGGTCCACTTTAATAGGAAGTATTAAGTGTCCGAAGAGATTTCCTTGCAATGTGAGCTAGATAGATACCTATAAGGAATTTGCCTTGGGGTTTGGTATTACATGATGGAGGTCTACCTCAAATGAGGTCTTAAATGGCCAGAGTCTGCCTAATTCCTATTAAAGAGGTATTAAGTGGCTTAGGTACTGTCTTTCGCATTGGTAGGACATTAATAACGATGATTATGGTTTATGGGTTGAAATGGTTATGGAATTGGATAAGCCTTCGGGCTTATAATTGGAAAGACTTCGAATATAACTAAAATGCGTAAGACATATGCTTATTTAAATTATACTGCCCAAGTACTAATATAGAAAGGCTTAAGATTTTCATTCACTAGACATCGTTATTCTGACTCCCTCCTCATTACAACATGGGTTAGGGAAGGACACGATGATCCAGATAGATATGATGATGAGAGGAACTTGTTGCAGTAGTCTATTTATCTATTTATGTTATTTTCTGATGTACTCATTTAAAGATGACAATGTAGTTTGCACATGTTGTATCACTATTATGTAACGATTATTATTGACATTGTGTTATGGTTTTATGACATTTGGAATTTTAAATAAAATAGGTGTTGTGTAACGACGGTCGGACCAAGCTCCCCATCTCCAGCATATGGCGTACGCATATGGGTTGGCACACACTTTGTTGTAACAAAAGGAATCCCTAATGTTACGTACCTACCAACCCATATTTATACACCACTTCTCCAATTTATTTAGCGATGTGGGACTTTCCAAATCCGAACCATCGTTCCACCTTTAAACATGCGAGACAACCCTAACAGTCTCCCCCTTGACTCGCATCCCCTTGCGGTAACCTTTGAGAGTACTGTCGTGTCTGCATGGTCCAGTCTGTAACCATCGGCTCTGATACCACTGTTGTGTAACGACGGTCGGACCAAGCTCCCCATCTTCAACATGTGGCGTACGCATATGGGTTGGCACACACTTTGTTGTAACAAAAGGAATCCCCAATGTTACGTACCTACCAACCCATATTTATACACCACTTCACCAATTTATTTAGCGATGTGGGACTTTCCAAATCCGAACCATCGTTCCTCCTTTAAACATGCGAGACAACCCTAATAATAAGTATTGTGTCTGTTATTATATTTTATCCTTCTGCTGTGAGTTCTGAATGAGTAGATAAATAACTCTAAGATGTTCTTTTTACCAACCAACAACCAGCTTTGGAATGAGTCTAAGTTTCGATGGGACTTTTCTTGGTCGTGATCTTGGTCCGTTTCAGAGTGGGTTGTTACATTTGGTATTAGGGCTTGGGTTACCCGAATAATGGGGATTAGTTATATGTATGAGAGGCGTACTTTTTATTTTTGAAAGTATGTTTCAAAACGGGGAATTAGTTTAAAGGACAAAATTTGTATTTTTTAGCCTCAAGGACACAACCTCCATATTTTAGCCACAAGGACAAACATTTTTTCAAAATTAGTCATAAGAAAAAACCACCAAAATTACTAACCAGCACTTCTCGGACTACCACCTACCACCATCACCTGCACCACCGGCCTCGTCGCCGCTTCCAACACCACCACAATCGCCAAAATCAAAAATTTTAGTAGTTGGTTCGATACCAGTACTATGTAGTATCAGTTTCCTTTTATAAAATAAAATGATACTAGGCAGTATCATTAATTTCATTATAAGCTAAAATATACATATACTTCTACTTTTCCAATTTAAATTTACTCCTTCATAATTACCATCAATGCAGATCCTACTATAGGTAAAGAAAAGGTACATCATTAAAAAAAATTATAAAAAAACAGAATAACTGATACTGCACATTATCATTTATATCTACTATCAAAAAACTGCTACTATCAAATGTGTATTAAGCCGCTACTATCAAATGTGAATAAACCACTACTATCAAATGTATATCCACTGTCAAAAAACTGCTAGTGTCAAATGTGTATAAAACTGCTACAGTCAAATGTGTATAAAACCACTATTGTCAAATGTGTATAAACTGCTACTATAAAATTGTTACTATCAAAAAGTGTATAAGGCTTCTACTATCAAAATGTGTATATAGTATCATTAACTGCTACTATCAAAAAATATAAAATGTGTATAAAACTCTACTATAATTCATAAATACTATTAAATGTGTATAAACTGCTATAATAATTCATAAATACTATTAATATATAAACTTCTACTACAGTTAAAAAAACTAAAATTTATAAACTACTACTACAAACATAATAAATGCACACCTCATTTATAAAATGGTACATTTGTTCAAAAAGTACTAATAAAAATTCATAAACTGCTACTATAATTCATAAACTGCTATTATAATTCATAAATACTATTTAATGTGTATAAACTGCTACTACAATTAAAAAAACAACTACAATTCAGAAACTGCTACTACAAGCATAAATACTATTAAATGTGTACAAACTGCTACTACAATTCAAAAAAAAACTACTACAATTCAGAAACTGCTACTACAAGCATAATAAGTATTAAAAATAAAATATAATGATACTATAATTGTAATTTTTATTACAAGTAAAATACAACAAACAACATGGAATAAAACTGATACTATATAGTAATATTTTATTCTTATTTTATTCAATTAAAAACATTATTACAACTCATAAAATGCTACTAAATTACACACTCCACCTACAAAATCATATTACAAATCATAAAAATACTACTACAAATCAAAAAATATTAAATACTTCAAAACTGCTATTGTAGTTCACAAAACTGATACTACACAGTATCACTGCCCTTCTGCTATATTATATTGAAAAGTTTGTCCTTCTAACCAAAAAATTGAGAGCATGTCCTTGGAGCTAAAAAATTGATGAATTTTGTCCTTCATATTATTTTCCTATTTTCACACGCACTTATTTTGAGCATAAATCACATAATAAATAGTAGGGATAGGAATATAGGTGGAAAAGGTGGTAACTCCAAAATGAATAGGAAGTTACAGGAATTTAATAAGGATATGAATGGACTAATTAAAGAGATTATTATGGCAAATATGGAGAGATAAGGAGAGCATAATTGAAAATTTTAGAATGAATAAATAAATGTCCTTAGAAATTGTCCGGCTAGAATAATAATCATTTATTACGGACAATCAACAATTACATAAACATCGAATAAACATGTTGATAGTAATTAAATATTATAAGGCAGTATAGTTGGAAGCATCCAAAAGTAAGGAATGATGATAGCAAAGAAAGATGTAAAGGAGTGAAACAAGCTTCCGTAAGAAGGTGTATATTAATCACCATAAGAAGATTACCAGATTTTCAAAGATTGAGTAGGAAAGTTCAAAAGAAAGAACAATTAAAGTCAATTTCTAAATCCAACCCCATGAGAAAGAATTTGATAAAAAGATCATGTTTTAAATGGCCTTTTCAAAGGATTATTAAATGAAAATCTTATGTACTATAAGTTGATTTTTTTTAAAAGAAAGTGATTTTAGTCGGGTTTGAAAATATGCTACCAATTGTTTTGTGAAAAGTTTGGAAAGAGGATGTAATTTTAAAAGTGGTGGAACGTTTTAAAAAAAATGGTGGATGAATTTTATAAAAAGAGATTTGTAAATTTGATGCTTTGAAAAAAAGGGTTTTCATTTTTTAATTGTTTTAGTTAAAATTTTATTGAGTTAAATTTTTTTCAGTTTTTGGATTCTTTGTTTTATTGAAACAAACATAAAATGGAGCATAGGTTGGACTTAATGATTTTTCCTATTTTATAAATTTGGAAATTCTTTTAAAATTCTTTTTAAAGGATGGATAAATGGAAATGGCACTTGATTGAAGTAGGATAAAGATAATAGAAGAGTAAGAATGTTGATAAAGAAGGTGGGAGGAGCATTCCCATATGAGGAAATGCGGAGAATAATAGTTGAAATAGATTTATAAATATTAACAAAGGAAAGACCAGATGGCTAAAGCAGTAGGCGAAAGCAGTGCAATGAGTCAATATGGGGAAATTTTGTTAGTAATTGCATTAGGAATTTATATAAAGCAGGATTAGTAATCTAGTTAGAAATAATATAGGACAGAAACAATGGGAATAGGATAGGGAAATAACAGGATGGAATTTATCATTGTCTACTCCATTTTTTATTCTTTAAAGTTATACAAGATGTTCTTCAAGAAGAAAAATGAATAAATGATTATTTGGTATGATAATTGAGTTTTTGAATGTTTTGGGTTAAAATCGTTACTTTTAAAAGGAAGTAAGCCTTTATTATATGAAATCATTAAAAAGGGAAGTTTTTCCAAATTCCTTTTTGAGGATCATGTAATTTTTGAATGTTATGGGTTAAAAGACCACCTTTTAAAGGAATAAATTTTGCTGTAAAAAGTATTTGAGAAATAATATTATGTTTCTCCTTTATGGAACTAAGCAAATTTTGAATTCTTGACACAAAAGAGAAAGGGAGGTTTCTATGTTTATATTTCCAAAGATAAAGGTTTCGGGTTGAACTCTTCATGATTGTGAAATTTTAAAAAGATGGTGAGGACTAAACTAATTTTTTTTATATGGAATAGACAGGGATCAATAACTAAGTAAGACGGGGTAAATGTTTTAGGATATGAATAAGATAGTAATAATATATGTGTAAGATCTGGAAATTCGAAATCGTTCCAAGTATATATTTGAAGAATGTTGGTAAAGTTGTTAAGATGTTCTAGATCTATAATTAGGTTATAAATTACCATGCCCTAGTTGGCTAAGAATGTAAATTTCTATGGTTTGATTTATTTGGAGCAGGTTTGTGTAGTTTCCATAAATTATCCAATTTTGAAATATGCATAAATGTGCGTTGTTTGGATTAACAATGGATATACCAAAAAGGGAAAGAGGTGTGTAAGATATGGCTAATTTGAAAATTATAACTGTAATCCTTTTTAGGAGGGTAGCTTTGATAAATTAAAATGTAAAAAGAAATGTTCTAGTTTAGAAATTAGTAATTAGAAATAAGAAATATATACACATACAACTTCATTTAACAATATATATAGATATCGCAATATTCGTATTATTTATTAATAGCGTAGTAATTATAGGATTAGGATTTATGGACATTAATTATAGATTTAATGGGCAATAAATTTGTAACTGATAATGAGTTAGAAGAAAGTAAATGGGGACTGATTAGAGAATTTAATATGGCATTTATAGAGGAATTAAAATTATATAATAAATGGATTTTGAAACAGGTAAAAAGATTAAAGGGATTAAATGAGGATTGTTTAAAGATGGTTCAATTTTTTGGCAGTGATGATCAATTGTTACTAGTATATTAACTGAAGTAACCAATGGGCCGCATTAATTAGAAATCAAGAAGAAGAATTAAGGAAGGTGTGTGATAGTGGAATGACGTATTAGAAATGTCCATCTTAATTGAGTAAGGATGTTAGGACCACAACATTATTTACACCAATGGATGATAAATGGCAACGTCTAGTAAAATTTTCATTTAAAGTTTTTGGGTTGTAATCGCTAGTTGTCTCCCTTAGGTTCTTGGAAAAACATACGATATGGTATGAGGTGTGTTCCTGTTTTATCACTATGTTGATTTCATGGATGGGATAAGACTTTTAAATAAATGTATGCATATTGGGAAGCAACATAAACAAGGAAATTTTATAGGGACACTTAACTAGCGATAAAACGTAGGTAAGGCTGGAATTTAATAAGGGAATTAGGAATGCTTCAATCTCAAGAACTATAGGATTTTTGGAAAAATTAATTTTATCTTGTGGAGTGTCACCATTCAAGATGGAGATAAGATGTATTGGATATGAAGAGAATTTTCTATTAGACAGGGACAAAGAAGAAGGTAGCAAAATTTGTTTCTAGATGTTTGACATGCCAAAGGATAAATGCTAAGCAAGGAAAGCCTGAAGGAGTGCTATTGCTAGTGGATATTCTAATTTGGAAGTGGAAGTATATATCAATGGACTTCATAGAGGGTTGCCCAGGAGCCATAGAGACAGTGGAGCAATTTGGATCAGATAGACTCACTAAAACGCTCGATTTATTCCTGTTAGGAATAATAGGACCGCAATATCTCTAACCAAGATTTATATTAAGGATGTAGTTCATGGAATGTCGGTTAGCTTTGTTGGTAAGAGAGACCCCTTATTTGCTAGCAAATATTGAAGGAATTTGCTGGCAGCTTTGGGAACTTCGTTGAAACTTAGCACTGCTCATCACCCATAGACTGATGGTCAAACTGAAAGGATGAATAGGGTTTTGGAAGACTGGTTGAAAGCTTATATCTTGGATTTAGAGGCATTAAGAGCAGCATCTACCTTTAGTAGAATTTGCATAATAATAGTCACCATACGACGATTGGTATGACACCCTTTAAAGCACTTTATGGAAGGCCGTGCAAATCGCCAAATTGTTGATGGGAAACCACCGACAAAATTTTGCTCAGACCAGATTTGATTCACGATACTTCGAAAAAGGTAGAGTTAATCAGGCAATGTATGAAGGAAGCTGTAACGACCCGGTATTTTGGACCATTCAAATCGACAATAAATCCACACATGTTTGACTTGAATAATTCAAAATATCAGATTGTAATAAAAATTTGGCAAAACTCAGCATATACAGTAAATAAATCAATCACATAATCACAGACACAGAGTAATACAATAATACGCAGCGGAATAGATAAAATAGTAGTTCATGAAGCTACTATATAAACATCAGAGTTAAAATAAAATACAACATAATATCTCAAATACAGTGAAGTCTTCAGTACGAATAGACGACCTCTCTGAACAAATCAACTGGAAAGCTGAAAGCTGAATCGATGGTTGGACTTCCAAACGAAGCTCCAAACTCCAAAGGTGAGTCTCAATTGCTGTATCACTCGGTCTGACCCGAGCGTAAAGCACAACACAAAACACTCGAGTCAGGATTAACATTCTTATATAAATAAATCCAACTCAAGTGAAATATCAATTGAAATATGAGTAACTTAAAGAATGTTGGGATAACCATCCTCTAAGGATCTTCAGAACTATCTACAAGGTGGAAATATACAATTTAACACCGAGGTCATTTCAATTAAATTTATACTTCAAAACCCAAATATCATTTCATTTCAAATATATCTATTTTCCAAAATAGTATATATATATATATATTAAATGATTTGAAAAGTAAAGTATTTAATTTCCTCAAGTCTAGCAAATCGATTCAAATCAACTTCAAATTCCAAATTCAAATTTATTCAAAGCTCAATTCATCAATTTTAATTCATTTCTAAACAGATCATTTAAATTTTCAATATATTTCAAAGCTTTAATATTCAACATCTTCAAAGTTAAATTTAACAGTTTCCTATAGCTCTTGATTTAACTTCATTATTATTTAATCAGGGAATATTCACTTAATAAATTCAATATCATTTAACTAGCCTTAAATTACATTTTTGCTAAATATTTCCTTAAACTTTATTTAAACAAGAAATATTCATTAAATTACTTATAAATCAAACTCAAGTTATAAATCATATCTTACATCTCAATTTCAATGAGTTTCAAATCGGTTTAATTAAATAAATTTTTTTTTTTTTGAATACAATTTCGACTAAATTCAAATTATCTTTCTAACCTTAACTTATTCAAATTATTACCAAAATCTATTTTGAAATATATTTTAAATACTCAACATAATATATGTATTTAAATCAATCATTCCCATTTATATATGATAATTTAAGGCTCAACATTTATTAAAACCATATATTTCTTTCCAAAACCATAGAATTCATTTTTTTAAAATATTTATATATATGGACCAACGGTGTCTGTATATATATTTATCATATGGTTAAGTGATACGGATATTTATCATTTCAATCCGAAATTTAAATATATACGGGTAGATATCATTTCGACCCGTAATCCCAATTTCAATTCAAATGGAAATCGCTTGGGTTTATCATTTCAACCCATAACGATTTTCTCCTATTCTAAAGTCCGTTCGGGTATGTATCATTTCAACCCATAGTGAATTCTATACTAACAGGGAACTTGCAGAGTGATAACAGATAATATAAAATATAACAACAGGCATATATCATCAATATAAATAACAGATACTAGTGTCAGGTGTCATAGGTGAACATATATAGATAATAGTAATAACAGGCATATAAATACTAGATACTGGTGTCAGATGTCACAGGTGAACATATACAGATAATAGTAATAACAGGCATATAAATACTAGATACTGGTGTCAGATGTCACAGGTGAACATATACAGATAATAGTATACATAATAATTTAAATAACTACAGCATCATATTTCAATTGTCGTTTTAATTGAAATCAAATTTAATAAATAAAAGAACGTTAATCGTGAGTGAGTGCTCACCTTTCGAGGCTAGAGGGAGATTCGACGATAGAGTGAGTTACGATTCCAGGCACGGATTTGAAAGCAAAGCAAGATCGAACGCGAAATGGACGAACAAGGCTGATAACCAAGAATTGATAATACGAATCAGAACTCGATTTATGAAGATAAAAGGTATATATATAACTATATATAACTATTTACATATATAAATCATAATCTAAGTTCAAACACATTTTTATATTAAATCAATACTTATATTTAAAAGTCAATATTAAAGTTAAAGTCGATATAACTTAAAGGCAAAAATATCTTATATTTTCAAACAATACTTAATACAAAAAAAAATTAAAACTCACGTTTACCATTCAACACATATATAAAGATCAACATGTTTCCATAATAAAGTTTGGAATAAATACTTATATATATATACTTTGAAATCAACAATATATATCACTAACCTCCAAGCAAATGGATATAACCAATATACATATTGTCTGTATGAATATTTATAACTAACCTGGATATACTTAAATCTATATACTGTAAACAAAATAAGAACTAATAAAATTTATATATGTGTATATATACATACTGTAACTTCATAACTCATATATACATGCTTTTGGTTTTATAAGAAGTCGAACAATGTACCTATCAAGTACAGCCCATATATATTCAAGTAATGTATATAACATATAAAACTGGTATAAACTTATACTCATCAAAACGGTAGATTCGATATATATATATAAACTGGTATAGATATATAAACTCATTTACAAACTCAATCGAAAACATTATAAAAAAAAAATCTTTATAACATATACTGTAGAAACCATTCGTAAATAAGCACGTTAAAAACATTGTAACAATGTTCGGCTATATGAACAAGTTCAACAGGAAATAAAATTTTCGACAGCACGCCTATAACCCAATATGTCTATACACAAATATATACACGCATAAACTACTATTTATAAACATGGTATAAAAAATTTAGCTGTAGCACATAGGTTTATGCAACCTATATTTATTAGTATATATATATTTTTTCTTCTACAACATACAGTATGATATATCTATAATTTCAACATTTTTATCGGCCGAACCAAAATAAACAAACTATATATATACTCATATCTATAAATTAAAACCAAGATATATATATATATAGCGACATATACAATATGTATACCTGGACTCACAAAGTAATGGAAGGATCTAACCGGGGAAAAGAAGAGTGGTGCTCGACTAAAGAAAATGGAGGGCTAGTGGGTCGGGTCCGGAGTTGCTGTCGCGTGCCTAGGTGGCAGAGGCGGTTGTGCGAGTCAGGAGGAGGAAGGAAATGAGGGCTGGATGCATGGGTGTTCGGTGAAGTGGGGAGGTGATGCTCGGATGTTGTACGGCCGTGGTGGAAGACGTGCGATGGTTTGTTGTGGTGTGGAACGGCGGTGGTCGGTTTGGTCGAACAGCTCGGGGAGGTGGTGAAATACTGGGGACGAGTTGGAGGGTGACTGTTGGTATCTTTGAGCGAAGAGGAGAAATGGGTTTTATGAAAATGAAGAAGGACAGCTCGACAATTATAATTTTTATGCTGAAACGTGTTAAGTAGTGAATTTTAAACAAATTGATCTTGGACCGTGCATAAAGGAATGGTAACGGTCACAACACAGAGAGATACAGCTGTAAATAAATAAAGTAAATTGTTAATGTGGTACCCGTGCTTGTTTCCAAACTTTGAAACGTACAAGAAAACAAAAGGTCACGGATCCGTACCGATACAGTTACCGGTTTCGCGGATTTTACTATGAACCGGACTTCAAAATACAGAATTGAATATATCCTAGAGATCAGCACGACGAGACGATCAAAACGGTATACAGATACTAGTGGTACGATCATCCGATCGAAAGTCAATAATCGGTACCAGAAATGCTGCTATTTTTGCCAGAATTAAGATCAACGGAACAGTAGAAGTCCAAATTTGGAAAAACGAATTTCGCAGTCTGATTCAGAATGATCTGAATAAATTTTCTCCTGTTGACATATTTTGGTTTCGGAAAACTTTTAAATTCACTGTTATTAACCGGTTTGATTTGAAATGAAATTTCACAGGAAAATAAACTTCAATATTATCAGATGAAAATTTACCAGTTGCTATATTAAAATAGACGTATTCCAAATAGTAAATTTTTATTTTCAAATTTTATTGTTTAAAATTTCACAAATTTCCAGTTAAATATATTTTTAAACCATTAAATTTTTCGGGTCGTTACACTCTCCCCCTCTCAAAACTTTTCGTCCCCGAAAAGAAAGGAGGTAGAAGAATAGAAACAACCAGACAGAAAAGATAGATTGAAAGTCAAGATTAAACAATAAATTTGAACTATATAAATTTTACTTAAAATTTTAAAACTTCATTAGCAATTCAATTATCTTATATACTTTAAAACCTTTCAAAAACCCATTTGTAAATTCTTGCCTCATTTATCAATACCTTTTATATGTTTAAATAATATCTTTATAAATATATAAAAACTATTTGAAAACAGTTATTTACATTATTACTTATATTTACAAAGAAGTTATTTGAAAACATTAAATCCATAATTCATAAATTTATTAATTTATCTCAAGATACTTTTCAAACATTATTAATAAATCAATAATCATTTTCTTTAAATATGTTATATTTAATTAATAACTTCTAAAATATTTAACACTAAAATTTCTATTAAACCAAGTAGTATATAATTAAACAATATAAAAAAAAATATAGTCAACAAGGAAAAGAAGGAGGATTTTGAAAAAACAAAATATAGGTGAATAAATAAAGCTGAGCAGATAAGGCAGATTCAAAAGAATAGCATCACGCACGAATAATTAATTTAGAACCATAAGGGTTTTAATTTCAAATATTAATATAGAATTTCTTTGTTAGAAATACTTTTATAATAAAATATTTTATTTTTTTTATAACGAAACAAATTTCATTTCGAAAATACCTTTATAACTCGATGTTTCGACAAGTTTATCCTTGTTCCTGTAGACTCTGGTAGTGCGTTGATCAGGCGCAAAACTAGAATTCTCCAGGTACTTAGTAGACTTGTTTTAACACCCAGTGAAAATACTCGAAAAACCTTTAAAAATAGATATGGAAAGTACAATCCAATCAAAAACGAATCAAATCATGGATCGCAGATACACAATGGTTACGCCTGGGTCCCCCAGGAAACATCCGTACCTTTTAAGCATTCACTGCCTTGCGAATTTCGCCATGCAACAAAACGGTAGACCGCAGGATACATAAAAATGGTTACGTCTGGATCCCCCAGGAAACATCCATATCCCTTAAGCAATCTCTGCCTTGCGGATTACGCCACTAACACGACCATAGATCGCAGATACACAATGGTTACGCCTGGATCCCCCAGGAAACATCCGTACCTTTTAAGCAATCACTGCCTTACGAATTACGCTATGCAGTCGAGTTCGTAAGACCATGGGTAACGCCATGGAATTCAAAGGACACTCGAGTATCATATCCGGAAAACCAAAATCAGAGAGAATAATATCGATAGAATGAATCCAAGATGTGGCCACAAATCGGATATCAAGCAGAAGGCACTTTCCATATCTTTACTTCGAAAATATGTATCATATAGTACCTTTTCAAATCACTTTCAAATATCGTACTTATATAAAATCCATTATATATAAGATTAAATTTTCAAATCAAATACTTTCCAAAATCAATAGTATATCAAATCATACTTATATAGACTTCAATTATATAAGATTTCACTTTCAAATTGAGTACCCTTTCAAGTCTATAGTTTTCGAATCAATTTCATACTCATACAAATCAATTTTATATAAGTTCGACAACTCCCAAATCAAGTATTTAGTAACATAAGGTTCTCAAATTTCAATTTGTTTTAATATCAGTTCAATTTCAAAATCATATCCAATTTCACCAAATTATTTCTTCTCAAATTAATTATCTTTAGCTTCAAAGTTTCCAAAATAATAGATTTTGAAAATAAATCCAAATTTCCAAATCAATAATTTAAGTCAACCAATTCATTTCCAAAATCAAATGGTTTTCAAAATCATCTTATATTTACCTAAGATCCATCATATATAAGGATCAAATTTTTCAAAAATAAATTTCGCTGTATTAAGAGCCATATGAGATTGAATATCTTTGCTTTTATGGGTTATATATCTTTGTAATTTAAATTGGAAATTTTCTTTTAGTAAGCAAAGATATTCTAACATGACAGCTTTCAATTTCAGTGTCAAAATATATCAATGATATTAGAATATAAGATGTACATACGTCATCATTTCGCAGAATCACATTTGATCGCTCGCTCGATCACACAAGTTCGCTTTCGAACTAGTATTGTCCATTCGACTTCCCTAATACGGATCTCGATATGGTTTCTCGACTAGAAGCCATCAGTCTCCTTGCATAGCCATATACTACGATAGAGAATTTTAGAATCAAGCCCAAAATCCATATCAGATATTCGCCATCAAGAATCGAATGAAAAATCCTAACACGAAATGGTGTAATTCACCTCGAACTTGTGTACTCAAACTTGGATCAATTTAATTATGCAAATAAAACAGTATACGTACAACTTATATTTTTATTCCAACTTGTTAAATATATAGTTTCATAAAGATGTTACTAAGTTAAAACATTTAACTAAACTTTATTCAAAATATTTTGAAGACCAAATTCTTTTCAAAACATTTCAAATCTAAATTCCATATTAGAAAAATTCAAAATAGCCTTATTCATATACTTAACAAAACAGTTTCAACTTATTTAAATCATATTACTTCATACTTAAACATTCGAAACAAATTTATATACTTTATCAAATAAATCATACTTTTCAAAATTTCTTAGCTTTGAAAAGTTAACCTTGATTTGGAAGTGCTCGAACCTTCAAAAATAGTTGAAGAAATCATTTTCAAAATTCCAGAGTTGGAAATCAACAACAAATCAGTAAATCAATTTTAATAGATAGGGTTATATCAAATCCGAAACTCGAGGACTGAACACCGGCTTACTTCAAATCATTTCAAGTATATATATACATATATCATTCGAATATCAAATCATACTTTGGAATTTGAGATCAAAATCGGTTTCAAAAAAAAAATCACTCACATAGCAATGCTACTAAAGTGGCATATCCCCCACTCTGAAACTCGAAAATCAATGTCGATGATGCGTGCACTCATCACCGAAATTATTTTCCAGCGACATAAGTGAGTTCTGGACTTCTATTTTCTCAAACTTTTTTTTTTTTTCGAAATCATTCGAAACTCATTAAAATCATTGGAACATTTCTTATTCGGAAAATACTTTTAAATCATACTATTATTATATATTTCAAAAATCTTAAAACCAATTTCAAAATACCGGAGTTCAATTCTCGAATTTCAAATTTCAAATCCTTTAGTTATAAATCATTTTTAGATAAATCAAATTTCATATATAGTTTTTCAAAATTACAAATTCTTTCGAAACCTCAATTCTTTTTTTTTTAAAAGGGTTTATAATCTTTATCGAAAAATTTCTCTTTTATATATAGAATATAATCATACTTATAAAAATTTTGACATATAAACAATTTCAAAAATACGAATAAACCTGATTTTCAAAGGATGATTTAGGAATGGATTTCAACAAAGATAGGGATTCAAATTAGAGAAACTCTAAATCAAATAGAATTGTGATTCGAAGATAAGCTCGAACGAAGATGAGATAATTAAATTTCAAAATAGAAGATGAATATACTTATATAAATCGCGGATGACCCTAGGGTCAATTGTGACATCAGGAACAAGATCGATGCAGAATTCCAAGAAAAATCAACATTCGATCGCAAGAGATAGCGACATCTAAACCAAAGATATAGAAATCTCCGGTGAATCAATGCCAATTGTGAAGTAGTTTCACCCCTTCATAAATCATTCAGTGGAGTCATTGGATACTCCAGAATCAAAAGGATATAACTAGAGAGAGACAAGAATGAATTTTGGAACCGCAAGAAACGTTCCAAAGTTCAAAGGAAATCGAGCCAAACGGAAGAGATTCAAACTCGAACGAAAGTAATTCTGTAAATAAATTTACTATATATGCTAAGTTTTGCCTAGAGCCAAAGCTCTGATACCAACTGTAACGACCCGGTATTTTGGACCATTCAAATCGACAATAAATCCACACATGTCTGACTTGAATAATTCAAAATATCAGATTGTAATAAAAATTTGGCAAAACTCAGCATATACAGTAAATAAATCAATCACATAATCACAGACACAGAGTAATACAATAATACGCAGCGGAATAGATAAAATAGTAGTTCATGAAGCTACTATATAAACATCAGAGTTAAAATAAAATACAACAGAATATCTCAAATACAGTGAAGTCTTCAGTACGAATAGACGACCTCTCTGAACAAATCAACTGGACAGCTGAAAGCTGAATCGATGGTTGGACTTCCAAACGAAGCTCCAAACTCCAAAGGTGAGTCTCAATTGCTGTATCACTCGGTCTGACCCGAGCGTAAAGCAAAACACAAAACACTCGAGTCAGGATTAACATTCTTATATAAATAAATCCAACTCAAGTGAAATATCAATTGAAATATGAGTAACTTAAAGAATGTTGGGATAACCATCCTCTAAGGATCTTCAGAACTATCTACAAGGTGGAAATATACAATTTAACACCGAGGTCATTTCAATTAAATTTATACTTCAAAACCCAAATATCATTTCATTTCAAATATATCTATTTTCCAAAATAGTATATATATATATTAAATGATTTGAAAAGTAAAGTATTTAATTTCCTCAAGTCTAGCAAATCGATTCAAATCAACTTCAAATTCCAAATTCAAATTTATTCAAAGCTCAATTCATCAATTTTAATTCATTTCTAAACAGATCATTTAAATTTTCAATATATTTCAAAGCTTTAATATTCAACATCTTCAAAGTTAAATTTAACAGTTTCCTATAGCTCTTGATTTAACTTCATTATTATTTAATCAGGGAATATTCACTTAATAAATTCAATATCATTTAACTAGCCTTAAATTACATTTTTGCTAAATATTTCCTTAAACTTTATTTAAACAAGAAATATTCATTAAATTACTTATAAATCAAACTCAAGTTATAAATCATATCTTACATCTCAATTTCAATGAGTTTCAAATCGGTTTAATTAAATAAAATTTTTTTTTTTTGAATACAATTTCGACTAAATTCAAATTATCTTTCTAACCTTAACTTATTCAAATTATTACCAAAATCTATTTTGAAATATATTTTAAATACTCAACATAATATATGTATTTAAATCAATCATTCCCATTTATATATGATAATTTAAGGCTCAACATTTATTAAAACCATATATTTCTTTCCAAAACCATAGAATTCATTTTTTTAAAATATTTATATATATGGACCAACGGTGTCTGTATATATATTTATCATATGGTTAAGTGATACGGATATTTATCATTTCAATCCGAAATTTAAATATATACGGGTAGATATCATTTCGACCCGTAATCCCAATTTCAATTCAAATGGAAATCGCTTGGGTTTATCATTTCAACCCATAATGATTTTCTCCTATTCTAAAGTCCGTTCGGGTATGTATCATTTCAACCCATAGTGAATTCTATACTAACAGGGAACTTGCAGAGTGATAACAGATAATATAAAATATAACAACAGGCATATATCATCAATATAAATAACAGATACTAGTGTCAGGTGTCATAGGTGAACATATATAGATAATAGTAATAACAGGCATATAAATACTAGATACTGGTGTCAGATGTCACAGGTGAACATATACAGATAATAGTAATAATAGGCATATAAATACTAGATACTGGTGTCAGATGTCACAGGTGAACATATACAGATAATAGTATACATAATAATTTAAATAACTACAGCATCATATTTCAATTGTCGTTTCAATTGAAATGAAATTTAATAAATAAAAGAACGTTAATCGTGAGTGAGTGCTCACCTTTCGAGGCTAGAGAGAGATTCGACGATAGAGTGAGTTACGATTCCAGGCACGGATTTCAAAGCAAAGCAAGATCGAACGCGAAATGGACGAACAAGGCTGATAACCAAGAATTGATAATACGAATCAGAACTTGATTGATGAAGATAAAAGGTATATATATAACTATATATAACTATTTACATATATAAATCATAATCTAAGTTCAAACACATTTTTATATTAAATCAATACTTATATTTAAAAGTCAATATTAAAGTTAAAGTCGATATAACTTAAAGGCAAAAATATCTTATATTTTCAAACAATACTTAATACAAAAAAAAAATTAAAACTCACGTTTACCATTCAACACATATATAAAGATCAACATGTTTCCATAATAAAGTTTGGAATAAATACTTATATATATATACTTTGAAATCAACAATATATATCACTAACCTCCAAGCAAATGGATATAACCAATATACATATTGTCTGTATGAATATTTATAACTAACCTGGATATACTTAAATCTATATACTGTAAACAAAATAAGAACTAATAAAATTTATATATGTGTATATATACATACTGTAACTTCATAACTCATATATACATGCTTTTGGTTTTATAAGAAGTCGAACAATGTACCTATCAAGTACAGCCCATATATATTCAAGTAATGTATATAACATATAAAACTGGTATAAACTTATACTCATCAAAACGGTAGATTCGATATATATATATAAACTGGTATAGATATATAAACTCATTTACAAACTCAATCGAAAACATTATAAAAAAAAAATCTTTATAACATATACTGTAGAAACCATTCGTAAATAAGCACGTTAAAAACATTGTAACAATGTTCGGCTATATGAACAAGTTCAACAGGAAATAAAATTTTCGACAGCACGCCTATAACCCAATATGTCTATACACAAATATATACACGCATAAACTACTATTTATAAACATGGTATAAAAATTTTAGCTGTAGCACATAGGTTTATGCAACCTATATTTATTAGTATATATATATTTTTTCTTCTACAACATACAGTATGATATATCTATAATTTCAACATTTTTATCGGCCGAACCAAAATAAACAAACTATATATATACTCATATCTATAAATTAAAACCAAGATATATATATATATAGCGACATATACAATATGTATACCTGGACTCACAAAGTAATGGAAGGATCTGACCGGGGAAAAGAAGAGTGGTGCTCGGCTAAAGAAAATGGAGGGCTAGTGGGTCGGGTCCGGAGTTGCTGTCGCGTGCCTAGGTGGCAAAGGCGGTTGTGCGAGTCAGGAGGAGGAAGGAAATGAGGGTTGGATGCATGGGTGTTCGGTGAAGTGGGGAGGTGATGCTCGGATGTTGTACGGTCGTGGTGGAAGACGTGCGATGGTTTGTTGTGGTGTGGAACGGCGGTGGTCGGTTTGGTCGAACAGCTCGGGGAGGTGGTGAAATACTGGGGACGAGTTGGAGGGTGACTGTTGGTATCTTTGAGCGAAGAGGAGAAATGGGTTTTATGAAAATGAAGAAGGACAGCTCGACAATTATAATTTTTATGCTGAAACGTGTTAAGTAGTGAATTTTAAACAAATTGATCTTGGACCGTGCATAAAGGAATGGTAACGGTCACAACACAGAGAGATACAGCTGTAAATAAATAAAGTAAATTGTTAATGTGGTACCCGTGCTTGTTTCCAAACTTTGAAACGTACAAGAAAACAAAAGGTCACGGATCCGTACCGATACAGTTACCGGTTTCGCGGATTTCACTGTGAACCGGACTTCAAAATACAGAATTGAATATATCCTAGAGATCAGCACGACGAGACGATCAAAACGGTATACAGATACTAGTGGTACGATCATCCGATCGAAAGTCAATAATCGGTACCAGAAATGCTGCTATTTTTGCCAGAATTAAGATCAACGGAACAGTAGAAGTCCAAATTTGGAAAAACGAATTTCGCAGTCTGATTCAGAATGATCTGAATAAATTTTCTTCTGTTGACATATTTTGGTTTCGGAAAACTTTTAAATTCACTGTTATTAACCGGTTTGATTTGAAATGAAATTTCACAGGAAAATAAACTTCAATATTATCAGATGAAAATTTACCAGTTGCTATATTAAAATAGACGTATTCCAAATAGTAAATTTTTATTTTCAAATTTTATTGTTTAAAATTTCACAAATTTCCAGTTAAATATACTTTTAAAACCATTAAATTTTTCGGGTCGTTACAGAAGCGCAAGACCGTCAAAAATCCAATGCAAACAAAAGAAGAAAAGAGTTAAGAGTTCAAGGTTGGAGACATGGTGCTTATCAATGTTTCCCCGCTTAAGAAGGTCATGAGATTTGGAAAAGTTAGGAAGTTGGCACCAAGATTTGCCAGACCTTTCTGAGTTTTGGAAAGAATAGGAAGATTTGGTTACTGCGTGGAGTTACCAGATAGATTGGCAGGAGTCCACGATGTTTTTCATGTTTTGCATTTAGGGAAATCCCTTCATGACACAACTATTGTGGTAGAGCCTGATCAGTTGGGGATATTAAGATAGATCCAATAGCATCCGTGCCACCGCACGCATTATGGAGCATGAAACTAAGAAGCTCCGCAACAAAGAATTAGGTTGGTATGAGTACAGTGGAGAGGTAACCCGATGAAAAGCACATGAGAAACTAAAGAGAAGATACAGATCTCTCATCCTGAGCTTTTCAATAGTAAACTTTTCTTTCCAAAATTAGGTTTTTAGTTGCATTATGGTTGCTAGATTAGATGGTAGGAGATGGTTGCTACACTTTTCGCTATCACTTTACACTCTTGTAGAAATTTTTATGCATGTTTAGGGTGTTTGCATACATACTGATATGTCACGATCATACACTCACGCTAGGATTGAGCTCACTTATAGTATGTCTGCAGTACATAAACACATTGCACTTTTGGTTGAGTAGATGGTTATGTAGATAACTTGGTTGTATAACATGGATGTTTATTACACGTTAAGTTGCTCGCCCCTTGGAAATATTTTGGGGACGGAATCCTTTAATGGGGAAGAGAATGTAACACCCCATAAAATCAACCATAAATTTGATAAATAAATTTAAATAAGATAGGGTTAAAAAAATTTGTAAAAAGTTAGAATTTGATCACGAAAATTGTCGTTGTATTCATGGCGATTTTCTGTTCAATTTCCATATATAATATGTTTAAAACGAAGCTCAAATGAAAAAGTTATAGACGTTTGAAGTTTTGGATTCAAATTAATTTAAATAGAATTTAAATAAATAATTAGTTCCAAAATTTAAAATTCAAAAGTTTAAAATAATTATACTTGGGGTTAATTAAACATTAAAATTAACGTTAATATTAAAGGTGTAATCAAGGAACAAAATGAATGAAACAACTGCAATAAAACAACATTCCCTAATAAGGACCACCAGTTAACCGCTACCCATGGCCGGTGGTCAACCGGTAAGGTACGGGCAATCAATCGATGATGGTGAATGATGGCTAAGGTTTTGTGTGTTTTAACGCACCAGATTATATTATTTTTAAGCAAACTAAATCTGACGGTTCCGGTGCATTTAAACCACTATAAATAAGAGCCTAGCCCCCTCACTTTTCTTCAAAAATTATCTAGGCACACAACGGAACTCTGTCGGGCTCTCTTCTAAAAAGATTCAAGAAATTCTTTAAGATTACAGTTAAGGAATTTTAGATGTTCTTACTCAATTTTTAATCTCTTTTCTCCTCCAACCTCTTAATTTCTAAATCCAATTCCTATGCAATTCTCTTGTTGCATATATATATATATATATATATATATATATCTAAAAACAGAGATCTAAAGGAGAATATTATAGGCATGTCAAATCAAAAGAGGAGCAAGCTAAAGGGCATACAGTGAGTGGGAATCTTAGTTTTTCTATATTAGTAAATCAATAGTGTGGTTTGGATTTGATATATGCCTTGGAGAAATTTTTTTATGAAAACATCACATTAAAACCCCCAGAATTCCCCAAAGCGAAATGTCAATTCTTAGACTGGTACCTTAATTTTTTTGTATTGAAATAATGGAGTTTGTATGGATTTTGCAATTAAGTGTTTTACCTTTATTACACTTCTTATTCTTATTTATTGGATTTGATTAAAGAATTTGATTAAGGAAATGGTGTGTAAGGTACGATTTCTTATTCGTAGTTTACACCATCTATTCCTACAAATTTAATAGAGTTTATCTTGTCTAATTTCATCTAAAAGAAGTTAAATAGAGTGTAAAATTAATAAAATTGTAAGTTTTTATTGTTGATTTATTCCATTTTTTAATATAAGATAAGTTGGATTTGGATTCTATATACAGGTCTATTGATTTGATTTTAGGATATTGGATTTATGGCATATATGTTATTTTGGAAATGCGACTTGTATAATTTTGGAAGATTTGACATTAAAACATTAGTTAGGGCACAATGTCCATATGCATAGAAATTAACAAGTGCATGTGTGTGTCTACACACACCATACACACTAACATAAATAACGTACAACTATAACGTATTAGTTATGTAGTTAATTAGGTTAATAATTTTCATTAAATCCCTCTTAGGAAATTAATTAATTATAGGGGCACAATAAGAAGGATTTCTTATAAGCTAAATAATGAATACGGTGAGATGTGTGATAATATATTTTGAGAGTTATGAATTATGACTAAGTTATAGGGATGCAAGGTCGGTCAAAAGCACACAGAGGTCTGCCCAGCTAATCTAGCTACCAGCAATGTGACTTTTGAGTTGATGTGAGACATTGCCTATGATAAATAACTATGTATGATGCGAGGTTAGTCCCAAATTTTATAGGCAAATCTGTCCAGCTAATTTGGCTACCCATACCTACGAATAGTCGGACTAATGTGAGACATGTCTATGGGGTACGGATCATAATAAGAAGGACCTGCTTTGGGGGTTGAAGGTATTAAGTGGTTATTTGAGGGCCTATCTCTTCCCCATTTTTTAAGTGTTAAATGGTCGGGGTTCGATAAAGGATATGTAACAACCCGCCATGATACTGACCTAAATCCCAGCCAAGAAAATACCTATCGGAACTTAGATCCAGACTGGCTATTGTTGGGTGAGATTTAAAACAATACACAGTACACAGAGCTATCTATCTAACTTTCAGAATCTCATAGTAGAATGGATAAAATATAATAATAAAACATGTACCCATAAATAAAAGTCATTTCAAAATACAGAAATATTGTCACAGAGTCTCAAAATATCCTAATATAACAATCACCGTATAAGTCTCAAATTGACAATAACAACATATTTTGAAATCGGGGTACATGAAAAATATCATAAGAAAATGATAACGGATAAACAACTGCCACAATCGGCATCCCCACCTTTGCTTCTTCAGCAATCCCTGTCTCCCTAACCTGTTTTGTTGAAATAAGGAGGGAATCAGAACAACAAGGTCTGGTGAAAGAAATATCAAGTTTTACCATAATAGTAATCTAGGAAATATTATTTGGAAAAGTAATATGTCTTACTTATTAAAATTATAATATATGTATAACTTCAACTACAAGTTCGCAGGCTCTTCCAGTCCAACCATCCAACTTTAATGCAACTGGCGTTTATAATGTAAGAGGAATCACTCGAACCACTTAATACCATTTTAAATGGGAATTAGGTAGACACTGACCATTTAAGACCTATAAAATAGGCAGGTCCCCGTCATTTACGACCTAACCCAAGGTGGATCCCTACGTGATTCTCACTAGCCGACATCATAAGAAATCCCATTAGGTCACTTAATAATTCTTTTAAAGGAAAGAAGCAGACCCTACCATAGCCACTTGATACCTCTAACCTAAAGCAGACCCCTTCTAAAGATTTCACCTATCGTACCAATAGCGTAACTTATGATCTATAACCCAACCGTGACATCTCAAGTTAATCTGACTATTTGTAGGTACTGGTAGTTAGATTAGCTGGGCAGCTTTATCCTATAGAATTAGAGATAACCTCGCATCCACTAGGGTTATTTATTATAGATGATATCCTACATCAGTCCACAAAACCACAATGCTGGTAGCCAGATTTTACTGGGCAAACTTATATGTAATTGTGGACTGACCTCGCATCCTTATAACTTAGTCATACTTCATATGTATAACCTTTGTATACATATACCATCCTACATAATTAATATTTGAGGCTATATAAGGTAACCCCTTATTACGCCTCTAATTAAGGATTAATTTCCTAATTTACATTAACTACTTTCCTACAAATTAATTTTACCTAATTATTCTAATAATACTAATCATTACGCTTAATATGTTATAATCAATACGTTAATATTATATATATAATATATATGTGCCTGGAAATTAAGATCTAATCATTGCATTTCAATAATTCGATAATAATTCGCTTACAAGATAATTTGAGATATCAATCTCATACAAATCTCAGATTCCAAACCAAAACAGCTACTATCCACAACCAAACATAAATAGACTTGTATTACAATAGAATATCACCTAACTTGTCCTATATTAATATACTAGAATCACTTTCCTATTTTAGAGTAATAGATCTCACAAATTAGATCATTGATGTTTAATTTAACCTTTGCACATATTAATTTGGAGTGAGAAAGAAATTCTTTATTTATTCAAGTGGTAGAAATAGATAGTGCAAACTACAATCAACCAAATGAGTACTTTGCACACCATTTCTAATTTGTTTACTTTTAGAACGCTTTAACACTACAATTGGAGACAAAAGAAAATAGATTGAATTGACCGTAGATTACAAACTATTTGATTCAATTCTAATATATATTAAGATAAAAACAATTACAATTCCAACATATTCAATGATTGATATTTACTTAGGGAATTTTTTTGGGTTTTATTTTTTTTAGGGTTTGCATTTATAGAATTTCCTAAAGCATATATCAAATCCAAATAAATATAACACAAAAACTAGAATGGGAAAATTGAAATTCCACTCATAGAAGATTCCTTGATTTAAGATTGGATCTGATTTATACTGCCCCTAAACCTCTGCTAGATCTTTCCCTTTTTGAATATACAATAAATAGGTATATTATATTTCAGAAATCAGAAGGTAGAGAGAAGGAGGATTGGGAATTTGATTTAAACTAGAGATTAGAAATTAGAATTACTTACCAAAAGTTTGATGTTTCTTATAAACTTAAGGGAAAAGAGTTTGATAGAGCTTCGTAGTTGCTACCGAAATTTATAAGGAAAAGTGAGGGGTCTAGGGGTATATTTATAAAGTTAGAAAGCAACGAGAGCTGTCGAATTTAAAATAAACGAATCCTTGCTAAGTTATAGGGTGCAAGGTCAGTTGAAAGCAACAGATTTCTGCCTAGTTAATTTGGTTACCAGCAGTATGACTTTTGTTCCGATGTGGGACATTGCTTATAATAAGTACCTATGGTGGACGTGAGGTTAATCCCAATTTTATAGTGTAAGCCTTCCCAACTAATCTGGCTACCAGTATTACAAATAGTCGGATTAGTGTGAGACGTCATGCTTGGGTTATGGGTCATAAGGTATGAAGTATTTTTTATGCGCGTTAGTGAAGATCCCTTAGGGGAGGTTTGCTTTAGGATTAAGGTATTAAATGACATTTGGACGAGTCTGCCGCTTACCTATTCAAGAAGTAATAAATGGCCTGCAAGAGGGTTGGTACGATGATAGTTAGGAAGTACTAGGATATGAGAGGCTCGCCCGGGGTTGGTAAGTAAATGACAGGAGGGTTTGCCTATTTTCCAATTTAAGGGTTGTAAGTAACCTGGCTACCTCCTCTTGCATCATCTGGATATGATTGGATAGGAGGTGGGTGGTTGAAACCGATATACTCCATAGTTTTTTTGTACTCGCTTTTGTAATCATGGAATAGGATTCGGAAGGTCACTAGCCTATAGTAGAGATATACATGGAGAAATATATAAATATATTAAGTATATAAGACATAATACTTATCTGAATGATTACTATCCATATACTATTGTTGTAAAACTTGAGGTTTTCATTCATCGGACATTATTGTTCTAATCCCCTCCTCATTACAACACATAGGTTAGGAATAATGATGAGTGCAGAGAAGATAACGACGGCTTGGCGGATAGTTATTTTTATCAGTTATCTATTTATGTTATTTTAATGTACCCAAATTATGCATCAGACATAATTATATGAACTATTGTGACATTGTACTTCTGCGATTTGGTTTTATGAATGGATACTTATTTTATTATTACATTTTATTCCTTCTTCTATGAGATTTTGAAAGCATTGATAGATAGCTCTGCATATTGTTTTATCGATTATACCAACAAACAACCAGCCCCAAAATGGACCTAAGCTTCGATGGGCTTTTATTGGGTCGAAAATTAAGCTCGTTCCGGGTAGGATTGTTACATTGCATGTGAAAATGAAGATGTGATACAAGATAAAATTTGGTATATGACAGTGGTTGAACCAATCATATGATGGGTAACAAATGAGCTTTCTCATGTTTGGATGAATCAATGCAATGTAAAGTAAGAACAGGCGATAATAAATTTCTTTTGGTAAAGGATGCAAAGAAATTCATGTTAACACAAAGAAGGGGTAGAGCATGACAGATGTATTCTATGCACTAGGACTTAAACAAAATTTGTTAAGCATTGGACAACTTCTTAAAAAGAACTACAAAGTTTATGGTGCATATGAGATTATGAATGAAAGTATGAATCTTGTTGTTAAGTGAAGAAGAAAGAGAATAAGATGTCTTCATGGATTTCCGAACGTGAAGGACCTTCATGTTTCAACATCATCGTTAAAGATTCATCATGGTTATGGCATCTTCAGTATGGTCATCTAAATTTTAACTCTCTGGTGACTATGTGCAAAGGTCAAATATTGTTCGTGGTCTTCCAAATATGATTCATGGATATAGAATTTGTGAAGGATGTGTAATGGGAAAGAAGAACTATGATTCTTTTTCCGTTGGAAAAGCATAGCGTGCATCGTCACCGTTGAGTTGGTTCACAAAGATTGATGTGGACCAATGCAAACTACTTCAATTAGACGAAATAAATATTTTCTAACATTTACCAATGATTTTGGTCGAAAGACTGGTGTATTTCTTTAGAAAAACATCAGAGTCATTTTATTATTTTAGAGATTTTAAAGCTTTGGCTGAAAAGCAAAGTGGATATATGTTGAAAGCATTACGTTTCGACCAAGGTGGTGAATATATCTCTATGGAGTTTTGAAAATCCTTGCATAATCATAGTATTATCCATCAACAAACAAAAAAGTATACCCCTAAGTAAAATGGCATAGCCAAGAGAAAAAATTGAACGATTATGGAGATGGTGAGAAGTATGCTAATAATTGAACAGATGTCGGATATATTTTGGGCAAACACTATGGCATGTGCAGTTTATCTTTTAACCGTGTGTCAAGCAAAATGTGGAGCACATGACTCCTTAAGAAACTTGGAGGGGACTTAAACCTACCATGAGTCATTCACGTGTATTTGGTAGCATTGCTTACTCTCATGTTCCTAAAGAAACAAGAGGCACATTAGATGATAGATCTGAGAAGTACATATTTGTGGGGTATAGTGAGAACTCAAAAGCCAACAAATTGTATAATCCAATTTCTAAGAAGGTCATCATAAGTAGGGATGTTAATTTAATGAATAAGCATTTTGGAAATGAGATGAACCAAATGCACAAAATTCCAAGTGCATTAATATTGATTTAGAAAATGGTGTGGATAAAAGCAAGGATACCAATGATGGCGAATACAAACTTGAGACTCCCTCTTCATCTTCTTAAAGTGTTGATGACTCTCCCAGTTGAATAATGAGAAGTGTTACTGATATTTACGCTTCTTCAAGTGAAGTGAATAAAGGTGTAATAAACTTTTCTCCCTTCATCGATGTCAATTTTAAATTATTTTCCGATGTTGAACCATTAACTTCTGAAGAAGAGTCTCATGATAAAAAAAATGCAAGGTTGCTATGGAACAAGAAATGGACTTGATTGTTGAGAATAAGGCATGGGAGATTATTGATCTTCCTATTGGAAAGAAACCACTTGGAGTTAAATCAGTGTACAAGATGAACATAAATGAAAATGGTGAATTTAAGAAATACAAAGACCGAATTATAGTGCAAGGATACAAAAAAAATATGTTATTGATTATACTGAAATATTTACTTTCATGGCTTGTCTTGAAATAGTTCGTTCAACTTTAGTTATGGTTGCACAAGAACAATGGGAGGTATATCAAATGGATGTCAAATCAAGATTTTTGAATGGAGTCGTGGATAAAGAAATTTATATGTAGAAACCACTTGGTTATGTAAAAAATGAACTAAAAGAAGGTGTGTTGTTTAAGAAGGCTTTGTATGGTTTGAAGCCAGCATTGAGAGCTTGGTAGAGCCATATTGATGGATTCTTAACGAAGTTAGGATTCAAAAGATGTCCTTATGAGCACTCAATTTATGTCAAAGAAGACAAGCAATGTAACTATTTGATAATTTTATTATATCTTGATGATTTGATATTCATGGGAAATTTAAGTAATTTATGTGAAGAATATAAAGCATGCATGAAGAAAGAATTCAAAATGGCTGACTTGGGGCTTCTCCATTACTTTCTTAGCATCAAAGTAAAACAAACTGTGATGGTATTTTTATTTCACAAAAGAAGTGCTAGATGGATTTGTTGAAACTTAGGTTGGATAATGCAACTCCACTCTGTACTTCTATGGAAGTTGGATTAAAACTGAATAAAAATAATGATGATTAAAGAGTTGATGTAGGTCTCTACTGTAGTCTAGTAGGGAGTCTTATGTATTTAATGATGATGCGACTTGATATTGCATTGCGGTAAGCATAACTAGTCGATTCATGGTATTACCTAAAATAAGTCATTGGGAAGCCAGTAAGAGAATACTAAGATAAGGTTGTGGTACTATTTATCATGCGATACACTATAGAAGTATGAAAGATCTATGTTTGATTGGGTCTGTGATAGTGATTGGGGATGAAATGCTGATGAAAGAAAAAGTACCTCAGGTCATGTGTTTTAACTTTGGTTCAAGTGCACTTCGTGGAATGCAAAGAAACAAGATATTATTTCCATTTCTACCAATAAAGTCGAATACATTTCATTGGCTTTATTGGTTGTCAAGCATTTCGTATTAGGTGGCTGTTAAAAGAGCAAAAGCATAATCAAGCTTGTTATCTGGATTTTTAACCAAGCAGAATTCAACCAGAAGTGGAAGGTCAAAATGAAGACAAAATGACTCATGAACTTGGAAACAAACTTAAAAGAGCCAAAAGGAACCCTAAAATTTACAAGTCCATTAAAGTTAAAGAGACCTCTCGGTACGGAGAGAAACCTCTTGGTACCGAGAGCATGTTATAGCTCTTTGTACCCTACAATCCCCTTATCATTAACATATTACTTCAATCAATCATCGTCAAGTGATTTTCCCAAAGAATAGAGGAGCAGTATCAAGGATTGAAGAGAAGGAAGCAAAGAAAGTAGGATAATACAAGTGTTATCGTGAGAATCGTCGGGAACAACTCAAAGTCTATGTAAAAGAGAGTGGAAAACAACAAACAAGAGATGTGAGACTTCACGGAGGGAAAAGGTTAGGTATTCACCCAACTAAACCTCTCGGTACAAAGTGAATCCTCTTGGTACCAAGAGGTCCATCTTGGGAATTAGGCCGACATGTCCCCTTCTCTACCTATGGGCTTGCATCTAGACTTTGAACAACTCGAGCCTATAGACCTACAGAGAAGTTTTCCCTATAAATATCAACCATATAGCAAATAAAAAGGGCTTCAGCCTTTGGATCTTCTTCATCTCCTATCTGTCTACACAATAATCACCTAGGCAGATACTTCTGGTAGTTCTAAGCTTAAGAACCTATCAAACCTTTGTACTAGTGACTCTAATCTCTCTCTAAATCTCTATCAAATCCATAATTAATAAAAATATAAAGTGATCATAGGCCAAAGATTGCAGAACAACTATAAAAATCTTGTATCTCTCTATTTTTTCTACACTTTTTTGCATTTTCTTGCTGTTTCTACTAGATCTAATCCTACAACCGGTCATATTTGGGTATTGTGCCATTTTTAGCATCAATATTTTGGTGCTTTCACTGAGAAATCCAACTCAAGGTTAGATCTAACTTGCTATTTTGGATTTGAAGAAGTCCAGTGGTTAGATCCAAAAGTTTTGCTTGAAGAATTCGAAAGTTTGCTATTTGAAGTCAATGGCACCTAGAAGATCCAATAGATCCACAGGAGTAGTGGCAAGCGGTGATGAAGGGAGTGCTCACTAAGTTGAAGGTAGTAACCAATAAGTGATACCATAATCATCTGCTCAATAAGAATTGGTTACTAGAGGTGAGCTTGACAAGATGCTATAGGAATTGAACCACAAGATGGTGGATAGTCAGAATGCTTTGATGGACAAGATGGTTGCTTTGCTAACCTTGCAACCACGGAGAACCAGGAGAACTAGAAGGGAAACTTCACATGGGTTAGAACAGGTAAACTCCTCTGTTTATGGCCAAAATAGAAGGGATGGAAAGCAAAAACAGAAGGATGGAAGCGCTATAGTTGTTGAAGTACTAATAGGAGTGCCCCCCCCCCACGAGAAAACAACTCGGTATCAAGAAGATTTATCTTGGTACCGAGAGGAATTTGGGAGACCAGGGAGGACAGGAAATTGATGCTATGGAAGTTTCTGACTCTAAAGATGACCAACAGTTGGACAATGATGATCTAGGTTAGATGTTGATTCTAATGGAGATGGTGTTCAAACATCCGCAACTGAACCAACCACAGACCAACAGAACACTGCAGTAGTGGTTCTCCTAGAGACTGGATAACTTAGACGTCAATAGGTGAGCTGAGATCTTTTGTAGAGCCATAGGATTACACGGACGTCTGCAGGAGTGGTTCGGTAATCATCCTACAGAGTATAGTGCTAGTGAGGAATACATAGCTGACATGATTAAGCGATTGGTTGAAGAAAGTAAAGGAAGGAAGAATGAGGATTGGGGTTCTGCACCAAGCAGAACTCCCCGTTCATGGAGAATATTCTAAGAGAAAAATATCCTAGAAAGTTTACAATGCCAAGTTGCCAACTATGCCATCATACAATAGGACTAACGAACCTCGACAACATTTACTTAAGTATGAATGGCACATAGACAATGCTAGGGCTACGAATGCTATTCGATGTAGATGCTTTCCTATTTTTTTGGAGGTAGTAGCGTCGATGTGGTTCACTAGGCTCGCGCGGAGATCCATATCGACTTTTGATGAGTTGGCAAGGAAATTCATGGGGCAGTTCTGATAGCATGCTATATGGCTCAAGGACGTGATGTCCTTGTCGAGCTTATCTCAAGGGCTTAAGGAGTCACTGAAAGGGTTCTTGAACTGGTTTAATGTTGTTGTTACTGAAGTTAGTAATCCAAAGGAAGATTTGGTATTCATGGCATTGGTCCAAGACATCCACCTGGACATAGATTTCGGTAGATGGCTGAAGATTAAAGCAACCTACAACCATGGAGGAGTTCCATCAGAAGGGTGGTAATCAATTTCTATGCTTGGAAGAAGCAAGTCTAGCTTCAGGTAACGTCGATGACGGATAGTCGAAGGAGGTTATCCAGAGCAGCATAGCAGTAAAGCAATCTGTATATAACACTAGTAATGTGGCAACTGATGTTGGAAACTCTGGAAACCATAAGAAACGAAATCATGGCCCTGATGGCAGGCGTAACGACAATAAGAAACGTTAGAGGAACTTGAAACCATAGGATTACACACCTCTGAATGATACGTTGGAAAACATATATCTAGCCACTCAAGGAACGAAACAGTATAAGAAGCTACCTAGAAGGGAGGTAACCGAGCATGAAAGGCACTTTGGAAAGTTCTGTCATTTCCATGAAAATCATGGTCACAACACAAACGAGTATCGTCATAGGGATCTCATCGAAGAACTGATAAAGAAAAATAACCTCCAATAGTATGTCAATGAACCACTGAAAGGTGCTTAAGTCCCAAGAATCCCGGGGCCACCTGCCCAAGGAAATCAATCTGAGCAAGTGGAGAAGGGCCCAGACGAAATGATGTAAATTTGATTATCAATACCATAACCGGATGACAGCATCCAACAGAGAAAAGATGGACAGAAATGGAAAGGCATATGAGCTCGCTGAAGCACGTGTCGTAGGAGGGCTGATTTGCTGTAAAAGACGGAGCTCTGACCAAGCGGCATAGGATGATAACTGATGATGTTGTATTTAGAAATAGAGATGCTGACGGAGTTGAAGCACTGACTTTCGACCCTACGTTGATAACAGTTGAAATTGGACCAATAAGCATACGTCGAGTCTTAGTAGGCACCGGGAGTTTAGTAAACATAATGTTCAAAGGAATATTTTGATCATATGAAGATCAACATGAAGGAGGTGATTGCTTGTAAAACCAAGATTCAAGGCTTTACGGGTGAAGCAAAATAGCTGAACGATCGATTGCTTATGGAACTAGCATAGGAGATCGCAAGATACTGCAAATTCAAAAGTTTGTTATCATGGATGAGTACTCGGCATACAACACCTTCTTGGGCTTATCGGCTCTGAATGATTTCAAAATAGCTATGGCGCCTTGTGTTTGGTGATGAAAATCCCCATGGAAAACGGTGTAGGAGTAGTGAAAGGAGACTAGAGCGCTGGAAGAAAATGCTGTGTTGTGGAACTAAGAGAAGTGAAGCGATGTAAGAAAGGTAAGAATGTGGAGAGAACTCTCCACATTCAGGATTCACAAGCATAACAGCCAAAGCCTAGACCTTAGCTTAGGAACCATATCCGGTTTAACAAGGCTATGGATCCCAGGTAGCTGTTAGGGGAAGGGCGACCAGCACCAGCTGAGCTGACGGTGAATGTTCCAATTGACATGGATGATTCTACTCGGTTCCTGATGATTGGACCTCAGCTTAACGCTAACTTAAGAAAGGAATTGGTGAATTTCCTTCGAGGAAACTTAGATGTATTCACATAGGCACATTCAAATATGTGTGAGATATCACCAGAGATATCTTGTTACACATCGAATATTGACCCAAAGTTCACACCAGTAAAGTAGAAAAGGCGCAATCTTTGTCCGAAGCGATCCGCTGGGTTGAAGGAGGAAGTGGATAAGCTATTGGTGAATGACTTTATCTGCGATGCTTTATACCCCAATTGGTTATCCAATCCCGTGTTGGTCAAGAAGTCAAATATGAAGTGACGAATATGAATCGATTACTCAGATTTGAACAAGGCGTTCCCAAAGGATGGCTTTCCTTTGCACAGGATTGACCAACTGGTAGACGGAACTATAGGACTTGAGTTTCTCTCCTTTATGGATGCTTATTCGGGCTATAACTAGATTTTGATGCATATACTAGATTAGCATAATACAAACTTTATGATGGATTTGGGATTATACTTCTACCAAGTAAGCTGTTCGGTTTGAAGAACGATGGAGCCACATATCAGGGATTGGTAAATTCTATGTTCAAGAATCAAATAGGGCAGACAGTGGAAGTATACATAGACGACATGCTTGTAAAATCATAAGTGTCACGGAACCACCTGGATGAACTTTCAGAAATGTTTGAAGTTTTATGGAAATATGAAATAAAGATAAATCTATTAAAATGTTTTTTTGGAGCAGCATCGGGAAAGTTTCTGGGATTTGTTGTCAATGTATAGGGCATCGAGGCTAATTTGGAGCAGATAAACGTCTTGAGGAATGTGTAACATCCCCCATCCTAAGACCCAAAACTAACCGCTACGGATGATGCAGTCATCCAAAGATATTAATTTTTGACGACAAAATGCGGCTATGTTAATCATATCAATAATCAAAAGCACATGAATACGAAAAAAATTCAAACAAAGTTTAGTAACAAATTTTCACATTTCATTTTACAAATGATATTTCATGTTCATTACATAATCCTATTTGTAATCCAATGTTCAGAGAAAATATAACTAAAAAAATACTCCAAGATCGACATATGAAGATGCCCCCTTGGTTTATCAGAGTAAATACTTGGGAATTATACAACTTTGCTGATACATCCAAATAGAATAAAACCAACTGCACGGCGGAAATAGATAAAGCTCCTAATAGATATATTGCCTCTTGCATGTCTCTGGAAGATTATTTGTCTAACTGGATGACTTGAAATCCCTTACTCAAATGAGTGCCCGAGAGTTTAAGGGGAAAACAAAAACTTCGGGTCAGACAACAGTCTGGTGTGAATAATAACCTATTATCTTGATCGAAATAGATTTCTAAAGAGACCATGCTGTTGAGCGGAATGAGTTTTCTCCTCACTAGTATCTTACTCAAAACATAACAACCATGTACTGTGCTCTTGCATCCATAATGGTAAGAACCTAGAAAATAGCATTTATAGTACATCAACATATCCCTGATTACCCATTCCAATTTATTAGATTACCCATCTTAATTTCAGATGACTACCCATCACCATTTTAACTGACTATCCTTCTTATTTTATTCTGACTATCTGTCTTATAGTTATGTGGACTTCTCATCTTATATTTAAACATATTCATAGTTATGTAGACTATCCATCTCACATAAAATTATTACTTGGATTACCCATCTCCTACCATATTGATTACCCATTACATATGGTTCCATTGCTTAAATTATATGGACTATCCATCACACATATTCCACTTAATTTATCATAACGTGGACTATCCATCACACATCCCATAATATTTCTTGGATGAATGTGAACCCTTCGTAAACCTCATAGAGACTATCCATCTCCGGTATAGTGTGGACTATCATCACACATCCCATATTTTTCCTGTGATGGCTATGAACCCATCAATTAACAATTTGATTCATGTTACCCACATGTTTAACCAATGTCTATTGGTATCCCTAGTTTAGGTTGCCATCCCCTTAAAGTTATGACATTTCAAAGTGACATATATTGGTATCCCCAAATGATCGATGTCGAAGTCATTTAAGAAAATGCATTGGTATCCCCAGTGATAAAGTCTCATTTATAAAACATTTAGTTTGTCAAAACTAATCCACTTTGGTGTCCCTAATGATAGTGTCGACATCTACAATCAAAATAGCATTGGTATCCCCACTGTTTAAAATCGAAGTTGTAAAACAATAGGCTCGCCCCTTAAATAGGTTAATATAGATCAATGTTGAAGTGAAAACATTTAACATGTCAAAGCTTATCTACATTGGTATCCCCAATGATAGTGTTGAAAGTTATACTTGACAATGTATTGATATCCCCAATTACAACGTTGAAGAAGAAAGCTAAAGGCTCTCTGTCCTTAACAAAAAAGACAGACGACAACCTTGTCGCACTATACCTCGTCGACCCTCTACCCAAGGTCGAAAACAAAACTTAGATTTCCTTTAAATATAAAACTCCTATCGAAAATGAGGTTGTCGACTTTCATAAACTATAGGATATCCATCTATTAAGACAAAACTTAATACCTTTATAGGTTGTGTGGTTAATTGCCGAAGACATAGGGTCATCGGCCCTCTAAAACGTAGGCCTCGTTGCCTCTTTAAAACTGTTTTAGTAAAATCAAGCCTCTTCGGCATTGAAAAGACGAAGTGCAATGTCGTGTCCAAGAGGCATCGACACTAAGACATAAGGTCACCGACATTGATGCACATCGACACCAAGACCCTTGATGACATTATAAAACTTTTATACTTAAGTTCTTCGGTTATTATGCCGCTTCATATATAGAGTCAAAGTCAGTAAAAGCGGCATCATTGCCTTAGTCTAGAAAACAATCAAAGTGATTAGGTGCGGCATCATTGAAAACATTGATGAAGACATGCGACGTCGTCGACGTCGACATTAAGCTTTTAAAATGCTGAGATGAATCACGAAGAAACCATGCCGCCAATCACCTATTTCCATCGTTGTCCACTTCGTTGTTGAAGGAATCACTCCATAGATACTTAGGTAGCTATCATGTGCTTCCTCCTTCATTGACGTCGACATTCAATGATGCGGCTTCATCGTTAGGCTCAATGATGTATGGTGGCATGACATTATCGTAATTCTTAAGAAAATTGTTTTAGTACTAATTTAAGCAAAAACTTTTCACCAAATCTTCTTTCTTATCCAGTTTCTATTAGATAAAGCAATTTCTTTACAAATGTTTTTTAGAAATTACTACCGCACTAAATTTTCAAGTTCCCAAACATGTTTAAAATACTTAATTAATAGATTTAATTAATTATCCTTTTAAATGCTTATCTAGTATAATAAATACAACACAAATTTAAATCACTTGGAAAAAATCCCAAAATTTCACAAAAATTAGAGAACATCCTTCTCTTTACCATATAAAAATTTCAAAGGCAAAAACCATATTTAATTATTTTAAATAATTAAACCATTTCCTCCTTAGGAAATTCATAAAATGTTCTATTTGATTTGGAAAATTATGAGATTAAAAACCCATCTTCAAAATACCATTTTACACATCATATTAAAAATTCGAATCATTTGGAGACTAAAAACTAAGGTTTTACCCTTAAAACCTACTTAAATAAGTCCTAAAAAAATTTAAACAATGATTAAACAACCATAACTTGGAAAAAATCATCAAAATCATTCGAATATTATCCATAACCGAATTTGAGATAATAAAAGAGATGGATCTTGTATTATTTACCTTTAGAATTAATGTTGAGTTGAGATTTGATTAGTGGTGTGCTTCCTTAAGCTTTTACTTGTAAATCTCTCTTGATTTCCTGAACTTCTTCCCCTTAGAATGTCCGGCCTCCTTAGGTTTTTTCTTAGAATGTTTTATAAATGAGTGAAGTGAGAATGATATGAGGGGAAGAGGGTCTAAGGGATTAAAAGATGGGTCTTTCTATTTTTCCCTCCTCGTAATTTCTCTTATATTTTAAGTTTAAACAATCTAATTTAATTAATTAAGCATGGCACAACCTTGTTAAGTTTTAGATTTCGTTCTCCTTAACCTTTTACATTATTCTATTTAACCTATCCAATTAAATGTCTCGAATAATGTTTAACTAAAATAGGGGTGTTACAGGCTCCCCCTATCAAAGAATTTCGTCCTCAAAATTCAGTAAGGACTACAAAACAAGCATATCAAGCACACAAACAATGTTAGTATACCCTACCAGCTATAAAGTCTATCCAACAAATATAGAACATACCATCATAACAGCTCGGGATCAGTATCCCTAATCTTGTCATCTGTCTCCCAAGTATAGTCTTTCTCGTTGTCACTCCACTAGACTTTCACTAACTTGACTGTCTTGTTCCTTAATCTCTTCTCATCTCTCACTACAACTCGAACTAGTTGTCTCACAAAAGCCAGATCCAGTACTACTGCTAAATCTTCCAGTGCAGTCAGAGAAATAGTAGTCTTCGGATCATGCACATACTTCTTAAGATGAGAAACACGAAACACACTATGGACACCTGCCAAACTACTCAGTGACTCTACTCGGTACGCAAGTTTCTCGATCCTCTCTATAATAGGAATGGTCCAACATATCTTGGTACTAGTTTTCCTAACTTTCCACATCGTAACACACCTTTCATCATTGATACCTTAATGAAAACATGGTCTCCAAATGAGAACTCTAAACCTTTACGCCTTTTATCTACGTAAATTTTCTGCCTAGACTGAGCTTCTCTCATCCTACCTCGGATTAACTCAATCTTTTATATGGCTTATCTTAGCATATCTAGACCAAGGACCAATCTGTCTTTGGTCTCTAACTAACATGCTGGTGATTTGCATGGCTTTCCATACAAAGCTTCGAAAGGCGCTATTACTATACTAGTCTGAAAACTTTTATTATAGGAAACTCAACCAAATGCAAATGTTCTTCCTACGACCCACCAAAATATAGTACACAAGCTCTCTACATATCTTCAAGTGCCTTATTGACTCTCTCTGTCTGCTCACCTATCTGTAGGTGATAAGCGGTACTCATCTTAATCTTGGTACCTAACACTTCTTATAGATTCTTCCAGAATTCACTAGTGAATAATGCAGCTCTATCACTGACTATACTACTAGGAATCTCATGCAATCTAACAATGTTCTTCATGAATAACTTAGCCAATACAGGCGCCGTCCTAGTAGACTTAACAGGCATGAAATAGGAACTCTTGGTTAATCTATCTACCACAACCCATATGCTTTCATTTCCCATGTTCGACCTTGGCACCCCGTCAATAAAATCCATGGATATCAAATCTCATTTCCAAACTGGTATATCCAAAGGTTCCAATTGGCTTCGGATGTTCGACTTTCACTTGCTGGCAATTTGCACATTGCTTCACCCATAAGCCTACATCCCTCTTCATACCTTCCTATAAGAAACTTCTCTTCATATCCTGATGCATCTTTGTTCCCCCAGGATGAATTGTAAACTTCGATCGATGACACTCCCTAAGAACTTTCCTCCTTACGTTTCCAACATCTAGAGCACATAACCGTCCCTTCTTCCTTAACCATCCCCTTTGGTCAAGACTAAAATCCTTTAGATCATCAATCTCGGTTCCATCTTCCAATCTTCTAATTCTTTCAACTAACAATCGATCATCTCTCTGCTTAGAAGCAATCCTTTCAATCAACATTGGTAGAACTTCCAAGCAAGATAACATGGTTGTACTTTGACTAAAACTATCAATCGACCTTAACTGCACACTATAAGTTGTCAATGCCTTCAGATCCTTCCATTCTGCCAACATAGCTAACACCACACCACATTCTGATGTTTTCTGCTAAGTGCATCTACGACTTTATTTCCTTTTCCTGGTGTACACTCAATACCAAAATCATAAGCTGCTAAAAACTCCCGCCTGTCTCATATTCAACACTTTCTGAAAGAATAAATACCTCAAAGACTTATAATCCGTATACAACTCGAATCATTCCTCTAAAAGGTAGTGCCTCCACACTTTCAATGCAAAAATCACCGCTGCTAACTCCAAATCATGAGTCGAATATCTAACTTCATGTGGATTGAGCCACCGAGAAGCGTAGGCAATCACTTTACCCCTCTACATCAATACAGCTCCTAATCATGTTCCACACGCATCCGTATACACCACCAAATCTTGATTTCCATCTAGAACTACTAACACAGGCACATTGGTCAACAAATGCTTCAAGTCAAGGAATGCTTCCACACATTTATCAGACCAAAAAGCATTGTTATCCACGAGCAATTCTTGATGAATCTTCGGTAATAGCCAGCTAATCCAAGAAAACTTCTTATCTGATCACCGTCTCGGGTCTTTTCCAGCTATTAACAGCTTCATCTTGGCTGGACCGACTGACAACCCTTTCTCTGAAACTACATGACCAAGATACTTCACTTTTTTCTTTCAAAAATGACACTTCAAAAACTTCGCTTTTAGTTGATGCTGCCTCAACGTCTCAAGCACTATTCTAAGATGAATCTCATGATCTCTTTCATCCTTAGAATATATCAAAATTCCATCAATGAACACCAACACAAACCTATCCAAGTGCTCTCTAAAAATCTGGTTCATCAAATTCATAAAGAAAGCTGGTGCAGTAGTTAATCCGAATGGCATCACTAACAACTCGTACGAGCTATACCTCGTTCAAAATGCCGTCAAATGAATACTGTCCTTCGGTATTCTTAGTTGATGGAACCCTATCGCCAAATCCAATTGAGAGAATACTTTGGCACCACTCAATTGATCAAATAAATCATCAATTCTCGGCAAAGGATATCGATTCTTTATCGTCTTTTCATTCAACTTACGATAATCGATACACAATCTTAATGACCCGTCCGGTTTCTTCATGAACACTACAGCCGCCCCCTAGGCGAACTACTTGGTCTAATAAAACTCGTTCCTTCTAAGTCCACTAGCTACACATGTAAATCCATCTCGGTAGGTATCATCCTGCTAGGTGGTCTACTTATGGGTTCATCTCCGAGTATATGATCTATTTGAAACTCAATTGCTTTTTTCGATGGTAGTCCTATAACCGGCTCAAAAACATATGCGAATTCTCTCACAACCAAAACCCGATCTATCTCGTCTTCCACTTCTATGGCACCCAATAAAGCACAAATTTCTGGACTTGAATTCTCAACTGAGTATACTATTCGGTCACTACTATCAAGGTGTCTCAATGATATTTTCCTATCCTGGTAAAATATCCTAGCAACATATTTGCTTAACCAATCCATACCCAAAATAATCCCAAAACCCGCGAAATCAAATGCACATAAACTGCAGGCAAAAGTATAACCTAGCAAATCAAATTCTGGATAGTCACATCTTATCCTAAGAGTTGCATACCCTCCTATTGGATTAGCGATCCTTAAGGAAGTAATAAGGTATGATGGTTCTAAACATAACTTATCTACCAAACACTGAGATATAAATTGATACGGTGCACCAGTATCAAACAGTACCCTAACTGGTATGCTATGAATGAAAAGCGTACCTTCCATCACAAACTTTCCCTTCTCAGCCGCTGTTGGTCTTGATGTACATGGCTCCAAAGCAAACACCTTTCCTTTGTTATCCTTGGCTGCTTTTGGACATTTGTTCTTATAATGCCCCAATTGGTTGCAATTAAAGCACTTCACATTCTACTTCCCTACAACCATCTTGCGATCACCAGATAGACCCTCGTTAGCATAATGCCTCTTCTTGTCACACTTATAAAAAACAATATTTTCTTTCCCTTTCTTGGCAGCTCCCTTTTTCTTAAAGAACTTCCTCTTCTTATTCTGAGAATTCTGGTTCTCCACCGATTTCTCTTTCCTAAAGGTCGAAAGCATTTCTTCATTCCGGACAGCCATCTCCACCATTATATTCGATGGATCTCTAAGATGTAGCATAGTTGCTTAGCAATCTCCGACCTCAACCCCTGATTAACTTCTCATTCCTCTTGATAACAGTGTCAATAGTGGCATATGCATACCTGGATATCTCATCAAACTTAGCATAGAACTCAAACACTGAAATTTCCCCTTGCTCCAACTTCATAAACTTCCTAAGCAAGGCTAACATGGCTAATTCAGACGAAAACCTTTCCTCAAATCTCCTTAGAAATATTTCCCAAGTCAATTCTTCTTCTGGTACGCCTACGGCCACCCCGTTCCACCAAAACAAAGCAGCTCCTTGCAACTGTCTCGAAGCCTATCTCCTTTTCCGCTCATCATTAAGACCCAAATCAGCAAAAATCCATTCACAATGTAACAGCTAGTTCTCCACTTCTATCGGATCCTCAGTCCCCAGGAAAGGCTTCCCAACTAGACTGATGTAATCTCCACTCAGCTTAGCATAGTTATTACCAACTAGCGCTACGGGATTGACTCCTCCCGCATTAGTATCATTTCCTCCAACTACACCTACAACTGTTCCATCTTGCATTAGATTGATGAAGAACTAGTATATAGTCCCCATATCCACTAGTGGGGTCGCAACACCTACATTGGCATTGAATTTTGATTAGCATTTGCCTGTTGACCCTAGTTCCTCTTGGTGTTGGACCGAGCATTTCCATTAGTTGTGATGCTTCCGCTACCTAGATTCACTCTTCTATTTCCTGCCTCCATATCTTTCTTTACCGTAAATCCGCATACGAGTCTTAGTAAGATACAGAAGAATGGTCTAAGAGAGAGGGGATAATACATACTTATATATAGCAAAGACAAGTACGTTACTATAACATTATCCCAAACTCCAATCTCATTCTCTGATTCATTAGGATTATAACTTCAAAGCTCCTTAGGTTTATAATTCTTTTAACCGTAAACCTATGCTCTGATATCAACTTGTAACATCCCCCATCCCGAGGCCCAAAACTAACTGCTATAGATGCTGCAGTCATCCATAGTTATTAATTCTCGGTGATAAAATGCAGCTATGTTAATCATATCAATAATAAGAAGCACGTTAATATGAAAAATTTCAAACATAATTTAGTAACAAATTTTCACATTTCATTTCAGGTTTGATTTTTTATTTTCATTACATAATCTTATTCGTAATCCCAGGTTCAGAGAAAATATAACTGTACAAAATACTCCAAGAACGACATATAAAGATGCCTCATTAGTTGATCTAAGTCAAATACTTGGCAATTATACAACTTTTCCAATACATCCAAATTGAACAAAACCAAACTACGCAATGGAAATAGATAAAGCTCCCAATATCTAGATTGCCTCCTACACGTCTTCGGAAGCTTATTCATCTAACTGAATGATCAGAAATTCCTTACTCTCGACCTACTCAAATGAGTACCCGAGAGTCTAAGGGGAAAACAAAAACTTTGAGTCAAATAATAGTCTGGTGTAAATAATAACCCTACCATCTCGAACCAAAATAGATATCTAAAGAGACCACGCCGCTGAGCAGAACGTGTTTTCCCCTCACTAGTACCTTACTCAAAACACAACAACCATATACTGTGCTCCTGTATCCACAGTGGTTGGAACATAGAAAATTGCATTTATAATAATGCAATATCTACCGGATTACCCATCCCAATTTATAGATTACCCATTTTAATTTCAAATGACTACCCATCACAATTTTAACTGACTATCTATCTTATTTTAATTTGACTACCTGCCTTATAATTATGTAGACTATCCATCTCTCATTTAAACATATTCATAGCCATATGGACTATCCATATCACATATAATTATTACTTGGATTACTCCTCCCTTACCATATTGACTACCCATTACATATGGTTCTATTGCTTAAATTATGTAGACTATCCATCATACATATTCCATTTAATTTACAATGATGTGGACTATCTATCACACATCCCATAGTTTTCCTAGGATGACTATGAACCCTTCATTAACCTCATAGAGACTATCAATCTCCAGTATGGTGTCGACCATCCATCTCGTCCCATAGTTTTCCTAGGATGACTATGAACCCATCAATTAACAATTTAATTCATGTTACCCACATGTTTAACCTATGTCTATTGGTATCCCCAATTTAGGTTATCATCCCCTTAAAATTATAACATTTCAAAGTGACATACATTGGTATCTCAAATGATCAATGTCAAAGTCATTTAAGAAAATGCATTGGTATCCCCAATGATAAAGTCTCATTTATAAAACATTTATTTTGTTGAAACTAATCCACTTTGGCATGCCCAATGAGAGCGTCGACATCTACAATCAATATAGCATTGGTATCCCCAATGCCTAAAATAAAATTGTCAAACAATAGGCTCGTTGCCCTTAATTAGGCTAATATAGATCAATGTCAAAGTGAAAACATTTGGCATGTCAAAGCTTACCTATATTGGTACACCCAATGATAGTGTTGAAATTTATACTTTACAGTGTATTGGTATTCCTAATTACAATGTCGAATAAGAAAGCTAAAGGCTCTCCGCTCTTAATAAAAAGATAAACGATGCACTATACCTCATCGACCCTCTATCCAAGGTTGAAAACAAAACTTAGATTTCCTTTAATTATAAAACTCTTATCGAAAATGAGGTTGTCGACTTTCATAAACTATTGGCTATCCACCTATTAAAACAAAACTTAAAACCTTTATAAGTTGTGTGGCTAACCGCCGAAGACATATGGTCATCGACCCTCTAAAACGTAGGCCTCTTTGCCTCTTTAAAACTGTTTTAATAAGAGCAAGCCTCTTCGGCATTGAAAATATGAAGTGCGAGGTCATGGCCAAAAGGATCGACACTAAGACATAAGGTCACCGACCTTGATGCACATTGACCCTAAGACCCTCGACGACGTTATAAAACTTTTATACTTAAGTTACTTCAGTTATTATGTCGCTTCATACATAGAGTCAAAGTCAGTAAAAGCGGCATCACTGCCTTAGTCTAGAAAACAATCAAAGTGATTAGGTGCGACACCATTGAAAGTAGTGATGAAGATATGCAACATCGTCAACGTCGACATTAATCTTTTAAAACGCTTAAATGAATCATGAAGGCAGCATGCCGCCAATCATCTACCGTCGTCGTTGTCCACTTCGATGCCAAAGGAATCACTCATAGATACTTAGGTAACTATCATGTGCTTCCTCCTTCATCGACATCAACATTCAATAATGCTGCTTTATCATTAGGCTCGATGACATATGGTAGCATGGCATTATCATAATTCTTAATAAAACTGTTTTATTGCTATTTTAAGCAAAACCTTTTCACCCAATCTTCTTTCTTGTCAAATTTCTATTGGATAAAGCAATTTCTTTACAAATTCTTTTAAGAAATAATCGTTGCACTAAATGTTCAAGTTTCCAAACATATTTAAAATAATAAATTAATATCTTCAATTAATTATCCTTTTACATGCTTACCTAGCATAATAAATTCACAATAAATTTAAATCACTTGGGAAAAATCCAAAAAATTCATAGAAATTAGAGAATATACTTCTCTTTACCATATAAAACTTTCGAAGCCAAAAACCAAATTATTTTAAATAATTAAAACTTAAGCTTAAGTCATTTCCTCCTTAGGGATAAAATATTCTATTTGATTTGGAAAACTATGAAACTAAAATTCCATCTCAAAAATACCATTTTACACAACATATCAAAATTCGAATCATTTGGAGACTAAATACTTAAGTTTTACCTTTAAAACCTACTTAAATAATTTCATAAAAATTCCAAACAATGGTTAAACAACCATAACTTGGCAAAAATCATCAAAATCATTTGGATATTATCCATAACCGAATTAAAGATAAAAAAGAGATGGATCTTGTATTATTCACCTTTAAAATTGATGTCGGAGTTGAGATTTTATTAGTGTTGTGCTTCCTTAAGCTTTAACTTGTAATTCTCTCTTGATTTCGTGACCATTTTCCCTTGAGGGCCGGCCTCCTTAGATTTTTTCTTAGATTATTTTATGAATGAGTGAAGAGAAAATGATATGAGGGGGAGATGGTTTAAGGGATTAAAAGATGGGTCTCCTTATTTTTCCCTCCTTATATTTTCTCTTATATATTAAGTTTAAACAATCTTAATTAATTAAGTATGGCATGACCTTATTAAGTTTTAAATCTCGTTCGTCCTAACTCTTTACATTTTTCTACTTAATATATCCAATTAAATGTCTCGAATAATGTTTAACAAAGAATAGGGGTGTTATAGAATGTAACTGCCCCGACCATGAAGAAACAACTTCAGAGCTTAAATGAAAAGATCGCTGCTTTGAATCGGTTTATCTCAAGGGTAACATATAAGTATATACCCTTTCTCGATGCCCTTAAGAAGGGGAAGAAAATCTTTGAATAGAATCAAGACTACCAAAACGCGTTCGGGGAATTATTGAGGCATATGTAAATGCCACCGGTGTTATCCAAATAGCTGGAAGGGAAGGATTTATTTGTTTAGTTAGCAATGTCTGCTTACGCCCTAAGTGCAGCATTAGTGCATGAGAAGGCAAGGACTCAAAGACCGGTGTACTACGTTAGCAAGCGATTCATTGGAGGTGAAAAAATACCCGAAGCTAAAGAAAATCGCATATTGCTTGCAGATCGCGTCAAGGAAGTTACAACCGTATTTTTAGGCTCATCCGATCAAGGTATTGATAGATCAGCCCCTGAAGCAAGTATTATACTGACCCGGAACCTGGGGAACGGTGCTGAAATGGAATATTGAATTGAGTCAATACGATATTACTTCCATCCGAGGAGAGTGATAAACAGGCATCATTGGCAGACTTCATCGTCAAGTTTACTGTGCGTGATGGTGAAGAGGAAGAGGATGATGCAGTCGTAGCTCCTTATTGAGAATTATTTGTCGATGATGCTTCAAACGAATACAGCTGTAACACCCCTAATATTTAGTAATATTATTCAGGATATTTAGTTAGATAAATTAAATAGAATAATGTAAATATTAGTGTGATAAGGGAATTGAGATTTGAAAATTAATTAGAGGTCATGCTAATTAATCAAGAAGAATGGGTTATGAAAATGTTTTCATGAATTAACTAATAAGGAAATAACGCAAGGGCATTATAGGGATTTACCGCCACCATAATCCCTTAACCCTTAAACCCACGTTCCCATTTTCTCTTCATATTCATATTTTCAAAATTCAAAAATGTAAATCAAAAGTTCAGGCCGGCCATAACCTAAGGAAAGGAAAGGGGAAAAATAAATTAAAAGCTAAGGAATCAAGCAAGGGGAATTAAGCAAGATCAAATCTCAAGTCCTTATCCAAATCATGGTGAATAATAATCAAAATCATCTCTATTTTTGTTTTTAAAGAGCATATGATTTTAGGTTTTATGTTTAAAACCTTTGTGATGCTTTTAATGATGGTATGCATGGATTTTATGATATGTTTGATTCAAACAAGTATGTTTGATAAACGTTTTATTCGATTTTAAGGCTAAAATCATTTATATTGGGTTTCAAATACAATGAGGACTTAATATGTTATGTAAAACATCATTTTGGAGATGGGTTTAATTTTTCGTAATTATCCAAACTATGGATAAATTATTATGAATTTTTGAAGGAAGAAATGAATAATTGGGTTTAAAATTTATTTCGACTATTATAAGATGAATTTTAGGTCTGAAATTTATATATGTTAGATAACATATTAAAAGTGAATTTTTTTGAATTTTGGGGATTTTCCTAAGTCATTTACTATGGAAATTAAATTAATTTAGTAGAAGGACTTAAATGTTTTAATTATTTTACTTAAGGGAAGGGCTTCTTTGCAAATTGTCTTTCATTAATTTCTGAAATAATTCGGTAGTCTTTTAGAAAAGATTTTGATAAAGTTTATGGTAACTAATCATATTTTTACAAATAAGCAAGTTAGTTGAAAAGTATTACTTAAAAGGCAATCAAAACAGTTTTGCATAAGTTCAATGTTTCGCCACTTCCAGTAGCTACCTTTCGACCCAATACTTCCACCCCCAATGAAGTCGAAAACAACACAAGATATCAAGGCTTTGGTACATAGTGGATTGGAGAAAGGCGGCAGGTATGGAGTCGAAACCAAGCTTTCGAAGGAGTCGAAGCCTTCGTTTTGCTTTACAAAGAAATGCCACCTGCCTTGTTTTGAAAGAATACTTTCGAAAGGGGTTTAATATAGCTTTCGAAGAAGTTGCTGCCTTTTTGTTTCGAAAGGGTAACTTTTGAATGAGTTGCCTTGTTTTTAAATCAATGCTTTCGAAAGGGTAGTTTGAACCCAGTCGAAATCATGTTGCCATCTCTATGCCTTTCGAAGGGATTGAAGTCATCAACGAGTTCGAAAGGTACCTTTCATTTTATAAATGTAATAAGTCACTTCCCAAAGCTTTTGAAAGGGCTCCAGTAGCCATATAAAGGTTTCGAAGGCAATGGCTTCGAAAGGGCTTTCGAAGCTATCCTTCCAAATGTTTTACTTAAATGATTAAAGCTGTCGAAATGATGGTTCTGAATCCATTTGTTTTTCCCCAAACTCTTTTTAATGGTTTCGAAATGGGTACTTTCAAATGGTTTCAAAAGGAGCACTTTCAATGGTTTCGAAAGGGGTACTTTTAATTGGTTTTGAAGCTATGCTTTTATAAATAAGCAAGTGATGTTTAATACTTTCGAAAGGTGTGTTTTGATGGTTTCGAAAGAGATGTTTTAAAGTGCTTCGAAAGGAATATGCTTAGTGTTTTGAAAAGAAGATTTGAATGCTTTCGAAAGAGGTTTTCTAATGGTTTCGAAAGTAAAGGTCTAAGGTTTTGAGAGCCTTGGTTTTCAAAACAAAGAACCCAATCTCAAGTTTTAAAGGAAAAACCCATGGCACTATAAAAGAGCTTTTAAATGGATTTTAAATTTGGAGTTTTTGAAGAAGCTTTCATTGATAAAATAATGGGTTAAAGGGATTAACCATGTCCCATATATGAAAAATGATTTCAAGGATATTAAACCATAGATGTTGGTATTGATATGTTATTATGTTTGCTTCTTCTAAATACATATTCACTGTGTAATGGACCCATAACAGTATTTTGGGGAGAAAGGTCAGAATAACCAGCTAGGTTGACCCAGTAGTGAATATAAATTGAATTAACTCCTGTATGAGTAGAATTGCATCCAGGAGGTCAGGTAGACCAGAATATAGAATGCCCAAATACTAATTAAGAAGTTGTCAGTTTAGACAGGTTCATAGTGAACCCATGAAAACTATGTTTCAAGAGAGTTATTGGCAGGGGCCAATAGGTTTTTAGTGAACCCATGAAAACTATATCTGGATTAAGTTATTGACAGAAGTCAATAGGTTCATAGTCAACCCATGAAAACTATGATAAAAATGGAGTTATTGGAGATACCAATAGGTTCAGGGAGAACCCATAAAATAATCGAATGAAGTTATTGGAAAGGGCCAATAGGTTCTTAGTGATCCCATGAAAACTATGAAATAGGACAAGTAGTCCATAGACTATAAATAGGTTATTAGTCAGACTATAAAAACTAATAGGTTAATAGTGACCCTAGAAACTATAACTATGATAGGTAGTCAAATAAATGGGGAAGGGAAATCCAGAATGTTTTACTTGTTTGCATATCATCATAATATTTTAAATTTCTATGTTTATAACCATTGTGGATGCAGGAGCACAGTAGATGGTTATCATAAGTTTTTGATAAGATACTAGTGAGGGGAAAACCCATTATGCTAAGCGGCATGGTCTCACTAGATATCGAAATGGTGCGAGATGGTAGTTTATTATTCATACCAGTCTTTATGTCTAACTCGAAGTTTATGTTTTCCTCTTAAACTCTCGGGTGCTCAATTAATTTTCAGTAGTTTGAGGGTTGAGATTTTTAGGTTCTCCTTTGAGACGTGCAGGAGCCAGGATAGCTAGTAGGAGTTCTTTTCTATTTTGATTCCAATGTGTTGTTGTAAAGGCAAAGTTGTTAAATTGCTTAGATATATATATACTCTGATCATCCAAGGGGGCATCTTTATATGTCGCTCTTGGCGTATATTGTAATAATTATATTTCCTCTGAATGTGGTTCTCGAATATGGGATTATGTAATGAATTTGAAATGTTTTGAAATGGAATGTTAAAGTTGTTTAATGATTTTAAAAAATTTCCATATCCATGTGTTTCTGTTATATCAATGTATCTAACATTACCGTATTTGATCGCCGAGGATTAATAACTATGGATGACTATAGCATCCGTAGCCGTTAGTTTTGGGCCTCCAAGTAGGGGATGTTACAATAGCTGGGGAAAGGAGTAGTATTTGAAATGCCAGAAGGATGGTCAGTCTATTATGCACTGAAGATGTAATTCCCTACAACTAATAAAAAAATCAAGTATGAGGTGTTGATAACAGGATTGAGGATAGCCAAAGAACTGAGGATAAAAACATTTCACATATTTAGCGATTCCTAGCTGGTGGTTTGCCAAATCAAGAAGGAATATCAGGCCAAAGGTGCAAGACTAGCGCCTCACCTATCAAGCGGTGGAGCTGCTTGAGGACATAGAGCACTATATGAGAATGCATATCCTTAAAGAAGATAACGTAAAGGCTGGCTGATTCATTAGCTAAGCTATCTAGCTCACGGGAAGCACAGCTAATGGGATTGGTTTTGGTGGAAGTTTGGATAGCTCCGAGCATCGATCATATGGACCTCTACTGGATTCTGGGGACAATAGAAGAGGAGGAGTCATGAGTGACCCCGATCAAGAATTATCTGGTTAATGGAACTCTCCCTAGAGACAGGAATGGATGGAAGAAGCTCCTCCAAAATGTGTCATGATTCGTGATGCAAGATGAGTAATGTGTAGGAAAGGATTCTTTATGCTCCTGCTTCGGTGTGTAACCAATGATGAGGGTAGGAAGATCCTCATGAAAATCCATGAGGGCGGCTATGGTGATCACACCCGAGGGGAAGACTTTGGCAAAGAAGGTACTTTGCTATGATAAACCAGGATGCTACCAACTACACCAAACGATGTGAACGGTTCTAGAGATTTATGAAGATTCCAAGAGCCCCATCGACGAAACTTACGCAAATGGTCAGTCTGTGGCTGTTTGCATTTGGGTAATCGATATCATTGGTGCGCTATATGGTCAGTCTATGGCCATTTGCAATTTGGGGAATCAACATCATCGGTGTGTTACTTCACAAAATAAGCTATCGTTGAAGTGGATTACTTCAAAAAATAGCCTAAAGCGGAACCGCTTGCCACGATTACAACGAAAAAGGTAATCAATTTTGTAATGAAGAATACTATTTGCAGGTTCGGCGTACCCAAAAGGACATCACAAATAATGGAACTCAGTTCGAGAGCGTAGTATTCAAGGATTTCTACCATCGATACAGAACCGAGAAGATCTTCTCTATGGTGGCTCATCCTAAGGCGAACAAATAAATGGAAGCAGCGAACAAAATCATGAAATCCACCTTGAAGAAGCGGTTGACTAGACCTAAAGACAGCTGGGTTGATGAGCTTCCACTAGCACAGTAGGCTTATAGAACAACACATAAGTCAGCAACTGGACGCTCGCCGTTCATGTTGGCATATGGATCTGAAGCAATGATCCCTATAGAACTGGAAGTCCCTTCTCATCATAAAAATAATTTCAACTCGAAGGTTGACGCGGAGCTCCTGCTTGAGTCTCTCGATTTAGTTGATGAGAAAAGGGAAGAACCATAATTAAGGGTTGCTACCCACCAAAAAAGGGTAGCTCGACACTTCAATGCTAATGTTCGCAACCACACCTTTGAGGTAGGAGATCTCATTCTAAAACGAGTCCTCCTGGGTATGGAAGCGCTCAGCCCGAATTGGGAAGGACTTTACACGATCAATTGAAAGCCTGGAGAAAGAACATTTAAGTTGGAAATTGTTGATAGAATCCCTACCCCGCGTGCATGGAATAGCAATCTGCTGCGGCACTACTACGTTTAGCTCTTTTTCATTTGTTCACACAAATAAGCCATCCAAGGGCAGTAGGGGTAATGTAATAAGGTAGGACTTGGCACTTCTTTCACTCGTAAATAAAGTTAGCTTCTTGAACTGTAACAACCTGCACTTCCCGACACACCGATCCAAAGCCTAGTGTGACTTTCGGACTCATGCCATTCCAAGAAATACGAGCTGTTGGGTTTTTAAAACATTATAGAGCATAATTATAAGGGTAAGTTCTAAGACATTCTACACTTTCAGATCTCATGGCGGGAGGAAATAAATATAAGTACTGGAAAATTGACATTTTAGAAAATAGTCTTCAAATACTTTATTTTCCATACACACTGTTTCAAAGTACAATATATGTTTTACAAACTTTTAATATAGTAAGTAACTACATGATGGACAACAAAGAATATGAGAACTCCTACATGACACTCCTTTCTCCATGTACTACGCCCAATCATCTACTGACCTACCATCTTGTGGTGGGGGAAATGGAAAGAAGGGGGGTGGTTAAATAAAAGTATGGTGGCTGAGTACAAGTTTAATACGTGATGATCATAAGCAGTTATTTCAATATTACTCTAGATGATATAGAGTGTGATACAAGTGTCCGTGAATTCCTAAGGTCTTCTACCCAAGGATTTTTGTCTAATACATACCTACACTACAATTTGTGTATGCTATTGTAAGGAACGAACTACGGATCGAATCTTGCATCTAACGATCGACCACTACTCCTAAATATACCTAATGTAGATGCAATGCTGTTAGGCTACTAAAACATGGAAACACTGCCATAACGCTACTAAACATGGAAGCAGCGCCCCCTTGGCTACTAACCATACAAACACTGCAACTAGGCTACTATGGGACTAAATTCCCACTACTATCATCACCACTAGGCTATTGGGAACCGGTTCCCCTTCACTACACCTAGATAGAAAGAACCCAAGATGTCGATTCACTAATATGTCTCATCATCTACATCTTCTTCCATCTCTCAATCGTAGTGTTGGCCTCTTATTGCATGCTCCGGGTCCTCCATTTGAACTGTATCACGTGCGTCAGAAATCATGCATACATGGACCTTTCGTTGTGCCGGACCCACTCCATTAGGCATCCTCATCAGTGTTGCATGCCCACCGTTAGAACCTCCTATGAGTGCCATTTGCAAAAATACATCACATCCAATCGATTACTCGATCCTTAATTGGGTAAACAATATTTACCCAACATCGTCGCGACTTAGCGTCGGCTTCTAGGGAACTATCTTCCCTACAAGTCCTAACATGGATCCAATTGCCCTTAAATAGGCCCCTAACAATTAACGTTTATATTTTTTATTAGTAAAATTGGGACATATGTCGAGGTTCAACATCTGCAATTTTCGTTTTGAACTATTGACTGCTAGACCTAATTGGTCGACTACTACCAATCGACCTCTGTGGGTCCAAGGTCGACCGTTTGCACATGTCTATGTATCAATTTGCAATTCAATTTAGGATTTGGTAATTTATGGTTTTCAAATCTAATTGTAAAAGAGATGTAGATATCAACTTTAAGTTAGCAGTTTATTATGGTTTAATTCTAGTCTAGTTTTGCATATTCCAATTTAGGGTTTATATAATTCAAATTAGATTTCTAGCACCCTAAACCAATTAAAATAGATTAAACTAACTGTAACAATCTTCTTACTAAAACTATTTCCACTCACCTCAAGCCTAAGCTCTTCCTATTTGCTTTGATTGAGATTTGTTTCTCCATATGCTTGCTCTGCTTGCCCCGATTGATTGTATCCTTCTAGTTTGATTTTATTTGATTTTTGAAGAGCTATAGGTTTAGAGGAGAGGGACAGTTTTGACAGTTTTTCATTACTATAAACTAATATGTAGAAATTTGGGTTTGATAAGGTTAGTATTTATAGGGTGTACCAATCTATTTAGAGCGTTAGATTTAGCTTAGTGAATATTTTCAGTAATCATATTCATTCATTACAGCCTTAGTCGCAGAGCAATCCATCTACACCATTCGAACATGTCACAAGATCTTAGAAATCGTTCGATTTTATACAGGGATGGTCGACCATTCATCCCCCTAGGTCCATCGCTAACGGTCAACCTTCACTCCCATGGGTTGACCATCTCTAGTGTATATTTGTAAAGTTTTTTATTTTATTTTTTATTTTATTTCCAATTCTTCCAATGCCCGTAACTTTTCCATATTAACTCTGATTTTGAAGAGTTATATATATAATTTATCCATAAAATCGCTATGAACGCAGCGATACAAGTTTCGTAGCTAACTTCGGACATATGTGGAAAAAAAATTAGTTCTTGTTTTAATTAAATTTACTTTTTTGATTAAATTTCCATTAAAATTTTTGTTAAATTCCGAGGTAACTTATACACAAAGCAACCAATAGCTACAACCATCCACTTATTCATCATCCACGAGCAATCATTGTCCTTAGAAATTTTCTAATGTAATATATACATATATATATATGCAATGTGAAATGCACGTGAAACTATACTAATGCAAAAAGTAGGTAGTCTACTGACCCAGTCGACCTCCTGCCATGCAAATGCTCATGCGCAACCAATCCATCCATATGCATGATAAACAACAATCAAGCATCCATATGTATTATATAAAACAAGGTAGACAAAAATAAGAGATCATGAGAATGTGTGTACTACCTAGAGTATATATTGTCCTAAACGTGTATAACTGTAATGACCCAAGATTTTAGGAATTTATTCTGAAAAATATAAATGAATTCAAAATAATTTTTGAATAAATTTTGAAAGGGGATTGATATAGCTTGATAGTGTATCAGTATGTGTGTACATGTGTGCACAGGAAATGCACATGAACTAAAGCTAAAAGTCCCTGAACTCTAAGAATAAATACATATTGATATGTATGGGAATATATATATATATATATATTTAGATTAAATCCTTAAAAGTTGTATGCAGGAGTAAATATACATATATGGATGCTACTGAATATTTTTGAGTATACATGTGCATGTGTGTGTCAATACAGAATGATGTGTAAATATATATATGGGTGTGCTAATTATTTCAGTAAGACTTATATAAATATATATATGTGTTAATAAAATACTAGAGTTCAAATTAGTAAAATAAAATATACAGACATATTTTAGTATATAGGCAGAAAGAAAGAAAAACTGAGGATAGAAAAAGGAGTAGTCCTCCTGTAAATAAATAAAGGAAGTACATACCATTTACATGAAAACTAAAAATAGGAAAAAATAAGACAAAACAGGGAAATGCTTGGTATAGGCAGAATTAGGAAGAGTATTTGATAAATAACAAATCAAGTCACATTTTTAGCATGATTGTAGACAAACGAAAAAGTATTTTCTGAAAAGCAAATTTCTGAAAAGAATATAACCACTTTTCTCTTCACCTAAATTAAGCCGGGAAGGGTAGAATTTTGGGTTTAAATAAAATGCAGATAACACAATTTTTCTGGTGGGCAAAAATGGCTTTAGCCAATACCCAAAACCCTAAGGAAGACCCTATATATATATATATATGTATATGCAGCAGCCTCCTCTCCTTCTCAGAAAAGAACTTGGAAAAAAAAGAAACAACACCATAGAAATCATAAGGCAAGGGAAGGAAAAGAGTTTGAGGCTAAAGGCGGAAGTTCATCAATTAATTAAGGAAGCAAAGAAGAGAGCTAGGTGAGAAAACTCACTCAACAACTTAAGGCACTAAGTCCTAATGAAGGCAGCCAGTTATAAATGAATTTTTCTTAAAAGTATATGTGATTGTTCTTTGGAAATTAAGGATGCTTTAATGCTTGCTAGTTGTTCTGATTGTTTCATTCTTAATATGATCAGTATGCATGAATAGGTAATTTAAAAACCCAGATCTCTTTCTGATATGATATTAGATAGAAATATAATAAATACCCAGAAAATAAGATGTTGAATATAAGCAAGTAGTGTTGGTTTTGGCTCAACCCAGAAGAATTGATAAGTATGTGGGCTGCAATATACATATGTATATGTGCTGAGGCTTATTATATAAAGGAATTAGGAGTGTAATAGGCTTGCCTATGTGCTGATACTCCTGGTTCAAAGAAAATATACAATAACCACCTAGCAGATAGATTTTGTGATTTAGGAAGCTTGGTCAATCTGAGTTAACTAAAGCACAGATGTTTGCAACAAAATATTCCAAATAGAGCCATAAACCAATGTTAGTTGTCTATACCTCTTCTAAATTGCAAGAACATGTTTTAATAAATTGCTTGATTGCCTCTGTCTGTTTATATGAATGATGAGGAATGTTATGAGATGAATGCTTATTTTAGTGGAATGACTCACTGGCTGGGTTACCCTGAAAATTTAAAGGATAAAACACCTGAGAAACTTGATTAGGAAAATGGGGTCAAGATTACTGCAGGAATGACTTGTGTTCTTGAGTAATGCAAGTTGACACATGGCTTGTTTAAGTCCTGAGATCTTTGTGTAATGGAGTGAATTAGTTCATTACAGTGTGTCCATTGATTCATAAATATTGCAGATGAGACCAGGATAGATAAATATACCAAGGGAAAAATATTTGAGATGATGAGAAAACTAGAGTTTTTCCCAGAATTGAAATATGAGGATGGAATAAATGATTTAACTCATATTGGTTATTTTCCTGTTTGGTGTGAATGATTGTTTGACTATGACTGAATTGTATGCTTGAATGTATGTGCCATATTTATATATGTAGTCTCTGGAAAGAAAAATTAAAGTGTGCACATGCACAATGACACAGAGCATGCACACAAGTATGACCTGATTCCAAAGGGCAGAACTTTATGTATATGTACTTAACTTGATTTTTAACCTAATTAACTAATTGCTTTTGTGAATTTTCTCATACCTGACATGTGTCTGACCCTAGTGTGCTAATGGCATCTGGGGTGTCTCATTTAAAATGAGGCAGTTTCAAATGCTTTTTCAGGGATTGCAGCAACTAAGTAGGAGTAGGAGCAAGGCTTTGAGAAGAAGATTATAGCATGCTAAGCTTAGTTAGATAAGAGCCTAAATGATAAAATCCGCATGTATTAATGATTTAAATTGTTACTTGTATTAAGTGTTGAATATGGGATGGATATTTCGTTAAGTATTTTATTAAGAGATTGACTTGTATCTGGAATTTATAAATCTAGTTAATATCTGATATTAAAGAAGTTAATCAAAATATTGTAAGTGGATTTAGTAAGAACACCATGTTAAAATTAAGTGATTATATTTTAAAAATGTATTAGTCAATCTTGAGTCTTTAGAAATGATTTAAGTTTTGGAAAACCTGGATAGTTGATTCTCAGAAAAATTAAATGGTTTTATCTTTCTACCATGGCATATGTATACAAAAGATAATAGGCATAGGTTGAATGTTTTTATATGACTGCAAGGTTTCCATAATTTAACTTGTTTTATACAAATGTTGCATGCCTTATTTTTAAATAAAGAAAGAATCTGTAATATGGGAGTTGAAAGCCAGATCCAAAATAGTTGCAGTTATATACACACATAAACATGTTTTGTACAGATATTAACACACCTTTTCCTTTGTATTTTTAATAGGAATCTGAATCCCATTTCACTCAGATTTTAATCAATTGCATTTTAAGACTAGATGGGTTACACCAGAACAAAGAGTCTGGTTGAACCATGTGATTGACAGCCATGGTTACAGGAAACCCACTCAAGTTTGCACTTCATTTAATTTAAAGCATACTGACATCAAAGAATCAAGATGTTGAATGTGTTAGATCATTTTAGACTATTTCAAAAAAAAAAGAGAGCCTGTGTTCCAGACAGATTTTATAAGGAAAAAAATCAAACATGGATAATGATAAACACTTCTATCATTTTTCAAAACCCAAGCACCAGACCATTAATTTATAGACAATCATATCACAATTATCTGGTTTCTAGAATTTATACTCCCTAGAGAATTTAGCAAGGAATCAGGAGTTTAAAAATATATATATATAGGTATTCATGCATGAATGGAATTTTTATTGCTTATAACACTGAACTATGTGTGGATATATTAAATTCAATCAATCCAATATTCTCTTGTTTTCCAGAACTCTGATTCAAACAAGAGAGGCATATACATCCTCACATGTATGTGCATATCCTTGTGAATGTACTGATATATTTATATTGGTTAATTATTTTGATCCTGGATATATTTTGTTTATTGGAAAAAGAAAATGACCCTGGAAAATATATTTGTAATGAATGATATATCTATATATCATCTCTGTAAAAAAAAATCCTTATGAAATTAGGGTAGAAATAGGAGGGTCATTTCATTTGGTATCAGAGCCAGGTTATTCAACATAATAGAAGTAAAGATCAAGTTCTTAGATAGAAATAAAATTTAAAGGAACTAAATATATATATCAATTTTTTCAGTGTGAAAAAAAAACCACTGAAATAATAAAATTACCAATCAAACTAACCAGCTATGTAAATTATTATTAGCAAACTATGGTAGGGAGACCACCAAATCAGGGAGCAGGATCTTCCCATGCACCACCAATGGTCAATCTGCAAGACTTGGTGAGAGCATTTAGGGATGGGGCAGGACAAAGGCAAGAAAATCCCTATAAAGAACTCTCAAAATTACTTAAGACATATACTCATTTAGGAGGCAAGAGCTTTAAAGAGACAGAGACTATCATGGAAATTCAAACATGGTTGAGAACATTGGAAAGAATTTTCAATGACATGCAACTTGATGATCAAAGAAAGAGGCAAGTGGATTCAAGACAGCTAAAAGGAGTAGCTTTAGGCTGGTGGGAAGTAATCATTGCAGGAAGAAATGAGAATGAAATCACTTGGAATCAATTCAAAGAGATGTTGGAAGCAAGGTTTGTACCAGCATCAGCTAAGACTACCTTGCTAGAAGAATTTATTAGACTTAGACAAGGAACCATGACTGTCACAGAATAAACTCAAAAGTTTGAGGGGCTTTCCACATATGGAGCAATGCTTGTGGCAGATGAGGCATCCAAAAATGATAGGTACATAAAAGGTTTGAACCCAGGACTCAGCAGAGCCATGTTACCCTATGCAGACAGGACTTTTGACCATGTGATAGACTTAGCTTTGAGGTTGGAGCAGCATGACAAGGAAAGGGAGAAGTTTAGAAATTTTAAGAACAATAACACCAAGAAGGGTAAGGGGAGGTATCACCCTTATGATAAGAAGAAGGAAGAGGCCAGTAACAAAGGCACTGGAGATGTCAAAGCTAAGGAAACCTAGAAGAAAATTGTGTGCCATTAGTGTGGAAAGGAGGGGCATATCAAGCCTAGGTGTCCAGAATTGAAGGGAGGAGCCTTCAAGTGTTATCTATGTAGGAAAGAGGGGCATATGAAGAGGAATTGTCCTGAGTACAAACAGCAAGGAAAATTGGCAAATTTGGAAGGAAAAGGAAAAGCCACAGTGGAGAGTAACACTGAAAACCATAGCCAAGTGGAAGGTACATTACTTATTTGTACCATACCCATAGCAGTAGTATATGATACTGGGGCAACTCACTCTTTAATTTCTTATGAACTGGTTAAAATGCTAAAACTGAATTGCATATTGGTTGAAACCCCATTGCATATACAAAGTCCACTGGGGAGTTCTAGTGTTTTAAATATGATTTGTGTGGATGTGGAATTAAACATAGGAGGAAATATTTTTATTTCCAATTTATATGTTTTGAATTACCCAAATATAGGTGTTATTTTGGGAGTAGACTGGTTAAGGCAATTCAAGGCCATGATTAACTTAGACTCATCCACCATATCATTGCAAAATTCTAGAGGTCAGAGAATCACAGTTTTATGTGAAGTAGCTAAGGAAGGAAAACTATATCATTTAGTTGACTCAGAAAAAGATTTTAGTGAACAAACCATTGAAGAAATTCCCATAGTCAATGAATATTTGGATGTGTTTGGTGAGGTCAAGGGTGTTCCACACCATAGACCAGTAGAGTTCCAGATCAATCTAGTTCCAGGAGCAAGCCCAGTGATTAAAAAGCCAACAAGAATGGGGCCAAATGAACTAAAAGAATTAAAGAAACAATTAGAGGAATTAGAAAATAAGGGTTTTATAAGACCCAGTAATTCTTGCTGGGGAGCACCAGTGGTGTTTGTTAAGAAACAAGATGGAACTTTGAGACTCTGCATAGATTATAGGGAATTAAACAAAGTAACTATTAAAAATAAATACTCATTGCCAAGAATAGATGATCTTTTTGATCAATTAGCAGGGGCAAAAGTATTTTCTAGACTAGATTTAGCATCTGGTTTTCATCAAATGAAGGTGGAAGAATCAAGCATCAAGTACACTGCCTTTAACACTAGGTATGGGTTGTATGAATTTTTGGTTATGCCATTTGGCTTGACCAATGCACCATCATACTTTGTAGATCTAATGAACAGAACCTTTAGAGATTATTTAGACAAGTTTGTGCTTATTTTTATAGATGACATTTTGATTTATTCCAAAACAGTGGAAGAACATAAGCATCATTTGCACCTGGTTTTGTCTAGATTAAGGGAAAAAGATTTAAAGGCAAAATTTTCAAAATGTGTATTTTGGAAAGAGGAAGTACATTTCCTTGGCCATGTTATATCTGCCCAAGGAATTTCTGTGAACCCCAATAAAGTAGTGGCTATTCAAGCATGGAAGAGGCCAAGCACTGTGAGTGAAGTGAGGTCATTTATGGGGATGGCAGGGTATTATAGGAGGTTTATAATAGATTTTTCAAAAATTTCTACACCACTCACTAACCTAACCAGGAAGAACTAAGCTTTTGTTTGGTCAGAAAAATGTGAAAAGTCTTTTGAACAGTTGAAGGAGGCATTGGTGAATGCTCCAATTTTAAAGGTACCTCATGGAAATGAAGAATTAGTTGTATACACTGATACTAGTGGATTTGGCTTGGGTGCAGTGTTGATGCAACAAGGCCAAGTCATTGCATATGCATCCAGACAACTTAAACCCCATGAAGTAAGGTATGCCACACATGATCTCGAATTAGCAGCTGTGATCTATGCTTTAAAACTTTGGAGACATTATTTGTTAGGCACAAAGTTCAAACTTTACACTGACCACAAGTCTCTAAAATATTTATTTTCACAAAAAGATTTGAACATGAGGCAACATAGATGGGTGGAGTTCTTAGCTGCCTATGACTTTGACATACTCTATACACCAGGCAAAGCAAATAAAGTTGCAGATGCTCTAAGTAGACAGCATGCTAAATTGGCTATGATGATGATAGAAGAATTTAAAGACTTGTCTTTGCTAACTGAGTTAGAAATTGGGGAGAATGGTTGTGTGCACATTGATGAGCAGATGCATGGTGCACAAGAAGATAAAGGGAAGTTAAGCTTAATGACACTTCAACCAGATTTAATTCTGAAGGTAGGAAAAATGCAAGAACAGGATGCCAACTTATTAGAGAAGAAAATGCTCCTCTCAAGAGGGGAGGAAGTGATGAATCACCATATTGATAAAAATGGTTATATGAGATACCAAAATAGGATGTGTGTACCAGAGGACACAGAATTGAAGAAAGAGATATTGAATGAATATCACAGAAGTAAATACTCCATACACCCAGGCAGCACAAAAATGTACCAAAATTTGAAAAGAGACTTCTGGTGGAAGGGGTTGAAATCTGATGTAGCTAAATACATTGCCAAATGTATGACTTGCCAACAAGTCAAGGCTGAAACCCAAAGGCCATCAGGGTTGATGCAGCCTCTTAGTGTACCACAGTGGAAGTGGAAAGACATATCTATGGACTTCATAGATGGACTGCCTAGATCTAAGAGAGGTAATACAAGCATATGGGTGATAGTTGATAGGCTAACCAAGGTAGCACACTTCATCCCAGTCAAGTCAGAAAGGACAGCACCAAAATTAGCTCAAATTTTTATAAAGGAAGTGGTAAAGTTACATGGCATTCCCAAAACCATTGTGAGTGATAGGGATACCATCTTCACTTCAAAATTTTGGAGAAGCTTTCAAGAAGCAATGGGAAGTGAACTATGTTTAAGTACTGCCTACCATCCTCAATCAGATGGGCAGACTGAGGTAGTAAACAAAGTTTTGGAGGACATGTTGAGGGCATGTATACTGGATTTTTGGGGCAACTGGGAAGATTATCTTCATCTAGTTGAATTTACATACAACAACAGCTACCAAAGCACCATAGGAATGGCTCCATTTGAAGCCTTATATGGTAAACCCTGTTTGTCACCTGTTTGTTGGGTAGAAGCAGGAGAAAGGTCTATTTTAGGACCTGAGTACATACAAGAAACTAAGGAGAAAATTGAGTTGATAAGAAGAAGAATGGCAGCAGCTCAAGATAGGCAAAAGAAATTTGCAGACATGAGAAGGAGGCAGGTAGAATATGAAGTGGGAAATTTTGTTTTCATCAAAATCTCACCTATGAAAAATGTGTTGAGGTTTGGAAAACAAGGCAAGTTAACCCCAAGATATATTGGACCATACAAAATTCTGGAAAGAATTGGTCCCTTGGCATATAAGTTGGAATTACCAGAAAACATGCAAGGTATACATGATGTTTTTCATGTATCACAATTGAGAAGGTGGGTCCATGACAAGGCAGAAATTCTTGAGACCCCAAGCCAAGTGCAGATAAATCCTAATTTGATTTATTAAAAGGATCCAGTGGGAATTTTGGCAAAAGATGTGAAGAAGTTGAGGAATAAATCTCTGAAACTTGTGAAGGTACAGTGGAGTCTTGATCCTAGTGATTGCACATGGGAATTAGAAGACAAAGTTAGGATGAATTATCCTAAGCTATTTTCAGATTAAAGGTAATTCTGATTTTTGATTGTTTTCTTTTTTTTAGATGCATATGTTTTTAGTTATTATAGAACTAAAAATCTATTTGGTTGAGAATGTACTTGTTCTCTGAATTAAGTTTAAAATTTATTTTAAGCTTAGGAAAATTGTGGGACACAATTTCTAAAAGGAGGGGTGTATGTAATGACCCAAGATTTTAGGAATTTATTCTGAAAAATATAAATGAATTCAAAATAATTTTTGAATAAATTTTGAAAGGGGATTGATATAGCTTGATAGTGTATCAGTATGTGTGTACATGTGTGCACAGGAAATGCACATGAACTAAAGCTAAAAGTCCCTGAACTCTAAGAATAAATACATATTGATATGTATGGGAATATATATATATATATATTTAGATTAAATCCTTAAAAGTTGTATGCAGGAGTAAATATACATATATGGATGCTACTGAATATTTTTGAGTATACATGTGCATGTGTGTGTCAATACAGAATGATGTGTAAATATATATATGGGTGTGCTAATTATTTCAGTAAGACTTATATAAATATATATATGTGTTAATAAAATACTAGAGTTCAAATTAGTAAAATAAAATATACAGACATATTTTAGTATATAGGCAGAAAGAAAGAAAAACCGAGGATAGAAAAAGGTGTAGTCCTCTTGTAAATAAATAAAGGAAGTACATACCATTTACATGAAAACTAAAAATAGGAAAAAATAAGACAAAACAGGGAAATGCTTGGTATAGGCAGAATTAGGAAGAGTATTTGATAAATAACAAATCAAGTCACATTTTTAGCATGATTGTAGAAAAACGAAAAAGTATTTTCTGAAAAGCAAATTTCTGAAAAGAATATAACCACTTTTCTCTTCACCTAAATTAAGCCGGGAAGGGTAGAATTTTGGGTTTAAATAAAATGCAGATAACACAATTTTTCTGGTGGGAAAAAATGGCTTTAGCCAATACCCAAAACCCTAAGGAAGACCCTGTATATATATATATATATATATGTATATGCAGCAGCCTCCTCTCCTTCTCAGAAAAGAACTTGGAAAAAAAAAAGAAACAACACCATAGAAATCATAAGGCAAGGGAAGGAAAAGAGTTTGAGGCTAAAGGCAGAAGTTCATCAATTAATTAAGGAAGCAAAGAAGAGAGCTAGGTGAGAAAACTCACTCAACAACTTAAGGCACTAAGTCCTAATGAAGGCAGCCAGTTATAAATGAATTTTTCTTAAAAGTATATGTGATTGTTCTTTGGAAATTAAGGATGCTTTAATGCTTGCTAGTTGTTCTGATTGTTTCATTCTTAATATGATCAGTATGCATGAATAGGTAATTTAAAAACCCAGATCTCTTTCTGATATGATATTAGATAGAAATATAATAAATACCCAGAAAATAAGATGTTGAATATAAGCAAGTAGTGTTGGTTTTGGCTCAACCCAGAAGAATTGATAAGTATGTGGGCTGCAATATACATATGTATATGTGCTGAGGCTTATTATATAAAGGAATTAGGAGTGTAATAGGCTTGCCTATGTGCTGATACTCCTGGTTCAAAGAAAATATACAATAACCACCTAGCAGATAGATTTTGTGATTTAGGAAGCTTGGTCAATCTGAGTTAACTAAAGCACAGATGTTTGCAACAAAATATTCCAAATAGAGCCATAAACCAATGTTAGTTGTCTATACCTCTTCTAAATTGCAAGAACATGTTTTAATAAATTGCTTGATTGCCTCTGTCTGTTTATATGAATGATGAGGAATGTTATGAGATGAATGCTTATTTTAGTGGAATGACTCACTGGCTGGGTTACCCTGAAAATTTAAAGGATAAAACACCTGAGAAACTTGATTAGGAAAATGGGGTCAAGATTACTGCAGGAATGACTTGTGTTCTTGAGTAATGCAAGTTGACACATGGCTTGTTTAAGTCCTGAGATCTTTGTGTAATGGAGTGAATTAGTTCATTACAGTGTGTCCATTGATTCATAAATATTGCAGATGAGACCAGGATAGATAAATATACCAAGGGAAAAATATTTGAGATGATGAGAAAACTAGAGTTTTTCCCAGAATTGAAATATGAGGATGGAATAAATGATTTAACTCATATTGGTTATTTTCCTGTTTGGTGTGAATGATTGTTTGACTATGACTGAATTGTATGCTTGAATGTATGTGCCATATTTATATATGTAGTCTCTGGAAAGAAAAATTAAAGTGTGCACATGCACAATGACACAGAGCATGCACACAAGTATGACCTGATTCCAAAGGGCAGAACTTTATGTATATGTACTTAACTTGATTTTTAACCTAATTAACTAATTGCTTTTGTGAATTTTCTCATACCTGACATGTGTCTGACCCTAGTGTGCTAATGGCATCTGGGGTGTCTCATTTAAAATGAGGCAGTTTCAAATGCTTTTTCAGGGATTGCAGCAACTAAGTAGGAGTAGGAGCAAGGCTTTGAGAAGAAGATTATAGCATGCTAAGCTTAGTTAGATAAGAGCCTAAATGATAAAATCCGCATGTATTAATGATTTAAATTGTTACTTGTATTAAGTGTTGAATATGGGATGGATATTTCGTTAAGTATTTTATTAAGAGATTGACTTGTATCTGGAATTTATAAATCTAGTTAATATCTGATATTAAAGAAGTTAATCAAAATATTGTAAGTGGATTTAGTAAGAACACCATGTTAAAATTAAGTGATTATATTTTAAAAATGTATTAGTCAATCTTGAGTCTTTAGAAATGATTTAAGTTTTGGAAAACCTGGATAGTTGATTCTCAGAAAAATTAAATGGTTTTATCTTTCTACCATGGCATATGTATACAAAAGATAATAGGCATAGGTTGAATGTTTTTATATGACTGCAAGGTTTCCATAATTTAACTTGTTTTATACAAATGTTGCATGCCTTATTTTTAAATAAAGAAAGAATCTGTAATATGGGAGTTGAAAGCCAGATCCAAAATAGTTGTAGTTATATACACACATAAACATGTTTTGTACAGATATTAACACACCTTTTCCTTTGTATTTTTAATAGGAATCTGAATCCCATTTCACTCAGATTTTAATCAATTGCATTTTAAGACCAGATGGGTTACACCAGAACAAAGAGTCTGGTTGAACCATGTGATTGACAGCCATGGTTACAGGAAACCCACTCAAGTTTGCACTTCATTTAATTTAAAGCATACTGACATCAAAGAATCAAGATGTTGAATGTGTTAGATCATTTTAGACTATTTCAAAAAAAAAAGAGCCTGTGTTCCAGACAGATTTTATATGGAAAAAAATCAAACATGGATAATGATAAACACTTCTATCATTTTTCAAAACCCAAGCACCAGACCATTAATTTATAGACAATCATATCACAATTATCTGGTTTCTAGAATTTATACTCCCTAGAGAATTTAGCAAGGAATCAGGAGTTTAAAAATATATATATATAGGTATTCATGCATGAATGGAATTTTTATTGCTTATAACACTGAACTATGTGTGGATTGATTAAATTCAATCAATCCAATATCCTCTTGTTTTCCAGAACTCTGATTCAAACAAGAGAGGCATATACATCCTCACATGTATGTGCATATCCTTGTGAATGTACTGATATATTTATATTGGTTAATTATTTTGATCCTGGATATATTTTGTTTATTTGAAAAAGAAAATGACCCTGGGAAATATATTTGTAATGAATGATATATCTATGTATCATCTCTGTAAAAAAAAGAATCCTTATGAAATTAGGGTAGAAATAGGAGGGTCATTTCAATAACAAGCAGTCCAAACAATACATTCAAATACATCCACTAGCATCCATCATCCATAACACGTCCTATTGACATGTTTACAACTATTCCTACCATCCAATGGTCTATACCTAAGCTAGAACCTATTTTCAAAAATAATCTCTTCTAACTAAATGAAAAAGTGCTAGAAAAGAATTTGGGATGGGTAGCTCGGATTTTTCCTCAAGCTCCCATGTACTCTCAATTTGGTCATCTCCCTACTAGGCTCTAACTAGTTTAATTATTTCATTACATAGTCGATTTATCCCATGCCCAAAAATACGGGTAGGTGCATGGCGAATAAGGGACTCACCTATCCTTTTTAACTTTCCCTAACTGACACGGCTTGACTGTGGTAACTGCATTGCATAGACACTTCCGCAAGTATTTAATGATGGCTTCACAATAGCTTCGCCGTGTTCTATCTAACCGAGGGAAGTTTTACTCATCTACTTCCCAATTGGAGACTCATCTCCACGGACTACCCCATATGACTCTTGTTAGTATTTTCTTTTCTACCTATTTTGTGCAGTCCTTGTCCTTTTTATGACACAAATCTATCCATTTTTTTCGATTGCACTTCTCATCCTTTACTACTGGCATAAGTCTTTAATCTGAATGTATAAGCATATGAAATCCTCTGCAATTCTTGCTACTAACTCAAATGGTGTCGACATGCACCATTCTAAACCACTTGGTCATAAGTATGCTCCCACGAAACTATAGCCCTATGAAATCCTTAATGCACAACATACTGCCTTAACTCCTTCAGTGGTACATCTAGTCACTTCAACTTCTAGATACCAAGTGAGACAACTCGAATGTGGACCCTGTCTCATTTCATGGTACTTCCTACTTAGCTCTTTGTTAATTTTCCACTTTACTGAAGGGTATCAACTTGGCGATTTCTTAAAATGTTGTTGAAAATAGCAAAACTACTTTTCCCATTCAATTCAGCTTAAATCGTCTAATTTTTCTTCTGAATGGTTCCTTCGATCCTTTAGAAATCATGGTATCTAGTTATCATGTTTGTCTATAGGGGTCCATCCTAAGTTCTACAAGTGAAAGTTTGATCTATCTTCCCATTCATCCTTAACAATAAAAGCCCCAAAATTAATTGAAGTCATAACTTATGATCACTCTAACGTTGGTAATAATCACCTAAGTGGTACTTTGTTCGCGTGCGACTACCATGCACACAACTATGTATTCTAAGCTAGTCCTCCATGAATTTCCTTAAATAAAATAGTCTTCTTTGAATCTGAGGAATGGCTGAGAAGAATCCTTTTTATCCCTTCCTTCAAATCTTATCAAAGATTTTATGATCTTATTTTCTATGAAAATCGCCTTCGCATTCTCAATGCGTGCATATAACAATATATTTTCTCTTGATTGAGACCCAAATCCTTGAATTAACCATTCATTATTGACTAGAACTTTATCTAACATTATTGACTAAAACTTTAACCATTCTTACTTATTGAAATTGTAACATCTCCTATCTGCAGGCCCAAAGCTAAGCGCTACAGATGCTGCAGTCATCCATAGTATTAACTTCCGGTGACCAAATACGGTAATGTTAATGGTATTCATAATATCAGAATCACATGAATATGAAACAAAATCACATATTTCAAAAACAACTTTTCTCATTACATTTCACAAAACATGTTCCATATTCAAATTACATAATTCCATAACGTTTCCTAGGCATCGATCAAATATAATTATTACAGATACGCCAAGAACGGCATATGAAGATGTCCCCTTGGATGATCAGAGAATACTAGACTAACTGTCTTAATACACACAACAGAATTCTAAAAAAATCTCTTTATATATCTAGAAATCTACCTCATGCATGTCTTGGATGCTTTATTCGCCCACCTACTAAAACCTAAAAACCTTCAATCCTCAGTCCACTCAAATCAAATTTTGAGCACCCGAGAGTTTAAGGGGGAAAACATAAACTTCGAGCCAGACATAAAGCCTGATGTGAATAATACTATACATCTCGGTTATATATGATATTGAGTGAGACCACGCCGCTTAGCGGAATGGGTTTCCCCTTACTAATATCTCTTTCAAAACATATCTTTTGCAAATCATAAACATGCAACAAAATTGGTTAATCAAACTGATTATATCAAAATAGCAATATCCTTTATGCTAAAAACAGGTAATTTACTGGACCAGCTGTCTAAAACAAATGTAGTTTGGTTTGGCTGACTACTAACCTTTGGCTGACTCGAGCCTACCAGACAAAATAATAAATATGATCTAAAAACTGTCAGGTAAGTCTTATGGACGGTCTATCCCTAACGTACATCTCCAAGGGTCTCCTGATCCTAATGGTTTTACGGGCTCACCAATTACCTTTTTCTTCTCTGTACATATATTCAATTTCCGTGAGTAACCATCATTTAAGTCTAACTGACTAAGCCCTACACACTGGAATTTGAACTAAAATTAGCTTGGGGCTAAAGCTAATGTATAGGGCACGACCCTACACCAGTCCCATCTGGTCTTCTATATCTAAGTCATTTTTCTTAGGGTTAACTACCCTTTAAAATTTTCCTTGAAACCTTTTCAAAATGATCTAACCCTTTAAATCATACATATACAAGGAAAATATACTCTTTTCTTTACTCTAAGCTATTTTCCATGTTATATATAATTTACCCAAAATAATGTTGATGAAATACTTTAAGGGTTTCTCATCCCTCCAAAATAAGTCAAACTCTTTTTAACTTAAAACACTTAGGCTATATTGCCAAAAGCAATTCATTCGAAACCTTTGTTTAAAACCTTTAAACAACCCTTTTGAAACCATTGAAAGTACCCCTTTCATAATCATTGAAAGTGCCCCTTTCGAAACCATTGAAAAGTACCCCTTTTCAAACCATTGAAAGTACCCCTTTAGAAACCATTGAAAGTACCCCTTTTGATATAAGTAAACTATATTACTTTATAACCATAGGCCGAAAGGCCAAAACATAGCTTTCGAAACCATTTACAAAAGCCCTTTCGAAAACATTGCAAACTCTTCCTTTCGAAAGCTTCAAAACCTTAGACATCCTTTTCAAAACATAAAACTTGCCTTTCGAATGCAATTGGAAACCTTCCATTTAGAATGCTTTAAATACCTTTCAAAACCATTGGGGAAACTCCCCTTCGAAACCATAGTTTATACCTTTCAAAAATATTGAGGATCCTCCCCTTCGAAACCATAATGAGTACTTTTCGAAAATATTGGGGAACCTCCCCTTCGAAACCTATATTAGATACCTTTCGAAAGCATTAAAGTATACTACTTAATACAAACCTTTCGAAAGCATTGGATTCAAGTAAAAGCTTGTGGAACATAGTTTCGAAACCATTAAAATCATTTATGTCGAAACCTTTGGGTTTATCTTTCAATAGAACTATGGGTCATAAAATATCTAAGTCGAAATCCCTCTTTCGAAAAAAATTTTCCTAAGTAAAGAGTGTAGATGGTTTCGACACCATCCCTTTTGAAAGCATTGGAGAATGGCTTCTTTATTAAAATCGAAAGCATCCTTCTGAAATCATTTTTAAAGGCAACGGCCTCAACTGGGTCGAAAGGTAGAATAGCGGAAAAATTGGTTTCAACACTGTCAAAAGCCAATTTAAAAACAAAGGCGACAACCAGAGTCGAAAGCTCTTCTTTAAACCAATCAAGTCGAAAGCCATCTCATTCGAAAGCAACAAGTGCATTTTCTTTCTAAAGCCAAAACATGGTTGCGACCCCTCCGGAACCTCTTGTTTCGACCTGATACCTTCCGCCTTTTGTCTAATTCGCTACATACCAAGTATTGATACCAAGCGCATTGGTTTCGACTGTCATGGAGGCAGAGGGACTTAGTCGAAAGGTGGCTGCTGATTGAGGCGAAACAATAAAAGCTTACAAAAACTGCTTTATTTCCTTTTAAACTAATTTCTTTCCAGCTAACTTGCTTATTTGTCAAAATCCAATTGGTTACCAATTTCTTTTCTAAAAGCTTTTCTAAAAGTGTTGCCGAATTCAAATTTTGTTTAATTAAAACATTTGCAGAATGCCCTTTCTCCTATTTTAAACATATAAAACATTTAAGTCCCATACCTTAAATAATTTTATATACTTAACAAAAAACTTAGGAAAATTCTCCAAAAAATACAGAAAATCTCTTTTAATATGTTTTCTAACATATTTAAATTTCAGACCCATAGCCATTATATCTTGGCCGTAAATAATTTTAAACCCAAAATAACATTTTCTTCACTAGAAAATTCATAATAAATCCACAATAATTCAGAAAATTATGAAACTTGAAACCCATTACCAAAGTAATATATCTGACCTTGGATTAAATTCACAAGTCATTTAGATGTCATAAACTAGGTTTTCTAAATCAATTCTCATCATAAAATGCATATAAAATAGCCTAAATCATCAACAAGTGTGTGTGTATCCATTTATCATTTAAAACATGGCAAAACATTTACAAATACTTTCGGAATCATCTTAAACTGAAATCAATCAAAAATAAGAGATGTAGTCATTATTCACCTTTGCTTTGATGTTAAGGAGATGAGATTTGATTTTTGATTTATGTTGATTATCTTCTTCCTCTTGATTTAACTTGATTTCCCCTCTTTTCTTCTTAATGGTGACCGGCCTCTAGGTGTTTTAGTTTCAGGTGAATTATGAATGAATGTGAAAAATGAATGTAGAGAGGGTTTAGGGTATAAGGATATTGCACTTTCCTATTATGCCCTTGTCTATTCATCCTAACTCAATTCATTTTAATTCCTTTAGTTCATTAGTTTATCTAGGCACGATGACCCCTTTATAAATCACAAATTTCACTCTCTTAACAAATTACATTATTTCATTTAATTTACCTAATTAAATGTTCTAAATAATGTTACTAAAAATATAGGGTGTTACCAAAATAGACAGTATAAAATACGGTAAACATCCCTATTTTATAGTTCTCTTTCTTTTTGGGTGTATTCCTTGTCATTTGAATCGATACACTTTTATTTATAAATCTAAACTTGATAAATCATAGGAATTTATATTGCAATCCTTTACATTCCAATGAATTAAAACATTACTTAAATCTCATTCCTATTTCATCACTACTTTCAGTTATGTCTACTACCATATCAATTATCCAACAACAATCCGAGATCATTTAAATCCCAATAATTTACCATGATTACTTAATTTACATTTTACTTGCACACGTCCTTCAAATCCACAAATAAGGAACAATCATATGATCTATAAGTTTCAGGGACTACTACTACCCAATACTAAATTCAGGGACTACTAATTCCCAACATTTTCCAGATTCAAACATGTGCCAATTTCTAACCATACAATTCCCAGGTTTACTTAGGCATACTTGGAACACATCTACAATGGTAACCCAATAAGGTAACACCGCGCGTAGGCTACTATAGAAACCAATTTCCACTAATACCACCGCATAATGCTACTATAGGGACTGCGCTCCCACTAATACGACTTCCGCTCATGTCAACCTGGTCTGCCTGTAACTTCAAGTGAAACAACACAGTACTTGGACCATCCGTAGCCAACAGATATTCTATCCTTACCTATATGATACCGACCTTGCTACTGCAGTACCGAACCTCCACTTACCATTTAATTAAGATTACCTAATGTAATCAAGGGATTTTCCCTTTGTCGCTTAACTCACCATATAAGAATTGAAGTGGACTCTACTTGGTCCTTTTTACACTTCAAATCAAATAACTTCTTGCCTTAGTAGCATCCTTTGATAAAATAAAACATCTCGGCTTACTCTTCCATATTCGAAAATATGTTTTACCTAAACCATACTTTTCAAACTTCCTTATACAAAGATTTTACGATTCAAACCATACTTGGGTAAAAAGATACAAGGTGGTGCTCGCCCTTTACTACTACAGGAAGTTTGACCTAGTACCCTGTCCTTCCAATTCAACCGTTGATTGGAAGTGTCACTAAATTCCCATGTTTTCTTGTTATCTCTGTTCTAACCATTTCAAGGCTTTCATAGTCAATTATGTCCTAGTGGGCTACTTAATCCTATTTATCTAACTTCGATCTATTGCTTTCCTTTCTAAGTTTATGTAATAATCATAATATTTTCACTTTTCCCTTTTTAAACCAAAACCTTTGATTTTAACTTCATTTCCACAAAACTAGTAAATTTTAAAAACTATAAAAAAAATTAAAACTATAAAATTTTCTTTTCACTTTAACAAGTATTTCCTTCTTACTAAGATCATATTATCCTTTTTAAATTAAATTATCAAAAATGGTTGAGCTTATCTTAGCAAAATGTACATAAAATACACTATTTTAAACTTCTCTTTCATAAATACGAAATTTTCACTAAAACGTATTTTTAAAGCAATTATGGTATTTTTAACTTATTATATTTTTATTTTAGAGTTTGACAAAAACATTGATAAAAGACATTTTCCAATATAACAAGTTCTTATTTATAAACGAAGTTCAAGAGTCAGATCTTACATACTTCTCAATTTCTTTTTTCAAAGCTTTTATTGTTAAAAGCAAGGTGCACATTGAGGGTAAGTGTAACAATATGCCTAAAAGACAAACTAAAAGCTTTAAAACAGTTTTGCAAAATCGCTTTTTATCCAATTCTCTACTTCTACTTTTTAAACAATTTCCATACGGTTTGTTTGTTTATTTTATATAAAATTATAAAGCAACTTTCTCTTTCTATTTAAAATATCAGACATCTACAGTTTCTAACTTTTAGAAAACATTTTATTTGGTTTATCACATTAATCGGAGTAGACAATATCAACCTAGTTACCTAAGCCCACTTGCACCTAACCATGTTTTACATAAGGTTTTCGTCCTTCTTTTCAAATATGGTAACCTAAGTTTATTATCCAATATAACGTCAAGCTTCACTATGGAAATACTCTATCCATACCTTTAAATAAATAGGATTTCTTGCAACTATTACCAATATGTAGGGTTTCTACTTTAATTAGAAAATTTTCCTTTATATATGTAAAGTCCTTCTCCATGCTATCAATATCCTAGTCCTACTATATGGGTCTCATGGTACTAATCTTTTTATCCACCTTCAGTCCAAAATTTACTTGCTGCTGCTAGTTGGTATACAAACTCTCTACTAGCCTTTCTTTATGACGTAAACTTAATTAAATGTGAGAAGTTTATTTTTCACATCAATTGTTATAACCTTGGGCCAACAACTAGCTTATGAGTCAAAATACACATATCAAAAAATTATAACCACGCTCCCTTAGTCGGGTTAGGCTCATCTTATCTTCTTGTTTAAGATACCTACGGAACCATATAGGGATGTTCAGGCTCGGAATCTTAGCTGCCTCTTTAGAGCCATTTCTCTAAAATTTATACTTATTCTCACTATCTATGATTGGGAATTATTTTCAACTTTTCCAAAGATTGTACTTAGCAAGAATACTTGATGTCATCCTTTCTTGTAATACTTACATATATGTAAAACCTTTGAAGCCTTTTATCTATACATATATATAAACACCTTTCAAAAGTCCATTTTGAAAAAAACCTTTTGAAAACTACTTTTTCAAAAAAATTCAAATACGTTCTCTCAATACGCAACTTAATTCTAGAGGATCTTTAACCTAAGCTCTAATAACAAATGTGACAACCGCACTTTCCGACACACCGATCCAAAGCCTAGTGTGACTTTTGGACTCGCATCATGCCAAGAAATACGAGCTGTTGGGTTTTTAAAACATTATAAAGCATAATTATAAGGGTAAGCTCTATGACATTCTACACTTTCAGATCTCATAATGGGGGGAATTAAAATATAAGTACTAGAAAATAGACATTTCAGAAAACAGTCTCTAAAATACTTTATTTTCCATATACACTACCTCAAAGTACAATATATATTTTGCAAACTTTTAATACAGTAAGTCACTACATGATGGACAACAAAGAATATGAGAACTCCCACATGAAGCTCCATTCTCCACATACTATGCCCAATCATCTATAAACTTGTCGTCCTATGGCGGGAAAAATGGAAAGAAGAGGGAAGGTCAGACAAAATTCTGGTGAATGGGTACAAGTTTAACACGTGATGATCATAAGCAGTTACTTCAATACTACTCTAGATGATATAGGTATGATACAAGTGTCCGTGAATTCCTAAGGTCTGTTACCATAGAGTTCCTGTTTAATACATACCTACACTACGATTTATGCAGGATATTCTTAGGATCGAACTACGGATCAAACCTTACATCTAATGATCAGCCGCCGCTCCTAGAGCTACTCAATTTAAACAATGTCGCTAGGCAACTAAAATATGTAAACACCACCACAACGCTACTAAATGTGGAAACACTGCCCTCTTGATTACTAACAATGAAAACACTGCCATTAGGCTACTATAGGACTAAATTCCCACTACTATCACTGCCACTAGGCTACTGGGAACCGATTCCCCTTCACTACGCTTGGAGAGGGAGAATTTGAGATGCCGACTCACTGGTATGTCTCATTGCCTACATCCGCTACCACCTCTCGATCATAGTGTTAGTCTGTTATTGCACGCTCCGGGTCTTCCATTTGAATTATGTCACATGCATCAGAAATCATGCATACATGGACCTCCTATTGTGTTGGACCCACTCCATCAGGCATCCTCGTCAATGCTGCACACCCAACGTTGGAACCTTCTATGAGTTCCATTTGCGAAAACACATCGCTTCCAACCGATTACTCGATCCTAAATTCGGTAATTAATATCTACTAAACACCGCTATGATCTAACATCTACTTCTAAGGAACTATCTCCCCTACAAGGCCTAACATGCATCTAATCGCCCTTAAATAGGCCCCCAATAATTAATGTTTATCTATATTTTTATTAGTAAAATTAGGCCACGGACCGAAGTTCAACATCTGTAATTTTTATTTTGAACGGTCGACTGTTTGCATATGTCTTTGTATCAATTTGGAATTTAATTTAGGGTTTTCAAATCTAACTGTAAAAGAGATGTAGATATTAATTTCAAGTTAATAGTTTACCTTGGTTCAATTCTAACCTATTTTTGCATTCCACTTTAGGGTTTATATAATTCCAATTAAATTTCTAGCACCAAAAACCAACTAAAATAAATTAAACTAACTATAACAATCATCTTACTAAAATTGTTCTCACTCACCTCAAGTCTAAGCTCTTTCTATTTACCTAGCTTAAGAATCGACCGTACGCTTGCTCCGATTGATTGTGTCCTTCTAGTTTGATTTTATTTGATTTTTGAAGAATTTTAGTTTTAAAGGAGAAGGAAAATTTTAATAGAGTTTCATTACTGTAAACTATTATGTGGGAATTAGGGTTTGATTAGGCTAGTATTTATAGTGTGTAGAAATCAGTTTAAAGCGTTAGATTTAGCTTAGAGAATATTTTCGCTAATCACATTCGTTCATCACAGCCTTGGTCGCGAAACAATCCATCCACACCGTTTGAACACATCATAGGATCTTAGAAATCATTTGATTTTTATAGGAACGGTTGATCATTCGTCCCTCTAGGTCGAACGCTACCAGTTGACCTTCGACCCCCATGGGTCGATAGTCTCTAGTGTATATTTGTAATGTTTTTATTTTGATTTCTTATTTTATTTCCAATTCTTCCAACGTCCATAACTTCTCCGTATTAACTCCAATTTCGAAGTGTTATGTATGAAAATTGTCCATAAAATCGCTACAAATGTAATGGTATAAGCGTCATAGACAAATCAGTACGGCTATGGAAATTTTTTTTAGTCCTTGTTTTAATTAAATTTACTTTTCTTATTAAATTTTCGTTTAAATTTCTGTTAAATTTCCAAGGTGTTACATGAACCAATGAAACCAGTACAACCAGGTATATACTCCTCTTGCCTCGGATAATGGATGGGGAGTATGTTCCTAAGGGCCAACTGGATAATTCGGATTAAACTTCAAGAATTTGTCATTGTCGGGAGATAAGCGACGGCAAGAAGATTTCCACATTCGATCTGGGTTAACCTTTAGGAATTCGTCATCGCCCAGAGATAGACGATGAAAAGAAGGTTTTCCTATTCACTTTAACCTTGAGGAATGCATCGTTGCCTATAGATAGGCGACAGGGAGAAGGTTTCCATATTCAATCCAGGTTGAACTTCGGGAATTCGTCGTTGCCCAGAGATAGGCGACGACTAAAAGGTTTTCCTATTTGCCCCAACCTTCAAGAATTCATCGTTGCCCAGAGATAGGCGATGATAAGAAGGTTTGTAATCCACAACCTTCAGGAATCTGGTATTTCCTAGAGATAGGCGATGATAGGAAGGTGAAACCCATCCTTTAGGAATCTGGTGTTGCCCGGAGATAGGTAACGCCACGAAGTAAAACTTTAACCTTCAAGAATTCATTGTTGCCCAGAGATAGGCGATGGCGAGAAGGTTCCCCAATTAACTAAAATCTTCAGAAATTCCTTATTGCCTAGAGATATGCAGCGATGAGAAGGTTTCCTCATTCAATCAAATCTTCAGGAATTCGCCATTGCATGGAGATAGGCAACGATGAGAAGGTTTAAAAACCTATAACCCATGGCAATTTTCAATTCCTTAGAGGTTGGCGATGTCAGCAAGGTAAATCGCCCATCCTTCAAGAATCTAGCATTGCTCGAAGTTGGCAACGTTAGGGAAGGCTGGTGCTTCAGGTCGATCGAATAATTCGACCTAACCTTTTAGGATCAATCAGATAGTTCGATCCCAACTCACAGGAATTTTCCGTTGCCCAAAGATAGGCAAAGTCAGCATATGTTAATTTTAAAGGCTGATCGAATAATTCAGCCTAGCTTTCAAAAAGTAATTAAGGGAACGAGCGAATAAATCGATCCTGACTTGTAGGAATTCGACATTGCCCGAAGAGGTAGTGTCAAGGAGAAACTCTTGGAACCGAACCATCTATATGTTAGTTTCTAGAGATTGAAACTAGTGTCTAATCGAATTTCAACAATGGCACCAATGACCGAGCGAGACTCGTCCGGTCGAGGATAAGCGAGGATGGTCGTGAAGAATCAAAAACAAGCATTATCAGGCTTTCCTGATCCAGGATCAGGATAGGAAAACCATGCTTGGACTAAGGGCAATAGGATAATTTGTTCCACGGTATGTCGATCCCATTAATGTCAGGAATTTGGCTTTCAAGATGATGAATCCCTAAATAAGGCCAAAATTAGGAGTAGTGCGGATCCGAGATTACACACAGCGAAGTCAAATGAAGAGGAAGACGAATATCCCGACTATTACTCCACGACAGTTAGGAGCAACGTGGACATGAGATTACTTACAATTACCAACTGGTCGGAAGAAACTCAAACAAAAGTAACCGAAGAGTTGGTTAAGTAATGGTTCTTTTTTGTCACACGGCGCACTTTAGTAGTTATAAACATGGCCAAAATCAGAATACAACTAAAGAAATTGTAGGAATATTTATTATATGTACAGAGTTTTAGTAAATAAGCATATTATATATAAATAGACATATATTATTGCAATACAGGAAGTTATATCATATGCACAGGTAGTTATATATACAAAGTACATAGTACATAAAGGTGTGGAAAAGTAAAGAGGAATAGAGATTTCAAGTCAAAAGAAATCTTTCTATTACTTCATCCTTTATGTACAAAACACAACGAAGGCTACTCCCACATAAACACGGTCTGTTTAACACTAAGAAAACAAAAGTATAGACTCAACAACACAAAAGAAAAATTAAAGGCTACCATACCGACAACTTCCAAGCACCATCTACTTCTTCCCCTTCTTACTACCAGGAGCTTTAGTAGGCCTAGTCTTGGGGGGTTTGATCTTGATTGGGGGATCTTGGATGTGGGGCTTGTAGGGGTCAATGATGCGGGCTTTGTAGCAGAAAACTTTGACTTCACCTTTTTCTTTTCGATATCAGCCTTCAAACTCTCCGCTATAGTAGTGTGATTAAGGGTCTACAGCTCTGGATATGATAACATCTTCCTCCTAGGACATAGAAATATCCTCTATGTTTTCCAAGGTAGCTATATTCTCAGAATTAGGCCCTGGGCCGGAACTGGAAAGAGGAGTAGAGATAGCATGTCCCATAAAGACAGAAGTAGACGCCGTGAAGATAGTTATAGATCCCATGCCCAGAGTGACTAGAGGCGGAGGGCGTAAATGCGGTTGACCTACAAGTTGGCAAATAGAATGATAAAGTTTAATGATGGATTCATGAGAGAACCAAAACTTCTCAAAGACTGGTGAAATGGGAGATATACCTAAGGCTGAGCTTCGGTCCCAAAAAGAAACCTCAAACTCCCCTTCTTCGGTTCTGTGCTCCTCGGTCTGTCATATGGAAGGAGGAATGTAAGGCTCAACAAATGTATCTACTATGGAAGCTGGGATGATGTGGGCAGTTATGGAGCTAACTCCCACAAAGGCAGGAATAATCATCGCCAGCTCTCTGATTTTGGAGTGGGCACTTCATGCTGACCCGATGAGCTTGGACCAGTAAGGGATTCGATGGCAGCAGCAACAACATTGGTATCCTCTTCAACTGGGAGGACCTTCCCAACAGCAAGTAATTCTATGTCCTCGGCATTGAGGTACATAGCCATCAACTCTTCCTTAGAACAATTATTGCCAGTCCATGCGGCTTGACGAAGCACCTCCTCCCAAGCATCAATAAGAGTTTCCAAATAGTCATCCCCCAACCACTTTAGATTTTTATTCATGTTGACACTAGCGTAGAAGTGTTGGAGATTATCATTGAGCTCGTCTCTCTCTCTGGATTTTGCCTCCTGAAGTTCTTTAAGTTCTTGTTCAGAAACTGCAAGCTTGATATCATTGGCAAGGTTTTCAATCGACAGGTGCTCCAAATCATCGACTAGCTTTTGTTTCTCTTAGTGAAGTTTATGATTTTCTTCTCAAAGCCTTTCAAGCTCGGCTGCCTGTTTCGAGATGGTCTAGTCCATGGCTCGTATAATTTCATCCTTCTGAGTAAGAGTCAGGTCCTTCTCTTTAACTTGCCTTTTCAATTTGGCCCCTTCTTCTTGGGCAATCTTCTAGTTGTTTCGCATCACGATTTCGGCACGATCGTGAGCCAACTTCATTTCTTCCCTCAAGCCGTCGGACTTGGCTTTTGCTTCAAGGGATGCATCCCTCTCTCTTGTGACCTTAAACAAGTCCTCCTCCCAGTTCTTGATGATCCATCCAAATTACTCCTTATCATAATTGAAGGACTTGATGTTCGTATAGTTGATTCTGTTCACGTCAGAGAGGGATTTGGCATAGTTTTTTCCACTTGTATCCTTCATCGACGTGCTTTTGGACATTTTGAACATCCTAATCTACCACTTCCTTCGAAATATCCTCGATGTCCTAGTCGAACTTCATGCCGTGCAAAAAGAGCTTGGGGAACACGGCATGTAGGCATGGAGGAGCAGCCGGAAGGGTAAATGAGGGAGTAGAGACTCCCTTAGAAATAGGTGGCATTATTGCAGTTAGAGAGTGGGAAGTAAGAACTTGTTGTTGTGAAGAAGTTTGAGCTTCAGAGTGGGGCAGAACAGCACCAAAAGAAGGGCCACGACACTCAGAAGATTCTCTTTGGTGTTTGGCACGATCACAAGGCAACTCTTCTTCCGCCTCTCTCTTCTTCCTCTCCTTTTCCCTTTCTTTTTCCTTCTCTCTGTCAGCTTTGCGGGCATTAACTACCTCATGCTCTTTCCTTCTCCCCCTTTCTTCGTTGGTCTCATAGCATGAATGGGGATCGGGGGTCTAGCCATGACACTCATTAGTGTTGCGTGAGAGCTTTCGATATCGATCGCGGCCCATGGAACATGAAATAGGAAGAAAAATGGTATAAGTGCTGAAATTTCAAAACATGAAAAAATGCAAGGATGCATGTATGTGATCCTAGTGATGTGTGTGGTGTCAATGACCCCCCTAAGTACTCTACAGACCGTATTGGCAAGGAATTAAAGATGGGGTTCTGCCACCTTCATCCATAAACCCTCTTGATGGAAAGCTAAAGTTGGAACCGACTTCATCTAGAAGAGACCCAATAGAGATGTCAAAGTTTCTTTGACCGTCGAATCAACACCAAAAGGGTAGGATTGAGGTGTTATCTCTTACAAGGGCAACATAGTTTGTTCTCCACCCCTTTTATAAGTTTCAATGACAACATGCTCCTGACGGAGCAAGCTCGGAAGTTCAGAACTTTTGAAAGGTGTCTCATCGAATGATTCGCCCTCCTCTGCACTAGCATGATAGTCGCTATCAGTATCACTGGCGCCCTCTTCCTTCTCTTCAACCATTAGTGCTTTCCTCTCTCTCCTTCCGACTCCATCACTCTCTTCGACTAGTGATGACATTTTGATTCCTTCATCCACCCTCTCGGAGTATCACGGACAGTGGGCTCCTCAGCTCCTCTCTCAATAGGCTCCTCCACATGAACTATGCTCTAAGGACCTTCAATGACAACCTAAAGATTCTCGTCGAGGCTGCGAGTACGACAGGTGGTTCAGGTAGGCGCTCTAGAGCTGCACAAAGGAGTCAGATCAGGAATGGCAATTTGGCTTGGGGGCAGCAAACCACACCGTCGGAGATTCTCATTGGTCATGAGATAGGAAATGGTGTAGTGTTGGAAATCTAACCTTCCGTAAACCTTCTAAAGAATTGGCATGCGTCACAAGCATCTCAAGCAGGAATGCCTGTGGATAAATAAACAACAGTTAAACACTTAGATAAGGAAGCCCGAGCATAAGTAGAAGGAGAGGAACTCACAAACAGCCAATGCCCATTGAAGTCGTACAGACATCGAACGAAGAAGTAGTCGCTTTTGAAATACGAGCGCTTGTTGTGAAGAGACTTGATAACTTTACACCTACACCAAGCCATGATGGTCAAGTAACAAGGAGACTCCTGCCTTTGCTTGAAGTGTAGGAGGTAGGTAAGCTCCTAGAAAGTGGGGGCTCGATTAAAACGATTCACAAAGAGAACGTACAAAGAGCTTAAGAGGGCATAACTGTTCGGATGGACTTGAGCCGAAGCCAACCGAGCTCCTGTAAAACCATGCAAACAAATGGACTGAAAGGCAACATAGTACCGCTAAGACACATATATCTATTGTAGGTTGTATACCCCGCCAGAGGAAGGTGTACTCGTTTAGCCTGAGTAGGAAGCCGTGCATCATCCTCAGGAATTACATGCTAGGGACATATATTCTGAAGCATTTTTGCAGAAAGAACAGTCAGCATTTGGTCATGTAGATCATTGTAGACCCTTAGACTGAAGTATTCATTCAGAGGGGAGGTTAATTCTACAGTGGAACCACTGGAACAATTACGCCTTGTAACTCATTAGTAACGTCCAGGTCTAACCGGGATAGAAGGTAAATCCTAAGCTATGGAGGACCCAGCTTTAGGACGAGTAGACGTACCCTCACCGAACTTGAAGCACGGCGATCGACGAGTCATTCTAAACAATAAAACTTAGTGTTCAACATGATCGGGTATGTTTTATTTTAAGTAACAAACCAGTGTGACCAGCGATAAGAATTCAAAGGAGGTCGATGTGTGTTAACCAATTGGATTTCGATCGTTGACCAAGACAAGTGAAAGTGCTAATCTATGTAGTATGAGTCCTATGTCCTGCACGCATTTCGGGTCTCTTCCTTTAGGTTTCTTCTGAACCTTGCAATCTTCTGGTAGAATAATGGGCTTGATTACCTTTTACTCTTTTACTAATTCGCAAGCACCTCTCTCTCTGGTAGGTCGCTAGACTCATGTTCTAGGGAACGTTGAGGTCAACGAGCAGCTATGTGACCCTTATTATGCCCTGTATATTAATTGGATGAAACTGAATGGAAGAACCATTAGAACGGGATAGGATGAACGGACGTGCTAGAAAAATATCGTACGACGAAACTATATATCGAAACTTACCCGTTGTCGACGAATAATCGATCACAAAATCGCCGTCTGAAGCACACGAAAGCTTTTCTTTACAGGAGCACGAGAAGTGTAGCAATAGGAGAAGCATAGCGATGGAATCATCCAATACGACCGTTCTTGAATAAGAATCGTCTTATGAAAATTCAAACAGCGGTATAAGATTAGTTGTGCTTTAATAAGAGTTAAATGAAGACGGTGAGCCAGACTTATCTCCAGAATGACTTGTGCATGGCCTAGGCCAAACACAAGTTCACCCTAGATTGAGCAAAGCCCTAAGTTCTGCCATCCCCTTCCAAAAGCAATCGGCCACATCATTACCATCATCATCACTAGCAAGCACCAATCGCTAACCTTAGGTCCTTAGTTGGATCTGAATCAGTGGAAAATGCTGGAAGAGGATAGGGTGCCAACTGATTGGTGGTGATTTCGAAATAAACGACGGCGATATGGAAAATGATGGACATTGGCGATATCAGAGGAGCGGCGGCAGGGTGGTCGACAACGAGGATCGAGTAACTAGAAGGTGAAAGGGCTCGGCGCACAAAGGACTCGGTTGCAAAAGTGAAAAGTGGGCTAAAAATTATAAGTGTGAAAGGTTATATAAGCTTTCGGGGGATATGAAAGGTCTCAGTACCAAGAGAACTTCTCCTTTGAAAGTTGGCAAAAGCGTGGCAGAAGACAAAAGCATACTAGTCTAAGGCATGGAGCGATCTCCGAAGTGTAGATCTAGTCCTTAGTATGAAAAATGGAATACTGTTTGTGCGAAATAGTTATGGGAAAATCTACCAAACATAAGCCACGTTTCGAAGCAATATCTAAACGATCAACTGAAATTATTATATGGCAAGTCAGAACCCGTCTTGATCTAGAGCACATTTTGTTTATAATGAATGCATACTTCGGGAGGCAAGTGTTAATCGAATTCTTAACCAAGTAGATTTCAACCAGAAGTGGAAGGTCAAAACAAAGACGAAACGACCTACGAACTTGAAAACACATCATAGAATCCTATGTTTCATCTAAGAGGAAGCATATCCGAACTAAATATCATTTTATTCATGAGCAGGTGAAAGGCGAAGAAGTCAATGTGAAGTATTACAGAAACAAAGATTATTTAGCAGGTATGTTTACAAAGACATTGAAATGCGAAATTTTCGTAAAACTTAAAAGAAAAGCTTGGAGTAATGCCAAGTCAAGCTTAAGAAGGGATGCTACGCTTGAAATAGAAACTTGACTTGAATGGTCACAACTCTTTAAGTTGAAGCTATGTTTCTTTTCGGATTGCCACAATTTTAAATATAATGATTATTATTTATTTTGAATATCGTGTGAGGCTATTATATAAGGACTGGTTTATAGTTTGTTAAGTGTACGAGAAAACAATTGAATTATTGTGTTTCTCTTATGAAATATAATTATTGAATTTGACAACAATTTTCTATTTTTGTTTGTATGTTTGTGTTTGGTTCTGAAAATTATACTCTTGCTTCTGAAGGATGATATAACAGTAAAAGAAAGATGCATATCTTTCGCTTTGCTTCTACAAATTATTTAGTTACATCAAAGTAACTCATTAACAACATATTTGGTCTATTCCCTGATCATTAATTACCAGACAAACTATAACTCATAAATAGGTTACTATTTTATCAACAAAGCAACAATCCAGTCAAGCTCAAAGGCTCAAATCCACCCAAGCTCTAACGGACGCATGTATTCGTACCCCATATTCGGGTCTCTTAGCTTCATATTTTAGTATACAGAATTTTTAGAAGGACCGATAATAAATGCGCGAATTTTAAGACAGGCGGTCCATTTATCCACATCAGCCCTCCGGATATCCATGCAAATTCCTACGCCAGCGTACCCTTGATTTCCGGTTGAAGCAGCAACCTCTTTGGTATAAAATATATATAAAAAGAGCACCCCTGCACTTACAGAAGTCCAAAAGGAAATTAAATAAACGCTATAAAACCACAAAGAGGTAGAAGCTGAAGGATGAACAAAAAAGATGGTGTGTTACGCATTTACAAATATATTTGTATAGAGTTGTTAGTAGTCAAAGTTGAGGTTTTGGAACCTTGCCAGAAGAATGGGGTGGTCCAATTTGAACTAAGTGGTTGTGGTAGAATTATATATAAAAAGCTATCAAAATCTTACTTCAAACAAACCGAAATTTATGCTGCGTTTTTTTCCTGGAAATATCAGCCACTGCAACACAAAAGTACTTCTAGGCAACAACAAGGGAAATGCAACTACTTCACATAAGGATGGGACTGCGAATGCTATCATGCATTATAGATGTATCATTGTATTACAAACATAAAAAAGCGCCCTAAGTTCAAAAATAAATACCTAAATAAATGAATACTTGAAATTAATACAAAATAAATCATTTATTGCTAGAACACATGGACAAATTCTAATAGATTGTATTCACAAATAGGCAGTAGTATTGGATAAAAACATTCCAGTCATGAAGTATTTATACACTATTAAGAAAAACTGAAGAACTTCAAATATAACGATTATTATTTATTTCGATTGCATGAGGCTATCATATAAAGTCTAGTTTGTAGTTTGTTGTGTGCATGAGAAAACAATTGAATTGTATTTTTCTTATGAAATATAATTAACAAAATATAACATCAAAAGGAAGATACATATATTTCGCTTTGCTTTTACAAATTAAATAGTTACATCAAAGGAACTCATTAATTAACTACGTACTTGGTCTATCACTAACAAAAACAAAAATTAAACATTGGATCCTACTTTTGTCCTCGTGAAAAGGCAACAAAACTATCTTCTGGAACTACTTATATCCACGAAATAGTAGCATGATGTGATATGTTCATTCTCTGATAACTCATAAACAGGCTACTATTCTATCACTAAAGCAACAATCCAGTCAAGCTCAAAGGCTCAAATCCGCCCAAGCTCTAATGGACGCATGAATTAGTGCCCCATATTCGGGTCTCTTAGTCTCATTTTTTAGTATAACAAAATTCTAGAACGACCAGCAATAAATGCACGAATTTAAGGCGGGATTCGTCATGTCCGTTTACCCATATTAGCCCCGCGATATCCATGCAAATTCCTATGCCTCCATACCCCTAATTTCTGCCGTACCCTTGATTTCCGGTTGAAGTAGCAACGCTGTTTGGTGTGTGTATATATATATATATATATAAAAGAGCACTACAGCGGTAAGGTTCCAAAAGTTCAAAAAGAAATTGAATAAACTCTATAAACTAACAAACATTATGGAAGAGGAAGTATGAACAAAACAATTATGTATTATACATTTACAAATATATTTATATAGAGTTATTAGTAATCAAAGTTGGAGTTTTGGAACCTTGCAAGAAGAATGTGATGTCGATTTGATCTAAAAATGATTGTGGTGATATGCATGCAAATTCGTATGCCTCCATACCCTTAATTTTCGCCATACCCTTAATTTCTGGTTGAAGTAGCACCGCTCTTTGATATAATATATATATAAGCACTACAGCAACAAGGTTCCAGAAGTTCAAAAGGAAAGTAAATAAACTCTATAAAATGAAAAACATTATGCGAGCTGAACCGTGAACAAAATAGAAGGTGTGATACACATTTACAAATATATTTATATAGAGTTATTAATAGTCGAAATTGAGGTTTTGAAACTTTGCGAGAAGAATGGAATGGTCGATTTGATCTAAAAATGGTTGTGGTGATATCCATGCAAATTCATATGCCTCCATACCCCTAATTTCCGTCGTACCCTTAATTTTCGGTTGAAATAGCAACGCTCTTTGGTATAAACACAATAAAAAAAAAAGAGCACTACAGCAACAAGGTTTCAGAGTTTCAAAAAAAAATTAAATAAACTCTATGAAATGACAAACGTTATGGGAGCTGAAGTATGAACAAAACAGATGATGTGTTACACATTTACAAATATATTTTGATAGAGTTACTAGCAGTCAAAGTTGGAGTTTTGTAACCTTGCGAGAAGAATGGAATGGTCGATATGACCTAAAAATGGTTGTGGTGATATCCATGCAAATTTATATGCTTCCATACCCTTAATTTTCTTCATACCCTTAATTTCTGATTGAAGTAGCAATACTTTTTGGTATAAATATAATAAAAAAAGAGCACTACCGTAACAAGATTTTAGAAGTTCGAAAGAAAATTAAATAAACTCTATAAAATAATATATAAACATTATGGAAGATGAAGTAGGAACAAAACAGATGATGTGTTACACATTTACAAATATATTTATATAGAGTTATTTGTAGTCAAAGTTGGGGTTTTGGAATCTTGAGAGAAGAATGGGATGGTCGATTTGACCTAAAAATGGTTGTCGTGATATCTCATGCAAATTCATGTCTTCATACTCTTAATTTCCGCCATACCCTTAATTTATGGTTGAAATAGACCGTAGTATGAACAAAACAGATGATGTATTACACATTTACAAATATGTTTATATGGAGTTATTAGTGGTCAAAGTTGTAGTTTTGGAACCTTGCGAGAAGTATGAGATGGTCGATTTGAATGAAAAATGGTTGTGATAGAATTAGGTCGGTTCTACCGGCTTGATAAGGATGCTCTCTGTTTGAGTGGTTTAATTGATTTGATTTACATGTTGATTTGAGCAGGTAGATTCATAATGTGATTTATGAATGGGAAACTGGTCGATTAAAATATATATTACTGATTTATGGTGAACGACTGTAATAACCCGAAGTTTAATATAAAAGTAGTCGGTAAGCATCGTAGAACCTTGTTTAAACATGGTTTTTGATCCGTAAGGATTCTTGACCTGATTCTTTTTTCTATGCGTAGATTATTTTTTAAGTAGATGTGAATCGATTACAAATATGTTAAATTATAACTATGGAAGATATGACCAAAATTAGATAGTTAGGCAAAGTGCAACCGAAAAATACATTTATCCTTAAAAACTTAATTTCGGTATTAGCAGCTAATTAGGTTTTCTCCAGCCACGTAAAACATATTTTCTATTATTCTAATTTTTTCTAAAACCTCTATCAATCTTCTAAAAACAAATTACTTCAAATTTATTGAAATAAAGAGAAGAAAAGGTAGATCTAGAGTAGAGATGGCTTTGCAACCAAGGGGGAAGGTCTATTATATTTATACATGTATTTTAGCGGAACTCATAAAACTTGTATTTATCAGAATAAAGTTCTTCGCGTTCATCAATTTGATAAAAATAAAAGAACCAAAGATGATATAATCTACGCATATGACTGCCTGATATTTTACCAATGAGATCACACAAAAGACTGACCCGTTGTCGGCTTCAGTGGGGAAACCCCAAAGCACATAGGTGTCTGACACGAATTCAGCTGGTGCATTAGTATGATTTAGCTCACTCTATACATATTAGATTCAGGTACATTTCTGATCCGTGTGTATATGTATAGCCGAGTTAGGGGCGTCCGATCATATGATTTGTTCTTCACTTAAATCACTCATGAGTTCCATTGAGTTAGGGACAAATCTTGGTTGGATGAGCGTGTAATAGAGACTTATCCGGTTATCTTGATCCATTTGAATCGACTTAATAAAATCGATCCAAACTCGATCCAAAAGGACCATTGCTATTTCCTTATGATATACCTTTTTAGCCATCTGACAAAATTATACAAGTGGCACATTCAGATTTATGTTTTGGAGTTTTGAATTATTCTTGTGTGTGTAATAGACCCTTTTTTTTTGTCTCCTTTCTTGACCCTCCTACATCAGCGGTTAAATTAATCTTCAATATCACTCCTTAAATGGTCGATCATACTTGTATTTGTTTGTTTAATTAAAAAATTACGATGCAGTTTGTAAAGAGTTACATGATTTTTGGGATTACAAGCGTTGCTTCGATGTGAAAGCATAGAGGAAAAAATAATTCCAACTGGCAGATTTGAACTCAAAACACCCAACAGGTACATAGAAGAACAAACCACTGCACTAAACTATCTCTTAATAATTGTTGCCTTTTTCTTTAAATTAAACAAATCTATTAAAAGAAACTGAAAAGTTTGTTACCCCCTCCGACGTGTTGCCCCAGGCGGCCGCCTTGGCTGCCTTGCCCCGGAGCCGGGCCTGTTTGCGCCTTATATTTGGAAAGTTAATTAGCCATTCAGTCTATGTGCGTATTTCCATATGTTACAATTCTGAATGTCAAAATCTTACTTCAAACAACCCGCAATTTATGCTGCGTTTTTTGCCTGGAAATATCAGTCACTGCAACACAAAAGTACTTCTAGGCAACAACAAGGGAAATGCAAGTACTTCAAATAAGGATGAGACTGCGAATGCTAACATACATTATAGATGTAACATTGCATCCCAAGTACAGGGGAACGCCCTTGTTCGAAAATAACTAAATAAATGAATACTTGAAATCAATACAAAATAAATCATTTATTGCTAGAACACATTGACAAATTCCAATAGATTGTACTCACAAATAGGCAGTAATATTGGATAAAAACATTCCAGTCATGAAGTGTTTATACACTACTAAGAAAAACCAATGAACTTCAACAAAGGAAAGCAGGTAATTATGCCTCAAATTAGTAAGAAATTATAGAGTGCAACACCAATATATATGGCTTAAGATTCTGCAGCTTCACAGATAAAAATACACATATAAGCAGTACAGTACCAGAAGTTCAACTATTTCATGTATTTTTGTAGAAACTTGCGATGGAAATCACTTCTGATGGTATCATTGATGAATCTTTTGGGAGCCTTCACTTCACCACGAGTTTGGTTTTTAAAGACAACATCGTCGTCCCATCTGTAAAATTATAAGAGTAAAAGTAGTTTGATGAATAAATAAATAATTAGTCATTTCTCATATCCTAATGAACTGTGTATTACTAAAAGCTACCTTCTCTTAACATTGAAGGAAGCTGCATTGTTGATATTGATTAGCGGGTTCCCTCTCATTAATTCAGCCTCTTTCACCTTTAGATCTTCCTCTTGTTGTTGGCGTTCCTGCATATAAATAAGCATTAGCGAAACATATGAACACAATGAGGTCAATTTTCTTCATTGTTCATTTCATTTCTGAGGTTCCTTGGGGCCTAAGCTTCCAATTGTACGTTAAAACATAGCTTCTCACATCCCGACAAATAAAACATAAGCTCAAAAGCATTACAATAAACTGCTTGCTGCATCAGAAAGTTGAAACCTAATTTAGTTTAAGCCAATACAGGCACCAATGACATACCCAGCACATACGCAATGTTGTAAAACAAATTAAAGGGATAGCTTATTCAGTTTCCAGAAGTGATTATAAAATATAGCAGGGTAAAATGTATGATACGAAGTTTGGCTCCAATAAAAGGTTTTAACATATGCTATGAAGTTTGGTATTTTCAAGCATTATATTTATTGAATAAACTTCAAATTTCAACAGTATTCATGTGTTCAAGTTTGACATCTTACAGAGTACAGACATGTCAGAGAAGTAATATCATTTTATAAAGTGCAGAAAAGGAATAAGAGAAATGAGGTATATATTTCACACATTACAGTACCTTCCTAAGTTTCTCCTCTGCCCGCTCTTTTCTTATCCTTTCAAGTTCAGCCATAATAGCTTCAGTGTCATCTTCATCGTCGTCGTCGTCTTCATCGCTAGTAGAAAGAAAACAGGACATCATCAACTGAATACATCCGTGTTTGCAAACAAAATTTTATCACTAAGCATGTTGAACTGCTAAACAGCAAACTACTTATACAACGAAAAAATATAAATTATTTGAGGTAATCATTGACCATTTTTGCTCTTCAAACCAAATTCAATGTTTTCTTACAAGAAGTATAGACTACCTAATTTAGTAAGAAAAAAATATGCATGTTAAAATGCAATACTGCCTTATAGTAATCATCCAATTCAATATTTTCTTACAAGAAAAAATTTTGAAATAAATTATAAAGGGGATAACATGATTCGACGTGATCAACATTTTTTATGTACTAAGAAATAAAAAGAACTGACCTGTCATCGTCGCTTTTGACATCCACATCTGAATCATCGGCGTCAACATTGCGAGGGACAATTCGGTCTTCTACATCTCTTTTTGAACCTGCATGAAGCAGAAAAATTACATAAACAACACTATTCAATTTAAGATAAGATTAGACAATAAAAAATAGTATTACATTTTACCCGACTAAAACTGAAATAACAAATACCTTCTAGAAGAAGATGCCCTTTTCTTCGATCTCTGTCCTCTGAAAATACAGCAAAAGTCAGAATATTTGTTAGAGGGCACTCGCTATATTTTGCTGCCTATCATAAATTATTACACAATAAGACAGTATAATGGCCCAATTCAAATGTAATGAGAAAAGTCGAAGAATATGAATATATAAAATTCCTAAAAAATCGTGAGGATGTTTCACTCTATACTTCTCTCGCATTTTTTATAGTTCCTACAAAAATTATAAAGACTCGGATTTCAGAAATAAATATGTCAGGAAACAATCACAGAAATCAAATCAATAATGTATTTTCAACATTAAGATACATCCCATGGTGATTTCCTCATTTGAGAAAATAAAGACCATGCTCAAATTCAACGAACAAGTTAATTAAGCAATCAAAGAGCAAACTAAGTGAAGATGGAATTGAAAGTTGACTTTCAAAGATATACTTCTCAACTGCTTTTACTTTTAACAAGTATCTTTTAAATATCTCATACAAACAAAATACAAACATCAACTCAAAAATATTAGTGTGGTAGGATCAGTTAAATAAAAGGTGTGTGTATACGTATATATAGACACACACACACACACATTAATACCTGTAAATGATTTATCCTTTGACGAGAAATGCCTATATTCACGCTCTTCCAATTCCTCTCGGAGATTCCTCCTTTGTACCTCTTCTTGGGTATCTTGCCCATCTTTCCTGAAGCACCATAACTTTACATGTTAGATAACTTATACGAAATGAATACTATGCAAATGTGTTGCATGCTATACCGTTATGGCCAAAGTTTTAAATCTCGCTCATCTCATCCAAGATCTCAGTTTGATGGCTTAGCAATTCGAAACAGAAGATGTCAGCAACATCTTGGTTTATCTAGATGTCGCCCGAGTCGGAGATTGCAAATCTTGGACAATATCTATTTATGAGATCTCGTCCGAAGTTATGTTTTTCCACAATTTCTTTTTGTAGATGGGTTAGACCATAATTAAACCCTAAATTTTATTCTTTTTTTATATTAGCACACTAAGCAAAACACACTTTATTCTTTTTAACCATAACTTATTTTTACTTAAGCCTAAATTTCTTCACGTGTTGAAGTAAATTATACTTGATTACAAGAGGTTAGAAGTTTTGTGATTATGCTATGTTTACGTTACATTTGTTGACCTAAATTGCACACTTTTTTAATTAAATTATTGAAGTTACCAAAGAAACATCGTTTAAAAAGGAAAGTTATGTAATTTGGTTTTGATAGAATTAGCCTCTTGTATCATCAAAAATTGTAGCAAATATTAATGTTTTTTTAATCATGGTGAAATTTATGACTCTGCCTTGCAACATGATGGTTTTATGTTGTATGGATCTATTACAAGTAGCAGTTTATTGATTTCTTTTGAAAACAAGTATTTTTATTGATATAACGCAGAATAATTTAATTGTTGAGCTATTTCGAACAAAAATTTATATGCATTTTTTTCTAGTTAGAGGGTTGCTATTTTTTTCAATTTATATGTCAAGTTAAAATTATTTTTTCAGTGATTGGTATTTACAAATTCAGTTCAATGCAAATAATGTATGCTCCGAAATTATCTCAAGATGGACGCCGAATATACCCTCATCTCGTTCGAGATCCCACCTGATACGAGATTGACTTCTAAAATCTTCCAGACTAAACATGATCGAAATCCCAAGATTTGAAACATTAGTTATAGCAAAAGTGAAGTGATTGACAAACGTTTCTAGAAATACAAGGCAACAATAAGAGCCATTGTCAAATACAAGACTGTAGATTACGGGTATCGGGCTCAAAAATAGAACACAGACAAAGCCTCCAGAACCTAGATAGAGTCTTTGACTATACATATCGTATTTTCATCTTTGAATATAGACAGAACAAAAATCATTGGAAAATTTGCAATACCCAAGATCATCATTATCCTCGTCTCTTTTCGAAAATAAATTGTGATACACGAAATATAATTGTGGATACAGCTTTCCAACCTGACCTTACAATGGATGAAAAGTTGTTCTCTTGAAATTATCTTTCTTCAATTAAAATAGATTTCCATATAGCAATTTTTGTATTAATAAGGATACTTTTGTGAATATAATTGTATATGCAATCTTATTTTCTCAAAATAAAGGGTACATTTGAACTTCTTGATTAGAAAGCTATACCTATATATTCAAAACTATTACCCAAATATCCATCCTAATTGCACTAAGCGAAGAGATAAGAAAGGAAAATTAAGAATATAAAGCTTCAGGCTTAAGGGATGAATTGTTGATGTTATGAAATTTTCAGTCATTTATATGCTGAATATAATATTTTCCTTTCATTCTGTTTGGGCACCTTGCATAAAACCCTATCCACGCTATAAAATTCCAGATCATACACAAAATTCCATCCCTCCACTTGTTTACCATGAGTGTAATGTAATACACTTGTAAATATAACTGATTAAACTTTTTTTAATTAGAAGCCGACGATTTCCTGAAAAGGAATTTTGTACTAATGAAATGTGATTTTCAATAATCAAAATAACTTTCATGATGACCAACAGCAAAACTCTGCATTGTAACTTGTAAATCGTACTATTTACACTTCCCATAGAGCATACCATGTCAAGAAACTATGGAAATTATCATATTGCATAAAGAAGAATCGCTATTTGTATAAAACAGAATGTGAACCGACTGCATGTCAAAGAAGCTTACGATGAAAACAATGAGATAAATATAGTAACTTCTATTATGTGCAATAAGTATACATAGTATAAGATCGATACAAAATAAATACATGATTCAAAAGGCAATCAAACGTTGAATAAAATTGAGACTTTATTGTGGCAATATTCCCACTAAGAGGTCTTGCTTCTCATCTTCTTATGAAAGTATAGCCACTCGTGGAACTCATGTAAGAGCCATCCATAATGTCAAATTCATGAAATGGTATACCAAAATAAAATAAAATGAATGTATACTCCCACGATGTAGGAACGAGCATTTCTTTGAATTAGATACTTGAGAGGTTACGCGAAAGGTTGAGTTATGCGATCGGTGGAAGGGTATTTTAAGAAATCAAACACGGTATATGCAGGGACAGAACACAACACTAGGTTCGTTGCATACTTTTTACGAGCAAAAGCTTGATTCTCTAGATTTTAAAAAAATATTTTATAGAACAATCATACAAAATAATTACAGTTAGTCTCTGACAAGAAGAGTGGTATAAGTTCTGCCAAGGTTTCTAAAACGGGATTCAAATCGTAGATCGTAAAGTTCAAATTTTAAATCGAAACATGATTTAACTGGTAAATCGTAGAATCATATTTTAAGATTTGTACACACTTTAAATTTGATTTTGATGTTTGAACTTCTACATGTAAACCTAAAAGTCAATTTTCTCCCTTGTTCCATTAATATTTTTGTTTAGAAAACATTAGAATTGGAATTGTGATCCAAATAAGTGTGTGTGATTTGAATGATTAAATGATCTACAATTGGAATTGTGTTCCATTAATATGAATAAAATGATTTTTCCCAAATGTGATGTTAATCTAGTTTGAATCAAGAATGTAAATCAAATCATAAAAGGTAAAATTCAATCTAAAACGTGAATCGTAAGATTTTAAGATTTTTTTACAACAATGGTTCTTGTCACAACCCCTCAATATATGTACATCCCCTATTGTTTATTGTACTAAAGATAAGGCAGAAATTTGTTCTAAAGACCCTCTAAAATGTATACGGTGTAGTAAAATATGAGCTATTCCTCCATATTTGTCATTCTGTCCAGACATACCAATACATTCTTCCTACTGCATTTGATTGGTTTTGGTTTTATTTATAAAATACACTCTTATTGTAGGTGCATTTAACTTGTTTTTTTTTCCACCGTATAGAAACTTGCATTCATGGTTAACCTCACAAATCCCTCTACTGGGACATTTCATCCTAAACAAAAGTAAGATATGTGTATGACCTTCGAAACTTGAATTAACATGCTTAGATGATCTACAATAGTACAACGATTTGTTAGGCGGAAAATAATATATGGAAACTTCATTATTGTATCCACCAAAAATGATGAATTATGTCTAAGCATAGTTATCAAAGGCGCTACGGCGCGCCATGGCGCAAGGCACGGCGCAACGTTTGCGCATTTCTTTCGCATGGCGCAGCGCGGCGTTTGCACGTTTCTTTTGTATGGTGCGGCGCGCATGAAAAGGCATCGCAAATGGTGCTTACGCCGCAAATGGCGAGCGACGCAAAAATAGCGCGCCTTTTCGTTAATTTATTGTTTTTTAGTCCTTTTTATTTATTTTCAATTTTTCACAATCCAAACTAACCACCAACAATGATTAAATGATATTATGTATTTTTTATACTATGATACAATCGAACTAATCTCCAACAAACTTTGAACTATTTATTAGAACCAAGATCTGCAATTTCAAACCAAACCGATCTGAACCCGACTTGAACACGATGGGTCCCGAGTCGGGTCTAATTGATGAAAAATAACATGAAAAACCGAACTAATCTAAAAGATTAGACAAAAAAAGAGAAAACATACGGATTTTTAGTGTTATTACCCAATTAGACCCGAACCGACACGATCCAAATCGAATCTCGGGTCATGTCAAGGTTTTAAAATATACAATTTAAACTCGACAAAACTCAACCTGATTAGAATCGAGACCTACCGAGTCGGGTCCATATCCAGCCCGACGGGTCTAATTACCACCCTTGCACCGAGCAAATAATCTTGTCACATTCTTCAAATTAATCTCTAAACTAACTTAGAACTATTTGTTCTAATTACTGTTGCACTGAACAAAAACAAACAATCTCGAATGGATGTTTTTTAAATCTCCAACAAACTTCGAACTGTCTGTTCCTATTATAGTCGCATCGAATAAATTGTCAATCGATATGAGACAAACGAGGAAGATGTTGAATCTTATGAATCTGATAATGCAGATATTGATTTAGAAAATATGACTGCTGAACTAAATTCAGATTTCTAGTTTATCGGTAATATGTATCTTAGGTTTAAGTTCTAAAGACTATTGTGCTTGAAATTCCATGCTTATGATATTATATTTGATGATGTTTTTTGCAATATGTCAAAAAAAATCTTTTTCACATATGTTAATTATAAATTATATTGAACTTTTTAAATTACTTGTTATATATATATATATATATATTAAATTTATAAATAAAAATTCTAACCATTTGCAGTAAATTAGAAAGGCAAGCGTCATTTGCCGCATCGTGCGCCTCTCTTGGGAGGCTTTGTGCATTTTTGGGTCGTGCGCCATTAATGACTATGTGTATAAGACATTAGTTTCCATGTGTTGGTCAAGTTTAACTGGATTATAATATAACAGTAGAGAAAAGCTTGATATAGCTAACAAGATACATGGATCATCTGTAATTTTATGAGGGAGACGTAAATTATTGTACAAAAACTTAATCGTGAAAAAGCAACAAAAATTACAATATATATAGTAATCTACTCTGTCCAAATATTCATTATATATACGCATTTACGGATGCATAAAAAAGCCTAAATCAACTCGACATAGAATTACAATCCATATTAACATAAAGCTTTAAATCAAGGATACAAACCTGGGCTTGAGAGTCGTGTGAGCAGCAAGATCTCTTGAGGAGTACTTTTGAGAAGGACCGAATATTCTAGTGCCGCCTTGCTCTTGCCCTCCTTTTGCTGGGGCCCACGTCGGTCTCGCTGCGGTTGTCATGTTTCAAATTGATGGGGATAGCTTGGATTTTGAATTTAGGGTTCACAACTAAAGTGGCAAATCCCCAAATCGAGATATTGGAATTTGAGAGCGAAGTTATTGGATGTGTATGCAGACGAGTAAACATTTGCTTCTCCAGTTTCATGGGCTTTTTTTGCTTGTTACTGCAAAATTTTGGGCTGAGATTTGCTGGGCTAATTATGGTGAAGTTAATCGCAAATATTAATACAGTGTGGTGTAAAGAACGCAACTTGATATATCCATACAATTTAAAACTCGATACTATCATAAAAATAACATTTGGTGTTGTACTAATCCTTGACTAATGGTGAGTTCTCCTTTTTCTACGAACGGTAGGAACTAAATATATTAATATATTATTTGTGTAGTTACACGGTACACATTTGTTTCCTTGCTTGTTCTGTTCTGTGTTCAGCCCGCTTATTTTATCCACGAGAAATTAATATTTATAGAGCACTTGCGTAATATGTGTACAAAACATAGGTATGTGGTTTGGAACAATGGGAAGTGCAAAGTACCTTCCTTGGTTTGACAATTCGAAGTTCAATAGACCATCAAAAATGTTTTAATTACAGGGAACATCATGAGAAGTTCATGTTTTCCTTTTCCTTTCTTTTTTCCTGAAAATTTACATTGATTTTTCAACTATTACTTGAATTGATTTTTTACGACGAATTATAAAGAATAGTTAAGTTCTACAAACATATTTCGTAACAAAACAACATTTCTTGAACATTGTTACTGATATTCTTTACAAACGACATTTCAATGATATTGGACTAGGAAATGATAAATGAATGAATGCTAGACTTAAAAATGATCCATAATGAGTTAAAAATTGTAACTTCAAAAGAGTGTCGACAAGAAACAATTGAATAAAGAGAAAGCATATTCAATCAAATATACTAAATCCATAAAAAAACGATCCCTTCCTATAGAAGAATATCAGTACATTTTTTTTAACGTAAGCATTGGTTAATAACTATACGAGTCAGTAGTTGTAACTCTAAGCCAATGTCATTGTGAAATATATTTAACTAAAGAGAATGTATTAAGTACCACTTCAGTTATCAAAAAAAAAATTAAAGAGAACGTATTTAATCCAAATGCATAAAAGGGTTTAAAAGAACAGTTCAAACTAATCTTTTTCATTTTTAAGTTGGTTAAAGGCATATTGTAAAGACTTTCAGTGTTGTTCAGACAAACAATGTTGAGCATTGGCTGAGACAGATTATGGTTTCATAAAATTCAAGTGCTTACAATCCTAGATTTGTCCATCCTATATAGCAAAATCAAAATACCTACATTTTAGTTTTATTGCTTTTGAACTTTGAAGTATTGTAAGATAGATTCTAATCCTAATTCAGAGATGATTGAGATGTTCTGTCATGCCATTGGTGAACATGTTAGTAGAAATTATACATCCTGATCAACCCTATTCACATGTGAGCCATGCATATAACATATCGTAGAACAATTATCAAAAAGATGAACCCAAAATATCCAAACGAACAACAGATAGACAAAAGCTAGTAAAAATTCTCTAAGTTACCTCTTAGCTCTCGAGTTGCATTCCTCCTCGAAAATTTAAACCTGCAAGCCAAATCGCTATCCTTTTGTTTCTTCTAGATCTTAGATATCAAGGTTGGAGGTTTTGACTCTCTCTTATCTTCATCGTTACGATTAGAACAATCTGATTGAGGTGGTAGTAGAGAAGAGGGATTAGTTGCAATTTGAAGGATTGTGTTAGGTTTGAAGGAGGAGATTGATTTTCCTTTTCTTGCAGGTGTTTTAGAGGAGAAAACATGTATCCTGCGACTAAAGTTAATGGATAAGAACGTGATAGATACAAATCACAAAGATATCCTTCCAGTATGTTAGAATTTTAAAAGGGTAACTTAAAATTTTCAAAAGCTTCATTCGAGGGTATTCTCATTGTATATAGATTATTATTATTTTGTTTTTTTAAAAGATTTTTATGTTGGGATTTAGCTTGGTGAACGGGGATGACTTATCTATCTTATAGTCAAATGAGTTGAGGTTGACTACAATTATTATAATTAACCTAGTCTCCATTTTACTTCCATCATGAGAAATTTCATTAATTAATCATATTAGTAAAAACCCTTAAGTTTTATTGTTAAATCAAGATGGGACTTTTTGCTTTTAAGACGATCAACCTGTATAATTGATCGTCCTAACTAAGAATATAAGTTAGTAGGTGTACAATTGTAACTATGATCATTTATATTAGATTCTAACCGCTGTTTTCAAATCTTACTTATAAATGAAATATGTGTAGCAATATCAATCATGAACAAAGTCTATTTGATACTATCCAAATTATTAAACCTTAAAGTTGAACAATCTATGCAATAATGTGGAATCATCTTAAATCTTGGATACGCCATCCATTTTTCTAGAATGTTTTACATATTATAATAGTGAACTGCAAAAGGTCATGAATTGCAATAACTTTAGAATATAATTTCAAGTCCCAAAACATGAAAGGTGTAGGGCTTGAAATAGAAAAGGTAAGGGACTACCGTTGATTACTACATATTCAAATAAACATATCTTCTTAACAATGTAACGATTCAAAGTAAAAAGTAAATAATATGAACACAAATCTTTACTTTTTAGAACCTAAATAAAAATGCATATCTAATTCAGATTCTGCAATATACCAATACTGATTAGAGATGAAAAATATAAATTATAATTGGTATATGACCTTGTGTTTTGGAATATATAACCTACTTTTCACATTCAACGTCAGAGCCTATATACTCAATACTCCCTCTTGAATCACCATCTTCTTCCTCACAATACTCATTGCAAATAATAAAATTATTTTTCATAAATTATTTGTTGATGTAATTGATTGTAAATATACCATTTTTCATGCATAAAAAGCCATATAGTGTATGTTAACCCAAAAAATGGATCAACACCCTGAATCAAGTGTGAAAGCACCAGTATAGATAACCAGCAGCACAAATCTCAAGTAAACAACAAATAAAAAGAAGAAGTAAGAAAAGAGACATAGAATTTTTATAGTGGTTCAGCTGACTATGGCCTACGTCCACTTTAATCAATCTTTATTATGATTATACTAGTTGAATCTCTCTAGATATCAACTAGTTAATCCTTAGATCTAAATTACAATGAGTTAAAATATGTCACATGTTCAAGGGTTGACTGGAGAATCACTGTAACCCCCTTGATGACTATTGTGAAGGAGAAGAAAGTTGAAGAATTGAAGGAATTCCCGCAGATCAATGGCAACTCATTGTCCGGAAAGATCCATCTCTAGTTGTAGGCAGGTGAGTATTTATAGGGAAGTTCAGTCAGTATTGGGCCAGAAGTCCAAATGCAGAAGAGTCCAGTTGTTATGCCAAGTCATCGCCAAAAATTTCAAATCAATTTGAGTCATTTCTATGTATCGCTAGCTATCCATCAATTTAGCATATTTTTCTACCAAAAGTCTTTACTTATTGCTACGAAGGAGCTCGGAAAGTTTGAGGGCGATCCGACCTATCTTGATGGATCGCTAGTTATCCATAGAGGATGGATCGCTAGCTATCCATAGGGGATAGATCGCTAGCTATCCATCCACTTAGCATATTTTTAAGTGATCTTTGTTTGGTTGCCTTCCTATTTGCTATTTAGGTTCCTTGTCCAAATAGCAAGTCGTTTGGAGTTAGTTTGATCATCCGTCTTCATGGGTCATCTGGTCCAGAAGAATCATCCATATCTCGCTCAAATCTTAACGAAATAGTTTGAAACTTTGCAGGAACACTCTAGAGGGTGTTAGGGACCCACCACAAAAATTTGAGGTGGTGGAGACCACTATAGATGGGTCGCTAGCGATCCATCAAATCAACCTAAATGACTTCATTTTTTGTGAGCCTTTTTCTATGTTTTCTGAATGTTCTCCCAAAATTTCAAGTCAATCTGACTTTGTATGAGTTATGTCGGTCCATTTTAAGTTAGCTAATTCTGGCCAAACAGTTTGAATCGGATTAGTCTTCACTTCTCGAGCTGGATTGTTTGGCATGCTATGAAACTTGGCAAGCGTGCTTAGAAATGGTAATGAATCATGATGCAAGAGGTTGGAGGGTCCATGAGCAAGCCTTATGGATCGCTAGCGATCCATACCTTAGCTTATTTTGGCATCTTTCCCCTTGGGTCTTTCTCTTCTTCTTTATCTAGTCCTTTTGGTTGATTTTTGAGTTATTCTGGTGTAGTCTGAATGTCCTAATTCTTATTGAATTTTATGGGTTAAAAACCCAGTTAATAGTGTAGTTTATAGTAAATGAAAAATCAAAGCATAATCTACTCAAAAAATGAAGCGTGAACTAGAAAATAGACTAAAAGATTACCTTTTAATCACAACTGGAGTAGAAAAGAAGAAAAGGAGAGTAAAACCTAAGGGAGACCAACTGTTGTCGTCGGTCAAGTCCATCGTGTTGAGCTATCATTCTTAGATTACCCGGACTAGCATGCCTATCCAAAAAACGTATTGAAATTGTCCATTGCTTCGATTTTTTTGTTTCTCGACTTAATTTGTTTTCTTTTTTGGGACATGAGGAAGAAACGAGGGCGTGATCAAAAAACGTGTATACGAACTGATTTAGGAGTGTAGTTGGGATTGGAAAAACTGAATATATCCTTATTGTCACAACCCACCCCGGAACAGGCTTAAATTTCGACCCAGAAAAGACCCATCGAAACTTAGATCCATTCTAAGGCAAGGTGTTGGTAGTCAAAAGAAATAACATTGTAGAGCCATAACTAAACTTTCAGAACTCACAGTGGATGGAACAAAATATAACAGTAAAGTGTACCCATTTATTTCAAAACCATAAAAATGTCATAATACAAAATCCGATAAAAATCGTATAAAAACCGTAAAATAATATATGTTACAACAATTGTTTAAATCCATGGGCACACATGAAAACAAATAATAATAAATACTACCACTAGCCAAGCTTCTCCATCTTTAAGCATCGTCACCGCCATCACTCTGTCTTTAAACTGTGTTGTAATGAGGAGCAAGTCAGAACAACAAGTGTTTGGTGAATTGATACGTCTTTCCAGTACTTGGGCAGTAAAATTCAAAATAAGAATATGTCTAAGAACATAAAACCATTAAAGCCATTTGATACTTCTTTATAAGAAAAGAAGGTGGGTCTAACCACTTAATACCTTCCATTTCAGAAGTAGGTTTCTTTAATCTCATATCCCAATCACACGTCAAAAATAGCTAATAATGTGAGAGACGGTACCCCAAGCCACTTAATACTTCCCAGTGGAAAATAGGCAGACCCTGTCATTTAAGACTTATTTCCAGAAGCGTGCTCCTCAATGTTACTATCTAGCTGACATCATATGGAATCTCATAGGCCATTTAATACTGCCAAGTGAAAAATAGGCAGACCCCATCATTTAAAACCAATTTTCAGAAGCGGACTCCTATAGAGATACCACCTAACGTAACCCCTTGGCCATTTAATACTTCATTTAGGGGAAAAAGCAGGTCCAACCACTTGATACCTCAAACCCTGAAGCAGACCCTTCGTCTTATGGCTTATACCCATAATGACGTCTCATATTATTCATCTATTCATAGGAATTGGCAACCAGATTAGCTGGGCAGATTTCCCCTACAGAAGTTCACTATAAGAAAAATGGTTTTTTGCAGCTCCATGTAACAGCATTTAATTCAAAAAGCTGCGATTGTTCAAATTTACTTTCATATATAATTAAATATAAAAAAGAAAACGCTGCGTAACCACATATGTTTTGGCGGGGAGATGACTCTTTTCGCGGCCTCATTTTTATTCTTTTCGCTTCCAACCAAATAACACTTCATCTCAAATCCGCTCCAACCCTTCATCTCAAATCCGCTACATCTCTGCAAATATCAAATCCGCTCCATCTCTGCAAATCTCAAATCCGCTCGCCTTGACATCGCTGCTGACATCGCTGGCTTGATTTTCGATTCTTTAGGTATGCCTTTTTCTGCTTTTGCTTTTGGATTTTTTCGGTTGAATGCAAGTTCTTTATCTAGATAAGTATAATCATAAATTTCATCTACTTAGACTTCGAAATTTTTTCAAGGCTCATCGAATTAGTCATTTTTGCTCCGGAACATTTGGTAAATATTGGCCTTCTTAGAAATATCGTCTTGAATATGGATTTACCTGCTGAATTGACCTTCAGCTACTAAATTTTTCACGCATGGTTCATTGATTTGGCCGCTAACTTGTGGAAACTATGGATATTACCCAGCTATTTGCAGATTGATTAATTAAGTTACAAATTGATCTACTGACAAAAAAAGAAAGAAAGATGAAAGACACTTGCTTTTCTATTTACTTAGTTTGCATTGTAGACGAGAGATTTAAACATTTTTTGTTGTTTGTATCGCCTGGTGTATGTTCTTTAATTACATGTATAATTCTTCTTAAAGGTCCAAGCAAAACTTAGTTATATGCAAGTGTTATTTAATTATATGTTCATTATTCCACAAGCATGTCTTTTCAGTAGCTACTTATATCCCAGTTACACTCAATCGAGAAAACCAATTGCCTTATTTTTAAGCTAAATATGTATAATTCTTAAAGAATCGTAAACTTTTATTTTTAAGCTAGAACTTCCCCTCGAGGTATTTGATTATATGTTCTGTGTTGTAGTTTGAAGATGCATTAATATTAATTTTAAGCATTAGGAGTGCTGCAGACGAAGGAAATCCAATAGTTATATCTGCTCCAGAGTCAGCTGCTGCCAAAAGCATACTTTGATATTGCTTTAAAAGTCGTTGACAGACTTGAATACTTGGTTGAAAAATGTCTTTTTGGCCCACAAATTATGGTTTGATTTGCTATAGCTATAGAAACTTTTGCTTTGTGGTAAATCTAACCGTATGATTAACTTCATGCATCAATGTGATGTTATTTTATGCTTTTTTGAACCGAAGAGGGGGGAGAGTGCTTGATTTGGTGTCGTGCTCTTCTAACCATTAAATTGGTTTTTTTCTTTTCCCAACATCTTCAGACAATCAGACATGCTTGAGATGTAGAAATTATACCATTTATGTGTTTCCTTTACTGATACAAATCATGATGAATGTAAATTTGAAGTGTGCCATGAATATTGTAACATCTTCAATGGTAGATAACTTCAGATCTCCTTTTGAGTGGTATGGGGAAAAGATTTATTTTGAATTTTTATATTCTAGGCTTTAAGGTTAATTTCCAAATCATTTTTGTTTAGACTCGCTGTAATAATGTTGTAGGGAAGAATTTTTAAAATGTATCGTGATGAAAGTCTGAACAGTTCATTGTGATGAAAGTCTGAACAGTTCATTTTTCTTGATTAGTAGGCAGTTGATGTAGTTGCCAGTTTTAAAATATTGTTCCGTGCCCACCTATATTTGACTGAGTTTTGTGTTGTCTATAAGGTTTTGAGTGAATTGCTTTTATTGTCAATGAAATGGTAACTCTTAGAGAGAATATACTGATCGGTTTTGTAAAGTATAAAGGTTATGAGATTTTATGTTCACATAATAAAATAAATATTTGCTGGTTTTGAGATTTAGACTATGATATGAAATGTTAGTTCTCATTAAAAAAAGAAAAAAGTTGTGTTTTGTGCACCTTATGTGTTGTTCGCTTGCTGTAGTTTTGTATTGTGCATCCGGTTTAGTTTTGTATTAGTATTTATTTAAAAAAATATGCTATTGTTCACTTGTGTGTTTCTGTTCACTGTTCAATGTTTGTTCTCTACTGTTTAGGACAGTTACAAACATTTAAATTTTTGTTTCTTCGGTTTACATTTTGTGTCCATTGTAGTGGTGATGGTGGCACTATGCAGTGGTGTAAGAGGCTGGTTATTGGCTGGTGAGGTGTTGGTCGAATGATTTAGGGAGATGTTGACAGAGAGGTAGAAGTGGAACCGGAGGATGGTGAAATATGGCAATGGATTGTGAAAGGAGTTTTGGGGATTGGTTTGTGGACTGAATTTTTGATTGTTTTGGGTAGAAGTGGATGAAGTGTAGGGTCAGGGTGGGGTTTTAAATATGGTTGTGAACAAAAATGCAAATGCCAGTAGGAGGGTGAATGAATGCATGTGAACAAAAATATAAATAGTCAATGCAATGAATTTTTTGTATATGATTATGACATTGTTGTATAAGTGGATAAAATTGTTGTTAATGGCGCAAGCTTAGTATAAGGAGAGGGGTAGTGCATAGACATTACTCCGGTGCTACAAAATAGCGTCGTTGTAATGGCAAATTTTTTGGAAACAGTTTGGACTTGACTTGTTGATTTGTTGTTTGACATTCTCTGTCTTCCTTGTTTGTCATTTTGTTTGCATTCAATTACGATTATAGTTAGTTGTTGTTTTGCTTGCATTCAATAACTGATTATTACTTTAAATTTTAGAAATTTACTTCCTCACATATTGGTTGATGATGGATAAAAATTGGGTACATCTGCACAGGTAACTATATTATACTAAATATATTTTGAGAGTCAAATCATATATTTTAACGTCAAAATTAATAGTTATTTCATTTTATTAATAGAACTAGTACTGAGTATGAGCAAGGAGCTTGGAAGTTTGTGCATGCTGCATTGAGAATTTCAAGAAATCCAGAAAAGATTTTATGTCCTTGCTTAGATTGTCGAAATCTTAGTCATCAGTATGGGAAGATTGTTGTTGAGCATTTGATTATAAGAGGAATGGATCCGCTATACAAGGATGGTAGGTGGTACAATCATGGCGAACAAATAACTATAAGCAAAGATATCGAGTCTAATGACACTTATGATTTACTCAAAGCCATTCATTATGAAGATGAAGATTTCATCAATCATACATATTCCGACGATGATAAAGATGAAGATAGCACACAGAAACGAGAGGAGGATTTATTAAAAAACTTGGAGGATGCCGAAACCCCGTTGTATCCTGGTTGTACCGATCAAACAAAATTATCTTCCATTATTGCCTTATATAATCTAAAATGTGAGACTGGGTTATCCGATAATGGATTCGATAAACTTCTAAATGTGCAACAACTATTGTTGCCAAAGGATAACGTACTTCCTAGGAATATTTACGAGGTGAAAAAATTTCTCAAAGTATTCGATATGGGTTTTGAGAAAATTCATGCTTGTTAGAATGATTGTTGTCTCTTTAGAAGAGAGTACAAAGATTTGGATAGTTGTCCAAAATGTGGGTTTTCGAGATGGAAGAGGAACGAACGTACAAATGAAATTATGCATGGTATTCCGGTTAAAGTTTTGAGGTATTTTCCAATCATTCCAAGATTCAGAAGAATGTTTAGATCTCAAAAAATAGCAAAAGATTTAAGATGGCATTTTAACAACAAAAGTAATGATGGAAAAATGCGTCATCCTGTTGATTCTATAACATGGAATGTGGAAGATGAGAAATGGGAATCGTTTGCAGTAGATCCACGCAACCTAAGGCTTGGCCTTGCTATTGATGGTTTTAATCCATTTTTGACATTGAGTTCCAAATATAGTTGTTGGCCCGTGATGCTTGTGACATACAATCTCTCGCCACTGTTATGCATGAAAAAAGAAAATATCATGTTAACATTGTTGATTCCTGGTCCAAAGCAACCAGGAAATGATATAAATATATATTTGGCACCATTGGTAGAAGATCTGCAACACTTATGGATTAATGGAGTTCAAACTTATGATGCATTTAGTAGATCGCTTTTTACTATGAGAGCAATTTTACTATGGACGATTAATGACTTTCCTGCATATGGTAATCTAGCTGGATGTTGTGTGAAAGGTAAAAAAGGTTGTCCATTATGCGGTGTCAACACTCATCATCGATGGTTGAAGTATAGTCGGAAAAATGTCTACATGGGTCATAGGAGATTCTTACCACCATCGGATTCGTTGAGAAAACAAAAATCCTGGTTTGATAACACTATAGAAAATGGTCGTAGACCTAGAATTTTAACCGGAAGAAACATCTCTATCATTTTGAAAAACTTTCCAAATAATTTTGGAAAAAAAATTAAAAATGGAGATAATAACAGCAAGAAAGGAAAGGGTAAAAAGAAGCCAACTAAGAAGCAGTATAGTAAGAAAAGAAAAAATTCTACTTTCAAACAAGATGATGATCCTGCAAAAATAGAGCTATCAAGATGGAAAAAACGATCAATATTCTTTGATTTACCATACTGGGAGGTTAGTGCTATTATTTTTTAATGAATGAATTATATATATATATATACATATATATACATGTCAATGAAGTATAACAATATTATTTTTGTAGGAACTTCCCTTGCGTCATAATTTAGATGTAATGCATGTAGAAAAAAATGTTGGTGAAAGCATAATAGCGACGATGTTGCATGATGGCAAATCAAAAGACGGAATTAATTCTAGAAAAGATTTGGAAGATTGGAGAATCAGGCATGGCCTTTTTGCACAAGCTCGTGGGAAAAAAACATATCTTCCACCAGCTCCGTATACATTGTCCAATTTGGAGAAAAAAACATTTTGCCAAAGGTTATATGATTTCAAGGGACCTGATGGCTACTGCTCAAATTTTAGAAGTTATGTGTCATTGGAGGATTGTAAAATTATCGGCATGAAGTCACATGACTACCATGTTCTAATGCAACAGTTATTACCAGTTGCAATAAGAGGATTGTTGCCGAAAAAGCCAAGGAGGACAATAATTCGTTTATGTTCGTTTTTAAATAAATTATGCCAGCGTGTTCTTGATAAAGAAAAATTGCAACAACTTGATGATGAAATTATTATAATTTTGTGTGAAATTGAACGATATTTTCCACCTTCTTTCTTTGATATAATGATACACTTGACCGTTCATCTTGAAAGGGAAGCCCGATTGTGTGGATCGGTTCATTTCCGTTGGATGTACCCTTTTGAACGATATATGAAGACACTTAAACATTATGTAAGAAATCATGCACGTCCCGAGGGTTGTATTGCAGAATCCTATCTTGCAGAAGAGTGCATGAGATTTTTTAGTGAATTTTTAAAGAAATCAATACAAATAGAGGAGAAGGAAGTCCGAAATGAAGATTATGAAGATGATTCCATACTCGAAGGACGACCAATTTCAGCTTGTAAAACAATTACATTGTCCGCCAATGAGAAACAGATTGCACATTTGGCTGTGTTAATGAATATGACTGTAGTGGAACCATTTCTAGAGTACGTAACTTTTACAATTTCTTATTACCGTTTCATACAATTTGTACCAGCAAATACAACTTGGTAAATTTTTTTTGTGCTACAATAGTTTGCATTTGGAGGAGTTACAACACTCAAACAAGCGCATGGAAAAAAATGCAACTTTACTTTGGAAAACCCATACAGATAACTTTGCCGATTGGATTAAAAAGAAGGTGAGTGAAATTTTGAAATATTATCTCATTAACTTTAGATTTATTATTATTGAGATCCATTTTAAATAGCTATTGTTTTATAGATACCTATTGATTCAAAGGACCATGACAAGATGTTAAAATGGATTGCATATGGTCCGAGGAGTAGTGCATTATCCTGTAGTGGATATATCATTAATGGACAACGTTTTCACACAAAAGACATTGAGAGAGAAACTCAAAATAGTGGGGTCACTTACGATGCGACTACTATGTGTAGAGCAAGTGCAAAAGATACTTCTCAAGTAGTTGATGTTGTTACTTATTATGGGATATTGACTGATATAATTTTGTTAGATTATCATCATTTTTATGTTCCTGTCTTTAAATGTCATTGGGCAAACATAGGAAATGGTGTGAAGGTAGAAGATGGATTCACCCTTGTTAACTTACATCAAAACCAAGCCTCATTTTCAAAAGATCCATATATTCTTGCATCTCAAGCGAAACAAATTTTTTATTCAAGAGAAGACGATTCTTCTAATTGGTATGTTGTGATGAAGGCGCCATCAAGAGGTTTTCATGAGATAGATATAGACGAACCATTTGAGGAAGTTAGCTTTGCTATGGAGAATTATGAAGACATTGACATGGATGTTGATGATTTTATTGAGGATATTAGTTATGTTAGGGAAGATTGTGAAGGCATATTTGAGTAGTTTAATTATTTTGCTATCTAGTTTTAATTCTATTAGACTTTACTCTCTATCTTCTTTGGTTAAGTAATATGTTTGTATGTAATGACTTGTTTTTCATATCTAGTTTTTGGAAATTAACCATGTTGATATAGGTCTTTAATTATTTCCTATTCCATATTTTGGTATCCTAAATATTGTTTTTATTCTACAAAACTAGACTGTTGATACATGTGCATATCCACTTTTGTATTTGAAATTTTGATTGAAACTCTGAAGGGTGGTCCTATAATTGATACAGATATTTTCATTTAAGTTGAGTTTTTATTCTAATTTATCTTAAGAAATATTGTAACCTTTGTTAAGTTGAAGTAAAAATATTTAGTTATTTAATTTAATTTAATAGATTGTACAAAATTGAAAAATCACAGGATTAATTAGTATTATATAATATAATATCACAAAGGTATTAAAGTTAAAATCAATTTTGAATTACTTAGAATTAAAATTGAAATACTTAAAATCATTTGTTGAAACAAAATTAAACAACATAAAGTTAATATTTTTTAACTTTATAAAGTGGCAAGCGCATGTGTACTAGGGGTCAGATACGTGCACATTGTTTATCAAACGTTCAAATCCGTATTATTAGTAGAAAAAATTACTGATTATGGTTGTAATATTGTAAATGTGTGCATGTATGTTCAAATTACTATACAGAGAAGAGAAGGCACACTCGCTCAATCCAAAGTTATAACCAATACCGATTTGTCAAGTGTAGGTCAAGGTTTTAAATCTCGCTCATCTCGGCCGAGATCTCGACCGAGATCTCGTTTTCAAGCCTGGGCGATTCGAAACATGCTATTTCGTTTGAATCTCGTCTGACCCAAATCTCGGACGATATTTCAATATCTCGTCCGGTATCTCGAACGAGATTTAACAGCGAGATTTCGGCCGAATTTTTGAATTTTGGAAAAAATCAACTCTTTTTCCGTATTGGGCTGGCTCATCCTTTACCTTAATTTAAGCCTTCTTCATTGTACTTTTTTTAACCCTTATTTCTTCTATAAATCTCATTTAATCTTCGTCTCTTATTTTACGGCAGTGACGAGTGTAAGAAGATGATAAAATCTAAATCGATTATGGTAAGTATTTCACTTTATGATTTTCATTTAGGTTTCTGATCCAAATTAATTTACATCCGATTTTATTTTTCTTTTTTCGACACTTTCTTGAGTTTTTTTCCTAACCCTATTTTTTTGCGGCTATAAATTTTGGGCTTCACTTATTTAACTTTATGTTCCAAACGGATTCCCAATTTGATTTCATTTAGTCTTTGCTGCTATAATTTTTTTCCTCAAGGCTTATTTTTAAGCAATAAAGGAATTCTCTTTCATCTATTAATTTCATTTGATGATTACATGTTCATTCGTACATCATTTTTTTGCTTTTCTTATAATATTACTAAATGTTCGAAAATTGTTTGTACTATGTATGCTATTTTCCACGTTTGTTTGAAATATTTATGCTATTAGTTGCTTACTGAGATTTTGTTTGCTAATAATTAAATACTATAATCAGACATAGAATATCTGAATTCTACTTGTAGACTTTTGTTTTTGAAGTTATAAAATTAAGATTTCCCTTGGAGCACTGTAAATCATAAAAGATAGAAATGAGACATTATATTATGTAGGAAAGTTAAGTGAATGATCAAACGAAGTAAAGGTGCATATGTTATGGTTTGTTTCTTGTCTACTTTATCTCATATGATATTATATTGAACATTATTCATGAAATCTAGTTATTTGTTTATTTTACATGATACAAGTGATATTTTTCCATACTAAATTACTAATGATAAGCGTGTGATATATTCAAGGTAAGTGCATAGTGTTTTCCTTAAGGTAGTGACTAGTATTATAAATTTAGGTGTATGAAAACTAATTTCCGACATGACATATACTCCGAGATAACTCCGAAATGAATTTTAGAAACCGAGATGTAAATCTGAGATGGACGACCGAGATGCACTCATCTCGTTCGAGATCTCACCCGATACGAGATAAGCTATCTAAATTCTTCGAGACGAGACGTGACCGAAATCCGAGATTTAAAACCTTGGTGTAGGTATACTATAAACTATTGTTTCACCACCATCCACCAAATATGGGATGCAAAATCTAAGAATAAAATGAGGTTTTTTTTTTCACCATAGCACAAATATATATTCTATATTTGGTCATTATTAAAATATCCGAAAAGGGAATAAGAACAACAAAGAAGGCCATATTATCAGACTGACCACTATGGGTCTGCTGCAGTACCTGCTTTTTTAAGAGGGAGATGCTTTATTTTTGCTTCATATCTATACAGGAAATGAAGAGGATTACTCGAAAACAGAAAAAAGCAAAAGAGGCTGAAATTGCACTCAAGGAGTCTAATGAACAGAATAAGCATGTTGAAGACAACAACGTTCAAAATAAAGACAACAACGTTCAAATTGAAGATAATCGACATTTAGTTGAAGGCAATAATCAAAATAAAGACAATCTTTGTGCACTTGAAGACAATACAATGCACAATGAACACAATGTGGAAGACATGATGGAAACCGATCGAGCTATTCAAGATGTGAGCGAAAATTTAGTTCGGAAAAGAATTGCTAGAGGTCCTACTAAAATGAAGAGACTTCCTTCAAATTTCGCAAATCGAGTTGAAGTTGAATTTAATGAGAGTGGCATTCCAATAGGAGAAGGATCAATCCACTTATCTTCTTATCTAGGGCCACTCGTACGAGAGCATGTTCCAGTCACGCTTGCTGATTGGAGACATCTTGGTGATGATTTGAAAGCCGTTTTATGGGATTGCATTCAGGTATATTTATTTATAGTGATAGTGTCTTTACATCATTCCATCTCAGTTCACATGTACATGAGGAAATAAAAGTGAGAAATTAGTTACAAGCTATATATTCTGTATTTGTTTATTGTTTTAGCTCTGCACACAGTTTCAGCTCTGCATATATTCTGTATTTGTTTATTGTTTCACACTTATTTTCCCAGGCTGCATTTGCTTCTGTCATTTAGAACAACAGCCATATAAGTAAACTGGACATCACAAGTGCAAACATAAATTCAAAAGAAAAAAATTAAGGTTAAAATAATAGATCGGTAAATAGTACATTTGGATACAGTTATTAAATCAAACAAGAAGTTTTGATGAATACTTCCGGTTTTGGACTCCTTGATGTGCTAAAGGCTAAAACTGGATACTATATGACCATAATGTTACAGTAAGGCTAATGATGTGAGCTGTAGACTGCCGAGCTCTTTGGTAGAAACGTTAGGGCTGTAAACTATGACTGAACTGTTTGCTAGATCGAATTACGAGCTACGGATGGACATCCATTATGCTAATTAGAGAGTGCAGATGTGCTGAGCTACACCTATATTTATTATTTATCAATAATCCAGTTGGATTATTGCAAATAGTAGTTGTATGCTTGTAGTTACAGAAATGGAGGTGTAAGATGCAGGCTTAAGATGTACTGAGTTGTAATCTATGAAGTGTTGAAGTCCATCTATGTAGACATGGAGAGCTCAGTACTAAAGCTGCTACAGAATAAAGTTATAAAGTGCATTGTTACTTCAGTTTGGCTTCAGATTTAATGAATATGGGTTTAAATTTGATATCTATCTGCACACAGTTTCAGCTCTGCACACAGTTTCATCAATCCGCTATGTCTTCTCGTTTAATATTTGATTTATTTACGAATGTGCTAATTTCGCTTCAACCAATTAATGGATACAGACTAGATTTAAGGTGGATGAGGAATGGCAAAAGGTCTCTATATTTCAGCAAATGGGTTGAATTTTTAGGTGTTCAAAATGTAGATTAGTTAATCAATTAGTAAAAGCAAAGTCAAAGGAGGAAAGACTTCAACTGAAACCAGATATTATTGGAAGTATGACGGAGTGGAATGATTTTATCAGGTTGAAAACTAGTTCAAAATTTAAGGTAAATTACATCTAATTGGTCATTCTTTCAGTGAATGAGATAACTTTTTGATGTATTCTTATTTTTTTTAATTCAGATAAAAAGTGACATATACAAGGCTTTCAGGCGCAAGCAAGTGCCACACACATGTAGCCGTAAAGGAATGGCTCGATTAGCTGCGGATATGGTGAGAATTGTCCTATTCAATTTTTTTCACGCCATCTATTTCTATAGTTATGACAACTGTTTTATTCAATTTTTGTAAATGCAGAAAAAAGAGAGTTCCAATCCCTCTTCTATTTCTAGAACTCATGTTTGGATTAGATCTCACACTCGAAAAAATGGCGAACCAATGAGTTTGGCCGTTCAAGATAAAATAGTATGTGCTTTTGTTTCAATTTGATTATTATCAAATCACTTTAGAGTGTAATAATTATGGAAATTATAATAAATGTTAACATTTGCAGGAGCAAATTAAAAAAATTGAAACGCTTTCACAATCCAGCTCAAATACTAATGTGAGAGAAGATGCTCTTTCAGTAGTGCTGGGACAGGATAGACCCGGACGATTAAGAGGAATGGGAAGAAGCATGACCTACACCAAGTTTATTGTGGCACAAGCTAATAAAAACAAGAAACGCAACTTCAAAATAGAGTAAGCGATTTGGAGAAGACGGTGCTAATGCTACAAAATAAGGTAGATTTTATGCACTGATCAGTGCATACCCAATTTGCACTTATCAATTTAAAACTAGGTTCACATTCTGCTACTTCTGTAAGTATTATTTATTAATTTTGTAAGTTATTTATTAATTTTTTTAATTTGGAGAAGACCGTGCTAATTCTGTAAGTTATTTATTAATTTTTTTGACAGTATATTTTTGTTTTGATTCAGCTAATGCAGCGATCAAGAAAGGACGAGCAACCAAGAAGGGTCGAAGATGAGAATGCGTCTCAAGCGGTAAAGTTATTTATATTATTTGTGTGACATCATTTGAATTTGAGTTTGAATTTTTAGTTAATTATTTAGCGTGATTGTTTTTGATTAATTTTAGAACAAGTATGACAACACAAATGCCCACTGTGATTTATTGGATTGGACTAGGGTTGATGAAATAGTTGCTGAAGGAAGAGTTCTTTCAACTGATCCGAAAGAGCTTGTATATAACATCCCTCTTGGACCGAAGGCCATGAAAATTTTGATAGTTATTCCAAAGAAATTAGATGCTTTCTTATGGAGGTCTACACCTAAGATGCTCTCACATATTGGAGAAGCTAAGAATGAGATAGTAGCATGGCCATCTGATAGAGTTGTTTTGCACACGATGAGTCACTTTGAAAAGGATGACATTATGGTAAACTTAATTTTTTTTTATTTATTCGGTACCTTTATGAATTGAATACAAAATTTATACTTTATTTTGTTTTCATATGTTCTAATTTGTTTTAATAGAGTAATAGTGGCAGTACAAATATCAAATGCAAGTTGTATGATTGGACCAGAAACAAAGAACTAGTTGCTGAAGGAAGGTTTTCCTCTTGTGATCCAAATCAGCTTGTGAATAATATTCCTCTGGGACCATCCGTCGTGCTTGTTTCGATCGATGAGGCCAAAAAACCAGATGCATTCTTGTGGAGACCTCCAGCTAGTATGACATATGTTGGAGAAGCTATTGACATCAAAATAGCTTGGCCAGAAACAAATGTAGTTGTTGAGAATGATAATGCTACAACGTCTGCTCATACGGCTAATGTTGTATTATCTTCAACGGTAATGTGTATACTTTACATATTGATTTATCAAAACATATGCAATGACAAGCTTTTATTTTTAGGATCACTTTTATTTTCAAAACTTATTTAAACGGTTTCATTTGTTGCATGACAGAGCGCAAACTCCAAGACAGATATGAAATGCAAGCTGATCAGCGTTCAAGGAGCCAAAGAAGTAATTGCTGAAGGGCGTGTGGCTTCAACCGACCCTAAAGCATTGGTCCATTTTGTTCCACTAGGGGAAAACGCAGTCAAAGTTTGGGTTGATGTTATAAAAGTTCCAAATGCGCCTTTGTGGAGACCTACTTCTTATTTTGAGTTTATTGAAGATGCACTTGGTTCGACGATAGCTTGGCCTTCCACGAATATTATAACCGAATCTGTAACGACCCTGAATTTCGAACAAATTAAATTGAGAATATTTAATTAATTTTAAATATTTGAACGACGATTTAATTTGAATTCCCGATATAACTTTGAAATTTGCGATTAAACTTTAAAATTTAATCGATTGAATGCTGAATAAAAATTTGAATCTTCAATTTTAAGTTGAAGAAAAATATTTCGAAAGCTTTTAAAATTCGTATTGATAATACCGAAGCTAATCGAACTATCAGGATTGAATTTGAAAACTGTTCTGTTCAGTTTTGAATTTAATTGTTCGAATCGATATTTAAAATAGTCAATTTTTCAAACGGTCTCGGAATTCGACGAAACCAGTTCCATTGGATCCGTAATATTGAATTATCCCCGGATTTCAAATTTCGTGGCATTTGGAATTGTTATGTAAGAATACGACGTGTAAACGCATCAAAATTGATTCGAATTCAATTTAAAATATAAATTTTAAAAGTTAGTCAAACACACCCACATTCTCTTCCCTTAGCTTTAGCCTAGGGTTACGCCTAAAATCACGCCAACAATCACGGGGAGAAATCATGCAAAGCATGCCTCGTTTCCGTTTTAATATCTCGTTCCCCTCCTTCATTAAAAATCGTATAGCCGAAGCTTCTTTTCTTTCCTCTTTAACTCAAACTGAATGAGAAAAGGGGGCTTCTTCTCAGCTTAAAGGAAAAACAAACCCACATCTTTTTGTTCAAATAAATTCTCGAGCCCTCGTCTTCATCGAATCAAAGACGAGTTCAAGTCGAAGCCGATAGGAAAGCTTCGAAATCGAATCGCGTATCCCCTTATGAATCCAGATCGATTCAACGAATTTCACGCTCGCGCACGCGAGGACGGTCGGCGTCGAGTCTGTGCTGCCGTGTCGTGGTACGGCAGTGAAGGGGTGGGGGAAAAATCGCATGTGCGTGGGAGGATAAAGGAATCAGCCGAGCTTTGGAGGAGTGGATGGCGTCGAAGTTGGGTCGCGACCGTTGGGGCCAGAGGGAACTCGCGAGCGTGGACTGTGGGGATTCGAGTAATGGTGTTAGTCATCGGTGAGAGAGGAGTGGTGCTCCGATGGGGCATCTATGAGTTTTGCCGCCGCGTTTTTGGTTGGTTAGTGCGTGAAGGCTTGGAAATGGCTGCACGATGAGGTATTTCTCATGTTCGAGTTGGTAATTTATTTTTCTCAATTTAATATTAAGGTGAGTATAAATATAGATATATAGAAAATTATATTGACAGTAAAGATATTTAAGACAATTCCGTTTTAATAAATATTTGTATTTATGAAAACAGAAATTTGGTTATATTGAAAGGAAACCAGTTAAAATATAATCATTAGTTTAGAATTAAATCACCGGTAATTAATTTAAAGGGAAATTGGTTATTTGATTTGTTTCGAATATTGATAGATTGTGTAAATTATTTATACAAGGTCGAATACAACGAAGAAAAATAAATCTGGATTTGGAATGGATTGCAAATTTAAAGCTAAGGTGAGATCTTCTCACTCACATTGAAAAGTGGAAATTTTCAGTTATTGATTTGATTGACTGTTTGATTGCTATTGGATGTGCTATTAGATATGATAGGATATATCTATATATATAGCAGTATATACATATTGGCATATGTATATATTGGATTGATTGATTTCCCGCCTCGTATAGCGGATGAGACCCTATTGCGCCGTTAGTAAGCGGATTTATAAAAACCTATATACCGCGATAATTCCGTACTGGAGCGGAATTGGTATTGTGCTAACATCTTTGGATGCAGGGAAACAGGTTGGAGGGATCCAACTGGACCCCTCACTTTGATTGAATTTATTTATACTGTGATATGAATCGGTGAATGATTATAGTGATGCTATTAATCATATTGATATCTGGAAATTGTTTGAAAGCTAAAATTTAGCTGAATGGACGTTTGACATCATTGGATTCCAAAGATAAACGAAATTGAATTTTTGAAATTCAAGTAGAAAATTTCTAAGTGAATCAATTTAAGAAATTTTGAAGAAAGGAATTTTTAAAGTATAAAAAGTAAATTTTTATAATCGTATTGAATAAATTCCAGAATCAAGTGAAAATGTTAAATAAATGAATTTCGTATAATAGTGATTTTTAAATTGAAGAATTTAGTTAAAAAAATTGGATTTCTAAATAGTTTGGAAAAAATAAAGGAATTTATTTTCTTTAAAAGGAATTTATTTAAAAAGAAATAAGTGGGAAGTCCAATTAGAAATTTAACTGGCAAATTGAAACGAATTTGGAAAATCGATATGAAATTTATAGATGTATAAATTGTAAGTTAAAAAGAATGAAATTTATAGATTTATAAATGGTGAAGTTAAAATGAATGAAATTGTAGAATGGAGGATTTACAAGAAATTAACTTATAAAATTGGATTTTTGCCTTTAATGGGAGTATTTATCGAACTTGTTAATAAAGGGATTTATAAATCAAAGTTATTGTGAAATATAAGGTTGAATTTATAAACGTTGTTTTATAAATCTGAAATCACTTATTTTAAATAAGTGTATTTTAGAAATTAATAAAAGGAGATTTATAAACCGAAGTTGTTATAAAACAGAAATGGAATTTATAAGCGTTGTTTTATAAATTCGAAATAAATTGAATTTGATGAATTAAATAGTGAAATGTGATTAGTGAAGTATATTCACGATTTTGGACAGTGAATATATTGTTAAGTAAAATGGATTCATTTTTGAAGAAGTAATATTTTAAAAATGAAGTTAAACATTTAAAAAAAAAATGTTTTAAAATGTGTTATGAATCGAAAGCATAGATTTCAACATTTATTGTTGAAATAGACGTTTTCGAGAAATATAAGGAAATGGTGGACTATAACACTATTGTTATAGTAAATGATTTCCGAAAGGAAATGTTTTTATATAGTATTGGGATTTATATGTCTATCTTAAATTCGAATCCCTATACTAGTGATGTCGAGTCGTCGTAACGATGTTTTACGCAACATTCGTTTTGACTCAAATAGGTGTTAAAAGAATGATTTCCTTAAAGAATGAATATATACTTAATTTGATTTAAGTATATCGAATATTTTCAAGTGTTGAAAATGAATAGATTTGTGAAACACTTATTTTTAAATAAGTATGGAAATGCTTTTCCAAATGAAATGAACGTTTTGAGAATTTATCTTTGTAAAAGATAAATTGAAATTGAATATTGAAAATCGATTTGAAAATCGTATATCAGAAGATATTTTGAAATATAAATTCAATATGGAATTTATAAAGAAATGGGAATTCATTTTAAAAATAAACGTTGATTTATTTTTGAAGTGTGGAAATTTTATATCTAGTAAAAGATATTTTTGAAGATGAAATAATTTGGAAAATTATTTGGAATCTGATGATGTTGCGCATCTTTATTGATAGTTAAATAACCGACTATCAATAATTACCTTTAGATAGGTATTTGTTGTGAAATGGATGAATTTGAATGCCACACTTGTTTTTAAATAAACGCTCACTATTCGGGTTAGCCGGGAAAAGACCATGGGGTCGTATAACCCATTTCGAATATGTGATACGTCGTTATGAATTGCATTCGAAGACCGGTGTTGAAGACCGGATATTTTTGAAAACGGAAGGATTACCGTCGAGTTACTCTACATCGACTGATCTTCGATTTAGAGGTTTTATCACCCTTAGTGACGGGAAGTCCTGATGTGATTGAAAGTTATCCGGAAATGCAAGGGCTTCGTGAGAAGTGCCTTCGGTTCTGTTCGATCCCGGAACAGACTTGTATGGATTGTGTGTCTGACGTTACAATTTGAGATATAAAGTTGATTTCTTTCAAATACATATCTGTTGGTGGCGGAGAATTTATTCTCTTAGCTTAACACCCTTCTCTGAGACGTACGAGCTCAGAGGTTATGTAGTTGAAATTTATCAGCGATATATCCCAATTTGGTAACGTGGCATACTGAGTGTTGCTGTAAAATGATCAGTGTTTGATCATTTGTGATATGATCATTTGTTTGATCTTATATCTTTGTGATCATAGGTTGATCATTTTGTTTGACCCGAAGCAGGGCATTTTGAGAAAGCGTAGCTTTGTGGACGAGACTTCATCGAGCCTCACACCCCGGAAATGGTCGAAACAGGACGAATGCAGCAAGGTTCTAGGGAGTAGCGCCCCTTAGTGTATTTCATTCCTTCTGGATAAAGGTGGTATCATGGTATGGAGCCCAGATACTTAACCTCTGTGGTTACTGCATTATTATTATCTATGTGGTTTGTTGGAATCGGGGATCCTCGGGAAGATCGGTGACGATCGGGGGATGGCATACGCGTGTCAGTAGTTACCTATTTTTGCAGAGGTAACCCGGCCTTGTGTTGGCAGAGATCCGGTTAGGTTCTCGGGTCGTCTATTCCAGGGACGTACCCATCGTGGATAGGAAGTTCCATAGCCTGACCATTTGTTGGAAATCCAAAGAAACAATACGTGACTTGTACGGTTTTAGTTGTAGAACCTGCCATTTAATATGGTAGCTATAGCAAGCATACTATAATGGTACCTATGCTGACTAAGATTTATATTCTACTTTCGAAATGTTTTCTACACTATGCACTAATAATAATATAAAAAAGAATTTGATTTTCGCGTAGTAAGCATCTTTGACTATCATAAGAAGAAATCTCCTCCAAGTCTGCGTTTGCATTGTGTGTGTGGCGGGAGGTCTTATGGTAGTTTCATTTTCCAAAAGCATTGCGAATTTGACATTAAAATTCTCTGCTGTTTATTTTTAAAGAATAACTGTTTTACGATCTCACACCAGTCACCATGACTGACTCGGAGTTTATTGTTTCCCTTCTAAACTCTGGGTGCCCACAAATTTTCCACACGGGCAGCCTAGAGTTAGATTATCAGGATATTCTGGATATTCTGGAGCTTGGAGATAAGCTGGATGACGAGACGTAGTATTTGTATCTGATAGTATTTATTCCGCTGTGTATTCCGTATGAGGACCAGTTTATATAACTGTCCATTGTTGTATATTGACTCTGATGATTGATGTATGTATAAAATGATATAGTTCTTTGTTTTAAAGATTATTCATTTATCTATTATATATTGTTCCGCTGCGATATGTGAGATTCTGATATTGTCTCTGTTCTGTGTTTCTATTGATGTCGTTCTGATGTTTTCTGTTGTTCTTCTTCTTTCTTTCTTCTCTTTTTCTTCTATCTCCTTCTTCTTCTACTTTTTCTTTTTCTTAAACCCCTCACTATTGGAGTTTCCGGCACTCGATTGCTCGGCAGTCGATAAAGTGAGTATCGATGTCGAATTTTCGAAAGTCGAAAATTTTAGGATGTGACAAAGTGGTATCAGAGCATATGGTTAAGCGACAACCCTGCTCTGTTGGGTGTTACTCATTAGAGATAGAGTCAGCAGTACTCTAGAATGAGTTTGAGTGTAATAATAGATATGAGCGCGTATTTGTTAGTTAATAAAAAATTGTTTTATATTGTGATGATTGGTTTATTGGGTGGTATATGAACCTTCGTCGGCACAGTCTTGCAAAACTGTATCGAAGGGGTTTCTAAACACTCGAATAGAACAGTTCGGCACAGTATTGTTTTGAATAGGGTAAATGAAATAATTTTACCCAAATCTATTTTTGTATAGAAAAGAAAAATTTTTCTATGAAAGTACTATAGTATATGGTTGCATGGATGTTAGGAAAGTGATAATGTTGAAATGTTATCATTAAGTTTGAAATTGAATAAGAAAATGAAATCGTAACTCCAAAGTTAAGAAATAAATCCATATACAAATGAAATTTGAGAATATAAATTATAAATGTGATTTGTAAATTAAAACGGAATTCCAGAGAAGTTTTGGAAAAGTTTTGAAAGGAGTTTAAAAATTTTGGAGATTTGGAAAGTTTAAACCATTTTTGATTTGAAAATGAATTTTAAAGGTTTGAAAAATGTTTTGGAGAGATGAAAGCTCTAAACTCTTTTTGGGTCGCTGGAAAATAACTTCGATGATGACCGCGGCATCGTTGGTGTTCATTTTCGGGTTTCCAAAAGAGAAATTGCTGCCAAGTTGTTTTAAATGAAAGTTGTTTGAAAAATTTGGGTTTTGTTTTGAAATTCAAAAGATAATTTGATTTGTTTTCAAAATGGCCTTGAAATGTTGGTAAACTCTGGAATGCTATCTAAAGATATTTATGAAATATTACTAAGTTGATAACTTATACCAATTGAATTTTGATAGAATAAATTTAACTTAAAGATGAAGTTAAATAAATGTAAGTACAAGTGAATCAATTGTGATTTAATGAAAGCGAAATTGAAAGTTAAATTAGTGAAATTAAACCTTGAATTGTGAACTAAATGAAAGAATGGTTCGAAATTGCAAATAAATTCAAGTAAGTAGAAATAAATTTCAAATGAACGGGATTTACAATTGTAAGTGAATGAAGTATTAAACTGAAAGTTAGTAAATGAAGCTAATTGATTATTGACCAAATGGATAAGGTTTGAACGAATTAAATTCAATGATCATAAATGAAGATAAATTGAATTCCAATAGAATTGAAAATGTGAATTATAAGTTCAAATGAATGTGAAATGAAAAATTGAACGAAATTGAATATGTAACTTCAATAGCGAATTTAAAGATGGTATAAGTAGTTTATATTGGAAAATTTGTAATCAAATTTGCAAAATGATTTGAATGCTGTAACTAGATATTATGGCTAGTAGACATACAGGTGTTATTAAAGGAATTGGATTTGATTTTCAAAGATAAATTTGAATTGCTCGAAAAAGGTACGTATTTTAAATTCTGTATGAGTTTTTGATGATTTCTCTCTAGCCGCTTGGCTTTTTCTTTTTCTTTTTGAAATCTGAGAGTCCGTAGGGACGTTTTGTAGTCGTACCGTATTAGCCGCGCAAAGGAGACGCTGGCGAAATTTTTCGAAAATTTCGGGTGTCAGAAAATTTTTGAGAAAATTTTGAAAGTTTAAATTTGAATTTGGATTTAAATTTGAATTGAGAAGTTAAACAATGTTGTTTAGAACTTATAATTGAAGTTGGAAAAAGTTAGTTGAAATAATAACGAATCTTTAGTAGAAAGATTTGTTATGGTAAAAATTTGATAAAACTATTGAATTGTGAAAGATAGTAGACGAGTTAAGGACCATTTTTCCTAACTTGTAATTTCGAGGACGAAATTCTTTTAAGGGGGGAAGTCTGTAACGACCCTGAATTTCGAACAAATTAAATTGAGAATATTTAATTAATTTTAAATATTTGAACGACGATTTAATTTGAATTCCCGATATAACTTTGAAATTTGCGATTAAACTTTAAAATTTAATCGATTGAATGCTGAATAAAAATTTGAATCTTCAATTTTAAGTTGAAGAAAAATATTTCGAAAGCTTTTAAAATTCGTATTGATAATACCGAAGCTAATCGAACTGTCAGGATTGAATTTGAAAACTGTTCTGTTCAGTTTTGAATTTAATTGTTCGAATCGATATTTAAAATAGTCAATTTTTCAAACGGTCTCGGAATTCGACGAAACCAGTTCCATTGGATCCGTAATATTGAATTATCCCCGGATTTCAAATTTCGTGGCATTTGGAATTGTTATGTAAGAATACGACGTGTAAACGCATCAAAATTGATTCGAATTCAATTTAAAATATAAATTTTAAAAGTTTGTCAAACACACCCACATTCTCTTCCCTTAGCTTTAGCCTAGGGTTACGCCTAAAATCACGCCAACAATCACGGGGAGAAATCGTGCAAAGCATGCCTCGTTTCCGTTTTAATATCTCGTTCCCCTCCTTCATTAAAAATCATATAGCCGAAGCTTCTTTTCTTTCCTCTTTAACTCAAACTGAATGAGAAAAGGGGGCTTCTTCTCAGCTTAAAGGAAAAACAAACCCACATCTTTTTGTTCAAATAAATTCTCGAGCCCTCGTCTTCATCGAATCAAAGACGAGTTCAAGTCGAAGCCGATAGGAAAGCTTCGAAATCAAATCGCGTATCCCCTTATGAATCCAGATCGATTCAACGAATTTCACGCTCGCGCACGCGAGGACGGTCGGCGTCGAGTCTGTGCTGCCGTGTCGTGGTACGGCAGTGAAGGGGTGGGGGAAAAATCGCATGTGCGTGGGAGGATAAAGGAATCGGCCGAGCTTTGGAGGAGTGGATGGCGTCGAAGTTGGGTCGCGACCGTTGGGGCCAGAGGGAACTCGCGAGCGTGGACTGTGGGGATTCGAGTAATGGTGTTAGTCATCGGTGAGAGAGGAGTGGTGCTCCGATGGGGCATCTATGAGTTTTGCCGCCGTGTTTTTGGTTGGTTAGTGCGTGAAGGCTTGGAAATGGTTGCACGATGAGGTATTTCTCATGTTCGAGTTGGTAATTTATTTTTCTCAATTTAATATTAAGGTGAGTATAAATATAGATATACAGAAAATTATATTGACAGTAAAGATATTTAAGACAATTCCGTTTTAATAAATATTTGTATTTATGAAAACAGAAATTTGGTTATATTGAAAGGAAACCAGTTAAAATATAATCATTAGTTTAGAATTAAATCACCGGTAATTAATTTAAAGGGAAATTGGTTATTTGATTTGTTTCGAATATTGATAGATTGTGTAAATTATTTATACAAGGTCGAATACAACGAAGAAAAATAAATCTGGATTTGGAATGGATTGCAAATTTAAAGCTAAGGTGAGATCTTCTCACTCACATTGAAAAGTGGAAATTTTCAGTTATTGATTTGATTGACTGTTTGATTGCTATTGGATGTGCTATTAGATATGATAGGATATATCTATATATATAGCAGTATATACATATTGGCATATGTATATATTGGATTGATTGATTTCCCGCCTCGTATAGCGGATGAGACCCTATTGCGCCGTTAGTAAGCGGATTTATAAAAACCTATATACCGCGATAATTCCGTACTGGAGCGGAATTGGTATTGTGCTAACATCTTTGGATGCAGGGAAACAGGTTGGAGGGATCCAACTGGACCCCTCACTTTGATTGAATTTATTTATACTGTGATATGAATCGGTGAATGATTATAGTGATGCTATTAATCATATTGATATCTGGAAATTGTTTGAAAGCTAAAATTTAGCTGAATGGACGTTTGACATCATTGGATTCCAAAGATAAACGAAATTGAATTTTTGAAATTCAAGTAGAAAATTTCTAAGTGAATCAATTTAAGAAATTTTTAAGAAAGGAATTTTTAAAGTATAAAAAGTAAATTTTTATAATCGTATTGAATAAATTCCAGAATCAAGTGAAAATGTTAAATAAATGAATTTCGTATAATAGTGATTTTTAAATTGAAGAATTTAGTTAAAAAAATTGGATTTCTAAATAGTTTGGAAAAAATAAAGGAATTTATTTTCTTTAAAAGGAATTTATTTAAAAAGAAATAAGTGGGAAGTCCAATTAGAAATTTAACTGGCAAATTGAAACGAATTTGGAAAATCGATATGAAATTTATAGATGTATAAATTGTAAGTTAAAAAGAATGAAATTTATAGATTTATAAATGGTGAAGTTAAAATGAATGAAATTGTAGAATGGAGGATTTATAAGAAATTAACTTATAAAATTGGATTTTTGCCTTTAATGGGAGTATTTATCGAACTTGTTAATAAAGGGATTTATAAATCAAAGTTATTGTGAAATATAAGGTTGAATTTATAAACGTTGTTTTATAAATCTGAAATCACTTATTTTAAATAAGTGTATTTTAGAAATTAATAAAAGGAGATTTATAAACCGAAGTTGTTATAAAACAGAAATGGAATTTATAAGCGTTGTTTTATAAATTCGAAATAAATTGAATTTGATGAATTAAATAGTGAAATGTGATTAGTGAAGTATATTCACGATTTTGGACAGTGAATATATTGTTAAGTAAAATGGATTCATTTTTGAAGAAGTAATATTTTAAAAATGAAGTTAAACATTTAAAAAAAAATGTTTTAAAATGTGTTATGAATCGAAAGCATAGATTTCAACATTTATTGTTGAAATAGACGTTTTCGAGAAATATAAGGAAATGGTGGACTATAACACTATTGTTATAGTAAATGATTTCCGAAAGGAAATGTTTTTATATAGTATTGGGATTTATATGTCTATCTTAAATTCGAATCCCTATACTAGTGATGTCGAGTCGTCGTAACGATGTTTTACGCAACATTCGTTTTGACTCAAATAGGTGTTAAAAGAATGATTTCCTTAAAGAATGAATATATACTTAATTTGATTTAAGTATATCGAATATTTTCAAGTGTTGAAAATGAATAGATTTGTGAAACACTTATTTTTAAATAAGTGTGGAAATGCTTTTCCAAATGAAATGAACGTTTTGAGAATTTATCTTTGTAAAAGATAAATTGAAATTGAATATTGAAAATCGATTTGAAAATCGTATATCAGAAGATATTTTGAAATATAAATTCAATATGGAATTTATAAAGAAATGGGAATTCGTTTTAAAAATAAACGTTGATTTATTTTTGAAGTGTGGAAATTTTATATCTAGTAAAAGATATTTTTGAAGATGAAATAATTTGGAAAATTATTTGGAATCTGATGATGTTGCGCATCTTTATTGATAGTTAAATAACCGACTATCAATAATTACCTTTAGATAGGTATTTGTTGTGAAATGGATGAATTTGAATGCCACACTTGTTTTTAAATAAACGCTCACTATTCGGGTTAGCCGGGAAAAGACCATGGGGTCGTATAACCCATTCCGAATATGTGATACGTCGTTATGAATTGCATTCGAAGACCGGTGTTGAAGACCGGATATTTTTGAAAACGGAAGGATTACCGTCGAGTTACTCTACATCGACTGATCTTCGATTTAGAGGTTTTATCACCCTTAGTGACGGGAAGTCCTGACGTGATTGAAAGTTATCCGGAAATGCAAGGGCTTCGTGAGAAGTGCCTTCGGTTCTGTTCGATCCCGGAACAGACTTGTATGGATTGTGTGTCTGACGTTACAATTTGAGATATAAAGTTGATTTCTTTCAAATACATATCTGTTGGTGGCGGAGAATTTATTCTCTTAGCTTAACACCCTTCTCTGAGACGTACGAGCTCAGAGGTTATGTAGTTGAAATTTATCAGCGATATATCCCAATTTGGTAACGTGGCATACTGAGTGTTGCTGTAAAATGATCAGTGTTTGATCATTTGTGATATGATCATTTGTTTGATCTTATATCTTTGTGATCATATGTTGATCATTTTGTTTGACCCGAAGCAGGGCTTTTTGAGAAAGCGTAGCTTTGTGGACGAGACTTCATCGAGCCTCACACCCCGGAAATGGTCGAAACAGGACGAATGCAGCAAGGTTCTAGGGAGTAGCGCCCCTTAGTGTATGTCATTCCTTCTGGATAAAGGTGGTATCATGGTATGGAGCCCAGATACTTAACCTCTGTGGTTACTGCATTATTATTATCTATGTGGTTTGTTGGAATCGGGGATCCTCGGGAAGATCGGTGACGATCGGGGGATGGCATACGCGTGTCAGTAGTTACCTATTTTTGCAGAGGTAACCCGGCCTTGTGTTGGCAGAGATCCGGTTAGGTTCTCGGGTCGTCTATTCCAGGGACGTACCCATCGTGGATAGGAAGTTCCATAGCCTGACCATTTGTTGGAAATCCAAAGAAACAATACGTGACTTGTACGGTTTTAGTTGTAGAACCTGCCATTTAATATGGTAGCTATAGCAAGCATACTATAATGGTACCTATGCTGGCTAAGATTTATATTCTACTTTCGAAATGTTTTCTACACTATGCACTAATAATAATATCAAAAAGAATTTGATTTTCGCGTAGTAAGCATCTTTGACTATCATAAGAAGAAATCTCCTCCAAGTCTGCGTTTGCATTGTGTGTGTGGCGGGAGGTCTTATGGTGGTTTCATTTTCCAAAAGCATTGCGAATTTGACATTAAAATTCTCTGCTGTTTATTTTTAAAGAATAACTGTTTTACGATCTCACACCAGTCACCATGACTGACTCGGAGTTTATTGTTTTCCTTCTAAACTCTGGGTGCCCACAAATTTTCCACACGGGCAGCCTAGAGTTAGATTATCAGGATATTCTGGATATTCTGGAGCTTGGAGATAAGCTGGATGACGAGACGTAGTATTTGTATCTGATAGTATTTATTCCGCTGTGTATTCCGTATGAGGACCAGTTTATATAACTGTCCATTGTTGTATATTGACTCTGATGATTGATGTATGTATAAAATGATATAGTTCTTTGTTTTAAAGATTATTCATTTATCTATTATATATTGTTCCGCTGCGATATGTGAGATTCTGATATTGTCTCTGTTTTGTGTTTCTATTGATGTCGTTCTGATGTTTTCTGTTGTTCTTCTTCTTTCTTTCTTCTCTTTTTCTTCTATCTCCTTCTTCTTCTACTTTTTCTTTTTCTTAAACCCCTCACTATTGGAGTTTCCGGCACTCGATTGCTCGGCAGTCGATAAAGTGAGTATCGATGTCGAATTTTCGAAAGTCGAAAATTTTAGGATGTGACAAAGTGGTATCAGAGCATATGGTTAAGCGACAACCCTGCTCTGTTGGGTGTTACTCATTAGAGATAGAGTCAGCAGTACTCTAGAATGAGTTTGAGTGTAATAATAGATATGAGCGCGTATTTGTTAGTTAATAAAAAATTGTTTTATATTGTGATGATTGGTTTATTGGGTGGTATATGAACCTTCGTCGGCACAGTCTTGCAAAACTGTATCGAAGGGGTTTCTAAACACTCGAATAGAACAGTTCGGCACAGTATTGTTTTGAATAGGGTAAATGAAATAATTTTACCCAAATCTATTTTTGTATAGAAAAGAAAAATTTTTCTATGAAAGTACTATAGTATATGGTTGCATGGATGTTAGGAAAGTGATAATGTTGAAATGTTATCATTAAGTTTGAAATTGAATAAGAAAATGAAATCGTAACTCCAAAGTTAAGAAATAAATCCATATACAAATGAAATTTGAGAATATAAATTATAAATGTGATTTGTAAATTAAAACGGAATTCCAGAGAAGTTTTGGAAAAGTTTTGAAAGGAGTTTGAAAATTTTGGAGATTTGGAAAGTTTAAACCATTTTTGATTTGAAAATGAATTTTAAAGGTTTGAAAAATGTTTTGGAGAGATGAAAGCTCTAAACTCTTTTTGGGTCGCTGGAAAATAACTTCGATGATGACCGCGGCATCGTTGGTGTTCATTTTCGGGTTTCCAAAAGAGAAATTGCTGCCAAGTTGTTTTAAATGAAAGTTGTTTGAAAAATTTGGGTTTTGTTTTGAAATTCAAAAGATAATTTGATTTGTTTTCAAAATGGCCTTGAAATGTTGGTAAACTCTGGAATGCTATCTAAAGATATTTATGAAATATTACTAAGTTGATAACTTATACCAATTGAATTTTGATAGAATAAATTTAACTTAAAGATGAAGTTAAATAAATGTAAGTACAAGTGAATCAATTGTGATTTAATGAAAGCGAAATTGAAAGTTAAATTAGTGAAATTAAACCTTGAATTGTGAACTAAATGAAAGAATGGTTCGAAATTGCAAATAAATTCAAGTAAGTAGAAATAAATTTCAAATGAACGGGATTTACAATTGTAAGTGAATGAAGTATTAAACTGAAAGTTAGTAAATGAGGCTAATTGATTATTGACCAAATGGATAAGGTTTGAACGAATTAAATTCAATGATCATAAATGAAGATAAATTGAATTCCAATAGAATTGAAAATGTGAATTATAAGTTCAAATGAATGTGAAATGAAAAATTGAACGAAATTGAATATGTAACTTCAATAGCGAATTTAAAGATGGTATAAGTAGTTTATATTGGAAAATTTGTAATCAAATTTGCAAAATGATTTGAATGCTGTAACTAGATATTATGGCTAGTAGACATACAGGTGTTATAAAAGGAATTGGATTTGATTTTCAAAGATAAATTTGAATTGCTCGAAAAAGGTACGTATTTTAAATTCTGTATGAGTTTTTGATGATTTCTCTCTAGCCGCTTGGCTTTTTCTTTTTCTTTTTGAAATATGAGAGTCCGTAGGGACGTTTTGTAGTCGTACCGTATTAGCCGCGCAAAGGAGACGCTGGCGAAATTTTTCGAAAATTTCGGGTGTTAGAAAATTTTTTAGAAAATTTTGAAAGTTTAAATTTGAATTTGGATTTAAATTTGAATTGAGAAGTTGAACAATGTTGTTTAGAACTTATAATTGAAGTTGGAAAAAGTTAGTTGAAATAATAACGAATCTTTAGTAGAAAGATTTGTTATGGTAAAAATTTGATAAAACTATTGAATTGTGAAAGATAGTAGACGAGTTAAGGACCATTTTTCCTAACTTGTAATTTCGAGGACGAAATTCTTTTAAGAGGGGAAGTCTGTAACGACCCTGAATTTCGAAAAAATTAAATTGAGAATATTTAATTAATTTTAAATATTTGAACGACGATTTAATTTGAATTCCCGATATAACTTTGAAATTTGCGATTAAACTTTAAAATTTAATCGATTGAATGCTGAATAAAAATTTGAATCTTCAATTTTAAGTTGAAGAAAAATATTTCGAAAGCTTTTAAAATTCGTATTGATAATACCGAAGCTAATCGAACTGTCAGGATTGAATTTGAAAACTGTTCTGTTCAGTTTTGAATTTAATTGTTCGAATCGATATTTAAAATAGTCAATTTTTCAAACGGTCTCGGAATTCGACGAAACCAGTTCCATTGGATCCGTAATATTGAATTATCCCCGGATTTCAAATTTCGTGGCATTTGGAATTGTTATGTAAGAATACGACGTGTAAACGCATCAAAATTGATTCGAATTCAATTTAAAATATAAATTTTAAAAGTTTGTCAAACACACCCACATTCTCTTCCCTTAGCTTTAGCCTAGGGTTACGCCTAAAATCACGCCAGCAATCACGGGGAGAAATCGTGCAAAGCATGCCTCGTTTCCGTTTTAATATCTCGTTCCCCTCCTTCATTAAAAATCGTATAGCCGAAGCTTCTTTTCTTTCCTCTTTAACTCAAACTGAATGAGAAAAGGGGGCTTCTTCTCAGCTTAAAGGAAAAAAAAACCCACATCTTTTTGTTCAAATAAATTCTCGAGCCCTCGTCTTCATCGAATCAAAGACGAGTTCAAGTCGAAGCCGATAGGAAAGCTTCGAAATCGAATCGCGTATCCCCTTATGAATCCAGATCGATTCAACGAATTTCACGCTCGCGCACGCGAGGACGGTCGGCGTCGAGTCTGTGCTGCCGTGTCGTGGTACGGCAGTGAAGGGGTGGGGGAAAAATCGCATGTGCGTGGGAGGATAAAGGAATCAGCCGAGCTTTGGAGGAGTGGATGGCGTCGAAGTTGGGTCGCGACCGTTGGGGCCAGAGGGAACTCGCGAGCGTGGACTGTGGGGATTCGAGTAATGGTGTTAGTCATCGGTGAGAGAGGAGTGGTGCTCCGATGGGGCATCTATGAGTTTTGCCGCCGCGTTTTTGGTTGGTTAGTGCGTGAAGGCTTGGAAATGGCTGCACGATGAGGTATTTCTCATGTTCGAGTTGGTAATTTATTTTTCTCAATTTAATATTAAGGTGAGTATAAATATAGATATATAGAAAATTATATTGACAGTAAAGATATTTAAGACAATTCCGTTTTAATAAATATTTGTATTTATGAAAACAGAAATTTGGTTATATTGAAAGGAAACCAGTTAAAATATAATCATTAGTTTAGAATTAAATCACCGGTAATTAATTTAAAGGGAAATTGGTTATTTGATTTGTTTCGAATATTGATAGATTGTGTAAATTATTTATACAAGGTCGAATACAACGAAGAAAAATAAATCTGGATTTGGAATGGATTGCAAATTTAAAGCTAAGGTGAGATCTTCTCACTCACATTGAAAAGTGGAAATTTTCAGTTATTGATTTGATTGACTGTTTGATTGCTATTGGATGTGCTATTAGATATGATAGGATATATCTATATATATAGCAGTATATACATATTGGCATATGTATATATTGGATTGATTGATTTCCCGCCTCGTATAGCGGATGAGACCCTATTGCGCCGTTAGTAAGCGGATTTATAAAAACCTATATACCGCGATAATTCCGTACTGGAGCGGAATTGGTATTGTGCTAACATCTTTGGATGCAGGGAAACAGGTTGGAGGGATCCAACTGGACCCCTCACTTTGATTGAATTTATTTATACTGTGATATGAATCGGTGAATGATTATAGTGATGCTATTAATCATATTGATATCTGGAAATTGTTTGAAAGCTAAAATTTAGCTGAATGGACGTTTGACATCATTGGATTCCAAAGATAAACGAAATTGAATTTTTGAAATTCAAGTAGAAAATTTCTAAGTGAATCAATTTAAGAAATTTTGAAGAAAGGAATTTTTAAAGTATAAAAAGTAAATTTTTATAATCGTATTGAATAAATTCCAGAATCAAGTGAAAATGTTAAATAAATGAATTTCGTATAATAGTGATTTTTAAATTGAAGAATTTAGTTAAAAAAATTGGATTTCTAAATAGTTTGGAAAAAATAAAGGAATTTATTTTCTTTAAAAGGAATTTATTTAAAAAGAAATAAGTGGGAAGTCCAATTAGAAATTTAACTGGCAAATTGAAACGAATTTGGAAAATCGATATGAAATTTATAGATGTATAAATTGTAAGTTAAAAAGAATGAAATTTATAGATTTATAAATGGTGAAGTTAAAATGAATGAAATTGTAGAATGGAGGATTTATAAGAAATTAACTTATAAAATTGGATTTTTGCCTTTAATGGGAGTATTTATCGAACTTGTTAATAAAGGGATTTATAAATCAAAGTTATTGTGAAATATAAGGTTGAATTTATAAACGTTGTTTTATAAATCTGAAATCACTTATTTTAAATAAGTGTATTTTAGAAATTAATAAAAGGAGATTTATAAACCGAAGTTGTTATAAAACAGAAATGGAATTTATAAGCGTTGTTTTATAAATTCGAAATAAATTGAATTTGATGAATTAAATAGTGAAATGTGATTAGTGAAGTATATTCACGATTTTGGACAGTGAATATATTGTTAAGTAAAATGGATTCATTTTTGAAGAAGTAATATTTTAAAAATGAAGTTAAACATTTAAAAAAAATGTTTTAAAATGTGTTATGAATCGAAAGCATAGATTTCAACATTTATTGTTGAAATAGACGTTTTCGAGAAATATAAGGAAATGGTGGACTATAACACTATTGTTATAGTAAATGATTTCCGAAAGGAAATGTTTTTATATAGTATTGGGATTTATATGTCTATCTTAAATTCGAATCCCTATACTAGTGATGTCGAGTCGTCGTAACGATGTTTTACGCAACATTCGTTTTGACTCAAATAGGTGTTAAAAGAATGATTTCCTTAAAGAATGAATATATACTTAATTTGATTTAAGTATATCGAATATTTTCAAGTGTTGAAAATGAATAGATTTGTGAAACACTTATTTTTAAATAAGTATGGAAATGCTTTTCCAAATGAAATGAACGTTTTGAGAATTTATCTTTGTAAAAGATAAATTGAAATTGAATATTGAAAATCGATTTGAAAATCGTATATCAGAAGATATTTTGAAATATAAATTCAATATGGAATTTATAAAGAAATGGGAATTCGTTTTAAAAATAAACGTTGATTTATTTTTGAAGTGTGGAAATTTTATATCTAGTAAAAGATATTTTTGAAGATGAAATAATTTGGAAAATTATTTGGAATCTGATGATGTTGCGCATCTTTATTGATAGTTAAATAACCGACTATCAATAATTACCTTTAGATAGGTATTTGTTGTGAAATGGATGAATTTGAATGCCACACTTGTTTTTAAATAAACGCTCACTATTCGGGTTAGCCGGGAAAAGACCATGGGGTCGTATAACCCATTCCGAATATGTGATACGTCGTTATGAATTGCATTCGAAGACCGGTGTTGAAGACCGGATATTTTTGAAAACGGAAGGATTACCGTCGAGTTACTCTACATCGACTGATCTTCGATTTAGAGGTTTTATCACCCTTAGTGACGGGAAGTCCTGACGTGATTGAAAGTTATCCGGAAATGCAAGGGCTTCGTGAGAAGTGCCTTCGGTTCTGTTCGATCCCGGAACAGACTTGTATGGATTGTGTGTCTGACGTTACAATTTGAGATATAAAGTTGATTTCTTTCAAATACATATCTGTTGGTGGCGGAGAATTTATTCTCTTAGCTTAACACCCTTCTCTGAGACGTACGAGCTCAGAGGTTATGTAGTTGAAATTTATCAGCGATATATCCCAATTTGGTAACGTGGCATACTGAGTGTTGCTGTAAAATGATCAGTGTTTGATCATTTGTGATATGATCATTTGTTTGATCTTATATCTTTGTGATCATAGGTTGATCATTTTGTTTGACCCGAAGCAGGGCTTTTTGAGAAAGTGTAGCTTTGTGGACGAGACTTCATCGAGCCTCACACCTCGGAAATGGTCGAAACAGGACGAATGCAGCAAGGTTCTAGGGAGTAGCGCCCCTTAGTGTATGTCATTCCTTCTGGATAAAGGTGGTATCATGGTATGGAGCCCAGATACTTAACCTCTGTGGTTACTGCATTATTATTATCTATGTGGTTTGTTGGAATCGGGGATCCTCGGGAAGATCGGTGACGATCGGGGGATGGCATACGCGTGTCAGTAGTTACCTATTTTTGCAGAGGTAACCCGGCCTTGTGTTGGCAGAGATCCGGTTAGGTTCTCGGGTCGTCTATTCCAAGGACGTACCCATCGTGGATAGGAAGTTCCATAGCCTGACCATTTGTTGGAAATCCAAAGAAACAATACGTGACTTGTACGGTTTTAGTTGTAGAACCTGCCATTTAATATGGTAGCTATAGCAAGCATACTATAATGGTACCTATGCTGGCTAAGATTTATATTCTACTTTCGAAATGTTTTCTACACTATGCACTAATAATAATATCAAAAAGAATTTGATTTTCACGTAGTAAGCATCTTTGACTATCATAAGAAGAAATCTCCTCCAAGTCTGCGTTTGCATTGTGTGTGTGGCGGGAGGTCTTATGGTAGTTTCATTTTCCAAAAGCATTGCGAATTTGACATTAAAATTCTCTGCTGTTTATTTTTAAAGAATAACTGTTTTACGATCTCACACCAGTCACCATGACTGACTCGGAGTTTATTGTTTCCCTTCTAAACTCTGGGTGCCCACAAATTTTCCACACGGGCAGCCTAGAGTTAGATTATCAGGATATTCTGGATATTCTGGAGCTTGGAGATAAGCTGGATGACGAGACGTAGTATTTGTATCTGATAGTATTTATTCCGCTGTGTATTCCGTATGAGGACCAGTTTATATAACTGTCCATTGTTGTATATTGACTCTGATGATTGATGTATGTATAAAATGATATAGTTCTTTGTTTTAAAGATTATTCATTTATCTATTATATATTGTTCCGCTGCGATATGTGAGATTCTGATATTGTCTCTGTTCTGTGTTTCTATTGATGTCGTTCTGATGTTTTCTGTTGTTCTTCTTCTTTCTTTCTTCTCTTTTTCTTCTATCTCCTTCTTCTTCTACTTTTTCTTTTTCTTAAACCCCTCACTATTGGAGTTTCCGGCACTCGATTGCTCGGCAGTCGATAAAGTGAGTATCGATGTCGAATTTTCGAAAGTCGAAAATTTTAGGATGTGACACGAATCAACTTCAAGTAAGTATGAATTATCTTTTTTTTCTTACGATATAATTTATTATGCTTAGCACATCCTTACCATGGTTGGCTGCCTTGGATTTTGAAAAGTTCTTGCCAGAATAAGTTAGTGAATACAGCATCTCTGTCACTAGTAATAGGTTAGGCATGCCATGAAGTTTACCCACATTATCAAAGGATTTATGTGCAACCTGAGGCGCTGTATATGAATGTGTGAGTATACTTCGATAACCTGTCAATAATTAAAAAAATAACAGAGTAGTGATTGCAAGGATGTAGTAATGTGATAAAATTTATACTATTGTTTTCCTAAATCTATTCTGGATCGGGTAATGGTTGTAAAAGTCCAAGAATATTGATGTTTTCATGCTTCATTTGTTGGCAAATGTCATAAGCAGCTATGTAGTTCCGAACATCTCGTTTAATCCCTTGCCAATGGAAAGCATGTTTGATTCTGTGTAACGTTTTAGCAACTCCAGAATGACCTGATAAAGGAGAGTCATGGAATTCCTACAAAATTTTAGACTTGAGATCATATGCAGTAGAAGTGATTAATATTCTCCTTTTATAATAAAAGACATTGTTAGCCTTCGTAATGTTGTGTGGAGAGTTGGTAGTGTCTTGAAGCTTTTGCTCGTGGGTAGTGCAAATAGGTAGACATTATTAAGGTGTCGCACATGCAGAAAAAAATAAGTGTAACATGCAGTTAATTTTTATATCGAAGCATGGTCCGTTAAATGTAATGGCTGTGATTAAGATTTTTTTTTATCAAAGTCGTTTAAGAGCATATATATAATAATACATGAGGTTAATCACCAGACAGGAAAGTAATAAATATAGTCTCAAATGACATCAAGATATAAAAAATTGCAATTAGATCTGAATAGAGTATTTTTATGGTTCAGCTTCAGACACCAACTATTTAAAAATAAATTGATAGTTTTGGTAAACAGTTATATAATTTTTTATAACAGATCCTTAATTTCCTAATTTTAAGTCCAGATAAGACAAGTTGATCAATATTCTTTTTATATTAAACCTACAATACGGATTTTATACTGGAATCTATTTTAAAGAGGAACAAGTAGTAAAAAAAATAATACTGTTGGTAGCCACATATGTATCCGGTTATGCATTCTTTGTGTTGCAAGAAACAAGGATTCATATTTTCTAGAATATTTCAAGCCAAATATATCTAAAGTATCGCATTTATGAATAATACTGGTAAACTTAAGCAAAGAAAACAAGAAAACAGAAAAAATGGCTCTCACATTAGATCCATGCTTAAGGAAATTTGACACAGTTCCTGCCTCCATATTTAGTGCTATCTCTGTCTTGCATTTGCACTACAAAGCTTCTATGCAGCACCGGTTTGGATTTTCACCTGTTGTATAGGCTTATATTGCATCATTTTTTTCATCTATTCAATGCCAGTTTGTAGACTGGTTATCCTACTTTTTAGCTATGATGGATTCTGCTGATCTGTCCTGCAGTTCACCTGCACTCTGATGCACTTCTTCCCCTTCCTTCCCGCTCAACCCCACTGAATGAACTGTTAACATTTTGCTCTTGCTGCCTTAACCCCACTGAATGAACTGTTAACTTTAAAATTATTTATAAAAACAATCCATTTTGGTTTTAAAGTTTAAACCGAAAGCATGTATGAACTGTCTCGTGTTTCTTCCTTCCCACTCAACCGTTTGTTTTTTCTTGCAAGAATTACCTATTAACATGTTTTTTCTTACATCTTCGCAGTTTCAAAGTGAGCATGCTTATGTAATTTGACTGACTTAGCTAGTGGAGGTTGAATTGTTGAAGAGGATTAGCTTGGACTCTCACAACTCATATTTTGCTTAATTTAATATGCTATTTATGTAAAACAAAGTTACTATCATATTTGCTTACAACATTATGTATATATACGATTATCGTTTATTTTGAGTATGGAGTTAGTGCAACTTTATTATGTTTAATATAACATGCGAAGATTATATTTATTTATTGTGTTTTTAATTAACTGATATTATCATATATAAAATTTTATAGCTGGTGGGATGATTGTAAATATAAACTTTTGTGCATGGTATTTTTCATATTTAACAGCGTTTTAAAAACGCTGTAAAAAAGGAAAAACGCTGCAGATGTCAGGCAAAGGGAAACGCTGTGAAACATCCACCCATATGCAGTGTTTGCTTTATGGTGCTAAATACTCATTTACAAGCTTTTTAAAACGCTGTAAAAAAGTATTGCAGCGTTTTTAAAATGTTGTCTAAAGGAAGAAGAAACAATGGGTAAAGACATATTACAGCCATCATTAAAACGATGTAATATGTTGCTAATTTTGCAGCGTTTTAGAAACGCTGTGATATGTCTTGACTCTATTACAGCTTGTCGTTAGAGAGCGTTCTTCATAACGCTGCGAAAGGATTTGACAGCGTTTTTAAAACGCTGCGAAAGACCATTTTTCTTGTAGTGGTTGGAACTAACCTCGTGCCATTAAAAATATTTATCATAAGGATATCTCACATAAATAAAACTATACACAACGGCTGGTAGCCTAAAGGTAAAGGGCGAAATTCCATCATGTAACTCTATTGACCTCGCATCCCTATGACTTAGCTATAAATTAATTACTACACACACACACACTCCTCTCACCATTTCATTAATAGGGCCTTATATGGAATCTTCTTTATTACGTCTTAAAATAATAATTATGCTATATAAGAGTTTCCTTTTATTTTCGCCTCAAAATCAATTACCTTCCTAATGAGGGAAATAAATATAGATAGATGCCTAATTAACTATGTCATATACGCAATAATTATACGTTAATTACGTAAATAGAGATAAATAAATATTTGTGCCTAATAAGGTACTAAACGCACAGATTTTACACTCGACACCAGCGTTAAATGTCAATTCTCTAACCAATTATTATTATTGTAATTCCATTTCCTCGATTTCCCAAGATTTCATGGAATTCTAATGTCCAAAATAGGGAATAAATATTCATAACCAAAACTGCAATAACAAACTTGTAAATAAAATAGAAACTCAATTTATTACACTAATTCAATGGAATATCTTAAATAATAAGAATTGCAATCTAAACCCCATTCAACTCCTCTTTTACAAAGAAATAGATAAGAATAAGTGGTATAAACTACAAATAGAATTCGTAATCAAAACCCTTATTTTATTGATGGATCACAATTTGACCAAAAGAAGAAGAAGAAGTTGAATAGACTATGAAATCATCAAAAATTGCATAACGAAATAAATTCCATCAAATTATGTAAATAATTGTGAATTTCAACGTGAATTGACATTTCGAAATAAAAGGAATTTTGGGGGATTTTATCTATCATATTTTCAAAATCCCAAAATCCCTTAGGCATATTCAAATCAAGAAGAAATACACTAAACAATTGCTGAAAAGAAATACTAAGGTTTCCACTCACTGAATAGCCTTAGCTTTGTCTTCCTTGGATTTGCATGTCTCAGAATCTCTCTCTTTTGATACACACACACAATAGGAAAGAGGTATATATATTCATTAGATTCAGAATAATTGGAGAAGAATCGGATAAGAATAGATTGAAGGAAGAAGAAACAAAGAGGAAATAAGTTAAATTCTTACCTGAATTCTCTATGGAGTTTCTGAATCCTATTAAAGAGAGACAGCAATGGCAGAGTTTTCTCATATTCCCCAAAATAATATGAATAAAAGTGGAGAGGATAGGGTTCTATTTATAGGAGTTGAAACGCACCAGAATCGTAGGATGAAAGTAGGTAGAAAACGGGTAAATCTGGAGCGTACAACCGAATAAAACATTACTTCAAACCCTAGCCGCCACTGGCAAGTTCTGTTGCCAAGCGGTCGACCGCCCTTGGGTGACCGGTTGACCGCTACGGTCGACCGCTCATTTTATTCAGGGACATTATTTATTTCCATTGCCATATTATTTGTTCCCTAATTAACTTTTTAACGTTAAGCATTAATTAGACATTTACTTAGCCCTCAAGCTAATTTTTGAAATTTAAACCCTAAATTTGATTCCTCATTTGAATTTAAATTCAAACTAAATTAATTCAAATTTGAGAACTTCAAATGCTCATAACTTCTTTGTTTGAGCTCCGTTTTAGCATATTAGATATGGAAACATAAAAAAATTCATATCCAACTTTTATCATATTTAATTCAATTTACTTTATTTATTTATGGTTCAATTTACGGGGTGTTACATTCTTTCCCTCTTAAAAAGGATTTCGTCCTGAAATCTTCCAAGGGGCGAACAACATAACTCGCAATACATTCATGTTGTACAACCAAGTTCTCTACACAATCATCTACTCGACCAATAGTGCAATGTGATTATGTACCACAGACATGCTAAAATGAGCTCAATCCTAGTGTGGGTGTGTAATCGTATCATGTAAGTATGTATGCAAATATCCTAAACATGCATAAAAATTTCTATATGAGTGTAAAGTGATTCTGAAAAAGTGTAGCAAACATCTCCTACCATCCAACCTAATAACCACGATGCTACTAAAATCCAAATTTGGAGAGAATTTTCTAGAGAAAGGTTTTGGACGAAGAGTCCTCATGCCTCCCATCAGATTTTCTCACCATTATACTCAAACCAATCTAATTCTTTGTTGTGGAGCCTTCGAGTTCCGTGCTCTACGATGTACGCAGTGGCATGGGACGCTATTGGCTCCATCTTAAAATCCCTCAATTGATTAGGCTCTACAACAATTGTTATGCTACGAAGGTATTTCATCAAATGCAATAGGCTCCAACCAACATGAAAGTTTTCTTGTTTTTCCCATATTGAAAAAAGACCCAATAAATCTGGTGCCTACTTTTCAACTATCCAAATTGTATACTCCTAACCAATTCTGACTTTCTAAAGTCTCGCAATACAAATCTGGTCCGAGTAGAATTTGTCGGTGGTTTCCCACCCACAATTTGATGATTTACACGGCCTCCCCAAAAAAATGCTTCAATGGTGCCATACTAATCGTCCATTGATGACTACAATCCTACCAAGTTCTACTAAAGGTAAGCGCTACTCCTAAGGTCCTCCAAAGTCCAAGATGCAAACTTTCAACAAATCCTCCAAGTTCTCATCCATTCCTTTAGTTTGTCCATCGTCTTCAGTCGGTAAGCGATGCCCCGATTTAACAAAGTTCTTTAAGCTAGTTTCTAAAGCTACTAGCAAACCCCTCCAAATTTTCTAGTAAACTAAGGGTCTCTATTACTAACGATGCAAAGTGCAACTCCATAAAGCTGTGTTGGAGTGCTATGGTTCCACTACTTCTAACGGAAAGTTTCTGCCACCTTCTTCTTAATCCTTGATCAATAAGAAATCCCATTCTCATTCCAATACATTTTCTCTTTTTCTTGCACAGTGGCATATTGTGAGCTAAATCCCTTATGTTTTTCAAAATCTAAAGTTTGAAACATTTACTCACTTTAGGTTGCTAACCTAATTTCCTCATTGACTTCAAGTTTTACCTATGGTCTATCGTTAGTTAAGTGTTTCCATAAAATTTCCTTATTTACTTTTCTTTCCAACATATATCAAGTTGTTTAAATCCCATTCATAAAGTCTACATAGGAATAAAACAGGAATATATCTTGTACCACATCATCCACTTTTCCAATAACTAAGTAAGACAACTAATGACTATAATCCAAGAACTCCAAAAGAAATTTTAACTGGAAGTTACCATTTATTATCAGTTAATATAAACGGTGTTGAGGTCTTAACGCTCATTTCTAAATTAAGATAGGCTATCTTTAATATTCCATTCCATTGCTACCCATTTTCTTAATTTCCCCTTTTTGGCCTTCCATAAATGTGGTCCATTTATTGCTTCAATTAATATCCATAGCAGTTTGCTAGAATTGGACCATTTTCATTAATCCTTCTTCAATCTTTTTAACCCATTTCAGGTTTCCAAAATCCATCTATTACTCAAATTTCTTTCTTTCACTATCAAGTTTCCTTAATCAGTCCCCTTTAGATTGCTTTTGATCCTCTCATTAATTAAAAATTTATTGCCCGTAAAATTTGTAATTAACATCTATAAATCATAATTCGTTAATTACTATCTAATACATTCACATTTTTTCTTTTTCGAGAAATACATATATAGTCATAATCTATGCTATCTATATATATTCTAGTCGTTTAGCGTAGCTATATGATATCTATATCTAACCACTAATTCCACAACTAGAATACTCATTACCATATTTTAATTCATCGAAGCTATCCTTCCAAAAATATTACTATCATAAATTAAGCACAATTAAGATTTTTGCTTTGTTTGAAATTACAATGAATCATTTCTTTTCTTATTATTGGAATAGAGGGTGTAAACTATGTAAAGGAATATCCATCCATACACATCTCTTTCCTTTTTAGCGTATTCCTTGTTACTTCAAACAATGTACTTTTACATGTATTTTGGAATTGGATAATTTATGGAAATTACGCGGAAATTGCTCCAAAATTAAAATATAGAAATTCATATTCTATGCGCAACCTAATTCACAGCCCAATTACAGATCTGGAATATCTTTACAGTTTACCAACTTCTTCTAATATAGGTTTGGGACTGACTTTAACTTTTCAGATCAGGTTGTACATTCTATTTCTATTTTACTCATATCCTAAAATAACCTTAGTCTATCCTACCTAGGTCATGATCCGTAGCTACTCTGTAAAAAAAATTTAAAATCATAACTTTCGAACACAAAATAAAATATCTTCACACAAATAAACTTATTTAAAAATAAGTATTAATTATTTCATTTTTTACAATACTCAAAACATGAAGTATCAAATTCAATATCTCCATCTTTGAAAATGTAAACTTTAATAAAAACCTTTATCAAAGATTCAAAATTCCTTTGTTCCCAAATAGGAATAAAATAATCTCCCTTTTTAAACTTTCTTTATCAAAAAAATTTCTTAAAATTAGACCTTCTAATTTATGGCATTCAAAATTCTCTTGGTTTTTCAAAAAGGAACTTATGAAAAAATTTCCTTTTCAATAGCTTACTAAAATAAGGATTTGCTCCTTTTTGAAAATAGGAATTTTAACACAAAAGATTCAAGACTTAATTATCTTTCCAAAATAATATGATAAACCATTTTTGTTTCAAAGAGGTTTCTAGTTACAAGAATTACCGTTCACAAAATAGGAAAATTTTCACAATCATCATTTCAAAATAATAGTTATTTCCTTCTAAAGCATACAATAATTTTGATTACCTTATTACTCAAAATATACTATAATTTGATTAAATATATCTCGTAACTTTGCTCAAAACATTCTTAAAATCTCTTGCAACACATTTCTTTATCAAATCCAATATTATTATTATTCAAATAACTTTTGTATTCGAATTAGAAAAAACATATAAAATTCTCATCTTTACGAAAATGTTTCTCCTTATACAAAAATATCTAACTTATTTATCAATCATCATTTAAATCCAATCAATGGTTAAAGATTCCTTTTATAACTTTATACGATAGAAAAATAGATGGAGTAGACAAAGATAACTTCTATATTACTCTATCACTCATTTAAATATCTCATCTACCAGAATTCACAATTCTATTATTACCTAAATTCCAGTCATCATTCTCTTCATCGCCTTATATGGGAATACTCTCCTTCCTATACCATCGGATATTCCTTTCTTTCTATTTTCTATTTCTCTATCCCAAAATAGGTGATATTTTTATCAGTAAACCCCTAAAAAGAGTTTTAAAGAAAGAACTTTTAGTTTTAAAACAAGGAAAAATAGAAGGATCAAAGCCAAAAATTGAAATCTTTTTGATCAAATTAAAAAGGTTAACAAATGAAAACTTTTCAAGGCATTAATTTATAATTAAAACCATCCACCATTTTGTCTTAAAGAAATTCAGCGCTTTTAAAAATTGCATTACCTTTCCAAACTTTTCCAAACTAATGGTTTATATTTCCAAAGTTGTCTAAAACCATAATTATTATCTAAAAATTTCCAACTTATATAGCCTCTAAGAAGTTATAGAGGAAAGAATTTTCAAATTTATTGCATAGGAAATATAACATAAAAATGGAAGAATGCAAAAACAAGGAAATTGAAAGCTTTTCTAATTTAATCAATTTTTGAATTGAGAAGTTAATAAACGAAAAAAAATTATTAAACTAAAATCACCTAACAAAAATGTTTCACCACCCTTTTAAATTTACAACCTCTTTTCAAACTTTTTACAAAACAAACAATGGTATAATTTAAAAGTCATCTAAAGTCACTTTTTATCAAACTTTCTAACTTATAAGATTTTCATTTCAAAATCTTTTGAAAGGCACTTTCAAAATTTTCAAGGGGTTTTCAAAGAAACCTTTTTATCAAATTATGTCACAAAGGTAGGATTAAAATTTATTCTGTCTTTTAAACCTTTGTACTCTACGCTCTAAAAATTTAATTTTCTCCTTCTGTTGATAAATGTATTCTTTCTTACGAAAGTTTGCCCCGTTCCTTACTTCCATATTTTATTAATACATAACACCTTCATTTATCACCTCTATAAATGTTAATTTGTCCATGTTAATTGTCAACCTAACAGATGTTTCCTTGAGGTCATTTATTTCCTATCAATCTTTCCATCTATAGTCACACCTATTATTAAATATGTTTATAGGATCCATAATGATAAGAAAGACTAGGTCCTATCAAGGAGTTAATTACTATCCAGCTTCTAGGGTGCTTCCATGAGTTGAGGTCATGCTCTCCCTAGTTTGCACCTAAATATATGATCTCCGCTCCATGGGTAATCAGAGTAGGAGTAGAAATTACCTCTATTTATTCTTCAAACTCATAGTTGCCTCACCCATCCTTTTGGAATATGGTCGCAACTACTTCTATAGTCGGAATTTATAGAGTTAAGCGTAAATTCAAGATAAGTATATATATATAGTATGAGTTTTTGAAAAATCTTTTTCAAAAATAACAAGCACGCCACTCATACGTATAGTATACTTTCCTCGTTGATTGGGTAACCTAGGCTCTGTCGCTCTGATACCAAATGTAACAACCCGCCCCAGAACAGGCCTAAATTTCGATCCAAAAAAGATCCATTGAAACTTAGATCCATTCTAAGGCAAGTTGTTGGTAGTAAAAAGAAATAACATTGTAGAGCCATAGCTAAACTTTCAGAACTCACAACGAATGAAATAAAATATAATAGTAAAGTGTACCCATTTATTTCAAAACCATAAAAATTTCATAACACAAAATCTTATAAAAACCGTAATATAATATCCGTTACAACAATTGTTTAAATCCATGGGTACACATGAAAACAAATAATAATAAATACTTCCACTAACCAAGCTTCTCCATCTTTAAGCATCGTCACCGCCATCACTCCATCCTTAACCTGTGTTGTAATGAAGAGGGTGTCAGAACAACAAGAGCCTGGTGAATAAAAACCTCAAGTCTTACCTTTTCAGTACTTGGGCAATAAAATTCAAAATAAAAATATTTCTACGAACATAAAACGATTAAAGTCATTTAAGACCTATTTTCAAAAGTGGACCCCTATAGAGATACCACCTAACGTAACCCCTTGGCCATTTAATACTTCATCTGGGGAAAAAGGCGGGTCCAACCACTTGATACCTCAAACCTCGAAGCAGGCCCTTCATCTTATGGTCTATACCCATAATGACGTCTCACATTAGTCCTCTATTCGTAGGAACTGGTAGCCAGATTAGCCGGGCAGATTTCCTTATTACGTCTTAAAATAATAATTAGACTATATAAGAGTTTCCTCTTATTTTCGCCTCAAAATCAATTACTTTCCTAACGAGGGAAATAAATTCCTAAATAACTACACCATATATGCAATAATTATAAGTTAATTACATAAATAGAGATAAATAAATATTCGTGCCAAATAAGTTCTAAACGCATGGATTTTACACTCTAAACTAGAGTTAAATGTCAATTCCCTAACCAATTATTATTTCAAGTCCTTTTCCTCAATTTTCCAAGATTTCATGGAATTCTAATGTCCAAAACAGGGAATAAATATTCATAACCAAAACTGCAATAACAGACTTATAAATAAAATAGAAACTCAATTTGTTACACCAATTCAATGGAATATCTTAAACAATAAAAGTTGGAATCTAAACCTCATATTCTATTCAACTCCTCTTTTACAAAGAGATAGATAAGAATAAGTGGTGTAACTATAAATAGGATTCGTAATCTAAACCTCTTATTTTATTAAAGGATCGCAATTTGATCCAAAGAAGAAGGAGAAGTGGAATAGACTATGAAATTATTAAAAATTGCACAATGAAACAAATTCCATCAAATTAATGTAAATAATTGAGAATCTCAACATAAAATTGATATTTCGAAATAAAAAGGAATTTTGGGGGATTTTATCTATCATATTTTCGAAATCCCTAAGGCATTTCAAATTCAAAAGAAATACACCAAGCAATTGCCGAAAAGAAATACTAAGGTTTCCACTCACTGAATAGCCTTAGCTTCGCCTTCCATGGATTTGCATGACTCGCAATCTCTTCCAGAATATCTCTTTTGATATATACACACATAATAGGGAAAAGGTATATATATTCATTAGATTCAGAATAATTAAAGAAGAATAGGATAAGAATAGATTGGAAGAAGAAGAAATAAATAAGAAATAAGTTAAATTCTTACTTGAATTCTCTACTGGGTTTCTGAATCTTGTTAGAGAGTGATAGCAACGGTAGAGTTTCATCATATTCCCTAAAATAATATGAATAAAAGTGGAGAGGGTAGGGTTCTATTTATAGAAGTTGAAATGCACTAGAACCGTAGGATATAGTAGGTAGAAAATGGGTAAATCTGGAGCATACAACCGAATAAAACATTGCTTCAAACCCTAGCTGCCACTGGCAACTTCCATTGCTAAACGGTCGACTGCCCTTGGGCGACTGGTCGATCGGCCGACCTATTCAGGTTAACCGCTACTTCTATTCAAGGACGTTTATTTATTTCCGTTGTCGTATTATTTTATTTCCTAATTAACTTTTTAACGTTAAGCGTTAATTAAACATTTACTTAGCCCTCAAGCTAATTTTTGAAATTTAAACCCTAAATTTGATTTCTCATTTGAATTTGAAATTAAACTAAATTAATTTAAATATGAGAACTTCAAATGCTCATGGCGTCTTTGCTTGAGCTCCGTTTTCAGCACATTATGTATGGAAACATATCAGAATTTCGCCACGAACGCAATGGAATAACTTTCGTGGTCAAATTCAAGCTTTTATAAAATTTTCATGTCCAACCCTTATAATATTTAGTTCAATTTACATTATTTATTTATGGTTTATTTATGGGGTGTTACACTTATGACGATGTAGAATGAAATGATTTAAAAACGGACAATTTTGACAATCCAGAAAAGGCTTTACCTCATCAAGTATTTGCTTCTGGTCTTTCCACAAATGTACTCTCATTTTCGATTCAGCTTTGTTACAAGCAGTAAAGTCTGACATTTGTGCGTACCTGCTACTTATCTTTACACCTGCCACCACCAGATTTGTTTCACCTTAACTTTAGTTAGTGATGGTGTCCTTTATATTATTTTTACAACACCTTCATAGGATCTTGTCCCCTTATTACTGAACATGAAATTAACATGCATAGTTTTATCTCGGATCTTATTATCTAGTTTTGGTTTGCTCATTCAAGCATTCAAAAAGTATATTTTATCTTGAAAATATATGCTTTCAATAGGGAATAACTTATAAAAATCCTAAAAAAATTGTGAATATGTTCCAAGTGAATTTTGTTCAAAAACTTTATATTTTATCCATTTTCTCTTATTTGCTTAATATATGGATCCTTAAAAAATACATAACTAATTATTTTAACATGGGTAAATTTTTCAAAATTATAGACCACCTATAGAAATACATTTAGAACATTATTTTGAAGTCATTAAAGTGGGCAATGGAAGCTAAATATCCACGAGTAACACTACTTTATCCCAAAATATTTATTAAAACATTTTCTATCATTTAATAACAATTGATACATCTTATGAAGAAGAATTAGACTTTTGCATGAGATACAAAATATAATCATGCATTCTTTAGTTTGAAGGAGTGTTTAATGAGTGCACTGGAATTAGTTATCCCATATAGGAATGAGGAATCTACAGTGTACACCGATGCATATGGTACTTGAATCGGAGCAATATTGACATCGAGGGGTAAAGTTGTTACTTATGTAAGATGATAGTTCAAATTGCATGAGAAGAAATGTCCAACTCATGATTTGGAGTTAATAGTAATTGTATTTTCATTGAGGAGTTGAGGCATTACTTATTAGGAGAAAGGTTCAAACTATTCACCGGCCATAAGTCTTTGAAGTACATTTTCTCCCATAAGGATCTTAATTTAATACAACAAAGGTGGTTAAAGTTCTTAGCATCTTATGAATTTAACATTTATATGCTTGAAAAGGGAAATACGGCTGTAGATGCATTAAGTAGGGGACATGTTAATTTGGGAGCGTAATTCTTAGGGTGAAAGCAATTAGAATATATAGCTGGATTTGATATCCAACTAAAAGGCGGAATTGAGACTAAGTTATTAGTAAACTTATTAGTAAGGCATACTCTTATAGATAGAAATGGGGCTATTCAACAATAAAATATGAAAATAGCAGAGATGCTAAGTAAATTGGAAGGAGTAGAGTCTAAAGGCTTAAATCAATACAAAGATGGCCAAGATGGTTAACTTCGTAAGAGTGGTAGATTATGTCAACATGTTAATTTGGGAGTGTAGTTCTTAAAGTGAAAGCAATTAGAATATATAGCTGGATTTGATATCCAACTAAAAGGTGGAATTGAGACTAAGTTATTAGTAAACTTATTAGTAAGGCATACTCTTATAGATAGAAATGGGGCTATTTAATAATAAAATATGAAAATAGCAGAGATGCTAAGTAAATTGGAAGGAGTAGAGTCTAAAGGCTTAAATCAATACAAAGATGGCCAAGATGGTTGACTTTGTAAGAGTGGTAGATTATGTCCCTAATGCTGATGGACTTAGAGAAAAAGTGTTAAGAGAATGCAATCATTCAAGATTAACTATTCATCCTTGAGGAATAAACATATGGAAATATGAAAAGAACTTCTATTGGGAAGAGATGAAGAACGACATTGGAAAATTCACTGTGAAGTGCGTAAATTGTCAACAAGTGAAGGCTAAACAAAAGAAACAAAGTGGTTTACTATAAGGGTGGGTATCAGACCCTGCGGATTAGAACCGGACTTGATGCGATGTGTATAGGTTCTTAGCAGATGGGTTATGTTAGCTCAAAACTATATGTTTTGAAACCTAGACCCGACTCAACTTAAGGTTCGGATCCAGTCCAGTTGTGTAGTTACAGTTAAAATAACATATTTTTATGTTTTTTGGTTGGGTCAATTTGGATTGGGTTTGATAAGGTCTAAATCTTATTTTTCATCACCTAGACCCAACCCCAGATCCATCGGGTTCGAGTGGGTTAGGTTCATCTCGGGTCGGACCAGGTTTGTGGGTCTCGGTTCTAATTGATCGCCAATGTTTACTGCAACAAATTGAAATCCCATATTAGGACAAATATTGATGTATTTCATAGATGGACTACGAAGGATAAAGCAAGAGAATGATAGCATATGTGTTATAATTGATTGGTTGACTAAATATGCACATTTTATACCCTTGAGATCCATGAAGACAACGAAAAAATTGGTTGAGTTGTAAGTACATCACATTGTTAATTCATGGGCTGCCAAAGAATATTGTATGTGATAGAGATCCACTATTCATAAATGAATTTTAGAAAATATGCAAATAACATTAGGAGTAGAGTTGAACTTGAGTACAACTTATCACCTATAGACTGATTGTCAGATGGAGAGGGCAGACCAAGTATTGGAGGATATATTGAGAGCATATATTCCTGATTTTGGAGGTTTTTAGAGGATCATATTAACTTACTAAATTTCACATGCAATAGCGATTTTCAATCTAGCATCAGCATGACACTGGTTTAGGTTTTATATCAACGACCATGTAATACATTTTCATGTTGATGGGAAGTGATGGAAGGACTAATGCTTGGATAGGATATGAAAGGGGAGACTTCTGAGAAAATAAAGAATTAGAAGATGAATAAATCCAACCCAAGATAGATAAAAGAGTTATGTAGACAAGAAGTGATAAGTTTTGGAGTTTGAAGTTGGATATTTACTGTTTGTCAAGTTATCCCCACCAAGGAAAGTAGTTTAATTTGGAAGAAAAAGGAAGTTGGCATTGAGATTTATAAGATCTTTTCAATTCTAGAGATGATTCAAAATTTGGCATGTAGATCTAACATACCTTAAAAAATGGTGGGTCTGCACAATGTCTTCCACATCTCACGTGTTAAGAAATATAAGCATGATTTAGGCGTTGTAACCAGTCCAAAACAACTAGAGTATTTAGTGGTCAAGCCAGAGGCATCTAGATCCAGGAGACATATTCCTATAGTTAGGCACGATATAAAACAACTTTGGAGGAAGAATGTCAAATTGGCAAAGTTTCAATGAACTAGTGACAAGAATGACTGTACTTGGTAGATGGAGACGAGCATTTGGATTTAATACCAAGACCTTTTTAAATACAGTTACTCTAGTTCAACTTATTAGTTGCTTATGTTTGTTGTCTTAGCGTTCGGTCAGTATAGCCGGTATGAGTACTTTACCTATTTTTATCAAGTATACTTGTTTGTGTGGATGTTCTATCATGTACAGTTACCTATATGATGGGATTTTAAGGGAAATATTCCTAAAGGAGGGGAATGTGATGACCTGAATTTATAGAGCAAAATATGCAAAGAAAATATAATTAACATATCTACAAAACCTTGTTTTAAGATAAAAATTCATAAAAATGTAAATTTTAGCATATTTGAATTTTAGGCCAAGTTGTATATTTTTTTAAGACTTCTACCCTATTTAGGCCATAACTTGATCGGAGTCGAATTAGGAATCCATCTCATTTCAGATGAAAGACTAAGTTGATTATATACCCGTAGAGTGGTCATCATAACAACTTAATCGAAGCATTTGAAACTTATAACCATTTTAAGTTTCCGGTCAGCAGTCAACACTTAATATGTAATTAATTAAGATTCAATACTCATTTCAAAATTATCCACCTTAATTAGGTATTCCATCTGCCTAAAATCATGTCTAATATTTTTAGAACATATTCAAACACTATCCACTTTTAAGACATTAAAATATCAAATAAAAATATCAACTTTTGAAGACAAACTGATAAATTCAAGGGTAGATAAAAGAAGAGACCTAGAACAATAATCAAATCAACAAATATGGAGTGGCTTCGAATTTTTCTTTTCTGGTTGGAATTTATTTGGATAACTTAATGGCTTTTTAGAGGATTAAAGCTTATATTTGGTAAGTGGTTTATAACCCTTACTATTATATGTTTATTTTAAGAGAGTTAATGGCATGCCCTGGGGCAATTACGTAATTTGTTTCATATATTTAACTCTATAACCAATCTCGTTCATATAAAGGTATTTAATTTTTACTATATGCTTTGTTATATTGTGATATAGTTAATTAAATAATTAATTTAAATAATATAATTAGAAAATAGTTAAATGATATGTTATATGATAATAACAACGAGGAATTGTAATCATGAGAAAATTATCACAATATAAAATAACATACTATTTTAAATATTCATGGTCAAGATGTTTCGATAAAGGATATTGATACATCCGTTGAGACTAGAGTACATATCGCTCTTCAAATGTTGGGCAATGTATAACTCACGGTTGTTGGGGAAAGGAAGGGGTTACATACTGATAGTTGTTGGATAATTATATAATGAATCACCCAAGAGTTTCCAGTCGGTTAATAATAACTAGGTCAAAAAGGAAATCTTGGAGTGACGATAACATAGTTCTCTCGACTTGAGAATGTTGTTGAGCTTTAATATGGATACTCCACTTTGATTATACTTTAAATCATGGCATATTGACCGTCGAGTGACTTTAGTTGGGTCTAAGTTGAAGCATTAGAAGTGAAACACTATTCAATAAAGAAAAAGTCTCCTTGGTTGTTTGTTAATCGTAGTCAACTCAAAGTCAAAATATCTTGCCAGAGTAGTATGGTTAATAATAAATTTATTATTAAACCAAGGACTTTGTTTATGCACTAACCAAGTTGAATGTGGATGATATTGGAATTTTGACTACAACCAAATTTCATAAATCCTAAAGTGATATAGTCCTGGCGAAGAGAATTGATGTAAACAATCGTTACTAAAGGCATCGCTTAAATTGTAAATTGGATTTTATCGATTAAGATGTATAAGCGATAAATTCGGCCAAACTGTCACTTTGCTAACTAAGGTGATGAGTGAACGTTAATATTTGAATATTTTGATATATATCGCCGACTGAATGTGTACCTAAGACTCGCATCGATTTAAGAATTGTTATAAACTAATCAAATTAATTAGTATTTATGAAATATTATTTATTATTTATTTGATGTATTGGGTACTGTTAATAATTTTCTAAATGCCATTAGTAATTAGTTGGGTGCGTTTATAAAAGTTATATATGTAAGTACCGATATACTATATTGATACGCATTTAATATGATCTAAATGGCATTATTTACTAAACAGTTTTTGATGTCTCATCAGCCCATGAGGCCTATATGATGGCCGACCTACAAGAGAAAAGTGGAGAGGTTATTTTTGAAATCTAGCTCAGATATGGAATTAGTGAACAAAGAATGGTAAATTTAGGATAAATTTTCTCCAACTTTTCTCTATTTAAACAAGCCTACCCTCATTCTTGACTGCTCTTTTTTTCCTTAACCCACTTCTTGGCCGTGAAAAACATCTGAACTCACCCTTTGGTCGAAAATTCAAAATGTAAAATATATCAAAATAAATTAGATCTAGTGGTTCTCCAAGCTATTGCAACGCTAGGAAATAGATCCAAGCTGAATCTAGGAGATCTCATTAATCAAGGTGTGTTCAAAGGCAACCTCTTCATGGTATGAAATCCAGTTTACATTTTATATCTTATATGTCATATAATTTCCAATAGAAAAATTTTATATGTGCATTTATGTCTCCCCATAATATTATATGTGTTCAAATCACTTTAAATATTTATATCAATCGATATTATTCTTTTGATCTATGTTTAGAATTCGAAAATTTTTAATCAATTTGGCCATGTATGTTATAATATAATTGTTTTATGATATTCTAGATACATTTTTTGATAACAAGAGTGTTACTTAATTTTAAACCAAACATGAAGGAACCAGGCCAACCGGAAGCGGGCTAAATGAGTGAATTTAAAAAAAATCATTTTGATATTTTTTAAGTTTATGAAGTATAAATGGATTTTAGATCCAATCTAAATATTTTAAACAAAATAATTACTTTATTTAATTTTGTTTGGAATGTTTTTTAAAAGTTTTAGTTTATAAGTATATCAAATATAATTGTTTATGTGAAGTGCACATGCTATAGACAAGAAGTGTAAGTAGTTAATATTACCATATGTAGGTGCTCGGATTTACACCGCAACGGGTCCATCCCCTCTTTATATATGCCTTTGTTGTTCAAGATTTTGATTTAAAAATGTTTATACATAATAAAAGTGGAGAAGTGTATAAATATGTATATATACATTAAAAAACATATTAAACAATCTTATATGATTTGAAATCAAAAATTACCAATAGTGAGTTTGGTGAGAAATAAAGAAATGAATGAAATAAATATGACATTTATTACACAAGATCCACCTTGTGATTTCAAATTAGAGAAACGTATGTATATTACTATATATGTGTGTGTGTGTGTTGTGTGTTGTGTGTGCGCGTGTGTGTATTATATATAACTTGCAATCATGTTCTATATTTAAAACAATTATTTATATGTAAACATTTGTAAATTTAATATATATATATATTAGAAATTAAAGTTAACATCTAAATTAATCTTTTAGTCCTGAAAGGAAATGCACAAAACTTTAAAGTTGAAAAGAAATAAATAATCTATAATTTACATAAAGGTCCATTTATAAATTTTGGTCAAAAGATTTTTTTTAAAACAATGATAAAAACATTCATATTAAAAATATCAACCATTTAACAAAAGGAATTCAAGGTGAAAATTAATTAACATGAGTTTATTTACATTTATACGTATATATAAATATTATAAAATGGATTTGAATCAAAATTAGTTTTTTTGTTTATTAACAAAATTTCAATTCAATTGGGAAGGAATCAGACAAGTTAGAAATATGTAAATTATGGTAATAACATACAAATCTAAACATACAAAAGAAATCGGCAAATTAAAAATGTAGAAGAAGGGCTAAATCAAATCACTGATCATGAACATGTGTTGAGATGAGACATAGAGCAAAAACAGATCTGGATTAAATCAACATAATAAACAAAGTTTCAATAAAGATAGAGATAAAAGGGTTTGAATTACTTGTTATAAGATAAACCATAAATAATAGATGTATCATATGGGATCCAAACATATGATTAATACAAATAAATAAAATTAGATAATTACCTAGGGAAGTTTCCAAAAATCACACCTTGAAATGATGAATCAATCCTCTTGGACTCGGTTGAATCGATCTTCGGATTTTCAAGAATCAAAAATGAGAACCACCTTGTGTTTATTTATTTATTTTGATGTTGAAATTGTTTAGTCTTTGGAAGCTATTATTTTTGGCTAGGATGGAAGTGAAGAAGAATAAACATGAATTGTCTTAAGAGTATTATGAAGTGAATGAGAGAATACGTTTTTAAAGGAAACTTTCAATTCCCTCCGTTAAAACTTTATCTGTTTAATTTCCAATTAAAGCTTATAATATCCTCTTCGTTTCTTTATTGTCTATGGTTGACCATAATAGATGCTATATGGCACTTAAAAAATTTCAAAACCACTTAAATATAATCTATTTAAATCCAATTCAAACATTCTATCGATATTGCCTATCGATACACGCCTTTATAACTTTTATATATGCAATTTATTAAAAACTAATGGTATTCAAACAAATCAAATAAAATTTTTAATAATTAATATTTCATAAAAATTAATTAATTTAAACTACACTTAGCATTTATTCTATTTAAATCTAATTTATATATCCTACCGACGTCGTATATCGATACGTTCCTTTATAACTTTTATATGTGCTCTTTATTAAATATTAATGGCATTCAAACTAATTAAATAAAATTTAATAAATAAAATTTCATAAATACAAATTAATTTAATTAATTTACAATGATTATAAATTAATTAAATTATGTAGTTCATTTGGAGTATTCATTATTTTGGTTGTGTGATTCAAAGGTATAAATTCATTAAGAGATTAATATCGAACAATTCAAATATTAACATTCATATGTCACCATAGCTAGTGGTGTGACATTTTTGCAGAATTTATCACTTACACATATTTTGATAAAATCTAATTTTACTTATTGTTAGTGGTACCTGGTAGTAACGATTATTTACACCAATTCTCTTCATCAAACCATATCACACTAGTACTTATGGAATTTGGTTTTGGTCAAAATTCCAATATCATCCACTTTCAACTTTAAATGTCCAAACAAAAAATCCTTGATTTAATAATAACAACTATTAATAATCGTATTATCTGGCCAGAGACTTTGACTTTGTGTCGGCTACAGTTGACCGTGATACTAACCTCATATACCGAGCAGACGAATTCTCTATTGAATAATGTTTCACTTCAAATGCTTCAACCCAGACCCAACTATAGTCATTGGTTGGACGCCATGCCACGATTTAACTATAATCAAAGAAGATTGTCCGTGTTGAATTCAACAATATTCTAAAGTCGAGGGAACTTTATAACATCGTTACTTCGGGATTGTCCTTTTGACATTATTTATATTAACCAATAGAGAACTCTCGAGTGAGTTTTTCCATAGTTATCCAATAACTATTAGTATGTAACCCTTTGGTGCCCCCCAACAGCCATGATTAATACACACCCCAACATTTGGAGAGCATTATGTACTCTAGTCCCATGGGTGATTTGATATCCTTTCTCAAGCATCTCGACTAGGAATGTTTAAAACAATGTGTTATTTTTCAATGTGATAAAGTTATCACGATTACACCACATTGTAACTACTATCACATACAGTGCTGGCCCAAAGAATTTATTGCCCAAGCCACAGTCGAATTTTGTTGCCCACTGCTACATAAAATTTCAATATTTTTTTTGAATATTAAGTATAAGATAACATATTTAGATTATAACATACAAAATGTTCACTTTCTATTCAAAATACACTGCATGAGGAAGGTTACAATATTCAATTCAAAAAATAAATAAACTAAACATCAACTTTTTATACAAAATAACGACCAACTTTCTTTAAAAAGTTCAAAGAAAAATGCTTCTTCTTGCATTTTTTGTTGCAAATTCTTCGATCAAATTGTCATAATTAAGTTTCTCTAAAAATTCACTTTCTATTGAAATCATTGCTAGCCCATTCAGTCGTTCTTGTGACATGCTAGTTCGAAGATAGTTTTTAATCAATTTCAATTTAGAAAAACTTCTCTCCGCGGAAGCAACTGTAGCAGGAATAGTTAACAAAATCCGATAAGCAACCCATGCGCATTGAAAACCGCCTTCTTCTACATAAGAACTTATGAAGTGAAGAATTTCGATCGATTTAACTATTTCTTTAGGTAACATAGTTTGCAAAGCTTTTAAATTTTGAAATAAATCTTTTCCATATATATCATATTATTCATTGTATTTCAAGTAACTTTCTAAACGAATACAATGTTCCATTAACTCTTCTTTACCAAGATTCATAAACTTTGCTTTCAACAAAAATCCAAAGATATTGTCATAAAGTTCAATTTGTTCAAATCGATCTTTGAATGATGTAAGAGCTTGGTCTATGATATGAATGAAATACGAGACTCTAAAAATTTCTTCCGGCGAACGACTTTCTTCATTACTAATTTCATTATCCTCATCTAATAGTTTTTTTCTACGAATAACTCTTTTCACCTCAAATTTTGGTTCAATACCAACATCAATAGCAAGTTCATTTGCTTCATTCATCATTTCTTCAAACCCATGTTCTCTAAAGCTTTGAAAAAAATCAATAAGTTGTTTTAATCTTGTGATTGCATCCTCTAAATTCATATCCTCATGTTGAAGTGCTTTGCTACTTGATTCACTTTATTTAACAACTTGTACCAAATACAAAGACTTACTATAAATTCAAAATTCTCCAAAACATTAACACATAAGCCTCTAGCTTCCACCATCACAATATCCTCTTTAGAATTGTTTGCAATTTCAATTAAAGCATCTCTTAACATTGATGGTTGAAATCGAATAGCTCTTACACTTTCAACATGACTTTCCCATCGAGTAGCGGATAATGATTTTGGTGTTAAACCTTTCAAATATTTTTTAAGAACATCCCACCGATGAGTAGATCCCGAAAATAATGTATAAATCTTTTGTACGAATGCAAAAAAGCTTCGCGCTTTAACACAAGATTTAGCCATATCACATAAAGCAAGATTTAAACTATGACAACCACATGGCATATAAAATGCTCGAGGATTTATATCAAGAAGTCTTTTTTGTACACCTTGATGCTTACCTTTCATATTGGATCCATTGTCATAACCTTGACCTCTTATATCATCAATGTTAAGTTTAAGCTCATGCAAAACATTTTCAAGTTGTTTGAAAAGGCCAAACCCCGATGTATCATCAACTACTATAAATCCAAGAAAAAACTCTTCTACCTTCACTTCATTAATATCTACAATATCCACACATCTTATAATAATCGACATTTGTTCTTCATGACTTAAATCCGGTGTGCAATCAAGAATAACCGAAAAATATTTTGCTTTTAAGATCTTGGTTATTATTTTGACTTTGATCTCATTCGATAATAGAAGTATTATCTCATTTTGAATCTTATGACTAAGATAATGATGTTGAATTTCTTTATCTACCACACGACGAAGATGATCTTGCATAATCGGATCAAATTTTGCAAGAAACTCAATAAATTGGCAGAAAAGTCCATTATTTTTTTCATATATCTTCTCATTGCTTCCACGAAATGGCAAACTATTCCTACAAAATGTTTTCACAACTTCGATTATCCGAATTAATATCATCTTCCAACGAACTTTCTCCTTCTCAATTTGAGCTTCCATTTTTTTATCAACCGTTGCTTTCAAGTTTAGTCCCTTTTGCAAATCAACCCACTCACAACATTTTCACAATGTTCCAGATTAGTTTCATGCTCTCTAAGTTTGTGTGGAAGGTTATGCCAATCATCAATTCCATCTTCCGACAATTTGCTTGCCATTAATTTATTTTTAAATAGCTTGCAACAAAAACAAAATACTTTATTCAATGTATTAGAATATATAAGCCACTTCCTTTCATGTTCCTCACCATTTGGAAAACGACGAATATAATGCTTAGATGAAAAACTTCTACTTTTCCCAAACTTTATGACGCTTGGAAATTTGTCATTTTTTTAAGGATTTTGATTGGGCCCCTTTGAGATATTATTATTCTTTTAGCATCATTAATAGGTCCCCATAAACCTGGATCATGATCCACATCAACATCTTTTTTCAAATCAAGCATGCTTTCTTCATTCACATGTTCTTCACGATTATCATTGTTTGTTTCTTCATCAACAATTTCATTTACATAAACATCTTCATTGATATGAATTTCATGATCTTTATATGTTTCTATAAAATCGTCAACATTTTCATCAATAGCTTCACTTGTTTCTCTGACTTGACTTGAAACAATTGAATGTTGTGCTTTTGCATTGAATAGTTTAGAAATTGAACTGACTAATGATGTAGATATTGCATCTTGACATTGTTTCAGTCTTCTATTATAAGCACCGGAGTTTTGCTTTCTATTTATCACCCGTTTCTTATCGTCTAGTTCTTTTGTCATACTATCCACTATCTAATAACATAATTAAATTAAATTATGTTACTCCTTTTATTCTAAAAACATATATTTAGTTTGGAAAAGTTGGTTAATCAAGTTATGTCACAAATTAACTTTTAATATAGGGAAAAACACTAAACAATCTGTTTGGCTAATTCACTAACATCAAATGAAATTTGAATATTGGCAGGGTCTCAATGTGGATGAAAATCATGAGATACAGCAATGCTTTTGTAAAGGTATCTGGTAGCATAGTTTTGACATCAAACTGTAAAAATTATAATTAGCAGCTACCTAAATCAAAATTCATGATTTGTAAATTTCTAATCAAAATTCCTACCTAAATCAAAATTTATGATCCACTAACAACCAATTCTAAGTTTTAAGCAACCAATTTATTTCAGAAATCAGTTTTGGCCTTTTAGTTACCTCTACAGTTGTTGCCTTGCAAGGGGAGATGGAGCACTGCTGCCCTGGCTGGAGGCTGGCGTCGGGGTTTTGGAGCTTAGGAGCAGCAATCAGTGGAGGCTGGCGCCGGTCGATCGCTTGTGCTTGCTTGTTTTTTTTACAAGTAACCCTAATTGAACGTGAGCTGTTCAAAGAGGAAGAACGTAAGTTTCTGTTCAAAGAGTTTGCTGCAAAGTGGAGAGGGCTGCATTTATTTTTATTTTTTTTCTGCTGCACTTTTTTTTCCCCTAAGCCTGGGGGGTTGCCCCAGCCCATGGGCTTGGTGGGCTTCCCCCCAGGCCGGCCTTGATCACATAACATATCATTTTATGATTTCTATTTAACATACTTTAAATTAATTACTTAATTAATTATATCACTATATAATAGAAAGAAAAAACCTTTTATTTTGAACAAGATTGGTTGTTGAGTTAGAATATGTAACAAATTACATCACTTACATGGTTGATTAATTTAGTCATAAAAATATGTTCCATAAAGTCAAAAATAAATCTGTTATATGCATATATAAAGACAGTTCATATCCATATTCTGTTACACCAAGAAAAAATTGTTGTTTCAAGAAACATCAACTTCGTGATGAAGAAATTTCTTTCAAAAAATATTGGTAGTAAAATGGATTATGGTACGATCCAAAGATAAAACTGATTACGAAGGATAAATGAAATTAACCAAGCCTAAGAACAATGCACTTTATATTTACATTGGGTGTCAGTGGTGTAGGGTGATCATTGCAGATGTTAACTCATTTATTTTCTGTAGATCATTTAAGTTATTTTGTACTTTAATATTTTGGAGTTTTATGACAACCCGCACTTCTTAACACACCGATCCAATGCCTATGATGACTTTCGGACTCGCGTCGGTGCCAATAAGTATGAGTTATCGGGTTTTTAAACATTGAGGATAAAATCTAAGACATTATACACTTTCAGATCTCATAGTGGAAGGCAGTAAAATATAAATATAGAAAATAATCATCTCAGAAAAACACAGCCTCGAAACAGTACGAAGTCATAATCCAGAGTACACAAAAATACAGTATACAGTCTGATAAATACTAAATATTATAAATAGTTACATGGAGAGTAATAGAAAATAAAAAGCAACTTTAGTGTCAAGCTCCACTCCCCACCCACTAATCTTTGGGCCTATCACCTACTGCCATGCCCTCCTGTAGTGAGGGGAAAAAGAAAGGAAATGAGTGGATTAGACAAGAGTCCGCTGAATGGGTTACATTATTAATATATGGTTATCACATGCAATTGACTTCATTAATACTATATGTGACCTAGGGTGTCCTACTAGTGTTTGTGAATTACTCTTTTCATTTATCTAAGGGGTACAGTCTTTAAACACACATATGCTAATATCTTGTGAAGACTTATACTTAGGGTTGAACAACTAATCGAACCTCAAAACAACCAAGGATTAGCCAATAGCTACTGGAACTATCTCAACATAGGATTATCTACAATTTCAACCTTGGGACCACACTTACCAAGTTACGAGTACATGTATTATATTTACGCATTAAGGAGGAGCCCACAACGCCAACTCATGCCAAAGACGTCTCAAGGTGCCTGCATCCATGTCCGCCTCTCAATGGCAATGTAACGCCCTTTATCGCACCGTGCCTGGATTCATCAACGGCACAGTATCACGCCGCGTCCGTGAATACAAAGGAACTTCCATTAGTGCTCGGCCACACACTTCTCCAGGCATCATCATCAATGTTGTGTGTCCATTGTAGAACCTCATGTGAGTGCAATTTGCGATAGAATCGCCCCAGTCGAATATTGACCCTACAGGACAAATAGCATTTATCCAGTCCCATAACGTCCAAGCGTCGCCAACATAGGTAATTGATTTCCCTACTAATACTAACATCCATACACACACAAACACACACACACACACACATACAATACAATTTGATTTATAACTTGGGCCCTAGGCTAAAGTTCAAGCCACTCCCAGAATTTAGTAATTGGTTGACCACTGGTCATTGGAGCGATCGACCTACTCTAGTGAGCCTGCCGACCAATTGTGGTGTTTACTGTATATTTTTAATTATTGATTATCGTCTTTTGTTTGTTGTTAACCACCATCTTTACCAAGTTGATTGTCATCATTCCCAAATTGATTACAGTACACTTTAATTACAATTTAACATGTAGTAAACCTAATTACCACTAACCTAAATTTGTGAATCGACACTTTATAATTGTCCAAAACTTCATATTAAACTTAGGTTTACATCAACATGTTTATTCCAATTCATATTTAATTTGACAAAAAGGGTGTATTAAACTTGAATCAGTTTCTATCTAACAGATTTTTATTAACCAGATCTAGATTAATAGAAAGGAATCATATTCATACAGCTTCTAATTGTTGTGAAGTTCCCAATCCAAATAAACCGTATTTCCAATTTAAATTAAACAATTTTATATCAAGTAGGGTATAATAAAAGTAATTACATATAAATCATCTTACTAATCATGAACTCACTCACCTGAAAAGTTATCTCCTTCATAATATGCTTAGAATCTCATCTGCTTGTTTTAGATCTCCTCTTGATTTGCTTTGATTTAATCTCTTCTTCAATTTCTCTAACTTAATTTTAATCTGCTTTGAAGATACTTTGATTTGAGGAGAATGAAAATTTTGATAGAGTTTGGATGTACTATTAATGAATTAGGATTTTAACAATTATCTAGGTTTCTATTTCTGAGGGTAGAAACTAATCTAAACCATTATATTCAATATTATAAAATCTGGGTCGTTCGGTCGCTTAAAACCCTAACCTTATAACACCGACTGGTCGACCGCTTAGATTGGAGCAGTCGACCACTAGAGGCCGACTAGTCCAATCTCGAGTGTCGATCGGTGGGTTTCCTTAGATAAAAATATTTATTTTCTATTTTAATCATTTAATTATTTTTAACTGCGAATTTTTAAATTCTAATAACTTTTCATACTAGCTTCAATTTCAAAATATTATATATGAAAATTGTCCAGACAATCGTTACGAACACAATGATGCAAGTTTCGTAGCCAAATTCGGGCGTTTGTGAATATTCCATTTTTATGCTTATTATATTTAAGTCAATTCTTTTATTAAAGTTTCGAGTTAAATTTTCAGGGTGTTACATTCTCCTCCTCTTAAAAGGATTTCATCCCTGAAATCTCCAAGGATGGAAAACGTAACTCGTACGTACGGAAATCAAAAATTACAACCATCTACTCATCCATCAACCACCAACAATCATTGTCCTTAGTTTAAATTTCAATGCAATATGTACATATAGGCATCGAATGCATATGAACCTATACTAATGCCAAAATTAGGTGGTCTCCTGATCTGGTCGACCTCCTTTGATGCACGTGCTTATGCCATGTATCCAAAATGTATGCAACATCCTATAAAAATATACTGGTAATTCTACATGTATGTGCAACCATTCAATCCATATGTAACAACCATCTGCATATACCTCAATAAAATAAAATAAGTAATTGTGTGAGTGTATGCTAACCCAAGAATATATTTGCCTATATATGCAATTATTGATTTAATAAATACATCCATTAGCATCCATCATTCAAAAGATGTCTTAATAACACGTTCGCAACCATTCCTAGCACTGAATTGTCCTACCTATGGGGTATACTAAGCTAGAACCTAAACAAATAAGTAATTTATATTTATTTAACTAAAATCAAAACATACCAGAAAAGAGTTTTGGATGGGTAGCTCAGACCTTCTCCTAGGTTCTCATGTACTTTCCGCGGGATTGTCTCCTCACTGGACCTTAACAAGTTTGATAACATTATTACAGAGTTGCTTGGTACCATGATCAAGAATACGAGTGGGTGTATGGCAAAGAAGTGACTTCCTCTCTACATTCGCCTCCTTAAGTTGACTCGACTCGATTACAACGGTTGTATTGTGTAGATACTTTCGCAATTGTGACATATGGAAGACGTCATGTACTCCCGCTAACTTCTCAGGAAGTTCCACCCTAAATTCTAACTTCCCAACTTTACCAGTTATTGGAAAAGGCCCTACAATCCTCGGTGCTAAGTTTCCTGAACTACCAAATCTTATAACATGCCTAAGCGATGAGACCTTCACAAAAACCATGTCATCCACTGTGAACTCTAACTCCATGCATCTCCTGTCAGTGTAGAACTTTTGCCTATCCTATGCATTTTCCATCCTTCTATGGATCAAGTATACCTTCTCTGACGTTATGCGGTTAAAGCCGTGCAAAATCCCCGTTATTGCACATGGCACTCTTCAACCGCTGTACTATTTCAATTTAATGCCATTAAACAGTAGATCCGCTTTAAATCCCACTATATTCCACTACACCCGTTAAATCAAGCTCTTTTAGCACCCGCTTTAGCAATATTAATATACAAAGGTTGATTTGACTAGTCCTCGTTTAAAACAAATTAACGAAGTTAGGTTAAAGACCTAATTTTAAGGTATAAGTGCTCAATATAAGTTAGAAATCTATATGAGTCAACAAACCTAGTCTACAAATCATGATATTCTTCAGTTTTGTTATATAAGATTAAACAATATTTCCTTTTCCTATAGAAATAATGTGATAGAACGAAAATAAATTAACTTTAAATATTTAATTTTATATATAATGAAGCTTTTTACATCTCCACCGTTTTCCAATATATCCCTCTTTTATCCCCTCTACAACTTTTTGCTCCACCGCCGTGTAGAACTGCTAAGCGCTTTAACTGCACAGCTCCGATGTCTCCGTTATCATATCCGGTCCAAGAATAATTATAGCTGTAGTGTCCCACCAACAAGATGGTGATCTACAAGGCCACATGTATAACAACTCAAAGGTGCCATCCTAATACTCGCTTGATCGCTGTTATTATAGGTAAACTCCACTGGCGGCAAGTGATCCTCCCAAGAGCCTCTGAAATCTAAGATACATATTTGAAGTAAGTCCTCCAATACCTGGTTCACCCTCTTCATCCGTCCATCTGTGGGTGATAAGCGTACTCAAACTTAACTCGATGTCTAATGCCTCCTGAAGACTCCTCCAAAACTCGCCGATGAAAAGTAGATCTTGATCGCTCACGATGCTAGAAGGAACTTTATGTAACTGAACTTTCTCTCTCATGTGCAATGTCGCCAAAGACGCAATAGTCCTCATACTCCTAACCGGAATGAAATAAGTGCATTTGGTAAGTCGGTCTATTATGACCCAAATACTGTTATTCCCCTTTCTACTCTTAGGTAGTCTATCGATGAAATCCCTAGAAATACTCTCCCACTTCCACTGCAGAATATCCAATAATTATACCAATCCTCCCGGTTTCTTCTTCTCCGCCTTTACACTCTAGCAAGTCATACATCTGGCCACATACTCTGCTACATGCCTCTTTATACCAGGAAAATAAAAGACTTTCTTCATGTCACGGTACATTTTGTCTCCGTTAGGAAGAATCGTAATCTTAAATTGATGAGACTCGGCTAGAACCATATCAACCAAATCCATAATGAGAGGAACACATAATATACCATCTCTCCGTAACCACCCCTTCAGGTCAATGGTATAACGCCTCAAATGACTCAACTGCTCTTCTCTACTAAGCCTCTCGAAAATATCTAATAGCTCATTGTCTTGCTTCTGACTTGACCCAGTGTGATCCATGAGTGTAGGCTGCATATCCAAAACTACTAACAATCCTGGAGCGATGTCTGATGATGGTCGGAAATTGAATGTAGAAATGAACTCCAAGTGCTTCCACTCTAAGAACATAGAACTCAACACTGCGTGCTTTCTACTCAAGGCATCAGCTACAACATTGCCCTTGCATGGAGTATAAGAGATATCGAAGTTATACGATGCCAAAAACTCCATCCACCTCTATTTCCTTAAATTCAATTCCCTTTGGGAGAATAAATAATTTAAATACTTATAATCCTTATATAGCTCAAACCGCTCTCCTAATAGGCAGTGTCTTCATGACTTGAGTGCAAAGACAATGACCACTAACTTAAGATCATAGGTAGGATAGTTTCTCTCCTGGACCTTTTACTGTCGACTAGCATAGCTCGGCATTCTCCCTTCATGCATCAAAATTGTGACCAATCTCGTACTATAAGCATTGGTAGACACTATAAATGCCTTCATACCATTGGGTAATACTAAAACATCCTTACACTTTGAGTCCCATAAGAAAAGCAAATACTTCTTGGTAAGGCGGGTTAGAGCTACAAAGATTTTAGCTAAGTCTCTAATGAACTTCCTATAGTAGCCTGCGAAACCAAGGAAACTCTTCACTTTTGTGGCACTCTTTAGCATATTCCAATCCTGTACTACAACAACTTTACTAGGAATGACCACCAGCCCATGCTCAGAGACAACGTGCCCCAAAAAGCGTACCTCTTTGCACCAAAAGTGGCATTTGGAAAACTTTGCCTTCAACGTATACCCATGGAGTGAATTGAGCACTTCTTCTAAATGCAACTTGTGCTTCTCCTTGCTTCTCGAATAGACTAAAATTTCGTTCACAAATACCACCATGAGCTTATTAAGCAACCTTATAAAAACTCGGCTCATCAGATCAACAAAGTAGGCGGGTGTATTGGTTAGTCCAAAGGGCATGATTAACCACTCATAAATTCTATCAGGTATATGAAAAGAAATCTTTTGAATACTATCCACAGCCACACACAACCGATGGAATCTGGTAGCCAAGTCAAGCTAATGGAACACCTTCGCTCTAACCAACTGATCAAAGAGATCGCCTATGCAGGGCAATGGGTTCGATTCTTCTTTGTCAGTTTATTCAGCTAATGATAATCGACACAAAACCTCAGGGAACTATCTGCCTTAGTGGTAAAGACAACTGGTTCTCCTTGCTCTGAAATACTTCTCATAATGAAGCCCTTCTCCAACAGCTCATTCACTTGCTTATTCAGCTTGCGTCTCTCTTTAGGAGCCATATGCCTTAAGAGTAAGGCAATGTCTAGCGTTCTTTACAAGTTAAATTTAGAACTCGATCTCTCTTGGGGATGGAAGACCGATAACCTCAAAAAAGACATATGGATACTGAATCTAACTCATCATGCGATAGGTCTAATGAATATAGGTAACTCAACATAACTGAACCTCTGGGGTCGCAATAAACCTCTAAACCGCGTTCGCTACAAATACCCAACCTAACAACCTTTCTATTACAATCTAAGATCGCACCATACATCATCATCCAGTCAATACCCAAAATCAAACCAACCCAGAAAATCCTAAGACAAAAGCATCATGATCGAACTCGACCCCAAAATAAACAATTTCAAACCCCTACATATCATAGATAAATAAGCTAATCCTCCAACAGGGTTTGATACAACTATAGGGTCTACAACTATGTTGGTGTTTAAGTGCAACCCTTCTACAATTCTACTCGAGATAAAAGAGTTTGATGCACCTGTATCAAATAAGGTACAAATAGGTAAATTGGATAAAGTTAACACACCTTTAATTACGACCTTCTTCCACTTGTCTACTATTGGAGGTGCATTCAAGCTTGGAACATCATCCAGTGCATAGGGATGGCAATGAGGGTGGGTCTAGGGTCTAAACCAGGTATACCCATCCCTATTTTAATCTGCTAGGACCCGCCCTATTAGATCATCGGGGCAGGTAGACCCATGACCCATTCTTAAGAGTTTCGAGTCTAGGGTCGGGTCGGGGCTTGGCTGACCTGTCCCAACCCGGCCCGCACTGCTAAGATTCCATAAATTTGCTTTATTACTATAACGATGATATGTTAATCCTTCTATACACAAGTGGTTATAACATGGATATTCTAATGTTCCATTCAATAAGTTATATGATTTTTATGGTATTAAGTTGCATTACTGATAATTATATAATAACATATGCATTTTTTTCTTAAACCGTTATCATAGACCTCATTTTTATTACCTTACACATCGTTGTAAACATATTAATATCTATATTTATTGTATTATTTAGTGGCGATCCCTTTTATAAATATAATAAATAAATATATGTACATTAATACATAATTTTGAATAAATATGTAAAGCCTCACCGGATCTTGGAGCGGGGTGGGTCTACCCTGACCCGTAGTACGGGATGAAAATCTTGACCCGTTTTGGGTCTACGAGGTGGGTCTAGGGCATGGTTTAAAAAACCTAGGACAAGTCTGGGGCACAAAAACCCCAACCCACCCCATTGCCATCCCTACAAGTGCGCAAGTTGAAACCACCTGAGTAGAGGTCTTCTGTGGTGCTGGACACTCCTGCCTCATGTGCCCAAATTGATTGCAGTTGTAGCACTTGATCTTTGAGTTGTTTGTCTTGCACTCATTCGCAAAATGCCCCTTCTTACCACATCTCCTACACTGCAGCTCTTTCTTCTTAATCTTCCATTTGGGTCCCATTCCACCCTTGCGTTGATTCTGCTATAATGTCTTCCCTCATGACTTCTTGGGCTCATCCTTCACTTCCTTCTTAGAGAATCCTTCACTTCATCCTTAGAGACGATATTCAGTAAGGCCATCACCACCAAACTCTCATAAGCCGCACTCATAGGAATATAAATAAGAACCAAACCATAAAGAGGTTTATTCAGCCCTTTAGCAAACTTCAAAGCCTTCTTATGAGGAGTATTTATCAGCTCCATTCCAAACCTAGCCAACTCATTGAACTGATTCACATATTCGTTCACTGACAGCTCCCCCTGTTGCAAATGTATGAACTTCTCCAGTTGTACTCCCTTATCTTCTTTGGAGAGAAACTTCATCTCAAAATGTCTCCTAAGCTCTCCCCATGTCATCTCTCCCTCGCCAGTCCCTGCCACTACTACATCCCACCAATTCAAGACCTCTCCGTGTAAATGCCAAGTAGCAAGTTGTCTCCTAACATCATCTCCAAGACCCATCAATCCAAAAACCCTCTCACAAGTGCGGATCCATGCCTTTGAGTCTACATATGACTCGGTCCCCACATACGAATTTCCTTCTAGACTGAAAAAGTCCCTATATAGCTCGGAAAAATTGACGGCTGGTGGACGGGCTGGAACCACATCTGGCGCACACTCTATGGGTCCCCTATTAGGGTTTAGTTCGGCTTGTCCTCTTACTTGCAGATGTCGACGGAACCAAATCGAGACGTTCATGCTTGGAATATTAGTTGCATCACCTAAGCAGCAACCGACGGGATCACTCATCCTTCCTATCTGTGATTTAGGAATTTATTAGCAATTTTTACACATAAAGTATTGGCAAGAATAAGGGAAAGCATCTTCATATTATATTTATTTATAAACCCTTTTAATAACCTTTATATATATATATGTACGCACTCTTACAAATCCATCTCGAAAAGCTTTTTGAAAACCTTTTTAGAAAACATTTTTTTCAAAAACTTTTCAAGAACGTTCTCTCAATACACACCTAATCCCTAAGGAATTCAGACCTAGGCTCTGATACTAAATGTGACAGCCCTCACTTTCGACACACCGACTCAAAGCCTATGGTGACTTTTAGACTCGCATCGGTGCTAAGAAGTATGAGCTATCGGGTTTATAAACATTACAGAGGCTAAAGATATAAGGATAAAATCTAAGACATTCTACACTTTCAGACCTCACAGTGGAAGGCAGCAAAATATAAATACAGAAAATAACCATCTTAGAAAATGTCTCAAAAAACATAGCCTTAATATAATACATAGTCATAATCCAAAGTGCATAGAAATACAGTATTGGTCTGATAAATACTAAATAAGATAAATAGTTACATGGAGGGTAATAGAAAATAAACAGCAACTCTAATGCCAAGCTCGCCTCTCTACGTTCTAATCTCTGGGCCTATCATCTGTTGCCCTGTCCTTCTGTGGTTAGGGGAGGGGAAAGAAAGGAAAGGAGTGGGTTAGACAAGAGTCTGGTGAATGAGTTACATTATTAATGTATGGCGATCACATGCAGTTTACTTCATTAATACTCTATATGACATACGGTACCATACTAGTGTTTGTGAATTACTCTTTTCATTTACCTAAGGGGTATAGTTTTTAAACACACGTACACTAACATCTTATGAAATCTTATACTTAGGGTAAACAACTAATCGAACCTCAAAACAACCCAGGATCAGGCAATAGCTACTGAACTATCCCAACATAGGATTACCTACAATTTCAACCTTAAGACTACTTTTCCCTGGTTAGACTACACATATTATATTTACGCATTAAGGGGGAGCCTGCAATGCCAACTCGAGCCGAAGACATCTCAAGGTCGTTGCATCCATGTCAACCTCTCAGTGGTAATGTAACGACATTTATTACACCGCATTGGGATCCATCAACAACACGTTATCACATCGTGTCCATGAATACCAAGGAACTCTCGTTAGTGTTAGACCACACACTTCTCCAGTCATCATTGTTAGTGTTGTGCGTTCACCATAGAACCTCATGTGAGTGCAATTTACGATAGAATTGCCCCAATCGAATATCGACCATGTTGGACAAATAACATTTTCCAGTCCCGTAATGTCCAAGTGTCGCCAACATAGGGAACTGATTCTCTACTTATAGTAACATCCATATATATATATATATACACACACACAATAGAATTTAATTTATAACTTGGGCCTTAGACCGAGGTTCAAGCCATGCCCAGAATTCAATAACCGGTCGACCACTGGTCACTGGAGCAGTCGACTGGCTCTAGCGAGCCTGTCGACCGGTCGAGGTGTTTAATGTATATTTTTAGTTATTGATTATCGTTTTATATTTTTTGTTAATTGTCATCGTTCCCAGATTGATTATTATCATTCCCAAATTGATTACAGTAAACCTATAGTATAGAGTAACCCTAATTACAGCTAACCCGAATTTGTGAATCTACACTTTATAATTGTCCAAAACTTCATCACAGGGTTTTTCCAATTCATATTTAATTTGATAAAAAGGGTGCATTAAACTTGAATTAGTTTTTATCTAACATATTTATATGAACCAGATCTAGATTAAAAGAAAGGAATCATATTCGTATAGCTTCTAATTGCTGTGAAGTTCCCAATCTATATAAATCGTGTTTCCAATTTAAATTAAATAATTTTAGATCAAATAGGGTATAATAAAATTAATTACATGTAAATCATCTTACTAATCATGAACCCACTCACATGAAAATGCTATTCCCTTCATAATACGCTTAGAATCTATTTCGCTTATTCTAGATCTCCTCTTGATTTTCTTTGATTTAATCTCTCCTTCAATTTCTCTAAGTGAATTTTAATTTGGTTTGAAGAAACTTCAATTTAAGGAGAAATTTTTTTTGATAGAGTTTGGACACATTGTTAACGAATTAGGGTTTAGATTAGCCTAGGATTCTATTTATAGGGGTAGAAACTAATCTGAACCATTAGATTCAATATTATAAAATCTGGGTCATTCAGCCGCTCAAAGCCCTAATCTTCTAACGTCGACTGGTCGACCTCTTAGATTGGAGCGGTCAACCGCTAGAGAACGAATAGTCAACTCATGAGTTTCGACCGGTGGGTTCGCTTAATTAAAATGATTTATTTCCTATCTTAATTATTTAATTATTTTCGACTGTGAATATTCAAACATTAATAATTTTTTCATACTAGCTCCATTTTCAAAACATTATATATGAAAATTGTCTAGAAAATCGCTACGAACACAATGGTGCAAGTTTTTTTGTAGCCAAATTTGGATGTTTGTGAAAATTTAATTTTTTCCCTTGTTATATTGAAGTTCAATTCTTTTATTTAAATTTCCGGTTAAATTTTCAGGAAGGATATATATATATATATATATATTTGTGTGCTCGTGCATGCATGCATCTGTGCATGTTATTATATTTTATCTTTGTGTTAAGATATATAATATGTTATGGATTGATTAGTAAAATTTTAAAACAAACCTTACATGGATCGGGTGCTTATCTACGTAGATTCATTCACGTGCATTGGCCATGAAGGGGTTTTCACTGTGATTATTATGAAATTTTGAATTGAGGTCATCTACTCTTGGAGAAATATCATTGCTAATGGTGAAAATTTCTTGCTTAACTTCACCTTTCGTAATAGCCTTATTAAGGTCAATCTTTCTTGTTTTCATCGTATATTTATAAACAATATTGGGGAACTCAATAATGTTATTTCCATAGTCGCATAGTTTTTTCTAATAATAAAACATTATTGTTTCCTTGTATATCCCTTCCTCTATATTTATTAGATTATGTAATGAGGTTGGAATTTCCTCGTTGAAATGTTAACATAAAAATATTTTGAACATTCATCATCCCATTTCAGTCATGAGCATATTGCTTTTTTTTTAATGTTAGAATGTTATCAAGTCCATAAGATTCCATAACTTTTTTTAGCATTACAAGAAATCAACAATATTTTCTATATTGTAACCCATTTCTTCTTTATCAAGGCATGTAATAATCGACATTTTGCACTCTTCCACTTGATGCTCCAAACCATTTATGTTATTTCTCCATTTCTTTAATTCTCCTCTTTTTTGAAGAAGGTACTTGTATTTTATTTGGTATATAAAATATATATAATATAGTTCGGCCTGCTCATAACAGGCCCGTTGGAACTAGACTAGCCTGCAGCGGAAGTTATGGGTGAATTTCAAAATTTTACCCTATTGGATCTTTTATTTGGCATATGCAGTCCAACTGAATTAGAACGTTTCTAAATTTCATTCAAATAAAAGCATTTATTTTATTTAAATTCAAATATATTAAGATATAAAATTAATTTTATTTGATTTAGTTTATATATAAATGTATCGTATACATTTATGTGTGAGTGCATGTGTAACATAGTAATCCGTGAAATGTATAATATGTCCATATGTAGATGTTAGGAATTACATCGCAATGACATATTAGCTCATTTTGTATGTCATGTATGTTGTCCAAATATGTGCATGTATATGTGTTACAAAATACACACACACATATGTATATATAAATATATTATATATAATATATGAACATAAAACATTTATATATAGATAAATATATATATATAAAAAGAAAGAAAGAGAACAATTATTAAAAATGATTTATAATTCAAAATTAACTTAGTTTTGCAAGCATAATAATTTTAGTATTTTAATTTGTATATATTATGAATAAAATAATGCTTTCATCCATAAATAATTAACATAAAATAATCTATTGATGAAAATTCAAAATTTACAATTTTTGAAAATATAAGATCATAAAATAGAGCTTAGGAAAAATCAGGGGATTTTTCAAAGTTCAAAATATTATTTTTAAAAATAAATACATTGATTTCGGCAATAATTATTTAAAATAAATAATATATTATTAAAAATTCAAATTTTAAAATTTTAGAAATTCTAGGATCATGAATGAAAGGTTACGAAAAATTTTTAAGAATTTTTCAATTAAATGATTATTTTTAATAAATCATAAATAGTTTTTCCGAAATGATATTAATTATTAAAAATAATAAACTTTATTGAAAAATTCCTAAATTTTTTTGTAAGTTTATGAAATGATGTAATATTTTTAAAAAATATATAATTGAATTTTTAATGTAATAATTATTTTATATCTAATAAACAATTTAAAAATTCAATAAATGTTAAATTAAAAATATGAATATTTGTATGATAATTAATTTTTGAATTTGTAAATTCATATTATATATAAATAAGTGTACTAAATTTTTTAATCATATATATCTTATATATGCATATATGCTATTATGAGAGAGAAATATACACTAATATATATATATATATATATATGAATTTATTAATAAATATAAATAACACAATTATTAATGTCAAAAATTGATTTTGTACAGTAAACAACATTTGTCTGTACATAAATCAAATAGTATAATAAACAAATTATGCATATAACCAAACTGATTTGTGACAACCACATATACTTACAAAAATCTCACCTAACTAAACATATAGTAGCAATATATTTAAACAGATATGAAATTTCTCATTATAGGATCATAGAATATAATTTAATTACTGAAATATGAATTAAACTACCAATTTAATGATGCCTTTGAATTCACGTTGAAGCAATGACTTCCCTTTCTTTTACTGTTCTTGATTCGTCAGATTGCAAATTCAGAATCACCGACCTCTAACTATCGAATAATATTATTTTAATTTGAAATATATTTGAGAATTTTGATGTGGATTGAGAGCTATGTTTTAATCAGCAATGTAGAAGGTAATGGTGGCCAAAAAAGGTTCATCGTTATTTTTAGAGATACATAGATATATATATATATGTGTGTGTGTGTGTTGTATTAGAGAGAAACGAGGAAAACCTTTTTACTCGTTCTCACTTGATCTCAACCCATTATCTCCAAGCCAATTCCCTATGTTTTAGCCACCCCTAGACCTTCCCAAAACCAAAAATTTTGCAGCCCTAATGATGGGTCTTAAACCCAACTAAGCCAAAGCCAAAATACTATACAATTAAATCTAATTTAATCGCTTGTCGATATCGTATATCGATCGATATATTTATAACTGTATAAATATATATAACATTTTTTATTTCGCAAATCATATTCAAATTTTATAATTAATATTTCACAAATATTAATTAATTTAATTAATTTATAACAATTATAAACTAATTAAATCGTTCGGTCTTAAGGGAATTCATCATTTCGGCTGTGTAACTCTTGGGTGTAAATTTGGTCAGCGATTAACATCAAACTATTCTAATGTTAACGTCCACACGTCACTTAGCAGGTGGTGTGACATTATGGCCAAATTTATCGCTTACTCGTTTTCGGTAAATTCCAATTTTAGTTTAGTAAGCGTTACCCGGTTGTGACATTTGTTTACACCAATTCTCTTCGTCAAAACTATATCACTTTGGACTTGCGGAATTTGGTAATGGTCAAAATTCCAACCTCATCCACATTCAACTTTATAGTCTTAATACAAAATCTTTGGTTCAATAATAACAATAATTATTAACCGAAATGCTCTGGCTAGAGACTTTGACTTTGAGTTGACTATGATACTAACCGCATATAACTGAGGAGACGAATCCTCTCTTGAATAGTGCTTCACTTCCAATACTTCCACTCGACCCAACTATAGTCACTCGATGGACGCCATGCCATGATTTGGCTATAATCAAAGTGGTGCTTTCATATTGAAGATCCACAGTATTCTCAAGTCGAGAGAACTGTGTAAATCAGTCACATCGATATTTTCTATTTGACCTTAGTTATATTAACCAACAGAAAACTATCGAGTGAGTCGTTCAATAGTTATCCAATAACTATTAGTACGTAACCCCTAGGTGCCCCCAGCAGTCATGAGTAATACACTGCCCAACATTTGGAGAGCGTTACGTATTCCAGTCTCAATGGATACATCGATATCCAGTCTCGATGCATCTTGACTAGGAACATTTAAAATGGTATATTTGTTTCGTTGTGATAATTACTCACGGTTACAACACTTTGTAACTACTATCACAAAATATACCATTTATGGATTTTTCTATTACATATACTTTTAATTAAGTTAATTAATTAATATAATCACATTAAATCAAGTATATAATAGGAAGAAAATACCTTTTATTGCGAACAAGATTGGTTAATGAATTAGATATATGTAACAAATTACATAATTGCCCCTAGGGCATACCCCTAACTCTATCAATCTCCCACTTGCACTTGAGGTCAATTATGGAATCTAATTCCAACTTCTCCAATCAGTTTTCTCAAAACCAATTAGGTCAGTCCCTTAGTGAATGGGTATGCTATTATGTTTTAATTACCTACTTTGTCGATTAACTCTCTCTGACACTGATAAACTGCCTTTATCATGTGGAACGATTCGAAGTATGTCTTTCGACTTCTAGTGAGCTTTAAGTTCTACCATGACCAATTTCACGACATTGTTATCTTATAACAATATTATGGGATTCTCAACATTTGGAATCACCTTTGGCTCACTTATAAATTTTTGCATTTATATCTATATACATTGGTTTATTGTAGCGCTATTCAAGTTAATATTCTCAACATTTCGTTGAATCGACCACAATCACTTTTATTTTGAAACAATTTCAAATTAAAGATTTTAACTTGAATTTTATCATTGACATGTTATACTCAATATCACTTATAAAAGTTTGTGTCCAAAATTCCATCATAACGAGTTCGTTGTTTCTATAAACAATTCTCTAATATTTCATAAATACGCGAGAACACCTTAAACAACCATTTAGTGATATCAATTTGGATTTTATATTTTCTCCATGTATCAAATACATAAACAAAACACAATATCATACACAACATTACACGTATGATAATTCCTATTGCTAATGCATAAGGAATCCAACTTACATGTTCTCTTTTTAATAGGGTGCTCTTGTATATCGTTTTGGGACAATCCCTATATCTTTTATACTCACCATAGAAGACATCATTTACAATCCAAAATTGAGTATTAAAACAACTAAAGTTGATTTTAATACAAGCATATTGTTAAAATCAACAACGTGTTGTTTACTTATAGTTTAGAAATATCAATGTACCATTTAACGTTCTTTCTATGAACACACGCATCCTCTGCGCTTTGATTGAAAATCAAACTATTTGATATTTCTATCAAAATACTTATTCAATCTTGATGCTTATAAAATGATACATTCGTATTATTTCTTGGATCATATCCAAAGACTCACAAACCCAACATCGCTCTCACCGACTTCGAGGCATTTTTGGTTGATATGTGTAAACGGCTTCAATACATAAGTACCAAACACTAAGTCTTATCGAGCGATAATTTTGTGAGTAAATCTGAATTAACTTGAGCATGTTGAATACCAAATCTGTTATGCTAATTTCAACAATTAAAATTTGCGATATTATTCTTATCAACATTATTCATTTAATTCCAACCGCATTAGTCTTTCCAATAAAGTCACAATCTCAGCCGATGGATGACATATCTTTGGTTAAGACCACCAAAATCATATTTTGATAGCATACTTGGAATTCTTTCAGATTTGCACATCATACCATATAGAGTCAACAATCTTAATGGTTTAATTGAACAACCGAGGGTAATGTATATTTTCGACCTTAATAAGAAACTCATAGTTTACTTATTAGACATTCTAATACTATGTGTTTATTTAGGTTAGTTAATTTCACTTCATCTCATATAATCAATTCTATCTATGGATCGGATCCAATTCCATTTAACTACCAAAAAATTTCTCAAAGAAATTCCTTCACATTGAAGTTGATATATCTTGAAACAACAACTGTTTCTTAATGCAAATAAAATAGGGATTCATAAACGCTTTATGAACCTTCTTATTTATAAAACTGATTTTAGTTTACAAAAATTATGTTTAAAACATAAATATGTCATTTGATGACAGACCTTTCCAAAAATCTTTTTGGAGATTCACAAGATCCCTCATGAACAATTATTACGTGGAATCTTTCGACTCGCACAACCTGCCAACTCCTTAGCCTAGGATATGTTGGGATTTCTTACAAACCCTTATCTTATATGATTTTGTAAACTGTTGTTTAAATGAAATAATATCAACCTTGTGTACTTCTCTTAAGTACATGATCTTATAGAAAGAAACTAATTCAACTTCACTCATAATTAATCGTAAATTGTCCAACGATGTCTGATTACTCTTTCCAATATACTCACTTATTCGACCAAATCAAATCATTTTATTCTATTGCATGTTATTTTATTTACTTTTCTTTTATATTCTATGATTTTATCATAAACTTACTACATGTGTATCTAATACACATGTTCATGTTGGTAATAAATCATCGATGAATATAACAAAGTATGTGGAACCCTTTTGCTATTAATAGACTTGTGATTGCATACATCAATATGTATTAAATCAAAGAGTTTACCAACTCTTATGATGCTCCAATAAAAGCGGGGTAGACACACGGCGTGGGGTTTACTTAAGTGAGTATCAATGAATACCATGATCTTAAGGTTCCCCATGATCTCAAAAAAAACTCTTATGATGCTCCCACTAAATGGGTGTATAACCATTAATTGTTTGAGATATAATTAACCTGCATCATATGATTCATAATCATACAGTAAAATTACTTCTCAAAACTACAGCTTAGTCTATAATTCCAAAAAAACTGTAAATAATATTAGACACATATGTATTTTTGTTGCATCACTTTTACTATGAAAACAAATTCCATAATATAGTTCTATTTCATAATAAATATTCATAATACTCATATTGAAATATAGTTATATCTATTTTTTACTCAATACCAAAAATAAACATTATTTCAAATAATGTTCGGTATATTTTACAAAAACAATTTTCGTAATTTGATGCAATCATTAGGTGCTATATGGCATGCTCCCACTATTTCCGCCATTACTATAATAGCGTACTAAATTTAGAGGCCCATCATTCACTTAATATTGTTAATATTGTTTGCTTATTTCATATGTCGCAACTAGTTTACAGTGAAGAGTTCTTTGACCAAATATCTTGAACTCAAAGAAATAAATGTTATAGAAAACAATTTTCTATATGAAAACACATTTTGGAATAAAAATCATATTTCATATTCCAATATTAAGTATCAATTATTATTACAATTCTTGTTTCTAGTGTTTCTCTATGAAGCAGAAGTGACTATTCATTCTCTTCATTCCAACTTTACCTTAAATTACATCTATTCTTATACATTCGTTTTTCTTTAAAATGGTCAAACTATTCAAAAGAAAACCTTACTACAATATCATAACAAACTTTTTACAAAAGCAGATTCGATTATTCTTAACATTTAAGACATTAAATATGTTGCACTTTATGTAAACCGATCAAGATAACATTTCAACGATCGAGTTCTTAGATGTATCTCGTAGTTTATGGTCTTGTGTTATATTAACACAATATGATCCTTTTGAAATCATTCAAGTTGAATACATGATCTTAAAATACTGTTTATTGGCTTACTTTGAATGAACTAACTTCATCGAAATATTGTACCACACAAACTATGACTGTTCACCATATAACATTTATATGTGAAAGTACATGGATCAAATATCCATAGTCTTGAATTGCATTTAGAGTTCAAAAACTCATAAAATGCAATACACGGTCTAAACCAAATAAACATATAAGTGAACAACTTACGAATGTATTAAGTAGTTGAAATTAAGCACTTGCATGGGTATAGAAACATTATATAACATGCAATTAGAATTATTAGTAAGTATATATTATATTTCTATTTGTCAACTTTCAATTCAGTTTGTTTATATGTTAATTGACAAATGTTTTATCAATCATATTAATGCACAAATTTATCATTGTAGATAATTAAACATAATATATCATATGTTCTTACAATATTAGAAATGTTAAATGTTACCATTTCATTTTTCTAATAAGGCTCCCACTAGTCTATTATATTTCTCCAAACCCTACGATGAAACTAGTGGGTGTTAGGACTCATTTGTTTTGGTATTCTGACCTTGAGTTTGCTCAACAAATCATAGCCCCACAAACGATGGATAACTCCTTATCGGTTGTATCATATACAACTCCTAACCCATTTTTCCTTGTTCTAATCTCATTTCGACCATGAGTTTTCTCAATAAATCGAAAGAGATTATTCACTCATACCTACTGTATCGTGATGACCTAAGTATAGTATATGTACCTTGAGTTTGCTCAACAAATACATATAGTTATCTTACCTCATCTGTTCAGTATATTAATAATACTATGCATAACATCCCAAGCTTGAGTTTTCTCAACAACTAAGGAGTATGTAAGTAATTTATTAATATATATGGTATAGGACAACATTATATTAAAGATTCATAATCTTCAATATATATATTGAGTGATATCGACTTATAGAATAATATATTTCTTATGAAATACCCCAGCGATTCAAGTGTCAAACACATCAGAAATCATGGTATATGTACAATTACATATGTATTTATTTCTCAAGTCTATTTGGGTTTCTTTAATGTTCCACATTTAGTTTATACACATATCATATAAGTTTTACTGTTATATAACTTTTATACTTCATATACTTATATGGTAGTCTTACGTACAATATATCATTAATTAAATCTTATCTAATTAATTTTAATCAATTAACTCTTTAATTAATTTTATAGTATTCCAATATAACTTTTATATTGGACATATCTACTATAACATTTATATTGTATACTATAACCTTTATAGTGTAACACACATATATCATATATATGTGTATTTTATATAATTAATTGACCTTTAATTAATTTATTCAATTAAATAATTTTTATTAAAATTTATTAATTTCAAAATTTATCTTGTATACATACATGTATACTTATGTTATCTTAAACATTTTAAAATAACATAACATATATCAATATATATAATACATGCATATATGTATTAATTAATTAACATATTTAATTAATTTATTTTATTAATCTTATTAATAAATTTAAAATTTGAAATTATTATATAAATATTTTCAAAAATTTTGAAAATATCATGTAACATTATAATTTTTTATAATAAACATGTTTTATTTTAAATTTAACTATTAAATTTAAAATCTTTAACATTAATTTTCAAAATGATTTTAAAAATTAGCCCAAGGCCCAATTAAGTTGGGCCTTTTCTATTAGGAGCAACCTTTGGCTCACTTCACCTGTTGGGCCAGGCCGGTAACCAAGTAGGACATGGTACTTGATTATCCAATTCCAATTCTAGACATTACCTTTCTCGACACCGTACTAAGTGGGCAAGCTTAATTAGTTAACCCTAATATGACTAATTTAGACCGCATAGGCTATTGGGTTCCGATACCATTGTTGGAACTGGACTAGCTCGTAGCGGAAGTTATGGGTGAATTTCAAAATTTTAACTCATTGGATCTTTTATTGGGCCTATGAAGTCTAACTGAACTAGAACATTTCTAAATTTCATATAAATAAAATCATTTATTTTATTTAAATTCAAATATATTAAGATATGAAATTAATTTTATTTGATTTAGTTTATATATAAATGTATCATATACATATATGTGTGAGTGCATGTGTAACATAATAATCCATGAAAGGTATAATATGTCCATATGTAGATGTTGGGATTTAAATTACAACAGACATATTAGCTCGTTTTGTATGTCATGTATGTTGTCCAAATTTGTGCATGTATATATGTTATAATACACACACACGCGCGCGCACATACACACATGTATGTATAAATATATTATATATAAAATATGAACATAAACCATTTATATATAGATAAATATATATATATATATATATATAGAAAGAAAGAGAAAATTTATCAAAAATTATTTATAATTCAAAAACAACTTAGTTTTGCAAACATAATAATTTTAGTATTTTAATTTGTATATATTATGAATAAAATAATGTTTTAATCCATAAATAAGTAACATAAAATAATCTATTCATGAAAATTAAAATTTTACAATTTTTGAAAATCTAGGATCATAGAATAAAGCTTAAAAAAAATCTGGAGATTTTTCAAAGTTGAAATATTATTTTTAAAAACAAATACATTGGTTTCAGCAATAATTATTTAATATAAAATAATGTATCATTAAAAAATTCATATTTTAAAATTTTAGAAATTCTAGGATCATGAATGAAAGGTTACAAACATTTTTGAAGAATTTTTCAATTGAATTATTATTTTTAATAAATTATAAATAATTTTTCCGAAATAATATTAATTATTAAAAATAATAAACTTTATTGAAAAATTCCTAAAGTTTTTCTATATGTTTCTGGAATGATATAATATTTTTTAAAAATATAAAATTGAATTTCTAGTGTAATAGTTATTTTATATATAATAAATAATTCAAAAATTCAATAAACGTTAATTTAAAAATATGAATATATGTATGATAATTAACTTTCGAATTTGTAAATTCATATTATATATAAAATAAGTGTACTAATTTTTTTAAATTATATATATATATATATATCATATATGCATATATGCTATTATGAGAGAGAAATATACAATAATATATATATATATATATATGAATTTATTAATAAATATATATAACACAATTATTAATGACAAAAATTGATTTTGTATAATAAACAACATTTGTCTGTACATAAATCAAATAGTATAATAAACAAATTGTGCACATAACCAAACTGATTTGTGACAACCACATCTACTTACAAAAATCTCACATAACTAAACATACAGTAACAATATATTTAAACAGATATGAAATTGCTTATTATAGGATCATAGAATATAATTTAATTACTGTAATATGAATTAAAATTAGCAATTTAATGATGCTTTGAATTCACGTTGAAGTAGTGACTTCCCTTCCTTTTACTGTTCTTGATTCGTCAGATTGCAAGTCCGGAATCACGGACCTCTAACTATCGAATAGTATTATTTTAATTTGAAATATATTTGAGAATTTTGAAGTGGATTGAGAGCTATGTTTTAATCAGCAGAGTAGAAGGTAATGGCGACCAAAAAATGTTCATCATTATTTTTAGAGATACATATACATACATACATATATACATACATACATATATATACATATACATACATACATACATACATACATACATATATATAGGGTTGTATTAGAGAGAAACGAGGAAAACCTTTTTACCCATTCTCACTTGATCTCAACCCATTATCTCCAAGCCAATTCCCTATGTTTTAGCCACCCCTAGACCTTCCTAAAACCAAAATTTTGCAGCCTTAATGATGGGCCTTAAACCTATCTAAGCCCAAGCCAAAATACTATGCAATTAAATCTAATTTAATCGCTTGTCGGTATTGTATATCGATCGATATATTTATAACTGTTATAAATTTATATAATATTATTTATTTCTCAAATCATATTCAAATTTTATAATTAATATTTCATAAATATTAATTAATTTAATTAATTTATAACAATTATAAACTAATTAAATCGTTCGGTCTTAAGGGAATTCATCATTTCGGTTGTGTAACTCTTGGGTGTACATTTGATCAGCGATTAACATCGAACTATTCTAATGTTAATTTTCACATGTCACTTAGCAGGTGGTGTGACATTATGGCCAAATTTATCGCTTACTCATTTTCGGTAAAATCCAATTTTAGTTTAATAAGAGTTACCCGGTTGTGACATTTGTTTACACCAATTCTTTTTGTCAAAACTATATCACTTTGGACTTATGGAATTTAGTAACGGCCTAAATTCCAACCTCATCTACATTCAACTTTATAGTCCAAATAAAAAATTCTTGGTTCAATAATAACAATTATTATTAACTAAAGTGCTCTGGCCAGAGACTTTGACTTTGAGTTGACTTGAGTTGACTGTGATACTAACCGCATATAACTGAGGAGACGAATCCTCTCTTGAATAGTGCTTCACTTTCAATACTTCTACTCGACCCAACTATAGTCACTCGATGGACGCCATGCCATTATTTGGCTATAATCAAAGCGGAGCTTTCATATTGAAGATCCACAGTATTCTCAAGTCGAGAGAACTGTGTAAATCAATCACATCGATATTTTTTATTTGACCTTAGTTATATTAACCAACAGAAAACTATCAAGTGAGTCGTTCCATAGTTATCCAATAACTATTAGTACGTAATCTCTAGGTGCCCCCAACAGTCATGAGTAGTACATTGCTCAACATTTGGAGAGCGTTATGTACTCCAGTCTCAGCGGATACATCAATATCCAGTCTCGATGCATCTTGACTAGGAACATTTAAAATGGTATATTTGTTTCGTTGTGATAATTACTCACGGTTACAACACTTTGTAATTACTATCACAAAATATACCATTTATGGATTTTTCTATAAAATATACTTTTAATTAAGTTAATTAATTGATATAATCACATTATATCAAGTATATAATAGAAAAAAAATACCTTTTATTTCGAACAAGATTGGTCAACGAGTTAGATATATGTAACAAATTACATAATTACCCCTAGGGCATACTCCTAACTCTATCAAGGCCTTCGTGCATACAAAGGTAATTAACAAATATATAGTAAAAAAGGAATGAAAACTGGTTCACTTACTCGAACTGGGTTTTCCATAAATGGCTGCCACCTTGATATTGAGCAAAATACCATAAAAAATAGTGATAATATGTGAAAATTAAGCACCGCAAACGCCATACTTTCATCACAACACTCTTTTGAAGGTGAAGCTTCCTCTCGTTCATCGACTTAATTCTCCTTTTACCTTCTTTTGCATTTGAACAAAGTGGAAACTAATATTTGATTAATGTTGTATTGCTCAACTATTACTGCATAATCACTAAACCAGACCCAGAAATTTCAATTTTTGGATGGTTTGGACCTGGCTTTTGTGGTGTATGCACGACATGTGAATAAGAATGGGTACACGGTCACTTATGGAACAAACATTTATATAGACAATGTATTTATCTAATTTCCATTAAATTAAAATTTTCTATTTATATCTTTAAGTTCATTAATTGTCTTATATGTCTGCATTTGCGGATTCAAATATTCGATATTCGAAAATGTTTCAGATACAGGTACATATATAGTATTATCAAAATGATGTGGTTTTAAATATTGCATTCATCTCAAAACTTATGATGTTTAGAAGTCGTAGTCTTACTTCCATGAGTTTAATTAATTGAATTCATTAACATGTTTGCCCATAAATCTGTTTGAGTTGTGTGCAGGTCTATTATCTCACATGGCTCACGTCATACATAGATTACTGTTTCTCGCACATGTTTCTTCTTCTCCTCTTGCGTATGCATGTATGTATGTATGTATGTATATGTATATGTATATGTATATAATAGACTTATACACATATGTATGTTTAAGTCTCACATTGTCTGTTGAGACTTATTAGTTTTAACCATTAACATGAGATGTTCGACCCGAACGTGCTCATTACGTGGATGAGCTTGGACAAGTCAAGCTTCAATATGTTGAAGGAACTTCTACAGCTTATTTTGGATTCCCTTGCCAAATATTCATATTATTCACTTTCTCTTTGGGGATTGGACGAGATTGTTTCTCTCATTGTGGCTCCTTTTCTCATCATGGCCACCGTTTTGTTTTGTTTATTTCTTTTCATACTTCAGATTTTTTTTCTCTAGGTTTTTTTAAGGGTTTTTCTATTTTTATTCTATTTGCACGAGTTTATGTGAACAATCACCTATCGGATTTTTAATAGTTTTTTTTAAGTGTGAAGAAATAAAATTATATGAGCACTATTCTTCTCATGGAGGATAACTCATTTTTCTATATATATAAAAGAAAAACCTAATAAGTGTTAATGTGTAGTAGTAGTAGTAATAATAATAATAATAATAATAATAATAATAATAATAAGGGTTGTTGGGCTTTCCTCGGAAGATCCAAAGAATTGAAAACGAGAATGGGTGGAGAGAAACAGGGGGGACCCGAAATTTATCTAAACAATGCAAATTTCTTCTAGGCGATTTAGCATTTAGAAAAACCTCTATTTCAAAAATACACACCATTTATCCCACTTACTGATTCTAATAAATACAAATTAAATAGAGGGAAAATGCCGTTGACTATCACGATCAGAAAGTCAACTAAATCAACCATATATCATTCCACGATTCCACTCCAGGAAACAAAAATACAGGACAGAGATATCACCGCGTAGTTCAAGCAACGCAGACCTCTTAGCTGGTTCGGATCACAAATCAAATGGATCCGGGTTCAGTTGGCGAAGCAATAACCATTAGAGGAGTCCTAACTCATGGTGGCAGATACGTACAATACAATGTGTACGGAAATTTATTCGAAGTTACGAAGAAATATGTGCCTCCTCTTCGTCCTTTAGGTAGAGGAGCCTACGGAATTGTATGGTGAGATATTCATATATGAACTTTTGTATTTGATTTGTGAATATTGGACTTGTCCTGACCGTGTTTGAGTTTATTTCTGTCTGAATTTTTTTATAGTAACTTTTACACATCTCACAATCTGATACTCAATTTGGATTCTTGATAAGTTGGAGATTTTCGCAGAGTGGTATATCATGATACAATCAGATTTTATAATCTTAGTAATAAACAGAAGAGATTATAATCAGTTTGAAATTGTCGCTTGTGTTTCAAATATAACTGCAATTTTGTGTTGCCACATTTATCAGATGACAATTGTAGAAATAACCGTAGTTCCTCTGGTCTTTCTTCAAAATCTTTTTCTTTCCTATTTGGGATTTGTGAAATACACTTATAATAGTTTACATTTGTTATTTTAATACGGGGTAAAACATATGAGTGGGTATTTTGAGGTTCGTCTGCATATTTTCTCTTTTTGTTAGTAAATCTTAATTTTTTCAGTAACGGCAGCAAAACTCATAAGTTTGTTAGTAAGAGTAGCAATGTTCATGAGCATGATCTTTTCTTGCATAGTGCTGCTATAAATTCAGAGACACGAGAAGAAGTTGCCATTAAGAAAATTGGTAATGCATTTGACAACCTAACTGATGCCAAGAGGACATTAAGAGAAATAAAGCTTCTTCGTCACATGGATCATGAAAATGTATGCCTGAAATCTTAAATTGCTCTTGCATCGATCAATTTAATGCTAAAAATTGTTGATTTTTTGTTTCAGGTAATTGCCATCAAGGATATAATTCGTCCTCCGCAAAGGGAAAATTTCAACGATGTTTACATTGTTTCTGAACTAATGGATACTGATCTACACCAGATCATACGCTCCAATCAACAATTAAATGATGATCACTGCCAGGTTATCTTTTAATCCATGTAGTTGATCTTTCAATCCATTTCTTATATCTTTGTCAAAATTCAAAGGCAACGTAAAAAGGTTATAATCAGAAAAAAAAAACACGGACATATTGTTATGTGATTTTCTTTGTTATTAATTAAAATAAACAAGACTCAAAGAATAAACCCGAGGGAAATATATTCCTCCTTATATATTATAAGGCTAGATATTTCTGCATCACGTATTCATGATTCAAATTCTTCATTGCCCTCCTCTCAACTTACTGCTCAGTCACTTGACCAGTCCTTTTGACTTCAAAAGAGAATTTTTATTTTTGTGTAGTGTACGATACATATGTATAAATTAGAAGAGCCAAATCCTTTTTTATCAAACCTTGAGTTGTATGGTTATCTGGAATATCCTTTGAAATAAATGCAAGGACACTATAGATTCTATTCAAGAAGTGTTAATATCATTGAATTTATCGAAATTTGAAAAATCTTTTCTATATCTTCCTCACTGCTTCAAAGAAGAAACTACATCACTATAAATTCATGAATGCCAATAGCTGAATAAGGATTTTATACTTAATGATTGATATAACTTCTTAGCTAATTATTTATCTAATATCACTCTTACCATCTCCGTTTTTTGACATTTAATGCCATAATTATTTACCATTATTTGTATTCTCTTTCTAAATTTGTATTCTTTTCACTCCCTGTCAAATTCTATTTGTTTAATATATCCATAATTTGTTTCTTAGTGGGTATATAGCGAATATCGAGAACACAAGAAGTGAATAAAGTGGTAATCGACTTTAACATGTCTAGTGTGAGTGTAGAATGTAGGATTGTGAGCTATGTTTTGGCAATTTGATTGTGAGAAGAAGTTGTGGTTGACATTCTAGATGAACTGCTTGTAAATTGTTCCCAGTAAAATTTTGAAATTGTTGGTAAGCTAAATTTACAGAATGCGAGTAATCTGAGCAAGTAAGTGTAAGATAATGGAGAAACTTCATAATGGATGATATTCAATAGGATTTGTTGGCTCATTATCATTGTAAGAAGTGTTGAATTTTTTTGACAGTGGGAGTTTATTTAGGATGCATTAACCAGTTTTGCTTTGGCAAGCATGTCATGTGCATATTTTGAGTCCATTAGAAAAATACTTGATTTCAACACCAAGAAAATAATGCAAGGGGCCTAGAGCCTTAGATAAAATATCTTTGTTGAGATGAGCAATGAGACGAGCCATATTCTTTGCTACAAATAAAGCCAAGAGAGAATAGACATAAGCAAATTGTGAACCAAATACAGAGTCCATTTTAAGTCCATAAAGAGGCTTATAAGTAAACAAACATAATTTAAACATTTTGGATGCACAAAACTAGGAGGTAGCTCCAGGACCCACTCTTTGAGTGTCCTAAGAAAAGCATTCCTCAAGTTTAGTTGTTTGAGTGGCCAATAAAGGAACTGCAAAAGATATTATGGCACGATAGTGTTAAATTTGATAACAAGGCTAAAAGCCTTCCAAAATCAAAATCTGAAATTTTTTGTAACTTTTTACAATTAATCTTGCTTTAAAACTATCGATTGTACTATCTTCTTTGAACCTGCTAAGAAATACCTATTTGGAGTCATTGACATTGGTTGGTCTTGGGATAAGTGTCAATGTCTGATTTTATGTAATGTATCAATTTCTTTTTTCATGGAATTTCTTCAGTCTGGATATTTAGGTTCATTTCAATAGTTCTTGGCTCATTAATTGAAAAAAATAACGGTTGAGGCATTGAAATTTTAAGACGGTTTACAATCACAGTCTTTGAGATAGGATGGAGGTTTCCTTTCCTTTCAGGAGTCGGGAGTGGTTTGTGATGGTTCTTCTCAGGAAGGAGATGGTAGTCGGAGAGAGATTAGATTAATCGTTAATGTTTGATGAATAGTTATCTTCATTTGATGATGAAAATGGTGAGGGGTTTAAAATTTGAGATGAGTTTGGTGGTGTAAGTGCTGATTCTTGAATATTGGATGAAATATTCCTGTCTAAATTTCGTTGATTTGAAATGTTTTCATGTCTAAATCATGCATAAAATCCATAAATAAATCTTTTTTATCTTCTGAAAACCATTGCATTAGGAAATGTGGTAATAGATAAAATCATGAGAGTTAGAAACTGTTGAATTTTTGTTAAATGAACATGGAAATAATTTTTCATTACAGTGTGTGAGGATCCAATCATCGCTAGCCTTTGTGTAAATAACAGTATCTTAGAAGAACACATGGTATTATTTTTTCTTTAAAATTTATTTATACCTGCTGTTTTTAAATGAGGAAAACGATAACTACCAAAGATATACGCAGTACATAATAATTAGGATTTTATACCTAAGAGTTTAAAATAAGAGATTCCTTGCCAATAAAAGAGCGAAATAACCCATTAATTAAGAAGAAAAGCATTTACCCAAAACTTTTAATGGAATATTAGCATGACATATTAAGGCTATGGCTGTTCCATAATATGGGACTATGGCAATGCTTGCATTCAGCAAGGCAATTTTGCTTCGCGGTATATGGGCAAGAAAGCTGTTTGACTATGCCACCTCAAGCAAGATGGCTTATGAAGTTTGTTGATGCAACTCTTCACCTCCATCACCTTGAAATACTTTGGTATTCCTGTTAAAAATTGTGAACAAAAAATTGAAAGTCAGAAATCTGTTATAAAAATCAGATTTACCTTTTAAATGATATAACCATACATAACGGGTGAAATCATCCATAAAAATCACATAATATGGAAAATTTTGAGATATTGCCGGTGCATGTCTCCACAAATCGCTAATTTTCCAAAAGATAATTTTGAACAAGAATTTGATCAATCTTACAGCTTTTCCCAAGTTGATCACCGGCACAAAACCTGTCTGTAATGGACTAGCTTTCTTATTTTCCGTAGTTTGTCAAAAACAATAAAATTGGATTTTATAAACAGGCATGCCACTGTACATAAATTATTGCTTGGTCATAAGTCAGCTTATTTACGCAGTTGTAGCTGCATTTTTTCCACTGGTATTATAAAATTAAGCTACTTTTTTTACAGATTTAAACTGCAATAAAGTTTTGATATTCTGCATTTTTTCCTATTTATTACATTCTCAGTGATAAAGATATATATTTCAAAAAGAATGTGATTTTTCAAGTACATTTGAACTTTATGCAAATAACTTGCATTTTTAAATAATTTTTATTTGTGATTTTGGAAAATAAAGAAATATCGGTCTTTTGAAAAACGGATAACTGTGTTTAAATTGCACATTCATATTGAAATGTTTGATTTTTTTGCGTTTTTATAGTTTATTTTACATGCTTTATATGATATGTACTTTATTTCTACCCATATTTCATAAAGTGCATGTGTGTGAGAGAAGAGCATTCAATGGCACTCCAAACAATGGAGCACCACAATCGCCCCCGATTTCCACTCCAAGTTTTTATTTAAATGATGAAGTGAGTGGAAAGAAAGAGAAAGAAGCATTATTTAAATAGAAACTTAGGGTGGAAATCGGAGAGCAATTGGGGTGCTGCACTGTTTGGGGTATTATTGAACGCTTCTACATATGTGTGTGTGTTGCTTAAGATGTCCTCCTTCGAATTTGCAAGCAGCCATGATGTTAGTAATCCTTCATTGTTAATCCATGCACATAGGTGTGATTTTTCAACTTTTTTTACCAGTTAACTCGTCAACATTTTTGTTAGAATTATTTGAATGTTATTTTATAGGAGGGATATGAATTAAAGGAAGCATTTGGATATCCATAGAAGAAAATTAGCTTCTACCAGAAATCTTGATTCAGAATAGAAATAATGTACAAGAAAGTTTTATAAAATTTTCTACTGAAGATTGCCAATATAATTAGATCAAGGAATTTTATCAAAAAAAATTAGATCAAGGAAAGAACAAATTAAAATACACAAACAAGGGAACAATGCAGTCTTTCAACAATTCCCTTTATTCAAGTCATAAATTCTTAATACAAAATTCACAATAGAGTCTCCATACTATGTTCATTTCTCTCTCAATTGTCCACTAAATCTCTTTATTCAAGTCACAAAAATAAACAAACAAGTGCACAATTCAATTTTCCACCAATTCCCTTTATTCAAGTAGCAACATCTTATCAAAATATTCACAATAGAGTCTCCATGCTCTGGTCATTTCTTTCTCAATTCGATTCTCATCAATTGAGTTTTCTCGACATTCAAACTCAATTAGTGTGTTATTTGCTCATGCAACGTCCAACCTTTTTATGGGTTTACTCTTAACACGAAATATCAACTCAAACATCACTATATGTTTATATAATCACCATTATTAAAAAACTTTAAATATATATCATCACCATGTTTTTTTGACATATTTTGTTAATATCTCCTAATTAATTATAACCATAAAATATAGTCCTTATGTATCTTATAACCAAAAAAAAATCACAATGAGTCAATAATATATTCTATACATACATATCTATATACATACATACATACATACATATATACACACACACACACATATATATAAATCATATTCAGTGATAAACTTTCCCTTATATCCTAAACACTCAAGTTCCTCGTTAACCTGGAATAAACAACCGCTTAGAATAGTAAAACATATTATAATTGAGCCAGTGGTTGGCAGTTCAGACTGCGATATCAAAGGTCACAATATCGACACTTGTTGGCATTAATGAACCATGTTAAAAAAACATATTATAATTGTCAACAGATGCAAAATGACATGAAGACGATATTCATCATTGTTTTGCCCAATTATATCGTTTCTTTATGTATTCCTATTGAAGCTCTTTTATATGTACTTCTAGGTGTTCTTTTATCATTTCATCCAATAAGGTTAGTTCTAAATCAAGGAATTTTTCTCCTGGATATCATTATAAAAAAATTCGACTTGCCTATCATTCCACCAATGAATAGCCCAAGATTCCAAACTTTTTTGAAATGAGAGAGATCCAGCAAGAATTCCGCCTGTGTAGTTTTCTATGCAGCATGTCCCAAGCCAGGATAAAGGAGGAGGGTTGTGATAGGTTTGGCGAGCCAACGTAAAAACCTCAGCCTCTTTTATGGAAATGTAACATAATTATATTTCGTTGGGGCGTAACCCTCTTAGCGACACGCCATATCGAGGCTTGGGTATGGTGAAAAGTGAGCAAGGGCTGGGTTGCCACTCCCTTAGTGGCGCGCCATATCGAGGCTCGGGTATGGTGAAAAATATACAAGGGCTGGGTCGTCACTCCCTTAGTGGCGCGCTGCATTGACGTCCCGATGTAGCGATAAATGAGCAAGGGTCTTCGCACTTTACTCGGCGGATGTGAAGGGCAAGGAAGCTAGTCGGTGAAAGTAGGATTCGGTTAGATAGTTGGAATGTAGGATCATTAACAGGAAAGCTAAGAAAGATAGTTGATACTATGACTAGAAGACGTGTAAATATCTTATGCGTTCAGGAGACCAAATGGACGGGCCAAAAGGCGAAGGAGGTGGAGAATACAGGCTTCAAGTTATGGTACACGAGAAAAGAGCGTAACAAGAACGGGGTAGGTATCTTAATTGACAAGAACCTTAGAAACGGAGTGGTCGACGTTAGGAGACAAGGGGACATGATCATCCTAGTTAAGCTGGTAGTGTGTGACATGATTCTGAACGTCATTAGTGCTTATGCCCCACAAGTAGGTCTAAGTGAAGTCGTTAAAAGGAATTTCTGAGAAGAGCAAGATGTCATGGTTAGAGATGTGCCTAGTAGCGAAAAACTTTTCATAGGAGAAGATTTCAATGACCATGTTGGTACAACTAGTGGGGGGTTTAAGAGAGTGCATGGTGGTTTTGGATATGGTGATAGGAACCAAGAAGGAGAAGAAATATTGAATTTCGCTATTGTTTATCACTTCATGATAGCTAATACCTTCTTTAGGAAGAAACAGTCACACTTAATTACTTTTAGTAGTGGCCAACACTTTAGCCAGATTGAATTTGTCCTTACTAGAAGAGAGGACAAACGAGCTTGTGTAGATTGTAAAGTCATACCTGGAGAATGTGCCGTTTCACAACATCAGCTTTTGATATCCGAGTTTCGTCTTCGAATACGTGTTCAACAGGGTAAAAGAACCAAGATTAGTCGGACGAAATGGTGGAAGCTCAAAGGAGATACCTCATTGGTGTTTAAAGATAGAGTGATGGTAGAAAGGGCATGGACTATGGAAGGAGAAACAAATCACATGTGGGATGAGATGGCAAGGCGCATTCGGAAAGTGGCTACCGAGGTGTTTGAGATAGCGAAAGGAAATAAACGCGAACCTAAAGATTCTTGGTGGTGAAACAGTGATGTGTAAAAGACTATCAAAAAGAAGAAGAAATGCTATAAATGCTTACATCATTACAGGAGCGAGGACAACATGCAAAAGTACAAAGTGGTAAAGAAGAACGCAAAGAGAGCGGTGAGTGAAGCAAGTGGTTGGGCGTATGAAGATCTATATCATAACCTAAGTACGAAGGAGGGTGAAAAAAACGTCTATAGGATAGCTAAGCTCCACGAGAGGAAGACAAGAGATTTCAACCAAGTTAAATGCATCAAAGATGACAATAATAGACTTTTGGTGAAAGACGAGGAGATTAAAAATAGATGGAGAGATTACTTCGACAAGCTATTTAATGAAGAAGATGATAGTACTACGATCGAGATAGACGACTCTTCTAATGACGCCTGTAGACTTTTTGTTCGAAGAATTCAAGAATCCGAGGTAAAGGAGGCACTAAAACGGATGAAAGCAGGCAAGACATTGTGGCCTGATGACATCCCCATTGAGATGTGGAGATGCCTTGGAGATGCAGGGATAGCCTGACTAACTAAGTTGTTTAATTATATTTTCAAATCAAACAAGATGCCAGATGAGTGGAGGAGAAGCATACTAGTTTCAATTTTTAAGAATAAAGGAGATATCATAAGTTGCACAAACTACAGAGGAATTAAGCTTATGAGTCATACAATGAAGCTTTGGGAGAGAATCATTGAACATCGATTAAGAAGAATGACATGTGTTTCAAAAAACCAATTTGGCTTCATGCTTGGGAGGTCGACCACAGAGGCGATTTTCTTGATAAGACAACTTATGGAGAGGTTTAGGGAGCAAAAGAAGGATCTACACATGATATTTATCGATTTGGAGAAAACTTATGACAAGGTACCGCGAAAGGTGATGTGGTAGGTCCTGGAAAAGAAGAGAGTCCCAACAAAATACATTATACTTATCAAGGATATGTACGATGATGTTGTGACTAGTGTCAGAGTATGCGATGGTGAAATCGGTGACTTTTCCATTAACATAGGATTACATCAAGGGTCAGCTTTGAGTCCCTACATTTTTGCTCTAGTGATGGATGATGTTACGAATGGTATACAAGGTGAGATTCCTTTGTGTATGCTATTTGCTGATGATGTTGTGCTAATTGATGAAATTAGAATTGAGGTTGATAGACAGCTGGAGCTGTGGAGACAGACTTTAGAATCAAAGAGATTTACATTTAATAGAACTAAAAAAGAGTATATAAAGTGTGGGTTCAGCGGTGTCAGGTCGGAGGATGGAGATGTTACTCTAGCCGGACAAATAGTTCCTAAGAAGGAATCATTTCGATATCTAGGATCAGTATTGCAGTATAATTGTGAGATTGATGAAGATGTTAGTTTTAGAATTCGAGCGGGATGGGTGAAATGACGACAAGCGTCTAGGATTCTCTGCGACAGGAAGGTCACACAAAAGCTTAAAGGAAAGTTCTACAAAACGACAATCAGGCATGCGATGTTATATGGTGCAGAATGTTGGCCTACTAAAAGCCAACATGTCCGAAAGATAAGCGTAGCAGAGATGCGTATGCTGCGATGGAGCTGCGGTCATACAAGAAGAGACCGAATTAGAAATGATGATATACGTGATAAACTTGGAGTAGCACCAATTGAGGAGAAGCTAATCCAACATCGCTTAAGATGGTTTGGACATCTTCAACGAAGGCCGCCCGAGGCACCTGTGCGTGTTGGAATTATAGGCTGCGTTGAACGCTTAAAGAGAGGTAGAGGTCGACCAAGGTTGACATGGGAGGAAGTAGTAAAAAATGATTTGAAGGATTATGGTATATCCGAAGAGCTGGTGACGGATCAGAGCGAGTGGAAGTTAACGATTCACGTACCAGAACCATGAACGTTGAGTTCTATAAATTTTAGATTATAGGACTAGGGAACATGAGCCTAAGACATAGGTTTGGTCTTTGACCAATATTACTATTAGTATCATTATCACTATTAGTATTATTATTATCATTCCTCTTATATATACATATATTTTATTTTATTTTATTTTACTTAATTATTATTATTAATTTGCTTATTTGACTTTATTTTATTATTGTTATTGTTATTATTATAACATTTAAATTGATTTTGTCATTTAGTTTTGGATTTCATCTCTAGCCAACCTCAAATTGTTTGGGAATAATGGTTTAATTGTTGTTGTTGTTGTTGTAGAGAGATCCACCAAGACGAAAATATCATATATGCCAGATGTGTGAGGAAAGTCGATGTTTTTTCTTGTTTTTTATCCGTGAATTGTTAATGAAGTGCTTCATTTGTTTATAGAATATCTTCCTTCTCTCTAATCACGAAGAGAATACCTCGAGTATAGCCAAGTGTTAATGCATCGATTTAGTAACATAATGCAAAGGTTCAAATCTGTTTATTCTTAATTATGAAGACATGACATGATTTATCGAGAATGAGATGACAACTACAAGGGAAACCACTTTCTAATTAACTCTAACCTTGAAACCACTAATTTTTAAAGGGTCGTTTCGGCTTTTAAGCCAACAAACAAGTGTTGTTTTCAATCAAGCTTGAGCAACTTATCTCTCCTCCCTTCAGCCACCTTCGCTCACCTCTAAATATTCTTTGAGCGAATCATTTATCTAATTGTTTTTACTCGAATGGATCTAGGACTCAGCGAGATGTAGAGTTAGCTGATCACGAACGGTTGGTGTCAGTTCGAGAAAGTCTTCTATAAAAGTAGATTGATTTGATATCACCATTCAATTCAAACAAGAAAAATAATGTCTTCTTGCATAATATTGATTCCAAACATTCATGGGATGTTAAGTGCTTATGGTTTAGGTTTTAAGAGGTTTATTGATGGAAATTAGTCGTTCATTCTCCAATATTTCATCATTTCCCCTTTTAATTATAGTTTAAGATCGTATTTATTTTATAGAACAAAAATTGAAAAGTGGTTCCTGTATTGGGTATTTTTTTTAATGAAATCATAGCATAGAAAAAAAAACATTAAATGAAATATTGGATAAAATAATTCATATTAAAAAATTGTATTACTTGCATGATATTATCATGTTCTATGAATTGGGCTAAGCAAGTGCGCATTGTAGGGAAAATGGAAGTTTGGGCTTCAATTATTACCAATTTACCAGTCACCTCACCTTCATTAAATTTGAATCCAAACCTTCCACCGCAAATTCTATTTGTGTGTCCGTCATCAGACACACACTAAGTTTTTTGAAAAAGGATATGCAGCTTCATCTTATATGTGTGTCCATGGAGAACACTTACGTGCTCTTTGTGAGATCTCTACCTTCTAGCTGCACCTTAATTCAAATAAGTTAATCTCTCTAACTTGTCCCTTTTCTCATGCCCGTTATTTTCCTTTTGTTTTCTAATGGTTTATAGAAATCTAATAGAACTAAACAATAATCAATTCAAGCTTTAAATGTCCCCAACTACTTTTTGTTTAATTCGCTATGTAAGTCTTTATCTCTTCCATCTCTATTTCTTCAAAGAAAAAAGTGCAGTAGCCTCAGACACCAACTCTTATGATTTTTTTTACTCCGAGATCCACAATTAATTTAATGAAAGAACAAATGATTTTAAACACATAAAGACGCAGCACAGCCTTTTTAATTGATTGATATAAAACTTATTACATGTTTCACAATAGTGTCTCCATGCTCTATTCACTCTTCTCTCAACTTAAAGTCTCCTTGATTGAGTTATTTCATTACTTAAATTCAAATAAATCTTCATGATTGAATTCACTTGTGTAATCTGGCCATTTCATGTAGAACCTTCTCAGGATTTTGCCTCTTCATAACTTATCAGACATATTTATGAGTTTATAATATCTACCATTACAAAAATTGTTTTCTAATACTCTTTGTCAATATGGTGTTTTGAAATCAATATGCAACGACACACAAAGCAACCTAGCCAAATTGAAAGTAAATGAAGAATAATTTATCATTTTTCTATTAAAATTTTATATAATCCAGAGAATAATATTAATAAATCACTCAAAGGTAACACGGTCTCAATTTTAAAAACAAAGAACTAAAGCAATGTGAAAAAGCATAAAATAACTTTCTTTATGCCGTTGGGACTAGAGCGAGATTGCTAGAGAAGCCAATACTCTAACAGATATGTTGGATTTTTTATAGATTTTAAAGTGAATTATTAAAATTGAATAAGTGTATTTAGCTCTCATTTGAATAGTCCCTGTTTGCACAAAAAATGGACAAACACCTCAAAGTTGTATGATTTAGTAGATCTTATATTGTTCTTAGTGATTTGGGTGACTTATGCAAATATATGAAAAGCAGGGGCTAAACTGTAAAAAGACACACAGATTTATAGTGGTTCGGCCAGAACGTGCCTACGTCCACTTTATATGTTATTTCTCCTTTAGATCTCAGATTACAAGTACAAAGCTTTGGTACAAGTATCTAAAAGTGTTTGAAAGTTCCTTCCGTGCTTGAGCTCTCAAACTTGTTCCCCCATTGTTGTACCCCTGCCCCTCTATTTATAGAGTGAGGCAGGGGGGCAGGGGTCTTGGATGTATATAGCTGCTGGTGGATCTGGACTGGCGAAATCTGGACTGGCGAAATCTGGACTGGCGAAACCTGGACTGGCGAAATCTGGACTGGCGAAATCTGGACTGGCGACTTTGGTTCGGCAACACCCTGGTTCGGCGGTGGGTGGAGTATTGATTGGACCGGTGGTGTTTGGACCGGTAGGACTTTGGTCCGGTACCAACATGGTTCGGTCGTGAGATGGTGAGGTTGGTCCGGTGGAGTTGGTCCGGTTGTTGTTTTGGATCGGTGGTACCATGGTTCGGAGGTAGGAGCATGGAGAGGCTTCTTGGTTCGGCATTGGAGGAGAATGGGCTGGTTCGGCATGGAGAATGCCGAATGGACATGCCGAATGGACCTCGGCATTGGGAATGTCGAATGAAATCTGCCGAATGGGCTTGAGTGTTGGGGTACCGAATGGACTCTGAACCTTGAGTGAAATTCCAGACTTATATATGCTTGCTTGCTTCTTCTTGGCTCGGTCGTGGTGGAAACGCATACAACATTGATATTCCAGTTTTGACCAAAAATGGGATAACACTTTGCCCCCCAAAATATGCCTTGCGGTAGGAAGGCGTGTTTTGTAATGCCATGAGCTGGATGTTCATATCCTATCGACAACCTGTAAAGAACTTGATAATCTTATATGGCCCCAAATGACGACCGTTCGTGATCGAGCTATTTGGGATGAAGCGCGGCCGTTCATGGTCAAGCGCCTAACTTCAAATGACGACCGTTCGCGATCGAGTCATTTGAGGTGAAGTGCGACCGTTCACGGTCAAGCGTCTAAATCCATGCGACGATCGTTCGAGATCGAGTCATTTGCGGTGGAATGTGATCGTTCACGGTCAAGCGCTTTACTTCAAATGACGACCGTTCGGGATTGAGCCATTCGAGGTAAAGTGCGACCGAGCCCGGTCAGAGGGCGGACCTCAAATGGCGACCGTTCGCGATCAAGCCACTTGGGGTGAAATGTGACCGTTCGCGGTCAAGTGCCTTACTTCGAATGACGATCGTTCGAGATCGAGCCATTCGTGGTAAGGTGCGACTGTTGGCGGTCGGGGGTGGACCTCAAATGGCGACCTTTCGCGATCGAGCCATTTGTGGTGAGGTGAGTTGTGCCGTTCGAGGCGAGTTTTGCCGTTCGAGGCGAATTTTTGCCGTTCGAGGCGAATTTTGTGCCGTTCGAGGCGAGTTTTGCCGTTCGAGGCGAGTTTTGCCGTTCGAGGCGAGTTGTGACCGTTCGCGATCGGGTGCCGTTCGAGGCGAGTTGTGTGTGCCCGGGAGGGCTTTAATATTATCGATGCCAGGTTCACGTTCGAGTGGGTCCCTGGATTGTTTGGGTGCCTGTTCGAGGCGAATAGGTGTGCCCGGAGGGGCTTAATATTGTCGATACCAGGTTCACGTTCGAGTGGGTCCCTGGATCTTTTTGTCAGGGCGGTTTATCGCCATCTCAGAGCATGCCTAAGGGTCGTTCGCGACCCCGTACACGTGTAAGTAGCTTAGCCATTTCAGAATTATCAGAACCAAATACCCATTCAACAGCTGAGTTTAGAAATAGAAATGTTCAAACAAACCAAGTCTAAATGTTCAAATCAAAACGAAACAAAAGCAAAGCAAAGATGTCAAAGTGTAAATTCTCACTGTGAAACAATCAATGATCATTCAGAGCATGCCTGGAGATCGTTCGAGATCTCATACATGTGTAAATGATTTAACTGTGTTAGTGGGAAGTTTACGACTTGTTCATCGTTATTTAAATCAGTGGATAACCAAATGGTGTCTTGGTTCAGGGGCAGCCCTGGCTGATGTAGATGGTGGTCGCTCTGGCTCCACCGTTGGAGCTCGCCTCCTTACATACTGAAGAAGCATACCGTTCCTGATATGTCCCTCCACCTCATCTCTCAGATGCCTGCAATCGTTGGTATGATGACCGTTTAGGTCGTGGAACAAACAATATCTGTCTGATCTCCTTTCGTCAGTGGTTGGATCCCTTCGCATTGGTCTACGGTAGGGAACCCGCTCTCTTGTATCTTGATAAATTCGCTCCAAACTCTCATTCAGCTCTGAATAGGTGGTGAATCGTGGCTCTCTTCGTAGCCGCTTTGTCCTGTCATCATTATCCTCAGCCTTTCTCTTTCCATTGCTAGTTTCCGCACCCCTTCCAGGTGGATTTCCGCTCTTGATTGTGTAAACGTCATCTTCTTCCCCTCTTTCTGCATTAGCATCTTCCAAACGCAAAAACTTTTCAGCCTCATGATAGAACTCACCTAGATTCATAGGCGGGTCCTTAGTTAACGAATTCTTGAACTCTGTGCTATCAGCTATTCCAGATACAGCCGCCATCATAACCATGGACGGATCTGGTCGATCCACTGATGCTGCTGCCGCATTAAATCGTGTCAGAAAACTCCTCAAAGTCTCTCCAGTTTTCTGCTTCAAGGTTGCCAAAGTCATCACATTCTTAGGTCTCGCAATATGGACCCTGAATTGCCTCATGAATCTCTCAGTTAAATCTGCCCATGTTCCTATGGAGCCGCTCTTCAGTTGCCTAAACCATAACGCTGCGATGTCCGTCAAATACAGTGGAAAGCACCGGGCCATGACCTCCTGTGATGCCCTCAGCACTTCCATGTGCCTCATATACTTAGTAAGATGGACCGCAGGGTCTGTCCTCCCATCGTACATCTCTACCGATGGTAGCTTGAATTCTGGTGGGTTCCTAGCCATCCTAATCGCCGAAGAAAAAGGACTCCTGTTTACATCTTCCAAGTCTCTGTTTACTAAACCGCCTCTCATAGCTTTCCTAACCATCTCTGCTAATCTGTCATTGTCTCCGAGCTGTAGTCCTTGTTCAGTGCCTTCGACCTGCCCCCCGAGTCCGCGGGAGTTGTCGTGTGTTGCCCCCATCTCTCTTCCCTGGGTCGGATCGACATGTTCTGCGTGGGTGCCCCCTAGCTCTGGTGCTACGCCAGAGGGTCCTGCTCCGTTCTGAACTCCAGTTGCACCTTGGTTCCGTGCTCCAAGTTGTCCAATCTGTTGAAGCAAGTTCTGGATCATCTCTTCTTGTCTTCTCATCATGGCCTCCATCTCATCCCTGGTGATGAAGACTGAAGCTTGGTTTGCTCCTGAGGAAGCCTCTTGACTCCCTTCCTGTTGACTTTGCTCTGGTGTTGGTCTTCTGCTTGATTGTCTCGCCATGACTCTTCCAATTCGAATCTCTAAACTCTCAAATTCAAATTCCAAGCTGTAGAATCCCTGAGTTTAATTCTCAGTGAAAGCACCAAAAATGTTTGCACAAAAAATGGACAAACACCTCAAAGTTGTATGATTTAGTAGATCTTATATTGTTCTTAGTGATTTGGGTGACTTATGCAAATATATGAAAAGCAGGGGCTAAACTGTAAAAAGACACACAGATTTATAGTGGTTCGGCCAGAACGTGCCTACGTCCACTTTATATGTTATTTCTCCTTTAGATCTCAGATTACAAGTACAAAGCTTTGGTACAAGTATCTAAAAGTGTTTGAAAGTTCCTTCCGTGCTTGAGCTCTCAAACTTGTTCCCCCATTGTTGTACCCCTGCCCCTCTATTTATAGAGTGAGGCAGGGGGGCAGGGGTCTTGGATGTATATAGCTGCTGGTGGATCTGGACTGGCGAAATCTGGACTGGCGAAATCTGGACTGGCGAAACCTGGACTGGCGAAATCTGGACTGGCGAAATCTGGACTGGCGACTTTGGTTCGGCAACACCCTGGTTCGGCGGTGGGTGGAGTATTGATTGGACCGGTGGTGTTTGGACCGGTAGGACTTTGGTCCGGTACCAACATGGTTCGGTCGTGAGATGGTGAGGTTGGTCCGGTGGAGTTGGTCCGGTTGTTGTTTTGGATCGGTGGTACCATGGTTCGGAGGTAGGAGCATGGAGAGGCTTCTTGGTTCGGCATTGGAGGAGAATGGGCTGGTTCGGCATGGAGAATGCCGAATGGACATGCCGAATGGACCTCGGCATTGGGAATGCCGAATGAAATCTGCCGAATGGGCTTGAGTGTTGGGGTACCGAATGGACTCTGAACCTTGAGTGAAATTCCAGACTTATATATGCTTGCTTGCTTCTTCTTGGCTCGGTCGTGGTGGAAACGCATACAACATTGATATTCCAGTTTTGACCAAAAATGGGATAACAGTCCCACACCATTGGATAGAAGAAAAAAAAAACAAGTATTTATACTTGTTTCTTAGACAAAAGTTGAACCCCTGGGGCATCCAGTGCTTGTATTTTTTGAGGAGGGGACCATATTTGACCACCACACGTGCGCCATTGGCTCGGGTTGTGCTCGAATTTTTCAAAATCTTCTAAAAGACCAAGCAATGTACAAAAAGTTTTCAAACGAATCGGTTCCTATAATGTAGAGGCGGATCGATACTGTTGGCGTCAAAAATGCCCACCAACACCCAGTTATGTGAAGCATCAATATCCAGTCACAGATCTCAGATAATATAATGTAGAGAATATAAATTGAAAAATAATAAAATTAAAATAGAAAGCAAATAAAGAGAGACAGATTTATAGTGGTTTGGCTTACTTCGGCCTACGTCCACTCCAAAGATTTTCCTTTTATTCGTTTAAGCTGTTGTTACAGTTACAAATCCGTGAAATCGCAGAATAAAAATGGTAGAGTATAGCCTAGGTAGAAGATATAATGAAGCAGAAAGAAGCTGTTTTTGTTGATGCCATGTCCGCTGTATTTATAGGAGAAGACGTGAAAATATCTCGCGCAAAACCCGGATCTGGAACCCTAAAGCCAAGACGAGTCTGCCCAGAAAGTTTTGGACCCACCGGAGCCCATAATAGGGATCGGGGCCGATTCATATTTTGGGGGATTTAAGGGGTTTGATCCCTATGATAGGTCCTCATGTTGTAATGTACTTCCCCTCCAAATTTTATATTGATTGCATTTGTAGATTTTGAGTTATTGACCGATAATTACTATGAATTTTAATATGGTCGGTCCCTCATAGGGAAGAGGGCCAATCCCTCATAGGGAAGATCCTCCATTTGATGTGCGATCCCTAGGGTAGACTCCCTGGGTCCATTCTTCTTGTTTCCAAAATTTCACTTCGATCCGCCTAGTGGTTGTTGAGTTATGAAGCGATCATCATCGAGTTGTGCTATGTGCAACTTGTCCAATCCGATCCCTTTTTGTAAAGTGAATATTCCAATCCGATCTCTCACCTAGGGGGTGCTAGTTCCATACTTAACCATTTTTTATGTGCTGTCCATCCGAATCCATTTAACTATAGTCCATAGCTTCAATCCTGATAACCATCTCTTCGGACTTTCTGCTTTGATGATCATGAAGTCCATTGGATTACATCCGCCTGTGTACTGCTTTGCCAAAAGGCCCGTTAACAGATACTTTCTGACCAGGCTGTTTTATCCTAGAAGCGGCGACACTTGCGGTTTGTTTTGCTCCGTAGAACAGAGTGCGAAACGTCTTCAAGAAAACGACGATGTACGCGTCTCAGCCGAAGCCATTGTTTATTACAAGATATATACTTGATATAAGTAAAAATAAAATAACATCACTTCACTTTAATTATATTAAAAAAAAATATAACCAAAACAATCTGTGTATATGCCTAAGATAAGAAAAATAATTACATTTCTATAATCTACTATGAAATGCAAAACAGTATATTCTAGAAGGTACATGAGTAGGAAACGAAACGGCAATCTAAAGACTCAAAGAATAACTAAAAAAAACAAAAAACAAAGCACTAATGTAGTGGTCATCCAAGAATCTGTGGCTGTATTGATTAGAAAATCAAAATTAATGGAGGGACAGCCAACATAATGGTAAGATATGTATTCTATGGCAGAACAACTTGAAGTCCAAACGATCATTCAGATCAAGCCCTCTCATTATTGATCATGTGGAAACTAAAGTACCTACAAATCTCTTTTCATGTGTGTTCCACAAATGTGACAGCAGGGATAAAAGAGAGTTATGAGAGAATATCATGTGTGTATCCGGTTCGGGGCATGATGATTCGATGATAGAAGGAGACTTCAACATTAGTACCAGTCTATAGAAACAAGGAGGGAGGCAACTCGATAAAAAGACTTGTGACTGGAGACTTTAATACAATGATTTTGAACTCAAATCTTCAAGAGATCCTGTTCCATGGCTCTAAGTTCATTTGGTACAACTACAAAGACAAGATGGATAGGATAAGAGCTAGCTAGACCGTGTCTTTGAGAGAGAAGGTTGGCTTGCCAACCATTCAACTCGATCATTGACCATTTACACAGCACCAACTTTGATCAAACACATGGTGCTCAAAGCCTCAAACTTATATCAATGGAGATGCAGTTTCCAAACCATTCAAATTTTAAAATATATGGACCATTCACCATTCTTTTCTTGAGATCATTAGGAGGCATGGAAACGGAAGTGGCATGAAACCATAGCCAAAGCCATCTAATCCTTCTGCATGGAGAAAGAGATATCGGATGATGGATGTTGTTCTAATCCCCAAGATGGAGAATCTGGAATATTGTGCGGACCTAAAACCCATCAGCCTATGCAACTTCTCTAACAAGATACTTTCCGGAATCTTGACAAAGAGAATGGCAACTATTCTGTATCAAGTTGTATCCAGGTCTGTCAAACAGGTTGGGTTGGATCAAAATGGGTTGGGTCGAGTTTGACACAACCCATTTATGACCCATTCTTTTTTATCCATTTATGACCCAACCCACTTAATAAGCGGTTTACCCATTTAATCCATTTAAAGATTTGAATTTAATTTGACTAATAAAAAACATATAAATATAAAATAATTCTAATTCTAATTTTTATGTTTTAAATTCCGATAAAAATTTAAAATTTTAACTCTAATTTTCATCAAAATTCCGATTTAGTATGAAGAAGTTATTGCAGTTTGAAAAAAAAATAGCAGCTTCCGCACTAGGCGGAGTTCATATATGAGGATGTGGTAGCATGTTATTTTCTAAGTACAGCTGTCAGTCCCTCTAGAAAACTACAGTGTGTGTTCACACGATGAAGTATCTCAGTGTTCCATACTGTCTGTAATTTAGGTGGGAGTTAATCGGTCGAAGTCTCGCTTGATTCCAAGTTAGAACGAAGAAGTTATTGCAGTCTAAACAAAAAAATAGCGGCTTCTGCACTAGGCGGAGTTCAAATATACGGATGTGGTAGCCTGTTATTTTCTAAGTACAATTGTCAGTCCACTTTGAGAACTACAGTGTGCGTTCACAAGATGAAGTATCCGAGTGTTCCATACTGTCCGCAATTTAGGTGGGAGCTAATCGGTCGAAGTCTCGCCTAATTCCGAGTTAATATGAAAAAGTTATTGCAGTTTGAACAAGAAAAATAGCGGCTTCTGCACTAGGCGAAGTTCATATACGGGGATGCAGTAACATGTTATTTTCTAAGTACAACTGTCAGTTCTCTTGAAGAACTACAGTGTGCGTTCACACGATGAAGTATCTGAGTGTTTCATACTGTCCGTAATTTAGGTGGGAGTTCATCAGTCGAAGTCTCGCCTGATTTCGAGTTAGAACGAAGAAGTTATTGCAGTCTGAACAAAAAAATAGCGGCTTCTGCACTAGGCGGAGTTCAAATACGGGAATGCGGCAGCCTATTATTTTCTAAGCACAACTATCAATCTTCATGTAAAACTACAATGTATGTTCAAAATTCTTATTTTTCAAATTTATATTAAAATTTAATGTTTTTAATAAATGAGTAATGAGTTACCTATTTATAACCCTTTTAAAAATGGGTCAACCCAACCCATAACTCATTTAATAATATTCATAAATGGGTTGACCCAACTCATTTATAAGTAGGGTAAATGGGTTGGGTTAATGGGTTGTGTCATATTTTGACAGGTCTAGTTGTATCTCTCTACCAAGCGCGATTCATTAAATGTAGATTAATTACAAACAGTATTCTACTTGGACAAAAACTGATATCATATATCAACAAGAACCATGGATCAAATATAGTTATAGTACTTGATATGGCCAAAGTCTATGATAGAATTCCATTATTCTTTATTGCGAGTCTTCAGGCTTTTGGTTTCTGGATGAAACTGGTAAACATGATTTGAAAGATCATTTTGCACTATCGATACTCCATTCTTATCAAGTGGCTTCTTTAAATCTGATAGAGAAGTGCGCCAAGGAGACCTGCTCTCATCAGACATGTTCGTCATTGCGGCAGAATCAAGGAACATTTGCTTTCGTGTACTAACCGGAAAAGTAGAGAAATATTATGACATTGATATCCACTTATATCATCTCTATTATTTTCGTATGACTTTATGACAATATTAAATGAATAAAGAAAATCCATAGCGAGAGTTATTAAGTTTTTATGATAGTATGAATTGGCATCTGAGTAAGATGTTAATAACGTTACGAGTTGCTCCATAGCTTCAGAAAAAAAATACTGCGAACTAAAAGTCTTGATGGACAATGCTATGTGGTTCAGCTTAAAGAGCTTACCACTTATCCAGGAATTCTGGTATCCAGACTCTCTATTCAACTCAACAATGGCCACAGAGAGAAACATGATAAACGGTTGGAACTCATCACACATTCCAAGCAGGTGGACTTGCATTTATTATCTTGATCCTTAACTATTTCGGGTTGTATGTTTTCTTAATTATGACCCCACTGGAGTTTATTCCATTAATTCAGGTCGATGCAAATAAACACAAAAATCATTGGATTTCGTGGGGAAAGATCTGTGCACATGGAAGAGAGAGTGGATTGAAGATTAAAAACCCATTGATGTTTGTAAGACATCAACTTGTAGACTATGGGTTATGTTTAAAAGAACAACTCTTTATGAGCCAACTTTTCAAATTGAAAAATAAAAGATTGACTATCACGACAATATGGATTTATTATCACACTCGAGTGAGACTTGAAAGATGATGCAGAGAATTCATTAGGATCAAAAGACATGTCCAAACATTGTTGAAGGTCATACGGAACAACATGATATTCCCAAAAGTTTCAATGTTTACATATGCAGAAAATTCTATATGGCGGCATAAATCAGAATCTAAAGAATATCTCCATGATGTCGAAATGCATGTGCTACATAGTGAGCAACGAAAAAGAGATGTCTCGCCTATTCAGTGCCGATGACACTGCCATTAATATGTGACATCATTTTGAATCCCTATGGGTTTCAGGGGTGACCATTCCTCTCTAAGCGTTAGCCTTCAGCCATGGTGGTCCAAAAGTATAGGCAAATCGATTAGGAGCTTGTTGTTCATATTGATATTCTGTTACAGGCAAATCTATCAATAACACAAATATTCAGTATATGTCTAATTTAATTACAAAATTTTCTTAAACATCTCTACCACCTAAATTTTCGTTTCACAAAAATTTAACATAAAAAAAAGAAAAGAATTTTGTCTTGCATCTTTCTCATTGCTTCATAGAAGAAAATACTTCACTATATATAGCAAGAACGAGGTTGACGGTATAAAATTTGTTTAACAAAATTCATGAATGCTAATAAGTGAGATAATTGAACTAATGATTATACACTTTATGATTGATTTAACGTCTTGGCATTTTTGAATAATACCACTCCTTTCCATCTTCATTTGTGTAATTCTAATGCTACAATAATCTAGCATTATTTGTCTTGCCTTTTTCTGAATTTGTATTCCTTTTTGAGGATACATCTACAGTATGAAAACTGATTGAATTTTAGTTGAATTTATTCATGATGTTGGTGTATTCAAGTTTGCATTATTTGGATACATACCAAAACCCTACCTTTCAGAGATTTAGCATACATATTTTATGTCTACTTGCAGTATTTCCTATATCAATTATTAAGGGGACTAAAATACGTGCACTCAGCAAGTGTACTGCACCGCGATCTCAAACCGAGCAATTTGTTTCTGAATGCAAATTGTGACCTCAAAATTGGAGATTTTGGGTTAGCAAGAACATTATTGGAAAATGATTTCATGACGGAGTACGTTGTCACAAGGTGGTACCGAGCTCCAGAATTGCTTCTTAACTGTTCAGAATACACTGCTGCTATTGATATTTGGTCAGTAGGATGCATACTTGCAGAAATTGCCACAAGAAAACCTTTATTCCCTGGAAAAGATTACGTTCATCAACTGAGGCTGATAACTGAGGTAAACTCATTATGATTTCAGAGTGTAAACTTGGAATCAGTCAAAAGATCTATCAACAAATTTGTGTGCACAACTCACAAATCATTAGAAATTTGCATGATTTTGTACTTCTTTTTTTGAACTGTGAAGCATTCTTATCACTCCCTTGGTTCTATTCAAAAAGCTAATAGGTTCACCAGATGAACAAAGCTTAGGGTTCCTACGAAGCGAAAGTACGAAAAACTATGTAAGACAATTGCAGCAGTATCCAAGGCAGGAGTTTGCTGCTAAATTTCCTAACTTGTCTCCTGGAGCTATCGATTTACTTGAAAGAATGCTTGTATTTGATCCAAGCAGTAGGATTACAGGTATTCAGTTTACACTAATATTGCTTAGTGCAGATTAACTAAAGATCTTACACTCCTCATTAAACTTTTTTTTTTTTGCATCAAACTCTGAACATAATCAAACAAAAATGAATTACCTTAAGTTGCAGTATAGCCTGCAAACTCATAATACCATGTCACACTGCTAATATAGCTTAGCCTGCCTTCAAAATATCTGTTATATTAGTGTTATTGTAATTTGTATGGCAGTTGATGAGGCACTTCAGCATCCATATTTGGCAGCTTATCATGATATAAACGATGAACCAGTATGCACTTCTCCATTTAGTTTTGATTTCGAACATCCTTCTTTTACTAATGCTGATGCGAAGGAACTCATATGGGAAGAGTCTCTCAGTTTTAATCTGGATCCGGATATGACTGAAATTCCACTTTGTAAGTCAGAGTATATAACGTCACTGAATATTTCACTCTTATTTTCACATAAGATTTGTTGTATAGTCCTTTGCTGTATGAAGTTAGTTCTGTGTTAACCAATTTACATTGTTAATCCATATATTTCAGGAATTGGACGAAGAATGCCAAAGCCATGAACAAAAGAAACACAACACGCCCGAATATATTGGAAAGATATTAACTTGTCTGTATAAATATAAATAAACCCAGAGGAATTGCATGGATTTCTAAGACACATGTATTGAGCATAATATATTAAAATAGTTGTGAGCTGCAGTAATATATATGTTGGGATAAAATCATCATCATATAATAACCATATGTACTAAAAAACATTGTGAAAAGTACAGATAAGACGGGTAAAAGATGTGATGAAACAAACAAACCAAAAGAGTACCCTAAATTAACAGATCACAAATATATATAGATAACGATATGTAGAAAAACAGATCGCAGTAATAAAGGTCAGCAATGATAAAGCACATCAGGATTTAAAGTGGTTCTCTTATGTCTACTTTGCAAAAGATTTTTTAAATATAGAATAGGATTGATATTTTATCAAAGCAGAAATCTTATTTTAATATATCTAGAGGCTCGAATCCATGATCTCTAGAATTTCTAAATAAAATGTTATATCTCTAGCCATTTGAGTTAGGGGTTCATAATAAGAAAAGAATTTATTTATTACTTTATGAAGAAAAATGTAGAGATTGATAGAAGCTATTCATTGACAAAGAATTACACAATGAAGAAAAAAGAAACAAGTAATACAATTCTCTCTAGATAGGCTTCCTTTATATATGGGCTTTTGTGCTTAGGATTAAATTAAATTTGCGATATGAGCCTAGTCCCAAATTGGTCCACATATATTGTATTACATATTTTACACTCCACTTTGATACCATATATATATCTCCAAACAACGTCTTTATCAATTCCACCATCAATTAATATCTCCAAGATAACTCAGAGTAACACATGAATACTTTACAAATGAGCTTCGACATGACCATCATTCATTTCACTTCGCTAACGAGCTTCGGCAAGTTCACCGTCCGCCAACAAAGCGTTGAAAGTATACGAAATAAGAATTTAGGGCCAAAATCAATCTCGAACCAAAGAAGAATATCACATTCTCAACTCAATCTCCAACTATACCACTTATACTTAAATATCCAACATTCACTTTCCCAAATTGCCACCATGTGGCAATAGCACCTCAACAGATGAATCAAGTTCGAGCAATGCTCGAAATTTGCAATAAAAGAGACTTAATAAATATATTTGCTGCATTATCCCTAGCATAACGCTTCTCAAGATGCACCAACTTCTTATCATGCAACACCATATGAAATGATTCCCTTAGTTCAAAATGTATTGTCCTCGAGCCGTATACCAAATTTTCAGCTAAATGACTTGTGCTTTGACTATTGCAATTTACCACCAAGCTACTGTGGAGAAAACCCAAATCACACGTGTTGCCTCTGTACTAGACAAGGCAACTACCGTCTGCAACCTTGCTCTCCAACAAATAGTTGTACATCTAAAAGTACACATATCATGAGGTTGATTTCCTACAATCCTTTTTTGTAGGCATAGTCGGAATCATAATAACCAATCAAACTGCAATTCCTATCACTATCGCCAAATACAAGTGAGTTCCCTTAGCATACGTCAAGGCCACATACTTTCCGTGTATACTCATTCTGGGTCAATTTTAGAATCTTGCTCTAAATATTTCCATTTCTAAAATCCTCCTTGCTTCACTATGTTCTTTCATCTCGAATTCTACTTTCATTCTTTCCTTTAATCGGTCAATTTCATTAACGCCTTGGAAGCTGTCAACATATCATTCACATATAAGGGTAAATATATTCAAACATCCTTCATACACTTATAGTTATACACAAGCATCCTTTGTACTTACTAAAGCCAATGCTCAACATAAATGATACAAACCTCTTGTATCATTGTCTAGGCGTCTGCTTTAAGCCATTTAATGACTTATTCAACTTGCAAACCCAATCAGACTTGCCCTCAATAATAAACCTTTCAGCTGCTGCATATAAATCGGCTCCTCCAAATCTCTATGCAAGAAAGCGGTCTTAACTTCAAACTTCTCTGACCCTATGTGATGGTAGCAACGATAGATACAGAATCTACATCGAAGTGTGTCAAACAAAATGGGCAAAAACCTTATTGTACTCTTTCCTCCTTTTTGAAAACCCATTTGCAACAAGTTTGACGTTGTATCTTCCATCTTCTTTCATATTAAATACCCACTTACATCCTATGACTTGGTTCTCCTTTGGTGGTGGTACTAACAATTCCTTAAGTTCTTCATCAAAGATTGCATTTCTTCCTTCAGACACAAAACCACTTTGACCTATCACTCAAAATACTAACATCAAGGTCAAAAGGCTCATCTTTGACTACACATAGTGCATAGTCCAACAGCTCATCAAGACTCAAGTTTGCAAATTTCAAATCTCCATGTAACAACTTGCACTTTAGTGGGCCCGAATTTCGACTAAACAAAAACCCAATCCGTTGGGGTACGGATCGTTGATGCTGGTAACCAATAATAAACATAAGTATACCAGAGAGCGAACTCATAGCAGAATAGTAAAATTTAATAAAACATATATATACCAACTAATGCTACTACCTTAGAATCAATATTATTCCTTAGATATATCGTGTTGCTTTATCAGTGCCGAGCATGAATGAGAAGACCTCTCGATCTACCGTTCCTGTCTTTCACCAGTAGCTTGTCCCTCTTAGTCTACCATGCATGTTGTAATAAGGAGGGGGTTAGAAAAATGTTCTGGTTGTTGAATATGCGTGTATATGATTTTTGTTTGATGATAATAAACATATATATATTCATTTAAATGTATTTGCTATTGTACTATTTTATTTTCACAGATTAAATAGATATTTGCTGAATAAAATAAATAACACAGAATTTGTATTCAAACAGGAATTTTATTCAAACAAATATTTATTACAATAGTACAAATTCAAGCTCTCACTATATACATACAATTTCAATTACAATACATTTCATATTTACATCAGCACCTCACTACATATCACTCACACTCATATTTTATCTTCAACTTCATTCCAGATAGAATCCAGCATCTGAGCAATCTGTAAAAATATACACTAACGCAGTAAAATTGAAAATAAAATATTTTTGCAGTATAAAATAAATGTGATTTTGAAATTTTTATTTGCCTTAGTTATTTGGGTTGTTCGTCATCATTTAATTCTGAATTCATCATACACGAACAGCTTGTGACATACACAGTGTATCACTGTATATGCCACAAGGTCGTGCACACCGATATATATACACTTGATAAATTTACAGGGACAGGTGAGCATAGGTCAAACCCAAATTATCGGATTCAACTCAGGTGCAATATAAATGAAGTCACAAACAACCAAGATCAAAGGCGCAGCAACCAACAAATACAAAGTCAAGACAAGAAGGCAACACAAACCAGACTCGAGGCTACAAACCAACAAGTCATGAGCAGCCCAGATATGCAATCCAGACTCAAATGCATTCAAGCATCAGAACTATATCAATGACTATGTTGCAAACATAATGAAATCAAATGCACAGCAAATATAATCACAGTTCAATATGCTATCAAACAAATGCACAGGCACACACATATATACACACATGTATGTATGTATATACATGAACTAGATTGAAGCACACTGGAATACAAAGATGCAAACTAGTCTGGGAATCACTCAAGAAGAACACAAATGAAATGCAAACCTCAAACATATATGCATCAACAACCATGAACAAGTAGGTGTTCGAACAAATCCAATGCCGAAGTCAACAAGCATAAATAAAGGCAAGGCAAAAATCGAACAGAAAGAACAAGTCTAGCCTGAAGCTCAATCAAGTCAAACTACAGGGAAGAACACAACTGGCCAGAGACGAATACAAGTGCAGTGCATAAGTATACCAGACCAGGGATGAAATTCACAAAGCTCCAACTCAAAACAGCATTGCACAATAACAAACCCTAATGCAAGTCATCTCAAATACAACCAAGCAGTATCATAGCAACCTGAATCAGACTCGAGCAAGTCAAGGAAAATGTCAACAGCCGTATACATGTTTCATACAAAGCCAGATGTTAACATGAATAAACAATGTCAAGATAAATGACCAAAGTCAAGTGATGTCAAAAACCAGATCGCACAAAGCATAATCGAAGTCTTCAGAAATTCAAAGTTAAACAACGAATTCAAAGCCGTGGTAATTACGAAATCGCAAGTTCAAAATCAATGCCGTGGAAACCAAGTAACCAGAAAATATACGGTTAATGAACAAGTCAAATTCGAAATCGTGGTGGCCAAGAAAATTGACCGAGTTAAAAATCAATACCGTAAGAAGCAAGCATCAATTATACAAATTTGATTAAGTCAGAGAAATCATCAGCGTCAAAATAATATCGAATGGCCGAAGCTAAAATGTTGAAGAAATCAGACGAACGCAAATATAGGGATTCAAATTCTATATAAACCATAACATCATCGGCAATGAAAATCATTGAGTTCAAGTAAGCAAATCGGAAGAAGCAAAAGGCATAAATTACATACCAGATTTTCGAATCAAACTCGATCAAATAGAAGCAGCCGTGAGCAACTCAAAGAGACAGTCGATCGACAGAGAAAGGAAAGGGAAATCACTTATTCGATCAATTTAATGTCGGCAGCCTCTAGTTAACAAAAGCCCTAATTTTCGAGCAAAGAAACAAAGAAAAGAGCAGCCATTATTTTTCACAAGCAAAGAGGAAATCGGGCCGAAGCAATATAAAAGAGAAAGGGATATTTTTGTGTTATCACTTTAAATTATTTGGACCGGTCTTGTTTTCTTTACATAAGGCTTAATTATATTAAATTAGGGTTATTTGTTTTTAAATTTAAATTCTCTTTTAAAACCGTTGTAATTTCTAGTCGTGTGACTAGGGTACAAACTACGTGGCGTAGTTTGAGAATTCGCAACTCAGTGGCTGAGTTGTGGCAGGGTTTTGAGCGTAGAGTTAGGTTAGTCGATAGCGGGTGTCGCGAGTTTACGTGTGTAAGCGTCTGACTATCTAATTTCTAGTAGAAACCTTGGGGGCAGCATGTAGGCAGGGTTTTGCCGAAGCTGGGTAAATCTGTGTGTTCTATATTCTGCATTTACTATTCTGCTATTATCTGTGTTGATATTATTCTACTTTGATCTGTGTTGAAAACATTTTATAAACTTCCGCAATAATTTTTATAATTGATAGTATCACCCTATTCACCTCCCCTCTAGGGTGAAATCGATCCTACAAGTGGTATCAGAGCTAGGAATAGAGTCAAATTTTTGATTTAAAAATTCGATTTTTTTCAAAAATCAATTTTTGTTTTAAAAAATTGAATTTTTAAAATGGCTTCTTTTAATAATGCTTTTGCTGAGGGTCAGTCGATATTTAGACCACCAATGTTCAATGGTGAATATGCTTATTGGAAAAATAGGATGAAATTTTTTCTAGAAACCATTGACGCTTGGAATATTGTTGAGACAGGTTATAGAACTCCAACTATAACTGTAGATAATCAGGAAATTAAAAAACCGAAGGAACAATGGACAGAGCTAGAGAATAAATTACAAAATATTAATGCTAAAGCTATGAATTCTATTATCTGTTCATTAGATCAAATTGAATTCAATCGTGTCTCACATTGTCTAACTGCGCAGGAAATATGGCACACACTCGAAGTGACTCACGAAGGAACATCTCAAGTCAAAGAATCTCGCCTTGCTATGCTAAGCAGCGAATATGAGAACTTTACAATGGCGAAGGAAGAAAATGTCAAAGAGATGTACGGACGACTTTCCAATATCGTATACAAATCAAAGGCTCTTAGAAAATCATACACCGAATTGGAAATGGTCCGAAAAATCCTCAGAGTCCTTCCATGAAGCTTTGAAGCAAAAGTAACTGCCATTCAAGAATCAAAAGATTTGAAACAAATGAAAGTTGAAGAACTCATCGGAAATCTCACCACTTATGAGCTAGAGATGAAATTCAAAGAAGAGCGTGAAGGAGGAGATACTCGAAAGAAATCGATAGCTCTCAAAGGAACAAAATGGATTTTTAAAAATAAATATGATGAATCTAGAAATGTGATTAGAAATAAAGCTAGACTAGTCGCTAAATGATATAATCAAATTGAAGGAGTTGACTTTGATGAAACTTTTGCACCAGTAGCTAGACTAGAATCAATTAGGATATTGTTAGCTTTTGCTTGCTACAAAGGATTTAAACTAAGACAAATGGATATTAAAAGTGCTTTTCTTAATGGAATTTTAAAAGAAGATGTATTTGTTGAACAACCAGAAGGTTTTGAAAGTCATGAATATCCTAATCATGTATATAAGCTTAAAAAGGCATTATATGGATTAAAACAAGCCCCTAGAGCTTGGTATGAATGCCTTAGTACTTATCTTCTTGAAAATGGGTTCAAAAAGGGCTGTGTAGACACCACACTATTTCTGTTGCATGAAAATGATGATATTTTGATTGTTCAAATATACGTTGATGACATCATTTATGGTGCTACTAACAATTTGTTGTATGAGAAATTTGAAAAAGTTATGCAGGAAAAGTTTGAAATGAGCTTGGTAGGAGAGTTAAAATTCTTCTTAGGGTTTCAAGTCAAACAAAGTGATAAAGGTACATTCATTTCTCAAACAAAATATATTAGGGAACTTGTCAAAAAATTTGGATTAAAGGATGCTAAACCAGCAAAAACCCCCATGAGCACAACAATAAAACTTGACAATAATGAAAAAGGTAAGGCAGTTGATCAAAAGCAATATAGAGGTATGATTGGATCACTCCTTTATCTTACCGCTTCTAGACCTGACATCATGTTTTCTGTCTGCTTGTGTGGACGATTTCAATCTAACCCAAAAGAATCTCATTTAAAAGTTGTTAAAAGAATTATAAAATATTTGTTGCACACCCCATGGTTTGGTCTTTGGTATCCAACAAATGATAATTTTGAATTAAAAGGAATTTCTGATGCGGATTATGCTGGAAGTCTAGTTGATAGAAAAAGTACTAGTGGAGCATGCTTTATGTTAGGACATTCATTAGTTGCATGGTCAAGTAGAAAACAGAATTGTATTGCGTTATCCACCACAGAGGCAGAGTATATTGCTCTAAGTGGTTGCTCTGCTCAAATCTTATGGATGATACAAACTTTGCAAGACTATGGTCTAAATTTTAAGCGTGTACCACTAATGTGTGATAGCAAAAGCGCAATTGATCTCACAAATAATCCTGTACATCACTCACGAACAAAACATATAGATGTTAGACATCATTTTATTAGAGATCATATTTCCAAGGAAAATATCTGCATAAATTTCATTTCAACAGATTCTCAATTGGCAGACATTTTTACAAAACCCCTACCAGAAAATAGTTTTTGTAAACTACGCCTCAGCTTAGGTGTTTTTATAAATTTGATTTTCTACTTATTTAACAATTTTTTTCTTCTCTCTCTACTAATTATCGAAAAAGTAAATAGTGATTGAAAAAGTGATGAGTGTTGATATTAACCATATATTATAACTCGAGATAGTATATTTAGTAAATTTCTTTAGAAATTCAAACAAGAGTTATAAAAACTTTTTATTGATAAATATTCCATGACCATTTCTATTTCTATCATATTTCTATCGACCATCACTCATCAAAATCCAATATAGTATGTAAATATGTGGTATTTTAAACAGGAATCATTCATTTTTAACAAATAAAAACATCCAAAGTATTCACTCTCATTTAAAAGTCCTTACGGTTATGCATGGGTGAATTACTTGGATTTTTGATTATGTGCTTCCATGCTCATTTAAAAGTCCTCACGGTTATGCATGTATGGAACGCATATCAAAATTGATTAAAAGGACAAGTTGATTCTAATCCCATTTAAAAGTCCTCACGGTTATGCGTGGTTAGAAGATACTTGAATTCATTTTTAAATTTTTTTTTGGAATACTACTAATCTCATTTAAAAGTCCTAACGGTTATGCATGGTTAGTAGATATTCAAATTCCTGATATAAATATACCACAAATAGACACAACTATTTGGTTTTATATGATGACATCATCCCTATCATTCTAAAGTGGAATATGCGTCAAACAGAGTATTTATGATTTTTGTTTGATTTTATTGAAATTTAATATTTATACTCAATTGGGAATTAATATTGTTTTAATGTCTATCACTTTATCTCTATTTTTCTAACACTATTACTCTTTTGCTGATAACAAAAGGGGGAGAGAAAAGTTAAGATTTTGGTAAAATAAAGGTCAAATATTTTCAATTTGCATCTAAGCACATTTGCATATTTTTATTCTCATGCATATATGAAGGGGGAGTATTGTGTAGAGAGGGAGCATTCAAATAGGGGGAGCAAATTGAATGATCAAATACATTTAACAAATTCAAATTCAAAATCTTAAATATATGTTTATTATCATCAAAAGGGGGAGATTGTTGAATATGCGTGTATATGATTTTTGTTTGATGATAATAAACATATATATATTCTTTTAAATGTATTTGCTATTGTACTATTTTATTTTCACAGATTAAATAGATATTTGCTGAATAAAATAAATAACACAGAATTTGTATTCAAACATGAATTTTATTCAAACAAATATTTATTACAATAGTACAAATTCAAGCTCTCACTATATACATACAATTTCAATTACAATACATTTCATATTTACATCAGCACCTCACTACATATCACTCACACTCATATTTTATCTTCAACTTCATTCCAGATAGAATCCAGCATCTGAGCAATCTGCAAAAATATACACTAACGCAGTAAAATTGAAAATAAAATATTTTTGCAGTATAAAATAAATGTGATTTTGAAATTTTTATTTGCCTCAGTTATTTGGGTTGTTCGTCATCATTTAATTCTGAATTCATCATACACGAACAACTTGTGACATACACAGTGTATCACTGTATATGACACAAGGTCGTGCACACCGATATATATACACTTGATAAATTTACAGGGACGGGTGAGCACAGGTCAAACCCAAATTATCGGATTCAACTCAGGTGCAATATAAATGAAGTCACAAACAACCAAGATCAAAGGCGCAGCAACCAACAAATACAAAGTCGAGACAAGAAGGCAACACAAACCAGACTCGAGGCTACAAACCAACAAGTCATGAGCAGCCCAAATATGCAATCCAGACTCAAATGCATTCAAGCATCAGAACAATATCAATGACTATGTTGCAAACATAATGAAATCAAATGCACAACAAATATAATCACAGTTCAATATGCTATCAAACAAATGCACATGCACACACATATATACACACATGTATGTATGTATATACATGAACTAGATTGAAGCACACTGGAATACAAAGATGCAAACTAGTCTGGGAATCACTCAAGAAGAACACAAATGAAATGCAAACCTCAAACATATATGCATCAGCAACCATGAACAAGTAGGTGTTCGAACAAATCCAATGCCGAAGTCAACAAGCATAAATAAAGGCAAGGCAAAAATCGAACAGAAAGAACAAGTCTAGCCTGAAGCTCAATCAAGTCAAACTACATGGAAGAACACAACTGGCCAGAGACGAATACAAGTGCAGTGCATAAGTATACCAGACCAGGGATGAAATTCACAAAGCTCCAACTCAAAACAGCATTGCACAATAACAAACCCTAATGCAAGTCATCTCAAATACAACCAAGCAGTATCATAGCAACCTGAATCAGACTCGAGCAAGTCAAGGCAAATGTCAACGGCCGTATACATGTTTCATACAAAGCCAGATGTTAACATGAATAAACAATGTCAAGATAAATGACCAAAGTCAAGTGATGTCAAAAACCAGATCGCACAAAGCATAATCGAAGTCTTCATAAATTCAAAGTTCAACAACAACGAATTCAAAGCCGTGGTAATTACGAAATCGCAAGTTCAAAATCAATGCCGTGGAAACCAAGTAACCAGAAAATATACGGTTAATGAACAAGTCAAATTTGAAATCGTGGTGGCCAAGAAAATTGACCGAGTTAAAAATCAATACCGTAAGAAGCAAGCATCAATTATACAAATTTGGTTAAGTCAGAGAAATCATCAGCGTCAAAACAATATCGAATGGCCGAAGCTAAAATGTTGAAGAAATCAGACGAACGCAAATATAGGGATTCAAATTCTATATAAACCATAACATCATCGTCAACGAAAATCATTGAGTTCAAGCAAGCAAATCAGAAGAAGCAAAAGGCATAAATTACATACCAGATTTTCGAATCGAACTCGATCAAATAGAAGCAGCCATGAGCAACTCAAAGAGACAGTCGATCGACAGAGAAAGGAAAGGGAAATCACTTATTCGATCAATTTAATGTCGGCAGCCTCTAGTTAACAAAATCCCTAATTTTCGAGCAAAGAAACAAAGAAAAGAGCAGCCATTATTTTTCACAAGCAAAGAGGAAATCGGGCCGAAGCAATATAAAAGAGAAAGGGATATTTTTGTGTTATCACTTTAAATTATTTGGGCCGGTCTTTTTTTCTTTACATAAGGCTTAATTATATTAAATTAGGGTTATTTGTTTTTAAATTTAAATTCTCTTTTAAAACCGTTGTAATTTCTAGTCGTGTGACTAGGGTACAAACTACGTGGCGTAGTTTGAGAATTCGCAACTCAATGGCTGAGTTGTGGCAGGGTTTGAGCGTAGAGTTAGGTTAGTCGATAGCGGGTGTCGCAAGTTTACGTGTGTAAGCGTCCGACTATCTAATTTCTAGTAGAAACCTTGGGGGCAGCACGTAGGCAGGGTTTTGCCGAAGCTGGGTAAATCTGTGTGTTCTATATTCTGCATTTACTATTCTGCTATTATCTGTGTTGATATTATTCTGCTGTGATCTGTGTTGAAAACATCTTATAAACTTCCGCAATAATTTTTATAATTGATAGTATCACCCTATTCACCCCCCCTCTAGGTGAAATCGATCCTACACTAGTGACTAGTAAATTACGTACTTTATCCATAACATTAGTTTATGATGATTGATTTCTATTTAAGTGTTATGTCTACTATTTATGGAATTATTCATTTAATTCCATTCATGCGTACGATATATTCAACCTTCCCGAGGTATAACTATATATATGCATGTATATATCATCATTGTACCATCCAAAAGGAAACCCCGACTACTTTATACTTATTATATACGGAGGAGACAGACCCAACGATCATTTAATACCTCAATCTCAAAGTGGGCCCTTTGAATGTAATCGATAGTCAACCGACTCTAGTTGGAAAGGCCGCACAGATACTACTTTATAGTTTAATTAGTCGTATTACTAACGCATCTCAAAGACTTGGCTAAGGGTTAACTAGCCCACCTTCGATAAACAAATAATTAACTAAACTTCGAGGTCCTTGCGTATCCCATATGGATTCTACACTAATAGAAAGTGAAATCTATCAGGATGATGGATGTAACCCAAGTCTTCGCTAATGACCGCTCGGGACCGCTGATAGTCAAAGTCTATATGTCTGCCTTACTTCAAATCCAAGGTGAACCCTTGGTATATTTTCCCACACCTATACGTGAACATATTTTCTCTACTCCACGGATCCTATAGTTGAAGATGTCCCACATCAGTATTACGTATACATAACTGCTGGTAGCCTCTAGGTGGGGGCAGATTTTCATTGTGTAAATCTACTAACTCACATCCTAACCCATAATATACCAAGCCATTTATAATTCATCCAAATATTGGGCTGGGCCCACTAATTCATGCCCGTCATAACGTATTATTGAGGCCATATAATTTGCAGTATGGAAATTATTATGCCTCTTAAGTTCATTCATTAGTATTCATTTATTTACTTGCTATGAACTTATTCTTATCCTATACATTTATTTCATTTATTCTTTATTTCCTAAATGTCATTTATTTCTGTACATCCAATTAATTGTCCTTTATAAATGGTCATTATCATTCAAATTAGATAATCATTAATGACATTCATTTATTCGTTTCAAATCTAACTTATTATGCCTAGTCGGTTTTCTCCATAAATATCATGTTTAATCTTGTAATTAATCCCATTAAACACATTATGTCTCCATTTGATTTCTGTAACTCCCTATCAGCCGTCCATTAACATTGCAATCATTATTCATAAATGTTGGAGTTATTACCCTTTTTCCATCGCAACCTACTAACCCTTTGATTTGTTAAGTTATTTATATTTAAACATCCTAATTGTAACCAATACGAATACCAACGTATATTTATTTATTACACTTTATCATTTACTTTATGTGTGTGTGTGTGTGTGTGTTTTTACTTAGTAGACACGGTCATATGTATATATAATTCTATTTTTAGCTCTTTAATTTTTATGATTAGAAATCTCAAAATATACACATATGTGTAAATTCTACAAAGAATGTTTGTTTTCACATTTTAAAATATTGAAGCCATCCTTTTCTAAAAAGGAAATTATTACCATTGTAACTTTCTATAAACTACCTAAAAGTGGGACTTTTGCTCTGTTTGAACTTACAAGGAATTATCTACTTTCATTTATATTGAAATGGACAGTGCAAACTGCGGAGAAGGACATCCATACTTTACACATCTATTTCATTTAGGCACATTCCTTATTAGCCCAAAATATGCACTTTTTATGCATAGTTGCGAGGTTAAACGGTCTATGGAAACTTAAATGGATAAATTGTACTCAATACTCCCAATAAATTAAAACATAGAAATTTACACATTCAATTCAAACTAAACAATATACAATCTAATTAACATAAATTTGGAATAAACTTCACAATCTTATCAACATCATACTTAACTACTTTTAGGGACTAATTTTCCAAATTTTCCAGATTATGGTGTATATGTCATTCAATTCAAACTAAACAATATACAATCTAATTAACATAAATTTGGAATAAACTTCACAATCTTATCAACATCAACGGATCTTGCTTAGGCATAATAATCAAATAAAATTCATCGATATAAATTTCAGTGTTATATATAAAACATATAATTTTCCACTCACCTTTCTAGCTTTTCAAATCTTCAAATCCAAATTCATTCCTTTAATTGACTTCCTTTTCCTTTACAAATCAAAAATATGTATAAAATGATACATACATACCCATTAGAATTACAGATTTGAGTTAAGTGGAAATTTATATTTATATTTACAGAGTTTACCTTTTTCGCAGAGTTGATTCACTCCTTCCCTTCTTCTCTTTTATTTTCTGCCATTCTCCAATACATACATACATACATACATACACACACATATATATATATATATATAGTATTTTTATAATTTCTAGAAATAGTGGAGAAGGAAAAATGGTAGGACTTCTATAACGATCCAGAATTTGATCACTTAGATTTGTGAATATTTAATTTATTTTAAATATTCAATTAAGGGTTTAATAATTAAATCACTCTCTTTTAATTTATAATTGTTTTTCGGATTTTCAGCTTTTTATAGAACGACAAGTTGTAAAATGTTGTAATACCTTTGTTTATACATTGAAAACAACGTTTTAAAGTGTTTAAAGGGAACATTTTAATTTGAAATGTATAAATAAGTAAATATATAATAATAATAAAGGAATAAAATATATTTAAATTTAAATTATGAATGATGGAGTTGAAATCTTAAGTGCAAAAGTTAACAAAGGTACATAAATTCATCCTAATATCCATCATATTTTAAAAAGCTTGGTACTTTGATAGGTTGGGAAAAAATGGCAAAGTTGAAAAATGAGTTAAGAATTTTTATAAAAGATTCTATAAAGAAAATATTTTGGTTATAAGTTGTGTACATCATCACCTCACTTCATTCTTCATTTCGCTCAACACTTCACATTCATTTCTTCTTTTCCTCTCTTATTCTTCTTTTTCTTTTCCTGTAAATGAAACAACACCTCCCTCTTTGCTTCAAAAATCATTCCCTCTCAAACCATCGACATTTTGACCAATGTCCCAATATAAAAGTTGTTTGTTTTCACTTGTAGTATTTATTAAAAATAATAGCTCAAAGTTTCATCGAGCGAGGTGGCTGGAATTGGTTGAAAGCAGTAAGTGTCGGATATTAGTCGTTTCCGGACGAACGTGAATTGAGAAATGGAAGGTATGGATGGATTCGTATGGTCAAGGTGGGATTTTTAGAGGTGATCATGTGATTTTTAGTGGTCGGAATCAATGGTAGTGACGAGATGAACATTTTCTGTTCATATGGCGAATTCCGACGAGGGGGTGGTCTAAAGGAGGAACGGTGGCACTGGAGGTAGTGTGGGGCCTAGATGGGTTGTTATAGTTCAGCTACTTTGTTCAGAAAAAATGAAAATAAAGGGGTTGGACCTGTATTAATAGGCACTCAAATCAATTCTATCCGTTAGATTGATATTTATTAAATCCGGGCCTTCGAGCCAGGATTCAACCCTAGCCACCACAACCTGAACTAGTCGAGCCCTCCTTACAGGCGGTCAACCGGCCCATAGAGGCTATCGACCGGTGATGGTCCCGCATTTATTATTATTTATTTTCTTTTTTTCTTTTTAATTATATTTGATCTAAAAACTTCAAATGCTGATAATTTTTTCGTTTAAACTCGAATTGCAAAACTTTATAAATGAAAATTGCTCATAAAATCGCCACGAATACAATGGTGTAAGTTATGTAGCTAAATTCTAAAGTTTACTCAAATTCCATTTTCAAGACTTATTCAATTATTTATTAATCCTTTTTATATTTACTGTTTATTTTATGTGATGTTACATTCTCCCTCTAAAAGAATTTAGTCCTCAAAATTCCTCAGGGATTGAATCATATAATATAACACACAATTATTCTAAACTATTCAACCAATTAGTGTACAACTAATTTTGCAGCCAATCTTGTACAAGTACACGATCTACAACACACATGATATGTATCCTAGATAGTTCCAAATTGGCGCCTCCTATACGAATGCATTCTTTTAAAATAATTCTGAAAATACGAAGCAAATAACCTATATATACCAACAGTTCTATATATATGCAAGTTTTTGAAAGTCAAAATCCTTTTTCACACAACAAATTCTACACTTCTACGAATAGGAGTATGGTTCAACCAATTTTACATCCAATCCATGTGATCCAATACCTAACACACAATTTCTAACATTCAAAATTTTGATAATCCACTTTTCCAAAATCTATACTCTTATGCCGAAAAAGGAATTTAGATAGAGAATTTTATATTTCCACCCATCTTTTGGATACTAATTCCTTTGTAACTTGAAACTTTCTCTTTTACCCCCAATCTTTTTCAACTTTTCCAAGCATAATTCTCATAAGAAGGTTTATTTTTAAACCTTTTAAAACATAATTATATTAAAAGCAAGTTTTGTTTACTATCAATAGATATGAAAATAGAAATTTCAAAGCTAAAACAATTTTTCCCCTTGTTATCAGCTATGTTTGTAAACTATCATCCTTGCTGAACAGTGAAATTCATATTCATTAATACAACGATCCTCCCTACCCTAAGAATGTTCCATTTGAAAATGAGAAATTCTCTCCTTTTAAAATATTTTTCCCTTTTCAATCAAATTTGTAATAGTGTGAAAATTAAATTTTTCAAAAGCATTTAAACACAACTTTTCAAAAGCATTTGAACGAAATTTTTCAAAGGTATTTTCCTTTGCATCTTTAAAACAAATTAAACCATATCTTAACGTAATCGGGATTCAGTCAATGGGTTAATGCATATGATTGACCCTAGCATTGCAAAGTTAATATTAGATTTTGAATTTTTTTTCTTTTATTTCAAAACAACAAATAACACACAAACATTTATTTATAATTTTAGCTTTTAAGGCACAGAGATTGTGACGCCTCACCTATATACTCACACTAGTCAAGGTTACTATGGGGTAATGCCATCGACAAGCATGGAGAATAAGGCTGTTGAGGAGCGATCATCTGTGTAATTGCTTTGTGCGAGTACCGATATGTCAGATAATATGATATGCATTTCATTTCAAGAGGAAATCTGATATATCAAATACAAACTCAAAGCTACTACACAGTGGCTATGAGGCCTTCGAAAACAAATATAAAATAAGAATAACACAAATCAGTCATAGATATTCATATCACTAAGACAGAAATAGATATGAATAACACATAGAAGTGAACATCATAGTAGTGGCCATAAAAGATCCACTACATCACGAAAGAATAGAAACAAGTGCTAGACAAAAGAATATGTATACATCAAGAAGTCTCTATCTCCAATGTATAAAAATAAAAACTACTAAGCTAAAGTAGTTAGCCAAAAGTCAAAAGCTAGTCCCTGCTAAGAAGTCAAGTGGAAGAACATGAAACACCTCGGTCTGACCCGAGTATTAGTTAAGAAGAAAAATAATAAACGGATCAGTCTAGCTATAATTATCATGTAAGATGAGATAGGATAAGAGATGTGACAAAAATATATAATAACAATAATACCCTGTCATGGCAAGTATATATTTGATAACGATGAAAATCATACTATATCTCAAGTTTTCTCAAATACCCAAAAAGGATATCATATTCTTTAGCTTATTCACCAAATCTTAAATATTGACAAATTATATCAATGCAAATCGCAAAAATTGACGAAACACAAATTCCAGAAATCATCAATTAGAAATCTAGAAAACAAAAAAGGGGGAGGCCTATCACAAACGGGAGCATGCAAACTCACCAACACGTGTATCACAAATGGGACGCTATCCCATGGGTCGCTAACCCGTAATGATCCAAACATCGACAAACCTAAAAAGATATGCCCCATGGATAGAAACTCGATTGAGCTAAACATCGACGCTAAAGGATACGCCCCATGCACGGACTCATTGAGCCGATTGCTCCACGAACGGTGAAAAACCATGGGTCGCTACCCCACCAAATTAAGCCGAAGCTCTACAGAAAATGATCATCATTGATAAAAAAAAGTGTAAATTACACTAAGCTAGTAAATAAATGAGTTAGGCTTCACATAACCACTGACTTAACTTAAATATTTACGAACAAATTGTGGACTTCCATTCGAAAATTAGTGTAAATTATACTAAGCTAGTAAATAAATAAGTTTAGCTTCATGTCCCATAACCACTAGCTTAACTAAATATTTACGAACATATTGTAGATTTCCACTCGAAAACTGTCATGAGGTTTCAATCGAACAAGTCCAAGAATTAACCGACGAAGTAAACGCAAGCATTTTATACCACTTGTTTTGCTAAGTCGTTTAATTGGATTTCTCATACGAATGAGGTAAAGGTTTGTATATACTAATAGATTGGAAAACAGTTTTAAAAATGAGCTTTGTATTAAAAGTAATGTTGAAATCATTTTTGTGAAAGAGTTTGAATATTTACTACTAGTATAGAAACCTTTGTATTTTAAAGTGACAAATCATAGAAATGATTGTAAAAACAATCTATCACCAAAAATCCACATTCGACGACATGAATCAACTACAACAAACAAGATCTTTAATAGCGTTTTAAAAACGCTATAAAAGCTTTTAACAACGTTTTTACGTACGCTGTATATCGACATGCAGTTATATGTCAGGGATATACAATGACAAGAAATAAACGCTGTTAAATGTCCATTTTAACAGCGTTTCCTTGGTGTCATGAAATTTTTTAACAGCGTTTGGTTGGGTGCAGAGAGATCTTTCTTAGCATTTGTTTCGTGCTAAGATAAGATTTTATAGCGTTTTTTCAATGCTGTGATATTTATTTACAGCGTTTCGTTGTTGCAATAGATCGTGCTTTATGTTTTTAGATACAATTTAACGGCATTTTTAAAACGCTGTTAAAACTTTCAACGGTGTTTTAAAAACGATGTGGAATGTTTTAACTACTTTTAAAAAAACCGTGAAATGTTTTAACTGCATTTAAAAAACGCTCTGGAATGTTTTAACAGCGTTTTAAAAACGCTGTGGAATGTTTTAATTCCATTTCAAAAAACATCCGCCACAATGTGCATATATACCACATTTCAAAATCAGCATATTATACCAATATCACATTTCAAAATCAACATATTATATCAATACCACATTTTGGATACATATTTGATAACCAACGTATGAAATTTCATAATCAAAATACACAATATTCTTACAACAAACATAAATAGTTTGTCATCAATAGTTCAAAAAAATATATAGAACAAGTAGCAATAGCAAAACAAAAGCAAGTAGTACATACGTTAAAACCAAAAAGTAGTTCTAGCAGCAAAAATAACTTCGATCCATAACTCGTTGCAACCTTTTTTTGCATCACAGTCATCTATCTACCTGTAAAGTAAAAGTAATGCTTGAGAATCAGTTTATCAAAAAAGTGTACACAAAGTTAAATTGGATTCATAATGCAAACACTAAATAGTCATCACATTATTTCAGTAGGCGATTGACTAATACAAGTATATAACCTTAGCATCGAACACATTATGTACCATGGTCGAACAAACAAAAACTGAAAATGACAATATTCCACTAGAAAAATGTAGGAAACAGTTTTGAATATGCTCAGAAAAAAGTCTTTTATTCAATCAGGTTTTTATTGCATATATTTCAGCAGAAAACTAATAACCGCAGTATATTTCCAAACTATCACTCAATGTGTATAATAATTCAACATGATATATAAGCATTAGTTAAGTGCAGAAATTTACTAATAACATAAGTCTGAAAATTGAGATGGTGCAGGCAAGTTGGGCAATAACAATGCATTATGCATTTCAAAGCAAAGGAGTAGTCTATGGAGACATAGGAACATCACCTCTCTATGTATATGCAAGTACTTTTACTGATGGAATTAAAGACATGGATGACATTCTTGGCGTTCTTTCCCTTATTCTCTACACTATTTTTCTCATTCCTTTAACCAAATACGCATTCATTGTCCTTTGGGCAAACGACAATGGCAATGGCATGTAAGTTGCTAGGATTTATAAAGCTTATGGCTAGATGTATTTAATAGATTGGAAGAAAATGGATAGTCTCCAAAACAATAATATTATCATTGATCATTAGATAATGTTATTGCTCGCTTTTGGCATCTAAAATCGTAGATTTGCAAACATTGAAATTGTAACATGGTCGATAATGACCAAGAGAACACGAAAACTTAACATAGATAATTTTATAACCATCAAAATCAACAATAACTTCCATTGAAATGATACAGATAATGGTTGAGTTGGTTCATAAGATTTTGAAATAATGGCAAATCCCAATCATGTCTGCCAGTGAGTGAGCGAGTTAAAAAATTTATTACAAAAATGGCAGGTGAATTGGTAGGTTGAAATCAAAAGTAACCAATTGAAAATACACTCTCTATGGTTATCTATAAACAACTATTGTACAATCAAGGGTAGGTATTAGCTATAGAGTATTGTAATAAAGGTCCTAAGTAACTGACTTATATTTGTTGAGTACGGATAGAACTTTTGATCATTGTGAATTTACTGCATATGGTATTTACTCTGTCTTTTTTTCTTGTCAAAATTATATTAGTTATATCTATAGTTCATTGAGATATTGACAGTTTAGAGACATAATTTCCACTATAAGTAGTTACACATCATACATATCACAGATCACAAAAATAATACTAAATGGTGAAGAATATTTTTTACTGTTTGAACCATGTTAACGATAATAATCCAGGCCAAAAAACATAGACTTCTCTACACTATACATGGATAAGGTAGGAGATGGACTGTGTTGTTTTGGAATTAGTTATGGCTAGTGAGTGTGTTGAAGTTCCTGACAATGTAACATGGACAAGGCATATTATGGTAAACTGATTTCTTTATTCATTGTTTTTCCACTACAAAATATTGAAGTCTGAATTTGTTTGAATTTTTCTTTAATTTTAGCTTTGCAAATTAATATAATCAATGGACTGGGAGTATGAACAAAATAGTATAATGCAAAAGTGTAATGACAACAATAGAACGTACCTCATCAAGTATGACAACAACATCTCTTTAACCATTCTCAACCACCATATTATCTTCAACCTTCTACCTTTGAATAAGTATCACAAATCACGCAGAGCCTGTCAAATAAAAATGATTTGTGAAGTTAAACACCCCACCCACATACACAGATACATCGAACATAACTAGAATGTAGTGCCGACTTACCGGAACTTGCATCTGTTATAACTTTATCAGCAGGCCAAGCAATTGTAGTGCCGACTGCATCTTCAATATTTTTGTAAGTCGGATGTTGGTCTCCATAGACGTGCATTTGGAGCATTTGCAACATCAACCCAAACCTTAACTGCATTTATCCCTAGAGGAACAAAATGAACCAATACTTTTGGATCGAATGAAGAGACACGTCCTTCAGCTACAATTTCTCCCTTTCGATCCAAATTGATCAACTTGCACTTATTATTTATCATTGAATTTGTACCCTATCAATTAAGAATATACTATTTTATCATATGATTAAATACTTGGTAAGACGAATAAATGAGTTAATTCAATAAGTAAGTAAACCTTTCTGACAACTACAGTAGTAACCGTATGAGTAGAAGACGCTACAATATTAACCTGCTCCACAACCACCCTCGATTCAGGCCAAGCCACTTTCTTACCATTAGCTTCTCCAATTCGTGTCAAACCAACGGTCGGTCTCCATAAATAAGCATCTCGTTCTTTTGGATTATCTATCCAAACTGCCGTTGCAGATGGTCTAAGAGGAAGATCGTTCACAAGTTCTATTGGATTAGTCGAGTGCAGCCATCCTTCAGCAACTATTTCTTCGGTCTCAGTCCAATCATACAACTTGCATTTATGATCAGTGCTACCAGTTTTACTCTATTAAAGAAAAATTATTATATTAATGAATTATTATTATTTTATGTAATCAGATTAAATGTTAGTTGCGAAATAAATTAATGAATTAAGCACTATCTACGAGATTATGTTCGGAATTTATATTAATTTGATTTTGTTTTAATAAATTGGACCGTGCAGGGGTCTGAACATTAATATTCTTTACTGAATTATGATTCTGAGTTGATAATATAATAATTGATGCCTCTTGATTGTTATCAATATTGATAGCTCATCTATATTCATCATGTTTTGTTAATTAGAGTTAATATTATACTATTTTGGAATCAAATAATTATGGGAGTTGCATAATTTCTCCAAGTGACAAAAACAGTTGCATAATTACAATTACTGCATGAAAGTTGCATAATTACAATTATAATTACAAAAACAGTTGCATAATTATGCAGTGTATTCATGGTCACGTGGATATGACAAGAATGTCATTACTATGCATTTTTACTTGTTCTAAAATAAATCAAAGATCGCTTGGTCATGAAAATCTCAGTGTGTTTTAGATGTCAGACGATAATGTATCACTTTAGTATTCATGCATGTACATCCAGATGAGAAGAGATACCTTTCTACTGGATGAAGGTCCTCAACTCCTCTTCACTGCGAGTAGCATTTACATCTGTGATAGAGTTGAATGAAATTTAGTAACTAATTTGCTTTTTTTTAAAGTAAACAAATCAATACGGATTATCACAAAGCTTAACACGACAAAACACTATCACTGCAACCCCCCACTACTACCATAGAACCAACTTCAGGCACAGTTCACAAAGTGCTATAAATTCCTAGATTAAATACCAAAATTGCACATGGGAATTTTCTTTACATGAAGAGAAAAATAACGCATAACAAAAAAGGAAGAACAAAAATCATAATGTGTATATGAGGAAGTTAATGCATATTACATAAAACAAAGTTTATATATATATGTGATATATGATGGCCAGCAGCCTTTTTTTATTGATGGTTGGTCAGGGTATTCGGTCAGTAAAGTGTGGGGGTAATGGACAGTGGGTGGGAAGAGAGCATGTGCACTGATGTTTTGCTGTGATGATTTGTTGTTTGGACAGTGAAGTATTGAGTGCACACACTGTTATTGTGATGGTTTGCTGTGATGATTAGCAGTTTGGACAGTGAAGTATTGAGTGCACACACTATTATGCATACAGAGAAAAGTTTGAACAAATTTAAATAAGGACTAAACAGCTTTGTGTTTTTTAATCTAAAATGAAACTGAAACCGAGATGCAAATTCAATTAACAACACAAATGAAATGATCTAATGGGGATGATGCTAAAATCTAACTGAGATGAATCTAAAATGAAATTAACAAAAAGAAACTGAAAATGTAAACTGAGATTTGCAAATGAAACTGAAATGCTCAAAATGACAGAGATGAACTAACAAATAGAATCGAACCATTATAACTGAATTAACAAAAAGATCACAATGATGTAAACTAAGCTTTTATAGCATGTTTAGGAATTCAACAAGATAGAATACTAGATCACAGAACACTTTAGGACCTTAACAAAGTTTGGTAACTTTGGTTATAATATTATGCTTGTATATATGCATTCCCAACACTGTATTTCAGGTCATAATATTATGCTTGTATATATATAAACATTAAAACGAAGTTTGGTAACTTTGGTTAATTTATGCATTCCCAATCTATTAAGCAACTTTGGTTAATTAAGCAACTTACTGAAACTACTCAAGTATGCCTTCACAATCCTCTCTAACGTAGATAGCATCCTCCATGGAATCAACATCCCTATCGTTTTCTTCGCATTCTTCTCTAACAAAACTTATATCATCAATAGACTCATCTATCTCTAATTCATGATACCCTCGCGGTGGTGCCTTCAATACAACATACCAATTAGAAGAATCGTTTTCCCTTAAATAATTGATTTGTTTCGCTTGAGATGCAAGAATATACGGATCTCTTGAAAATGAGGCTTGATGTTGATGTAAATTAACAAGAGTAAACCCGTCTTCAACTTTCACTACATTTCCTTTGTTTGCCCAATTGCACTTAAAAACAGGAATATAAAAGACATGGTAGTCTAACAAAATTATGTCGGTTAAAATCCCATAATATGTGACCACATCAACCACTTGAGAGGTATCCTTTGCACTTTCTCTACACATAGTAGTGGCATCGTAAGTCACCCCGCAATTTTGAGTTTCTCTCTCAACATCTTGCGTGTGAAAACGTTGCCCGTTTATAATATATCCTTTGCATGACAATGCATTAGTACTCGTACCATATGCAATCCATTTTAACGACGTATCATGATCCTTTGATTCAATAGATATCTGAAAAAAATCAATGTATTTACCAAAGATTTTGAAAATATTATTTTGAAGCCAATTAAAGAGTATTTACAATAACCTTTTTTTAATCCAATTAGCGAAGTTTTTTGTATGATTGTTCCAAAGCAATGTCACATTTTTTTTCATATGTTGGTCTGAATTTTCCAACTCCTCAAGATGCAAACTAGCATAAAAGAAAAAAAATGTAAGTTATACATGTTTTTATACACATCAAAACAAAATAGAATGCAATATTTACTTACTCTAAAAAAGGTTCCAATATAGCCATATTCATTAGGACAACCAAATGAGCACTTTCTTTCTCGTTAAATGGCAATGTAATTGTCTCAAGCTTTGAAATTGGACAACCTTTGAGTATTGCGTGGTTTTCATAATCTTCATTTCGACCTTGTTTCTCCTCTATTAGTGATGATTTTTTTAAAAATTCACCAAAAAATCTCATAGACTCTTCTGCAACGTAGGACTCCGCAATACATCCTTCAGCTCGTGCATAGTTTCTTACATAATCTTCAAGAGTCTTCATATACCTTTCAAAGGGGTACATCCAACGAAAATGAACCGGTCCACATAATCGAGCTTCTCTTCCGAGATGAATTGTTAAATGTATCATTATATCAAAAAAAGGTGGAAAATATCTTTCAAGATCGCATAAAATTGTAACGATCTCATCATCGAGTTGTTGTAGCTTTTCTTTATCAAGAACACGTTGACATATTTTATTGAAAAATGAACACAAACCGATTTATGTTTTCCTCGGCTTTTTTGGCAACAATCCTCTTATTGCAACTGACAATATTTGCTGCATCAAAACATGATAATCATGAGACTTAAAGCCACTAACTTTGCAATCCTCCAATGATATACATCTTTTGAAATTTGAGCAATAACCATCATACCCTTTGAAATCATATAATCTCTTGTAGAATTTTTTTTCCACAACTTGACAATGTGTACGGAGTCGGTGGAAGATATGTTTTCTTTCCACGAGGTTGTGCAAAAAGACTATGTCGAATTCCCCAGTCCTCTAAATCTTTTCAAGAATTAGTTCCATCTTTTGATTTGCTATCATGCAATATTGTGCCTAGCAAACTTTCTCTAACATTTTTCTCGACATGCATTACACCTAAATTATGTCACAATGGAAGTTCCTGTAACAATCAAGAATATAACATTTTAGTATTATACATTTTTTCTGTTTAATCAATGTAGGGGAAAAAATAAACACTAACCTCCCAATATGGTAAATCAAAGAAAATTGATCTTTTTTTCCACCTTGATAACTCTATTTTTACAGGGTTATCATTCTCATCATGTTCATCTTCTTTGTTGTGAACACGCTTCCTTTTTTTGTCCATTATCTTTTTTCCCTTATCTAGTCTTTTCTTCTTTATCTTCTTTCTTTTTTTTATTTCTTCTTTCTTATCTTTTCCAAAATCATTAGGAAAATCTTGCAACATAGCAGAAATGTTTCTACCTGTCAAAATCCTAGGCTTGGTGTCTTTCTCCATCGTATTATCAAACCAAGTCTTCTGTTTTCTCAATGAGTCTGAAGGAGGTAAAAATCTTCTATGATCCATATACACAATCTTTCGACTATGATTTAACCATCGACTATGAGTGTTAACACCGCATAATGGACAAGCTTTTTTACCCTTTACACAACATCTAGCAAGATTTTCATAAGCCAGAAAATCATTTATCGTCCATAGTAAGATTGCTTTTAAATTAAAAAGTGTTTTACTAAATGCATCATAAATATCAACATCGTTATGCCAAAAATGATGTAAATCTTCTACAAGTGGTACCATATATATATATCAATATCATTTCCCGGTGGCTTTAGACCAGGAATCACCAATGTTAACATAATATTTTCTTCTTTCATGCACAACATAGGCGAAAGATTATATGTCACTAGCATTACTGGCCAGCAACTATATTTAGAACTTTTAACGGCAAATGGATTGAAACCATCTGTAGCTAGACCAAGTCTGAGATTGCGTGGATTGGTTGAAAATGATTTATATTTCTCATCCACTACATTCCAAGTCATAGAATCCACAGGATGACGCATTTTTCCATCATTGCTTTTATTACTATAATGCCATCTTAGATCTTCTGCCATTTTTTGGATCTAAACATTCTCCTGAATCTTGGAATGATTGGAAAATATCTCAGCACTTTGATAGGGATGCCTTGCATGATCTCTTTTGTACTCTTATTTATCTTCCATCTTGAAGAACCACACTTTGGACAACTATTCAAATCTTTGTATTCTTTTCTAAAAAGACAACAATCGTTCTTACAAGCATGAATCTTCTCAAAACCCATATCAAATATTTTAAGAATTTTTTTTACTTCATATATAGTCTTGGGAAGTACATTATCCTTCGACAAAAATACATGTAACACATTTAATAGCTTATCAAAACCAGCATCGGATAAACCACACTCACATTTAAGATTATATAAAGCGGTGATAGCAGATAATTTTGTCTGACCTGCACAATCGGGATACAATTGACTTTCTGTATCTTCCAAATTTTTTATCAAATCATCTTCTTGTCTTTGTGCATCAACATTATCTTTATCGTCGACAAAAAAGGTATGATCGACAAAATCTTTATCTTCATAGTGAACGGCTTGGAATAAATCATATGTGTCATTCAAATCCATTTCTTCAACTATATTTATTTGTTCACCATGATCATACCACCTACTGCATTTGTACTTAGGATCCATTCCTTTTATAACCAAATGCTCAAACACAATCTTGTCATGATGATGAGTAAGATTTTGACAATTTATGCAAGGACATAAAGATTTTCTGCAATTGCTAAATTTTTCTTCACGGATTGCACAAAATTCCATGCTCCTTGTCGGTACTCTGTACTAATTCTATGATGAAAAATAGACAACAAAAATATTAATTGTAATATTAAAATTTTCGAAGTGTATTTAGTTGTATATTATTCTATTACCTATGTGAATGCAACCAGTCTTTCTCCATCATGAATATACACTATAATTCCAAGAAAGTATACACTGTAATGCACATCACAACATTATTGTTAAAGAGAAACATAGATTTGTGATGATTCGTTCAAATCATTTCAAATATTCCTCGGAAGAACACAATTGCTGATTTGATAACTATGACATCATACTATTTCTTTTAAAGTATGTTGGATAGTTAATTTGCTGACATGATAGACCAAACTGCGGTGAAATTTCTCTTGTTACATTCTTTAAATATACTTCATTCGGTACAAGACGGTTATATGACATTTCATCTTGCTATAAACGACAAGTATAAATGCATTCTACAAAATTTAATGCATACCCTCTATTATGTTTTACATCATTTCATAATTCCAAGAGTCCATATACATGTGTAATGGCTATAAATGACACTTTTTATCAGGAGTCTACAAACAGTATTGAGTTTATTTGGTATTATCGCAGATGCTGGTATGTTTTATACTACTTGAACATATTCATTTGACATAAAAGGTTTCTCTTTGTTGCGCGAGTGTGTGCATACATGAACTGACAGTAGTTTTGATTAATACTTTATTTATATCATTAATGATTTCATTGTAGGATTTCTTAGATAGAAGTCGAGAAAGAAAACTGTCAACGGTTTAACTTGTCAAGTGCATATTATGTTCTTTCTTTTTTTTCATGAAAAAAAACAGGAAAAATAAAATTAGTAAATGTATACCATGGGGCTCCAACCAAAGATGCTAGCTGCTTATAATTTGATTTTTTTTTAATTGCTAAATTATTCATAGTTGACATCATGTCCATATTATCTTTATGCATCTTGCAAGAAACTTGCTTATACACCTAATACCAACTTCATTTCAGGATACATAACTGAAAATACAAATTTTGGATCATCAATTTTGCCTACATATCGAGTATTTTCTCTTGAGGAATTAAAGTAATAAGAAATTTTGATAGTGCATCATTTATTGGAGAGGGATCCATTGGAAAGGTTTGTTAGTATTTGCAATTTTGCATTCACAAAGCCTTATTACTTTCTTATGAAAAAGGAAAGAAAAAATAAATAAAACAGTTTCTCCTTGTTAAATGTTTTTGCAGCTATACAAAGGAAGACTAGAGAATGAAACATACATTGCTATAAGATGTTTACCATTGTTTAAAAAATACTCAATCAGAAACCTAAAGCTTCGTTTGGATTTGCTTTCAAAGCTTAGACATCCAAATTTAGTTTGTCTCTTGGACCATTGCATCGATTATTCGCAAGATGATTCAAGCGTTAACACCATCTTTCTAGTATATGAACATGTGCCTAATAGAAATTTCAAGGCTCACTTGTTAGGTAAGTACACAAAAACATATTATTCTTGGATTGATTTTTCTAGTAGTCCTTCAATACAACTTTGATCAGAAAATTATAAGCCGACTTTTTGGTGAATTATCTTGATTTTTACCGCAGAAAAAATATATTGTTTTTCCTGAAATTTTTATTTTGCAGAAAATAGTCCAGAGAAGATTCTTAAGTGGAACGATAGGCTAATTGTTCTAATATGTACCGCGAAAGCTGTGCACTTTTTACACACTGGAATTATTCCTGGTTTCTTCAGTAACCAGATTATTCCTGGTTATTCAAAGCTTATAATTAGTTCATATAAATTTAGTTAACAGCCAACCTCACAAACTCTCTGGCTATAACACACATGCAAAATTAAAATGCCAAGATACAGTAACTTTAAGCCCTAAATGATTATACAAAAGATTGAGATATGGAACTCACTTCAATACAGAGTTAGATACTTGAACATGATATCAACAGAGCATAGTATAGGGATGAGCAGATTATTACTAAATGAACGCACATATTACTATCTACAGGTAGGCCTGTAAATGGATACTTTCGGATACGGATAGTGCTATATCCGTATCCGTATCCGAAATCATTTTCGAATATCGGATATCCGTATCCGCGGATGCAGACGGATATCGGATATTTATCGAATATTCTTCGATCAGTTTACAACTGATAAATCTAAACAAATAAATAGAAAATTTTGATTTATCATAAATTTGTTTTTGTACTAAATATATAGAAATAATAAATACACTAAGAAAAATAATTTTAAGCGGTAAAAATTGATTTTTTACATACATATTAATTTTTTTACCGGGATATAATAGTAAACGACAATCATTTTATATACTAAAATACATAAAAAATAGCTATAATCTTGATAAAAACTGAACGGATAATTATCGGATACGGATATGGCCATATCCGTATCCGTATCCGTTTTTCGGATATCGGATAATTTTTAATATTTCGGATACGGATACGGACGGATTTCGGATTTTTCGGGTACTCATTGACAGCCCTATCTACAGGAATACATTCACTTACAAATAAAGTAACACATGCACATAAATACAACTCTAGTACGTTGGCCTTCATGCTCGGGTGACGCACGCACAGAGCAGGAGCTTATGCTCCAGCACTGTTCTTCACCGGTCCACAAGGAGCCGTCAAAACAAGTTTCAGGTGAAACTGTCGCCTATTAGTATCTTAGCTTATATAAATCAAATGAAAGTGTTTTGTTTCATCTACTGAAGCACCTAAAGCTAACTGTAGTAATCGAAACTTTATCAACAACTCGAGTTCACCGAGTTTCTAGTAAGCCATTCCGACAATTGATAATCGAACAAAGTTCGACTTACAACAATACCAAAGCAGGGTATTTGGAATATGAAAATCAAAATCAATAAACGAAATACACCTAAAATTCGATTAACTGAATAAAGAAAAAATAAGGAACTAGGTCTACTTGAAGTATGAACACGTAATTAGGACGATGACGATCAAGTCCACCAAAGAAACATCGAAGAACGAGCAAAATTTGAGGGAAACTACAAACGAAGGAGAATGAAATGAGGGACGATGAGGGAGCGGTAGTTTTGATAGAAGAGGGAAAATGAAATTTTTGGTAAAAGTATATTAACAGTGGCGGCTGGTAAATGACATTGAAACATGAGTATCCTCAGCGCTAGAATGCAAATTATTTTCTAAATTAATTAACTTTTACAGCAATTAAGGTTCAAATGCTGAGAATGAGTGCAGTTAAAAGTAAGTTTTGATGTAGTGATTAAAACCATGAAAATCGATATCAAATCCATCAAATGGATATAACCAAAAATCCAGAAAAGAAGTCATCAAAGTCAATAATAAATGACAACAACTAACCGGATCAACAAAAATCGATAAAAATTAGAAATCCACTCAAAAACAGACAAAATAGGCAAAATTTAACAGGACCAGACGTCTGGTAGGTTTAGCCAGACGTCTGAACCTGAGTTCTGGAAGTTCATTTTTTTCCACTTTTTCCTTTTTATTTTCTGAAACCTCCCAGACGTCCGGTAGGGTTTAATTAGACGTCTGGTCCTAGGCTCTGCCTTTTTTTCTGCGTTCGTTATATAATTTTTTTCTCAGAAGCCCCTACTAGACGTCTGGAATTTTCAACTAGACGTCTAGTTGCCTGAGCTGGGCAGAAATTTGCCTAGGCCAATGATGACCAAATCAATTCAGAAGCGATCGAACGAGCGATGGAGGTTAAGAATTTAAGCCAAGCGATAGCCCAGCCCTATAGGCTCTTCGATACACCCCAAATAACATGTCCAAATATTCATAGTACGATTTTCATAAATTTTGACTTCAAAACCAAAATTGAAATTCACCAAATCAATTCAAATCAAAAGCAACTAAACATGAAATAGATGTTAGGAATTCATACCTAACAACAATGAAAACTATAGACATAGATGTGAGTTCAAGAACTCACCTTTTAATTCAAAAACAAGAAATGAGAAGCTCTAAAACAAGCTTAGACCAATTCCTCTTCACTACGCCTTTAGAATCTTCAATCTATTATCAAATGCAAATTTTTTCCTAAGTTAGGTTATTGGAAAAATCAAGAATTGAAGAGGGATCGAGATGGAGAAGATGAAGAGGATGCTTACCTAAGCTTCTCTTTGATTTTAGAACTAGAACTTGAATTTCCTAAGAGAACTAGGGCTTAGGAATCTCTAATCTCCTCCCTTTCCCCCATTTTTTCATTTAGCTTGAGTGTTAAGAATTATTATGAGAAGAATGAATGAAAGGGAGAGGATTTAGGGTATTTGGTAGAAGAGTTTGGGTTAGCTTATTGAGTTAATGGGCTAGAACACAACTCAAAGCCCAAATGAAAATACCGAAATCCTAATCAACTTCAAACATATCGATGTTTATACTTAAACAAGTTGTAAACGTCGTTTTAAACTCAATGGAAGTGGTCTCAAGTCCGGATTCGACTGGTTACAAAAAGTCATATTTCGGACTTTAAATTCAACTGACGATGTTATATTTAAATAAAACATTTAATATATAATCATAAAATATGCGGGTTGTTACAGACTCCCCTCCTTAAAGAAATTGCATCCTAGTAATATTTAAGAAGAAAATAAAGAGTAATAACCACTCTAAGGCATAACAACACAAAAGAAAATTTTGAAGAGAGAAGTTCACCTTAAGTAGCACGAGAGAGTAAGTCTGGATGTGTTCGCTCGATGAATTCTTTGGATTCCCAAGAACAATCCTTAGGATTTTAGGACCATTGAACGGCACAAGTGGAACATCTTTATTTTGAAGGCGTTTAACCTCCGTAGTAATGATACAAATAGGATGTTGCTCATAGGTCTAATTAGGTGAAACCTCAATTTCTTCAATAGCACTTGGCTCAAGAATAAAGTCAGAATCTCTAATGCATTTTCGTAGTTGAGAAACGTGGAATACATCATGAATAGCATAAAATTGAGCCAATAATAAAAGGCGATAAACCATGAAACCAATGCGTTCGGTGATGGGAAATGGGCCAATATATCGAGGTGCTAATTTTCCCGATCGACTAAAACGCACAACACCCTTCATAGGTGAAACACGAATGAATACCAAATCTCCTATAGAAAATTCTAAATTCTTTTTTCGGTTATCGGCATAGGATTTTTGTCTACTTTGAGCTTCTTTCATTCTACGACGAATAAGGTCAATCTTTTCTATAGCATCATGAATAAAATCTGGACCTAAAACCAGCTTCTCACCGGTTTCAAGCCAACACGAAGGAGATCAGCATGGCCTTCCGTAGAGTGCCTCAAAAGGTGCCATACCAATACTAGATTGGAAGCTATTATTGTAAAAAAACTCAACAAGAGAAATATGATCTTCCCAACTTCCACCAAAATCAAGAACACATGCACGAAGGAGATCTTCAAGAGTTTGATTTACATGCTCGGTTTGTCCATCGAACTGAGGAAGATAAGCGGTGCTAAAATTAAGCTTCATTCCCAAAGCTTTTTGAAGACCCTTCCAAAATCCATTAGTAAATAATGGATCATGATCGCTAACAATAAAAGTAGGAACTCCATGCACTTTAACAATTTCTTTAACATAGAGTTTGGCCAAAAGAGGTACGGTCCGGTTGGACCGAACGGGAAGAAAATAGGTGGATTTTGTAAGTCTACCTACTATCACCTATGGACTGTCATGACCTGAACGAGAATGGGGAAGACCATCAATAAAGTCCATGAAAATTTGATCTCACTTCCAAACGGGAATGTCTAAAGGTTGCAATAACCCACTGGGCCTTTGATGCTCGGCCTTAACGAGTTGGCAAGTCATGCAACGTTTAATGAAGTTTGTAATATCATATTTCATTCCATCCCAATAATAAAGTCGTTTCATGTCCGCATACATTTTACAACTACTGGGATGAATGGTAAATTTAGAACGATGAGAATCTTCTAAAATGTCCTTACGAAGATCACTAATATTTGACACAATAAGTCTAACAATTTTTCGAATGCCTCCACGAGCATCGATTTCAAAGTCTTTCAAACCATCAATATTTCTATCCCTACAAGTTTGGCTAAGAAGAGCCAATTCGGGATCGTGCTTTTGAGTTTCAAGGATGCGGTCTAAAAGAGAAGGATGAGCCTCAAGGCTACATAAAACAAGGGATGAAAATGAATTGGGGTCACGATCTCGAACTCACAAATGGAAAAATTCTCAAGATCATTCCATTCGGATATCATCATGGAAACAACCGCTTGTTGCTTACGATTAAGGGCATCGGCAACACGATTTCCCTTTCTGGGAGAATAAAGAATATCAAGACCATAAGATGCAAGGAATTCGAGCCAACGTTGTTGACGCAAATTAAGTTTCATTTGAGAAAATAAATACTTTAAAGATTTATGATCGGTGTAGAGAACAAATTTCTCTTCCAAAAGATAATGATGCCAAATTCTAAGAGCGAAAACAATGGCCGCGAGCTCTAAATCAAAGTGGCATATCTAGTCTCGGCTGGCTTTAATTGTCTAGAAGCATAAGCGATAACACGTTTACTTTTGCATCAGAACGACATCCAAACCAATACGACTAGCATCGATACAAATAGTGAAGTCTTGGTTCCCTTTGGGAATCATAAGAATAAGTGGAAAGGAGTTCTTTTAATATCTGAAAAGCAGCATCTATATGCTAAATCATTTATTTTATGATCCACTTTTCCGAAAAACTAATACATTCAAAATTATGCTTAACTTTATGTAATCATCTTTTTAGAAAAAATTACTTATTACAAGTCAATTTACTGTATCTGACTGTCTCATCATAGCGTTTAGGAGACTCCTATCGATAACGTTGATCGAACGCATCGACCAGAATTCTTAAAGCACTTAATGGGCAATACAACACAAAATCATCTTTTATATGATAAACACGTCTCTTAAAATTTTTACAAATATTCTTTGCTCGTTTTAAGAACATAATCCAATTATACTTATAAATATATTTTATTAGAAAGGTTTGCAATTTTAAATTGCTATTTTCAACCATAATCGATGAATACAAGGATAGACTCATCGAGATATTCGCAGAATACTCGATTCATAAGATGGATGAAATAAGCTGGAGGGTTCGTCAAACCGAATAACATAACGAGCCACTCATAAGAATCATAACGAGTGCAGAATGCGGTAAGTGGAACGCTATCCTTCGCAGCTCGTAGCTGATGAAAATCGATGGTAAGGTCAAGCTGAGAAGACCTTAGCACCACTCAATTGATCGCTTAGGTGGTAATCATAAGACAGGCTCAAAGATATCGGGAAATTCACGAACTACTTGAATGAGGGAAATAACATCTTCCTCATCAAGTGGGTTTAAAGAATAAAATGATGCCACCGAATTGGAATCGAAATCATTAAGAACAATAGAAATCTGATTAACAGATTGGGGATGTCGAAGATGGATTATGCTCTCGGGACATAGGATATGGGCTTCATATCGGTTAAGCCAATCCATTCCCAAAATCATTCTGAAACCTAAGTAACGCGTAACATGCAAATCGGCACAGAAAGCATAATCACATAAAATAATTTCAACACCCTTACAAAATAAACTGAGTGTTGCGGATCCACCAACCGATTGGCAATTCTTAGTGAAGTCATCAAGCCCATAATATTTAAAGAAAAAGTATCAACAAGTTCCTTTGATATAAAAGAATGAGATGCACCCGTATCAAAAAGAATTCGAATAGGATAATCATGAAAAAAAATAATGCCATCAAGGACTGAATGAGAAATACCTTAACCAAGAGAAGGGTTACTAGAGGCTTGCACAACATTTAGTTTTTCCTCTTTCTTGCTTTGAAGTTTGGGACATGAAAATATAAGATGACCTGAACTTTTGCAATAGCGACAATAAAGAGGTTTCAGACACCTATTTGCATAGTGGCCCATAGAACTACAATTGTAGCATACTCCACGATTAGGGGTAGAAGTCTTTGCTATCGAAGTTGCCTGCTTCCCTTTCTTGATGGGATAGAACTTTTGAACCTAATATGCCTTTTCTTGTTGTTATTGAGGCTCTTCTTGGCACCTCTAACATCACTATCACTTCCTTTATCAGCCTCTTTAAGTCGAAGAGTGATATCTACAAGCTGGTCGAAAGGCACTTCTAATTTTAGAGGTAAAACCTTTTTGGGGTTCTTATTCAAAGCACAGATAAACCTTTGATTCTTTACAAGATCCAAAAATTGTTGGCCAGACATGAATACGCCATCCAAAGAAGGACCACTGGATTGACCGGCTCTAGGACTACCAAGTCTAACCATCTCTTATTCTTTAAGAAAGAAAGAAAGAACGAAAAGGAAAAAGGTTATTCTCCGAATGAATTCAAATAAAATAGATTGATAGACAAGGCATCATAAAAGTAAATAGGATAGAACGGGTCCTAAGACTCGAATTAAATCCTAAGGCACGATTCTTAAGAGAGACTTAGGACAATGATCCTTGTCATAATATCCTATATTGTTTCGAAGTTTGGCTCTGATACCAAGCTGTGATGCCCCACCTCTATACTCACACTAGCCAAGGACGTTATGGGGTAATGCCATCGACTAGCACAAAGAATAAGGCTGTTGAGGAGCGACCATATGTGTAATTACTTTTTGCGAGTACCGATTTGTCAGATAATATGACATGCGTTTCGTTTCAAGAGGAAATATGAAATATCCAATACAAACTCAAAGTTGCTACATAGTGGCTATGAGGCCTTCGGAAACAAATATAAAATAAGCATAACATAAATCAGTCACAGATATTCATATCACTAAGGTGGAAACAGATATGAATAACACATAGAAGTGAACATCATAGTAGTGGTCATACAAGATCCACCACATCACAAAAGAATAGGTACAAGTGCTAGACAAAAGAACATGTATACATCAAGAAGTCTCTATCTCGAATGTATAAAAATGAAAACTACTAAGCTAAAGTAGTTAGCTAAAAATCAGAAGCTAGTCCCTGTTAAGAAGTCAAGTCGAAGCACCTGAAACACCTTGGGCTGACCCGAGTGTTATTTAAGAAGAAAAATAATAAACGAATCAGTCTAGCTATAATTATCATGTAAGATGAGATAGGACAAGAGATATGACAAAAATATGATAACAATAATACCATGTTGTGGCAAGTATATATTTGATAACAATGAAAATCATACAATATCTCAAGTTTTCTCAAATACCCAAAAAGGATATCATATTCTTTAGCTTATTCACCAAACCTCAAATATTGACAAAACATATCAATGCAAATCGCAAATATTGGCGAAACACAAATTCCAGAAATCATCAATTAGAAATCTAGAAAACAAAAAAGGGGGAGGCCTATCACAAACGGGAGCATGCAAACTCACCAACACGTGTATAACAAACGGGACGCTATCCCATGGGTCGCTAACCTGTAATGAGTCAAACATCGACGAACCTAAAAAGATATGCCCCATGGACAGAAACTCGATTGAGCCGAACATCGACGCACCTAAAAGGATACGCCCCATGCACAGACTCATTGAGCCGATTGCTCCACGAACGGATAAAAACCATGGGTCGCTACCCCACCAAATTGAGCCGAAGCTCTATAGAAAATGATCATCATTGATAAAAAAAGTGTAAATTACACTAAGCTGGTAAATAAATGAGTTAGGCTTCACATAACCACTGGCTTAACTTAAATATTTACGAACAAATTGTGGACTTCCATTCGAAAATTAGTGTAAATTATACTAAGCTAGTAAATAAATAAGTTTAGCTTCATGTCCTATAACCACTAGCTTAACTAAATATTTACGAATATATTGTAGATTTCCACTCAAAAACTGTCACGAGGTTTCAATCGGACAAGTCCAAGAATTAACCAGACGTCTGGTAGGGTTAAACCAGACCTCTAGTCCTAGGCTTTGCCATTTTTTTTCTGCGTTCGTTATATAATTTTTTTTCCCAGAAGCCCCTACCAAACTTCTGGAATTTTCAACCAGACGTCTGGTTGCCTGAGCTGGACAGAAATTTGCCTAAGCCAATGATGGCCAAATCAATTCAGAAGCGATCGAACGAGCGATGGAGGCTTAGGATTTATGCCAAGCGACAACACAACCCTATAGGCTCTTCAATACACCCTAAATAACATGTCCAAACATCCATAGTAGGATTTTCATAAATTTTGACTTCAAAACCAAAATTGGAAAATTCACCAAATCAATTCAAATCAAAAGCAACTGAACATGAAATAGATGTTAGGAATTCATACCTAACAACAATGAAAACTATAGACATAGATGTGAGTTCAAGAACTCACCTTTAAATTCAAAAACAAGAAATGAGAAGCTTTAAAACAACCTTATATGTTTGGGTTACTGTAAGTTTATATATACCAACTTATATATTAGTTATATATATATATTATTGATTTCAAAGTGTATATATATAGGTTTATAATAATATTGATCTTAAATTTGTATGAGTATATATATTCAGTTCAATTTATATATCAACTGGTTCTAATTGTCTTATCGATTCCTTATTAGCAGCTTTGTCCGTTGAATTCGTGTCCATCCTGCTTCGCTTTTTGAAATTCGTGCTTGGATTTGTAGCTCATTTCCTTTTCAATTCTCTCTAGCCTCGAAAGGTGAGCAATCACTCACGATTAACGTTCTTATATTTATTAAATTTGATTTCAATTGAAACGACAATTGAAATATGCTGTTGTTAGTTATTTACATTTATATATATGCCATTATCTGTATCTGTTCACCTGTGACATCTGACACCATTATCTGTTATTTATATTGATGATATATGCATGTTATATTATTATCATATCGGTTATCACTCTACAAGTTCCCTGTTAGTATAGAATCACTATGGGTTGAAATGATACATACCCGAACGATCTGTAGAATATGAGAAAATCGTTATGGGTTGAAATGATAAACCCAAGCGATTTTCATTTGAATTGAATTTGGGATTATGGGTTGAAAAGATAAATACCCGTATATATTTAAATTGCGGATTGAAATGATAAATATCCATATCACTTGACCATAGGATAGAAAATTATATACAGACACCGTTGGTCTATATATAAATATTTGAAAATGATTTCTATGGTTTTGGAAAGAAATATATGGTTTTAATAAATATTGATTTTAAATATTTATTAAAGTTGATTTAATAAAGTTGATATATAATATGTTTAAGTATTTATTTAAAATATATATATTTTCAAATATAGAGTTTATAATGATTCAGGTTGGAAAGGTAAATTTGAAATTGATTTGAAATTATATTTATTTAAGAATTTTACTTAAATAAGTTTGATTTGAAATTATTAAATTTGAGATTTTAAAGCTATGATTTTATAACTTGATTTGGGTTAAAAGTGATTTAAATGAATATTTTCAAATTTACATAAAATTGAAATAGGATATTTAGTTTATTTAAAATTTGTAATTTGAAATTATTTAAATGTTATTGAATGATTAAGTGAATTTTTCAAACTATATAGTAATGAAGTTAAATTGAGATATAAATGAAATTATCGAATTGAGTTTTGAAATGTTGAATATTTAAAGCTTTGAAATATATTGACTTTGAAATATATTGAATTTTGAATGGATTATTGTGTGGTTCAAATCTGTATTTGAAATCGATATAATTTGAAATGGATTATTGAGAAACTGAATTGAGTTGAAATTTATGAACTGAGATTGAATTAAGTTGAATTTGGAATTCGAGTTGATTTGAATCGATTTTTGGAATTTGAGGAAACTATTTTAATATATAAAGTATTTTTAAATTATATTTAAAACTATTTTATATTTTACTCAATAAATTATTTTATATAAACTATTTTAATATGCTAATTATTTTAATATAAACTATTTTAACTCATAACTATTTTTATAAAAACTATTTTATTTTATAAACTATTTTATTATATATACTATTATTTATACCTAAACGGTTTAAAGTAAATGTTATAATTTCAAAGTGCTATGATTTCCAAAGTGTTATGACTTCAAAGTGTTATGATTTCCAAAGTGCTATGATTTAAAAATGTTGTGATTTCCAAAGTGTTATAATTTTAAGTGTTTTGGTTTCGAAAGTGTTATAACTTTGAAAGTACTATGATTTTGGAAGTGAATATATTTGAAATGGAAATGATATCGTATTGATATAGTTTTGAAATGGCAATGATATTTTGAGTTTTGAAGTATGATATTTTGAAATGACCACAGTGTTATAATAACGGTTGGTTGTTAAAGAGACCGGGATCAGATATTGTCATACTCTCTGCCAATACCGAAAACCACTTTAACAACTGTGTACGCGGTGGAGATTCCAAAATGAAGTAGGATGGTGGCGACGATCCTAAAGGTATATTTACATGGACCTAACTCCTATGAGTTAGCATAAGGTGGCTAAAACAGGAGCGATTCCGGGCCAATGAGGTAGCTCCTCTTATCGGACACACTCCATCGTATGCCATTCTATTACTTTGTGATTGATTTGGTACGCACCTTTGATTCGGGAGTATGGCTCGAGTTGGGCGATTGCTGCGGCTTTGCGTTACCAACAGTCCAGATGCGTAATTGGTATATCTACCCTGGCATTGCCTAGTTGTGCCGTTTCACCTACCCTAGCGCGCCTTTTATGAGTTTGATTTGTGTCGTACCTATGGAGTATCCACTGGTAGCTCCAGTTTACGGGGTATTACGATACTGTATAGACTATTGGCACTATAAAATGTGTTAAGGTGGAAAATGTAAAGCCTTAACGCTATTTTAATAGTTTACTTTACTATAGACATTATTATAATAGCGTATATTACTACATATTAGATAGTTTAACGGATCCTTAGAGGATGATTATCCCTAACATCCTTTAAGTTACTGTATTTTAGTTGGTATTTCACTTGAGTTGGATTTAGTGATATAAGAATGTTAATCCTGACTTGAGTGTTTTGTGTTTTGCTTTACGCTCGGGGTCAGACTGAGTGATACAGTATTCGAGACTCACCTTTGGAGTTGGAGCTTCGCTTGGAGATCCATCTATCGATTTTGCTTTCAATTATTCAGTTGATTCCAGTGATGTATTCAGATTTTGTATTTGACTATTGTATTGAGACATCTATGTATTCGAGACTTCTGTTGTATCTTGTTTTAACTCTGTTATATATATAGTAGCTTCATGAACTACTATTCATTTGTTTCCGCTGCTTATAGTTATTACTCTGTGTCTGTGATTCTGTGATTATTTTATTTACTGTATATGCTGAGTTTTACCAAATATAATATAACAATATGATATTTTGAGCAATTCAAGTCCGACATGTGTGGATGCGAATGGTTGAAAATTTCAGGATGTTACACTATCTCTCTCTAATAAGATTTTGAAACTCCGTAGGGAATTTATGTAAAAATTCAACTTATTTCCTATTTGTTTCTTCTTCCTCCAATCTATTTTTATCCTATTCTTCTCCAATTATTCTAAATCTAATGGATATATATACTTCTTCCCTATTTTGTGTATATATATCAAAAGAGAGAGATTCTGAAAGAGATCGGAAGGCTACAAATCTATTTAAGTGAAGTTAAGGCTAATTTGTAAGTGAAAACCTTAGTATTTCTTTTCAGCAATTATTTAGTGTATTTTTTTGGATTTGAATGTGCCTTAGAGATTTTGGGATTTTGAAAATATGATAGATAAAATCCTCAAAATTCCTTTTTATTTCGATATGTTAATTCTATGCTGAGATTCCCAATTATTTACATTAATTTGATAGGATTTGTTTCGTTTATGCAATTTTTGATAATTTCATAGTCTATTCCACTTCTTCTTCTTCTGCTTTGGGTTAAATTGTGATCCTTCAATAAAATAAATGTATATGCAGTTAAAAAAAACTATTATTTTTGAAATATATATACATATATATACACATATTTATTAAAAATTAACATATTTATTTGACTTGGTAATCTTTAGATATTTTATTATACAAATCTAGATCCAAAATTTTGAATTTTAATTCTGAATATAAGTCAAAGTCATTTATATTAATATTTATAATTATTTGTATATTATTATATCACATATATATATATATATATATAATCATTTGTATATTATAGATTTTATTTTATATTGTTTTAAACTACACACACACACATACTAGACAACCTATATGTATATAGAGAAGTAAATATGTCCATTGTGTTATAAATCTCAGCACTTATACTCGGGCATATGTTAAACCATGTGCATTATTTATGCTGCACGTGCACGTACATACACAAGTGTATATGATATGCATGTTAAAATACATATTATAAACATAACAATAAATAAAACTTTATTTATAAATTAAATAAAGTATTGATTTTATTTAAAATAAACTTAAATAAGATCTAAATAAATTTAGACTTCATAGGCCCAATCAGATCCAAAATGGAATAAAATTTTAAAATTTATCTCATTTACCCTACTACGTGATGGCCTAATTCCAACAAAACTACTATTCTCAATCGGCGAAACCTCACTCGGAGCTTCTCAAATGCCGGTCGCCCCGGTTGGTCGAATGAAAATAGATGTCCTCCTTTGTTACCTATCTAAAACCAATGTTTATACTGGGAATAGAATGCGAATTAATATCTTAGGGGATCAACTTCTAAATATACAAGCCAAGCTCACATTCTTAACTCTATCAAAAAATTCTCTAAACCTCCATTAACATTTCTTTATCAAAAGTCAACTAAAAAGCTTACTATTTTGAAAGAATTCACTAGATTAAGAGATCAAAGCATAGAGACATCATCAAAGATCAATCGGCCAACATATAAGGAAGGGAACAATCATTGTTTTGTTGTTCATCCTAGATTCACTTTAATTTGAACTTATTTTGTTAGTCTAACCATCATTTGATGAGTGGTTTATAGCCTCTTACTCATATACGTTGTAGTATATGGTTAGGATCCATTTAATTTTAACTTAGAAAACCTATTTTTAATTTCTGAACCGATTTGGAAACGAGATTTGAAAGATGTTCTAATGGTTTTAAACATGTGCTTGAATGGTATAAACATATATGTGTAGGCTAGGTGTTTATCGAAATGCTTGAATGACTTGTACTATTTGTGATAACCCTGATTTTGTGAGCAGATTCATTATTTAATTTAGTTTATATTTGTTTAAAAATTTCATTGAAAAGATAGGAATAGGAAACTGATTTGCAGATATATGGTCTAAAACATGTACATGTGCACAAGATAGTGCACATCCATGCACACATTCTTCTATGTGATAAAATAGGCAACAGTTAATATATGTTAGGATAAATAAATTTCAAATATATATATATATATGCAGAAATAATAAATATATGCAGAAAGTATAAGATATTTAAATATTATTTAAAAAAAATAGGCATACATATGTTATACATAGACACAGGCAAGCATTGCAGGTGAAAATAAATTGAGAAAAACAAAGCTTGCATGGAAATGGTATGAACCCTTAAATATACACTTTATCCATTTCCAGCAATTCTTTTGCTTAGGACAAAACTGAAGTCATGCATATAACATGACCGGGGAAAGATTAAAAGAATGAGGTTTATTTTCTGAAAAAAATATAACAAGGACCACATACCTTTTTCTTTTCATGAATCAAGTGTAAGGCAGATCATATTATGGGGTAGAACTGACATTGGGTAATTCCATAAACCCTAGTAACAGCCAGGATTTATATAAAGAGGCTTAGTGTAGTGAGATCATACCCATTTGCTCTTCATAACCTAAAGAAAAAAAAGCCAGAGAAAATAAGGAGCACCGGCCATTAGAGTTAGAGGAAGGCAGAGGATCAAAAGAAAAGAAAGGCTTAGGAAAAAGGAATTAATGTGAGTAACCTCACTGAAAACTTTGGCATTAAGTCCTGAATATTGAGGCAGCCTATTTGAATTAATAATTCACTTTTGCAAGTTAGGTTCATTTTATGATTTGATGACTTTGGTTTGTTAATGATCTGTTCAAGTGTAAAACCCTTTATAGTGATTTACCCAAAAATAAGAGTCATGGATTTCATGTTTAAATTGTTTATCTATGCTGTGAATTAACTTTGAGATGGAGTGATTTCATTTTATGGGTTCCCTTCATAAAGTTATTTATAAAATCTCAGGATTCATGTGGTAGATATATGGTCTGAAAATGAAAAGAAATATGGGGCTGCAACATTGTGTTGTTGCTTATGTCTCATGTTAACTAAAACAAAAGAAAATGTAGAAGTGCAATGTTATACATGTGCTGAGCTCCTATGTTTTATGAACCACCCAAATCAAAATATATACTTGTGGTTTAGCCAGATCTTCAAGATTAATAAGGATCTGATTGAACCAGAGGTAAGAGAAGATAACTAGTAAACTACTTATGACCATATGTTTATAACTTGATCCATTGAAACCCATAGGAAAGATAATATGCTAAGAAATCACATCTGTTTTCATGATTAAATGTTTGCTTCTTAGAACATGACTTACCAATCTCTGGATGAATACATGTTGGTTGAATTGTTTATTTTTCTCTGATTGAAAAGTGAGATGCAGAAGGGATTAGCACAATTATGAAAAAGGAAATAACACTTAGTAACTTAACTAAGGATTTTGGATCTTAGGGCTACAAAATATAGCTTGGTAAGGGGAACATTGCAAGCTCACACATGGTATGTTTATACCCAGGGGCTTGAGTGTGCTGGGTTAACAGAGAGATGTCCCAGGCAGTGTGTGTTTAAAAAGAGAAAGTAGCTAAAGACCCTATTATATTTGATAGTGAACTTTAGACATAGGTTCAGGAGAGGCTTGGGAAAAATCCCTGATGGCCAGTAAATTTGTAAAGGGGGCTTGATGACTGAATTGATGATTGCATTGGTTGGTTTATGATGTTTTATTGGTGAATCTTATGATTGTTTTCTCTGAACTAAATCACTATGATCATATATAATTTGTTTAGTACTGATATGAATGCACATGCCTCACAAAAACATGCACAGAAATGATACTGAGTTTCTTAATTAATTCAAAGTATTTGGATATAAATAGAAGTCATATAAAATCATGTTTTCAGGTAGATTACTCATACCAGGCATTAGTCTGACCCTTGTGTGTTTATGCACCATTGGGTGTCTCATATTTGTATGAGGCAGTTCATGGTGATTATGCAGGGAAATAGGAATTTCATTGATCAAGCTTGGATGAGTTAACTACTTAAGGAATTGGATGCTATTTTTAAAGACTTTGCTGAAGTTAAATTAGATAATCATGTTGAACTATGTTAAGATATTTTGTTTAAGTTTCTTAGAAAAACCAATGTATTGTTATTTACTGTTTTGTAAGTGTTGAACTTATATGTATTAGCTGAAACTATGTGCTTTGTTTTGCAATTGCTTTGCTAAGAAATGAAACTCTAAAACTTTAAGAACGGTTAGTTTAAGTGGTAGAAAAATCTGAGATTAAAAGGGTTTAAGGATTGAACATATATCAAGTGGTTGGCATAGGAAAACTCATGATTAGGTGATATAAGATCTGACAGAGTAAAAGGTTTGAGTTGCTTTGAAAAGAAAACAAAATAGCATGTATTTTGTTATGAAACAGTGCAAACTGAAGTTGGCTAACATAACCATTTTATTGAGCCTGGGTTAAGCCAGCACTAAAGAATTTTAAGTTAAGTTTTCAGCTCTGTTTTATAACCCAAGTATAGGGTAGACTCAGACATTTTGTTAACAAGAGAAAAAAAAATAATGCACCTGAATTTCCCACTGACACGCACATGCACAGAAACATGCACACACATACACAGGCAGGAGCATAGTTCATACAGTAATAAAATTATGAAAATTCATGCAAAATGATAAGTCTTGAGACATGAAACTAATAGTCATGCAATAATCTATGTATATTTAGAAGATCTGGTTTATTTTGAAACATAGTTGCTATGTAGGGATTATTCTTTAAAATGATCCCCAAACAGATTTTGTTCTTCCAAACTTTTGTACTCTGATTCAAGTAAGAAGTAGCTTATATATCCTCATATATATAAGTTTAAGATAATTTAAGCAAACCAATATTCTTATTGGCATAAAGATCCTGGATAGAAGAAAATTGGAATTAAATATTTCCTTGATTAAATGGCCACTATTTAAGAATTTTTTTTTTCAAGTGGGTCATTTCATTTGGTATTAGAGCTATGTTGTTAAATAACATAGCAAAATTTTGTATGAACTTGTCTGCATTGGATGTATGGAAGTATTGACTGCTTTGGATGCTTTGGTTGTTAATGTTTACACTATTAATATCTATTATGACAGAATAAGTGATAGATTAAAATGAATTAATCTATAGAGTATTAGGCAAAATAATCTAACCTAAGTGTTATATCCATAAAGCTATGGTAGGACCCAGACATCAAAATGTAGGAACAAGTGAACCACCCATGGTGAATGTACAAGAATTCATGAGAGCCATAAGGGATGGAGTAGGCAACAGGCAGGAAAATCCACATGAGGAGCTTTCCAAAATACTCAAGACTTTTACCAACCTTGGAGGCAAAACCTTTGATGGCACGGAAGGAGTCATGGGAGTTCAAAATTGGCTTAGAATTTTGGAAAGAATCTTTGCAGACATGCAAGTTGAAGACCAAAGGAAGAGGCAAATTGCATACAGGCAATTGAGAGGAGCAGCTTTGGATTGGTGGGAGGTTATCATAGCTGGAAGACCTAAAGGAGAAGTGACATGGGATCAATTTAAAGCAATGCTGGAAGGTAGATTTGTCCCTGCATCAGCCAAGGAATCTTTGCTAGAGGAATTTATCAAATTAAGGAAAGGGACTATGAGTGTCACTGAGTACATTCAGAAGTTTGAATCATTAGCAAAGTATGGTGCAGTACTCATCACCACTGAGGAGGCTAAGAATGGCAGATACATTCAAGGGCTGAACCCTAGCCTTAGAAGAGCCATGCTACCATACAAGGACATGACTTTTGATCAAGTTTTGGATTTGACTTTGAGCATTGAACAACATGATAAAGCTAGAGAGAATTTCAGGGCATTCAAGAATAATCAAAACAAGTAGGGAAAGGGTAAATTTCACCCTTATGATAAGAAGAAAACAGACATAGCTTCCACCAAGAAACCAGAAGAAGTCAGGGCTGCTGAAATTAAGAAGAAGATTACTTGTTATAACTATGGCCAAGAGGGGCATATGAAGAATAGATGCACAAATGTTAGACCTGCATCCTTCAATTGTCACTATTGTGGGAAGGAAGGTCACATAAAGAGGAATTGTCCAGATTTTAAGCAAGGAAAATTAGGGGCTTTGGAAGGAAAAGGCAAGGCAGCTGAGGGATCAAGTGTTGAAAAGCATGGTCAAGTTGAAGGTACTTTGCTTATTCACTCAATACCTTTTGCAGTAGTGTATGATACTGGGGCTACACACTCATTGATCTCCCATGATATTGCACAACAATTAAAATTGAATTGTATGATTGTTGATAAGCCACTGCTAATTAAAAGCCATATAGGTAGTTCATGTGTTCTGGGTATGATATGTATGCAACTAGGATTAAATATAGGAGGACATGTGTTTGAGTCAGACCTATATGTGTTGCAATATCCGGGCATAGGGATTATTTTAGGAGTTGATTGGTTGAGTAGAAATAAGGCTATCATAAATATGGAGACATCCACCATATCATTGAAAGTTTCTGATGGACAAAGAATAGTTGTTCTTTGTGAGGCAAACAAGAATAGAAGTATAGCCAACCTTTTTACATTGTCTAATGAAAAACCCATGCCTGCATTAGAAGAAATCCCCATAGTGAATCAATATGTTGATGTGTTTGGTGAAGTCAGGGGAATTCCAAACCACAGGCCAGTTGAGTTCTCAATTAAAATTATTCCAGGAGCTAGCCCAGTGGTTAAAAGACCAACCAGAATGGGGCCTAAGGAGTTGATGGAACTGAAAAAGCAATTAGTTGAACTAGAAGAAAAAGGCTTTATTAGACCCACTAGCTCATCATGGGGAGCACCAGTAGTCTTTGTTAAGAAACAAGATGGATCCCTTAGGTTATGTATTGACTATAGGGAATTAAATAAAGTCACAGCTAAAAATAAATATCCCTTACCAAGAATTGATGATCTCTTTGATCAATTGAGTGGTGCAAAAATATTTTCTAGGCTTGATTTAGCTTCAGGCTTTCATCAGATGAAAGTAGAAGAGGAAAGCATTAAGTATACAGCCTTTAACACAAGATATAAACTTTATGAATTTTAGTAATGCCATTTGGCTTGACAAATGCTCCTTCCTATTTTGTTGATTTGATGAATAGGATTTTTTAGAGAATACTTGGATAAGTTTGTATTGATATTTATTGATGATATACTAATTTATTCTAAGTCAATCAGAGAGCATGAAAATCATTTGCATATGGTATTTGAGAAATTGAGACAAGAAGACTTGAAAGCCAAATTTTCAAAATGCACTTTTTGGCAAAATGAAGTGAATTTTCTAGGCCATATTATATCAGAAAAAGGAATATCTGTGGACTCCAATAAAGTCATTGCAGTGTAAGCTTGGAAAAGGCCTACTAATGTCACTGAAGTCAGATCATTCATGGGGGCTGGTTACTATAGGAGATTTATAAAAGATTTTGCAAAAATCTCAATACCATTAACCAGATTGACTAGGAAAAATCAAGTGTTTACTTGGACAGAAGAGTGTGAGAAAGCTTTTGGGAAATTAAAGGAAGCACTAGTGCAAGCTCCAATCCTTAAAGTGCCTGAAGGAAATGAAAACTTGGTGGTGTATACTGACGCAAGTGGACAAGGGCTTGGGACAGTATTGATGCAACAACATCAAGTGATAGCTTATGCTTCTAGGCAGTTGAAACCAAGTGAGGTAAGGTATGCTACTCATGACCTTGAATTGGCTGCTATAGTGTATGCTCTTAAGTTATGGAGACACTACTTGTTAGGAGCAAAATTTGAAGTTTATACAGACCATAAATCACTTAAATATTTGTTTTCACAAAAAGAATTAAATATGAGGCAGCAAAGATGGATTGAACTCTTAGCCTCATATGATTTTGAAATATTATACACCCCTGGTAAGGCTAATAAAGTAGCAGATGCCCTAACTAGACAACATGCTAACATGGCTAGATTGATGGTAAAAGAGTTTAACACTTTATCATTGTTAATTGATTCAGAAATATAAAGTGATAATATAGAAAACATGAGCCTATGCAGTGAGAATGTAGAAATGGGAAAATTAAGTTTTATTACTCTGGGGTCAGAATTGAAGAATAAAGTTGGAATGCTACAAGACCAAGATCCATTTTTATTTGAAAAGAAGACTCAAATATTAAATGGTGAGGCAGTGGAAGGTTTTCAGTTGAATGATCAAGGCCATTTGAAGAAAGGAAAAAGAATATGTGTTCCAGCAATTGATGAGTTGAAGCAAGAGATCTTGGATGCTTACCACAAAAGCAAATACACTATACACCCAGGAATCACAAGAATGTATCACAACCTCAAGAGGGATTACTGGTGGAGTGGTACGAAGAGTGCAGTGGCAACCTATGTATCTAAGTGTATGGTTTGCCAACAAGTGAAGGCTGAGTATCAAAAACCCTCAGGGATGCTTCAACCTTTGCAAATACCACAGTAGAAATGGGAAGACATATCAATGGATTTCATTGATGGTTTGCCTAGAACTAGGAGGGGAAATGATAGTATTTGGGTAGTGGTTGATAGGTTAACCAAGTCAGCCCACTTTATACAAGTAAAATCAGAAAGAAATGCAAATACACTAGCCCAGTTGTTTATTAAGGAAATAGTCAGACTACATGGTATACCAAAGACTATAGTAAGTGATAGAGATACCATCTTCACTTCAAAGTTTTGGAAAAGTTTTCACAAGGCAATGGGGACTGATTTATGCTTAAGCACAGCATACCATCCTCAATCTGATGGCCAAACAGAAATTGTGAACAAATTGCTTGAAGACATGTTAAGAGCTTGTGTATTGGATTGGGGAGGAAGTTGGGAGGATCATATCTTTTTAGCTGAATTTGCATACAACAATAGCCATCATAGTAGCATAGGCATGGCACCCTTTGAAGCTCTCTATGGGAGACCATGTTTATCACCCTCATGTTGGCTTGAATCTAGGGAGAAAGTGGTCTTAGGACCAGAAAATGTAAAGGAAACTTCTGAAAAGATAGCTTTGATCAGAAAAAGAATTGCTTCTGCCCAAGATAGGCAAAAGAAATATGCAGATCAAAGAAGAAAGGCAGTACAATATGATGTTGGAGATTATGTATTTATCAAGATATCACCCATGAAAAAGGTTCTAAGGTTTGGGAAATAAGGAAAGTTGATTCCTAGATATATAGGACCATATAAAATTTTAGAAAGAATAGGAACTGTAGCCTATAATCTAGAGTTGCCAGAAGAAATGAGAGCAATGCATGATGTTTTTCATGTGTCTCAACTTAGAAGATGGGTTCATGATAAGGAGGCAATCCTAGAATCCTCTAAGGATGTGCAGATTGACCCTAGAATGATCTATGAAAAGGAGCCAGTGGGCATAGTTTCTAGAGAAACCAAGAAATTGAGAAACAAAGAAATTAAATTAGTAAAAGTGCAATGGAGTCTTGACCCAAATGATTGCACATGGGAAGTGGAGGATAAAATCAGAAATGATTATCCACAACTGTTTGATTGAATGGAAGGTAAATTTATATATATACTGATGAATGTTTTGATTGAATATGCATTGTGATTTTTGTTTTGTATTCATATGCATAGAGTTTAATCAAGTGATTGACTTGAGAATGGTTTGAGGTCAGAAAATTGATTTTTCTGGAGTAATGATACTTAAGTTAAGTATGAAAGAATTGTGGGACACAATTCCTAAAAGGAGGGGTATATGTGATAACCCTGATTTTGTGAGCAGATTCATGATTTAATTTAGTTTATATTTGTTTAAAAATTTCATTGAAAAGATAGGAATAGGAAACTGATTTGCAGATATATGGTCTAAAACATGTACATGTGCACAAGATAGTGCACATCCATGCACACATTCTTCTGTGTGATAAAATAGGCAACAGTTAATATATGTTAGGATAAATAAATTTCAAATATATATATATATATATATATATATATATATATATATATGCAGAAATAGTAAATATATGCAGAAAGTATAAGATATTTAAATATTATTTTAAAAAATAGGCATACATATGTTATACATAGACACAGGCAAGCATTGCAGGTGAAAAGAAATTGAGAAAAACAAAGCTTGCATGGAAATGGTATGAACCCTTAAATATACACTTTATCCATTTCCAACAATTCTTTTGCTTAGGACAAAACTGAAGTCATGCATATAACATGACCGGGGAAAGATTAAAAGAATGAGGTTTATTTTCTGAAAAAAATATAACAAGGACCACATACCCTTTTCTTTTCATGAATCAAGTGTAAGGCAGATCATATTATGGGGTAGAACTGACATTGGGTAATTCCATAAACCCTAGTAACAGCCTGGATTTATATAAAGAGGCTTAGTGTAGTGAGATCATACCCATCTGCTCTTCATAACCTAAAGAAAAAAAATAAGCCAGATAAAATATGGAGCACCGGCCATTAGAGTTAGAGGAAGGCAGAGGATCAAAAGAAAAGAAAGGTTTAGGAAAAAGGAATTAATGTGAGTAACCTCACTGAAAACTTTGGCATTAAGTCCTGAATATTGAGGCAGCCTATTTGAATTAATAATTCACTTTTGCAAGTTAGGTTCATTTTATGATTTGATGACTTTGGTTTGTTAATGATCTGTTCAAGTGTAAAACCCTTTATAGTGATTTACCCAAAAATAAGAGTCATGGATTTCATGTTTAAATTGTTTATCTATGCTGTGAATTAACTTTGAGATGGAGTGATTTCTTTTTATGGGTTCTCTTCATAAAGTTATTTATAAAATCTCAGGATTCATGTGGTAGATATATGGTCTGAAAATGAAAAGAAATATGGGGATGCAACATTGTGTTGTTGCTTATGTCTCATGTTAACTGAAACAAAAGAAAATGTAGAAGTGCAATGTTATACATGTGCTGAGCTCCTAGGTTTTATGAACCACCCAAATCAAAATATATACTTGTGGTTTAGCCAGATCTTCAAGATTAATAAGGATCTGATTGAACCAGAGGTAAGAGAAGATAACTAGTAAACTACTTATGACCATATGTTTATAACTTGATCCATTGAAACCCATAGGCAAGATAATATGCTAAGAAATCACATTTGTTTTCATAATTAAATGTTTGCTTCTTAGAACATGACTTACCAATCTCTGGATGAATACATGTTGGTTGAATTGTTTATTTTTCTCTGATTGAAAAGTGAGATGTAGAAGGGATTAACACAATTATGAAAAAGGAAATAACACTTAGTAACTTAACTAAGGATTTTGGATCTTAGGGCTACAAAATATAGCTTGGTAAGGGGAACATTGCAAGCTCACACATGGTATGTTTATACCCAGGGGCTTGAGTGTGCTGGGTTAACAGAGAGATGTCCCAGGCAGTGTGTGTTTAAAAAGAGAAAGTAGCTAAAGACCCTATTATATTTGATAGTGAACTTTAGAAATAGGTTCAGGAGAGGCTTGGGAAAAATCCCTAATGGCCAGTAAATTTGTAAAGGGGGCTTGATGACTGAATTGATGATTGCATTGGTTGGTTTATGATGTTTTATTGGTGAATCTTATGATTGTTTTCTCTGAACTAAATCACTATGATCATATATAATTTGTTTAGTACTGATATGAATGCACATGCCTCACAAAAACATGCACAGAAATGATACTGAGTTTCTTAATTAATTCAAAGTATTTGGATATAAATAGGAGTCATATAAAATCATGTTTTCAGGTAGATTACTCATACCAGGCATTAGTCTGACCCTTGTGTGTTTATGCACCATTAGGTGTCTCATATTTGTATGAGGCAGTTCATGGTGATTATGCAGGGAAATAGGAATTTCATTGATCAAGCTTGGATGAGTTAACTGCTTAAGGAATTGGATGCTATTTTTAAAGACTTTGCTGAAGTTAAATTAGATATTCATGTTGAACTATGTTAAGATATTTTGTTTAAGTTGCTTAGAAAAACCAATGTATTGTTATTTACTATTTTGTAAGTGTTGAACTTATATGTATCAGCTGAAACTATGTGCTTTGTTTTGCAATTGCTTTGCTAAGAAATGAAACTCTAAAACTTTAAGAACGGTTAGTTTAAGTGGTAGAAAAATCTAAGATTAAAAGGGTTTAAGGATTGAATATATATCAAGTGGTTGGCATAGGAAAACTCATGATTAGGTGATATAAGATCTGACAGAGTAAAAAGGTTTGAGTTGCTTTGAAAAGAAAACAAAATAGCATGTATTTTGTTATGAAACAGTGCAAACTGAAGTTGGCTAACATAACCATTTTATTGAGCCTGGGTTAAGTTAGCACTAAAGAATTTTAAGTTAAGTTTTCAGCTCTGTTTTATAACCCAAGTATAGGGTAGACTCAGACATTTTGTTAACAAGAGAAAAAAAAAATAATGCACCTGAATTTCCCACTGACACACACAGGCACAGAAACATGCACGCACATACACAGGCAGGAGCACAGTTCATACAGTAATAAAATTATGAAAATTCATGCAAAATGATAAGTCTTGAGACATGAAACTAATAGTCATGCAATAATCTATGTATATTTAGAAGATCTGGTTTATTTTGAAACATAGTTGCTATGTAGGGATTATTCTTTAAAATGATCCCCAAATAGATTTTGTTCTTCCAAACTTTTGTACTCTGATTCAAGTAAGAAGTAGCTTATATATCCTCATATATATAAGTTTAAGATAATTTAAGCAAACCAATATTCTTATTGGCATAAAGATCCTGGATAGAAGAAAATTAGAATTAAATATTTTCTTGATTAAATGGCCACTGTTTAAGAATTTTTATTTTCAAGTGGGTCATTTCACTATTGTATGTGGTGATTCATGTATGTTTGAATGGATTAAAACATACGTTTTGAGTGATTTGGGATGACGAGATGAAGAATCTATGGATGGATAACCGTCATGTCAATCAAGTAGGCTATATATGACAAGGTCTTCGATGATAACACTAAAAGGAGGAGTTCAAATCATAAAGCATTTTGTTGGATTGACTTAGAGAGTTTGAATTTAACCTTAATAGTTATATGAACAGTTCCTTAACTCATAAATCATAAATGAGCAACCCCTAGCTCATTAAGTATAACTGAGTAATCTCCTAATTCGGTGATTCTGATCAAGTGGACTATTTACTCATAAAATATATGAACCTATTCCCATAATAATTTAATTAAGTTTTAGTTGCACTCAGTTACCCAAACCCCTCTTGGCTTCTTAGGAGCTATTGTAATCACTTCAAAGTTTTATCTGGTTGTAATTATCCTACAACTAGTTACTTAATTAGCCTTATGACACCATGTCAAATAATAGCTAGGGTTTACTTACCAAATAAGATATACGTACAAACATGGTAATAAGGCAAAACAATAACTATCATTTGACTTTGTGAACACATTAAGCATGACATCAACATTTACTAAATTAACCCTCTTTTGATCCTTCATTACCTCCTCCGTGAACAATACTCGTTTTAAGAATGAAAGCAAAGAAGATATGATGTGTTTGAAACTAAGTAATCAAACATGATTGCCAACCACCAATTTCTAAGGTAAACTCAACGGTATATTGTCGTATTGTTTATTTCGATGATTTTCCACCACTTTTTTTATACGGTAGAAGGTATGCATTTGTAGAAGCAGAATTGAAACATGATACAATCACATTGAATTTATATTCGATATACAATCACCTTGATATACATCAGTATACATACTTTGACACCCACGCCAACCCCAACCCCAACCCCAGCCTACACCACCTTAGGCACACCCACGCACATCCCACGCCCCCATGAGATCTCGTTTGGGGAATAATGTTTACAAGGGTCTCCTAGTCATTTGTCTTATCCTTTTTCCCTTGCTCTCTTTCATTTATTACACGTAGGGGTGTTATGGTTGCGGTAACCGTCGTTATTATCACCAACCGTAACCGTAACCGTTGTTGACGGTTATAAATTCTTATAACCGTTACCGCAACCGCCTATGACGGTTAACCGTCGTATTTTCAATTTTGAAGCATGTCGTACATATATTTTCAATTATATGCATTGTGATGATAAATTGATATAGCTCTAACTGTTTTTTGCACATTTATTTATTTGTTTATAAATGTATGCACATGTTATTAGTTCATTAAGACACATATTATTAATGTATATGCTATTTCTTTATCTTAAATTACTAATTTTTATACTTCAATGTTAAATATTACACAAAACAATCATGTACGGTTGGTATGGTTAACCGCGGTTTTCAAAATTTTCAACCGTTACTGTTATAGATGGTAACCGCATGAACGGTTGGACCATTGTGCGATTCAACCGTAACAGCCCTAATTACACGTGCTTTTGCCTATTATTCCCACGCAACTATATTACCTTTCTCTATCTAGAATTAATTCATTTAATTAAGTAGAGATTTGGATCTGGAAAATTCTCCCCAAAATCAGTGATCTGCAAATTTCATCTTTTTTCTGAGTTTTGGGTGATTGCGTTATGTAATTGAGAAGATACGTTTTGGTTCAATCTTTTCTAATTAAACCAGGTATCGAATTCTCTCAATTTAGTTATTAGTACTAGCGAATTTTGATATTTTATGCAACTATGGGTAAAATTGTGTTTTCAATTCTTTCAGTTATCTTAGATTTATGTTTTGTTGGTAGATATAGGTCATTGATTGATATTATTAAATTTAATAAATGAAAGTAAATTACTTTATAGGTTAAAAATTTGTTAAAAGTTCTGCAATTTTAATGATTTATCTTGTTTTTTGTCCTTGTATAATATATATCTGATATATTATATTGCAGTGATAATCAGTTTCATAGCAATAAGACATAAAAGGTTATTGGATACAACTTGTTAAAAATGCATATACATTTAATAATTTAGAGGTATGTATATGGTGATCACCTGTGATGATCAGATATTGAAAACAAGTTCGTTAATTGAAGTTAAAATTGCGTATGTTTGTAGAAATTTAACGTAATTTTATGTTGTTCTTAGCAATTTAAAATGAAATAAAAAAAAAAAATGCATGATTATATCTCCTAAAAATCAAGATCAAGATTTTGCACGACATCGACTATTAAGTTTATGTAGACTATGGCACATAAAGTAAACAATATGTTAATGCAGTTTCCTTGAGCTTTACTTGGATCCCAATATTACAGTTTACATCTTATGATGAATACCTTTTGATACCGATCGAGTGCATAGTTTATACATTTTTCTTGTGGTGTAAATGTTGGGTAAGCAGAGTTCTTTGGTTTGATAATTGGGAATGAACTATATAATTGTATGTGATTTGTTTTTCTTTGCCAAGGTGCTTTTTTTTCCAGCTTGGATATAATATACGTCCTGACTCCGTTTGTTCAAAATGCCGAATTCTGAATATTGAACTCTGTACTTGCTGAATTCTGATTAGCCAATAATTGTACTTGCTGAATTATGAATAATCATTTATTTGTTCTTTTGCATTCTAAAACTTCTGACTAGAATTAATAATTATGTTTCTTTTGCCAATAATGCCCTCCGTATCAATTGATTTTTAAATATAGATTATTAAAAGTAGGAATTTGAAATTTTAAAATGTAAATGCTTTAAATTAACAAAAGTTTGAATTAAGAGAAATTTGAATACTAGAAAAAGTTGAAAAAATGTTAATTTTGAAAGGTTAAATTTTCAAAAATCAATTACAGATTTTATACTGTTTGAAATTATAATTTCTAAAAGCAATGAATTTTAGACTTTTAATGGAATTTCGAATTAAAACAAACCATTTTCAAAAAAAAATTAATTCTAAACATTCAAAATTAAAAATCTTGAATTTTCAAATTTAGAATTTTTTCTTGAAATTTGAGATTTCAAAATGTTAATATTAAATTTCGAATTCGCTATATTTTGTAGATATTAATAAGGGTATAAAATGGACAACCTATCGTTCAGCATTTAGAATTAATAATAAGCAAGAAAAATGTTCTGAATGCTCTTCTCTAAATAGATGACTTTAATCAGAACACGATTAAAAATGAACAATAAAACAAGTTCTGACTTAGAAATGAAGTTCTATTAAGAACTTCTTAATAATAACAAACATAGTATTATCATCTGTCATCATAGGAAGGTGTGTTCAAGTATATTATTGATCTAACAACATAGATAGTTAGCAGACTGCGAATGGCGATTGCAACAGCTTAATAATGAAGGATCAAGACTTCTAACTAATGTCATGTCTGGAGCTAACATGTTAAGTCTAGGTTGGTTTGTAATAAACAGAAGTTTCAAAGACTTGCGTAGCGTGATTCGAACATATATTGGCATGTAGTATGCTGTATACTACTTAAGACTTGTACTACCATCTAAGTACCCAATTAAAAAAAAAGACAAAAAGAGACAAAAGAAGGAGGAGGTAATAAAGATGATTTCAAGCATTAGTTACAAAAGAAAAAGGTTCATGCCATATCCTTGTTTTTATGTTTAATTTCTCATTTGCTCTTTTTTGACTCTGCAATAGTTAGAAGTAGCGTTAAACCACGATCAATTAATTTTTTGCTGTTAGTAGTATTAAGACAGGCCAGTGTGTATCAGCCCGGGTACAAAAGGATGTTTTTTCTTCCTATGTCTAAAATGTTATAATAATGATTCGTGTCTGTCATCACATGAAAGGAAGAAAAAAAAGAGTTGTAACTCTTGGTTCATAGACCCAGTAGTGTTAAGATGAAAGTCAAGTAAGATGATCAGGGTTATTTCCTGAAGTTTTATGTCTTGAATAGGACTGAAGTATTTGGTGTTTCTTAAGCTAAAGGAACTAGGAAATGGAAACTTAAATGTACATAAATATCACTTAAATATTTAGTGGTTTCTTAAACTAAGGAAACTGACAAAAAGAAACTTAAATGTAGGATTAAATCATATCATATCAAATGGAAACCTAAACACACTTCATTTACGAGTTTGGAAATTAACTACACTTCATTTATTAGTTTGGAAATAAACTGATAAGATATATCATAAAACTGGGTAAGTGTTTCAAACGACAATTAAATCATAACTAATACAATTGAATCTGCCAGTATAAAAACTTAGAATTATGTATCTTCAATGGTGTTAGTGAACTTAAAGTGTCCATATATTAAGTAATGAAATCATAATTAAGACTGTGAACTGCTTTGAATAGATTCCTTGTACCATAAATTTTCAATTGATTAATGCGATTATGTGTAATAACCTGCATCTACAAGCAGCATTCATGTTACATTCAACAACCCCTGCCACAATGAGTCAAATCGAGGTGTGAACTTTGTTCCTCATGTTGTTTGTGCCTTCCCAGCATTAGCAAAGTTAATGACTTTCAATTGAAACAACAACCCTAGTAGCTAGTTATTGTTTTTGTTTGGTGTAGAGTTGTTAATAGTATTTCTTTTTTCTTTTTTCCTCCAGGTCATGCAAGCATTCTGAAACTTGTGTGGCAATACAAAGATTCTAGTCATATTTTGTCGGTTAATAACATCGAGCATGGGCTATGAAAATTCAGGAAACCAATTGAAAAGAACTGCATCCGTCAAAGCTTTTAATTTCTCTTTAATGCTTTCTCCTCTCGTTTCATTCTGGGATTGCATCGTACGAAAAATGAGATACTCGTTCAGACCTGAATGGGTGTAGTATTTCTTGTTCAACAGCTTTCTACCTTAGTTCTTTAATACCATCACATAGTTTAGTTTTTTCTTTAGTAGATCTACCCAAAGTAGTTAAGTTACATAATTTACATTCCAAGTAAATTAGCCATGGATAGAGCTGGTTCTGGTAAAGCAATTCTAAAAAGAGGAAAGAAAAAACCCGACAAAGTTGAAATTGATAGGCAGAAACAAGCTGAAAGAAAACGAAGGCGGTTAGAAAAAGCATTAGCTACTTCCGCAGCTATACGATCAGAACTTGAGAAAAAGAAACAAAAGAAAATGGAAGAGCAACAAAGATTAGACAAAGAAGGCTTTGCAATAGCCGAAGCTGTTGCCTTGCATGTACTTATTGGAGAAGATAATGAAGAAACACACAACTTCATGCCGAATCAGAAAAGACGATTATACTCCTGTGATAGTTCTGGTCATGTTGGGCTTTTTATGGGGCATCCAAACTTTCCTTGGTCTATGAATGAATATAGCAAGCAAGGGTGTAATTGGAATGAGGCGTCGACAAATGATGTGCATGTAGAAGACATGCATTCTCAATTTTATAAAGAAATGTGTGGTCTCATGGCAGCAGAAGCTGTGGCATCACTTCAAATTGGTGAAAAGCCACATAAAGTTCAGCTCTCTGGCAATCAAGGCAATTTCTACAAGGAGTATTAAATGAACTTGATAGAGAATTGCGTACAAGGAGAGTTTTATTTCCTATTGATTGTTGTTTATGTTTGGTTTCTTGTGTATGGAGCGATCTCCTGTCATCTGTGTTTGGTTTCTATATCGAGTTATGTCTTGGATTTGCTAATAATGTTTTCGATAAACATTGTACAATGTTGAGTTGTCTATTGCTTGGGCATGGTTTGATGAACTATTTATAGGAAAGGTCCATATATAGAATAATGAACTGTAATTTGATATGATGAATTGTAGTTTCTTTCATATACTATAAGAATCTTATATACAGAACTATGAATTGTGCATTGAAATATTAAGGGCCCGTTTGATTTCATTTTGTATTTTGAGTTTTGTGTTTTCAACTATACATACAACGGACGCGTTTTTGCATAGACGAAAACACAAAACTAAAAACGAAAAGTCAAATGGGGCCTAAGTTGTTCGTTCATTTGTTATGCTGTTTATGAATAAGCAAGCATGGTGTAACAATCTGCTCTTAGAAGAAAATGGGTTTCTGTAATAGAAAATAATTTACTTTTAATCAATTAAAAAGTGGAGGATAGGATATTAGTGGGCTACTTTATAATATTGGGCGGTTGTTGGTTACCTTCGGCTTTGGCACTAGTACCAGTAGCATTGAAAATGCAAGGCTTAAAAAGATAAGTCGATGCATGCGCGCATGAGTTGCAAATTAAAGATAAGAGGAAAATTGCAGTGGACAATACTTTGAGTTTCTTATTTCTTCTCGTGACAAGAATGAGACTTTTATGTCCATTTTGTTCAATTATTTGTCACTAGTCACTCAGAAAGGCTATGTAATCCAAATGTACGTATGAATTTGGTGTAAATGGGATAAAACAGTATGAAATTGGTAGTGTGAATTTCTTGTTTAAGCCCGTGACAAATAAATGAATATTGTTGTTAGTTTGAGTTCTGCGAAAATGATAAAAGATCCGAATTTCTTTAGAACAAAATGCTAGGTGTAGAAATAAAAAATGGAATGCCACTGTATTTCTGCCTATCTTTGTTTGTAAATGAAGTTTACACACCCTTTTGATCTATAGTTTTCGGAACCGGAATCAGGGTTATCTTCTCCTCAAATAATTGACAAAGATCACATGAGAGTAAATAAAATGGTCCCATAGTAAGGAATGTAGCTCTCATGTGAATACAGGAGCCATGAGTTCAGTAACTTGATGCCTCATTCCGTTTACGGTTGATACACGTGTCACACTCAGCTGCCATTTCAAAATATAATATAGAAAAAAAATTAATAAAAAATAAAAAGCAGCAGAAAATACTGATAACCAAAACAAATAGTACCTAGGGGTTTTCTACAAAAAGGAACGGCACTTTTTGTTATAAAATGCTCCTTCGTTTCCATTACATAATCTCACTGCTCTACCATCATCTGTAACTATGGCGTTGGGGCTAACTAAAATCTTAACATTTCTAGTAAGTAATCATTAATACTACATCAACCATTAAACACAATCACCACTTCTACGCAAAAACTAACAAACACACTTGCAGGTTCTGGCACTGTCGATCAGGACCGTCCATTCAATCAGGGCGAGGAACAAAGACGTCCCCACCTCGGGCTTCAAATACGCAGCCACAAACTGCAGGGCCCACTCTGCGTCGTTAACTGACTTTGGAGGCGTCGGTGATGGTGTGACGTCCAACACAAAGGCGTTCAATGACGCAGTTGGTAGTCTGTCGCAGTACGCGGGTGATGGAGGAGGCATTTTGTATGTGCCAGCTGGAAAGTGGCTGACGGGGCCGTTTAACCTGACGAGCTACTTCACCCTCTTCCTTGATGCTGATGCTACTATTCTTGCTTCCCAGGTTTGCTCCAATTTTATATTGCACAAGGACTAGTAATTTTGTTTTGTTGTGGTATGTTTTCTTTCTTCACGGGTGATTCTTTGAAAAGGAAAGGTAAATGTGTGTCATTTTGTGAATGTTCTCTCCCTTCACGAGATGAATCACCGCCCAGCTTGTTCAATGCAGAGACGATTACAAATGGGATATTTCCTCAAACGGCAAAAAAAGTTTTCGAAGTCCATTTCCGTCCTTCTCATAAAGCATTTCATGAAACGTCCTGTCAACTTACTTTTGCAGGAAGACTTCAATTTGAAGTTTTTGGAATTACCAAAACATCCTTTCTATATCTTACTTCAAATTAAAAAAATAAAAGGGCATTTTTGTTTTTTGTCATTCCACTGCCTCTTCAATTTAGATTGCATTTGTTTTTAATAAAAATTCTGAATCCAAGTTGTTCTGAATAAAGTCATTTATTCAAATAAAATAATTTAAAAAAAATTTAGCGTTTATTTTTTTACTCTGAATGCTGAATGTTTTTTTTTTTTCTGAATATTGAATGCAAACAAACAAGTGATTATTCAGAATTCAGCATTCCGCAATCAACATACAAATTTCAGAGTTCAGCAATCAGAATTCAAAATTCAGCATTTTAAATATACGGAGCCTATACAATGCAGCCGACACAATTTTACTTTAATACAATGCAGCCGACACAATTTTCCAGTTGATTAAACTACAAAAGTTTTTAATTAATCTTCAACCATATAAATGAGTAATGGATTTCATTTCAGTATAAACCTGATAAAGAAATCATATTAACTAGTCGATTATTTGGTTTTAGAATATCGATTTGGTTATTCTCAAAGCAGCAAGATTCAGGCGTGCATACTGCATAGTGTTGCTGTCCAGAGCGGATTCCATTTGATAAAGTAGTTGATTACTTAAGTTTACATTTGTAATTTTGTATAGAACTTTATTCACAACTTAAAAACAACTTGCACCTCCATCAGCTAAATACAAAGTTATTTTCCCCAAGTTTATTAGAATCACAAAAAAGAAACAGAAGAAAAACTTGCATATAACATTAAACATATTAATCAATAACAGTACCAGTAATGTTTAGTGGTAAATAGTTCTTTAAGATGGAATTTTAAATTTGAGCACAGGACATAAGCGAATGGCCAGTAATAGACCCGCTACCGTCATATGGAAGAGGAAGAGATGGACCAGGAGGAAGATACGGCAGCCTCCTCAGCGGCACCAATCTCACCGATGTCATCATTACAGGTACATTCAACATTCATCAATATAACGTATATACGTACACTCAATATAAATTCAATTTCTCAGGTAACAACGGTACAGTTGACGGACAAGGAGCCTTCTGGTGGTCAAAATTCAAAAGCAAAAAGCTAAAATACACTCGCGGATACCTAGTCGAACTGATGTACTCCGACCAGATCACCATATCCAACCTCACGTTCCTCAACTCTCCAAACTGGAACATCCACCCCGTTTACAGCAGCAACATACTAGTGTCAGGAATCACAATCCTAGCACCCATACGTTCTCCAAACACAGATGGAATCAACCCAGGTATGGAAAAAACTATATCTTGATTATAATTTGTTGAGCTTACGATCATGGTATATATTATCATCTTTTCATCGACCAGATTCCTGTACAAACGTGAGGATAGAGGACTGCTACATAGTGTCAGGGGACGACTGCGTGGCCATCAAAAGCGGGTGGGACGAGTACGGCATCACAGTGAACATCCCAAGCTCACGCATAATCATCCGTCGCTTAACCTGCATATCCCCTTACAGCGCTGCAATTGCCCTTGGCTCCGAAATGTCAGGTGGTATCCAGGACGTACGTGCAGAGGACATAACAGCCATCAACACGGAGTCCGCTGTCCGCATAAAAACCGCCATCGGTAGAGGGGCGTATGTAAAGGACATATACGTGAAAGGGATGGAGCTGCACACGATGAAGTGGGTGTTCTGGATGACGGGGGCGTACAAGTCCCACCCGGATGGGAAGTACGATCCGAACGCGATGCCGGTGATCGATAATATAAATTACAGTGATGTGGTGGCGGAGAATGTGTCGATGGCGGCGAGGTTGGAGGGGATAGAGAACGACGTGTTTAAGGGGATCTGCGTGTCGAATGTGACGGTGCACACGGCCGTGAAGGCGAAGAAGGTGCAGTGGATGTGCGAGAACGTGGAGGGGGTTTCGAGTGGAGTCAGCCCGGAAGTTTGTGCTGCGCTGGCTGGGCAGGGAGAGGCAGCGGGTCTGTGCAAGTATCCGGAGGACAAGCTGCCGATCGATGATGTTGCCTTTCAGGAGTGTACGTATGCTGCAAGGTACTAGAATTTACGTTGAGGGTAAATTGTTATGATAAAGTGTGGGTTCAATTGTAAAGCTGCAAGCAAAACGTGATGCAGTCAAGTTGATTATATGCCTACTGCGTGTTGATTTTGCATATCGTTTGCTTTTTTTATTTTAATTATTATATTCCACGCATCTCTATGTTCTCAAACCTTAGATTTCCGAACTTAAACGTCTTCCCATATGTCATCACCGTCCCAATGGTTGCTTTGTTCACTTCTGATATTACCAAAACAACTAAAAAAAAGCAACCCCAGCCAAGTTATAGAATTACTTTTCAAAACAATCTTCCTGTATTCAACGACAATCACTTTACCGTTTTATTGAACAATAAAATGGCAGTTTGATTGCCGTTTTAAATATACCAACAATCACATTGGCGTCTTATTTCACCCAGCCTCCTAATGCCTCCTAATGCGACAACCCTTCCTCCTTCTGCATTCTCAACCGTCGTATCCATAATTTCACCATTTTTTTTGTCAAACTTTAAACAATTTTCCATACAAAATATCACTCTAAAAATATCAGCAATTATATATTTAAATTCTACGTAGTTTACAATGGAAGATACAAAAAAATTCTGAAATAGTTTATGCAAGAGGATGGAAGCAACAATGATTGGTTAGGGTAGAGGTGAAGGTGTGTGCAGGTTGCGGGGATATTGAGTCCGACATTGCGTTGTATGGACATGAAGTCAGCATTGAAGATCTTTTCGAAGGGTTGAACCGGGGTGGAAAAGGGAAACGCCAGTGGTCGTAGAGGCGCTCGAGATGGTAGAGCCACGTGTAGTCTTGAGGTGCGCGTGTTCAGAGCAATAGAGTGGTGGACTTGGATGTGTGCAAAGATATTGGCTTAAACGCACAAAAGGAGAATTTTTTTACTTTTTTTTTTAATTTTCGTCTACTTCCAAGTGACAAAGTGCATGTTAGCACACAGTCGAATGACACTGTAACAGTATAATTTTTTTCAGTTTAAGCTTAGTCCTCAAAGTTTACTGTATGCTAAATTTACACAGCTCTGTACATGATTAGTTATCCTCCACTATTAAATTCTATCCCGAACAGATGGGAATGTATCACAAATTATACTGTTTTCATAGCAGATTGGATTTGGCAATTTCTTAGACAAAATAATTTGTTCATCAAAATTGAAAATATTACCTTTAACCGCCCGTTAAAATAGATATATGTTGGTCTTCCTTCGTACCTTTTGATGAAAATTGATATGATAAAAATATGGTATTTGGGTTTATTTCACCATTATTTCCAAGACCCTAAAACCTTTTTCTACTAAAGCTAATAGAGTGAATGCAATTTTAACTGCAATGGAGGATATACTTACCCATTATATACCTGATCTTGATTTTGGGTTAGCTCGACTATTCCTTTTTATCTTATGGGACACATATTTTTTACTATGCTAGTTCTTCTATGGATTTCGGGTATTTAGAGATAGTAGCCCGACTGGATTTTAATTCCTACTTTGTATGATTGGGATACTGCTATTTCGGTCTATATGTATCGATTATTGAATAGGCACTATGTTGCGAGCGGATCTACGGGTTCCATGTTAAGGTTTTAAGAGTTACTGGAGTACTGGTACTTTGAATGTTTCCATAACTCCAACTATGTGACGACCCTGGCAGATCGTTCTTCATTTTTCCTCCGCATTAGGTTTTGTACATCCGAGAACAAGAAACGGAAAAAATATATAACTAGGCATATATCATGTCGCAAATAATCAACTCGATTTGATATTAGACACCAGCGTGTTTGACGTCCCTTTCACAGTAGTGATTATATTGACCTTGAAGTGCACCATAACTAGGCACTATGTTGCGACGATCGCACCAGCACAAAATATACCTATATAGTGTACCATAACGCTGCCCGATCGATGTAGAACGATTATCAAGTGGTAAAGTGGATAAAATAATCATTAAACATGTTGGATATCTTACACTACATTGAATACAATATAACAATCATCATAGATATATAAATCAGGCTAGTAATGCACAAAGGTTGGGTCGGGTTGGGTTAGACCAAATACTTCACCCGACTCGTATAAGTATGTGTTAAAGATAGTTCAACCCGTAACCGACCTTATATAAGGTTGGGTATGAGTTGGATCATAGTATGGGTTTGTGTCAGATTTAGAGTTGGGTCGGCTTATATACACCTAAAAATAAAAATGAGAATTTTAAAAAGAAAGAAAAGTTACATATCAAGATATTCAACTCAAATTAGTATATTTTAGTTGCAATAATGCGATAAAAAGAAAAGGTTCACTGCAACATATGTTTCATTAGAATTTCATAACAAAATACATCACATAGAATTCATTCACTATATAACTAGTTAAGAGTTTCATTCTTATCCCTCAAAAGTTTATAATCTACCATATGAGTTTTGACCACTCCAATTTTACTTGGGCTAACATCAATTATGATTTTCTAAGTATATTTGTTCTAGAATACCGATATTTTATTCTAGATTTTGACTACTCCTATAATTTTACTTAGGTTGATATTAAAAAGTTTCTTTAAGTTGGGTTGGGTTGGGTTAAAATAGCATTAGGTTGAATAAGTATCATCCCGGACCCGCATATAATATGAGTTGTAAATTATAATCCTTATCCAACCCTAACTAGGATGGGTTGGATCTGGTTTATGTGGTTGGTAGGTTGGGTCAGATTGAGTGCACACCTAAAACCGGCGAGACGGTAATAACTAAATGAACCACGAAAATGCACAGGTCCATACGGTTATACAAAAACATAATAAGGTTTTGTACAATCAATAAATAAACTTGGAAAGATAAACTTTCTCTAATAATAATCAAACACGGTATAAGCTCCACTGTGTCTCACAATGGAATAAGAAATAATAAGCTTAAAATATAAGTCTTAGAAAGTGTTGCCTCCTGCTAGTCCATCCGCATAACTCCATGTGCCCCATACCTACTATCTAGTTTGCTCATTTAAGAGTACTCGAGATAATAAGAAGAAAAACGTAAAATCTTGATTCAGACATCAGTCTGGTATGACCGAAAACAATCCTAAAATATTATGACATAGGGCACGGAAAACCATACATGACGCATCCCTACATCCAAAGAGTCAGCACATAACAATGTATGCTAAACTATCATCATCATCATATAGTTGTACTATGTAACGACCCAGAATTTATATTAATTAAAATTTGGATATTTAATTAATTTTAATTACTAATAAGTGAAATTAATTAGTCGAATAAATTAAAATTCAAATATCTGGATTTAATTGGATAATTAAATTAATAATTTAATGGTGAAATTCCAATTTTAATTGAAATCTGGATTAAATGTGATTAAAAATGATTTGTAAAATTTTATTTAATCATACTGGAGTTATAGAGATGTTACAGGACTTTTAAAACTGAATTAAAAGTAAATCTGTGAAAATCGAATATTTTAATATTTAATTATCGACTGAAAATTAGCCATTTTTCGAACAGTCTCAGAATTGGACAAAACTAGTTCCATTGGATCCGTAATAGTTTGTTATTATCGGATTTTAATTTTCATAGCAATCGGAGTTGTCGTTTGACCGTGGCAGCTCGAAACGCATTGAAATTGTTTTAATATTTATTTAGCGAGTTAAAATAGTCATTTTTCAAACAGTGTCGGATTTCGACGAAACCAATTTCATCGGATCCATAATGTGATATTATTGTATGGTTTTAAATTTCGTGTCAATCGGATTTAACGTTTGTCCGGGGCAAGCCAAAACGCCTCAAAATCGATTTAAATCGGTTTAATTTAAATTGATCGTTTAATTTCATAACTCACACATACGATCGAATTAGCTTCCGAAACCTGTTCCATTGTGTCCGGAACACGGGATAAACCCTAGAAACGATAGTGACCGCGCGTAAATCGGAGTTTGGAAAACAGGAATGAATAGTGTTCGTTCAAACTTCTATAAATAGGCCCATTTTTCACAATTTTAGAAAAATAAAATAAAAACCCTAACCCTAGAAAACGCAGCCGCCACTATCCTCACGAACGGCCAGAATGTGTCGATTTTCTTCTCTCAATTACTCCCAATCCATTAATCTATTTCAAAAATCTTCAACTAACAAATTAAAGAGCGAAGTGAGGACTTTAAATCCATACGGATATGATCGTGATCGACGTAACGTAGGAGGGGAAAACTGGCCGTGTTCATGGACCGTTGTGCACGTCTTTTCGTGCAAGAGGGGAGGCCGAGCTGGCCATGCTCGTGGCCGTGGGGGGAGGCGGCGTAGGAGAGTTGATTGGTGGTTGCTGATCATCTTGGAATGGAGTGTAGTGGGTGCGAAAATTCCAAAAGAAGTGGCGGCTCCGTGTTCTTGCGTCCGAACGAGGCAGGTTGGAGAAGAAGGGCACGAACGGCCGTGATTGCCTTGATGAAATGCACGGTCCAGATGTGATTTAGGTTAAAATGTTAAAAGGGATTGTATATTAATTATATTTAAATTTGTACAAACTTTAAAACGTTATATCTCTTTCGTACGAGATCGAAAAAATGCGAAATCAGATGCGTTGGAATCGTATGGACGAGCACTACGCGATGCAACTGGATTGGAGTCGTTTGGAATCAGTGAAATTTTTGGGTAAAATTAAACGTCCGTTTAATTTTATTCGAAATAAACGCTACAAATTTCTATCGGAAAATCACGGTGAGAATTTCTCACTCAATCGAACAGATTCGATTTATATTTTAAATAGTTAGATTTAAAATTGTTGATTGTATGCCTGGATGATATATTATTATCTGTTGTTGTTTGAAATAGACATTATACGCCGTTATTAAGCGGAGGTTAATTATTAAAAACATATACCGCGAATATTTCACCTTTGTGTGGAATTGGTATTATATACGTATGTAGCAATATATACATATTGGCATATGTATATATTGGAATTGTTGATTTCCCGCATTTTGTATAGCGGATGAGACCCTATTGCGCCGCATAATAGCGGATAATATTTATTAATCCTATATACCGCGATAATTCCATACTGGAGCGGAATTGGTATTGTGCTAACATTTTTGGATGCAGGGGGACAGGTTGGAGGGATCCAACTGGATTCCTCAACTGTATTGATTTATTTACACATATCGTGATATATTCTGTTATCATATGCTGATATGTGATGTTTTGTTGTCATGATTGACAAATTGATGCTGTTGCATCATCAGATCCATTTTGAAGTTTTAAAAATGTTAAAGTAACAATTTTGATTTTTTTAAAAGGGATTTTAAAAGTGATTTTTGAAAGTATACGTTTTATTTAATTTTTGAATTGTTTATTTTAAATAAATAAATGTTATAATTTTAATGTTAGTAAAAATTGTGATTTTTGTGAAATACGACCAAAATGTTATTTTTGAAATAAATAATTGATAAAAATTATGAAATAGTTTAAATTGGAATTGTTGAAGTATTTTAAACAATTCATATATAAAAAGATTTATAAAATTGATATTTTTATAAATTAAAGATATTGGAATTATGAAATAAGTTTTATTAAGTGTTAAAGTGAAAAAAATGGATTTCATAAATGAAGTGAAATTTATAGATTTATGAATTGTAAAGATATAAAATGAATAGATTTTTGTAAAATATCAGATTTATCAGTAATCAACTTATAAACTGATTTTTGGCATTTAAATGGGTTATTAATAGAAATTTGTTAATTCAGGAATTTTTATAAATCAAAGTTTATAAATAGGGATAGAATTTATAGACATTGTTTATAAATTCGAAATCAATGGAATTTGATAAATTGAATATAGAAAATTATTAAAGGAAGTATATTCGCGATTTTGGATAGCGAATTATTATTGAAATAAATTATGTAGAAATGGTTAAAATTGGGATAGTGATTGTATTCACGATTTTGGACAGTGAATATATATTATTGAATAAAATCAATATATTTTGGAAAAAGGAATATTGGTAAATGAAGTAGTTGTTTTAAAAGATGTTTTAAAACGTGTTAAGTATCGAATACATAGATTTCAACATTCATTGTTGAAATAGACGTTTCGAGAAATAAGGAAATGGTGGACTATAACACTGTTGTTATAGTAAATGGTTTCCGAAAGGAAATATTTTGTATAGTATTGGGATTTATATATCTATCTAAATTTCGAATCCCTATACTAGTGATTTTGAGTCGTCGTAAAGATGTTTTACGTAACATTCGTTTTGACTCAAATAAAATATGTTTAAAGAATGATTTCCTTAAAGAATGGGAGATATACTTAATTTTGATTTAAGTATACCGAATATTTTCTAAGTGTTGAAAATAAATGACTTGTGAATTACTTATTATTAAATAAGTACGGAAGCGTTTTTCCAATATGAAATGGAACGTTTTAGAGAATTTATCTTTTTAAAGATAAATTGAAAACGAATATTTGAAATCGATTGAAAATCGTATATCAATAGATATTTTTGAAATATGAATTCACTATGGAATTTGTAAACGAGAAAGGGGAATTTGTTTAAAAATAAACGTTGATTTATTTTTGAAGTGTGGAAAATTATATATCTAGTAAAGATATTTTGGAAAATAAATAGTTTGGAAAATTATTTGGAATCTGATGATGTTGCGCATCTTTATTGATAGTTAAATAACCGACTATCAATATTTACCTTTAAATAGGTATCTGTTGTGAATTGGATGAATTTGAATGCCACACTTATTTTTGAATAAGCGCTCACTATTCGGGTTAGCCGGGAAAGGACCATGGGGTCGTATAACCCATTTCGAATATGTGATACGTCGTTATGAATTGCATTTGATGACCAGTGTTGAAGACTGGATATTTTTGAAAACGGAAGGATTACCGTCGAGTTACTCTACATCGACCGATCTTCGATTTAGAGGTTTTATCACCCTTAGTGACGGGAAGTCCGGACGTGATTAAAAATTATCCGGAATTGCAAGGGCTTCGTGAGAAGTGCCTTCGGTTCTGTTCGATCCCGGAACAGACTTGTATGGATTGTATGTCTGACATTACAGATTGAGATATAGAGCTGATTTCTTTCAAATACATTTCTGTTGGTGGCGGAGAATTTATTCTCTTAGCTTAACACCCTTCTCTGAGACGTACGAGCTCAGAGGTTATGTAGTTGAAATCTATCAGCAATATATTCCCAATTTGGTAATGTGACATGCTGAGTGTTGCTGAGATGATCAGTGTTTGATCATTTGTGATATGATCATTTGTTTGATCATCTATCTTTGTGATCATAGGTTGATCATTTGTTGACCCAAAGCATAGCTTTTGTATAAAGCGTGGCTTTGTGGACGAGACTTCGTCGGACCTCACACCCCGGAAATGGTCAAAACAGGAAGGATGCGGCAAGGTTCTAGGGAGTAGCGCCCCTTAGTGTATGTCATTCCTTCTGGATAAAGGTGGTATCATGGTATGGAGCCCAGATACTTAACCTATGTAGATGCTGCGAGTTTATTACTTTGTGGTAGTTGGAAATCGAGGATCCTCGGGAAGATCGGTGACGATCGGGGGATGGCATACGCGTGTCAGTAGTTACCTATTTTTGCAGAGGTAACCCGGCCTTGTGTTGGCAGAGATCTAACCGTAATGTTAGGTTATTTCTCGGGACGTCATTCCAGAGGCATTCCTCCGTGGCATAGGAAGTTCCTTAGCCTGACCATTTGTTCGAAATCCAAAGAAACAATACGATCTTGTACGGTTTTAGTTGTAGAACCTATCATTCACTTATGGTGGCGCCCCACTGTTTGGATGGTAGCTATAGTAGGCATAACGTGAAATGCCTATGCTGGCTAAGATTTATATTATACTTTCGAAATGATTTTTCTACACTATGCACTAGTAATAATATCAAATATTTCTTTTTAATGCGTATCAAGCATCTTTGGATATCATAAGGAGAAATCTCCTCCGATTCTGCGTTTGCATTGTGTGTGTGTGCGGGAGGCCTTATGGTAGTCTCATTTTCCAAAAGCATTGCGAAATTGACTTTAAAATCTTCTTGTTGTTTGTTTTAAAGATAAATTGTTTTAAGTTCTCACACCAGTCACCATGACTGACCTGGAGTTTATTGTTTCCTTCCTAAACTCTGGGTGCCCACCAATTTCCACACGGGCAGTCTAGAGTCAGTTTATCAGGTTATTCTGGATTCAGGATGCTGTGGAGCTTAGTGGCGAGCTGGATGGCGAGACATACAATTTGTATATGATATTATTTATTCCGCTGTGTATTCTGTATGAGGACAAGTTTATATAACTGTCCAGTGTTGTATTGTTGTTGTAAACTCTGATGATGATGTAATGTATTAAATGATATAGTTCTTTGATTTAAAGATTATTCATTTATCTATTATATGTTATTCCGCTGCGAATGTGAGATTCTGATATTGTTTTGTTTCTGATGTTGTTCTGTTGTTCTTCTTTCTTTTTCTGCTATCTTCTTCTTCTTCTACCTTTTTCTTCTTTCTAAACCATAACATTTCGGGTTTCCGGCATTCGATTTCTTGGCAGTTGATAAAGTGAGTATCGATGTCGAATTTTCGAAAGTCGAAAATTTTCGGGACGTTACATTTGGTATCAGAGCATATGGTTAAGCGACAACCCTGCTCTGTTGGGTGTTACTCATTAGAGATAGAGTCAGTAGTACTCTAGAATGAGTTGAGTGTAATAATAGATACGAGCGCGTATTTGTTAGTTAATATAAAATTGTTTTATATTGTGATGATTGGTTTGTTGAGTGGTATATGGATTCTGGTCAATACGAGTAATTAACGTTATTGATAGGGATCTCTAAACACTTGTATAAAACAATTCGGCACGATATTGTTTTAAATTGGGTAAATGAAATAATTTTACCTTGATTATATTTTATATATAAAGAAATAATTTTTCAGAATTATTAAAGTGTATGTAAATTGATTGTTTGGTTGTTGAAAATGTAAATATATATAAGTTAATTAAAAGTTGTTTGAATCAACAGTTGTGAAAGAATGAATTGTATAAGCAAATGAATTATAAGTATGAAGTTATAATTAAAATGATTTACAATTGAGAAATAATCTTATATCTTATATATGAATAGTGAAATTTTATAAGTAAAAGATTTATAAACGTGATTTATAATCTAAAATAAAAATCCAAAGAAATGTTTTTGAAAGGATTTGATATTTTGGAAAACTATTTTGAAGAAATGAAAAGCTCTAAACTCTTTTAGGTCGCTGGAAAATCATTCCGATGATGACCGGCATCATTGGTGTTCATTTTCGGGTTTCCAAAAGAGGAATTGCTGCCAGATTATTTTAAATGACAGTTGTTTGGAAAATTTGGATTTTGTTTTGCGAATTCAAAAGATAATTTGAATTGATTTCAAAAATGGTTTTGAAAGATTGAAAAGACTCTGGAATCCTATTTAAAATATATGGGAATGATAATGAGTTGATAACTTATAAAATTTGAATTTTGATAGAATAAATTTAACTTAAAGGATAGAGTTAAATTAAAGTAAGTATAAGTGAATCAATAAAATCCAAATGGAATATAACTTAAGTGATGTTTAATAAAGTTGATTTTGATATCAAAGTAAATTAATAAAGTGAATTAATTAAATAAATGTGAACTTAAGTTATATAAGTGAAATTCAATTTTATTTGTTAAAATGAATTAGAAATTGAATGTAAAGAAATGTAAAGTAAATTTATTTGGTTGTGTTGAATGTACATTGGTTGTTATATGGATGTTAGTTGATTGTATGAAATTCATTAAGTATTAATGAAATTGAATTAGCAAATTGGAAAGCTATGTAATTAAATTCAAATTGGAAGTGAAGTAAATTTAAACATTGAAAATGAATGAATGTTGGTAAAATTCCAACGTTAATGAATTCAACATGAATTAAATTGAAAACCAAATTCAATGAATATTAATGAAAATATGAATGAATATTGAAATTGTTGGATGATTGTATATGGTTGCATTTGTTGTTTTGTTGCATTTGCTATATTGACATATGTAGTTATGTTGCTATATGATGTATATTGATATTATTTTCATATCTAAATGTTCTCATATGTTTGATTGAGTGTTTAGTAGGTGCGGATGGCGTTTGCTTCGCATTTGGAGCTCGCTTTCGCGCTACATTAGTTGTATACGCTCGCTAATAATATATAAGGTACATATCTCGGATTAAATATCGTACTTTTACACTTTTTCCCTACAGGATGCCTCATCACTTGATGAGATGTATATTTGTGATATATATACACTGTCATTTTTTTTCGGATCGAGCCGCGCAAAGGAGGCTATGGCGAAATTTTCCGAAAATGTAAGGCGTTAGAATATTTTTGAGAAAATTGGAAAATTTGAAAATTTTGGAAACTTAGTAAAGTTTTTGTAAGAAGTTTAACTATGAATTTTGGGAAAGTTAAACACTTAAGGGATTTGTGAAATCAAATTTGAACGGTTTGTTTTGAAAAGTTAATAGATTTTGTATCTTCTTCTTACTTGGTAATTTCGAGGACGAAATTCTTTTAAGGGGGGAAGTTTGTAACGACCCAGAATTTATATTAATTAAAATTTGGATATTTAATTAATTTTAATTATTAATAAGTGAAATTAATAAGTCGAATAAATTAAAATTCAAATATCTGGATTTAATTGGATAATTAAATTAATAATTTAATGATGAAATTCCAATTTTAATTGAAATCTGGATTAAATGTGATTAAAAATGATTTGTAAAATTTTATTTAATCATACTGGAGTTATAGAGATGTTACAGGACTTTTAAAACTGAATTAAAAGTAAATCTGTGAAAATCGAATATTTTAATATTTAATTATCGACTGAAAATTAGCCATTTTTCGAACAGTCTCAGAATTGGACGAAACTAGTTCTATTGGATCCGTAATAGTTTGTTGTTATCAGATTTTAATTTTCATAGCAATCGGAGTTGTCGTTTGACCGTGGCAGCTCGAAACGCATTGAAATTATTTTAATATTTATTTAGCGAGTTAAAATAGTCATTTTTCAAACAGTGTCGGATTTCGACGAAACTAGTTTCATCGGATCCGTAATGTGATATTATTGTATGGTTTTAAATTTCGTGTCAATCGGATTTACCGTTTGTCCGGGGCAAGCCAAAACATCTCGAAATCGATTTAAATCGGTTTAATTTAAATTGATCGTTTAATTTCATAACTCACACATACGATCGAATTAGCTTCCGAAACCTGTTCCATTGTGTCCGGAACATGGGATAAACCCTAGAAACGATAATGACCGCGCATAAATCGGAGTTTGGAAAACCGGAATGAATAGTGTTCGTTCAAACTTCTATAAATAGGCCCATTTTTCACAATTTTAGAAAAATAAAATAAAAACCCTAACCCTAGAAAACGCAGCCGCCACTATCCTCACGAACGGCCAGAATGTGTCGATTTTCTTCTCTCAATTACTCCCAATCCATTAATCTATTTCAAAAATCTTCAACTAACAAATTAAAGAGCGAAGTGAGGACTTTAAATCCATACGGATATGATCGTGATCGACGTAACGTAGGAGGGGAAAACTGGCCGCGATCGTGGGCCGTTGCACACGTCTTTTCGTGCAAGAGGGGAGGCCGAGCTAGCCATGCTCGTGGCCGTGGGGGGGAGGCGGCGTAGGAGAGTTGATTGGTGGTTGCTGATCATCTTGGAATGGAGTGTAGTGGGTGCGAAAATTCCAAAAGAAGTGGCGGCTCCGTGTTCTTGCGTCCGAACGAGGCAGGTTGGAGAAGAAGGGCACGAACGGCCGTGATTGCCTTGATGAAATGCACGGTCCAGATGTGATTTAGGTTAAAATGTTAAAAGGGATTGTATATTAATTATATTTAAATTTGTACAAACTTTAAAACGTTATATCTCTTTCGTACGAGATCGAAAAAATGCGAAATCAGATGCGTTGGAATCGTATGGACGAGCACTACGCGATGCAACTGGATTGGAGTCATTTGGAATCAGTGAAATTTTTGGGTAAAATTAAACGTCCGTTTAATTTTATTCGAAATAAACGCTACAAATTTCTATCGGAAAATCACGGTGAGAATTTCTCACTCAATCGAACAGATTCGATTTATATTTTAAATAGTTAGATTTAAAATTGTTGATTGTATGCCTGGATGATATATTATTATCTGTTGTTGTTTGAAATAGACATTATACGCCGTTATTAAGCGGAGGTTAATTATTAAAAACATATACCGCGAATATTTCACCTTTGTGTGGAATTGGTATTATATACGTATGTAGCAATATATACATATTGGCATATGTATATATTGGAATTGTTGATTTCCCGCATTTTGTATAGCGGATGAGACCCTATTGCGCCGCATAATAGCGGATAATATTTATTAATCCTATATACCACGATAATTCCGTACTGGAGCGGAATTGGTATTGTGCTAACATCTTTGGATGTAGGGGGACAGGTTGGAGGAATCCAACTGGATTCCTCAACTGTATTGATTTATTTACAGATATCGTGATATATTCTATTATCATATGCTGATATGTGTTGTTTTGTTGTCATGATTGACAAATTGATGCTGTTGCATCATCGGATCCATTTTGAAGTTTTAAAAATGTTAAAGTAACAATTTTGATTTTTTTAAAAGGGATTTTAAAAGTGATTTTTGAAAGTATACGTTTTATTTAATTTTTGAATTGTTTACTTTAAATAAATAAATGTTATAATTTTAATGTTAATAAAAATTGCGATTTTTGTGAAATACGACCAAAATGTTATTTTTGAAATAAATAATTGATAAAAATTATGAAATAGTTTAAATTGGAATTGTTGAAGTATTTTAAACAATTCATATATAAAAAGATTTATAAAAATTGATATTTTTATAAATTAAAGATATTGGAATTATGAAATAAGTTTTATTAAGTGTTAAAGTAAAAAAAAATGGATTTCAGAAATGAAGTGAAATTTATAGATTTATGAATTGTAAAGATATAAAATGAATAGATTTTTGTAAAATATCAGATTTATCAGTAATCAACTTATAAACTGATTTTTGGCATTTAAATGGGTTATTAATAGAAATTTGTTAATTCAGGAATTTTTATAAATCAAAGTTTATAAATAGGGATAGAATTTATAGACATTGTTTATAAATTCGAAATCAATGGAATTTGATAAATTGAATATAGAAAATTATTAAAGGAAGTATATTCGCGATTTTGGATAGCGAATTATTATTGAAATAAATTGTGTAGAAATGGTTAAAATTGGGATAGTGATTGTATTCACGATTTTGGACAGTGAATATATATTATTGAATAAAATCAATATATTTTGGGAAAAGGAATATTGGTAAATGAAGTAGTTGTTTTAAAAGATGTTTTAAAACGTGTTAAGTATCGAATACATAGATTTCAACATTCATTGTTGAAATAGACGTTTCGAGAAATAAGGAAATGGTGGACTATAACACTGTTGTTATAGTAAATGGTTTCCGAAAGGAAATATTTTGTATAGTATTGGGATTTATATATCTATCTAAATTTTGAATCCCTATACTAGTGATTTTGAGTCGTCGTAACGATGTTTTACGTAACATTCGTTTTGACTCAAATAAAATATGTTTAAAGAATGATTTCCTTAAAGAATGGGAGATATACTTAATTATGATTTAAGTATATCGAATATTTTCTAAGTGTTGAAAATAAATGATTTGTGAATTACTTATTATTAAATAAGTACGGAAGCGTTTTTCCAATATGAAATGGAACGTTTTAGAGAATTTATCTTTTTAAAGATAAATTGAAAACGAATATTTGAAATCGATTGAAAATCGTATATCAGTAGATATTTTTGAAATATGAATTCACTATGGAATTTGTAAACGAGAAAGGGGATTTTGTTTAAAAATAAACGTTGATTTATTTTTGAAGTGTGGAAAATTATATATCTAGTAAAGATATTTTGGAAAATAAATAGTTTGGAAAATTATTTGGAATCTGATGATGTTGCGCATCTTTATTGATAGTTAAATAACCGACTATCAATATTTACCTTTAAATAGGTGTTTGTTGTGAATTGGATGGATTTGAATGCCACACTTATTTTTGAATAAGCGCTCACTACTCGGGTTAGCCGGGAAAGGACCATGGGGTCGTATAACCCATTTCGAATATGTGATACGTCGTTATGAATTGCATTTGATGACCAGTGTTGAAGACCGGATATTTTTGAAAACGGAAGGATTACCGTCGAGTTACTCTACATCGACTGATCTTCGATTTAGAGGTTTTATCACCCTTAGTGACGGGAAGTCCGGACGTGATTGAAAATTATCCGGAATTGCAAGGGCTTCGTGAGAAGTGCCTTCGGTTCTGTTCGATCCCGGAACAGACTTGTATGGATTGTATGTCTGACATTACAGATTGAGATATAAAGCTGATTTCTTTCAAATACATTTCTGTTGGTGGCGGAGAATTTATTCTCTTAGCTTAACACCCTTCTCTGAGACGTACGAGCTCAAAGGTTATGTAGTTGAAATCTATCAGCAATATATTCCCAATTTGGTAATGTGACATGCTGAGTGTTGTTGAGATGATCAGTGTTTGATCATTTGTGATATGATCATTTGTTTGATCATCTATCTTTGTGATCATAGGTTGATCATTTGTTGACCCAAAGCATAGCTTTTGTATAAAGCGTGGCTTTGTGGACGAGACTTCATCGGACCTCACACCCCGGAAATGGTCAAAACAGGAAGGATGCGGCAAGGTTCTAGGGAGTAGAGCCCCTTAGTGTATGTCATTCCTTCTGGATAAAGGTGGTATCATGGTATGGAGCCCAGATACTTAACCTATGTAGATGCTGCGAGTTTATTACTTTGTGGTAGTTGGAAATCGAGGATCCTCGGGAAGATCGGTGACGATCGGGGGATGGCATACGCGTGTCAGTAGTTACCTATTTTTGCAGAGGTAACCAGGTCTTGTGTTGGCAGAGATCTAACCGTAATGTTAGGTTATTTCTCGAGACGTCATTCCAGAGGCGTTCCTTCGTGGCATAAGAAGTTCCTTAGCCTGACCATTTGTTGGAAATCCAAAGAAACAATACGATCTTGAACGGTTTTAGTTGTAGAACCTATCATTCACTTATGGTGGCGCCCCACTGTTTGGATGGTAGCTATAGTAGGTATAACGTGAAATGCCTATGCTGGCTAAGATTTATATTATACTTTCGAAACCTTTGGGTTTAACATTCAAAATATCAAAAAGGGTCTTAAAACAACTAAGTCGAAAGCAACTCTTTCGAGAATTTTTTGTAGACCTCTTTGTGATAAAAAATCTTTTTTATATAATTTTCAAACTGACTACTTTTCTAAAATTGGAGCCATAATGTCATCTCCGGTAAAGAGATAACACTAGATGGTGTCGCAACTCTTTTATTTGAAAGCACTTTTGGCTTCTGAAATCCTTCCAAAAAAAGGCGAGTAACAAAACTATGGAAAGTTTATAGACATCACTAGTAGCAGAAGCCGTGCAATTTCCTAAGTAAAGAAGTGGATAGTGTCGAAACCAATCCCTTCGAAAGCATTGGAGAAGCGGCTCTAATTTTTAAAACAAAGGGACCCTTTCGGAGGCACTGCTTCGAAAGGTAAAAAGGCGCTAGATAGGGTTTCAACCCCTTCAAAAGCATTTACTTAAAACAAAAGCGCAACCTATTTCGAAAGCCTCTTTCTTTAAAAAATTTTGACCAAGTCGAAAACTGACCAAGTCGAAAGCCATCTTATTCGAAAGCAAAGCAGGCGCGTTTCCTTTCGAAAGCAAAGCAAGGCTTCGACCCCTTCAGAACCCTTTTTTCGACCCAATACCTTTCACCCTTGTCCAATTCACTATGTACCAAGTCTTTGATTCCATGTGCATTGGTTTCAATGGAGATGGAGGCAGAAGTATATGGTTGAAAGCTAGGTGCCGAAAGTGGCGAAACAATAGAAATAAAGTAAAATTGATTTTTATCTTTTAAAAGTAATTCTTTTCAACTAACCAGCCTTGTTTGTCAACATATGATTGGTTGCCCATTTTATTTTCCAAAATCTTTTCTAAAAGTGATGCCGAAATTTCAGAGATAAACAATTTAAATTATTTACAAAATTCCCCTTCTCCTTCTATAAATATATAAAACACTTAAGTCTCATATCTTAAATAATTTTATATACTTATTAAAACACTTAGGAAAATTATGAAAAATTCCCATAAATCATTTTTAATATGTTTTCTAACATACATAAATTTATGACCCAAAAAAAATATAATTTAGCCGTAATTAATTTAAACCAAATTAACTCATTTTCTTCACTAGAAAATTAATAATAAATCCACAATAATTTAGAAAACTATGAAACTTGAAACCCTTCTCTAAAATATCATTTCTGGCTATAAATTGAAATCGCATGGCATATGGATGTCATTTGATAGGTTTTTCAATTCAAAACATGTCATAAAATCAATATGAATAAGCATAATTCATCAACAAGTATATACACACACACCCCCCTATCTAACATTCAAAACATGGAAATATACTTGCAAAAACATTCAGATCTGATTCTAAAAACCAAAACATCAAAAATATGAGATGTAACAATTATTCACCTTTAGCTTTGTTAAGGAGTTGAGATTTGATCTTGAATAAGTTTGATTAAGTTTTCTTCTTTTGATTTTTAGCTTCTTTTATTCTTGCTTCCTTTAATTGTGGCCAGCGTCTCTAGGTTTAGATTTTAATTTGTGAATGTGTAAAATGAAATGGTATGAAGGCTTAGGGTATATGAAGATGACTCATTCATGTTTTACCCTTATCTAGTTTCCCCTTCCTATTTCATTTTAATTCAATTTACTTCATTAGTTTAACTAGGCATGACTACCCTTTAAATTATACAAATCTTAATCCCTTAACCAACTTACATTATTTCATTTAATTTAACTAATTAAATGTCCTAAATAATGTTACTCAAAATTTGGGTTGTTACACTATCCTATATGATATCAAAAGTGAAACTAAACGCGATAAACAAAAAGTCTTACCAAGTGAAGAGATCCATCCTCATGCTTTTCTTGCTCTCCCACGTGCAATCGCCTTTGCTTTCACCCCACTGAACCTTCACTAACTCCACTGTCTTCCTCCTTTCGTATCATGTCCGACGATACGAGTAGGTCTACGAGATCTCGAAGCTTTCACTTCAATCTTAATATCATAAAACTGATTCGAGGAAACTATCACATCTGAGATGTGCACAAATTTCCGCAAATGAAAAATGTAGAATACACCATGCACACCCGCCAGTTTTGGGGTAATTCGACTCTGTAAGCTAGACTCCTCATTCTCTTGATTATTGGAAAATGACCTACGAATCTCGATGCCAACTTCCCTCTAGTACCAAACCAAACTAGATTCTTCAGTACAGAGATCTTTACAAATACCATATCGCCGACACAGAATTCCAAATCTCTACGTCTTGAATCAGCATAGCTCTTCCATTATCCTCAGTGATTTCATTTGTTACTGAATGATTTCAATCTTCCTCGATGACTCCCTTATCTTGCCTCAATATCAGTTTCTCGCCATCTACCCACCAACACGAAGGAGCATTATAGATTGACCATATAATTCCTCAAATGGTGCCATGCCGATGCTAGAATAATAATTATTATTGTATGCGAACCCTATTAAATGCAAGTGATCTCCCACAAGCCTCCAAAGTCGAGTATGCAAGCTTACGAAATATCCTTTAAGATACGATTCACCCCGTCGGTCTTTCCATTAGTTTGTGGGGGTTAATCTTTACTAAGATGCAGCTATGTCCCCAATTCCTCTTATAAGCTCTTTCAAAACCTACTAGTGAATAAAGGATCTTGGTCACCAATAATTCCTTTTGGCACAGCTTGAAATCGTATAATCCACTTCACATACAATTCAGCTAACTTGGATGCTGTTCTACTAGACTTTATGGGTATGAATCGAGCACTCTTTGTCAATCTATCGACATGAACCAAATGCTCTCATACTCTCCTTTGGTCTTGGGTAATCCATCAATGAAATCCAGTAATATCTGCTCCCACCCCCATTCAAAAATCTTAAATGGTTGCATCAACCCACATGGATTCTTCTGCTCTCCCTTTATCAATTGACAGTTCATACACCTCGAGATGAATGTCCGACATCCTTCTTCATCCCTTCCTAATAATATATCTGCTTTATATCATGGTATATCCTAGTACTTCTGGGATGTATAATCAATCTTGAAGTGTGGCACTCTCATAGCACCTCATCCCTTAATACTTCAATGTTAGGAACAAACAACCTCACATCCTTAAGGAGCTAACCATCTCGGTCAAGTCTGCACTACTTCTCTTATCAGATCTATTCCTTCCTCTATCTTGGTCATAATCTCTGCTAGCATAACATCACGCCTTTGACTAGTGTCGATCCGCTCAATCAAGGTAGGTCGGATAGTCAAACTTTCCAACATCTCTAGCTCTAACTCATAATGAGGTCTAAAGTCATAGCCAACAATAAACTCAAGATGCGTTCATTCTAGGAACATTACTCCTAAACTGCATGGCTTATACTAAAGCATCAGTGACCAAATTTTCCTTATCAGGTATATAGTAAATGCCAAATCATAAGAGGCCTAGAATATCAACCACCACTGTTGATGAAGTTTGAGATCCTTTTGGGAGAAGAGGACTTTAATGATTTGTGATCCATGAATAACTCAAATCTTTCGCCAAACAAATAATGCCTCCAAATCTTTAAAGCTAACACTATTACAACCAATTCTAAATCATGGATTAGGTATTTCTTCACATGTGGCTTCAGCTGTTGACTATCATATGTGACAACCTACCTCCTTGCATTAGTACCATAACCAATTCGGTACCACAAGCATCTGTTATACTGTTATCTCCTCATTCCCGTTCAGAATGATCAACATTAGTGCACTTGTCAACTTCTCTTTCAAACCCACAAATACGTGCTCGTACCTCCCGTTTTAAATAAAATTCTAGTTCTTCTTTGTCAAATTGGTCAACCGTGCTGCTACCTTTAAGAAGTCATTGATATTATGTCTATAATATCCTACTAGTCCAAGGAAACTCCTTGCATCCATAGCATTCTTCGGTTGGTTCATATCTTGAACCGTTGCCACCTTTGTAGGATCTATAACAATACCTTATTCAGAAACAACATGACCCAAGAATCTCACTTTCCTCCTCTAGAAATGTCACTTTGAAAACTTTGTTTTTAATCCATGCTTCCTCAATATCTCAAGCACAATCCTTAAACGTGCCTTGTGTTCCTCTTTCGCCCGTGAGTAGACAAGAATATTATCCATGAACATAAGCACAAATTTATTCAGCCAATCTCTGAAGACATGATTCATAGGATCAACAAAGTATGCCGACACATTGGCTAGCCTGAACGACATGACCAACCAGTCTTAAAATCTAAACGGAGCACAAAATGCTGTAATTGACACACTCTCCTTTGCTACTTCCAGTTTATAAAACCCATCACAAGGTCCAACCGAGAGAACACCCTCGGTCCCTCGCACAATGGAGCTAATTGAACAAGTCATCAGTATGCAAGAGTGGATAGTTTTCTTCCTCGTCATCTTACTCAACGCATGGTAATCAACACATAATCTCAAAGAGCCATCTACCTTGGTGGTGAATACTATGGATGATCCCCACTCAGATATACTTGTGCGAATGAACCCCTTCCTCATCAGGTCATTCACTTGCACCTCAAGATCCTTATGCTCTCTAGGTCCCACATGCCTCAAAGGCATGACTTCCAATTTGATATCCTTCAGTAAATCTATGCAAAACTCTATCTTCCAGTATGCCAGTAATCTGGTCACCTACTCGAATACGTCCGAATACTCTCTAGCAATAAGCACAGACGACAACTCATCCTGCGGGACCTCTAGCGAATATAGAAAGCTAACCATTATCTCATCCTCTAGTAGGCAGCTCAACTTTACCTTTCGCCCATTCTCAATCCCAATCATCAACTTCTCGCAATCAACCACTACTTCATACTTTCTCGGCCACCCCATCCTCAAAATAATACCAAACCCCATAAAACCTAAAAAAACAGAATCAGAAATAAAATAGCATCCATGAATCAATAAGACAAAACTACGACAAACTATACATAGGCTAGCGGAGCCTCCAACTGGGTTTGTCACAACCAAAGGTCAGTCAACAATTTTGGGTTCAATCCTAATCTATCTATAGATCATTTGATATAAAGGAACATTAAGCCTAAGTATCGAATAAAAGATGTATGGGAACATCACGAATATAAAGCATACCTTGAACAGTGATGCCCTTCCTCTTCTCCTTTACCAAGGAAGTATTCGACAAAGTCAAAACATCATCCAAAGCATGTGCCTTCACCACTTGCCTCTACGTCATTAGTTCAGGATAGTCCCTCTGCATATGCCCCATCTTATTGCAATTGAAACACTTCTTAACTTCAGCTTTGCAACTCTTACTTAGATGGCCCTTTTCACATAATTAGAAAATAGGTTCTACTTGCCCTTTACAGACCATCATTATTCTGGAGCTACTTCATGTTGCTGTTCCATTTCTTCTTGCCTCCCTACCCCCATTGCAACTTTGGCTCTTCTTTAGAAACAACATGTAATAACCCTGTGTTGAGAAGTAATTAATTCAAGTTATTAATGATGATGTAATTAATTTAAATGGATTTTTAAGAGATTAAAATGGGAATAATTTGGAATTATTTCGAAATACCAGAATTTTGGTGATAAAATATTTAATGATGAAATTTAATTATTTTGAGAAGAATTATTTAGAAAGATTATGAAATAAATTATTTCGAAAATTAAATGTTTTAATGTTGTGGTTAATAATAAATGGTAAATATAAATATTTCAGGGTAATATTAATAATTTGAGTTTTAAATGGTTTTAAAAGAGATTATAAGCGACTGAATAATTTTATAAATATTAATATTAATAGTAAATGAGGCACGAAATATATTTCAAAAAGGAAAGGAATTTTATTTATACATAGAATTTTGGGAATTTATTTAATAAATGAGTTTAAAATGTAGTTAAATTAAAATGAGTTAAAATATGGAATCAAATTTTATAAAATTATATATTGAATGAATAATGTTGATTTGAGTAAGAAATGATTATATAGTGGGAATTTTAGTTGATTTGGGCTAACAAGAAAATTTTATTTTAAAGTGGGCTAAATACGATCATTTTATAATAAATAATTAAAATTAAGGAATTTGCAGAAAATAAATTCTATAAAATTTCATAATGGTCAGTAAATATTTAAGTGATGAAAATATGATTTTATTTTGGAATTTGATACATGATTTGTCCTAAATAAAAATTTGTAGAATTGGATAACGAGAAAAGAAATGTGAAATAATTGTTTAAGAAGCATACATGAAGCCTAAAATTTATTATGCAAGCACATAACCCACCATGCTTATATCTAGAGTTCTCTGATTCTCAAAAATAACTTCTCCTTCATATTTTCATTTACAAATACTCTTCCTTCTTCTAGAATTATGAAACCTACTTCTTCTTCCTCCATTTTAAAATTAAAATAAATTGAAATAAATTCTTATAAATTCCTAAATTCATTATATACACACACACGCACGTACACATCTCAACTCCATACTGCACTATTAAGCATGATGAAGTTAGTAATTTGATCAAGTTTTGGAACTATAAGCATTTTCAAGTAAAGGGAAAAGTGAGCTTTTGGAAGCAATAACAAAGTTAAAGCTTCATTAAGCTAAGGCGAACGAATCTGTTACTATCATTATTAATCCCGAAGGCATGCGGCATAGCCATGATCTCAAATTTAAGCAGCATCAAAAGTATGAAGAAAAATCAATGCCGAAACCACACAATGCCACCCTTCATCAATAAAGAATAATAGACAATGTCATAGGTCATAAATGAACCCAATAATACCGGATGTCATCAATGTCGCATACTGCTTATAAGGTTGGATAAATGATATAGTTCCAAAGAAATTGGAAACAATGCCACATCATGATATAACATTCAAATACTATATGCCATGAGCCATCAATGTTATAACAGCATGATATAGCACTGATACCGCATTATATTAATGTCGTATTCCATCAATAGAGCACTTCTTCTATGTAGCCAGAAGAATCAATGCAGCTCCGGATTAATACCGCATCACTCTAATGTCGTCTTATTTTTATGTCATCCTTCAAAGTAATGTCGTATCCTATCAATACCACTTGTCACCTATGCTCACTTATCATCTATGCCGCCTATTATCCATGCCGTCTGTTATTGATGCGCTTATCATTAATGCCGCCTATTATCAATGTCATCTGTTACAGTGTTGCCTATTATCGATGCCGCTTATTGTCAATGCCATCTGTTATTAATGCCAATCATTGCTAATGTCGACACTTATCAATGTCACTGCTTATTGATGTCGTTTCATTGTAATGCCGTACTTCATCAACCTTCAAGGGAGGCCACATATCCTCGATACAATGTTGATATTGAACGTCATCAATGAAGACTATCAAGGTGGAATTGATGCTAAGCGCCAAAGTTCACCATTGAGCGAGTGGATGCTGAAGTATGACGCCATGCGCTATCAACATGGATAACGCCGGAGGTCATGCATGCCGCATGGGCACATGGCAGCCATGCCGCGTCCCACAACTCCAATAAATATGGACCAAGGGGTATGAAGGAGTGAATCATTCTTATCCCTTTTCTTACATTTTTAAATATTGTAACCCTAAATTGATTCAGAGATTTAGAGCCGATTGTAGTACTTGAACTATTGCACATAAAACATTGTAAATTCAATGTTATCTGGAATAAGAACAAAATTACTTGAATTGCGGCTTGCTTTCGAGTTCAAAAGCATTTGTGCGTTTTACATCACAATGTGCTTCAAATTCCCAAAGCACTCATAATCTTGAGTTTGATTGATCCATATGATTCGAACTATTGACTCTTATATTGTAACACCCCACACCACTTAGTATACCCAGAAGGACACACTAAAAGATGTGGTGTGTTGTAGGTATAACTAAAGCTATCAGAGACTAAGATTCACAAGACAAAATAGATATATAATAACACAGCGGAAGTAATTAAAAACAATAAGTGATTTTAAAAATTAATACTTCATAAATACTTCAGACAAACCACATATGTAACAAATACCAAATACTATTGTCTTATGAAAATAAAATCTCAGTCTCATCAGAAAAACCAGACTACAAACACAAACTTTCCCTTAATACAGTGCTAGTACAATAAAAGAACAAAAAGCTGGAAATAAAAAGAAGGAATACATAATAGGGTCTCCAAGTCTCCAAGAAGCTGCGGTCTATCTTCCTTGCCCCCGATTGCCTATTTTTGGGGGGGGGGAGGGGAAAATAGAGGAGTGGGTCAGACTAAAAGTCTGGTGAATGATAGTAATTACTAGAATCTTTAAGCAAAGTAAAAGTAATAGACCTTACAATAGTTCTAGTATATATAAAGGAAACAAAGAGAATAGGAAGAAAAAGGAATAAGCTGGAAATAAATACGAATTACTAAATTAACGCAATTGATTAACTTTGATTGTTTGCACTTGTCTTTGTTAGCTACTTTGATTAGGCTGAATTCCTAATCCTATATTTAGGCTGAAATCCTAATTCTACCTTTTGTTCGGCCTGCTACTCCATAGACCTTACTGCGGACTAGACGCTATATAACTCCCTACACATAAGGTAATGACATCTATGAAAGACACACAAAGTACAATGGTGTCTACGAAAGACGCACAAAGTATTTATTGTGGACTAGACGTTATATAGCTCCCTACACAGAAGACAATGGTGCCTACGAAAGGCACACATACTTAAGCCCTTGAAACTCATAGCGATTACTGAGCACCAAAATGGAAGTCGCACGCGTAACTGCCACCATGCTCATGCTACCTATTGTTCCACCTATTGGGTCTTCTTATTACCTGTGCTCCAGCTTAAGCGTGCCCCTCGTCTCACTTCAGGATTATGTGAAACACCATGTCCATAGAAGGGGAAATGCTGTTGGTACTGGCCCGTCATTCAAACAATATCTAGTTGCGCCCCTTGTCCAAATCCCTCATGATTTGGACTTCTATTTGACCAATTACTACCATTATTAGCATAAGCGTGCCCTCATCTCACTTCAGGCTAATGTGAGACCACCATTTTGTCTAATAGGGAATGCTTTTTGGTACATGTCCTATTTTCATCTTTGCTTATTAACTTAGATAAATTATTTAAATAAGCCTTTATTATTATCTTCACTATCTTTGCTTATTAATTTATCCTAAGTCTTAAAATAAGCCTCCTTCTGCTCTATTTCTTATTATAACCAACATTATAATCATGCTTATTACTTAACCCAAGGTCTAAGTGTAAAAATAAGCTCCTTTCATCTTATACTCTTTTTAATTATAATTCCAAGTTACAACTAGGCCAATTATCTTTAATTAGTCCAATTCTAACATTAATATCATAATTAAGCTCAATTTTAGTCTTAATTCCATTTTTATTACAATCTTTACCATTTACATCTTATCTTCCGTTATTTCAGTATTCTTATAATTATAATCCATATTCGCGTTTAATCTATTCTAATCCATACGCGAAGAAGAAGGAGAAATAAAAGAAAACCAAAAGTAGAAGAAAATCCAAAGCATAGAATAAAGATGTAAATAACGCATAAATAACAGTAAATAAATTAAAATATTGTAAATAAACTATAAATAGATGGAAAAACTATAGTTAACAGAAATAAACTGAAAAGAATAGCTAAAAGAAATAGACTGAAAATAATTTTAAAAATTGTAAATAAACTACTAAAAAGGTTATTCCAAAAATCGTAGTAAAACTACAACTATTGGAAACCCTATTATTTTAAATTACTTAAAGAAATCTAAAATAATTACAATCACTCACCTATGGTCCTAAGTTTTTCCCTTTAGGCCTTCCCGAATCCACTTGGGGTTGTTAAATATTTTAATTTAAAACGATTTTCTCTGTGGAAAATTATTCCGCTTAGGGTCCTTCCTGAAAAGGTGAACCCAATTGGAGAAAATCTTAGAATGAAAAAAAATGTTAGACCTATAGTCTTATTTATAGGGGTAGAAGTGGATCTCAGACCGTTAGATTTGGGGATTGAATAGGATGCAACCATGTCATAGGCTGAACAGGAGCTATCGGATGCAAGAACGGAAGGACCAGATGAAGCTAAATAACGCAAATGACGTACGAAATTTGGCCATGGACGAAAGAATTTTCCTTCGTTCATTACCCAAGGCGAGTCGACCGGGCGGTCGACCGCCCCTCCCCCTAGGTCGACCGGTCGGTCGACCTAGGGAGTGGTTAGGTCGATCCCTGGGTCGACCTAGCCCAATATTTTTTTTTCCGTTTTTCTTCTTTTCTTATTTATTTTGTTTCTAGCTCATATTAGCTCGGATTCTAACGTTATATATGGAAATTGACCAGAAAATTACCACGGACACAATGGTGCAACTTCCGTGGCTCAATTCTGATAAATTCACAAATTTATTTTATTATTTCATTAATTAACAAATTAATTATTATGAGTTAAATTTCGAGTTGTTACAATCTCCCCTCCTTAAGGGATTTCGTCCCCGAAATCTCTAAGGATAAAAGAATGAACTAATGTTTTCATCCAAGTTGTATAACCAACTACTCAACTATCATCCATTCATCCATTGTCCATAAGTTTTTCTAATGCAATTTATGATACTTATGCAATTAGTGTAGTGTTAATGTCCCTAACAAATGCAAAAGATAGGTGATCCACTGATTCAATTGACCTCCTTTTATGCAATCATATCTGTACCATGTATCCAAATGAATGCAAAAATTCTTAATGATAACTGATAGTTCTATATGTGTGCTACAAACATCATCCAAATGCAACAATCATGTGAAAATCATCCATTTATAGCAATCATGGAAATAAATAAAAATGAAAATGCGCACAAATCCATATGCATATGCTCTAATGTCCTAGTTAGGAAGATCCCTAGGAGATAATAGTGCCTAGTGTAAGTATATGCGTCCATTAGCATCCACTAGCAACCACTTGCAACTAGGGGTGGGCGCGGCCGGTTAACCGTTCGAATCGGTTAATTTTTGCGGTTAACCTAAACTATTAAGCGGTTCGGTTAACCAATATGCGGTTAATCACGGTCAGATGTATCGACCGAACCGCAACTTTTAAACCGCGGTTAACCATTCAAATAAAACGGTTAACCGATTGTTATTCACGGTTAAACGGTTAATCGGTTAACCGGTCAAGTTACAGCGATTAACCGACCAAGTTATAACCATAGCACTGAAATTAAAAGCATGCATTGAATAGAAAATGACAAATGTAACCATAGAAATACAGCCACAATAGAGTACAGACATAACAACACGGAACTGCCAATTACAAAGTACAAACAAATGTAACCATAGAAATACAACCACAAGTCGTTAACCAATAACCAGTAAGGCAGCAAGCCAGCAACCACAACAGACTCACAGACACTGAGTCACTAACAGCAGTCACAGCATTACAAAGCTACAAGCATTTGTATTTCATAGTTTATACATGCCTACATGCCACATTACAAAGTACAAACAATCAAACATTAGAACTACATGTCTACACCAATTTCATAAACAATCAAACATTACAAAGTACAACTGCAGTCTACACTCTACAGCAGCCATCAACTCAACTGATTCAACCCCTGTCTACCACGAGCTAACAACCAGCGGTCTCCATTCTCCAAGTCTCTCTGCCCAAAGGTAAACAAATGGGAGTTAGCTGAAAATAGAAACACGCGATATCGTGAAATATATATTGAATAATTGAAGGGAGTTATTCAATTATCGGACTATTATTGCCTTATTGGGTCCTTGACTGTATTAGACATCCTAAAAGTTATTGGCTGTATTCAATTATCGGACTTTTAAACCTAAAAGACTATATTAGACTAATAGACTGTAATGTATTAAACCTGAAATAGGCTGTATTAGACTGTATTAAACTGTATTAGGCTGTATTCAAAGGTATTAGACATTTAGACTGTATTAGGCTGTATTCAAAGGTAAACAAATGGAGTTAGCCATGAAGTCCCTACATTTAGTAATGACATTTCTAATATTATACAATCAACTATCAAGTCATAATTACAGCTGTAAGTGAATATACAAATTGTCAAACCTGTAACCGAAGTATGACTATGTAATGACAATTTATTGAACTTCAACTACATAGTAAACCTGTTTGTCATCTGTTAACCTGTTTGTATCAATTTATTGCCATTACATACAACAAGTAAACCATACAACCTGTAAGTGAATATACAACAAGTCATAAAATAATTTGACAAACCTGTAAGTGAATCAAGTAGTTCAAACTCTATAAATCTAGTGTGATAAATCCTAAATTTATTTAACTGCTGCATTTATAGGAAACTATGAAAATCAAAGATATTCAGTTTTGATTTACACAGTGATCTAAAATGTATAACATACATTCAATTTTGATTTACATTTTGAACTATATTATATATGATTTGAATGCAGATTTAAGGAACAACAAAGTCTGAAATCTGAATGCACAATGTGGTTGAATGCATGTTGTTGAATGCACAATGTTTGAATGCATGTATTTTGATCAATGTTGTCTGACCACAATCAGTGTATTTTGAATGCACAACGTTTCCATGTATTTTGTCAGAAGTAACATAAGTTACAGAACTATATGAATAGAATGCACAATATCAGACTAAGCTGCAACTACTTTATGAATTGCTACATATGAGCTATATGAATTGAAAACAGCGATGGAAGATACTAACCATGGTGAAAATAATGATGATGGAGACGGACTATCCATGTTGAAAATTGAAGATAATGGCAATTCACATTGATGTCCATGTACAAATTCTACATGGAAAATAAATTAGTTAGAGTATTATATGTAAAATCAAACAAATGCCGAGCTAGATTATTTTATGAATGCTAATATCACCTGCAAATGCATCATCATAATAGTAAACATCATCGACTGGAACTTCAATCCGGTGATCTACAAAAATTGGTTTGGACCTTAACCAATTTTGAGTACAAACCAATGCCTCAACCATTCGTGGACTCAAAGTGCTACGAAAAGGGTCTATAACCCTTCCTCCGGTGCTAAAAGCAGATTCGGAAGCAACCGTGGACACGGGAATAGCAAGGAGATCTCGAGCAACTAGAGATAAAACATGATATTTGGAACTATTTACCTTCCACCATAGTAAAACATCAAAATGATTTGGTGCATCCTCAATCGGTGCATTTAAATACTTTTCTAGTTTATTACCTTCAATATCTCGTTGTCGAATTTGTCTTAAAAAAGTATTTCTTTTTCTAGAAAGAACATCACCAGCATTCACAATATTGTCACTATCAGTGGAATTTCTAGATGGTGCTTCATCACATGTTTGTGTTCCAAATGTAGTATCGCTCACGTAGAAGTCAAATAACCTTATCAAAATATCTTTCACACTTTTTAATATATCATCTGCAACTACTTTATCATACATGTCTTCAACACATAGCTTCAAAAATTGAAATTTATACCTTGGATCAAGCACACACGTAACAAGTAAAATCTTGTTCATGTTACGTACGCTTCCCCAATATTTGTCAAACTTAGCTTTCATATTAAATCCCATTCTTCCAACATAAGGATTCGTTTCCACAATCAATGCTCGTAATTCTTCTTGAATTCCACTTAGCTCGGCAAAACAATCATTTGAGGTAATAGATAAAGTTTTGCTAAATTTTAAAGTAATATCATAAAAATTCTTTAAGATTTTAACAAATAATTCGGCATTTTTCCAATCTATAGTTCCCGGAGGACGAACTTCTTCATCAAAGTAAGCGACAAAAATACCATCATTTTCTTTCATATCATCAAAAACCCTTTTGTATTTCAAAGCTGCTTCCAACATCAAATACGTTGAATTCCACCTAGTGGGTACATCTAAAACAAGCATAGATTTATTCTCAATTCCCAAAGTTGAACATATCTCTCTAAATTTAGAAAATCGTGCTGGAGACGATCTCACAAATCTAACTGCAGTACGAATTCCGCCTATACTATTACTAATTTCTTTTAGCCCTTCGTGAACAATTAAATTGATTATATGGGCACAACAACGTATATGAATGAATTCACCATTCAAAACACAACCACCATTATAATCTTTTAATTTGTTTTTCACATAATTGATTGCCACTTCATTTGCACTAGCATTATCAACCGTGATCGACACTATTCTTTTGAGTTCCCATTTTTTGATACATTGGACAATAAGTTTTCCAATATTTTCTCCTTTGTGACTAGTAATCACACAAAAATTTATAATCCTTTTATGTAAATTCCAATTTCCATCAATAAAGTGTGCGGTTAAAACCATATAATTCACATTTTGAATAGAAGTCCATGTATCGGTAGTTAGACAAACACCATGCAAAGATTCAGAGAACAATTTTTTAAGAGAATCTATTGAGTCCCAATATAATTGAAGCACATCCCTACAAATTGTTCTACGTGAAGGAACTTCAAAACTAGGACACAATTGCCGACAAAATTCAAGAAAACCTTCACCCTCCACAAAACTAAAAGGGAGTTCATCAATAATTATCATTCGAGCTAATGATTTTCTACATTCCTCTTTGTTAAATGACCACGTGGTGAGAGTGTAACTATCTTCACTATCGCTATTTTTTCCAAAAGATAAAGTTTTTTGTCTCTTATCACTATCACGTGGAATTGACCTACATGATTTTGCTACATGATAATTCAAATGTGAAGTGCCATTATATCTAGAATCGCATGCAAATTGTTGACCACAGTAATTGCAAGCACATTTGTTAACTTTGGGATTAACATCTTTAGTAAAATGTTTCCATACCAGAGAAGGCTTTCTAGAAGAAGGCTTGCGATTCGGGTGTGTAGGTGGTTTTCCAACATTGATGTTTTCGTCCCCGGTTTCCTCATCGTCCGCTTCTTCCACGTACTCATCATCATCCATTGTTTCTCTAGAAGATCCACCTATTTCCACCTGTTTTACAAAACCAAATTGGTAACTATAAAGATAAACCATCCTACTTCATATTAAATACTAAATAGCAAAACATAACCAAAGCAAACAAAATAAATATAACTCACAACTGCCATCACAAAATATAGCACAACACAACAACACGGCCCAAAATCACTTAAACAAGAACATAGTAGTGTATGGTAGTAGGCTGGGTTGATGAGGAGGGTGGGTGATGACAGTGGCACAATAGGCAGTGTTTGAAGTATGTAAGTGTTTGAAGTATGGATGGGGTTTGAACTGGCTGTGCACTGGTGAAGTAGAGGTGAGTATTGCTGAAGTTTGAACTTGAAGTGTTTGGTCAGTAATTGCAAGGTTGCATGGTAATGTAGTTGAAATGATGTGGATGATGTAGCAACTGTTTTGGCCAGAGGCACAGTTATGTGATGGAGCAGTTTCTCTGGTGATGTATGGACTGTATTGTAGGCAGTATATGAATGTGCACAATGTATCGGTGAGATGATATGAATATAACAATGAGATAACAGTATGAGAAGTAGTGAACATAATGGCTTGTCAAAGACTCAAAATAGTTGACAGATGACTACTATTTGTAAATTGTAATTACACAAAAAATCAAATAACCAGCATCAGGCTAAAGAAGATGAAATCATATATTACATCAAAAAATCAAAAAATCAAATCAATATACTAAATTTCAGGTTGCACAGAAATCTAATACAGTCTAATACAGTCTTTTAGGTTAATATAATTCAATATATTAAACCTGAAAATCAAATCAATATATACAGTCTTTTCAGGTTGCATAATTCAGGTTGCATAATTCAATATATAATAGTCTAATGGGAAGTTCGGAAGTTCCTAGTCTAATATAAGGAAGTGAGTTTTGTTGAGTATCTCTGATGTTGTGCTGTGTACAAATTTTTAGAAATGGTATAGTTTTCTTTGTAGTTACATTAAGGATGTGATGGTGTGGGAGATTTTCTTGAACAATTTTCCTGTTATTACAAAAAATATTCCTCCGGATAAGATGTTTATTTCAGCTGTTAGCTTGCTATTGCAAAAGTCTCAAAAGTTTGTTAAATTTGTTAAACAAAATTTAGGTGTTAACTCTGAAATCCAAATCTCAGCTTCTATTTGTGCCTAAGAACTAGCATTGAAGCTTCTTTTGAGAAACAACCAGGTTTATAGAACTAAACATATTTTATTCATTTGCTTTCTATCACCGATGCATTTCTTTCAATCCACGGCCAACCAATGTCAAAAGCCTTCTTTAAGGTAAGAGATTCAATAAAGTAAGACATTTGTACGAGATATAAGTAATATAAGTATAAACATTCACACTGACTGTACATGTATACTGATACAGAAAAATCAGAAAAATCATTTGTAAAAAATAAATCAAACTCACGTTTTTCCTTTTCCTTTTAGCATTCATCATTGCTCAAATTGCTCAAATCGACGATCTGGATCGATTGCAAAGACTGAAGAGCAAGGCGGCGGAGGATCGATTCGATTATGACAAAGGCGGCGGAGGATCGATTCGATTATGGCGGAGGATCGATTCGATTATGAGAGATTCAGTGATTATGATAGAAGAAAAGTAGACAACTATTTTATTTTTGGGAACAATTTCGATTTCTCTAAACTAAAGTACGAACTACGAAACGAAGATAGTGAATATCTCGGTTGAGGCTGTCGGCTGAAGTGTTGATTAGGGTTCCCCTAAAATTTTTGGGCCGGGTTGCGAAGCGAATAATTGTTTTGGGTTTTAACGGCAATTTAAAAATTGGTTTCGGTTAACGGTTAACCGAAGTATAACCGTGGTTAACCGTTAACCGAACCAATTTTGAACGGTTAACGTCGGTCGGTTAACCTAATGTTCGGTTAACCAATATTTTCGGTTAAAGCGGTTCGATTAAGGTCGGTTCGGTCGGTTAAGTCGGTTCAGCCGGTTAAATGCCCACCCCTACTTGCAACCACTTGCATCCATCAGTCATAACATGTTCTAATAACATGTTTACATCAAATCCTACCATCCATAGGTTAAATCCTAAGTTCTACCCTCCCAAAGGATAAAGGAAAGAACCTATTCAAAACTAAAGATGGAAAATAGGAAATTTTAAAAATTACCATCAAAGAAATTCAGATATGAGATACAAATTTTCTCCTAATCAAACCAATCTTCTCCGAAGTCTTTCTAACCATGTCGGGACCAAGTAGCAATCTCTCTATAGACTCTAAGCAACACGAAGGCGACTAGCGTGGTCTTCCATAAAGAGCTTCGAAAGGTGCCACTCTAATGCTAGCTTGAAAACTACTATCATGTGAGAATTCCACTAAAGGAAGATGTTTTTTCCAAGTTTCTTCAAAACCAAAAATACACGTCCTCAACCATGTGTGCCTTACAATCTTACTAATTTCACTTTACTATTCTTCTTTAGCCTGCTCACATGAATCAACATTCCTAGATTCTCACTAGTGCCCTATATGCTTTACGAGAAACTCTATTATTACTTCCAAAAGTAATTACTACTGTCTCCTTTATAGCCTTACACCTTTTCCGTCACTCCTTAGGGAATGATTCCTATCTATTCCACTTTTAAGAGTTTGGTTTGGTATTTAACCTCTCATTTTAAAACTAGGCTTCTAAATTTTCAAATCCCAAAATCTTTGTCCTTAAAAGTGTTATCTTTAAGTTCTTCTTAAATTCAAAAATACTCAGTTGCTTAACATTTTATGTTTCTAGATTTGCATCCTTACAACTTTTTGAATTTACGTTATTTCCCAAACCTAGAGGGAAAAGATTTCAAATTCTAAGTCCAAAACTTATTCCTCGCTTTCTTTTAAAGACCTTTCCAATTTTCTATAAAATTTAAATTTTTAAATTCTACTTTTATTAAGTTTTTCATTTCAAAAACTTATTTACTTTTTCACCAAACCATTTTCTTTTAAAATATCTTTAAAATGCCCTTATGTGTTTTAAAAACATCTCTTATTACACCTCACAGTCTCATACCTTAATGTATTGGAACTACTTTCTCTAATGAGAAATTATTAACGCTAAAATCTTCTATGAACCTTTTAAAAGAGGATTTCATGTTTATGTGAAATTACAAGGAACTTATTTTATATTTTTCGAAATAGGCTATACAAAATATGGTGTTTCCCATACCTTGTATATCTCTTTCACATATTCCTTATAACTTACACAAAACGTTTTTATTGGTTTCATAGAAAATTTTATCATTATTTATTTCGTTCCAATAGATTAAAGTATTTTTAATTTATATTCTCTTACCATAGACAATTTCTATGAAATTTACTAATTTCCTAATATTTAACCTACACTTATCTTTTTAGAAAAACTCATTTCAAAAATATTTTTAATATATCAATAATTAGAAAACATTTCCTCATACTTATTTAAATATTTAGTGTACATACAGACCACTTTTATTTCTACTCTTAGAAATTATCTTTTAAAATTCATTTTTATTTGGGTTCAAAACAGATGTTGCGTAAAACACCATTACTACAACCCAAAGATACTAGTGTATTGATTTAATTAAAAATAAATACTAATAACCCTTACCTACTATGTAAAACATTTCCCTTGGGAGCCACTTACTATAACGGTAGCATTATAGTTTATGCTCCCTTTATTTTCACGAAAACATCTATTACAACAATAAATGTTGTAATCTACGTTTTCGATACTTAATACTTTTAGGGTTTTGTATTTAAAATTTTTGTTTACTTACAAAGAAACTAGTGAACTATATACGTTCTGTAATTCTTCAAAAAGAATTTCACTTTTAACAAAATTTATATCATATAAAAACCAATTTAAATTTCTTACCATATTCCCAAAAACCCAGTATTTACTTCTAAAAATATTGACAATTATATAATTTTTTCCAATTCTAATAATTTCAGTTTATTGGGTTAGACATAAAGTGGATTTTTCTACTTACTACCCTAGGAGTATCCTTCCTAAACCTTGAAAATCTCATTTCCTTACTTAAAGTCTTTTGTTCCTATACTCATATTTATTCTAAGGTACTACCTTTAAATCCACTTATATAAAACAATTATAATTTTTGCAATTATCTACACATGGGCTTTCTTCCTTTCTTATCAACTGAATTTATTATACATCTCTAATCTTTACCTACCTCTCTTTGGACTTCCACAATCCGAGCCTAAATGTACAAAACCATTTCTCAAACTCCTTCCATGTGTAGACCTTCTCTATGCCCCAAGAAACGCACTTCCTTGTGCCAAGATTGTTACTTCAAGAATTTTGTCTTCAACTGATGAACGCGAAGTGTATGAAGAACCTCCTCTAGATTAATAACATGCTCTTCCATACTCTTAGAAAACACCAAAATTTCGTCCACGAATACCACCACGAACTTATTTAGGACATCTCTAAAAACATGGCTCATCAAATCTACAAAATAGGCTGGAGCATTGGTTAACCCAAAAGGCATGACTAACAACTCAAAGAATCCGTCGGGTGTCCTAAATGCGGTCTTATCAATGCTATCATCAGCGACCCTAAGCTGATGAAATCTAGTGGCTAAATTAAGCTGAGAGAATACCGAAGAACCAACCAACTGGTCAAAAAGATAATCTATCCTAGGAAGTGGATAACAGTTCTTCTTCGTGAGCTCATTTAATTCTCTATAGTCTACGCAAAGTCGAAGGGAACCATCCGCATTAGTACCGAAGACGACTGGCGCTCCCAGCTCCGATATACTCCTTTTTATGAAACCTTTCTCCAAAACCTCACGAACTTGCTTGCTCAATTCATTCCTCTCCCTAGGTGCCATGTGCCTCACAGGTAATGCTACCAGCTTAGCATTATCAGTTAAATAAATCCTGAAGTCAATCTCTCTCTTAGGGGGTAGTCCCATAACCTCCTCAAAGACGTCTAGAAAATCTCTGACAATAGGAACCGAATCTAACTCTGTTGATGATGAATCGAGGGAATAAAGGAAGCTCAACATAACCGACCCTTGCGGGTCACAAGAAACCTCGAGGGAATCTCCGTTACTAATCAAGCTATCTGAATCTATTTAGAGGCAAATTCTTACATCGAGGTCAAAACTCATGGTATTCATACTAATGTCGAATACCCAAGGCTCAAAATACAGAAAAAAATGATATTAATTACCAATCAGTTTCAAATAAGAACCAGTGTTCAATTCAAAGCTACATACCATGTTAAGGTACTAAAAAGCAAGTATAAAAGCTCAAAAGGAAAAATGCATACGATGCAGTCGAGGTAACGTTCATTTGAATGTAAATTTATTTACAATCTGACATATTATATGCGAAGCTACAAGTATAAGAGAATCAATTTAAGCAATTCTCTGTTAAGGAACAAGGCTTTGTGCTCTCCTGTCCAAATCTTCAGCAACCGACGAAGGGTTAGAAATGTGACGAATAGCCACATCCAAAATCTCTTTAAGTTTCTTCTTTTTTTCTTCGGTATAACATCCCCTACATCAACTGAATCAATTTGAGTTTTCAATGAATGTTGGGGAGTCATATTAACTCCTCATAAGATTTGAACTGTACCCTTTAATTCTTTAATTTCTAGCTCAAGAGCATGTTTCTTGCACTCAAGCTTTTCAATTTGACCTTCATAATCATCAAGGCATCGAGAGACTTTTTCATCCCATTTCTTGTTGAAAAACTACATGCATATAAAGATGACCCATCTGCTCCATTTGGAGATTTCTTCGTTGCTTAAACCTGGAGGTGGGTTTAACAGAGTAGGAAATTCTTTGAGGGCTAAGGATTGAGATCTTGTCATTCCCCCAAGAGTGGGATAAGGAAGGCTAGAATCGCCTCTGCCCCCAGTAAGCTCCAAAGACTAGCAGGATACTTGACTCTTCACTAAGTCCACTTCCAGGTCATTTATTCGTTGATGTAATTTAGCCTTTTCTGCATCAACCTCCATTGAGGGCCCAAATCCTAATGCCGAGTCTGTCTTTCCTTTCAATTCATGAAATTTTTTGTTCTTCTCGTTAATTTGATTTTCCAAGCTAGAGGTCATTTCCTTATAGTTACTAAACATTGATTTTAATTTATAATATCTCATATGCCACTCTTGCACATCTGGATTATTTGAAAACCGTAAAGCTAAAGCGTCTTGAGAAGACCTCCTCTTTTCAATATCAACCATTAATTTATCTTTAATATCTTTCAACTGAGAAAGAACATCTGTAGGACCAGGTGCAATCTTTAATTAACTTTCCTATTTAAAATAAATAAATTAATAAATGAGAAGTAATGTCTTTTATTTATAACAACAAAAGATCTACAAATGATAAGGAGATTCAAATTATATTACAATTCCATTTTTTGAATATTTAACTAATTCTTAAAGTTGTGAAGTAGTAGTTTTAGCCTTTTCAAATGACCTAGCAAATATGTAAGAGTAGAATCGAAAGAAGCTTTGATCCCTTCCAGGGTATTGACCAGAGGGAATCGATGATTGTCTCATTCCTCGACTAGAGAGATAGTATGATCACATATCAATTTGGCGTGATAAGTACGAATTTCACTAAGTAGTTTATCTTTCTCATCACTCAAGAAATCAAAGCAAAAATAAGGAAATCACATGTAAACTTCTTATAAATCTCTAAGAAAGCAGTGTTTTGCTAACTAAGACGTTCCGAGAGTTAAAGTTTTTCTTTAAAGTCCCTCTTTAACTTGACATATTTAAACAAGAGTTCCAAGGGAATAGGGCTACCAAAGATTTCCTTAATCTGTACAATATGTTAAAATTAGACGAATAATAGAGAAGGAAAAACGGTAAAATTTATAACCTAATTGAATTACGTACATTATACAATTATTCAAGTTTATATAATATTGATTTCTTATAAAGTTCAGAGAAAAAATCTTTTCTTACTATACTTAATCTTTTTGGGAAGAAGAGAATTAGGAGGAGAAGGAACACTAGCAACCCTAGGTAAGTTCAAACAAGCTCAGGGATGATGGTCGCTTCCATTTTCGTCCAAGTATCTTTTATGAAAGCATCTAATTAAACCCCCACTATTTTTTCCTAAGTAAGAGAAGTCAACAAACTTGCCCATTATTGCTATAAACTCCTTCTCTTTTATAAATTAAACATATAACATTTTCTATCTTTTTATGAAAGATTTCAATACTTGTTATTATCTTCATAAATTCCATTATTTAAATTTCAATTATATTTGTAATATTTTTCCACTTAAAAATATAATTCAATGATTTAAAAACAAACGTTACTAAAACACTATTTACAACAACCCAAAACATTTCTCATTTAATCATTATCCTTAAAATACTTGTTTTAAAGGTTTAATTACATTTATAAGGGTTCAAGACAAGTGTTGTTTAAAATATTTTCACAACAAACCCAAATCATTTCTTACTTTTTAAAAACATTTCTCTTAAATTGATCTTTAAAATATTCAGTAATAAATATCTTTTTTAATATCTCTAAGTATAATTAATAATAAGGGTCAAAACGATTGTTACTAAAATACTGTTTACAACAACCCAAAACCTTTTACTTATCCATTATTAACTTTAAAACATTTATTTTAATGATAAATCCATGTCCACAATTATTGATTAAGATAATGCACTTTAAATTATTTCACAAAACCATTTTCTTTAACTTAAGTGTTAAAACCCAAATCTCCTTTATTAAATTTATAAAATACCTAATTTGATATTTAACACTTATATACACACACACACACACACACATGGGAATACCTTTTAAATACTTGCAAATATTTTAAACGCTTCTACAACCACATCAATTCATATATATATATATATATATATGTTTACTAACATATTTGTAAGATATAATACTTAATATTAAGAACAATTTAAAAAGATTTTGTATAACTTAGCTTCTATTTTCTTTAATAAATATTTAACTAATTTTCTAAAAACTATATATTCTTATAAATACTTTAAAAACTATTATATATTTAGAAATAATTTAAAAACCATTATATTATGATTTAAAACATTTACATTAAATATTACTTAAAAATACATATTCTTTTATAATATAAAACCATTTACTTTGAAACTCGGAAATAATTACAAAGCATTTTCAAACTTCAAAGCTTCTTTTAAAAGATTTAGGAAAATATGCAAAATCAAAGTCCTTTATACTTTACTTAAAACAAAGAATTTCAACTCAAATTTGTTTCCCAACTTCTATAATTTCCCAAAACTATCCATTATGCCCAACACGCCAAAACATGTGTATTACAACGTAATATATATATTTCCTCGGTATATCACATTTTATCCAATTCAATACATTTCAAATATCTGGGATTTAAAAGCACATTTATAATGACTATAATGCTTCAAACATTCGCAATATAATTTCAAACTGAATCAAATAGCAATATCAAATATGTAAACAAGTATGGACCATGACACATGTTATAGAGGATTTATAAGAGAGATCACACTACATATATTGTTGTTACTTGCTTTTATAAGAAACAAGAGGTTCAAATATACTAACTTGCATTGTTATCAATTTATATTTATATTTTTCACAACAACAATTATCACAACAATAAATAATTGGTGGGAAAATCTCACCTAAACTCCAGCTAGCGCTTACGCATTTCCAAATAGTTCAAAATCAAATGTTGTTCGATTTTGACTAAAATTCCAACTAGCTCCAAACTCGATGAATCCAACTCCCATGGGTAGATATCATCGCTACGAATCTAATGCAACTGACAACGTCCAAATCCAGCCTTGTATGAAAAAGATAGAATTAATGAACATTTAAGATTAATTAAATTTTAATTAATTTTAATTTTAATTGGTTTAACGTAAATTACCTTACTCGATCACAAACCAAGGCCACATGCGTTCACTACCTTAATCACGACTTTCGTCGTTCACCTCCACCGCCTCATTGCTTGAACCATCGCCGCATCCATGCCGCCACCTCCCTGCTCAAGCCAACCCCTATGATACTGACCTCGCCACCTCACGAGCCACCGACGACGAGATAAAACCACCTAAATTGCCTCCGTTCAAAGCCAGATCCATGCCGCCATAGGCTACCATTCCACAATCCAACTGGTCATGGCCTTCATCTCACCTAGCCGCACTTCTCTATAGTTGGGGCCGTCGCCTACATCGGCCACAAGTGGCTCCGATCAACATCGACCGTCGGATGGAGGAGCTGATTTTAGCGTTAGGATTTTGTTTTGCAAAATAAAATAAAAGCGAGGTCCTTATATAGAAATTTTCTCCTACATTATTTATGCCTCAAAATCACAAACTCCAAACGAGGCATGCTCACTGGCATTCCTAGCTAATTACCGCTATTCTGAACACATTGAAACTAGTATCGGGACCTAATTCCATCATATATAGAAGTTAGCTTTTAAAATCAAAATATATTATATTTTAATTCCTAAAATTAATTTCTATGCGTTTCGAGCTCACATGACTAAACAGTATGTCCGGCCATCACGAAACTCATCGGTAGACAATAATTTATTATTCCAGATCCAATGACACTGGTTTCGTCTAAATCCGAGACTTCCCTAGAATGATATTTTTCGCACATTAATTAAAACGAATTATTATTAAAATCAAATTAATCACTTTCAATACTAAATTAAAAGCTTATTACTACCATTCTTATTTAAACTAAATTTAAGTAAGCTTTCGAAATCATTTTTATTCATTTTAAGTCCAAGATTTAATTATTTAAATATTTCTAATATTTGATTATTTATTGTTCAAAAATCTAGGTCGTTACATCTTTTGAGGTGTTGGTTTTCTGGGCAGTCCACAAATTAGTCGTGGCTCTTGATAGGTATCAATGGTAGCTAATGGCAGTTCGAGACAAGTAGTTATATTTTGGATATCTATATTTCGATTTTTGGGTATGGAGATTGTGAGAAATGCGGATTAAGGATCTTAAGGCTAGAATTAACACTAGAGGGGGGGGTGAATAGTGTTTTAAGAAATTTGTTAATCTTTTTGAGTTTATCTTAATTTGTTAACAATGTATACACTATTCAGACACAGATATGAACACAGATGCAAATATAAAGTAAAAGCAGTAAAGGAAAGAACACACCGGATTTTATACTGGTTCGGAGTTACCCTACATCCAGTCCCGCAACACAAGTACGGATTTCCTTTAAACAACAATTCAACAATTACAACCCTCGGTTTCAAGGCTACGAGGTACACCCTCCAGAATGACAATCCTCTAGGTAGAGATACTTGATTTCCGGGGCAACAAGTTCACCCAATTGATTTCCAGGGCTACAATCACACCTTTTCTCGCTTAATTGATTTCCAAGGCTACAATCACACCTTTTCTCGCTAATATATTACAAAGAAGTCTATAACTCTGAATAGCACTGAGAACCTTGTAGAGATAGTGATGGAGAATCAAACTAGAAGTAATCGAGTATGATTCGATGTTGATTTCGGCAGAGTAATGGTATGATTTTGTATTAAGAAATGTGGAAGAAGAAGAGGAGTGAAAACCAGAAAAAAGTGATTAAAAATTCGTTGAAACTGACCCCTATTTATAGAAGATCAACAGCCATGACCATTCATGAAGAGTTATGGCGAATAGACACTTCTTTTGAAATTTGAATTTTGAACTTCAAATGTCACTATGTCGACATAGTGCCTAGGGGCATGTCGACATCCCTCAGCCAAAATTGATATTTTGAATTTCTATAAAAATAATATTTATCTTATCTAAAAACTATTTAAAACTTTATAAATATACTTGAATATAGTTGAAATTCATAAGTAAATATAAAGAACAATATATACATAATTTAACTATAATTTTATATTTAAATCTAAGTATAAATATTAAAAGTTAAATATATTATTTGAAAAGACATTTAAAATCAAGAGTAATTTGACTTTGAAATTAAAGATGATTTGAGGCTAAAATTATTTAAAATCAGGATAGAGAGTTTTGAATCTTTTAAAAGGAAAGTTTTGAAATCATTTTGAAAATAAGATAATTTTGTAAAATCATTTGAATTAAAATTAGTGGAAACAAAACAATGTCCCACTAGATTTTCGTAGGTTCCATCCTACTTAGGGTTCCATCCCTTTAACGGGCTCGAAGTGGATTCCATTCCACGAATAAATTGGATATTAAGATGCCAGTGCTTTTCTACGAGTTTTAACAAATATTCCTAATAAAACAAACTTAACCTTGAACTCTTGAACTCTTGATAATCTTGATACTCATGAGTCTTCTATCTCTATATCTTGAATCTCTATACTGTACAGGCTTCATTCTTCATACCTGCATGGTTAGATCCTGCATATACATATATATCTAAACTTGTAATGTTAGTATTTATATTTTATAATCTATTCTAAGGTTGTTGTCATCAAAACCATCATCTCATGGACTAACAATCTCCCCCTTTTGATGATGACAACCTTTGTTTATAAAATATTCCTTCTATCCTAATAACTCTAATTACTCCCCCTTAATCTATGCCTAACTATCCTATTTTATACTTCTCCCCCTTTGTCATCAATAAAAAACAAAAACTAACTCTAAACTAGATAACTCCAAACTATATAACTCCCCCTAAAACTTATCACTCTATCACGTGTGATTATAATGATAGTGTTATCATAAATAATTAACACTTAAATCTAATACAGAAATATAATCCTAAACTATTAACTATCCTAACTAAGAATTCACAATTATACTAACACATATAAGAACACGAGTTTATTTATTACGAGTATGGTTTTATTTACATTTGCATTTGAAAAACATAAAAACATAAATAACAACGGAAAGAAAGAAAAGAAACTAATGTGTGTTTCTGAACATAGGAGATTTATGAACAAAACAGTTTGGATAGTGGAAACAGAAATTTCCACGTTGTTTGACAAGATTCCCATTTTTTTCAAAACACACTTCTCCAACGCATACTACTTGGTCATTATCCTCCTCGTGTGCTTCTTCCATTGGTTCTTCTTCTTCGTTGCTGACCTCATGTTCTTGATTGAGTGAAGAGTCTTCATCGATCAAGATAGGGTTGGCCTGGTTATCCATTAGGAATTTTTGTAAATTCCTAAGAATCTTGCCTTGCCTTTCTTTCTCTTTCGCCATACGAAGTTAAGTTACTCAAATTTTAGTCAACGTCTGAAGAGTATCCTTCATAGACTCCTCCAATTTAGTTACACGTGCGAGAGTAGAGCATTGGAATGGACCAGAAGTAGGAGAGGGGAATAAGAAAGTTGATTTTATGTTTGATTTAGAGGAAGATGCCATTATTTTATATATTTCAAAATAGAAAGTAAAGAGAAACCAGAGAGAATGAATAAGAATTCGAAATAGAGAAGAATATATAACTAAATTTTTGAATTTTGGTGGGAAAATTTTAAAAAATAAAAACGTTATATGTCGACATGGGTCTAGTGGGGATGTCAACATAGTCCTTGAATTTTTGCCTTTTTAATTTATTTTGAATTAATTTTAATTATACTCGTTATTTATATTTTATATTTCAGTTAATGAGCAAATACCTAATTCTCTTCTTAATTTAGTAAATATAGATTCATTTAAGGGTTTTGTTAAAATATCAGCAATTTGATTTTCAGAATTGATATAGTCGAGAGTAATTACCTCTCTACTTATATTATCTCTGAGAAAATGGTGTTTGATATCAATATGTTTAGTTGGAGCATGATGAGTAGGATTTTTAGATAAATTTATTGCACTAGTATTATCACAATAAATTGGCGATTTTGAGATATTTAATCCAAAATCTCTTAAAGTTTGTTGCATATATATTACTTGAGAACAAGCCAAAGCAGCAGAAATATACTCTGCTTCAGTTGTTGATAAAGAAACTGTATTTTGCTTTTTACTAAACCAGGAAACCAGAGAATGTCCCAAAAAGTGACAAGTTCCACTTGTACTTTTTCGGTCTGATTTACATCCAGCATAGTCAGCATCACAGTATGATATTCAATCAAATGAATCATTTTTAGGATAAAATAAGCCATAATCAGAGGTGTGTTTAATATATCTTATGATACATTTTACAGCTTTTAAGTGAGTTTCTTTAGGATGAGATTGATATCTTGCATAGAGACAAACACTATGCATGATATCAGGTCTACTAACAGTGATATAGAGTAGTGATCCAATCATTCCTCTATATAACTTTTGATCTACATCTTTCGAGAGATCTTCTTTACTAAGGTACTCATTGGTTGCCATGGGAGTGGGTTTTCCACTCGCAGAAGTCAAACCAAATTTACTAACTAGGTCTTTAGCATATTTTTCCTGACTAATAAAAATACCATTATCTAACTGTTTTATTTGCAATCATAGAAAGAAGTTTAATTCACCCATATGACTCATCTCAAACTCTTTTGTCATTATTTCAGAAAATTCTTTATTCATTTCGAAGTTAGTTGAACCAAAAATGATATCATCTACGTATACTTGAACTAGTTGAATATCATTTTTATTTCTTTTAATAAAAAGAGTATTATCTATTTTACCAATTTCAAATTTTGATTGTAATAAATAGGATTTTAGTCTATCATACCAGGCTCTAGGAGCTTGTTTTAGACCATATAAAGCTTTCTTAAGTTTGTACGCATGGTTTGGTAAATTTTCATCTTCAAAAAGTGGTGGTTGTTCAACATATACTTCTTCTTTTACAAATCCATTTAAAAATGCACTTTTAACATCCATTTGATATAATTTGAAATTATTATGATTTGCGAAAGCAAGTAGAATCCTAATGGCTTTTAATCTTGCTACAGGAGCAAAGGTTTCGTCACAATCTATACCTTCTTCTTGACAATAACCTTGGGTGACTAATCGTGCTTTATTTCTAACGACCTCACCTTGTTCATTAATTTTATTTTTATAGACCCATTTAGTTCCAATTATAGTTTTATCTTCAGGTCTAGGAACAAGTTCCCAAACTTCATTTCTAGTGAATTGATTTAATTCTTCTTGCATAGCCAAAATCCATGAATCATCAGTTGATGCTTCTTTAGGATTTTTGGGTTCAATAGATGATATAAAAGCTACATTACTCATTTGACTTAGTTGATTTCTAGTTTTAACAACAGATTGCATATCTCCAAGTATATTTTCTATAGGGTGATCTTCTAAAAGTCTAATCCTTTTATTAGGATGATTTAATTCATTATTAGTTTCAGTTGACTCTTGGTTTTGAGTAATTAAATCCACTTCATCATTTGTAATTTCAAAATCTTTTAAATTTACATCAAACGAAACATGCATTGTTTCTTCGATGGTGTTAGATCTTAAATTAAAAACTCTATAAGCTTTACTTCTATTAGAATATCCGATAAAGATTCCTTTGTTGGATTTAGGATCAAATTTATCCAAATTATCTTTTGTATTTAAAATTAAACATTTACTTCCAAAAATTCTGAAGTATGATACCTTAGGTTTCTTTCCATGAAGAAGTTCATAAGGTGTCTTATCAGTTAAAGGTCTAATTAAAATTCTATTCAAAATATAACAGGCGGTAGCAACAGCTTCTGCCCAAAAGTGTTTTGGTAAATTACTATCTGAAAGCATAGTTCTCGCACACTCTTGTATCATTCTATTTTTACGTTCAACTACTCTATTTTGTTGTGGAGTTCTTGGAAATGAGAAATTGTGAGTTATTCCCTTCTTATTGCAGAATTCCTCAAACTTTTCTTTTTCAAACTCACCACCGTGATCACTACGTATAGTTATAATTTTTAAAGATAATTGATTTTGAATCATTTTTGTAAAAAAATTAAAACATTCAAAAGTATCACTTTTATGTTTCAAAAATATTATCCATGTAAATCTAGAATAATCATCTACAATTACAAAAACATATTTACTATGATTTATTGACAGAATTTGAGATGGACCAAATAAATCAAGATGAAGTAACTCAAGGGGTTTTGAAGTTGAAATCATATCTTTTAATTTAAATTAACTTTTTCTAAGCTTTCCTAATTGACATGCATTACATGAACTATCTACTTTAAATTCATTTTAGGGAGACCTCTTACTAGATCATGTTTTGACAGTCTAGATAAGAGTTTGAAATTCAAATATCCAAATCTCTTATGCCAAATCCAAGGGTCACTTGTATTTGCCAAAAGACATAGGTTATCATTTGAAACTTTCATACTAAGAATATAAATATTCTTTTTCCTAGTTCCCTCAAATATTATGGTTGAGTTATTATCTTCAATATGACATTTATCTTTTTCAAATTTAATTTTATATCCTTTATCACATAGTTGACTTATACTAAGCAGATTGTGTTTCAGATTCTTAACTAGCAAAAAATTAGTAATAATAGGAGTTTCAGAGTTACTGACATTGCCGATGCCAATCACGTATCCTTTCGAGTTGTCTCCAAAGTCAACCAGTCCTCCGTCTTTGTATATAATATTATTCAGCATAACCGGATTACCAGTCATGTGTCTAGAGCAACCACTATCAAGTATCCACTTATTCCTTTTGATCTGCACAGATTGTCCATTGTGGATTGATTCCTCAATACCCATAAAGCATCTTTCCTGCACATTATAAAATTTGGGTAGACAACTAGAATTTGAATAACAGTCATATGCAGACTCATGGAACAATGATAATTTAAACAATTCTAAACTAGTTTTAACAGATTTTTCAAAAATAGCCATTTTAAAACTTTTCAAAATTCAGATAATGAAACTTTTGAAAACAAAGCTCTGATACCAAATGTGAGAAATGCAGATTAAGGATCTTAAGGCTAGAATTAACACTAGAGGGGGGTGAATAGTGTTTTAAGAAATTTGTTGATCTTTTTGAGTTTATCTTAATTTGTTAACAATGTATACACTAATCAGACACAGATATGAACACAGAATCAAACACAGATGCAAATATAAAGTAAAAGCAGTAAAGGAAAGAACACACCGGATTTTATACTGGTTTGGAGTTACCCTACATCCAGTCCCGCAACACAAGTACGGATTTCCTTTCAACAATAATTCAACAATTATAACCCTCGGTTTCAAGGCTACGAGGTACACCCTCCAGAATGACAATCCTCTGGGTAGAGATACTTGATTTCCGGGGCAACAAGTTCACCCAATTGATTTCCAGGGCTACAATCACACCTTTTCTCGCTTAATTGATTTCCAAGGCTACAATCACACCTTTTCTCGCTAATATATTATAAAGAAGTCTATAACTCTGAATAGTACTGAGTACCTTGTAGAGATAGTGATGGAGAATCAAACTAGAAGTAATCGAGTATGATTCGATGTTGATTTCGGCAGAGTAATGGTATGATTTTGTATTAAGAAATGTGGAAGAAGAAGAGGAGTGAAAACCAGAAAAAAGTGATTAAAAATTCATTGAAACTGACCCCTATTTATAAAAGATCAACAGCCATGACCATTCATGAAGAGTTATGACGAATAGACACTTCTTTTGAAATTTGAATTTTGAACTTCAACTGTCACTATGTCGACATAGTGCCTAGGGGCATGTCGAAATCCCTCAGCCAAAATTGATATTTTGAATTTCTATAAAAATAATATTTATCTTATATAAAAACTATTTAAAACTTTATAAATATACTTGAATATAGTTGAAATTCATAAGTAAATATAAAGAACAATATATACATAATTTAACTATAATTTTATATTTAAATCTAAGTATAAATATTAAAAGTTAAATATATTATTTGAAAAGACATTTAAAATCAGGAGTAATTTGACTTTGAAATTAAAGATGTTTTGAGGCTAAAATTATTTAAAATCAGGATAGAGAGTTTTGAATCTTTTAAAAGGAAAGTTTTGAAATCATTTTGAAAACAAGCTAATTTTGTAAAATCATTTGAATTAAAATTAGTGGATACAAAACAATGTCCCACTAGATTTTCGTAGGTTCCATCCTACTTAGGGTTCCATCTCTTTAATGGGCTCGAAGTGGATTCCATTCCACGAATAAATTGGATATTAAGATGCCAGTGCTTTTCTACGAGTTTTAACAAATATTCCTAATAAAACAAACTTAACCTTGAACTCTTGAACTCTTGATAATCTTGATACTCATGAGTCTTCTATCTCTATATCTTGAATCTCTATACTGTACAGTCTTCATTCTTGAGACCTGCATGGTTAGATCCTGCATATACATATATATCTAAACTTGTAATGTTAGTATTTATATTTTATAATCTATTCTAAGGTTGTTGTCATCAAAACCATCATCTCATGGACTAAAAATCTCCCCCTTTTTGATGATGACAGCCTTTGTTTATAAAATATTCCTTCTATCCTAATAACTCTAATAACTCCCCCTTAATCTATGCCTAACTATCCTATTTTATACTTATCCCCCTTTGTCATCAACAAAAAACAAAAACCAACTCTAAACTAGATAACTCCAAACTATATAACTCCCCCTAAAACTTATCACTCTATTACGTGTGATTATAATGATAGTGTTATCATAAATAATTAACACTTAAATCTAATACAGAAATATAATCCTAAACTATTAACTATCCTAACTAAGAATTCACAATTATACTAACACATATAAGAACACGAGTTTATTTATTACGAGTATGGTTTTATTTACATTTGCATTTGAAAAACATAAACAAAAATAACAACGGAAAGAAAGAAAAGAAACTAATGTGTGTTTCTGAACATAGGAGATTTATGAACAGAACAGTTTGGATAGTGGAAACAGAAATTTCCACGTTGTTCGACAAGATTCCCATTTTTGTCAAAACACACTTCTCCAACGCATACTACTTGGTCATTATCCTCATCGTGTGCTTCTTCCATTGATTCTTCTTCTTCTTCGTTGCTGACCTCATGTTCTTGATTGAGTGAAGAGTCTTCATCGATCAAGATAGGGTTGGCCTGGTTATCCATTAGGAATTTTTGTAAATTCCTAAGAATCTTGCCTTGCCTTTCTTGCTCTTTCGCCATACGAAGTTGAGTCACTCGAATTTCAGTCAACATCTGAAGAGTATCCTTCATAGACTCCTCCAATTTAGTTACACGTGCGAGAGTAGAGCATTGGAATGGACCAGAAGTAGGAGAGGGGAATAAGAAAGTTTTATTTAATATTTTTCAAAACACATCATTATCGATAAAGAACGGTAACTTTTGTTATTTTGGCGTTTGTCAAATTTTGAGGAATCAATATATGCTATATAAAACATATTTTAAAAGAGAGAAATAAGTGTTTTGTGAATAAAAATGAAAAGAAAATGATAATTCTTTCTTACTGTGTCCATGATACTCTTCTTGGCCCATGTTGTAGCCTAAAAATGAGCATATACACTCATTTTCTCTTACACTATAATCATTTTTAGCTTAAGCAAAAATCTATAAATAAACCATTCATATTAGCAAACCCTAGAATTAGGAATTTATCCCTAAGTTTGAATCAAAGGGCTTTTGCAATTTATACTCCTACCTCGCATCCAAGGCCAAGGTAATCTCTACTACCCTACCTCGCATCCAGTTGAGTTTTAATTTAAGTTTTGATCATGATTGCAATTCATCCTTTTGCAATTGCTCAAAATCAAACTTAGTTTGTAGCTTAAAGTTAGTGGCCTAGGAGAATATGGGTTCCTAGCATCAATGCCAGTCCATATAGGTGAGTAATCCTCACACTTCTAGGCTATAATTGAATGTTAGTTTCAGCTTGTTGTTTTGGATGAATTTGGTGTAGAATTGGTTCCAATCTTTTATGTTATTCATTTCTTTTGTTAAGCAACTCTATTTCTATTGAAACCCTTACCTTATGATCTCAAATTGAATTCAATTTTTTACATGTTTGTATCTTGCATTAGTGCTAATTCAGTGCTCCAGTCCTTAAGATGACCAACGGAGGAAAAGCGAGCGAAATCAAACCATCGGAGAGCGACCTAGAGCTGAAAATAGCTCCAAGTCTTGCCAGCACAGGTGCAACGGTGAGCAACATGGGTGCACCAGTGATGTGTAAATCTGGAGCTATTTCCGCTCCAGGTGAAGCCCCGATTCGCGCCGTTCACCCGTTCGTTTATCCATTTAGCTCCTTTTCGCTATTTGCATGATTTTGATGTTGTTTTCCCTACCGATCTCGTTGCTATTTCGGGATTTTGAGTTATCCATTTGTGAATTTATTTTGAAGTTATTATACCATAGAATTGTTCTATGGCTATTTCGCAATTCATACAATTTTCATTCCACGTTTTCAGCTTGAATTCTATAAAAGGCTGATTTCCAAATTAAAGTGTTTTATCCAAATCTTTTCATGTATAAATTATTTTCTACAATAAGTATATTTGAAACTATATACATATATATGTTATATATATAATTATTTATTATAATAATAATGGTTTTATATTGATATGGGACAATATTCCAAATTACCCCTATTTATACATATGTATAAAGAGATTTCGTAAAGGCTTTTTGTAACGACCCATAATTTAATCACTTTAAACTTGAATAGTTAATATGTTTTTAAATTATTAAATAATGGATTTTATATCTAAAATAAATTTTTGGATAAAACGTCTCGAATGGATTTTTAAAACTGATGTAAAATGTTAATTTAAAGACGGTTCGAGTTATATGGCGGTTAGGGGTACCGATTTATTTAAGAATAAATTTGCCTGATAAACCAAATGAGAATGATTACTTAAGAAAAGAATTTGCTTAATAAAAAATAATAGTATAATTACTTGGCTAGTAAAACAAGAAAGAATTATTAACCTTGCTTAATAAAACAGAATAGTATAATTACTTGTCCAATAAAACAGAATAGTATAATTACTTGCCTAATAGAACAAGAAAGAATTATTAATCTTGCCTAATAAAACGGAATAGTATAATTACTTGCCTAATAAAACAAAATAGCATAATGATTATTATATTCCACACGGATGGTTGCCATTGGACCAAAATCTGGTCGAATCAGGTTATGCCATGCAGATGGTTTCCATTGGACCAAAATCTGGTCGAATCAAGTTAGGCCATGGTTGATAAGAAGGATTCCTATTGGACCAAAATATGGTCGAATCAAATTAAACCATAAGGATGTTTTCTATTGGACCAAAATGTGGTCAAATCAAATTAGGCCATAAGGATGGTTTTATTGGACCAAAATCTGGTCGAATCAGGATAAGCTATAGGAAATTACTAAAGTACCTTTCTCTTCACCTATAAAGCCAAGTCCATATCTCATTTAATTCATTCACAAACTAAAGAAAAGAACTAAATTTCATTATCAAAGGCGAAGTATTCCAAGTCTCCTTCAAAGCAAATAAGATGTGAGTATATTCCTTGTTTTCATAATTTAGTGGGTATAGCTTATTCTGTGAGTATAATTTAATTATTTTACAGTGAGTGTAATCTTAATCTCTTTCCTTTGACTCATTCACATTTTAATAAATGTTGTGTTAACTATTGATTGTAAATTGTTAATAATAATGGGTCTGTTATTATTCTTGTTATTATTCTTGTTTGGTTGTTTGATTTGTGCTCAACCAGTTTATGAGCAATAACCTTGACGTTTACTTAAAGGGAACTTACACCACCTTTTAACTTAGGATTGACATTTAGTGACTTTTTGGTTAAAAGGAAATAACACCCCTTTTAGCTATCTCATTTGATTAAGAGGGAGCTTCACCCCTCTTGGTCGTATTCTCCTTTAAAGATGATGGGTTTAAGTTATGATTTGAATGGAAGGTTTAAATCTTGGTTTAAAGTATTTTAAAGGAGCTTCGAAATTTATATAATGATTTAAATGGGTTATTTATGGAAAGTAAATAGTCCTATACTTGGCACTAAAAGCCGATGAGTACATTGATCCTCTATTTGTGAGATCTAGAACCGAAGTGTCTAGGCAAGGCTAGGAGCAACTAGTTCCCTGACTAACCTGGCTTTGTTTCTGGGTGAGGGATAGAGTAAGTCGAGAATATCGGAAACATGACAAGTGTAGGAGATTTTATTTCCATAAATGATCTTTATAATTATGATGGTATGGAATTATTTTTGACTCATCTAAGTATGCTTTGAAATATGAAATCCTCCCAAATGTTTTGTGAATATACTTATACTGATGAGATAAGTACATGGATATTTTCCAAGCATTGAATGAGTATAAGATTTAATTTCCATATACTACCGTTTTGTTATCCCCGATAGTTGATATCTTGACTATCGATTTTGATACCCTTCTTCCTTTTTGTTTTTGTTTCGTCAATCTAAGACGATTTGTTGCTCATTCAGAGCATTGATATCTTTATCGGAAATGACTAAATAAAGAGCTAGTGGGGGCCAAGCTATGTGGGGTTGCTCCCATTAGGGTATTTTCACATCTACTCTAGATTGGTTTCGGTTGTATGCGCACAGAGACGTGAAATACTCGGATACTCGGTTAGGTTGGTGGGGTCCGGCTTGGAGGTTTCCGAGAGCCATCGTAGTTCTCAAGTATATTTTCTAGAGGTATACTTTCCATAAGGGTGGCACACCCTCCTAGTCATTTTTGGAAAATTTTCTTTTCCTTATTTTTGATTCTTTCTTAATTGCATCAGGAAGCATCTTGCGCTCTTCATGATTTTTAATTATTTATGTCCATTCTTTTATGCTTGGATGTTGTCCTTGTGAGGGGAAATCCATTCTGCATTTTTGCGATGTGGTCTCACTGGTTATTCTGTGTGTTCTATTTTTTTTGTTTAGAGTTTACTCATTCTAGACTTATTTTCTGACCCGAATTGTTTGTTTTCCCTAAACTATCGGGTACTCATTTTATATTTGAGTAGTCCAAAAATAATAGGTTTCTTTGGGCTCTTTTGAAGATGGTGGATGAGCAGGAGGCTCCTTATCTATCTAGCTATTTATTTCCACTGTTATGAGATGTTGGCTCTATGTATGTATATTTAAAGGCAGGTTGTTATAACTACCTAGACTGATAGTAGTACTTTTGTTGTAACTCTGATAACTCTATGTTGGGAGTAACCTTATGTACTGTCTTATTTTATGTTATATATTTAAATGTTCCATTGTGAGATTATTGTTATATTCTTATATTTTACCCCATGACAACTCGTCTTTCAAATACTTGGGCAACAACACATGAACACCATGGATGTATTAAGTGTCGTTCTCTGGGGTTAGAAAGGTGGCTCGTCACACATTTCAATATATATATAGTTTTTATGAAGGTTTTCAAAGCTAAGTGTTTTTCTAAAAGTCGCATGCAATCGATCGAATGAGAAATCGAATTAAATGGTTCAGGGAAATGAGTGGCATGAAACATTCGCGTTCGCTTTACTGGTTAATTCTTGGACTTGTTTGATTGAACCACTTAGACACACGAGTAGAGTTTACTATCTTACAGTAAACGTTTAAGTAAACTCCTGTGCTATGAGACACATAGTCGTTACTATTTGGTGCTATTTGGAAGTACATGAAACTTATATCGATGAGTTTATGACTCGCCCTTGGAGTTCTATAGGTCTTGTACCAACATTGGAGTTTCCATAGGTCTTGTACCTATCATGCAGTTTATAGGACTTTATTTCTATCCTGGAGTTTATAGGTCTCACACCTATCTTGAAGTTCTATAGGCTCTCGCCTATCTTGAAGTTACCATGGGAATTATACCCATATTGGAGTTTCATAGACACATATGTCTATCTTCGAGTTACATGCATGTAGGTGAATTTATTCACCAATCTTAGAGTTTGGCGAATTTTCCCCTTTTATATGTTTTTTGGATTTCTATTTATGATTTTTGGATTTGATGTTATTTATTTTATCACCAAATTGTTTTGGCGATTTTACTTTTTGTAATGACCGAAAATTTTAATGATTTTTAATAACGTAATTAACTAAATTTTTCATGAAAATAAATGATTAAAATTTTGCAATGAAAATTTGATATTTGGAATACATCTATTTAAACGTAACAAGTGTTGGATTTTCATCTGAAAATATAAAGGTTTGTTCTGATGTATAATTTAAATTTTTAATTTAAATCAGTTAATATTTGATGGAAATAAAATATTTTTGAAATCTGAATATTTTTACGTAAGAAAATTTTAAATCATTTTCTGAGTGAGACGACATATTTCGTTTCGAAAATTTGAACTACTCTAGCTCCGTTTATATTATTTTCGACGTTTTAGCAGCAGTTTTGGCAGCAAATATGGAGTTTTGATAGGTTGGTCGTATCGCTCATATATGTGTACCATTATGTTCGTCTCGTCGTCCTGATCTCCACCGTATATTCATTTGTGCATTTCGGTGTCCGGTACGCAACGAAATCCGCGAAATGATTAGCTGTATCGATACCCATTTTGAGCCTTTTGGTTTCTCTGTGACCATTCAATTGTTCACCGTAAAAAACAAATGACCACTTGCATTTAATATTCCCAGCTATTCAACCTCTAACTTTTGTTATTCCATCATTTCAATTTATATTCCTCTGGTTCGTTGATTCATTCTTGCTTTTACTTCATTTTCATGCCGTGCTTTAAAAAAAGATTATATATATATATATATATTGCTTTATCTTTAGAAGGCTATTCACTTTCTTCCACCTGAAAAACAAACTCGTCCCTTCATTTTCGAATCTCCAATTCCCCCACGACCTGTCTTCACCAACCCATTCCTCACTGTGTTTGCCGACCACCCATTCCTTTCCCTCTCCATTATCTTCGCCCCGCTCCTGAACGCCGAACCCATGCAAACATCCCACTCCAGCGTGCTCACATCCTTCGGCCTCTACTCCATCTTTCCACGCTTTCAACCCTTATCATTTCCTACCTCCCTATACTGACAACTGAACTCCACTATTATAAACACTTCACAATGCCAGTACTCCCCTCCTACACGTGCCACAGTTTACTACGAGCAACCCTCTACTGAACAACACACAAAAACCCATCTGCATCACCTCGCACAGCAGACGAACTCCAGCACCCAGAGCCACAGCCTACGCCATTCTTTCCACCTTCACCCTCTTCCCTTTAGCTGACCAACCGCCTAACCATCGTCCTTTGCCAACCAAAACCCATTGCTCACCTTCGACCTTGCCAAACCCTATTACCGAACAGCACCCAGACCCTGTACCCACCAGCTATCGTAGCCACAACACCATCTGACCCTACATCACTCTCCACAACCTCTCACCGTCACCGTCTTCGAGCACGGAACACCATCGCTACAGAAGCTAGTATCCCCTCTTTCAGCTGCATGAACAGTCTCCAACCCACGCAGTAGGCCATCTTCCAAGCAACCCGAGCACCTCCAACGGCCTCACCTCCGTTGTTTGGTCGCAGCCTTCTTTTGTTTTAAAAAAATGAAAGACAAAGGAGGTATATATATTACACACACACACATATATATGGATATATGTTGGTGTATATAAATATTACATATATGTATATATATTGTTTCCATCAACTTCTAGCTTGCTTTGATTTGTTTTCATCAAATTCGTGTAGTTATTTGCTTTGCTTTTCCTTATGTGCTCATTGTCCGGATTTACAGCAGTTGTTGCTTTGCTTTGTCGCTGTCCCGTTGTCGATCTGTGCTTATCCGTATCAGTTTGGTGATTTGTCGCATATCCGTGTGCTTGTCCGTATCCATTTGTTTTCATTCTCGTTGTTTCTCTAGCCTCAAAAGTTGAGCAATCACTCACGATTAACATTCTTATATTTAGTAAATTTAATTCACATGAAATGACGATTGAAATATGTTGTTAAAATATAATTTTTTAGTAATTAAATTGTTGAATATGATACGTTATTATTTAAATTGTTCACCTATGATTGATATATGACACCATAACATTGTTGTATAAATATATAATATATATAAATTTGTTAGTTATGATATATGCTCATCATTGATATGTTATGTTATTTTATTATCATTCTACCGTTCTCACTCTACAAGTTCCCTGTTAGTTAGGGATTCCCTATGGGTTGAAATGATACATACCTGAACGATATTATAGATTATGGAAAATCGTTATGAGTTGAAATGATAAACCCAAGCGATTTTATTGATTTTGAAATTTTGGGATTGTGGGTTGAAATGATATATATCAGTAAATATTAAATTATTGCAAATTGAAATGATAAATATCCATATCACTTGACCATAAGATAGAAAATTATATACGGACATCGTTGGTCTATTTTTAAATGATTTCCAAATTTTTGAAAAAAAAATATGTGTTTTGATTTTAAAATATAATATAAAGGTTTTATTTAACTTTAATATGTGTATAAATTTAGATTTTTAAAATTATGTGTTTGGAAATTTTAATTTAGAAGCTAAGTTTTGAAAAATGTAAATTTTAATATTTTACTTATAACTTTATTATTTTTAAAAGTATATAAAATAAGATTTAAAAATAGATTTAATTATAAATAAGATTTAAATTAATAATAATTAATTTAATAAGAATTTAATAAGAATTTAATTTAACTAATATATTATATGTTTTTAAATATTTATTTACAATTTATATATTTTTTAAAAATAGATTTTGTAATAACTTTGATAAAATTAAGGTTGGAAAGATAAATTGAGTTGACCTGTAAATTAATTGATTTAGGAAATGAATTTAATTAGTATTGATTTGAAACTTATTGATTTTGAGATTTTTAATATTTATAAATAGGTGATTAAGTGAATAATTTCAAATTAAATATAATTGAAGTTAGGTATTTAATTTTGATTTAAATTTGTAATTTAAGATTTTATTTAAATGTTATTAAAAATGATTAAGTGAATATTTTCAAATTTAAATAAAATTAAAGTTGAATTTTGAAATATAAATAAAATTTATCAAATTGAGTTATTGTAAGTTGTTTGAATATTTAAACTTTGAAACCTATTGAATTAGAAGTGGTTTAAATTAGTAGTTCAAACCTGGATTTGAAATCGATATAAATTAAGAATGATTTTAATGAGAATTTGAATTTAACCTTTAGCCTTTTTCCTTGAAATTGTTAAACTGGGATTGATTTAAATTAATTTTGGAACTAGGGGTGATTTGAATTGATTTGTGAAATTGGAAGAAACAATTCTTATTTGAAACTACTTTATATATAAACTATTTTAATATACATTATTTTAAATTTATAAACAGTTTTAAATATATATTTTAATATATAAACTATTTTTAATATATAAATTATTTAAATCTATAACCTATTTTTATATATAAACTATTTTTAATGTATAACTATTTTTAATATATAAACTAATTTCAAATATTCAAACTATTTAAGATGAAACTGTTATGATTTAGATTTAATGGATTTAAATTGTGAATACTTTGATATGATGGTTTAACCTATTTTGTGGTTATGATTTTGGAAGTGAATTATAATTTAAAGTGAATATGATTTCGAAAGTGATATGGTTTCGAAAGTGAATATAATTTCGAAAATGTCTATGATTTCGAAAGTGATGTGATTTTGAAATGAATATGATATTTTGATATGAAGTATGAACAGTTTGAAATGAAAATAACCGCGGTGTGAAATAAGCGTTTGGTTGTTAAAGAGACCGGGATGAGATATTGTCATACTCTTTGCCAATACGGAAAACCACTTTAACAACTGTGCACGTGGTGAAGAATCCAGAACGAAGTAAGATGGTTTGGTAAAAGTCCGTATGAGGTATGAACGTAGCCCTGACTCCCTCGAGTCAACTTGACGTGGCTAAAACAGGAGCTATATCGGGCCAAGTGGGGTCACTCCCCCTATCGGGCACATTTCTTCGATACCAGTCTATTTCTTTGTGATTTGATTGGGTGCACCTTTGATTTGGGAGTGTGTCTCGAGGTGGGCGGTAGTAGCTGCTATGCGTTACCACCAGTCCGGGAGTGACCGGTAGAATCATACCCTGGCGTTGCCTCGCGTGCCTTGTCACATGCCTTATCGAGCCCATTACGAGTTTGGTTTGTACCATATCAATGGAGTGCCCTCTGATACCCCTCCAGTTTATGGAGGAATTACGATACTGTATAGACTACGAGAATATATAAAAATGTGTTAAGGGGGATATGGGTAACGCCTTAACGCTATTTTAATATTTTACTTTACTGTAGACATTATCTATGTAGTGTATTGTACTATGTATATAGATAGTTCCATGGATCCTTAAGGTATGGAATCCTAAACATCCTTTAAGTTATATTGTATTTCACTTGAGTTGATTTACTAGCATAAGAATGTTAATCCTGACTCGAGTGTTTTGTGTTTTGCTTTATGCTCGGGTCAGACTGAGTGTCACGGCATTTGAGACTCACCTTTGGAGCTTGGAGGTTTGCTTGGAGATCTATCTTTTATCTATTCAGCTTGCACTACAAGAAAAACCATTTACGGTTGCAAAAAACTGTGGTGCTTTATCATAAATGCAACCAAAAATATTTTTCCCAAAATATGTTTCGTGACTAAAAATTTTTTGTTCCCGCTCCTTAGAAAACTTTCCGCCTAGCCAAAAATAAACATGACCAGTCATTATTTTCCATCTCACGTATACTTAGAAAACTCTCTCCCCATTTCGATTTACTTCTACAGAATTTTTTTTCCCCTTTTCAATCCTCATGGCAGCTAGCAATCGCTCAAAATTTATCAACTGAAGATCAAGTTCCCCTTTTCATCATCCACTCCGTCCTTGCTCAATGTCCTCGCGGCATTACTCAACATCCTCGCGGCAGCCATCAATCGCTTAGGTATATTTAGGTACGAATCGTCTAAATCGATTTTGTGATTCTATTTTGATTTAACCCTAATTTTCAAGCATCGTATATTCGAATTTCTGCCTAATTTCTAACTGAAATTGTTGATTCAACCTTAATAACGAAGGTCTTTTATTCAACCCTAGTTTACACCTTTATATATTTATGTATTTTTATTAAATGAATAAAAGCTTGGCTATGTCCAGGGTTAAACTGTGTAATTGTTTTACGTTTTAACCAAAGTACAAATTTTGTACACCAAGTACGAATAATCACAAAATTGAATTATGGAAGATATTAAATATCAACATGTCTAGACATGGAGAGTCTGGCTACATCCATGATTTTGTCAAAATTATCTGTAACACTAGACTCCAATTTGGAAAATTAGAATAGTAGTGAATTGCAAAGTAATACATAATCTTTTGCCTTCATATGTTAAGACTTTGAGAGAGACATGATAGTTGAGTAAGTCTAATTAAAGGAGTTGCATGATCCATACGTTTACCAATCTGTTAATGTGCAATTAATATAACTTACATCATAGAGAAAATCATCAATAAGTGTCTTCATCATGTCTTTTGTCCTATAATTAAAAAAAACCAGGTAAACGGAAAATGGCAAGTGGCTTTGCATGAAACCTGGAAGTAGTCGGCAAATATAAATCAAAAACAGGGATGCATGTTGCATCTGTTTATATGATGTAAGGTTTTACATAGATTCCATATGGGTCACTGTAGGTGTTACGGCCTGCATGACTTCAAGCAATTCCTTCTAAGCAAAAAATCAGTTTCTTTCATTTATCTATAGTTGCAATTATTTAATGCATATGTAATCAAGTCTGTTATCTGGAAAGTAACCATCTGATCACACTCCTCATCTTTGTCACTTTCAACTAGTTTCCATTTAGCTGACTTTTATAATTTTTCATTAAGGACGTAGTAGTTTTACATAAGTCAGATTTAGCAGTTTCAGAGCTTGAAAAATTGTTTGTTTTATTAGTCATATTGTTTGTCTTCCAATATAAATTTAATTGATTTAGACTCTTTATATATTTTATGGCCTGTGCAATAAATTTTATGGCCTGTGTAATAAATTTTAAGTCTCATTTTTCTAGCCATGGTGTAGATCAATTTTATGGCCTGTGTAATAAAATTCTATGCTATAGCACTGCGTTGTTTTGACCATAACCTTCAAACCATTTATAGCATGCGTAATAGGAATTAAAAAATGCTTATTTGATAGCACCAGAAATATACGTAACTAGCTTTACAATTGTTCCTAAAGCAGCAAAAAAACCTATTACCATGTTTTAAAATATCGAATTTGTTAGAAGTTACACTTCAAAATACCATATTCATTCGGTGTTATTATACTAAATGAACTGATTTTTCAGTAAAACCTACATGTATGAAATCACTTACACTTGTTCATAATTTATTAACAAAAATTCATTGAAATGTCATTGAACAAAGTTTTATTTGGCTAATCTTTAGAATGATTGGGTGGCCCGATATTAAGAAGTACTATTAACGTAGTAACTTATTATTTTTAAATTAATATCAAACATAGGAAGAGGAGGTGTCACCAATTTCTACGTCAAATATTGGGAACTTATTTGCCTTCATATGTCGACGATGGAAAAAGATTGGGTTTTTTTAAACAGGTGATAAAAAAATGCTTAACTTATTTGCCTTCATATGTCGACGTATGTTCGGTGTTGAATTGGGATGGAACCTCTACAATAGTTGCCGATGGGAGAGTGTTGTCCATGGACCCAAATGAGGTTGTCAATGGCATTCGTCTTGGACCAAATGCTGTGAGCGTTATTATAGATTTCATGGAAGAACCAGATGCTTTCTTATGGAGGCCTACAGCTGAAATGACAGTATTAGCAAACGCTGAGAATAAGGTAGTAGCATGGCCATTAAATTGCATTAAGAGGGCACTGCAAGGATAGCTGAATGAAGTCAGTACGGTAAATTTTATAATTCACAATATTTACGTCGGTCTTCCACAAATTTAATTTAGAAATATGTCTTGTACAATATTTTCACTTTATCACTAAACTCTTGATTTACACTTCTACTTTAGAGTGACAGCAGCGCCCAAGACGACAAATGCAAGATTTATGGTTGGAATGAGGGTGAAGGGGTAGTTGCCGAAGGAAGAATCTATGCCAGAGATCCACAACATCTTGTTAATGGTATTCCGCTCGGTCCGGCTGCCTTTGCAATTTGGGTGGCCAATGTAATAAATGGAGATGCATATTTGTGGCGACCCACAGTTGATATGTCGTGCGTTAGAGATGCAGTTTGTAGGAAAGTAGCATGACCAAAATCAAAAGTTGAAGTTAATAAAGATGCAGTTGGTAGGAATGTAAATTGTGCGACTTCTCCCGTGATATCCACACCCATAATCGCGAAAAAACCACAACATGTAAGTAAATATGATGGAAAGATTTTGTAGTTTGTATTTTGTTTCTTCTGTTTGAAATATGCACCACTGTGTTGTTGCATTTTGTATGCTTTGGTTTCTAAAATAAGTACACAGTTTTCAATATGCACCATTTTTTTTCCAACCAATTGCAAAGCTGACAAAAGATAATAAATGCAAGTTGATTGATATGGGTGAAATGAACGAAGTAGTGGCTGAAGGAACTATCGCTTCAACTGATCCAATATCGATGGTCCATTGTCGTCCATTGGGATGTGATGCCGTAAAAGTTTAGGTTGAAATTGTGAGAGTTCCGGATGCAGTGCTATGGAGACCTACATCGAAGTTGACGTGCATGGAAGATGCCTTTGGCATTCCCATAGCTTGGCCGATAGCAAAAGTCATTATGGAACCAAAATGAAAGGTATGCAATTCTTTATGTAATTGAAAACTACTTGCAAAATTACCATCATGGATAACCAGTAGCAACAAAATACTTAACCATCAACTCAAATAATTATAATGCCTAAGTGATTTGAAAAGGGGCTGCCTTCAAAGTTATTTGAAATTTTCCTCTAAATTGCCTTATTATAACCTGCTTGTAGATGTGAAATGAGTTGTTGTACTTGAATGATTTATGTGAATATGAAACAATGTGAATAAGTTAGAATTTATGTTGGAATTTACTATGATCAGGCTTATCAAAATACGGTATTTATGTTGTATATATTAACTGTAATTAGTCGGTGGTTTAATCCATCAGTAGCCATAAGTTATAACGACTAATTGTACATACTTAAAAGATAATTTATGATCCTAAGTTTCTAGTCATTTTACATACTAGGACCATATTATATTATTATCCCATATTTTTATCAACAAATGCATCTATCGTTATGAATTTTTTGAATCTGTGTTTGGCTGTATCCATATGGGTCTGGCAGAATTCTTACACCTACCTAATTTCACTATCTAAAATAATTCATGTACACTTATATTTTCATTTATGTTCGAGTATATGAAAATCTGTGTTTGAGTATATGAAAATGTACATGCAGAGATAAAATGTACAAAACATTGATGACAAATCTTCATTTTCATTTTATTCTTGGCCAAAACTAACATGCACATTATTTTAGTTTTCATATTCAGTTGTGCATATTCAGTTGAACACAAGATTGCACATATTCAGTTGTGCATAACTTTAGTCTCATTGTTTTCTCAGTATTGATGGTCCTATCATTATTATCTCAGTATTGATTATAACTTGAGTCTCACTGTTGATTATATTTTGTCTACAGGTAGGCGTTTCTAAAGAATGAGCAGTAGCAGCACTAGTTTATCGTACTTGTTAGGTAGTTTGGTTGTTTATTGTACTTGCTTAGTTGAGATGTTTATGGTACTTTAACTGTAGCAGTAGCATATTGTTTGTGGTACGTAGTTCGGTTGTGTAAACTTCTATGTACGGTTAACCTATTGTCTTGAAACTACTGTTCGGTTGTGTAAACTTCTAACTACGGTTAACATATTGTTTATGTTAGTGCTTCTGTTTATGTATTTTGTGGTTTTTAAATGTGTTTATGTTTGAATGTGTATGTGTATATGTATATGTATTTTGCAGTTGTTTAATGTGTATGTGTTTATGTATTATGTTATAAGCTATGAACAAGATTGAACTAGAGGCAATGTATAGGCAGAGATGGAATATTTTTAGTAGCGTTTCGAAAACGCTACTAAAAAACGCTACAAAAAATAAAGGGTCGAAGGAGAGCATATATAGTAGCGTTTAATAAACGCGGCTACAGGCTTTGTCAATAAACTGCGTCCTCTATTACATCGTTTAACAAACACTACCAAAATATTTTTGAGCAGACCAAGTACATTTTGGTAGCGTTTTATACACGCTGCAAAAAAAGAATTTAGTGGCGTTTCATAAACGCTGCAGTAAAACGATTTATGGTAGTGTTGAAATAAGTGCAACTAAAAATCAGGTATTTTTAGTCGCGGGCTTTATAACAGCGTTTATCAAAACGCTGCTAAAACTTTTAGTAGCCTTTTTTGAGCCCTACTAAAAATCAAAATTCTTGTAGTGTTGCAGTTATTTCCAGTTATTTCTATTCAGATTTGTCATTTTTTTATGTATTAGAGACTACTGTTGTATCTTGTTTTAGACTCTGATGTTGCAGTAGCATCATAAACTACTATTTTTCTATTCCACTGCTTATTATTATATTACTCTGTGTCAGTGATTCTATAATTGATTTATTTACTATATATGCTAAGTTCTGCCAAGTATAAATTAACAATCTGTTGTTTTAAGCAATTCAAGTCTGACATGTATGGATGATTGTCGATTTGAATGGTTCGAAATACCAGGTCGTTACATGTGGTATCGGAGCTCTAGTTTAGGCAAAACTTAGCATATAGAGTAAAAAATAACTAGAGATAGGGTAGTAATACCCTTGAATGAGTAGAATTAATTATAGAATCAGCTTCGTTCAAGCTTGAAATTCTTTCTTAGGATCCTCTTGATTTGGATTTGTTTTGAATTTTTGAACTTTACTTTTGTTCTTAAATCGGTTCTTGTCCTAGTTCCTATTCAGTAGAGAGGAAGGACATATGGTGTCTTTGCCAGGACCTCTCCCACTCCTCCTTCTCTTTGCATGATTTTCCTATTCATGTCCTTCTTGATCCTGTAATCCATTCTTGTCTTTTCCTATTCATGTTCTTCTTGATACTGGAGCATCCCATAGCTCTATTTCTGTTGATCTCTATAATAGATTTGAGAACATCTTGCAATCTCAATTGGCAACTTCATTCTTGTGTGTGACTAATCCAATCGGCGGTCCCGCCAACCTTAGTATGATTGTAAAAGGGGTGAAACTCCTTTACAACAGGCATCGATTCACCGGAGATTTCTATGGCCTCGGTTATGATGCTATTAATTCTTGCAAAGCCCGAACTGTTTCTCTAATAGACGACCAGGATAATTCTCTTGTGTTTGAGTGTCGAATGCCTCTGGATTATGCGGGCAGTTTTATCTTTTTGCTAGATGCTCAGCCTAGTGATCTTGACTCCACCTCTGTTGTCTAACTACTTTCAGATGTCTTTGGTGAAGTCACTTCTCTTCCTCCTAAGCAGGAAATTGAATTCCGCATCGGTCTTATTCCTAGAGTTTGATCTTGCTACCAATTTTTACCAGCTTCATGAAGCTGAGGAGAGCATTCCCAAAATAGCTTTTCGAATGGAGAATGATTTCTATGAATGGTTAGTCATGCCCTTTGGATTAACCAATGCTCATGCCTTCTTCGTCGATCTCATCAATCGCATTTTCCACGATGTTCTCAACAAGTTTATCCTGGTTTTTGTTGATGATATTCTCATCTTTCTAAGTCAGAGAAGGAGCATGAATCTCATTTGAGCTATGTTCTCCAAACTCTTAGGAATCATCGGTCGAAAACCAAATTTTCTAAATGCCATTTCAGGAGGGATGAAGTCTGATTCCTTGGGCACATTGTTTCAGAAATAAAGTCTCAGTTGATCGGTTAAGGTTGCCGTGATTAATATAAGTATATCCACCTTTCCTCTTTTGTAATTTGATTATCTTATCTTCCTTTTGAGCCTATCTTATTAATTAGAATTCTCTTTGATTAGGGTCCCTCTAAATTTGAATCCCTATCATTGTTCTAAAATCCATACTTGAATCATCCTGGAGCGTATTTGTAATTGATATAAAAAAAATGTTTTATATAGTGTTGTTAAGTTGGAATTTTGGGTTTCGATCGATTTTTCTGACCAACGTTATCGATAGGAATTCCAAAACACTTAAACAGAGCAAACTGATACAATATTGTTTTCGAAATTGGTAAATGAAATAATTTTATGTATGATTATATATTATATATAAAAGTATAATTTTCTGAAATTAGATAGTTAAATGAATTGGTTGTTAGAAATGATAGTAATAGATTATCATTTATTGTTTTGTCAACATTCCTAAACCATTAACTATTGTTGTAGATTATAAAGAGATGAAATTTTTAAAACATGGTTTATAAATCTGATTTTGCATATGAAATGAATTTAAATTAAGGATTTGAGAATTAAATTTCTGATGCTTTTCAAAATTTGGTTTTTAAAGTTTTGGAAATATATATTATTTGAAAGTATTTTCAAATGGAAATCGTTTCCAAAGAATTTTTAAAGAAGTAAGTCGGTACTATCCTCTTATGTCATTGGAAAATAATTTCGATGATGACTACAACATCATCGAGATTCATTTTCGAGTCTCAAAGTGGGAATACCACTTAGTAGCTTTACTACACCTTTATTTTGGAAAATGGATTTGATTTGAATTTCTTGAGTATGATTTGATGTTCAAAATATATATCTATATATATTTTCAAAATGGTTTGAAGTGAAACCGGAAAATTTAACTTTTAAGTTAAGTAATGGTTTTCAATTATTGAAATAAAGCAAATTTTTGAATAATTGGACTGTCTAAAATGAGAAATGGAATTGAAACAACTTGAAACAGTTGAACTAGGATAAAATTTATTTGTATAATACTCCATTGCATTCTAAAACATATATAACTTATCTGAAATATTCAAAAAGTTAAAATGTTAATGTGAATATGTAATTGGAGGTTATACAAGAAAAACTTAAGTAATAAAATGTTCAAACTAAATTTTTCTTAATAGTAATGTTGTAAATAAAAGGTAAATTGTATACTTCTCAATTACATTCGGAAACATCAATAAACTTACCTCGAAAAATTTGAATGTAATTGAATAATATACAATATAAATGTAAGAAATAAGATGTCCAAAAATGAATTTTGTTAAGGGAATTTAGAAATAAGAATTGAAATCAACCAAATGTGAATAAAATAAATATTAATTGATTGAATAAAATTAGATTAAAACCAAATTAATGGAATATAAATCAATTAAAAGCGAATAAATTGAATAATAAAAGGGGAATGCCATGTAAGTAAATAAGGTGAATGCAAATAAATTGGGTATGAATGTAAATTAATTAAAAGTGAGTTAATTAAAATGATAATAATAAATGGAAGTTAATAAGTAATAAAAATGTATAATTTTAACACTTGAAATGAAATTTATATGGTTCTAAATTAATTGTTTTATCTGGTACTATGTATTTCGAATCTATCTTTCCTTTTTGTTGCTTCTATTCTCCTATCTCGTTCCTTCACGGAGACGAAAAGTTTTGAGTAGGGGAGAGTGTAAAGACCCGGAAATTTTAACGATTTTTAATAACGTAATTAACTAAATTTTTCATGAAAATAAACTATTAAAATTTTGCAATGAAAATTTGATATTTGGAATATGTCTATTTAAAAGTAGCAAGTGTCAGATTTTCATCTGAAAGTATAAAGGTTTGTTCTGTTGTGTAATTTAAAATTTTAATTTAAATCAGTTAATATTTGATGGAAATAAAATATTTTTGAAATCTGAGTATTTTACATAAGAAAGTTTTAAATCATTTTCTGAGTGAGGCGTCATATTTCGTTTCGCCAAATTTGAACTACTCTAGCTCCGTTTATATTATTTTTGGCGTTTTAGCAGCAGTTTTGGCAGTGAATATGGAGTTTTGATAGGTTGGTCGTATCACTCATATCTGTGTACCGTTCTGTTCGCCTCGTCATGTTGATCTCCGTAGTATATTCATTTGTGCATTTTGGTGTCCAGTACGTGGCGAAATCTACGAAATGATTAGATGTATCGGTACCCGTTTTGAGCCTTTTGGTTTCTCTATGACCATTCAATTGTTCACCATGAAAAACAAATGGCCACTTGCATTTAATATTCCCAGCTATTCAACCTCCAACTTTTGTTATTCCATCAATTCAATTTTTATCCTATGGTTCATTGATTCATTCTTGCTTTTACTTCATTTTTAGGTTGTGCTTTAAAAAAAAGATTATATATATATGTTGCTTTATCATCAGAAGGCTATTCACTTTCTTCCACCTGAAGAACAAAACTCGTCCCATCATTTTAGAAGCTCCAATTCCCTCACGACCTGTCTTCACCAACCCATTCCTCACCGTGTTTGCCGACCACCCATTCCTTTCCCTCTCCATTATCTTCGCCCCGCTCCTGAACGCTGAACCCATGCAAACATCCCACTCCAGCATGCTCGCATCCTTCGGCCTCTACTCCATCTTTCCACACTTGCAACCCCTATCCTTTCCCACCTCCCTATACTGACAGCCGAACTCCACAATTACAAACACTTCACAATGCCAGTACTTCCCTCCTCCACGTGCCGTAGTTGCTCCGAACAGCCCTCCACCGAACAGCACACCAAAACCCATCTGCATCACCTCGCATGGCAGCCGAACTCCAGCACCTAGAGCCATAGCCTACGCCATTCTTTCCACCTTCACCCTCTGCCCTTTAGCCGAGCAGCCGCCTAACTATTGTCCTCCGCCAACCAAAACCCATTGCTCACCTCCGACCTTGCCAAACCCTATCACCGAACAGCACCCAGACCATGTACCCACCAGCAACCGTAGCCGCAACACCCTCCGACCCTCCATCACTCTCTACAACCTCTCACTGTCACCATCTCCGAGCATGGAACACCATCCGCTAAAGAAGCTAGCATCCCCTTTTCCACTGCATAAATAGTCTCCCGCCCACGCAGTAGGCCACCCTCCAAGCAACCTGAGCACCTCCAACGGCCTCACCGTTGTTCTATTTGGTCGCAGCCTTCTTTTGTTTTAAAAAAATGAAAGGCAAAGGAGGTATATATCTATATTGCATATGTATATGGATATATGTTGGTATATATATATTACATATATATGTATATATATTGTTTCCATTAACTTCTAGCTTGCTTTGATTTGTTTTCTTGGAATTCATGTAGTTATTTGCTTTGATTTGCCTTATGTGCTCGCTATCCGGATTTACACACTACAACAAAAATACCCTATTACAACTCCCTTTTTACAACGGGCATTGGTTGCCCATTGTAATAGAAGGCTATTACAACGGTCCATTCAGGCCCATTGTAAAAGATGGCATATACAACCCCTTTTTACAATGGGCATTGATTGCCCATTGTAATAGAAGGCTATTACAATGGTCCATTCATGCCCGTTGTAATAGATGCCAACTTTACAACGGTCACAAATTGCCCGTTGTAAGAGATGAAAAATTACAACGGTCACAAATTACCCTACTCACAAATTACATCGGTCGCAAAGCCTTTATTAAAAAAACCAGGCCGGCCCTTCTATTTCGTTCCTCTACTTTGCTCATTCCTCTTTGCTCGTTCCTCTTTGTTCGAAATTAGGGCTTTGGGAAAAATAGAAGCTGCCGTCTTTAATTGCTCTGATTTACGTGCTTCCTTTGTCGCTCGATGCCCTCTTCTTTTAGCACACGGCTTCTCCAATTTGACTCGGCGTCTTCATGGCGGGAAGCGGATCGGGTTTTGGTTTGGGGGAGAGGCCTGTTTTTGGCGAGGAGATGAAAGGTAGAAGAAGTAGACATGATTTGAAGGATGATTTTTACAATGATATTTTTATGAGCAGCGGTGGTTCTTCCCCTAGTAAGGAGAAGGGGAACATCTCGAATTCGAGCTTACGAGTTTTGAGCCTCGTTCATAGTTTGGGCAATGCTTTTAGGGGAGGAGAGACTGAGTCGTACGAGAAACTCAGGTGAATATGTTTAAACTTTTGGTATGGAATTATTATATAAATGAATATAAATTCACTTAAATCCTGAATTATTGGACAGTGCATTATGCATACTGTCCAAGTCATACAATTGTTGCAGAACATCGGTATAACTTTCAAGCAAGCTTAAACTATTTGTGAAATGATAGTCATCATCTTATCTTTTGCTCTTTTTTTCATATTCATATGTTGCTATCCTATACAGAAATCCATGTCGATGGTTAAAGTGTTATCGTCAAGTATTCATTAGGAAATTATTTTATGGTTTAGAACTTGCATTATCATGGGAAGCACATTAAACCGTGATTATCTTGTATACGATATACATGTGCCTATTAATCAGATTTTAAACTAACCTGCTTCCTTAAAATCTTGTTCATGTTAGAACTCTTCTTTGCATTTAACCACCATTTTCCATCTAAATTAAGATATTTAAAATATGTAATTAGATGTATTCCATAGTCATTGTCCTCGAAAACAAGTTTGGGACTTCCCATTACTTACTTTCAACTCGCAAGAAATCCAAGCCGGTTTGGAACTGCATATTTTATTTTTAACTTAATTTTTTTTTCCAGTACAAAATTTAGAACTATACTATAAATTTTGAACCAAAACTAAACATATTTTGGTGTGATCATGTACCAAGCAATGTAGTTTGATCTACAGTTAATTGTTGTTTTTTTTACGTCCCATTCTAGACTGCTAAGCTCAATATCTGTACACTATTTTCTAAAAATATATTTGACAACAACCTACGATTGGCAAATGCTAAGCTCAGGATAATCATAAATGCTTTAGTTTAAGTAAGGTGTCTACTTTTTTCCAAACCAAAACATGCAAATATTGTCAGTTGCCGCATAAAGTTTTTGTTTTGCTAGAAATGAATGCATAAAATTCAGCCAAGGAACTCATTAAGTTTTATAAGTATACATTTGAAAAAAGAAAGGAGGAAAATATTTGCTTGTTCATGTATGGACATCGTTAAAAACTGACAGCTTTCATTTGGAATATTCCTGAATATCTAGTTTGTGATATTATATGTATAGGAAATGTGATATGTTTCTATAAAAAAATTGTGATTTGGTAAGTACTATTGTCAAATGCAACTTAAAGACAATATTAACATATGACATTTGCTTCTCATATAAGTAAATAAAACAAGGCATGTTTACCTTTTTCAAATAAGTTTTCCCTTACAAATGTTGAGGATGCGTTTAGAGCTCGAGAATGAGAGAGCGGGGCGGCTTAGGATCGAGGCAGAGAGAGAGAGAGCGCTAGCTAGCTAGCTAAGAGCCAAAGACTCGAGGAAAGGCAAGCAAGGCTTGCACAACATGTTGAAAACTCCTTATTTACCTGCTAATACTATTTTACTCCCAAAAATGGGGAGTTGATTGAAAGCAAGGCAAAAATTAGGAGTTGACCAAAGTCAGCTGCTAAAGCAGTAGTGGTTGCAAGTGCTGTAGCTGTAGGTGAGATACATATATATTGCAACATAATTAATTAATTTTAGATTGTTATAGTGATATAATTAATCTTGGATACTTAGTTTTGCAAGACTCAAATACAACATTTGAATTTACATGTTAATACTAATTTACTGTCAGTGATAATCATTGAGATAATCGAAGAGGCTGGAGAGAGGCTATCATATGAGAATGATAAAATATATTTGAATTGAGTCACTTAAGAAACTGAAATTGATTTATTTGCAAAAATTATAGAATCGGTCTAAACTTATCATATCTGGTTTCTTTTCTAAGAGCAAGATTGTAGAACAATTTTTGTTTTGTCTAATTTTTATGATAGGTAACTTATTTATTGTATTAAATGTTAATTTTTTTTCATGCTATGTTTAATTTTGTGGATTACATTGGTTTCAAGGATAACGATATTTTATTTTTACATGTACTAACATTGGTTTTGCTTCTGGTTTACAATCTGCATGTGTGTTCTTGGGTACTTTTATTGCTCTTCTGTACCATGCATCTGGGTCAAGTACGCAGACTGACAAAGAGGAGTACTTCACAAAAAGATGAAAGCACCTGCAAAAGGAAGAGAGAGAACTTTCTGGCACAAACGACATGATATATGATTTCGTTGATGTGAAGGAGTCACCATACCCAGGTAGATCTTTTGTAGGCATTTTCTCTTTCGATCACACTTCAATTCAAAAATATTTGCTATAACTCTGAATTATTTTGTAAAACGTTATTTCAAATGTAGTTATATCTGAATAAAATTGTTGCATTCGAGATTCATTGGAAGTGGAGTTAAGATAAAAATTCCTAAAAATTCCCTTTTGCTATAAAGAATTGTTTGGTTAATATTTTTCAAGAAATATATTTAACTTACATCTAGTTGAATCGAAGAGAATTTCAAAATATGAAAATTAGCTTAGAAAGGTCTCATTTTTTTTAGTTTTAGTCCCAGTCCAATTCATCAAACATACCTTAACCATATATTTCAAATATTCAATATTGTTCTTAAGATGTAATTTTTTTGCATGACCATGTAAAGACAATTTGGATCATTCTTTTTAGTTAAATTGAAGTGCCATATGGGTAGCTAGTTGAAAAATTATTTTCTTAGTTGTATTGACTAGCTATTCCTTTGTAGATAACGTTATATCTGCTTAGCTGAAAAGTAAATTTTTTTGAAATAAATCAACAAAAATATCATTTGAAAATAGAGGTGATAAATTTAAAACCCATCATTTTTGATATGACCCATGAGCTTCAAAGGCAAATAGAGGTGATAAATTTAAATAAGCAAGTTTCGCGTCTAGAGGCGATGTAGATGTCTGATGTTTGTAGTGATGATATTGGATGCAGTGTAAGGCAGTAGTAAGTTTTTTTCATTTCTTTGGTTTTTTAGCAGTGGGTTGTGGAGTAGGTTTTTGGTTGATGTATATAAGTGCGGTAGAAGACTGTAGTGTTGAAGTGTGCAGTAGTTGCCATGAGATGTTATGGTCTATGGTTGAATCCAAATTTTGATGGGTGAAGTGGTGATTGAGGCTTGTTGATGGGTGAAGAAGGAGAGTAGACAGTGATATGTATAGAAAGTGCAATTGATGTATAGTTTGATGGTCAGTGAGGTATGACGCTTCTTGTATGTAGTGTGGCCATAGGTGAAATTTTCTGATAGGCGTTGAGAGGTGTGAAATGGAATTACAGAGAGGAGATGATTGTGGCAGATTGAATGGGTACAGTTGCTTGTATTGTAGAGAATGTGGTGGAATGTAGTTTGTTTTGAAGTGGAGTATTATGCTCTGTGATGGATGAAATGTTGTGGCTGCTTGGTGATAGTAGGTAGCAGTGGTGAGGTTGTATGATATGGAGATTGCACTGTGATGTGATGATGTTTGAAGTTGCTAAAATAAGAAGTTGATAAATAAATAAAAGTGTGGACAACAGTTCATATTTTGGTTTAATTTTTTGTTTTGTTTGAAAAAACAGTTTCCATTGACATCCATGATAAAATCGTAGGCATGCAATTCGTTTGATTTGATGAGGATATGAGCTGTTGTTTGAATTATGTGAATATACTTTTAATGATAGCTCTATCATGTCTTCTAATAAAACCTTCCATTTCCAGTAGAAGGTGGTTAATAATAATTCAATTAAATCATTAGGGTACTGATATGTCATGATTCTAAGACACTTTTTTCTTAATGCAAATAGTTGCTCTCTCTTTTCTACCATTTTTTGATTATCATGATTTATTTATTTTCCTCACTTCTCATATTTCCCTCCCTGACCATCACATGTGCCAATTTTCCCTTTTTGATTTGTAATTGATTTCCAATGATGAACTGTTAATTAGTCCTCTCACGGTGTTATCTTCATCCTTGTGCTCATATGTTTCTATCCCCAATGTCAAAGTCATATTTTACAATTTGTACGCTAATTTTTTTGACACCAGTATGGAACTAGCATCCCTCATTAATTCTCAATGCATTTGCCGGTTTAGAATACAGTTGATTAAAATGTCCTTTTTCAAAAACACCATTTAGTATTCCAGGATTGTTATATTCATTTTGGGAACAACCTGTTACATGAATTGAGCAAACTGTCATATTTAGAATGCAAAATGAACAGAATTATCTATTTTACCTACATGGTAGAAAGTATGGAAAAGAAGATCTTGGTTCAGTAACTTTTCTCCAAAAAATGATGTGTATAGTTGTACACATGTCAAGTAATTGACTCAAAATGCCTTTCCTATTGTACAGTGAAATTACCAAGTAGATGAATATTGAATTGTGCTTGTGGTCTTGATTCCTATTCGAATTCATAATGCAATTTCAATTAGTGGACTTTGGAATTAGACTATAGAACATATCTATAGTTTTGTCTGCATTATAATCCACAAGTACTAACTTAAATTGTATATAATTTATATTTGAAATTCATATTATGCATTTCTATCTTTGTATTAACTAAATTTCACCAAACAGCCTATTCATTTGAGTTGGTGCTTGCTTTTTCTATACAGTAAATCTAAAACAATGGAGCACCACGAAGGAACAGGATGCAGAACTCTAGAGGGACCAATCCTATGCATAAACAACTGTGGCTTTTTAGGAAGTGCAACCACAATGAACGTGTGCTCTAAATGCCACAAAGATATCATACTAAAGCAAGAACAAGCCCAGCTGGCCCCTTCGTCCATTGACAGCATCGTAAATGGAAGCAGTGCCACTGCCGAGAAAGAAGCTGTGGCCATAAACAGCATCGATTTGAATAGCCCTCCAGTCAAAGCCAAAACCATTTCTACTGAAACTGTAGTATCCGATGCCGGCGAGAGCAGTGAGCAAAAACCAAAAGGTCCTACAAGGTGCACTTCTTGCAAGAAGAAAGTAGGCCTGACCGGCTGTTCTTCCTACAAAGTGCATGCACCTTCTCTGTTCTTCTTAACCGTCCTTACTGTAAAGTTTATCTACTACTTAATCTACAATATTAATCATGCCTACACTTTGTGTTTGTTCAATTTTTTTTGATTGATTGATTGCATGTTAATATTCTTATGTAAACACTGTTTATGTAAACCATAGGACTTACTTGTTATACACTTAGAATATTCTAATTGACTGCCAAAGTAATTGTCAATGGATTCTCAATACTGTAGTTAGAAGGCAGGCATTAGAAGCCGGAGAGGAGATTGAGGGGTTTAATCTTGCAAACATGGATCATGGGGACAAGTTGTTATGTCACAGAGGAGATAAAGACTTCATCTCTGTGGTATAGTATGATTGTACTTAGAACATGATATTTGTAGCAGACTGTTATGTGTTAATGCTTTATGTATTTGGCATGTAAACTTATCTAACCTTTTGGAGTGTTAGAATTCTATGACTCTAGCTTTTAGTCTTTTCATTTGTGATTTTAATTATTTTACGACAATATTTAATATTAGTATGGAAGTATTGCATGGATGCTGCTATAAATTTTTTTTAAATTTTGCATTTATTTTGCAACGAGCAATGTGCGTTGTTATATGAGCATTTTACAACGGTCAATGCATGTTGTGAAACAGGCTATGCAACTAGTATGGTTAGTCTATTGCAACGGGTTTTGGCCGTTGTATTATAGTCTATTACAACGGTCATAGCCTGTTGTAAAAAGGTATACTACAACGGTTTTTACAACGTACTTTGCCCGTTGTAAAATGTGGTGGATCTATTACAACGAGGCCTATTACAATGGGCACATGGCCGTTGTGAAAACCATATTACAACGGGCATTGCCCGTTGTAAAAAGGTTGTTTTGTTGTAGTGACAGCAGTTGTTGCTTTGCTTTGTCGATCCCCTGTTGTCGATCCGTGCTTATTCGTATCAGTTTGGTGATTTGTCACATATTTGTGTGCTTGTCCATGTCCATTTGCTTTCATTCTCATTGTTTCTCTATCCTCGAAAGGTGAGCAATCACTCACGATTAACATTCTTATATTTAGTAAATTTAATTCACATGAAATGACGATTGAAATGTATTGTTAAAATTTAATTTTTTTAGTAATTAAATTGTTGAATATGATACGCTATTATTTAAATTGTTCACCTATAATTTATATATGACACCATAACATTATTGTATAAATATATGATATATAAATTTGTTAGTTATGATATATGCTCATCATTGATATGTTATGTTATTTTATTATTATTCTACTATTCTCACTCTCCAAGTTCCCTATTAGTTAGGGATTCCCTATGGGTTGAAATGATACATACCCGAATGATATTATAGATTAGGAAAAATCGTTATGGGTTGAAATGATAAAGACAAGCGATTTTATTGATTTTGAAATTTTGGGATTGCGGGTTGAAATGATATATATTCATAAATATTAAATTATTACGGATTGAAATGATAAATATCCGTATCACTTGACCATAGGATAGAAAATTATATACGGACAACGTTGGTCTATTTTTAAATGATTTCCAAATTTTTGAAAAAAAATATGTGCTTTGATTTTAAAATATAATATAAAGGTTTTATTTTAATTTTAATATGTGTATAAATTTAGATTTTTAAAATTATATGTTTGGAAATTTTAAATTTATAAGTTAAGTTTTGAAAAATGTAAATTTTAATATTTTACTTATAACTTTATTATTTTTAAAAATATATAAAAATAATATTTAAAAATAGATTTAATAATAAATAAGGTTTAATTTAATAATAATTAATATAATAAAATTTAATAAGAATTTAATTTAACTAATATATATAATATGTTTTTAAATATTTATTTACAATTTATATATTTTTTAAAAATAGATTTTGCAATAACTTTAATAAAATTAAGGTTGGAAAAATAAATTGAGTTGACTTGTAAACTAATTGATTTAGGAATTGAATTTAATAAGTATTGATTTGAAACTTACTAATTTTGATATTTTAAATATTTATAAAAAGGTGATTAAGTGAATAATTTCAAATTAAATATAATTGAAGTTAGATGTTTAATTTGGATTTAAATTTGTAATTTGATATTTTATTTAAATGTTATTAAAAATGATTAAGTGAATATTTTCAAATTTAAATAAAATTAAAGTTGAATTTTGAAATATAAATGAATTTTATCAAATTGAGTTATTATAAGTTGTTTGAATATTTAAACTTTGAAATCTATTGAATTGGAAGTGGTTTAAATTTGTAGTTCAAACCTGGATTTGAAATCGATATAAATTAAGAATAATTTTAATGAGAATTTGAATTGAACCTTTAACCTTTTTACTTGAAATTGTTGAACTGAGACTGATTTAAATTTAATTTTGGAACGAGAGTTGATTTGAATTGATTTGTGAAATTGGAAGAAACAATTCTAATTTGAAACTACTTTATATATAAACTATTTTAATATATATTATTTTAAATTTATAAAAATTTTAAATATATATATTTTAATATATAAACTATTTTTAATATATAAACTATTCAAATCTATAACCTATTTTTATATATAAACTATTTTTAATGTATAACTATTTTTAATATATAAACTAATTTCAAATATTCAAACTGTTTAAGATGGAACTGTTATGATTTAGATTTAATGGATTTAAAATGTGAATACTTTGATATGATGGTTTAACCTATTTTGTGGTTATGATTTTGGAAGTGAATTATAATTTAAAGTGAATATGATTTCGAAAATGAATATGATTTCGAAAATGTATATGATTTCAAAAGTGATGTGATTTTGAAACGAATATGATATTTTGATATGAAGTATGAACTGTTTGAAAAGAAAATGACCAAGGTGTGAAATAAGCGTTTGGTTGTTAAAGAGCCCGGGATCGGATATTGTCATACTCTTTACCAATACCGAAAACCACTTTAACAACTATGCACGTGGTGGAGAATCCAGAACGAAGTAGAATGGTTTGGCGAACGTCTGTATGAGGTATGAACGCAACCCTTACTCCCTCGAGTCAGCTTGATGTGGCTAAAACAGGAGCTATACCGGGCCAAGTGGGGTCGTTTCCCCTATCGAGCACATTTCTTTGATACCATTATATTACTTTGTGGTTTGATTGGGTGCACCTTTGATTTGGGAGTGTGTCTCGAGGTGGGCGGTAGTAGCTACTATGCGTTACCACCAGTCCGGAAGTACAAATGTTAGAATCCTACCCTGGCATTGCCTCGTGTGCCTTATCATATTCCTTATCGAGCCCATTACGAGTTTGGTTTGTACCGTACCTATGGAGTGCCTCTGATAGCCCTCCAGTTTACGGAGGAATTACAGTACTATATATACTATGGGAATATATTAAAATGTGTTAAGGGGAATATGGGTAACGCCTTAACGCTATTTTAATATTTTACTTTACTATAGACATTATCTATGTAGCGTATTGTACTATGTATGTAGATAGTTCCACGAATCCTTAAGGGATGGTATCCCAAACATCCTTTAAGTTATATTGTATTTCACTTGGACATTTCACTTGAGTTGATTTACTTACATAAGAATGTTAATCCTGACTCGAACGTTTTGTGTTTTGCTTTATGCTCGGGTCAGACTGAGTGTCACGGCATTTGAGACTAACCGTTGGAGCTTGGAGCTTTGCTTGGAGATCTCTTTGTTATCTATTCAGCTTGTAGTTATTTCCATTTATGTCTATTCAAACTTGTCATTTGTTTATGTATTAGAGACTACTTTTTATTTGAGATTTCTATTGTATCTTGTTTTAGAGTCTAATGTTGCAGTAGCTTCATGAACTACTATTTTTCTATTCCGTTGTTTATTATTATATTACTCTGTGTCTATGATTCTGTGATTGATTTATTTACTGTATATGCTAAGTTCTTCCAAGTATAAATTAACAATCTGTTGTTTTGAGCAATTCAAGTCTGACATGTATGGATGATTGTCGATTTGAAAGGTTCAAAATGCCAGGTCGTTACACTTTTAGAAGCTATCATGGGTTTTGATATTTGATGATTTCATTCTTAAATTTATTAATGTATGCTTGATATTTGTCGATACTTGACTTGGTGACTATATTTGAGATCTAGTTCATTTTACCTATCATTTGTCTTGCTAGCTCATTTATTTTAGTCTAGACTGACTGATTTATTAATTCTATCATACACGGGTGAAACCGAGATATTTCAGGTCCTTCAACTTAATGCCTTTAGGATGGACTTTATCTTGTTAGCTAGATGCTTATCCATGTTATCACTATGTTTATATTCATGTTTATGATATATCTTATGTCGAGCTAGACTCATTTTGTGTATATATTCGTATCTTTGGGATGTAGTACTTTTGTGCTATGTAGTCTACATCATGTACTTTATTATGTATGCTCAACCTGGTATTTATTAGTATTCCACTGTGTGTATTCTGATCTGTGATTCTATGATTTGTATTTATCTTATGTTGTTCTGGATTATATTTATAGCCACCGTAGTTTTTTTAAGCCTGGATTGCATACATCGATCTCACTTCAAAAAAGAAATATGATGCATGTAAATCGACGAATCGATGCTCACTTAGAGTAAAATTCTTGAATGGTCACTCCTAACCGGGCTTATTCTCTACTAGCAGGCGATGTTATTATGTAATATCCTTTGTTAGTGTGGGTCTCGGGGTGAGGCATCACAATATGTGTATATATGTGTGTATGTATGTATAATCATATAAACAAAATATTAATAATATATGTATATATTATATGATAGATTTATATAAATAAATTATTTATAAATATTAAAATAAGTTTTTTAAACCATAAGTAATACATATATATATAGAAAAAATTTAGTGTATATATTAAATCTAAATACTTATATGTACACAAATACATTCATAATAATATATGTACATTAATAAAATAAAAAATAATTTTTTGATAAATATGATATACCAGGTCTTACGCACAGCTCAACAAATAATTTATTATTTTTCAATTTTAAATTACATTTAATTAAATATTCATTCAAAAATTTATAAAATATTAATATAAAATTAATTTTGAAACTATTTCAAATATTAAAATTCTAGTATATCCTAAATGATATTTTGTGGTTTGAAAATATTTCGCATTTTTTCGAAATTTTTTCGGTTTAAATTAATTTAAAATGATTTATTTATTTTTAGTCGAATTAAACAATTACATTAAGAAATAAAAAAAATGTTTTTTTTAGTTTTTCGATCGAGAGCTTATCTGATGTTAAAATAATTTTATGAAATTTATAAAATAATTTTCATAACATATTTGAATTAATATAATTTATTTATGTAGTAAATTGATTAATATAATATTAAATGACAATAAATATTTATTAAAAGATTATTTTTTACTATCGAAAATTACTATTACTACAATAATTTATATATAAAATTAAATGATTAATTTTCACCATAATATGACGTTGTAATTAATTATAACACACACACATATATATATAATTAGATAATATATATTAATTTAATAGAATATAAAATTATATTATATATATTGTTGTAGTGACCTAATATATATATATATATATGTGTGTGTGTATGTGATAAAAAAAACTAAATTTTTTAACATAAATATATACATAGATATAACCAAATTACTTTATGACAACATTACTTGCATATTTGAATCGTCGTCTAACTAACAATATAATACACACACATAATAAAATATTATACTTAAATTATTAACTATAATATGATAAAATCATATCTTAATCTCAAAGCCTTGAAGTATACCTTGAAAAGATTTTTTCTCCCCTTTGAAACTCTTTCTAATTAAACATTTTTCTAGTCCTTAAATTGTTGACCTTCAGCTATCGGATGACGATCGAATCTGACTTGATTTGACTTTGTAATGATGGAGGGACCAGGGTTAATTTTTGACCAGCAAGTAATCAAGGAGGAGGTAGCAACAAAGATCTAAATCTAATTAGGTTAGAGTTGCTTATATAGTGGATAGAATGGAGAGAAGTGTGGATCTCATCTCGTACTAATTCTCCTCTAATCCCAACCATCCAAAATAAAATCCTTTCTAACCCAACTTAACTGCTTATTCCCCTTAGTTGCTGCCAAAATTATCAACCCTATGATGGGCCTTAAACTCATTTAAGCCCAAATAAAATATCATACAATTAAATCCAATTTAATCGCTTATCGATATTGTATATCGACTGAAATATTTATAACTATTATAAAAATATCTAATAATATCTATTCATTAAATCATAATCAAAATTTACAATTAATATTTCATAAATACTAATTAATTTAATTAATTTATAATAATTATAAATTAATTAAATCGTTTGATCAAAGGAGAATTCATCGTTTCGTTCCGTGACTCGTCAGGTGTAAATTTTGTTAGCGATTAATATTCAACTATTCGAATAATAACGTTCACATGTCATTTAGTAGGTGCCATGATATTTTGGCTAAATTTATCGCTTACTTGTTTTTGGAAAAATCCAATTTTACTTTTTAAGCGTTACCCGGTTATGACTTTTATTTACACCAATTCTCTTCGTCAAAACTATATCATTTTGAACTTATGGAATTTTATAGTGGTCAAATTTCCGATATCATCCATATTCAACTCTAGAGTCCAAACACAAGTCCTTTGTTTTATAATAATAATTACTATTAACCAAACTACTCTGGCCAGAGACTTTAACTTTGAGTTGGCTATAGTTGACCGTAATACTAACCACATATAACCGAGGAGACAAATCCTATCTTGAATAGTGCTTCACTTCCAATACTTCCACAAATCCAACTATAGTCACTCAATGGATGTTGTGCCATGATTTGACTATAAACAAAGTGGAGCTTTCATATTGAAGATCGATAGTATTCTTAAGTCAAGAGAACTTTGTAAATCAGTCGCATCAATATTTTCTATTTGACCTTAGTTATATTAACTAACACAAAACTATTGAGTGAATCGTTCATAGTTATCCAATAATTATCAGTACATAACCTCTATGTGGCCCCAACAGTCATGAGTAATACACTACCTGACATCTGAAGGGCGTTGCGTACTCTAGTCTCAATGGATACATCGATATCTAGTCTCGATATATCTTGACTATGAACATTTAATATAGTATATTTATTCTTATTGTGATAAATTACTCATGATTCCAACAGTTTGTAACTACTATCATAAAACATACCATTTATGGATTTTCTATTTTCTATTAAATATACTTCTAATTAATTTAATTAATTATTATAACACATTATATCAAGTATATAATAGAAAGAAAACACAATTTATTTCGAACAAGATTGATTATCGAGTTAGATATATATAACAAATTACATAATTGCCCTTAGGGTATACCCCTAACTCTATCAATTATAACCTACATTCAGTTACTAACCATTTTTAGTGCTTACCAACTTTCCCAAATATGATTATCACTGGCTGACATCAATAATACTATAATGTTCTTGTGTTTATAAAATCCACATGGCCTCTAAACCATAGCCAATCAAGCTCAATGCTTTCAAACATCATAGTTAGCTTACTAACTTAATTCATAGCATTATCTTAATGGTTTAACCAACTAAGTGAGCATCTTAAACACTTCATAACATTAACATGTGCTCAACAATTCTCAAAACAACATCCTAACTCTTTTACATAGCACAATAATTCAAACCAAATGCATACAGGCATGTATATACAAATATGTTAAAGGAGAATCATTCCACTCATAGTAGCATCAATCAATACAATTAAGTATGAACACATTAATCCAATCCTTTTTTTTCTTCTTTCTTAAGCTTATTTCTTCCTTATATTCTCTGAAATGAATGGGATTTCTAGCAGTTGCCTTAAATGAATTTAGCGATTTTATTTAGATATAAAGGAATTTATTTCTTGAGTTTTGCATTAGATGAGGGTCTGAAAATGTAGAGAATTGGGAGAGAAAGAGATGAAATGTTTTAGAAAAAATTATGTAAGTGTGTAAATCCGACTCTATTCATCCTTAAAATTTAACTTTTTGGAAGTCCGATTAAATATTTAATATTTAAATCAATTATTTAAATATCTAAGCACTAAAAAAACATAGGTTGTTACAAAAGCAAGGAGAAGCAGTGGGTATAGGTTATTGCAAAGAGTTATACATGTTGAATTACGAGATTCATCCGCACATCCCTCCATGTGGACAACATAGAGTTTTGTAAAAACCTTTTAACAAAAAAAATATCTTATTGTTACATGCAACCAAACTTATATATATTCTACTCCACCTTTATTATTTTTTATAATACGGGACTATTCATTTTCTATTATGAGCCTATTAACCACACATAATGTGACACACCCCAATAAATTTCCATCTTGGCTTGCATACATTAATACATCTTTCGTCATGCCGATTTTGATGCCTACACCATATCGAGACTTTTTTCATGTTTCGTTCTACCAGACCTTACATGCCACAGTCTAGCTCCACCTCAAGTCTGACTACTTAAGTCTACACTACTAACCACCATAATTTATGGCTCTCATGCTCATTTCCCAATCATTATCATCTGCTCTGATACCATGTTGAATTATAGGATCCGTCCACACATTCCGCCATGTGAACAACATAGAGTTTGTTCGACATATTTTAGCAAAAGGAATCCCTTATTGTTACATGTAACCAACTCGTATATATACGACTTCACCTTCATTATTTTTCACGATGTAGGATTATTATTTCCAATCTATGCCCTTTTCTCACATACAATGTGAGATGCCTCAACAAATGTCCACCTTGGCTTGCATCCATTCATACGTTTTTCGATATGCCAACTTTGATGTCTGCACCATATCGAGACTTTGTTCATATGTCATTCTATAAGACCTTACATACTATGGTCTAGATCCATCTTAATTCTGACTACATCCATTATCCTAGGTCTAACCATCGGCCCTGATACCATGTTGAATTTCTAGTCCATCTACACATCCTTTCATGGGAACAACATACAGTTTGACCAACATTTTTTAACAAATGGCATTTCTTTTTGTTACATTTGACCAAACTCATATATATACCACTCCATCTTTATTATTTTTCACAATATAGGACTATTGTTTTTCCAATCCATGCTTATTATCTATAATAATGCGAAACACACCAATAAATCTCCACCTTGGCTTGCATCCATTCATGCTCCTTCCGCTATGCCACTTTGGTGCCTGCACCATATTGAGACTTAGTTCATGTGTCATTCTACTAAACTCTAGATACCATGGTCTAGCTCTACCTTAAGTCACTACTTAAGCCTATACTACTAACCACCATGATTTATTGTTCCCTTGCACATTTTTCTAGCGTTACCATCGGCTTCGGTATCATGTTGAATTATGAGATATGCCTGCACATCCCTCCATGGAGATAACATAGAGTTTGGTCAACGTCATTTAACAAAAGAAATCCATTGTTGCTACATGCGACCAAACTCATATATAAACCACTCCACCTTCATTATATTTCATGATGTTGGACTATTGTTTTCATTGTGCTCTCATTACTCAAATACAATGCGAGACACCCCAAAGATATGAGAATGATTAGAGCTGAGTGGAGTAAACCAGGCATATTAGGATGTTATCTTTCATTGAATATTTTACTTCATTGCGAAGGATGATGTACTAAATAATTGACTCTAAAGTTTTAAATATTGAGAGAAAGACCAATGTAATGTTTTCTATACTGAAATTCAATATGATAATGTTGCATATTTTATCTATTATCATACTTGGATTTAATTACTTAGTTTGGTACGAACCGTAAATGTATTTTATACAGTGTTTGGTACTCAGTGCAAGAGTTGTGTATATTAAGAAGCAGAGTATGATATGTGGTAGTGGAAACTCTTGGAGGTGGATTATTAATAGATTTCATAGTTACTGGTTGGTTCTCGTAACATGCCTTGGATTACTATGTATGTACTTAATCTAATTTATGTTAGATGATATGATGTTGTCTAATGATTGAAAAATGGTATTTTAATCTTGAATCATGAAGTTCAAATTTTAAATCAAATTGGATTTATATTGTACATCATACAAGAGATTTATATTCGGATTTATATCTTATCATGTATGGACACCTATATGCAAAATTTATTGCTCTATTAAGATTACTAAATAACATTTGAGTAGGTAGAAGCACATCAATTCATCTTTTCATAATAATAATTGGTATATTTAAATTTGATTTGGATTCTTGAGCTTCTACTTTAAAATTAAAACCTAATTTTCTCTCTTATTTAATCTTCATTTTTTATGTAAAGAAACAAAATTAGAATTGTGGATACAAGTACATAACTTGGTACTTTCTATTTGACATGGAATGAATAAAATACTCGATTTTCGTTTTACTTTATTTTCAATTAGAATTTGAGAGTCAGATGGTAATGAGAGAGATTTGATTTTAACTGGAATTAAATAGTATGATTTTAAATCTTTTGACAACAATGATGCAGTTAATTTATTTTTATATTATCTAGTATATTTCACTTATTCAAACTGTGCATTTAGGAAAATAGTGTTAGAGTTGCTATTATGCATTCCAATATTCTTTCAGCAAAGTATGTAATTTAATATTTTAAAATGCAGTGCACTGGTATTCCAAATTCGAGTACATAAACAAATGAAAATGACTTCATTAAAGAGATCTATGTGAAATCCACCGATTTAGCATCATTAAGGAATTTTCAGGCTTATATTCTGGAGCTGTGTGTCCTGCATCCTGCATTACCAATCATATACAATTTTTCATTACATACATAAACTTATATTTATCGGTTTGAGATATGGTTTAGTCAAGCTTATTCACAACAAGAATTACCTTAATCGTTGCAAAAGTTAGATTGTTCGAGTATGATCTTGTGTACCTAATGATGTAAAAGGGCAAATAATCAACTTTTGAAAATTTCTGCATCGTATGTTATAACATAAAAAAAATTTGATTCATTTATGGTAGTTTAATATTTGATAATATATCAGTAATTTTATATGCGTAACACTCATAAATAATGCACTTTTCAATATACCCTGCTACTTGGCCTTTTACATGCCATGATCTCCATTCATCGACGATTGAGTAATTCAAAGATCTTATCCATTCTTGTGTGCCAATGAATGGAATTACCATGTCTTTGTCACCGCTAGAAGAATCAATAAAAATAAAAATGAAAGAAATAAGCTACCTAATCAAAAATAAATTTGAAATCTATTTATATTAACAAATATCATTAGTCAGTTCTTACCTATACACAAGTGCACGATACCCTTTTTGTGTAAGATTGAGATGATATATTATGGAGCTTTCAACATTTCGTTTATAAGAAATAGTGAGATTGCAGTGATGCCACGTATTCTTAGTCCCCTAATAGTACCATGAGTTAATTTCACTGATTTTTTAGTAAATTTCTCAACACAAATGAATAAATAATGATGTAAATATTATCACCTCTCTGATATTTAAGGCTTGTCTGGTACTATTGATGTTTGCCCAAATGTATGCCAAATCATGGAACTACAAAATTTAAAACTATATTAATAAAATGGAAATAATGTATGGTGTTACTTTGAAGTTCCTTTATTTACTTACTCTGCATTCGTAATCCAAAAACTTAGTCTCAAGTATGGTATTTGATAAGTAATTTTGATACAAAGAGCGATGACCAACTGCATGAATCTTGCTTTTATGCCATGACGTAGAGCACAGTGGTTCGATTACATTATTTTTATTAATTCCATCTATAAGCTGAAAGCATAGCATAATGAATTGATTAATTTAGTTTGAGTAAGAAGAGACTGTATGGTCTGTAATAAATTTGATTCATACCAGTTGAAATGAATTCAGAGCATAAGCACATTGTTGGTTACTAGGAAAAGGACTTATGTAATCTTCTGTTGTGCAATAGCTTCGTATGGTCTGGAAAAAGTTTTAAATGGTTAGAACTATGAAAAGTATCAAAATAAATTTTTATTTGAACCGACAAACAGAAAACTTTAATGAGTCATATATTTATGTGAATCCTTAATACTTTAATAAACAACATAAATAATGTGGATCGTAACATTTAACCTGATAGAGTTCATCTGAGATAAGACCTTGCCCATGCGCAAATGGAATTCTAGAGCTAATATCAGCTGCTTCTCTGGTAAGTGGATTTCCAATTAGATAACCCTGCATTAGTGAAATAAAAAAATCACATATTCTTTTTCCTTTTTGTATGAAGTTTCAATTTTATGGCGTACCTTGAGATTGAGGAGAGGATGGATCATTGCTTCAATATCTGTTATTTAAATAAAAAAGAACTAACGTGAAATAGCGTACTAACGCAATAATTTTTTTGATAGGTTCAAAGTTGTGTTACCTTGTGCAATATAATATGCAACTATAGGAACGATTTTTCCCGAATATGAATCACCACCAATGTAAAGATCATTAAAGGTAAATTGTGGATTCTCTAATAACCACTACATTCAACATTACAGTATTAAAGTTATAATGAACAGAAATTAGTGATATTCAAAAAAGATAATGAAAATAAAAGTTAACTTATACCTTTCTTAGAAATTTATTAACATGATTGGATGACATTGTGTCATTCACATTATCAACATTAGGACTTTCAGCATATGAGAACCCAGTTCCAACCGGGGAGTCCAAAAATATAATGTTTACCACCTAAATTTTAAAGAGACTATAAATATGCATAGTCATGATCATTATTTTCTTATCCAAGTCAATTGCATTAATAATTAAGAAAAAAATTCTAGCACACGAAATACTTTATCCAGAAAAGCTCTTATCAAATCTTAAGAATAACGTTTATGCAAGTAGCTCAAAGTGTGGGTTATGATATGCTACTTAATATTATTAATTTTAATTAGCTAACATTTTAGGCGGAGTATATTTAGAAAGAATGCCCTTCAGTTTTACAAATGCTAAAATATATACCTTTGTCCACGAGTAGCTATTATAAACCAAAGACGGTATACTCCCATTAATGTATTCCGTTTGGACAAATTTTACGGGACCTGTAAAAAAAACAAAATAATGTAAACTATAGTATTTTCACCTAAGAAACAAATTATTGTAAATTATGAGTGCTTAATTCTTAGTATAATAGAGTTGAAAAATCGAAATGGTCAGTGCCTCTTGATTTTAAATTTGAAAACAAATTGCTTATCCATAAGTTTATAGAATTTGAAATCTAGTGAAAATGACTTAGTACAGTCATACAAATACTAGACATTGATGCTATTTATATTTTTCCATTAATGACTTATGCATGTAATTTTTGAATTTCATCATGATCATAACAACGAAGTCGGTTTTTATTTCAGGGCTACGGTTTGGAAGATATAAATGTTTTAAGTTGCATTATTCTATGTGTAGGTGATACACTTGAGATCTACGGCAGATTAGGGTACCTAAAGCCTTGTCAGTCGATTGGGTTTCATGAGGCAGTCAACTAACTTCATTTGCTATAGTCCAAAAAATAGAAATCGGAGGCAAACCATTTAGTTTAAAATGGGTATATCATTTAGCCAACTGGATGCAATTTCAGTTGATTGAACTTCTTACCGGTCGACAATCCCCTAAATATCATTTGACTCGATTTCAAAATCAAGTTGAGGGACAACGTTTGAATTTTTCCATTGGACATTGTATCCCAACTCCTGGATCTTTCTAAAACTAAATCTAACAATGATAACCTATTTGAAACCCTATATAAACATCCGTTCATTTAGGTTTTAGAGATTTTTTTTTGGTGGATCTCACTAGTTCTTCTTTTATTGTTCACAGCCTATACTGAAAAGAATATTAACAATCTTTCTAATTCTCTTGAATAGAAGTAAAATTCTTTTCCCTTTAAAGTGATGTAGACTATCACATTGATTGTACCACCACCGTAAATCTTCGCGCTACTCATTTCTTATTTTTATTCGTCTATTGCCTATTGTTATTTGTAAATTTGTGAATTGGGGTTGTGTATAATTACCCTCTTCCTTATCTGGGTATTGTTCTCTACAGAGGTAGAAAGCTCAATGCTTTTTTCGACTCATTGGCAGACAAAGTGAGGGGCAATATATTACGCTAGAATGCAGCTCTGCTTTCCCAAGCTGGTAGACTGGTCCTTATCAAGTCGGTTTTAGACTCGATGGGAACTCATGTTTTCGCGGCTATGACCCCTACTTCTTCGTTTTTTCGGTCGTATCGGGCTTTGGCTTCTTCTTTCTTCTGGGGCAATAAGGACAACGCCCGCCGTTACCAATGGGTGTCGTGGGAAGCGATTTGCCGTCCCAAAATCGAAGGTGGTTTGGGTCTTCGTAATCCAAAGGACCTTTGTGCTGCTTTTGCCTGTAAGTTGTGGTACCGATTTGGAACTAACGACTCTTTATGGGCTTCTTTCCTCCATGCTAAATACCGTAGGCTTGCGCCTTCTAATTTCTCAGGTTCACCGTCCTATGCTAGCGAGACCTGGAAGCATATGCAGATGGTGAAGCCATTATCTGACGCTCATGGTGGGTCTATTGGCTGGGACGGCGCTTCATTTTCCATCCTGAAAGCTTGAAATTCGATTAGAACTTCCGGTCCCACTCGCCCGGTGTTCTCGTTCATATGGGATACTCGTATTCCTCCCAAGGCTTCTATTTTGATGTGGCGAATCCTTCACGATGGGTTGCCACTAGATGTGAATCTTCAAAAGATCGGCATCCCCTTTGTTTCCCGTTGTCGCTGCTATGGCAACGGGGAAGTGGAATCTTTAAACTACTTGTTCTTTGGTGGTTTTACGGCCAGATCGTGCTGGAATTACTTCGGCAACCTAGTTGGTGTTCGACGCTTTGCCAGTTCTGCTCTGGATCTCCAGGCTTCCTGGTGGGCTAGAATTACTGGGAAATCTCTTCGTTCTATCGTGTTCCGCTTGATTCCTTGTCTTATATGCTGGCATCTGTGGTGCACGCGGAATAAGGCAATCTTCGATAACACTTCTATGGATCCTCCGTCCGTTATTCGGCGTGTGAGGAATGACGTCTTCTTGGCTTTCCGTGGTAGACCGTTCAGGGGAACCATAAGCCCCCGATCCGGTCGGCTGGTGGGTCTTCTGTCTATTTCATGTGCTCTGTCGTCTGCTAGACAGGGAGTTGGTTGAAGTCCTTCTCTCAAGCGTTGGCCCTCACCCATCGCTCGTCCCCCCCCCCTCCGGTTTTTTGGTTTTAATGCGTTCGCTAGTGTTTTTTTTAAGGTTTTTCTGTTCGCTTCCTTTACGGGAGTGTGCATAGGTTGGCTGTATCTGGTGTTTGCTTTTGTGGTTTCGGTGGAGGTTCTTCTTTGCATCTTCTTGTCCTGTCCTGGATTGGTTTCTCGGTCTCTTAGGTTGATATGTGGCGTTAGTCTCCTTCGCCGTCCATGGATCGGGTTTATAGGGTTATCTTCTTGTTGTTGATCTGTGACGGAGTTTTATTCGTGGTGCTCTTGGTTTTCAGTGGGACTATCCTTGCTCAGGGATCTGCTTTATGCTTCTGCTGCAGATCGAATAGTTCTCTTTTTGGCTGAGATTGGAGGTCTGACCTTTACCTTCGGGTTAAGGCGGGTTGGTGTTTGTCGGTGGGCTGTTTTTCTTTTTTTGTTGTTGTTCCGGCCTAGCAGTTTGCTTTTTGCTATGGCTTTGGTTGAGGTCTTTCTGCTTTTATTTTCTCTTTTTTGGTACGGGGAGTATATGTCCTTCATATGCTCCGCCTTTGTGTTAGCCACCGGAGAAAGGCGTTTTTTCTCCTCCTGTTTATATATATTATCTTTTATTAAAATAAAATAAAAACCAATTCATGTTGGAATGATGCAAACCTTGGGGTCCGTTTGGTTTGCTGTTTTGTGTTTTGTGTTTTCGTCTAAACAAAAATGCGCATTTCTTATGCATTGTTGGAAAACACACAATTTTGAAAAATGAAATTAACATAGAAAATAGAAAACAAGTTTATTTGATTTTTCGTGTTTTGAGACATAACAAAAGGATGGAAAACAATTCCTCTCCTCCATTTCCCGTCCATCGTTGTGATGGCTAAGAATTGTAAAAAAATTCTCATGTTTTCTTGTATTTTATAGTGTATGTTGAAAACACAAAACACAAAACTCAAAACGAAACCAAACGGGCCCTTAGTTTTTAGGATATTTTTTCTGAAATTGGATACTTATGTGGTAGTGCATAGTACTACAATTCAAAGGGAGTATATAACATAATACATGTCTGTTAGAGTTTTTAGCAAGATCCCTACATAATTAGATTTTTGAAGAGATAGTGAAGAAGAAACAAAAAATTTCTCCAAACAAAAGCTCTATTAATTTACCAAAAGATTACAAAAAAAAGCCTAAAAATTGAGTGGATATTTCAATTTCCAAAACTCTAGAAAATAAACTTTTTTCCACACACATCTAATAAACCATATACTTGTTTATTTATAATAAGTTTGATAAAATGCGATATCTAATCACCTAATGATGGAATTGACTGATATACTTTCATCTACTAAAATAAACCATTTCCATTTAGATAATTCATTGTCTTCTTTAGTGTAATAAAAAAGGCAATCAATTACTCTTCAAAATCTACAAAATTAATAAGAGAGGCAACGTATTTGAACCACTATTCTACTGTGACTAAAATATCTTCAAAATCTACTTAAATATTGAATACTGTATCACCAAAATCAAACAATCTCCACCTTGATACAATATTTTCATATAAACCTACCAACTCTACCTACATCCTCCTACTCTAAACAATCTCTAATATCACAATGGAAACAAATGTATCCATCCAAAACACTACTAGAAAAGGCTTGAATTCCGACAGCGAGGACCGACGGCTTCCGACGGCTAATTTCTGACGGCTTTCGACGGGCCGTCGGCGGCCGTCGAAAGCCGTCGGAAAACTGCGATTATAGGGCTCAGCCGAGCCCTCTTCTTCTTCCTCATTTCATACGAAAATTATATCAAAAAATCCCCAAATTCGTTCTCCAAGCTTCCAATCCCTAATTTCGAGCTTTCAGATCCTCCACGGCTGCCTAATCAACCTCCATTACTCTTAATCTCAGGTATATCTCTTATTTTTGTAAAAAAATCAGTTTTTACCATAATTTTGAATTTGCATAAATCGATAAATTAGGGCGAATTAGGGATTGCAATTGTTTCCAATAGCGTAATAACGGTTTATAGCATCACATGGTATACGTATTTCATCTTTTATCGTGAAATTGTGAAAAACATGTATAATTTGTGGTTGTTCATGTATATGTAAATTGTTGTGTTTGCCTTTATTGTACGATTGTATACGTTAGTTGGAATAAGATAAAATGAATGAATGAACTCGAAGTATTATATTGTGCACGTATTTACTTATGAAACAAAAAAAAAATGCATTACTCTTAAATTATAATTGTGTGTATTAAAAAATGACAAAAATGTTAAACCAGCCTTAAGTTGATGTAATACGTCGAATAAATGTGTTAAATTAATTAATATATATTTTTGTAAATGTGAACAGTGAGTAAAACTGTATTTTTTCGTCAAATGCGCGCATGTAATTGACAAATGTCCCTTAGAGAGTTTTTGGCCCCGTCTGACGAGTGTTGTACATGATCGTTGTATAAATAGTCGTTTTTTCGAAAAACGACCATTTATATTCATCTGGTACAACGTTTGTCGGATTTGTCCCTGTATTGGAAAATACTTTCCTCAAAAGTCTTCTATAGAGAAATCTAAAATACAATAAAATATTGCTAATAATACAAACATCTCTTTTGTTTTGATATCTTATGATTTAATAATTATTATTTTTAGGAAGTTAACTTCCTAAAAAGTGAATAGTGTACAATGCATAGTTTTTATTTTACAAATAGAAAAAAGAATTCTCCAATCCAAAATCCACATCTATTACTCACCGTTCATTAATTGAAAAATTGATGTTGTTTAATATGGGTATACTAAAAGAAACAACGATAGAAATTTTTTGAAAACAATAGATTTCGTGTATACAAATATTTCTTAAGCTACTTATTAGCATTCGAAAAAGGGAAAAAATTGTTCTGTTAATTAGAATGCCAGTAATAATTAGATCCATTTCAAATTATTCTCTAAATAAAGCATTTTTATTCTCTAAACTAAGCATTTTCGTGGGCTGTCATTATAATACAAGCGAACTAAATCCAACGTACTTTCCTTTTTCTTCCACACTAGAAATGAACGGGTATAATGTATCTAATAAATGTGTGTGTATATAATGACAAAAAAATAGAATTACATTTTTAAGTTACAAATATGAACTTAACTAATATTTTTCAACTCAACTTATAAAGACACAGAGTCCGAAACATGAAATGATGGATTCCTTATTTAGGCCAAACGGCACTGAAGACAAGGGGGTCATCAAGTAAGCCACTTGGCTGGATTTTATTCCAAAATTTTTGCATTGATATTTAATTGGCTTTTCTGTGTTTTGTTTTACATTCTTTCACTGTTATTGCGATGGCTTAAATGTAGTGTTTTGTTTTCTGAAAGTTATCTTAATTTGTAGGGAACTTATGCTTGATTTTTACACTAGCTCTGGCAAGAGGAAGCCTGAGAATATTATTATATTCAGGTAATATTGTATTTTGCTTCTTTTACAAGTTGCAATCTAGTTTCAGGCGCTTGCTAAATTTATTTTTACTTCTGCGAAAGCATGAATTAATTTTTTGATATGAACATCCAATGCGTTTCCTGTCAACTATTGATTTGAGTTTACAAAGTTGTATTAAGTTGCATTTATATTGCAATTTGTGCCTGTCTGACTTTGTAGCCGGCACTGCTTGCTGTTTTTGCACCATGTTGAAATACTTATTCAAAAACAATAGCAGATAGTAAAGTCTAATTTTTGTTATTTGTACAACAGGGATGGAGTGAGTGAGTCTCAGTTCAATCAAGTAATGAACATAGAGTTGGATCAAATCATAGAGGTATGATTTCATTAAGCATCTTATTATTACCTAATAGTTAATTGATACCATGTGATATAACACCCTATACTTTGTTGTATCCAAACTAATTAGCTTCATCCATCACACATGAAATGCTTGTTGGTTTTGTTTCTCAAGTCTGTTTTTGTCAAGGAATGTGGTTAAACCATATTTATTGTACTCAGTCTACGCTCTACATAGCAGCCTTTTTTGTGCCAGGTGTCAATTTTGACAAATTTTAACTGACTAAACCATGATGGGTTCAGCCAGGAGAATTTTTCTTGCTAAATCTTGACTAAACCATGATAAATGTTGTAATTTGGCAGTTTTTTCATTTTACATGCTTTGATCAAGGAGAAATTTCTGCATGTCTTTGTATTGTTAAAAAGGATGCTTTAATAGTTTTATAGAAATATATTCTATTAGCCAATGTTCCACCACATGATCTCCTCTACCGTGTTGAATTCTATTGTAGTATTATTAAATTGGAGCTTGTGTTTATCTGTTGGCAGGCCTGCAAATTCCTTGATGAGCAATGGAATCCCAAGTTTACTATTAGCAATATTTATTAGCAATATTTTATTGTATTTGGCGGAGATTGATTCATTGCTTGCTTGCTGGCTCGTTCGGGTATGTTTTGTTTTAGTATTGAATGATTTGGTAGACGGGTGATTTAATTGTTGATTTATGTATAAATACGTTTGATACACTTGGTTTTATGGTTGTATGACGATGTGGATGAGGATGTTGATGATTTTGTGTATTCATAACATGATAGAACACTTACTGTTATGATTATTGTCAATGTTGGGATGATTATGTATATTATGTATTTTTTTATTTAATTTTATTCATTTGTGTGTTTATTGAATATTGTGTAGTTTGGGTTTTGATATTTGGTTGGAATATTGTATACTGGATTGTGCAGTATTGATATAATAGTGTTTGGAAGAGAAATGTGGTTGAAAGGCTATATTTGCAGCAAAAATTAAAAAAAAACACAGCAGATTTCTGACGGCTTCCGACGGCTCCCGACGACTTACAGATCAAAATTTCCGACGGCTACCGACGGCTACTAGCGGCCTGTAGCTCATTATTTCCGACGGTTTCCGACGGATCCCGACACCTGTCGGCATCCGTCGGAAACCGCCGGAAACCGTCGGAACTCGTCGAAAATATGTTCGACAGGCACCGTCGGAAGCCGTCGGAAATACTGCTCTCCGACGCAGTAAATTCCGACGGCTTTTTCCGACGGCCGCCGACGGTTTTTGGCCGTCGGAAATTGCGTTTTCCCTTGTAGTGAAAATAAAAATTTAATCAACCTCCAAACCACCAAAGTATGCATGCCCCAAGTTGAACATTTATATCATCAATTAATCAGAACTGCTTGTAATACCAATATGGCCTCCATGTGGTCTTTGCGACTTTCCATTGCTGGCTCCATCTTGATTCCAACAAATTTCCCTCTCCAATACTACTTTGAGAAGTTCTTTCGTTCTCTACCATTTTCCCAAGAAACTGGTATACATTGTTGATTTCCCTTTTTGCGCCCAACACCTCTTTGTTACCCTTCCAAACCCTTGTGACTCCATTTTAAGTCGAAAAGTTGCAGCATTTTACCTCCAACCGTCCAACTGAAACAAGATTCTTTGTAATTTCTCGGATGTGCCTAACTTCTATAAGCTTCACCACCCTTCCATCATGCATCTTCAATCTAAACGAAGCATATGCCCTTAACATCTAGATCTCCACCATTAACAAAACTACTTTATCATCTTGCTCTTCATAATCAATAAATGATTCCTTTTGATTGCATATAAAAAATAAGCAACTGAGTTAAGCACCCAGTTTTTTCTTTTTCCATTATTCACATATGGGACGTTGCCATCAAATTCCCTACCAAAATACATCTCATCATCTCTATTATCATTTTGTTTCTTTTGGTCTTCTTCCATTGCCTTCATCCTCTCCTTGTCCTTTTAATCTTATTGCAAAATCTCAACTGACGATCGGGTTTTTCACATTAATAGCAGATGAAATCCATTTCCATATTGAATTTGTTTGATCGGCTTTCCGTATTTGGACAGTTACCCCTTTGCAAGATAGACCTCTTCAATTGAATTTCCCCTATTCTTTTCCTCAACCTTCCCTTCCATTAGGTTCATCATCTACATCTCCTCATTAAGAATGCTACTAACCACTGAATCTATTGAAACAAGTCCATCTGAATTTGAATTGCTCAATGTAACTACAAGCGTTTCCCAACTCTCTTGTAATGAACTGATCAACATCAAGGTTTGTGTCCCATCATCCACCTTATAATTCACGACCGCCAATTGGTTCACAATTGCTTGAAAATCGTTAAGACGCTCTATAATTAACTCGTATTCCTTAAGTTTTAGATTCACCAATCTTTTCATAAGAAGAGCCTTATTTGTTGCAAAGTTCTTCGCATAAATCTCTTCCACTTTATTCCAAATTGAATAAGCAGATGTTTCATTAGCGATAATATGAAACACTATATTCTCCAAAAAAACATTGAATAGCCGCAGCAGCCTTTCTATCCAAAGTCTCTCATTTTGCTTCAGATATATTACTAGGTTTCTTCCATATGTTCTTCAATGGTTGGTGAATATCACTAAGATATTAAAAAAATCTTCTGTCTTTGCCTTCTATAACTTTCAATTTCTCCCATTAAGTTTTTCCACACTTATCTTCTGCATAACCAAACTCTCTTTAAAATATTTATGTAGTAGGTTCTGATACTAATTGTTAGGGGTTTTCTAGAATCCCTACACAATTAGATTTTAGAAGAGATAAGAAGTGAAGAAAAAACGTACGAATTCGTCCAAAAAAAACCTTTATTAATTCATCAAATGATTACAAAAGAAACCCTAAAAATTGAGAAGATATCTCAATCCTTAAAACTCTAGAAAAATAAATTTTCCTATACACATCTATAATGAATCATATACATGCTTATTATAACAACTTTGATAAAATGCATTCTCTAATCAACTAATTAAGAAATTAACTGATATACTTCTATCTACCAAAATAAATCATTCCCATGCAGATAATTTATTGCCTTCTTTAATGTAATAAAATAGGTCATTAATCACACTTCAAAACCTACAAAATTCATAAAAGATGCATATTTGAGTCACAATTTCACCTTGATTAAAATATCTTCAAAATCTAATGAAATATGAAATAATGTATCACCAAAATCTAACAATGCCAATATATGACCAATGGTTCAAACCATGCTACTTAGGCTTTGAACCTATGGCCTTTCGAACCAAAATCAAAATTCCTTACCACTATGGTAGTAGTGCTGAACGAAAATTTTGATTATGGATTGTATGAAATTTTAGACAAGCTGATGGACCTAGGCGATGTCTTGGTGAAGGATATTGGAAAATAAAATGCGTGTTTGGATAATATTAAATTTATTGAGTTCATGCTTGGTGTTAGAGATGATACCTGAAATTCATGAAGAAGCGTCGCCATTGGAGAAGCTTCGAGGATGAGCTCCAAACCCTAGAATCGACGAAGGTGAAGCCCTAGGCTGTGGAGTTGAAGTTGCCGAGTTCGTTCGGTGGAGGAGATGTCGGACCAAAGATTTGGTCCGATGGACTTCATTTGGTAACGAAGAGAAGTGGAAGTGTCGGAATAGAAATATCGTCCGGTGTTGCTAGGTTTTGCCGCTCCATATTTATAGGGCGGTGGTGTTTCGTTCGGCATTGAGGAGGACCGGACGAAATATCTCGTCCGGTGGTGGTGACTTCGTTCGGCTGTGACGATGCAGTGTGTTTTGCCGAACCAAAAGTCTAGAGCGGTGAAGCTAATACGCCGGTCCAGATCTTGAGTGTTGTTTGCCGAACCAAATGCTATTGGACCTTGCCGAACCAGATGTGCCGACCAAATCTTAGGGCTGCTATATAGCAGCTACCCCTGCTCAAATCTTCACTCTATAAATAGTGGAGCTTTCTGGACAACAATGACAGCCATCTTAGAGAGCTGAAACTCTGTAGAATTTTGTCTGTATTATTAATTCTTTTAATGTATAGCCTCCAAAAGTGAATCAATCTTATAACTCTAATCTTTCAGTGATTAATAAAATCTTCTCTCCCCAAGTGGACTTACGCTGCCTCATGGTAGTGGAACCACTATAAATACTGGTGTAATTTATTTTTTCTATATTGCATAGATATGTGACTGTCTGTTCTAGTGTTTATCTCTGTTTGTTTCGTCTCACTACAATCACGATCCAGTTGTTTTCCGCTGCGTTGGGTTTTTATTCCCTTAGACTAATCATCTAAAGTGATTTTCCCCAACAGTCTGGTATCAGAGCTACAAGGTTGATGAGGAGTGTTAGACGCTATGGCAGGAGATGAAGCGACTCTAGTTGTTACCAGACTCTATACTAGAGTAATGTATATCGCGTCAGGATCACAGTTGGCAATTGAGAAATGGAATGGGGATTAAGACTTCGAGAAGTGGCAATGGAGGATGAAGGCTGTTCTAATGAGGAATGAAGTCCATCCAGTAGTGTTTGCCCTTGAGGAGTTGACGGCTGACATCTCAGTCGCGGAAAAGAAGGAGATGGAGAAATGGGCATTTACTACTTTACAACTAGCTATGGGAGAAAATGTTATCTCAGATTAGCAGTGAGACCACTGCTAGGGGCATTTGGACCAAGCTAAAAAATCTCTACTTGAAGAAATCTCTGACTAACCGTCTGATATTGTTGAAGACATTTTTCATCATACGGATGAGAGAGGGTACTTTAGTAAAGGAACATCTTAATTTCTTTGATGATCTCATGATGAAGATGAAGACTGTTGACTTGAAGATAGATGAGGATCAAATGGCAATGATTCTTTTGTGCTCTCTTCCGGAGCGATACACAGGTTTCGCTAACAGCCTTTTCTTCGCTAGAGACACATTGACAGTGGAAGATGTGAAGTCGGGCCTTCTATCTGAGGGCTTGAGAGATCAGACGAAAGGGATAAGTGAAGGAAGTAGAGGTGGAAGTAGTAGTCACGGCCTGTTTGTTGAAAGAGGTAGAGATGATAAGAAGAATTGGCATTCTAGAGGGCGTTCCAAGTCCAAGAAGCTCGATAATAGTAGGAGAGGAAAGTATAAGGACGGGAAGTGCTTTATCTGCAAGAAACCTGGTCATTGGAAAAAGGATTGTCCAGATTTGAAGAAGAAGGAAGAAGACGGATCTTCATCATTTACGGTAGAGAAGTCTATATCTGACGATGTGTTGTCTGCAGCAGTGTCAGATATCTCAGACCATTGGGTGCTGGACTCGGAGGTGTCTTTCCATATGATGCCTAATAAGGATTACTTCAGTTCTTTCGTTGGACGAGAGGGAAGTTCTATTCTTATGGGTAATGATGCTAGCTGTAGAGCAATGGGTGAAGGTACAGTGAGGATCAGGATGTTTGATGGAGTGATACGCACTTTGACAGGTGTTCGGTATGTTCTAGGTCTTCGGAAGTCCTTAATTTCTTTAGGACAATCGGCATCTTTGGGATGCAAGGTAACTATCAAGAAGGATAGTCTGAAGGTTTCGAGAGGTGCACTAGTTCTTATGAAAGGAGATGTGTCTCGAAATTTGTATTTGCTGAAAGGAACCACAGTTCTTTGAGAGTCATGTGTTGGAGTAGATAGTTCTCGTGCATTGGACGCCACAAAGTTTTGGCATCTCAGGTTGTGTCATATTTCAAAGAGTGGCTTAGAGTTGCTTCGGAGACAGAAGATGATTAAAGGAGAAAGCTTCGACAAGATGGATTTTTGCCAGGAGTGTGTGTTAGGCAAGCAAATTAAAGTATCTTTTGGAGTTGGACTCTAGAGATCGAGGCGAGTACTTGAGTACATGCATACAGATGTTTGGGGACCGGTTGCTACTCCTTCTCTTGGAGGAGTAAAGTATTTTATCCCTTTCATTGATGACTTTTCTCAGAAAGTATGGGTGTATGTGATGAAGGCCAAATCAGAGAGTTTTGAGAAGTTCAAAGACTGGAAAGCGCTGGTTAAGAACCAATCTGGTTCTAGGTTGAAGGTGCTGAGATCTGATAATGGAGGTGAATTTGTCTCTAGAGTTCCTCGACTTTTGTAGACAACATGGCATTCAGAGACATTTCACTACACCCGGCGATCCGCAATCCAATGGGGTTGCAGAAAGGATGAACAAGACTCTACTGGAGAAGGCTCGTTGCTTGAGATTGACGGCGGGCTTGTCTAGAGGCTTTTGGGCTGAGGCATTATCAACCACGGCGCATACCATAAATCGAATTCCATGTTAGCCATGGATGGGAAGATTCCAGAGGAAAAGTGGAGAGGTAAAGCAATGTATCTTGGTTACTTCCGAATTTTTGGTTGTCCTGTGTACGTTTACCATACATGTGATGACAAGTTGGAGGCTAGAGCATACCAGGGCATACCAATGGGATACACCGTTGGTATCAAAGGGTATCTAATTTGGAATCATGTTGATCGGAAGATTGTCCATTCCAAACATGTTACTTTTGATGAGTCTGCTATGTTCAATCCGAAGGAGAAGCTGCCTACCACATCAGAAGATTCTAACAGGCCTAAGAAGATGGAAGAAGTTCCCGTGTTCCAGCCAAATAATAGAGTTGTTGTTGATGCTGTCGAGGAAAACGCAGTTGATGAAACATCACAGAATAGTCCATGGGTACCTTCTAGTAGTGCTGGTGATGTGCATGAATCTAGAGGAAGTTCAATTCAAGGTGAAGCTTAAAAGAGTTTAGGCGAAGCAGTATCTACCTGGGTCAGTCGTAGGACTATTAGGCCGCCCGAAAGGTATGGTGATTGGAAGTTTTCGAACCTTAGTCTTGGTGATCAGTTTGATTATGCCCTAAATATGGTTCTTGAGGAGCCTCTTGACGTTGATGAAGCTTTGAAGTCTTGTGACAGTTCGAAGTGGATGTGCGTTATGAAAGAGGAGTTAGAGTCGTTGAAGAAGAACAAGACTTGGGATTTGGTACCACCTCCTCAAGGAAGTTGAGCCTTAGGTTGCAAGTGGGTGTTCAAGGTGAAGGATGATGGAAGATATATGGCTAGACTAGTTGCTAAAGGGTTTTCACAAAGAAAGGGATCATATGATGAGATATTTTCTCCAGTAGTGAGCCATACATACATCCATATTTTGCTCGCTATCGTCGCCGCTCATAACTTGTAGCTGGTGCAACTAGACGTGAAAACCGCTTTCTTGCACGGAGACATGGATGAGGCCATCTACATGAAGCAGCCAGAAGGATTTGTTGTAGATGAGAAAGAAAATTGGGTTTGCAAATTGAAGAAGTCATTGTATGGACTTAAGCAGTCGCCTAAACAATGGTACAAGAGGTTTGACTTTTTTAAGCTTTCACTTGGTTTTGATCGTAGCATCAAAGACGCTTGTGTGTGCTTCAAGCATTTAAAGAATGGTAGATGAGTGTACCTACTATTGTACGTGGATGATATGTTGATTGCTTCCAAGGATAAGGATGAATCGATAGTTTAAAGCGAAAGCTAAAAGCAGAATTTGAAATGAAATACCTTGGAGAAGCAAAGAAAATTTTGGGTATGGAAATTCAAAGGGATAGAAAGGTATGACTTTTGAACCTCACTCAAAAGGAGTACATTCGAAATGTGCTTGCTCGGTTTAGCATGGAAGGGGCAAAAGCAATCAGCACACCCATGCCTTTGCACATACAGCTTTCTAGTAAAGGCTCTCCGATGTCGGAAAAGGACAAGGCTTATATAATGAAAGTCCCATATGCAAGTACAATTGGCAGCTTGATGTATGCCATGGTCTGCACTAGGCCTGACATTGCACAGGCGGTTGGAATAGTGAGTAGGTTCATGGAAAATCCAGTAAAGACGCATTGGGAAGCAGTGAAGTGTATCTTCAAATACATTAGAGGAACTCCAAACTATGGACTTGTCTTTGGTGGCAGAGGAAGTGATTTCAGCTTGGTTGGATTTTGTGATTTCGACTATGCCGGTGATAGAGATCGAAGAAAGTCAACCTCGGGATATGTGTTCACCATTGGTGGGACAACGATCAGTTGGAGAGCGAGGTTGCAGACGATCGTGGCTTTGTCCAACAGAGGCAGAGCTGATAACTACGGTTGAAGCAGCTAAGGAGGCGCTTTATTTAAGGCGACTGTTGTGTGATTTGGGCTTCGTATATGAAGGCGTGGATGTGTACTGTGACAGTCAAAGTGCAATTCACTTAGTTAAAAATCTGGCATTCTGCTCGAGGACGAAGCATATTGAGGTGAGAGAGTCGTTTCTTGTCTCGATGAGTGAAGAGAAGTTAGTTCGTCTTCAAAAGGTTCGCACAAAGGAGAATGCAGCAGACATGTTTACCATGTCATTACCTGTTGCTAAGTTCGAGCATTACTCGGACTTGATTCTCTTAATGAAGTGCTAGGTGCCACAGGATGGCACGGGGGGAGAGTTGAGATGGTTCATGGAGACGTTTGCTTCCATGGTGAAGATTGATAGGTTCTACACGGGCTGGGTACTTCGAACACTTTGTTGACAGGCGGTGGCCTTGCCGGAGTTCGTTGACAGAGTATAATGGATGATGGCATTGCCGAAGTTCATTGGGTAAGTATCCATTGCTTGGAGCATGAAGGCGTAGATGAAGTTGGAAGGCTTGTTTGGAATTCGGTATCAAGGTGGAGATTGTTAAAGATGATACCTGAAATTCGTGAAGAAGCATCGCCATTCGAGAAACTTCGAGGAGAAGCTCCAAACCCTAGAATCGACGAAGGTGAAGCCCTAGGCTATGGAGTTGAAGTTGCCGAGTTCGTTCGGTGGAGGAGATGTCGGACCAAAGATTTGTTTCGGTGGACTTCGTTTGGTAACGAAGAGAAGTGGAAGTGCCGGACGAGAAATCTCGTCCGGTATTGCTAGGTTTTGCCGCTCCATATTTATGGTGCGGTGGTGTTTCGTTCGACATTGAGGAGGACCGGACGAAATATCTCGTCCGGTGGTGGAGACTTCGTTCGGCTGTGAAGATGCAGTGTGTTTTGCCGAACCAAAAGTCTGGAGCGGTGAAGCTAATACGCTGGAAGATCTTGAGTGTAGTTTGCCAAACCAAATGCTATTGGACCTTGCCGAACCAGATGTGCCGAACCAAATCTCAGAGCTGCTATATAGCAGCTACACCTCCTCATATCTTCACTCTATAAATAGTGGAGCTTTTGGACAACAATGACAGCCATCTTAGAGAGCTAAAACTCTGCAGAATTTTGTCTGTATTGTTAATTCTTCTTATGTATAGCCTTCAAAAGTGAATCAATCTTGTAACTCTAATCTTTCAGTGATTAATAAATATTTCTCTCCCCAAGTGGACGTACACTGCCTCGTGGTAGCGGAACCACTGTAACTGGTGTTATTTTTTTTTGCATTGCATAGATCTATGACTATCTGTTCTGGTGTTTATCTCTGTTTGTTTCGTCTCACTACAATCACGATCCAGTTGTTTTCCGCTGCGTTGGGTTTTTTATTTCCTTAGACTGATCATCTAAAGGGATTTTCCCCAACACTTGGCTCGAACTTGATTCACTTATTGAAGTGTTAGATGTCACTACATGACACATTCTGGAGATAGAGTTTATATTATGATTAGTGTTGGAGAGTGGCAAATGCAACATAACTCCACCAAAATATAATCTAATTTAGGATTGATAAGGCATCCGTAGGACATTGGCAACGTTCGTTTTTTCAATTTAAAAATGAGCGAATATGAAGCAGAGAAGGCATCGGTAAATTTTAGGCGTACGAAAAGCGTGGAAAATTGGTATAGGGATCATTTTAAAATTGTGTTAAATTTTGGTAAGCAAGGCATATGTATGACGTTTTTGTAAATTTGGCAAAGGGAAACATAATGCTTAGCCTTAGCATCAACAATTACTCAAAGCCTTGCATTGATGCGCTGTCGTGATTATTTTTGACACTAGCGTATCATCTACGCATTATGCGTTGGCGTGGCATCGGAAATCTTCCTGATGTCGCATCGACGCACAAGGGAAGATGATATGTTCAAATTGCATTGCAGTACTATAATCCTTCAAAATAGTAATAAAATTCTTCAAGCTTCCAAATGTATGTACAATGAACCGTCACATTGATGATGAAACCGCTATAAATTCTCGTATCATTTTTCTTTTGTTTCTTTAATTGTGATTATTTGTGAAATTGGTGAATTGGGTTTGGGTGGAATTGTTGATTTATCACATGTTCATTTTACCACATTTGTAATCGATCCTGTGTAGGGGTATTTATTGGTTTAAGCTAAATAAATCAATCTAACCATGTAAGTTTGGTTAATTCAGTTTGGTTTGTTAGAAAATTGGTTAGTTTTAGTTTTTTTTCTTTCCATATTTGTTTTCTTGGTCCGTTTTGACTTTAATGTTTGAAAACAACACCGATCAATTAAACCAAAGATACAAATTGAATCAATAAAAGAAATATAATTATCAATGTTAAAGTTATTATTTATATTATTATGTGAACAGCATTAACATATTAATTTATTTTGGTGAAGTTTGTAAGTTATTGGATCGTTGCATATTTATGAACTCAACCATTATGTTAACAACTCGATCCACCTTATTTAATGTCGAACCAGTTAAACCAATTAAACCAAACCAATTATTTTTGTTTCAATTAGTTTTGGTTTTGAAAAATATTAGTTCATTTCTGTTTTTAGAATGTTTTCTTTTTATCTGTTCAAAATCGAACCACCTTTTTTCACCTCCTGTGTTCTTCCTGGGTGGGATAATTAATTTTGAATAGCTTTCCACCGTAACGAAAATGTTGCTCCCTACCATGTCATATATCAAGCGTCACTGACTCACTGTAAACCAGCAATTGCTCGTTTATTTTTTATTAAAGCTGCCTGACTAGTTGGGTTCATTATTATAGCACACTTGAACATAAATATACACGTTAAGCTTAAAAATCTGAGGTAGATATATGGACATACCTATTTCGTAAAGAAGAGCACTTAAACTTGAACAGCCAGGGCCTCCTGTGAGCCATAAAACTAGAGGATCTTCTTTTGGATTTCGCTCTGAAGCTGTAAAATAGTAAAACAGTTCCACACCATTCACCTCGTCGACATTTACATACCTGATCCATTTTATACATCAAAACTCAGCCAAAGATTATGGGTAAAACATACATGTAAACTTTTGCAGTTGATTTTCTGCATGAATGCAACTTTCTTTTCACTAACAGGACAAATTTATTATTTTCAACACAGTTAAGTACTTACGTATGAAGATGCAAAGTTTGAACATATATTAAGAAATACCCGGTTTCAAGATGAAAAGGAAGAGGGCCTGGAAATCCTGGAAGATGACTGACGATGTGAGATAGAACTAGTGTCGGGAAAAGTGTTATAGAAAGCAAAGAAGGAAGCAGGAAGAATGAAGGCATGCTTGTTTTAATGTGTGACATGAATGATATTGAATGATTACTTGTTTAAAGCATACGACACATACATATATAATGTTTTGGAATTACATTGAACAAACAAAAAATATGTCTTTTTGAAAGATTTATGCTCGTGGCTCACCTCACTCCATGTAATTTAGTTCTTGTTTTCGACGCCTATAATTTGCATGACATGCATAATAAAAAGAAAACACACCTGTTACATGTATATTCCCTAGAAATTTTTTTCATGCTAGTCGACTAGCATTGTAGTATGTTTTAACTTCTAAGTAGTTCTTTTCTTATCGGAGCCAACCGCGGTCCGACTTCAAATAACACTGAATTATGGACCATTATGGTCCAAAACTCAATCAAAACTCAGTCGTCCACAAACCCAGATCGGAACACCGAACCAGCGGTTCGACCGTCCATTTTATATGGTTGAACCCTGTTCTTTTATTCTCCACTTGCTTTCTAAATGTGTCATTCTTTCTCATTCTGATTCTCTGTATTATTTTGAAGACAATAAATAAATCTACATTGCAAAAACAATAAGCTCCACCGTTTCGTTTTTCATCGCTGTAAGTTCATCTAAAAGCACTGCAAGCTTTGTCATGTTCGTCGTCACCAAACATTTATTGTGCACTACTATAGTGTACACCATGACATTTGTGTTGATGCAGTTGTGTACTGCAATAATATACAACTTCGACTGTAGATCTTGAATACCCTCTTCTACCTTATACTTTATTTTAATATTTTTGAATATATTTTGCATTCAAATGTGTAAATAAATAAAAAAGTACGGTTTCGACGGTTTGATCGGTTGAACCATCAAAACTTTAAACCTTAAGTCATCACGGTTCGACTTATGATCCGGTCAGAAAAACTACGATTTTAATTGAGACAAACTATTATTAATGACACCTCTGATGCTAGGTGAACGGTAAAGGATCGTAACTGCTAACCATACACCTTAATGTGTTACAAGTTGTAAAGAAGCAAGTAGCAACAAATAAGCCACGCTTGCCACTGGCATGGTTGTTCAAGTTTTCATGTGAAGGCGTATTAATTGCACCTCAGTTTAAGACACGACAATATAAAACGCCGTCCTTTTCTGCAGGATAACACAAGATAACAGCCATACAATTTTGGTCCTAACCTGCGAGATGAAATCCTCAGTAATCAGTATGCCCTTTTACCTCGTTTTTTTCCCAACGCTATTTTGCGAACAAGTTTTACATGCAAACACGTTTTTCACGATCATACCAATCGTTTATGAAAAACCGTAATACATCTTTCATTACATTAATTATTATCAAAACGTGTAACTTTTGATTAATTATGTCACCAGGTACCTGTCAGTTAGGTATCTTAAACTCGCGATTGGTCCTACGTTAATCTTATATATTATATGTTGATAACCTTTGAACGTAGAAAGTAATTTACATATTAAACTCATTAATTAATCCCAAATCACACAGAGTTTTTGATATGATGATTATAACATGATTATTGAGAGAGTTTTTCAATTTGAAGCTGATTCCACCATTTAAATATTAGTTTTGGAATTTAAGAGGCAAAAGCTACTTTCCATGATAAAAATAGCCTTGAAATTCCAAAACTATTTTTTTTTTTAATCCAAATCCGAGATATCATGTACAATGTGATTTATGGAAAATTTCCTACAATATCTCAAGAAATTTTCCTATTTTAATGACTTTACAACAATTTCTGGGTTTAAGTAATTAATTATTACTTGGGGAAGAACTGAAAATTTTGAGTTGAAAAACTAAGGGTCCGTTTGGTTTCATTTTGTATTTTGAGTTTTGTGTTTTCAACTTGCATTAAGAAATAGCAAGAAATAAGAGAAGAAGATATATAATTCTTAGTCATTGCGACGACCAACGGACAACAAAGAAGTTGTATTGTTCTTCATGCTTTTGTTATCTCTTGAAACACGAAAAACAAAATAAACTTGTTTTCTATTTTACATGTTAATTTCATTTTTCAAAATTGTTTGTTTTTCAACGATACATACAACAGACGCACTTTTGTATAGACGAAAACACAAAACTAAAAACCAAAAACCAAACGGGGCCTAAATTTTCTGAAAGAAATCAAGGAAGCTAATGATAAACAGACAACAAATAATTTCTTTTAAGAATAAGTGTGATACTTCATTCAAGTAGAGCACTCATTTTTGTTGTCTCGGAGGATCGAACCCGAGACATTTAGAACCTCAGTTCAGAATGTCCCACAACTTGAGCTAGTGGTTCTTGACACAACTAAAACTTGTAGGAGTCAAAATAAACATCCACTATAACTTGCGATAGCTGTAGGTGTGACAACTATAACTTGCGGTAGTTATAGCATGCGATAGCTACAACTTGCAATAGTTATATGTGCGACGGCTATAAATTGTGGTAGTTGTTACTCAATTTTCTCCCAAGTAAAAGATTAGCTAGTCATTATTCATTAGCCGGCTCTGGCCAACAAATCTGGTACACAAGCAGGCAAACGTCAATATTAGGACGGCCTAGGTTTCTAGGTCTAGCCCGATCCATATCAATCTACATAACAAGAGTCAAGTGGACAAAGACAATTTGGCCAGCACTTCTAAGCCTAACCCAATCCGAGCCCGTCATCACTTCTAAGACCAGCCCAATACAAGCCCTTTAACTCCGCACACTCTAGAGCTACAGCTACTCGGCTCGTCTTAAGGCAACATATTCAACTCATTTGACTTGACTCGGCTCAAAAATGACCCATCTTTGACCTGGCTCTATCTCAGCCTACATGCGACCGATCATATACAACTGCCTTGTCCCTATACGACTAGTTCGACTTGTCTCCTATAGCTTTGTCATTAGCAATCTCCAACTTTGTTCTCGACAATCTTCGACAATAAGCAATTGGCTGTTACTGTGTAGAGAAGCTTCTCTCCAGCCTTGTTACCTAAAAAAGTATGCTAGATGATAAATGGTACAACCTAATACACTGTAGCATTCCTTATCTAGAGGCCCAAAACTAAGCGCTACAGATATTGTAGTCATCTATAGTATTAGCTTCCAACGACTAAATACGGCTATGTTAATGGTATCAATAATATCAGAAGCACTTGAGTATGAAACAAAACACAGATTTCAAAAACTACTTTTACTTTATTACATTTCAAAACAAATTATTTCACATTTAGAACACATAATCCCAAATTGTTCCCAAGCACAGATAAAATATAATTACTATAAAATACTTCAAGAGCGGTATATGAAGATACACCCTTAGATGATTAGAGTCATATAGTCATAATAGACTTAAAACAAACACAACGAAAATATAACAAAGCATAAAACTACAACTCCTAATTAGCTATCTGATTGCCTCCTACATGCCTCCGGTAGCTTTATTCGTCATCCTACTAAAACTTGAAAAGACCTTAACCTTTCAGCCTACTCAAATCAATTTTGAGCACCCGAGAGTTTAAGGGAAAAACATAAACTTCGAGTCAGACATAAAGCCTGTTGTGAATACTACTATACATCCCGGTTAAATATGTTAAGTGAGACCACGCCGCTTAGCGGAATGGGTTTCCCCTCACTAACATTCTTTTAAAACATATCTTTGCAAAACCTTTTCCTGCAACCAAAACTAGTTAAATACTATAAAGCATCATTATGTAAACATACATAAATATCAGGTAATAAATGAACTATTTGTTCAAACACAAAAGTTTTGTTTGGCAAACTTTTAACCTTTGGCTGACTCGGGCCTACCAGACAACATATCAAAATAATCTAACATCTGTTAGACACACCTCTTCTGGACTATCTATCCTTAACTTTCTGTAAATACTTCGCATCTGGACGGTCTATCCCTAGCTTAATCATCTTCCAGGTCTTCCTGATCCTAATGGTTTTGCGGGCTCATCAATAACCTGTCTGTATACAAATATATATTCCTTTCTTTGTGTAATCATAGTTTTTAGTCTATCTGACCAAGCCCTACACACTGGAATTTTGGACAACAATCAGCTGGGGCTTATAATATCTCAGTCATTTTTACTTAGGGATCCCCTCCCATAATTTTTCTTGAAAGCCTTTTCAATATGACTTAAAATCTTTAAATCAAACTTATACAAGGAAAATATGAAATCTTTATGCTTTACTCAAAACCACCTTGCCATGTTGTATATATATAATTTACTCAAACTTTAAATAATGAAAACATTTAAACATTTGAAAGTACCCCTTTATATTCCATAGAAAGTACCCCTTTCTAAATCTTTTGAAAGCATCTCTTTCGAACCAAGTAAAACCCTTTAATTATCTAGGCCAAGAGGCCAAAACCTTTCCTTTCGAAACAATACTTCAACCTTTCGAAACCATCGAAATATTTCCTTTTGAAAGCAATAAAACATTAGACATCCTACTTTAAAACACTTTAAAACATTGCCTTAGAAAACATTCCAGTTTAAACCTTTCGAAATCATCAGAAAATAGGACCTTTCGACCTTATCGGAAGCCACCTTTCGACCTCTTTGAAAGCTACCTTTCAACTCCATCGAAAGCTTGGCTTTCGACCCCTTTAAAACCATTCAGTAAATAGTACCTTTCGAAAGCATTACACCTTTAAAACATAAACCTTTCGAAAGCTCTTTGGGCTCAATTCAAAACATGTGGAAAACTTCTTTTAAAAACCTTTCGACTTTGTCGAAAGCAACCTTTCGACTTTGTCAAAAGCTTATCTTCGAAGGCTTTAAAACATATCATTTAAAACAATAGGCCTCTGCCTTTAAAACAACTCCTTCGAAAGCTTTGGGTTATACTTCAATTATAAAACGAGGGTAAATCATCTAAGTCGAAAGCTTTGATACCTTTCGAAAGCATGCAGAAGCGGCTGGTTTTAAAACAAGTAAACCTTTCAATTTGTCGAAAGCACGACTTCGAAAGGTTGGAAAAAGCGGATGTAACCTTTTGACTATGTCGGAAGGTTCAAAACTAAACAATAATAAGTGGCAATAACCTTTCGACTGTGTTAGAAGGTTTCAAAACAAAATATAAGTAAAGCAGCAACAACCTTTTGTCTTTGTCGAAAGGTTTAAAACCTTTATTTTTAAATATTTGACTTGGGCGAAAGCAACCAAGTCGAATGCTCTAATTCGAAAGCAAAGCAGGTGAAAGCTTTATAAAACAACATACCCCAACCTCTTTGGCCATCAACCTTTCGACTAAGAACCCTTCGACTCTGTCCAATTCATTACGTACCAAAGTGCTTAATACCATATGCATTGGTTTGACCTTGTCGAAAGGTATAACCTTTCGACTTAGTCGAAAGGTCTGAGTCAGAAGGTATTATGCATGAATGGTTGAAACATGCTAAAAGCATGATTTTCTTGTTTTTAACTTAAAGAAGATAACTTTTCAACTAACCTGCCTTTGTTTACAAATTCTCATTGGTTAACAATTACTTTTCATAAAAATGTGCCACTAATTTCAGAATTAAATAATAATTTTATTTTATAAAATGCCCATTCTCCTTAATTAAATATATAAAATATTTAAGTCACATACCTTAAATAGTTTTATATATTCATCAACACATTTGGGAAAAATCCCAGAAAATCTATTTTAATATGTTTTCCAACATATAAAAATTTCAACCCCAAATAATTATTTATTTAGCCATAAATAATTTGTAACCCAATAAATCATTTTCTTCATTATAAAATTTATATAAAATCCACAAAGATCCAGAAAATTATGAAAATTGAAACTCATCTTCAAAATATCATTTATGTCCTATATTTAAATTTTCAAGGCATTTGGATGTCATCTAATAGGGTTTTCATGTCAAACATATCATAAAAACTAACGTAAACATGTATAATTCATCAACAAGCATATATATATAATTCGATCATCAAAACATCGCATAAACTTGCAAAAACATTTCAGATCTATCTTAAAACCGAAAACCATAAGAAAATATGATGTAGTAATTATTCACCTTAGCTTTGAGATTAAAAAATGTGAGATTTGATGTTGAATAAATTGATTATCTTCTTCTCTTGAATCCTAGCTTTATCTTCCTTGAGAATAAAAATAGTGGCTGGCCTTAGTAAAAATTTTGTTTGAGTGAAAACGAAATGAACGTGAGTTCCATTCCTAAGGATTTAGGGTATAATCCTTTCCTATTTCACATATTGTCCTTCTCATTTCCTAACACATTAGCTTATGTTATTTCATTTATTTTGCACATTAACATGGCATGACAACCATTAATTTAATCAAATCTCAACCTATTAATCTTCACATTATTTTATTTTATTTAACTTATTAAATATTCTAAATAATGTTACCAAAATTAGGGGTGTTACATACACCAACTATAGTGTCATGTCTTATAAAAGTGCACTCGCTCTTATACCAAGCGGCCTTTCTTAACACAAAGCACGACCCTAGTACGAAGTTACAACTAGCATGCATCTCAACTACATGTTTGAACCACATTTTAAACTATCCTCCATCAACTCAAGCGACCAAATCTATGGCCAGGGATGATTCCAGCTTAATCACTATGCAATTTCAACCATCCACCGACCAACATCAGCTGCTATAAATACCTCTTATCATTCAACATCTAAGGGGTTGATTTTCATGCTCAGAGTTAATATTTCCACGAAGTGAAAAACAAAATCTTTTATGTTTAGTAGCATTGTAATCTTAAATGCTTAATTTCTTTTTAATTGTAATAAATAAATATAGTAAGAAAGCTTCATGGTGGACATAGACAAGTTTAGCCGAACCACACTACACCTTATGTCATTTACTTTATTTGCCCATTTACACCTCATTTTTCATTTTAAGCCTAGTATTAGTAAATAACCTTTGCTAATACAAACACTCTATCTTAATTCTAAGGCTTTCTACATTTTTAGTCAACATTTTGATGCTAAAAGGAAGGCCTATCCTAAAAGCTCTCATATTTCTTCACCTTTTTTTCTCTATGAAAAATATATTATAGTTGTCACCATGAATCCGAATGGTGAAAACAAATGTAACAACTCTAATGGACGTGAAAGTAATGGTAACACTATCGCCAGCGTCGTTTATCCCATTCATGGACTCAATAATGACATGTGCGAAATATGCTTTAAGGCTTAAATAATTCGCAACTCTAGCCCACGAAGTGAATGATCAAAGGACAAGACTAGTTGCTTAGATGATTGTAAACTTTGGTCCGCCACCTCCTTCAATAGTTGAACTAACCCCTTATCAAACATGTTGTCCCCAGTGGATACAATCTTATTAATACCGCCTAGGAGAGGGTAGTGATTAAAACCCTGGTCTGGGTAGCTCATGCTCACAACAGGAGAGTGCATGTTGCACACGGGTGTAACATCCCCTATTTTGAGGCTAGAAAATAAGTGTTATTGATGCTGCAGTCATCAACGGTATTATTTCCCGGTGATAAAATGAGAAGTTAATTGTATCATAACATCATAAGCATGGAAATATGAAATTTTTTAAAAACATATTGCATTAATAAATTTTCATATTCATTACATTGTCCTAACGATTCCACGTTCAAAGAAAATATAAGAATTACAATCATAAACGAAGAGCGACATATGAAGATGTCCATTTGGGTTAAAAGAGTCTAACTATTTAACAGTTATAAATCTTGTCATCACATCCATTCAAAAATCACATAAGATTTAAACAACACGGCGGAAATAAACTCCTAATATTAGCTAGCTTGCCTTCTGTACATCTCCTGAAAGCTTATTTGTCTAACCTAAAAATCCCTACTCATGACCTACTCAAATGAGTACTCGAGAGTTTAGGGGGGAAAACAAAAACTTCAGATTAGACAAAAAAATCTAGTGTGAATAATAATATACTATCTGGTGCGACCACGCCTCTGAGCGGAATGGGTTTTCTTCTAACTAATGTCTTACTAAAACATGTCAATGATAACATAAATCATGCACCTACAATAATAATGGTCGAAACAAAACATGATATAATCATATGCATGCAATAAGGGTAAATGTGACTAATCTATCATTAAGGGTTATGCATTTTCAAATTTTACCGTTCCTATAAAATAGACCATCTATCTTAAATCATATTTTTTCTTAGGGTCACGATGAACCTATTAGTTTTTACGGGCCAATTAATAACCCATCAGGCTGACTCAGGCCAAAGCATAAACAAATGTCCACAAATCTCCAAACATGGTTAGAAATAAAACAACTTAAATAATCCGGTGAGCTTACAGAGCTATGAATTCCTTTCATTGTGCAAACATCCTTTTAGTCTCACTACTGATGAAGCCCTACGCACTGGAATCTAGATCTTTACCAACTGAGGGCTAAGAGCTAAAGCATAGGGCACAACCCTACACCAGTCCCGCCTACAATCTTATCTAATTTTAAATCTACAAGTCATATCTTTTGATCAGTTCAGGGTACCCTAATACAATTGATCTATCTGATCTCCTAGATGCAATTCTACTCACTAAGGAGCCTAGTCTGCCGTACTCATAACTGGAACAAACTAAATTTGTAATTCTATTCCTAAATCCAAAGATGCAATGTTGGGTAATACCGATATGAGTATGATAAATGATTATATATGTAAATTTAACTAATCATATGATAACAAGAACATATGACATCATTCAGCAGAATATGTTCAATCGATGGCCACATCCTTACATGGCTTTCAAAACATTCGCTATCAAAACAGGGCTATTAAGCCTCTAAAATACATAAGCAATATAAGGTAAAGAGCCTCTAAATACATAAGCAATGTGAGGTAAGGAGCCTCTAAAATATGAGGTAAAGAGCCCCTAAATATGAGGTGTCGTACCTCTAAAATATGAGATATAAAGCCTCTAGATATAAGGTGTCGTACCTCTAAAATATGAGATAAAGAGTCTTTTGATATGAGGTGTCGTCGCTCTAAAATATGAGATAAAGATTCTCTAGATATGTGTTGTTACACCTCTAAAATATGAGATAAAGAATCTCTATGATATGAGATATCGTACCACTAAAATACGTAATGGCATTTCTATAATAGTTTGAAAACTGAATTATTTTCTTTTGAAGATAATACTTTTCACCAACTATTGCCTCTTGGAAAAAATTTATTGTATAACAAAATTTCTTTTCATATACTTTGCAGAATTTGCTGGTGGGTCACATTCTACCTTCTTAATAACTTAGCAAACCCTTACAATTAATATATTAATTTATTTTCTAGAATAATAAATTCATGAAAAATTCATAAACCATTAGGGAAAATTTCCCAAAAATTCGAGTTTCCTTCTTATTTTCTATACAAAAATTTCGGGATTAAAATATTAATTTAATTACTTTTAATAATTAAAACCCAAAATAAAAGGATTTTTCCCCCTTAGGAAATTCTAAAATATTCATATGAACTTGGAAAATTATGAAATTAAAAAACCATCTCCAAAATAATGTTTTATACAACATATTCAAATTTCATGTCAATAGGAGATCAAAAAGTCGTTTTTTGCTTTTAAAAACCATTAGAATAATTCCATAAAATTCCAATAAGTCATCATTCAATCAAATAATGATATTATCAACCATAACATGACATATTATCACAATAATTTCAAAAATCAATCATAGACTCGAAATCAAGCATAAAAAATGAGATGGTTAACAATTATTCACCTTTGATTGGATAAGAGAGATTGGGATTTCATGTAGATTAGTTCCCCTAATCTTTTTCTTTTGAATTCTTTAGATTTTCCTCTTCTTTTCTTCTTGCTAATGGCCAGCCTTCTTTATAGTTTTGATTTATGAAACTGAAATGAGAATGATTGAGGAAGGAATGGTTTAGGGAATGAATGAAGGATTTATCCCCATTATGCCCCTCTCATTAATTCTTTCCTATTATATGTTTAAAACAATCTTATTAATTCATTACTTAAGGCCTAACCTAAATTAGTTAAAAAATCTCATTCTCCTTATCACCTCACATTAATTTATCTAATTAAATTCCCGGAATAATGTTAAACAAAAATTCAAGGTGTTACAGGCTCCCCTCCTTAAATAATTTTGTCCACGAAATTTTGATTTGGAAAACAATAAGCATAACAATCATGCAAACATGTATGACAACACATAACAAGAATACTAGCATATCTTGCTGGCCAAAAAGTCTATATGACATATATCTAGAACATGCCATCTAAAAACTCAGGATAAATATCTCTAATCACGTCTTCTGTCTCCCAAGTACAGTCTTTCACATTGTCACTCCACTGGACTTTTACTAACTAAATTGTCTTGTTTCTTATTTTCTTCTCATCTCTTGCTACAAGATTAATTGGTTGTCTACCAAAAGTCACATCTAGTTCTACTACTAAAGCTTCTAATACAATCGGTGCAATAGTAGTCTCTAGATCATGCACGCACTTTCTAAGATGAGAAACATGAAAAACATTATTGATTCCTGCCAAATTATCCGGTAACTCTATCTGATAAGCGAGTTTCCAAATCATTTCTATGATAGGAAACAGACCAACGAATCTTAGTGCTAATTTTTCTGACTTTCCAAATTGTACCACACCCTTCATCGGTGATATTTTAACAAAAACATGGTCTCCAATCGAGAACTCTAAATCCTTATGCCTCTTATCTACGTAACTTTTCTGCCTAGCTTCCTTCATCCTTGCTCAGATCAACAATCTTTCCTATAGCTTCTCTCGCCGTATCTGGACCAAGAATCAATCCGTCCCCAGTCTCCAACCAACATGCTGGTGATTTGCATGACCTTCTGTAAAGAGCTTTGAAAGGTGTCATTCCTATACTAGTTTGATAACTATTATTATAGGAAAACTTGACTAAGTGCAAATGGTCTTCCCATGACCCTTAGTGCACAAGCCCTTAAAAAATCTTCAAGAATTTTGTTAACTCTTTCCGTATGCCATCCATATATGGATGATAAGCAGTACTCATCTTCAGCTTAGCACCTAACACTTCTTGTAGACTCTTTCAGAATTCACTAGTGTATCTCTGTCACTGACTATACTACTAGGAATCCCATGCAGTCTTACAATATTTTTCATAAATAACTTCGCCAAAGTAGGTGTCGTCCCTATCGACCTAATGGAAATAAAGTGTGAACACTTGGTCAGTCTATCAACCATGATCCCAATACTTTCATTTCCCCAATTCGACCTTGGCAAACTATCGATAAAATCCATGGATATAGAGACCCATTTCCAAAGTGGCACCACTAAAGATTGAAGCAATCCACTTGGTTTCCGATGCCTGGCTTTTACTTGCTGGTAATTCAAACATTGTTTCATCAACAAGCCTATATATCTTTTCATTCCTTCCTAAAGGAAACTCCCCTTCATATCCTAAAACATTTTTGTTCCTCCATGATGAATAGTAAACTTCGATCGATGTAACTCCCTGAGAACTTCCTTCCTTAGGTTACAAACATCTAGAATGCATAGCCATCCCTTCTTTCTCAACCATCCATTCTGATCAAGAACAAAATCTTTTAAATCATAAATCTTAGTTCCCTCTTCAAGTCTTTTAATTAGTTCCACTAGTAATGGATCATTTCTCTGTTTATAAATAATTCTTTTGATGGTTACTGGTCGAACTTTCAAATAGGATAACATTGTTGTATCCCGACTAGAACTAACCATTGATCTTAGCTGCACACCACAAGTATTCAATGCCTCTAAATCTTTCTATTCTGCTAACATAGCTAACACCACACTCTGATGTTTCCTGCTAAGTGCATCATCAAATTTATTTCCTTTTCCTGGTGTATACTCAATGCCAAAACCATAAGCCGCTAGAAACTCCAGCCACCTTTGTTGTCTCATATTCAACTCCTTCGAAGAGAATGCATACTTCAAAAACTAATGATCCGTAAATAAATCGAATTGCTCTCCCAAAAGACAGTGTTTACATACTTTAAAGCAAAGATCACCGCTTCTAACTTTATATCATGAGTCAGATACCTAAATTCATATGGTCGAAGCTATTGAGAAGCAAAGGTAATCACTTTACCTTTTTGCATTAATACAGCTCCTAACCCTATTCCACATGCATTAGTATAGACTACTAAATCTTGATTTCCTTCTGGAACAACCAACACAGGTGCATTGCTTAATAAATGTTTCATCTTTAAGAATGCTTCTTCATATTTGTCTGTTCAAACAAACTTTATGTCCTTCCTTGTATAATCATAGGTGCCTCTTATGAGAGAAATCCTTGATGAATCTCCAATAATAGTCAGCTAACCCCAGAAATCTTCTTATCCCAGTCACGGTCTCGGGTCTTTTTCAATTATTAACAGCTTCAATTATAGCTGGACCTATTGATAACCCATTTTCTAAAACTACATGGCCAAGGAACTTTACTTTTTCATCCAAAAATGACATTTTGAAAACTTCGCCTTTATTTGATGCTTCCTCAACATTTCTAGCACTGTTCAAAAATGAATCTCATGATCTGATTCTTTCTTAGAATATATCAGAAAGTCATCTATAAATACTAACACGAATCTGTCCAAATGTACTCGAAAGATCCAGCTCATCAAATCCATAAGTAAGCAAGCGCATTTATCAGTCCAAACGGTATGACTAACCATTCATACGAATCATATCTTATTCGAAATGTTGTTAACGAAATGCTATCTTCCATCACTCTCAATTGGTGGAACCCGGCTGCTAAATCCAATTGGGAAAATACCTTAGCTCCACTCAATTGATCAAACAATTCATCTATTCTTAACAAAGGATGCCGATTCTATATCTTCTTCTCATGCAACTTATGACAATCAATACACATCCCTAACGACCCATCTAGTTTCTTCATGAACACAGCGGTCACTCCCCAAATGAAACCGCTTAGTCTAATAAAACTCTTTCCTTCTAAGTCCACCAACTTCACCTTTAACTCTTTCATCTTAGTAGGTGTCATTCTGCTAGGTGGCCTACTTATTAGTTCAGCTCTAGGTACAACATCCATTCAAAACTTAATAGCTCGTTTCGATGGTAGTCCTGTAGCTAGCTCACAAACATCTGCATACTCTTTTGCAATGAAAACCTAATTCACCTCGTCTTCCTCTTCCATTATACCAAATAAAGCATATAATCTAAACTTGAATTTTGTATTGAGTATATAATTCAATCAGGGATATTAGGGTGTCTTAATGATATCTTTCTATCTTGATTAACTGTCCTAGCATCATTTCTGCTTAACCAATCCATATCCAGAGTAATCCCAAAACCCACAAAATCAAACACATGTAAATTGCAGGTAAATGCATGACTTAACAGCTCAAATTCTAAATAGTCACATCTCATCTTAAGAGTTGCATAACCTCCTATGGGGTTCGCAACCCTTAAGATGGTTCAAAATTTAACCTATCTACCAAAAATTGCAAGATAGAATGTGATGCCCCAGCATCAAATAATACTTTAACAGATATGCCATGAATCAAAAGCGTTCCTCCCATCATTGACTTCCCTTTCTCTTTCACGGTTTACAGTTTAACGCTTCTTTCCCACAACCTTCTTTCCATCACCAAATCAACACTCATTAGCAAAGTAACCTTTTTTATCACGCATATAGGAACAACATTAGCCTTCCCTTTCTTGGCAGCTCCACCCTTTTGAGCTCCCTTCTTATCAAAGAACTTCTTTTTCTTGCCTACCTTTAGTCTCATTAGGCTTGTCATTTCCCAATGTTGAACACATTTCCACATTCCTTAACACCATCTCAACCACCACATCACATGGATCTCTAAGATGCGGCAAATTTTCCCTAGCAATCTCGGGATTAAATCCATGAATGAACTTCTCATTCCTTACAGTATCAATGGTATCATATTCGTATTTTGACAACTCATTAAACTTAGTTGCATACTCCAATACAAACATCTCTCCCTGCTCCAACTCCATGAACTTCCTGAGCAATGTTGACTTAGCTATCTTGGACATAAACCTTTCCTCAAATCTCCTTCTAAATTTAGCCCAAGTCAGATTCTCCTCTGCATTCCTACAGTTACATAGTTCCATCATTATAAAGCAGCTCCTTGCAACTATCTAGATGACAACCTCCTCTTCTACTCATCATTCAAGTCTAAGTAGCAAAGATCCTTTCACAGTGAAAAATCCAATTCTCAACCTAAATAACACTTTATGTTCCGTGAAAAGGCTTTCCTCCAAGACTGGTATAATCACGACTCAACTTGGCAAGATTTTTATGAATGGGTACCTTAGGATTAGCACCTCTGCATTATCAGGATTTCCTCCAGCCAAACCAGCAGCAGCTCCAGCTTGCATCATATTCATGAAAAATTGATACATAGTTCCCATATCTACTAGTGGGGTTCCAACACTCACATTAGCATTTCATTTGGATCAGCATTTGCTTGTCGACCCAGATTCGTTCTAGTATTGGGTCGAACATTTCCATTTGTTATGGTGCTTCCTTTACTTAGATTCACACTTCCATTCCTACTTCCATATCTTGTTGGAGAATAAAGATAAATATATACTTTTATATATAGCGAATACAAGTACATTATTACAACGTCATCCCATACCCTAATTTATTCTCTGATTTACTTGGATTATGTTTTCAAAATATTTTTAAGTTTTACATAAACCTATACTTTGATACCAAGTTGTAACATTCCCCATTTTGAGGCCCAAAAATAAGCGCTATTGATGCTACAGTCATCAACGGTATTATTTTTCGATGATAAAGTGTGATCAGTTAACTATATCATAACATCAGAAGCACAGGAATATGATTTTTTTATAACACATTACATTAATAAATTTCTATATTCATTACATTGTCCCAACGATTCCACGTTCAGAGAAATTATAGTAATTACAATCATAATCAAAGAGCGACATATGAAGATGCACCCTTAGGTGATCAGAGTCTAACTACTTGATAGTAATAAATCCTATCATTACATCCATTTAAACAAAACATAAGCTTTAAACAATATAGCAGAAATAAACTCCTAATATTAGTTAGATTGCCTCCTGTACATCTTTGAAAGCTTATTTATCTAACCTGGAAATCCCTACTCCCAACCTACTCAAATGAGTACCCAAGAGTTTAAGGGGAAGAACAAAAATTTCGGATCAGACAAAAAGTCTAATGTGAATAATAACATACCATCTCAAATCAAAACAGATATCTAGTGAGACCACGATGTTGAGAGGAACATGTTTTCCCCTTACTAGTATCTTACCAAAATATGTCAATGATAACATTAATCCTACAACTACAACTATAATGGTTGAAACAAAACATGACATTATCATATGCATGCAATAAGGGAAAATGTGACTAGCCTGTCATAAGGGCTATGCATTCTTAGAGTTTACCCATCCCATAAAATAGATCGTCTGTCTCAAATCATAGTTTTTCTTACGCCCACGATGAACCTATTAGTTTTCATAGGCCAAATAATAACCTATCAGTCTGACTCAGGCCAAACCCTAACCAGATGTCCACAAATCTCCAAATAAGGTTAGGAGCAAAACAACTTAAATAATCTGGTGAGCCTATAAAGCTACGAGTTCCTTTCTGTGCGTAAACATCCATTTAGTCTCACTACTAAAAAAGCCCTACGCACTGGAATCACGGACCTTTAACGACCGAGAGCTAAAGGCCGAAGCATAGGGTGCGACCCCATACTAGTCCCACTTACAATCTTATCTAGTTTTAAATCTATAAGTCATATCTTTTGATCAGTTTAGGGCACATTAATACAATTGATCTATGTGCCCTTTTGGATGCAAGTTTACTAACTCAAAAGTTTAGACTGACCATACTCACCATTGGAACAACCTAATTGATAATTCTATTTCCAAATCCCAAGATGCAATGTTAAGTAATACGGATACGAGTATGATAAATGATAAAACATATGAATTTAACTGATCATATGATAACAAGAATATATTACATCATTCATCAAAATATGTTCAACCGATAGTCACATCCTTACATAGCTTTTAAAACATTCATTATCAAAACAGGGCTATTGAGCATCTAAAACACATAAGCAATATGAGGGAAAGAGCCTCGTAAATACATAAGCAATGTGAGGTAAAGAGCCTCTAAAATATGAGGTAAAAAGTCTCTAGATATGAGGTGTCGTACCTCTAAAATATGAGATAAAGAGTCTCTAAATATGAGGTGTCGTGCCTCTAAAATATGAGATAAAGTGTCTATATATAATAGGTGTTGTACCTCTAAAATATGTAATGGCATTTCTATAAATAGTTTGAAAACTGAATTATTTCCTTTTAAAGATGATACTTTCTACCAACTCTTGCCTCTTGTCAAAATTTTATTGGATAAAAAAATTTCTTTTCATATTCTTTTCAGAATTTGCCTGTGCATCACATTCTATCTTCATAATAACTTTGCAAACCTTTATAATTAATATATTTAATTTATATTAATTTAACACTTTTCTAGAATAATAAAATCATAGAAAATCATAACCATTAGGGTAAATTCCCTAAAAATCACCAAAAATCCGAATTTTCTTCTTATTTTCTATATGAAAATTTTAGGTAAAATATTAATTTAATTATTTTTAATAATTAAAACCCGAAATAAACACTTTTTCCGCTTAAAAAATTCATAAAATATTCATATGAACTTGGAAATTATGAAATTACAAATCCATCTCTAAAATAATTTTTTACATAATATTATAAAATTTAAAGTCAATAGAAGATGAAGAAGTATGTTTTTGCCTTTAAAACCCACTAGAATAATTCCATAAAATTCCAATAAATCATCATTCAATCAAGTAATGATATTATCAACCATAACATGACTTATTATCATAACAATTTCAAAAATCAATCATAGATTCAAAACCAAGCATAAACAAATGAGATGATTAACTATTATTCACCTTAGATTGGATAAGCCTACATAAACAAATGAGATGATTAACTATTATTCACCTTTGATCTGATAAGATAGACTAAGATTTGATGTAGATTGGTTCCCATAAGCTTTTCCTTTTGAATTCTTTAGATTTTCCTCTTCTTTACTTCTTGGTAATAAACGACCCCCTTTAGGTTTAGTTTTGATTTATGAAAATAAAATAAGAATAAATGAGAGAGGAAGGGTTTAGGGAGTGAATGAAGAAGTTATTCTCATTATGCCACTCTCATTAATTCTTTCGTATTCTATGTTTAAAACAATCTTATTAATTGATTACTTAATGCCTGACACAACTTAGTTAACAAATGTCATTCTCCTTATCACCTCACATTATTCTATTTAATTTATCTAATAATTTCCCTGAATAATGTTAGACAAAAATTAGGGCTGTTACAATGGGCCAAGTCACATTATTAATATTGATTCAGTACTGGTCATGCATAGAGAACCAAGAAGTCATCGTTCCCTTACAGTGGATCGGTCATCAGTCGTTGAATGCCTTTAAATAGCAGGCGGAGCTTGAAATTGAGATTTGAGCATCTTAGTGATGGTGCTCGTGCGACCGGTGTAACGACCCACAAATTTATCACTTTGATAAATTATAAATTTATTCAAATAAAAGGTTGATAATACAAATAATATTGTTTCAAGTGAAAATAAGTAATAGTAATCTTATTTCGAATAAATATTTAAATAAAATATTTTCCTCAAAATTTATATCGATAAGATAACGTTGAATTTAAATCATTGATTTATTTAATTTAAATTGAGATTTAATGATTTAATAATTATTTTAAATAATAATAATTCATTTTAAATAGTTATAAAGTAATATTGAATCATTTATAATAGTTTTATAAAGAGATATATTTAATTTGAAAATATAAGGAAAAATCGATATCGCTTTATCGGTATAATAGCAATTTTTGTAAAGTTTATATGGTTTTATAATTCAATTATGATCATTTTAAGTCATTTAAAATGATAAGAAAATGATTTTCAAATTTTGTTTACAAATATATGTACGTTAAAGTATAAGTGAAAATGTGACCGATAATCGGTTCTCCAAATTTCAACGATTTAACGAACAAAAGTTGTTCAAAGACGTTCGAAATGTTATACACCTACATATACATACATATATATGTTACATACACATGATAACATGCATATAAACATACATATATGAATATGATTAAGTATAAGAATATAATATAAAAATATATAAGATATTTTAAGTTTCCTTAACTCTTAAGCATACAAAGTCAACATATGCATACCCTAAAGTGATGGAAGTAATGGGCACATAGGAGAGGGAGGCTTTTGCCATGCATTAAGGGGGAGGAGGTGTGTTGGAGAAGCTTCGAAATGGTGATGCAAAAGGTGATGTGTGCATGTCCTCCTTTATACTCTTATTTTCCCTATAAATACCACCCTCTTTCTCACAAATTCCTAATACATTTAACTTCTTCTTCCTCTTATTTTCAAGCTTTCGAAGAGCTTTCTAATGGCTTCTTGTCAATAAAAATAAAATAAATAAAAGCTAGAAAAAACTACCACAAATAAAAGAAGAAAAGACATATACTAGTTTATAATATCAACCCACTTCAAAACTAGTCCGAAACTCCTCCACCACTACCCCCACACAACCTTGGCCGTGAGCACCATCTCCACTAAAGCTAGGTCGAGCTCCTCCTTGGGTCGTAGGCTTGGTTTATTTTGCTTGTTTCGATCTTAGCGGAGTTATAGCCGATTTAAAGTTAGATCGTTCGAATCTAAGGCGAGAACTCCTAAACTATTATACTATATGTTGGATGATGATATGATGTATGCAATGGATGTTTAATATGCTTTGATCATCAAGTTTGGTTGTTTAAATATGAATGTTGAATATATATGCAAGTCACGGAAATACATGTCGAGAAGCACAAAGGAAATCACTTTCCTTGATTTAATGAAATGGTGTATATGGAACATATTAAACCTCTTAAAAATGGTTTAAAATATATTTGAAATGTTTTATAAACATTCAAAAGTGTTTTGGTGAAGTTTGAAAAGAAATGGAAAATTTAGTTGAAAATAAGCGCGTCGTGTAACGGTAGTTTGCGCTTTCCCGCTTTAAATCTCAAACAAGTGTAAATTTTGAATATAGCTCAGACGAGATAAGAATTTTCCAAACTACTATATCTATAGTTTTCCAATGAAGAAAGAAAACCAAGATTCCGAAGAGTAGCTTTTGAAATATGAGTAAAACAAGTTTTGGAAAAATCTCGATTTTGTAGTTCAGAATCCAAAACTGAATTTCTTTGAAATGATGTTTTAAAATTATTTTAAAATTTGGAATAAATCTTATAAATCTATTAAAATGTTTTAAAAGTTATTTGAGTAGTAAAAATGAATTTTCAAATGATAAAAAGTCATTTTGACCAATATAGCTTAAAAAACACTTTCCGCAGCACTTTTTCGCTGCAATTTACTATAACTTTTGAATATAGTTTTAAACTTTACCACTCTTTTCTAATTATTATATAAATGTTTTTAAATGATTTATAAAGTGTTTTAAAGTAAATTTGAAGGATTTATGAAATGATTTAAAGGCTTAATGATTTAGGGTTGATCAAATTACTTGACTGCCTTATGGATGTTAGAGAGATAATGTCTAGGCTTTAGTTTGGAAAACCAGTTTCGTGCTCTCCCTGACAATCCGGACTGGCCCGACGGAGAGGATAGTAAATTTGATCTACTCGGATCGAAATTTCAAAAAAAGAATAAAGAAAAATATTTTCCAGATTTAAACAATTTGGATTTTATGGAGATGATCCTCTTCTACTCGGTGTTAAAGCCCGAAGAGGGAACTCGTACTATTCGTGAAATTTAAAAGGTGATTTCATCGTTATTCCATCCATAATATTTGTTGAATATAGGAATTGATATTGAGTAGAATTAGATGATTTCTATAGATTCAGGTCACTTAATATTTACTGATTTTGGGATTAACATCCTAGATAATATGGTTTTAACTCAATCAAAATTATGAGTTTTGAATTAAGAAATCTTTTTTAAAATTTAAATGCGATGATTTTGGGAATTTTTTCCTAAGTGTAAAATGAAATGATTTCGATCTATACCAAGTTTAAAAAACGGTTTTTAGATAATCAAAGGTTTTGATACGTAAGGTTTAATAATCCCTTATATACCGCAAAGAATGTTTTTGAAATTTATATCTCTAAAAGAGATTTTGATAAAAGAACTTAATCAATTAAAGAATGATTCTCTATTCACAAAAAATCTTTTTATCGATGAACATAAACTTTGAGGCTCAATAGCTAATTGGTTCGAAGGAACCGGGGTCGGATATGGGTAATCCCTATCCGAAAACCACTTCGAACTAATGTATGCGCTCGAAAAATGAAGACCTAATAGAGAGAGTGAAGGATGAAGACCAAAGATCTTCGAGATGAAAGGACTGCTTGTTGATAATTCTGGTTAGCTCCCAAATACTAAAGTAGCAGTAGTCCTTTCATTTCTGAAACTCTTTGGGTTGCAAGGACTTCTTGAAAGTCTACGGGGTGGATCGTGTAGTGTATATGTGACAAAATATATGATGCAACTAAAACAATATTAATCTAATTAAATATAGAATAAGCACACCAGGATTTTATACTGGTTCGGACCTCCCGTCCTACGTCCAGTCCCGAAGCTCCCCTTCGAAATTCGACTATCAAATACCCTCGCTTCGCCCGGAGGAATAGGCTTGATTACAATAATTTGTTCTTGTCAAATGTGTGTTCTAGTATAACATGGATGTTGACTAATTAGTACAATTGCTTCTAATATATATCTAAAGAGTACTGTCTATGAAGAACTGAATGTATGGAAGAGTGAATACAAGTATAGATTGCTAGAGTGTAGAAATCAAGAATATGATAGAGTTAGAGAGCGTAAGTCAGTAAGGTAGTCAGGTGAGTTCTTTCTCTTGATTCCTGATGTTATATATAGTTTTAGATAGGTATGTTGAGTAGTTGCATCCATTAATGAGTGCTCTATAGTTGCTTCTGTTGATGATGAAGAGTTGCAGCGAAGAGAAGCGGAGATGTCTATTCGAATGTGACAGTTGAAGTTCTTATTTGAAATCCGAGTTTGAAATCAGACGTCTGATACTATATATTTTTTGAACAAAGTAGGTTTTCAGACGTCTGAGTACTTTACCAAATGTCTGGTTTAGCCTATTTTTTATTCCAAAGGACTTTTCCAGACGTCTGGCTTGTGCACCCAGACGTTTGATACTTGTGCATGTCTGTTTTGTGCATCTTTTCTTTTGCTTCTTTGTACCTATCGACTTATAGTCTCTTGTAGTGTCCTTTGAGCCTCGTTCTTGTCTTTCTAGTGATGTTATTCTAGCTAGTTCCTGTATATATAAATATATATATGTACATTTGATTTCCACTGTATAGTTGTTGTCATTAAAACCATGGATTTGATTTCCTAACAATCTTCCCCTTTTTGATGATGACAACTATACAATGTACTTATATATATATAAAAATTAAATCTCCCCCTGACTTTATGCTTTCCATTATTTATTGTACTTTTTATTATTTCTCCTCCTTTGGCATTATCAAAAAGCATTAATTTTTTAATTGTAGTATTTACCAATCGTTGTAAGGTTACATGAATATACACAGAAATAACACACCAAAATAATTTTCATTAATCATATTAATTTGATTACATACATAGATTTTTAGCATTTTTTATACAAAAAGATGGAATACTAAAAAAAATCTAAGTATCTTTTGGGGAAGCTTTATCTTGATCACCTCCTTCATCTTCATTTTTTGAAGAGCTAGCTTGTGTTTTAAGAGATGTTGGAGTGTGTTCGAGAGGTTCTTTTTCCTCTTCAAATAATTTGGAATGTTTTGAAGGAGAAGGAGATGGCACTAGAGTTGGCCAATCTTCTGAAGGTGGTGTAGGACCACGAACTCGTTGAAGAACCTCTTTTAGAACTGATAATGTAGTTGAAAGTGACTCTTCAACTGTGGCCAAGCGAGAGGCAAATGATGTTTCAAAACTATCAATACGCTTAGCCAATAATTTTTGATTTCGGGATAGGATAAGTTGATTTTGGAGAGTTAAGTCGTGAATACTCTCATTTGGATTTGTCTCAGTACGAGTCTCCAAAATATCATCTTGGGATGTATAATCAAAGGGTGCAGGAGGAGGAGGAGTATTTTCGTGTTGTTGCTCTACTTGTTGTGATGGTTCAGGTTGTCTTTGAGGTGGAGGCCTAGCTTGTCCGGCTTGACGATGTTGCGTCCATTCTTCAAATGATATAAAATCCAGAGGATTTTCTGGTAAGTGCATTAGAGAGAAAAATTTTGTGGATGCATATTTCGGAGAAATCTCTTCAAAAGTGGATAAATATAAAGGGGTTTTGTGAGCACTTAGAAGTCTCATGATGTATGTAGGATAGATTATGGATGGTCGTGATCTAGTCCAAAAATGTTTGAGCTCGTTAAATATAAATTTTGCCCAATTAACCCTTGTTACACTGAATATAGCATATAGAGCCTTGTGCTCTATTTCTATGATTTGCTCATGACTACCAAGGCGAGGAATGATAGTGTTGATGATCATTCTAGTGAGAAGTCTCGCCTTAGGTCTTAGGTATTTTGATGCAAATCTAGGCATGTCATCTTCCCACGTTTGATGTGTGATATTATCTCTCGGTTTGAGACGCATACCTGGAATATTATATAAATCTTCTCCGGTGTCGGAACATCCAAGAGTACGGCATATAATCCCTGGAGTAAGTCTAATTGTGTTGCCGTAAACACTTGACCATAACCAATTATCATCGTTGTCGGTGTTCCAAACAGCTGTGCTATCTAAATTAGCATAGAAAATAAATATGGCTAGCTGATCGATTTGAACATTATAGGGATTGAAGGAAATCAATGTTTCTAATCCAGCACTTTCGCACATTTCGTCCAAATCATACATTGGGAACTTTAGTCAATTATAAAATGGACCTGTATGGAGCTTCTTCTTTTGAATATCCTCGTATCTCTTGATTTAATGTGGTACACGATTCATCCATCTCTCAATTTGATCGTCAGAGCAAACTTGCGGATTGGATGAAGTGGCTTGGTCTTGCTTGCGTTTAGAGATTTTAGGGTTTTTTGTTTTAGGGGCCATGAAATTAGAGCGTGTTTGAAGGAAAAAACAAGTTGGAGAATTAGAGAATCGACCTTGCAGTATAAACGAAATAAAATGTAAGTGAGAATAAGCGAAAAAATAGACGTTAGCAGGGTATTTTAAAGTGTCGATTTAATTTCAGACGTCTGGAAGGTGAATCAGACGTCTGATTTAACCTAGTTTGAAGACAGTATATATGTTCAAACGTTTGGTTGGTGATAGTAGATGTCTGGAATTGATCGATTTGGAAATTTTGAAAGGTAGAGAGATTTATCAGACATCTGGATGTAGATTCAGACATTTGGAATAGGCTATAGTGTAAATTTTGTAGGACAGATAGTTTTCTCAGACGTCTGGATGTAATATCAGACGTCTGAAAATGGCCTGAGTTTGTATCTTAAGGAGGCAGAGACTTTGTTCAGACGTCTGGTCAATAGTTCAGACGTCTGAAATAGACTGGTTTATATTTTTTATTAAGCATAGTTATTTTTCAGACGTCTGGTAGGTTATATCAGACGTCTGATATATGCACGACGTTTAAAAATTTGTGTGATACAAGAGTATCAGACGTCTGATGGCAATGTTTAGACGTCTGAAATAGCCAGTTTTTCTTAAAATAGCCTAATTTTTAAGGATGTTGCTTATTTTTCGAGAGATTGATTTTTAGTAAAGCATAATATTATTATTTGTGGAACATAATATGAATATACGTAGATTAAAATACAATGAGAATAAGTAAATTTATTTAGAAGACGATGGAGCATTGCAATCTTCAGACATGTCATCCCTCCATGGCTTGAGTGGAGACCATATATTTCCACGTTCATTTGTTTTTGGGGAACCGGAGAATCGCCTAGGTGAAGGATCCAAAGGTGTACGATAAGAAGCAGAGGGATCCAAAGGATTGCAAGGAATCAGAAGTGGTTCATGTACATCCTTCTTTCATGAATTACAAAATTTGATCGCTACTTGCTCCAGAAAACTTAGTCGTCGCGCAGTGACCTTTTGTTCAAAGTATAATTCTCGTTGTAAATCTATTTGCTGCTTTTAGTAGTGATGTATCTCATCAATTTTCTCCTTGGTGTTAGGAGAGAAAAATAGAGATCGTTTGGACTTCTTGTTATCGGGAGTGAATCCCATGTGATAGGAGGACCACTTATATGTCAGTTTCTGATCTGGTGTAGGAGTAGGAATGCGATGAGGTGTATTCGCTGAGATATCCGTTGTTGGTGTTGAAAAGGAGAGATGAGATTTGTCGGAATACATGCTTTTTTTCTTGTGTAAAAATTTGAAATTTATATATTCTTGTAAAAAGGCTATTTATACATGATTTTAAAGGTTATACATGGGTAATTTCAGAAAACAAATTGCTAAAAAATTGTTGGTCAGTGTTAACAATGTTAATTTGTGGATAAAAAAAATTTAGCCAAAAATAGAATGGATGAAAGTGTAGTATTAGTTTAGAAGATCATTAAGAGAACATATTCCTAAATCGCGTCGCAGTTTAACAAATGTTTGTTCATTTAGTGGTTTTGTGAAAATATCTGCTATTTGATTTTTGGTATTTACGTATTCTAATGTAATAATTCCTTTTTCTACATTGTCACGTAAAAAATGATGTCGTATATCTATGTGTTTAGTACGTGAGTGATTTACATGATTTTTTGATAGATTTATTGCGATTGTATTATCGCAATATATTGGTGATTTATCGATAACTTTGCCGAAGTCCTTAAGTGTTTGTTGCATGTATATCACTTGTGCACATGCTAGAGCTGCTGAAATATATTCGACTTTGCAAGTAGATAAGGAGACACAATTCTGCTTTTTTCTAAACCATGAAACTAATGATTGTCCGATAAAGTGACACGTTCCGCTAGTACTCTTACGATCTGTTTTACATCCATCGAAATCCGCGTTACTATATGAAACTAGTTCAAACGTTGATCCCTTAGGATAAAACAAACTGTAATCTCTAGTACTAGATAGATATCGTAAGATACGTTTAACAGCTCTTTGGTGAGATTCTTTTGGTTTTGCTTGAAATCGGGCACAAAGACATACACTCATCATAATGTCGGGTCAACTAGCCATCAAATAAAGTAAGGAGCCAATCATACTACGATATAATTTTTCATCAAAATCTTTTCCGTTATCATCTTTTTCCAAGTGAACACTGGTACTCATTGGTGTTGGTTTGCTTGAAGTTTTATCCATTTCAAATAGACGTAATAGATCGTTACAATATTTTTCTTGATGAACAAAAATACCATTTTCAAGTTGCTTTATTTGTAAACCTAAAAAGAAATTTAATTCTCCCATGTGAGACATTTCAAATTCGTTTTTCATAATATTTGAAAATTGAGTACAAAGATTTTCGTTAGTTGAACCAAAAATAATATCGTCTATGTAAATTTGTACAACTAGAATGTCGTTATTTTCCCGTTTAATAAATAAAGTCGTGTCAATTTTACCTATTTGGAAACTAGATGAAATCAAATGATTTTTAAGACGTTCGTACCAGGCACGGGGGGATTGCTTTAAACCATATAAGGCCTTTTTTAATTTGAAAACATGATTGGGATATTTTTCGTGAACAAACAATGGAGGTTGTTCAACATATACGTTTTCTTTAATAAAACCATTTAAAAAAGCACTTTTGACATCCATTTGAAATAATTTAAAATTATGATGACTTGCAAAAGCAAGTAATGTATGTATGGCCTCGAGACTTGCTACCGGAGCAAAAGTTTCGTCGTAGTCGATACCGTCTTCTCGATTATAGCCTTGAGCAACTAGACATTCTTTATTTCTAACTATATTTCCGTTTTCATCTGCTTTTTTTTAAATACCCACTTTGTTCCAATAACTGATTGATTTTCAGGTCTTGATACTAATTCCCAAACATTATTACATTCAAATTGATTTAATTCTTCTTGCATAGCTATTATCCAAAAATTATCGTTTGAAGCTTCTTTATAATTTTTTGGTTCAAAATTTGACACAAAAGCTATATGGACTTATTTGGTTAAGTTGATTTCTAGTTACTCAGGAATTAAGATCTCCAATGATATTATCATTTGGATGATCTTTTAGAATTCTAGGAGATGACACTAAAGTATTATTTTGTGCATTTGTCTCATTATTAGAAGAGTCTGTTGTATTTGGAAATATTTCTTCATCATCATTAGTATGATGATTAAGTAAATTTTCTTTAAATGAAACATGTAAACTTTCTTCAATTGTGTTAGTTTTATTAAAAATTCTATACACTTTGCTACGATCCGAATATCCAACAAAGATTCCTTCATCGGCCTTCGGGTCGAATTTTCCCAAATTATCTTTTGTATTTAGTATAAAACATTTTGATCCGAAAGTTTTAAAATATGATACTTTACGTTTTCTTCCAAAAAATATTTCAAAACAAGTATGTTTAGTCATAGGTCGTATGGTTACTCGATTCAAAACATAACAAGCCGTAGCAATAGCTTTAGCCCAAAAATGTTTTGGTAAACCACTACTATTTAATAGTGTTCGTGCACATTCTTGTAACGTACGATTTTTTCTACTACACCATTTTGTTGAGGTGTGCGAGGAAAAGAAAAATTATGGCTTATGCCCTTTTTATTACAAAAATTAGTAAAAAGATCGTTTTCAAATTCTCCACTGTGATCACTTCGAATATTCTTAATTTTCAAATCCATTTGAGTTTTAATTCTTTTAGCAAAAAATTTAAACATACCAAAGGTGTCACTTTTATGTTTTAAAAATAAAGTCCATGTATATCTTGAAATCAACTATTACGAAAACATATTTGTTGTGATTTATAGATCGTACTTGAGTTGGACCAAATAAATCTAAATGTAATAATTCTATTGGTTGTTTTGTAGAAATATTATTTTTAGATTTAAAAGAGTTTTTCTTTAGTTTTCCAATTTAACAATCGTCACATAAATTATCTACTTTATAATTTATTTTAGGTAGACCTCTAACTAGCTCATATTTTGCTAATTTATTAATATATTTAAAATTAATATGAAAAAATCGTTTATGCCACAACCATGGATCGTCATTTTTGGCGGTTAAACATAAATTTGAATTTCGATTTATATTCATATTTAGGACATAAATATTTTTGTTTAAAATCCTCAAAGATAAGTTGTTTGTTTTTGTCGAAAATATTACATCTATCCTTTTCAAAATTGATTTAAAACCTTTATCGCATAATTGACTAAATCTAAGTAGGTTGTGTTTTAAATTTTCTACTAACAAAACATTTGTAATAATAGGAGAGTTAGAAATACCAGAGTTGATGACTTCTCTGATGCCAATAACGTATCCTTTTGAGTTATCTCCAAAAGTTACTGTTCCGCCATCGATATATGTTATATTTGATAACATTTTTGCATTTCTGGTCATATGCTTGGAGCATCCACTATCTAGTATCCATTTCTCCTTATTTTTTATTTTGGGTACCTACAAGATAAAAATGATTTAATTGGTACCCATACACTTTGTTAAGGTCCTAGATGTTAGGAGGAGTAGGTAGCCACACCCAAGAAGGTTTGGTACCTTTATGAATATAATTTTTATTATAGACTACGTTATATAGGAAATTATTAATATGTTTTTGTCTAATCAATTTATTATTTGTCTTAGGAATCCAAATTTTTAAATTTTTGGTATTCGTATTAGACTTAGGTGATCCTTTAGTCTTTTGATAAATAAAACTATATTTCTTAATATTATTCCCTTTTTTTTAGGAATTTTTTTAAATCCTATTCCATTTCAATTTCTTGAAGGTTTTGAAGTTTTGATAAGATTCTCCAAATCTTGTTTTCCTTTATTAAATTTTGAAATATTATTTGTAATTTTATCTAATTTTTCTTTTAATTCAAAATTTTCAATTTTCAATGTTTCTATATTACTTTTCAAGTTGATATTTTCTTTTAACAAGAAATCCTTTTCTAGTTTAACTTTTCCAAAATCGATAGATATAGTCTCATATTCAGCCAAACTACTTTTAACCTTTTCTTGAGATAATTCTAGTTCCTCCTCTAAAATAATTTTTTCATCTTTTAACATTCCTATTTCTAGTTCTAATCGATTTATCTTGGCTATGTGTTCTTTATTCAATTTTTTAATTTGTCTAAATTTATCATCTAATTCCATTCTAAGCTCTAATAATTCATCATAGCTAAGTTCAGGACATACCTCATCAGTTTGTGCCATAAAACATACATTAGCTTGTTCTCCGTCACTATCGTTGTCACTATATGATGATGATGAAGAATCCGAGTCATCCCATGTTACTTTGAAAGCTTTCTTCTTTTTGAATTTTTCAAATTTGTTCTTCTTTTTATCATTGTTGAGCTTGGGACAATCTTTCTTCATATGTCCATATTTATCACATTCATAGCATTTGATTGACGTTTGATTTGTTGAACTTGATTTTCCTCCTTTTTGAAATCTGGTCATTTTCCTAAAATTCTTGAATTTGCTGTAGTTTTTGGCTATAAATACGATTTCTTCTTCGTCTAAATCGGAGTCTTCATTTGTTGCTGGAAATGCTATGTTTTTCTTCTTAGAATTTTGTTCTTTTCTTGCCTGCAGATTAGCTTCATAGGACATTAAATTTCCTATTAATTCTTCAACTAAGAGTGTTGAGAGGTCATTAGCTTCTTCGATAGCTAATGCTTTTCTTTCCAACTCTGGAGTTAAAGCATGAGTATTCTAGATACTAAGTCAAAATTTGTGAATTTAACTCCTAGTGCCATTAAATCATGTTGAATAGTTTGGAATCTAGAGTACATGTCCACTATAGATTCATTTTGTTTCATTTTAAATGAAGAGAATTGATTTTGCAAAATTGAGATCTTAATTTTTTTAACTTTGTTAGTGCCGTCGTGTGTAACTTGTAAGGTACGCCAAATATCATATGTAGTGTTACATAACATGACACGTGAAAATTCATTCTTATCTATTGAACAAAATAAAACATTCATAGCTTTGGCATTATTAAAAGCTGTGGTTTTTTGTGTATCATTCCATGTATTCATAGCAGTAGTAGGTGCTTCATATTTATTTTGAGTGGTCGACCAAATTTCTAATCCATTAGCTTCAATAAAAATTCTCATACGTGTTGACCAATATGCATAATTAGAACCATTAAACAGTGGGGGACGTGCTGTGGATTATCCTTCTTGAAAAATACTTGCCATATTAAAGTGATTCAAATACGTGTTATCGTACTTTGATCAAACCTTGCTCCGATACCAGTTGAAAGTCTACGGGGTGGATCGTGTAGTGTATATGCAAGTATATGTGACAAATATATGATGCAACTAAAACAATATTAATCTAATTAAATATAGAATAAGCACAACAGGATTTTATACTGGTTCGGACCTCCCGTCCTACGTCCAGTCCCGAAGCTCCCCTTCGGAATTCGACTATCAAACACCCTCGCTTCACCTAGAGAATAGGCTTGATTACAATAATTTGTTCTTGTCAAATGTGTGTTCTAGTATAACACGGATGTTGACTAATTAGTACAATTGCTTCCAACATATATCTAAAGAGTACTGTCTATGAAGAACTGAATATATGGAAGAGTGAATACAAGTATAGATTGCTAGAGTGCAGAAATCAAGAATATGATAGAGTTAGAGAGCGTAAGTCGGTAAGGTAGTCAAGTGAGTTCTTTCTCTTGATTCCTGATGCTATATATAGTTGTAGATAGGTATGTTGAGTAGGTTGCATCCATTAATGAGTGCTCTATAGTTGCTTCTGTTGATGATGAAGGGTTGCAGCGCAGAGAAGCGGAGATGTCTATTCGAATGTGACAGTTGATGTTCTTATTTGAAATCCGAGTTTGAAATCAGACGTCTAGTATTTGTATCAAACGTCTGATACTATATATTTTTTGAACATAGTAGGTTTTCAAACGTCTGAGTGCTATTACCAGATGTCTGGTTTAGCCTGTTTGTTATTCCAAAGGACTTTTCCAAACGTCTGGCTTGTGCACCCAGACGTCTGATACTTGTGCATGTCTGTTTTGTGCATCTTTTCTTTTGCTTCTTTGTACCTATCAACTTGTAGTCTCTTGTAGTGTCCTTTGAGCCTCGTTCTTGTCTTTCTATTGATGTTGTTCTAGCAAGTTCCTATATATATAAATATATGTGTACATTTGATTTCCATTGTATAGGTTGTTGTCATTAAAACCATGGATTTGATTTCCAAACACTTCTTGCTACTAATCCTAGGGATAATCCCCGACAGGATGTGGTAGGAGAACGCCTTTGGTTTCATTCAGTCCCAGAACGAACTTGTATGGATGGACGTCTGACATTGCCTTCTGGAGATTTCATCGTTGACTTTTATAAACGTACATCTGTTTAGCGGCGGAGAAGGCAACTTCTCTTAGCTTAACACCCTTCTCTGAGAATTATGAGCTCGGAGGTTGTATGTTTGTGGAAGTCAATAGTGATTGATGGAATGGCAGTGTGGCATTTAAAGTGAATGTGCAAAGTGAAAGGTAATCGCTACCTCAAGCCTCACACCTGGAAATGGCCAAAATATGGTAGATTCAGCAAGGATATGTGGTTCACAACCATTAAAGTATGATCATCCCTTCTAGATGTATTTCTTCTCACTATGATGTTCGGGATGCAAACTAATGTGGTGTATGGTAATCGAGCGCTCGGATAAGTTCGGTAACGACCAGGGTCATGACATATTCGGTACTATCTAGTGAGAAAGGTAGGTCGGTCTTGTGTTGGTAGAGGTGCAGATGTTCTGTTGACCTCAGTACATTACTCAAGAGATGTAATGCCGGAAGGTAGTTCCTTCACCTGGTCATTTGTATGGAATCCATTCTCCAATAAGTGTCTGCCAGTTTGTTTGTAGAATCCATGTTTGTGGCTAGTATTGTTGGAATTTAATCAATGTAACAATTTCGGCTAGGATTAATAAGTTCACTTGCATATGTTTTCAAAGATATGTCTTAAAAATAATATCAAGTATTTTGACGTAAAATGTTTTGGTTATCATAAGGTAAAAACCCGCACCTTGTTTATGTGCGGCATGGTCTTATGAGATACCTTTTGTTTTCAAAATGCGTGTTTTGAGTTCTCACAACAGTCCCATGACGACCCAAAGTTTATTTTCCCTTTTCCTTAAACTTTGGATGCCTTAATTTTCCCCGAGCATCCTAGTAGTCAGGTTTAGTTTAGAAGAAAGCTGGATGGATCTCAAAGCATGGAGTCAGAAGCCTTTCTGAAGATTATTTCCCCCACACTTGTGTAGTGTTATATTCCGCATTTAAAAGGACAGATATTTATAATTGTCCATGTTTAACTCTGACAAATGTATTTTAATTTCTGCTGTAAAGTTTTTATTGAAATAACATATGTGAGATTCTGTTCTGTCTTTATTTTTCTTTCTTACCCTTGAGAGTCCACTTCTCCGGCACTTGGATTTACGTCACGTGAATATCGAGGATGTATTAGCATCGATTTCTAGGAGTCGACTAAACAGGTCCTTACATTGTGGCATCAGAGCTTAGGTTGAGCGAATACCTAAGCCTGGTAGGGGTAAAAGACTCATCGAAGATAGGGATATAATACCCTAGGATGAGTAACTCACTAGAGATAGGGTTAGTAACACCCTAGAATGAGTTTGAGTGTATATGAGCGTGTATTTATTAATGAAATATACAAAAGAATTTTGTTTTATATGAAATCATTTTACCTAAATATATATATATATATATATATATGTGTGTGTGTATTTGAAAAGAAAAGAATATTTTGGTAAAATTTTCAAAGAGTTTTTGAAATAATAAATATTTTATCCAAAGAATTTAAAAATTATCTTTAGAAATAAATTCCAAAACATTTTCTAAGTATTTACCAAACCTCTCTACCTAAGAATACGCTAGCAATCACCTACCACTTATGTCTAAAAGGATAATTGATTGCCTTGTAGAAACCGTATAGGGGAAGTTATGTGAAAGGGGAATCCTCTAGGGTAAAATGGGGCGAGAAGGATACCCTTATAGTTCTCTATAGCGACGAAGAGGAATGGCCAGAACATCCGCCTAGCAATGGTGCATCTACGATTAAGGGAAACTATGCCTCATATACATGTAGGGATGAAGATGGGTATCCTGTTGTCGGAATGCTTATACCACCCCAGCTCTAGAAATTATTATGATCTCAAGCGACGACGAACCCGGGCAAGCCTCAGAGGGAAATTGGGTAGCGAATCCCGCTAGTTCCATCTTGGAACCAATAGAGGAGGATGAGCTAAAGGAAGAGGGATCAGAACCTGTAGAAGAGGAGGAGGAACCAATGGAGGAGGAATCAGAGCCGATTGAAGACCCGAATGATATCATATCGAGCGAGTGTAGCAATGTGGTATGGAATATGAGCAAGGAGAATGTTATATGGTAGGAGGCATCATCCAGTTCATACATAAACTGGATGCAATAGGAAGCAACAATGAGAAGACGACATAAGAAGAAGAAGAATAGGAGGGAGTCGGAGAATTTGAAAATCCATGGGAGGAAAATGTGTAAGGATTGGAGGAGTTGGAAGATGAAGGAATTGTACCGGGAATACCAGTAGGCATTAGACATGTCCCTTGGAATCAGACATGGTTACCCCAAGGAGTTGAAGAGGCACAAGAGGAGGACGACAACAAGGCCGATGATGAGTTGGATAGTGAAGGAGAGGGAGAATGGGAGGTGATGATTGATTTGAGATGTTGGAGTCTGACTTTATTGTCGAACTCAAAAGAATAGGAATAGGATGTAAGGAGTTGAATATGTATGAGTGTGATGGTTGTTTTTGATGTAGTATTTAGAGTTGTAATAGTTTAGAGGGGAGGGGAAATCTTCTTTTTGGATCCCGTCTTGGAAAGGTTTAAATGATGTAAGAATGCGAAGATTTATAATATGATGATTGTCCCAAACTTTTTATTAGTACCACTCTTTAAAGTAAATATTCGAAGTTAAATGGTTTTGGGTTTATTATAAACAATGTTTTAGCAACAATTGTTTTTAAACCCTTGAATAACACTTTATAAAAAATCTTTTGAGTATATTTAAATCTTTAATAATGGGATTTTGAAAAGATAATAACGAGTATTAGAGTCTCTTATAAAATAAAATATATTATAATTAACAGGTTATAAATAGAGAGGTTTATTTTAACAATGTTTTGGTGGTAGTTGTTTTAATCTCTTTGATTACATTTTAAAGTAAGTAAAACTTGTTAAGTAAATTGGAATATACTTAAAACATTTGAATAAGTATATAAATACTTTTTAAGTAATAAAACCAGTATAAGTAAAGAGAATATATCTAAAGGAAGTTTTAATTAATAAAGGAGTGTTAGTTGATAAAGAAAGTTTTCACATTTGATATTAGTTAAAGGAATTTTATGGTAATTTATCAATTCAATGGATTATTTTGAAAATAAGTTTTGAGAAACCAGTAAGATATGTTAGAAATGTGTTAAAATAAAAAAGATATTTATCTTTTGAAAGAAATGTTTTCTTAATGCTGAAATATTTGGAAATAAAAATAGAATGGTTATGTATAAAGAAGTATCTTTATAAAAGTTTGAATTAAAAAAATGAAGTTTTATGAAATGTCTTTCATAAAAATTCTTGAAAGATTATTAAATACATATGAAGTATATGGATTATTTTGTCGCACGATTTAATATAAGATTCGAGTGTGGAACTTTGATGTGTTTGACACTTATCCAAAAGAGGATTTATCACTCGATTCTTGACGGTGAAGATTGATGAGGGTTGATGGTTAGATGCTTGAGTTTTCTATCATAGTCGAGAGCTATGCAAGAAGAATTAAAGTTTTGATTAGAAAGCTTGGACAGAGTCCGCACTAAAGGATCGGGGGATCAATACTAGTTTGAAAGTAAAGTTGCGAATTCGAATAGAAGATCGAATCAGATATTGCATATGGATGATCTATATACATTGTACAAATGTAAGTTAAAAATAAATATTTTGGGCAAACCTTTGGGTTTTTATTTTGGGTAAATTCGGGGACAAAATTCTTTAAGGGGGGGAGTTTGTAATGACCCGCAAATTTATCACTTTGATAAATAATAAATTTATTCAAATAAAAGGTTGATAATACAAATAATATTGTTTCAAGTGAAAATAAGTAATAACAATCTTATTTCGAATAAATATTTAAATAAAATATTTTCCTCGAAATTTGTATCGATAAGATAACATTAAATTGAAATCATCGATTAATTTAATTTAAATTGAGATTTAATGATTTAATAATTATTTTAATTATTCAAATGATTATCTTAAATAAGAATAATTCATTTTAAATAGTTATAAAGTAATAATGAATCATTTATAATAGTTTTATAAAGAAATATATTTAATTTGAAAATATAAGGAAAAATCAATATCGCTTTATCGGTATAACATCAATTTTTGTAAATAATTATTAATATTATTTTATGTGATTTTATAATTCAAATATGATCATTCTAATTCATTTAAAATGTTAAGAAAATGTTTTTCAAATTTTGTTTACAAATATATGTACGTTAAAGTATAATTGAAAATGTGACCGATAATCGGTTCTCCAAATTTCAACGATTTAACGAACAAAAGTTGTTCGAAGAAGTTCGAAGTGTTATACACCTACAAATACATACATATATATGTTACATACACATGATAACATGCATATAAACATACATATATGAATATAATTAAGTATAAGAAATATAATATAAAAATATATAAGATATTTTAAGTTTCCTTAACTCTTAAGCATACAAAGTCAACATATGCATACCCTAAAGTGATGGAAGCGATGGGCACATGGGAGAGGGAGGCCTTTGCCATGCATCAATCCACTTCAAAACTAGTCTGAAACTCCTCCACTTCTCTTCCAAAATCAATGACCACTACCCCCACACCACCTTGGCCATGAGCACCATCTCCACTAAGGGTAGGTCGAGCTCCTCCTTGAGTCATAGGCTTGGTTTCTTTTGCTTTGGTTCGATCGTAGCAGAGCTATAGCCGATTTAAAGTCAGATAGTTCGAATCTAAGGCGAGAACTCCTAAACTATTATACTATATGTTGGATGATGATATGATGTTTGCAATGGATGTTTAATATACTTTGATCATCAAGTTTTGTTGTTTAAATATGAATGTTGAATATATATATATATATATGTATATATATATATGTAAGTCACGGAAATACACGTCGATAAGCACAAAGGAAGCACTTTCCTTGATTTAATGAAATGGTGTATATGGAATTGTTAAATCTCTTAAAAATGGTTTGAAATGTATTTGAAATGTTTTATAAACATTCAAAAGTGTTGTGGTGAAGTTTGAAAAGAAATGGAAAATTTAGTCGAAAATAAGCGCGTCGCATAATGGTAGTTCGCGATTTCGCGCTATGAAAGTCAAACATGTGTAAAAGTTGGAATATAGCTCGGAATTCTTCGAGATAAAAGTTTCCCAAACTATTATATCCATAGTTTTCCAATAAAGAAAGAAAATAAAGATTTTGATGAGTAGATTTTGAGATTTGAGTAAAACAAGTTTTGGAAAAATCCCGATTTTCAGTTCAGAATCCAAAACTGGATTTCTTTGAAAATGATGTTTTAAAATTTTTTAAAAATGTGGAATAAATCTTTTAAAATGCTTTAAAAGTTATTTGAGTAATAAAAATGAATTTTCAAACAATAAAAAGTTGTTTTGACCAATATAGCTAAAAAAGCACTTTCCACGGCACTTTTCTATAACTTTTGAAATATAGTTTTAAACTTAACCACTCTTTTCCAATTATTTTATAAATGTTTTTAAATGATTTATAAAGTTTTTTAAAGGTAATTTGAAGGATTTATGAAATGTTTAAAGGTTTAATGATTTAGAGTTTACTTGACCGCCTTATTGGTGTTAGAAAGATAGTGTCTAGGCTGGAGTTTGAAAAACTAGTTTCCTACTCTCCTTGGCTATCTAGACTGGCCCGACAGAGAGGATAGTAAATTTGATCTACTCGGATCGAAATTTCAAAAAAAGAATAAAGAAAAATATTTTTCAGATTTAAACAATTTGAATTTTATGGAGATGATCCTCTTGTACTTGGTGTAAAAGCCCAAAGAGGGAACTCGTACTATTCGTGGAATTTAAAAGGTGGTTTCATCGTTATTCCGTCCATAGTATTTGTTGAATACGGGAATTTATATTGAGTCGAATTAGATGATTTGTATAGATTACGCTTACTTAATATTTACTGATTTTGGGATTAACATCCTAGATAACATGGTTTTAACTCAATCAAAATTATGAGTTTTGAATTAAGAAATCTTTGTTAAGATTTAAATGCAATGATTTTGGGAATGTTTTCCTAAGTGTAAAATGAAATGATTTTGAATTATTCCAAGTTTTAAAAAAGGTTTTTAGGTAATCAAAGGTTTTGGTAAGTAAGGTTTAATAATCCCATATATACAAGAAAGAATGTTTTAGAAATATATATCTCTAAAATAGATTTTGATAAAAAGAACTTAACCAATAAAAGAATGATTCTCTATTCATAAAACCTCTTTGTTATCGATGATTGGTTCGAATGAACCGGGGTCGGATCTAGGTAATCCCCATTCGAAAACTACTTCGAACCAATGTATGCGTTCGAAAAATGAAGACCTAACAGAGAGAATGAAGGATGAAGACCAAAGATCTTCGGGATGAAAGGACTGCTTGTTGATAATTCTACTTAGCTCCCAAATACTAAAGTAGCAGTGGTCCCTTAATTTCTGAAACTCTTTGGGTTGCAAGGACTTCTCACTACTAATCATAGGGATAATTCCCGACAGGATGTGGTAGGAGAGTGCCATCGGTTTTGTTCAGTCCTAGAATGAACTTGTATGGATGGATGTCTGACATTACATTCTTGAGATTTCATCCTTGACTTTTATAAACGTACATCTGGTTGGTGGCGAAGAAGGCAACTTCTCTTAGCTTAACACCTTTCTCTGGGACGTATGAGCTCGGAGTTTGTATGTTTGTGGAATTCAATATTGATCGATGGAATGGCAGTGTGGCATTCAAAGTGAATGTGCAAATTGAAAGGTAATCGCTACCTCAAGCCTCACACCCGGAAATGGCCGAAACAGGGTAGATGCAACAAGGTTATGTGATTCACAACCATTAGGGTATGATCATCCCCTTCTAGATATATTTCTTCCTACTCTGACGTTCGAGATGTAAATTAATGTGGTGTATGGTAATCGAGCGCTCGGATAGGTCGGTAACGACCGCGGTGATGACATATTCGATACTATCTAGTGAGAAAGGTAGGCCGGTCTTGTGTTGTTAGAGGTGTGGATGTTCTGTTGACCTCGGTACATTCTTCTAGAGATGTACTGTCGGAAGGTAGTCCCTTCACCTGGTCATTTTTATGGAATCCATTCTCCAATAACTACCTGCCAGTTTGTTTGTAGAACCCGCATTTGTGGCTAGTATTGCTGGATTTTAATCAATGTATCAATTTCGGCTAGGATTAATAAGTGTACATGCAAATGTTTTCAAAGATATGTTATTAAAAATAAGATCAAGTATTTTGACATAAAATGTTTTGGTTATCATAAGGTAAAAACCCGTTCCGTGTTTATGTGCGGCGTGGTCTTATAAGATACCTTTTTGTTTTCAAAACTCGTATTTTGAGTTCTCACACCAGTCCCATGACTGACCCGGAGTTATTTTCCCTTTTCCTTACACTCTGGGCGCCCTAATTTTCCCCGGGCATCCTAGCAGTCAGGTTTAGTTTAGAAGAAAGCTGGATGGAGCTCAAAGCATGGAGTCTGATGCTTTTCTGAAGATTGTTTCCACCATACTTGTGTAGTATTATATTCCGCATTTGAAAGGATAGATATTTATAATTGTCCATGTTTAACTTTTATAAATGTATTTTAATTTCCGCTGTAAAATTTATATTGAAATAACATATGTGAGATTCTGTTCTATCTTTATTTTTCTTTTTTACCCTTGAGAATCCGTTTCTCCGGCACTTGGATTTACGGCACATGAATATGGAGGATGTATTAGTGTCAATTTATAGGAGTTGAAGAAATGGGTCCTCACAACCGGCAACATGGGGCCCCCTCGACACACACACTCAGTCCTATATGGTTGTGGCCAAAGCTAGATCAAGAAAAGGGCAGGCCAGGCAATCACGGTCAACTTCTGTATATAAGGGGAGGATATCCCCTTCTCTAGTTCACCATTCTCTCCATCTCTTTCCATCTTATCATTGTTGTTGATCCCCAATCCCACAAAGATGTCAGTTGAGCTTATTACTAGTTCTAGGCCAAATACTTCCATAATAGGAAGATGGAGGCATCCGAAAGGAAATGATCCACCTTCGCCAAAAACTCAATAGAATGCAAGCCTGGAATGCCAACGGTGAAGTGCTATCCAATGACGAGAAAGGAGATCCGGTTTTTGAAAAAATCTCGCATACATACATCCATAGGTGGTATTCCTTGCCATCTACTAACAAATGCGATGGGAGTGCCAACCTATTAGACCACATCACCGCTTTTATCTCCATCACCTGGGTGGACCAGCTTTTCGACCAGTAAAATGTTTGCTTTTCCCATCCACTCTTACTGGACTGGCCTCCCACTGGTTCCCACATCTACTACCGGGAAATATTCATTCTTAGACCTAGTTATATACAGACTTCAAAACATAGTTCTTTACTCCAAAGACCCAAGTCATGATGGCTAGTGAGCTAGGTAACATCACGAAGGGCCGAATAAGAAACTTCAGTCATATATAAACCATTTCAACAAGTAGTCCATCCGGGCTAGGGGTGTTAATAAGAACACCTAGTTGTAGCCCTTTGCTAGGGGTGAGTTACAAATCGAGGATGTGGAAAGAGTTACAAAAGCAGTCGACTGTGTTCCTAATCAATTTCTATCAATAGATGAATGACATCATGAGGATGGAAGAAGCTGATCATTCAAAAAGCAATGATGAGGTCCAATGTTTAAACAAAACCGATCCCTATAAGATGACTGACCGTCGAGGTAATGTCAACAGAACAACAATAATAGGCATGCAGAAGATGACACCCGATACAAGCCTAGGTATGTTAACTGTGCCACTTTGAATTTAGATATGGAATCTACATATCTTACTACTATGGACCAAGTATTGTTCTAAAGACTACCCACTACAAGAGTCGGGAGAAGGGAGGAAACTCGCGGTAATGGAAAGTATTATGAGTTCCATTAAATAAATGGCCACTCTACCAACGAGTGCTAATAATGGTAGGACATAAAGGATGAGATAGAGAGGCTAAACCATGAAGCGGTTCTTGCATAATATGTTCGGCACCAAGCCGATCAAAGAATGGCTTGCAACAATCAATCGGCTCAACTGTAGCCACCCAATAATAATGTCACAGCCATAAGCAACATTCTAACCATATGTAGAGGCCCACATATGGCTACAAGTAGTTGGGGAGCATAATCCTGTTACTAGATAGAAATGGGTTCGACTGGCCTGGTTTATTCATTAGAACACTAAGCATCCAAAGCACCCAAACTAGAGGCAGATCGACCCATCACATTCACTACCGAGGATAGAGAAATTATTTCTAAATCCTACATCATGATCCTATGGTTATCACCCTTATGATGGAAAAATGCGAACGGATATTGAGCCTTCATGGATGGTGGCAGCTCACATAACGTTATGTTCAAACATGTCTTCGAGGCACTCAACCTTACCCTTGCGCCTTGCAAATCTACGGCTTTGGGGTGTTGGCATTATTCCAATTTGGACTACATCTTTTATGAGCACATTCAGCAAAGAGCCCCTTGCTGCAAAGATCCAGGTAAACTTCATAGTAGTCGATTTCCCATCTACTTATAACCTCTTAAGAGGACGTCCGACCCTAGTGAAGCTTGACGCAATTGTCTCGGATAACTGACTTATTATGAAATTCCCTATCCATGGCGTAGTCAAGAAATCCAGGGAAACCAACTAAAATTTAAGGAGTGTTAGGGGACCTCCCTCAGGCAAGCAAAGAAGGGTGTCCACATGCTCTAATAAGAATTTGTAACAATAAACGGCGAGTCAATCGTGAGATCCCTCGAGCTGGTCAGCACTTTGGTTCATGCCGAGCCTCCCCAATTTTGAAGCAAAGGCTTCCACATCAATGGCTGCCCACATAAACATAACCTACCTGATGAAGTCATGATTACAAGCGACATGTCAACCAAGAGAGTGGTCGATGCTCACACTCATGCTGGGACCATCCTTACCCTTGAAGAAACTATTATCGATAATGTGTCACCTAGGAGTTATACCAAGTCCATCAGCACTTCGGTTCATGTCGAGACCACCCAAAACAGTGAATCTACACCAACTGGCCACCTGTCACCTAAGAGAACCTTCAAGCTCAATAGTGCTTTGGTTTGTGTTGAGACACCCACCACAATAAAGACTAGGATGGCATGGATTCTATCTCCTTGGCCACTCCCCAAAGAATAGAAGAGTTCATTATAGCCTGGATTGAGCAAGTCATAGCTCATTGGAAAGCAGGGTCGTTCAACACATCAACTCTTATCCTCTTAATGCCTCTAGACTCATCCGTGAGAACTAAGGGAAATCTCAACCCCTGATTCGAGCATAGACGTCCGTCCTAACCGAAGATGTCTTAGAGAACATGATTTACATGCTAGACAAATGCGAATTAGAGACCAACTCTAATCTTGACGATGACCCACTCAACCCCTAAATGGGAGATTCAAACATTGAAGATAGGCCTGTTACTCCACTAAAGTTAGTATTTATAGACGATTTTGACCCTAGTAAGGTCGTATAGATTGGCCCTAAGCTCAGCTTAGTTATTAAAGACAAATTGGTTAAGTTCTTAAAGAAAAGTAAAGACGTCTTCGCTTGGGGGCACACCAAGATGACAAGCATCGATCCAAGGATATCCTACCATGCACTGGACATTGATCCAAAGGCGGCTCCCATTTTCCAAAAGCGTAGACCATCAATCTGAAAAGATACCAAAATCTCAAAGAAGAGGTGGAGAAGATATTGACCAATGGCTTAATCCAAGAGGCAGAATATACGTTTAGGGTAGCTGATCCAGTCCTGGTTAGAAAACCAAATGGGCCTTGGAGAACTTACATCAACTTCTTCGACCTCAACATAGCCTGGCCCAATGACAGTTTCCCATTGCCTCGCATTGATGAGCTAGTAGATGCAACAAGTTGACATAAGCTCCAGTAATAACCCACCCATTTTAATATCCAAAGACAACGTCGAATGACAATATCCGACTCCCGAATAACACAAAAGACGGTTTGGCGAGCTAAAAATAAACAAAACACCATAACCAAGGCATATCAATAGAATCTCATAATGGAATGATAACATATAATATATTGAACATACATTAACAGAACTGGATAAAAAATATATATGAGACTGTACCAGCGAAATCAGATAACAAATAAATATCAATATAGAAAGTCAGAATATAACAACTCCACACATACAGAGTCTTGGGTAATATCTAATACAATATATATATAATATAGGGGCATTTTACCAGAAGGACAAACTTTGCAGTCCAATTAGTTTCTAGGACACACATTTAAAGAAATTACTTTCAAGGCCAAAGTCAGTAGAATAATTACGTTCAAGGACAAAATCACCAGTCCAATTACTTTCAAGGACATAATTTCATAGGTTTTTAGGCCCTAGAAACTAATAATTTTGCGTTTTGTCCTTGAAAGTAATTATTTTAGTTGTTTGTCCTAGAAACTAATTCCACTTGCTAAAGAGGCCCTTGTGGCTAATTTCCACAATAATATATCTGTCATGTACTACTACAATATCAAGTATATATCCAAAGCATCAACATCATGCCTCTAAAATGGTCCAGCCACCCCCACTCTGGTAGCAAAAACCTAAAACCTCCTAACTCCCAAATTACTCAATCGAGTTATTTGAAGTTGTTATGACATAAACAGATAATGAAAAAATTCAAGTTATACTTAAGGCCTAGTGCAAGGGGAGCTATCTCAAAATACAATATATATTAACTATATACAAATAAAATAGGAAGTTACTATGGTACAACGGGTAATCTCCACGAACGTGATTTGGTGGTAACCCGAACTGCCCACAAACAAGTAAATTTGTTGGTGTCAAAAATGGCAACCAAAACCCGATTATATGAAAGCATCAATATCCAATCCAATCATAGAATATGAAGAGAAATAAATGAAGAACAAAATTAAAACAATAAGAAAGCAAGTAGGAAGAGACACAGATTTATAGTGGTTCGGCTCTCCGACCTACGTCCACTTTAAAGATTTTTCTTTTATTGGTTTATAATGCTAATTATAGTTAAAAATCCGTGAAATACAAGAATAAAATTGGCGGAGTATAGCCTAGGTATAAGATGAAGTGAAGCAGTAAGAAGATCCTTTTTCTAATGCCATGCCTACCGTATTTATAAGAAAAGACGTGAAAATATCTCACTCGAAACCCGGATCTGGAACCCTAAAGTCAAGACGACTCTTCCCAGAAAGTTTAGGGTCCATTGGAGCCCATAATATGGATCAGTGTTGATCCCTATTTTGGTGGGATCATGGGGTGCGATCTCTATGGTGGATCCCTAATGATGTTATCCCATTGCTCTCCAAATTTCATGTCGATCACACTTACGGATCTTGAGATATTGATCGATCATTTTTGCAAATTGAGCTAAATCAATCCCTGAATAGGGATAGGGGCCAATCCCTATATAGGTATAAGGGCCGATCCATCCAAGTTGCTCCTTTAGGGTTGCGATCCCTATAGTGTGTTCTTTGTATTGTAATATGCTTGTACTCCAAGTTTCATGTTGATAGCATCTATAGAACTCGAGTTATTGACCAATCATTGCTACAAATCCAACTAAACCAATCCCTAAATAGGGATAGGGGTTGTTACTTATATAGAGACAGGGGCTGATCCCTCCAAACTCCTCCAAATGATGTGAGATCCCTAGGGGAGCTTCCTCATATTGTATTATGTTTAGCCTCTAAGTTTCATGCCATTTATTCTAATCCCTAGGGGACTCGAGTTATTGAACGATCTTTGTTGTAATATGTTGTGAAGGCTGATTATAGCTGATCCCTATATTCCGATCCATTTATTACGATCCCTCTTTTCCTATCCCCCTTCTAGGGGAAGTATTAGTTCCATACTTAGCCATTTTTTGAGCGCCGTTCATCCGAATCCGTTTGACTATAGTCCATAGTTTCAACTATAATCGATCTCCAATCCTGGTAACCATCTCTCTGAGCTTTCTGCCTTGATGATCATGAAGTCTGTTGGGCTAAATCCGCCTCTGTACTGCCTTGCCAAAAGGTGGGTTAACACTTTGCTCCCCAAAACATGCCTTGTGATAGGAAGTGTATTCTAAACTGTCATAAATCTAAGATTCAAAGCCCATAATCCATCGACATCCATATTATCCAATCTGAATCCAGTCCATTGCCAATCCAAATCTTAATCTCTTCGAATCGTCAGTGCAATCCATGACCATTCCGAGTTGATATCCAATTCTGAATCCACGATCTCTTCAGATTGTTTCATCCAAATCCATATCCATTGCAGATCCATGTTCTTTTCGGATTGTTTTTCCAAACCCGCGACTTCACCGGGTCGTTAGCCAATTCCGGGACCGCTCTGAGCCTATATCCAAGTCCGCAACCGCTCCGAGTCAATGTCCAAATCGATAGCTGTTCGAAACTGATATCCAAATCCGTGACCTCTTTGGGTCCTTACCGAGCCTAATTCATACTTGACGTCCAAGAAAGCCAATCATGTCACTCTCTGGCGAAGCGGCATTATTTATTATACTCCGGTTAGTGTCCCTGAACATCAAGTGGTGTCTTGGCTTAAATCCTATGCCAATACTGGTCTCTCCGGACCCTTGCCGAACATAATCCATACTCGATGTCCTGGTAGGCCAATTATGTCACTCTCCGACGAAGCGACTACTCCTTGCTAGGCATAATCCATACCTGGTATCCTATTGGCTTTTATTCTCCGGCCTTGACTCTCCAGTCGAGGACTTAATCCATGTGCGAGTCCAAAGAAGGGACTCGCACCTTGCGGTTACTGCCCGCCACTCCGGTCGAGACAATAATCGCATCATGTTTTATTCATCGCAGTAAGGCGGATCATAAATAACCTGATAAATAAGAGTTCGTACATCCAGAAATCCAAAAAACTAAAAAAGCAAAAAGGGCGCCACTTCGGGCATGACGGTTCATCTTCATCTCAAATCATGCCTGGGGACCGTCCTTGATCCCGTACATGTGTAAGTGACTAAGCCACCTTTTTATAAAGTTTATTACCATTATTTTTATTATGGCTAGAGTCTAAGCCCTAAGCTCGGCCCTTATCATCACGATCAGTTGATGACGATTCGTGACCCTGATCCAGGGCCATTCCTCTTTCTATTCGCATACGGTGGCTGCTCTTGTTCCATCGCCGTTGTTCAATTCCTCATGTACTACGACAGTCTGCCATTCCTGGCGTGCTCCTCAATCATATCCTTTAAATGCTGCATTCATCCGTGGTGTGCCCATTTAATTCGTGGAATAGGCAATACTTTCCAGACATACGCTCCTACTCCGTGGGATCCCTCCTTGCCGATTTCCAATAGGCGAGTTGCCCCTAGCATCCAGATAAATCCGTTCTAGGCTTTCCGTCAAATCCGAGTAGGAGGAGAACGTTGGCTCCCGCTCTTTCCATCGCCTTTTTGTCCGATCATACCCATAATCCAAATAATGTTTTTCCTTTATCATTCTTGTTTGCATCTCCTGATGATCCTTCATTTTGCACAGCGTTCACCTCCGGTTTGTCGGCTCATGCATCTTCTTGCCATTGGAACCTTTCTGCTTTACGATAAAACTCCCCGAGATCCATCAGTGGATCCCATGCCGATGAGTCCTTGAAATCCGTGCAATCGGCAATTACTGATACAACTACCATCAAAACCATGGATGGATCTGGCCAATCCACCAATGCCGCTGCATCATTAAATCGTGTTAAAAAACTCCTTTGAGACTCTTCGGTCCTTTGCTTCAGTGCTACCAATGTCGTAACATTCTTGGGTCTCGTGATGTGGACCTGAAACTGCCTCATGAAACAATCTACCAACTCGCTCCATGTCCTAATTGAGCCATTCTCAAGCTGCCTAAACCAAAGTGCAGCTAATTTCATCAAATAAAGTATAAAACACCTTGACATGACCTCCTCCGACGCCCCCAATACATTCATGTGCCATATATATATCTCATCATGTGCATAGTTGGGTCCGATTATTCGTCATATATTTCCAGCGTTGGCAGTTTAAACTCCGGTGGATTTCTAGCATTCCTGATATTAGGAGTGAACGAACTTTTATTTACAACCTCCAGATTCATGTTCACCAATCCTCCATGTATAGCTCGCTGCTCGCCTGATCATCTCTGCGAACCTGTCATTGTCATCCAGTTGTAGTCTCCTATCATCATTTTCAAACTGTCCCCTCTCCCCCGAGTCCACGAGGGAATTCTGGAGCGTACTCCTCCGAACGAGCATCCAAATTCTAATTTGCACCAAGCTCCATGGTATCGATCACAGGTCCTCCAGCATCACGATCAACCATACCCGGAGGCATGCTCCCTAGCCTTCGGTAATCGAAGCCGATCCCTCTAAGATGGTCGAGGACTCCCCCGGCTTCTCTATTCCATTCCTTTGTCCAATAGCTCCATCTCCATGTTCTCGGTTCTGATTTCCAGTGATTCATGTTGCTTCAACTCCTTGATCTAAGTTGTCATTAGCTCATGCTACTCTATTCCTTTGGTTCTGCGCTCCAGCTTGTCCAATTTGTTAGAGTAAATTCTACATCATCTCCTCCTGTCTTTTCAGCATCCTTTCCTGCATAGCATCCATCATCGTTTCCATTTCATCCTTGATGATGTAGATAGATGCTTGATTAGCTCCAGCCCCTGAGGAAGCCTCTTGACTCCCTCCATGGTGGCTCCTTTTCGATAGCTCTCTCCTTATTGATTGTTTTCACCATTGCTCCAAATCTAAGCTCTAGATTTTTTCCAAGCTCTGAATTTGAATTCTAAATCTACAGGGGCTAGCTTTCTCAGTGAAAGCACCAAAATGTTGGCATCAAAAATAGCCACCAACACCAGATTATGTGAAAGCACCAATATCCAATCCAATCACAAAACTATGAAGAGAAATAAATGAAGAAAAAAAATTAAAACAATAAGAAAGCAAGTAGGGAGAGACAGATTTATATTGATTCGGCTAACTCCGACCTACGTCCACTTCGAAGATTTTCCTTTTATTAGTTTATACTGCTGATTACAGTTACAAATTCCTAAAATCCAAGATTAAAATTCACAAAGAGCAGCCTAGGTAGAAGATGAAGTGAAGCAGAAAGAAAATCCTTTTTCTGACGCCATGCCTACTGTATTTATAGGAGAAGACATGAAAATATCTCGTTGAAAACCCAAATCTAGAACCCTGAAGCCATGACGAGCCTTCCCAGAAAGCTTGGCGCCCATCGAAACCCATAATAGGGAGTTGTGTCGATCCCTATTTTGGTAGGATCATGGAGTGTGATCCTTATGGTGGGTCCCCAATGATTTTATGTCCTTGCTATGCAGTCGCACTTACGGATCTTGAGATATTGATCGATCATTATTGCAAATTCAACCAAACCAATCCCTTAATAGGGATAGGGGCCAATCCCTACAAGTTGCTCCTTTAGGGTTGCGATTCCTACAGTCTTTGAGTCGCATGTAGGATGATGGAACTCGTGTTGATCTCAACATACCTCATATCAAGCATAAGTGATTTATGACCCACTCTTGGCATTTGAAACCTAAGTCTGTAATGGACATCCATCATGATCCAACGATTTCCATTGAGGGTCCAAAATAAATAGTGTCACTACCGAATTACACCATGGCCCTCAAGCCGCATCCAAATGTGATCGAACTTATGTAGATTTCACCATACCTTATACTAAGCATAAGTGATTTATGACCTACTGTAGATATTTGAAACCTATGTGGATCTCACCGCACCTCATATCGAGCGTAAGTTATATACGACTCACTTGTAGATGATTGTCATCATCTTCCCTTTCCTAGTTATCATTGATTTCTTACTAAATTCGTGTTACGCCGCTACAAAAGAGAATGATGGGCATGTATCGTATAATACACTATCAGGGCCATAAAGAAATGCCAAAACCGTCTATGGGTATACAAATTATATACATATTATATACATAATATGTATATAATATAACATCGTAATCATACACGGATATCACGAACCAAAACCGATATCTTATCATTGTCTATCTAAACATATGGTCACTAATATACCACCAATACGATGTATGGCCACTAATATGAAACTAATATCATACATCTAAACATATTTATGTCAAGGTCAAAACCAAGAGGTACGGACTTGTTCCGGACTTCACCGTGAATTCCACTTTCCCGAGTAGCCCAAAGTCTCCCCAAAGTCATGCCAGAGCCTCGTGTCGAACCATGCCCAAAATTGGCAGAAAATCCCTTATTATTGGTCCCTGACTAGGCTTACTGCTTGGGCCAGGCACCCGCCAATGGTAGCCTGCACTAGGCAGTGAGCCTGGGCAACAACCGTTTATGCTCCCATTGATCGCCATTTCATGCCCCATTTCATTGCTGCTTCGCCCAATCAGTTACCTAGCTTCTCTAGCTTACCTTCACCACTTCAGTTCTCTTTTGGAGTTCATTGGTGGATATTTTGGTAGTAGTTTCTTAAGTATTTGAAAACAGATTTTGATATAAATCGCACTCTTTTTCATGTAGAGTTCCCCGAGGCGACTCTTTTGACCCGGCCTCCTCCAATATGCCAAAACATACTTAACTGGCTTTCTTGCCTCATTTCATGCCTATGCATGTTTAAGTACACTTGTTTAAGCACATTTATATTCACATGCATACACAAACACACTTTCACTACATAATTCACGTTTTGGGCTTTAAGAGTGATTACTCGATCCAGTATCCTCTCAAGAAACATAGTGCGCACAACAGTCACTATGGCTGCATGAGATGCTCACAAACGTGCTTATACACAAATATAGATATTCGTGTGTGCACACAAATAGATATATGTATGTGTATATATGATTAATCACACAAATACAATTATTTATATACAAACCACCATATACAACAACTCTAAATACAATGCACGAATTGCCTTGATTATGTTATAACTTCAAATAGTCATAACGTGTACCTATCCATATACATATATACACACATATATTTAAATAAGTATCTTAACTATTAGTTAATTAGTTCTTACTTTTATTCTCTAAATCTTGTTTATAAAAGTCTAATGACTTTTTCTACTATTGTATAAAATCGTGTGACTATTTTACGAAATACATTACTAGAGTATTAATCATTTTAAGCCTTTATAACACATAATTTCTTCATTTAGGTGTTCATCTCATAATCATTTTATAAAATAATATAATTATTCTATAAAATGCTATAACTTATAAAATTATTTCTTTACTTAAATAATATTTATAAGAACTATAGGAAACCCGAACTACTTGGCTACTCGTAAAAAAATTCAGCACCCAAGAGTTTTAAGGAAAGAAAATAAAACTTTGGATCAGACATGGGTCTGGTGTGAGTAAACTCAAAGCAACTAAATTATTACTTTTAAAACTCTTTTAAAATCAAAGGTATCTCGTAAGACCACATCGCATATAAACTCGGATGAGTTTTTACCTTACGATAACCAAAACACTTTTATATAAAAATCCTGTGATATTATAATAATGTCTCAGGGTTCAAAGTAAAATATTAAAATAGCTGGAATGCTTGCATCTCACATTCCAACATATTTGGTATACGACTAAAACCATACAGCGCTTATTGGAGAATGGATTCCATACAATGACTATGCACTGGGGTACCATCTATCACAGTACACATTTAGAAAATGTACCGAGGACCTCGCTTGGATCCCCTGCCAACACAAGACCGGCCTACCCCTTACTGGATAGTACCAATATGTCATCACCCCATTTGCTTTGCAAACCTTTTTATCGAGATCTCATGCACAACCAATTCATAAATATGTAGATGTATCTAGAAGGGTGACAACATACCCTAATGGGTGCGACCCACTTAGCCTTGCTGCATCTCCCCTGATTTTCAGTCATTCCCGGTTGATGAGGCTTGAGGCTACGTTTTACCTTTTTGAATAGAAATCCCACTTGGAGTGCTAACACTGCCCTCCAGGCATCAATACAATGCTAGCATTCATCCATACAAGTTGTCCAGGATAAGGACACCAAAGGCACTACTTCTACTACATTCATTTTGGAATCACCCTCAGGAGTAGTAGCAAGCAACCCTTGCACTTCAATGCTCCATCTTCGATTCCATATTCTTCAAGATGTCTTCAGTTTGAAATGCTTGATTTGGATTAAAGTGGTTTTCGGATAACAGATCCCATCCCGGTCTCTTCAAAACAACTTTCGATAATTTTCGGTAAAATCAACCCTGGTCTTTAGGAAATAAGCAGATAAAAGATAAGAGCGGAGTTCACCTCCTAATCGTTAGTGGACGGATTTCCTTATCATTTATCTTAGAAGAACGAAACGAATTTATATGTACAGTATAGCGCCGTCAACGGTAACTTTACCATATAATTTCCATGTTTCTCCTAGATATTTCCAAAGTAACGTTTTGGTCCAGATTTGATAGTTGGTTATTTAACTACCAAATAAACAAACAATCAAACATTGATTCAATTCCATATGGGATCCTCTAAGCCTTTATTAATTAATCTTTAATTAATAAAATCACTTTATAAAACTTTATCAAAGGATCTTTTCTAAAACACTTTTCCCAAACCCCTTACATCCCTTTTACTTGGAAAACAATATAAACATTTACCAAAAACATTTGGAAAATTCTCTCTTCGTACATTCCATACTAAATGGCCAAACCATTTCCTTTCAAAACATCACTTACTATAAAACTCGTCCACTTTATAAAACCCATTCACTTATTCCTTACAAAAAAATCCTTTATAAGTTCACTTCACATTTCTAACCTTTTTACAATTTTTCAAACTTGATTTAAAACGTCTTTCAAAAATATCTAAAATGATTTATAAAATCTCTTTCGATTTTACAACTATTTAAAAATCTTCCTTCATAATTCCTTTATAGAATCTCCTTTATAAAATATCATTTTCAAGATATCATTTGTAAATCACTTTAGGTAAAACCTTTTATTTAATAAACCCTTTTTATAAACAATATATTATTTAAAAATAACTTTATAAAAACATACTTTAGTAATTCAAAAAGAGGCTTAGTAATCCCAATGGTGCTATTTTAAGTTACCATTCAGTTTCTATTTCAATTCACTTAATAATTATTTATATAGATCAACATATATGTAAATAAAACTCATATCCAAATCAGGGAATAACATGTCAATATAAACTAACTATCATATACATATCCAAATAACATAATAGCAGGGTGGTGATTTGTCCTGCTAAACAAATATCCAAACAATTCAACCAATTCATAGCAGAATTGGGATTTATTCTACTAACACATGTCCACACAAACAAACCAACAAACAATCAATTTATAGCAGAATGGGGATTTATTCTGCTAATACATGTCCACATAACCAAACAAATAAACAATCAATTTATAACATAACCAGGATTTATTCTGCTAACACATGTTCAAACAACCCAACAATCTACATTAACTCATTCACAGTTATATGGTTTCTTAATGGTATCAACACTCGAATCACTTATGTTCAAAACCATCTTTGAAAAAGAAGTACCTTTGAACAATTTTACTTTTGAAAACTAAAGGATTTAAAAATTTTAAACCCTTTTAAAAATAATTAAAACTTGGATCCTTATTTAAATCATAGTTAATTTTAATTGAATTTTAACTTAATTTAATTAAATAGTTAAACAACAAGTAACTATTAATAAAACCCAAATTAATCCTTTATTAATTATTAAATAACTAATTAAAACTTCATTAAATGTTAATTAATCCCAATTAATTAATTAATTAATATTTAATTAAACTTAAACAATCAATTAAACCTTTAATAAAGAATTTATTATAAATTAAATCTTTAATCAAATAATTAAACCCTTGATTAATAATTAATCCTATATTTAATTAATGATAAATTAAATTTAAATAATTTACTTAACTCATACTTAATTAACTTAATTAATTAAAATAAATCTTAACTTTAAAGATAATTAATTAAGAACTAATCTTTATTTAATTAAAGTTAACAAATCTTGTTAAAATTTAATTAATTATTAATTACTAAAACCTAATTAATTAACAATTAATTATTAAATCCTTAATTAACTTTTAAAGACATTATTATTTAGTTTATAAAATATTCACAAAACAATTTGAAGTATAAAAACCAAACTTTGCAAAAATTGAAATTTTAAGCGAACTGCATGCATGCGACTATCGCTATGGATACCCGTAATTTCACTTTACAAACTAGTTTACATGCTAACTTGCTTTAGCTTCAAGACAAGATTAACACATACGACATATCCAAGTTCAACTATACCAAATCATACCATCACCAAACATAACCAACAATCACAACCTTTTTATAACCAACATATCTAAACAATACCACAATTCAAATAAAACAAACACACACACACACACACACACACATATATATATATATATATATATATATATAACCACATAACCAACACACACACACAAACATATATATATATATAAGTAAATTCTTCCCAAAAAGTTAAGAAGTTTACTCACCAAAGGTTTTGAAAACTTGAAATACTTTAGTGCTCGAAAAGCTTGGAAAACCACAAATTCTTCTTGAAAATAGGTCATTTTTCACTCGACTTTTGGACCCTTTCCTCTCGGATTTTGGAAAAGTGGTCAAAAGGAAAGTTTTAGATTATTCTTTCTTCTTTCATTTAAAAAAATGAATCACTCAAAAAAGTTAAATTTTGAGGAAGTTATGGCCAAAGCAGTGAGGAGTATTTTCGGACATCAAAATCTAGGTCCAAAAACACTCGTGCAAAAAAATGAATTTTCGGAGCATCTAAGCTTGAAATAAGAAAAAGTGGTAAACTACAAAGTTGTAGCCACTCAAAATATACATGGTTTTAAAAACATATATGGTTTTGGAGTATTTTGTAAGAAGTTATCGTCGAAACTATTTCGGGTAAAATGAAAGAAATTTAAATGGAAAAGAAGGAACCTTTAAACAAGTTTTTAAAACATTTAAAAGTTAATTTTTAAAATATTAAAACATGAAAAGTTATTTTGGAAGCCATTAAAGTTTGTTAAAAGCTTTAAAGAAGAAGAGACTTAGGAAAAAAATGGGGAAATGAAATGAAAATGGAAGAAAGAAATAAGAGAAAGGTTTTTATATAAAATGAATATGTAAAATTACCTAATTAACCCTTGTACCATGCCCTCCACTCCTAGCTTGCCATGTAACAACTCTTGTCTTCCCCCTTGTTCCTTCCTAACACTACATGATCCAACGTGAAATTACCCCTAAATGTACTCTTGTCTCCCCTAGTTGCCATTATGTCAAATCATGTCCCGTGATGTGACAATTTCCTTTTTCCATTTTTCTCTTATATACCTAAGTATAATTGCAGGCAAACACACACTAAGACATACATACATATACACATTTATTTCCATTTTGAATGTTTATATGTTTCCATTAAAGTTCACAACATTCCGACAAATTCCAGCTGGGGAAAAGTCGAAAATTCGGAAAATGAATTCCGGACACATTTCCCTTTTTTCATTGAACTATATATTTTTAAAACTAATTTTGAAAAATATTTCACCATTATTATTTATCATTTAAAAGAGTTTTATTTTCATTATTAAACCATTTATTTGAATATTTAAAATTAATTAAATATTCGCAAATCAAAGCAGTGAAATTCCGGGTCGTTACAATTTCTATCCAATAGCAAATAGAAATGAAACTGATTACACCAAACGATGTGACCGTTTTCAGAGATTTGCAAAGGTTTCAAGAGCTCCATTAACAGGGCTTACGCAGATTGTAACACTTGGTCGTTTTTGGTTTGGGGGATTGATATAATCGGTGTACTACCGATGTCGAAAGGAGGAGCTAAGTACATTATTGTTATAGTGGATTACTTTACAAAGTGGGCTAAAGCCGAACCACTTGCCATGATCACAAGGGTGATTAACTTTTTGATGAAGAACATAATCTATAGGTTCGGAATACCCCAAAGGATCATAACAGATAATAGGACTCGGTTCAAAAGTATCGAGTTTAAGGATTTCGGTGGATGATACAAATTTGAGAAAAGCTTTGCAGTAGTAGCACAGCTATAGGCGAATGGACAAGTGGAGGTGGTGAATAAAATTATCAAGTCCATCTTGAAGAAACGGTAACTTATGCCAAGGGAAGCTAGGTCAAAGAGCTTCCATTGCTATCGTCTACTCATAGGACTACCCATAAGTCCATAACTAGACATTCGTCATTCTCTTTGACCTATGGATCGGAGGCCATGATCCGGATAGAATTGGAAGTTTCTTCTCACCATAAAAGGCATTATGACTCAATGGTAAATGAGAAACTCTTGTTCGGATCCCTTGATTTGGTTGATGAAAAGAGAGAGGAAGCGGAGTTAAGGGTAGTTGCTTACTAGAAAAAAGTAGCACGATATTTTAACACTAAGGTTCAGAATCATACTTTCGATGTAGGGGATCTCATTTTGAAACGGGTTCTCCCGAGTAGGGGGGCACTTGGTCTAAATTGGAAAAGTCCTTATGCAATTGAGAAAAAGATTGGAGATTGAACGTTTAAGCTGGCTACTATTGGCGAAATCCCAATTTCACGGACATGGAATAACGATCCGTTGCGGTGCTATTTCATTTAGTTTTAGTTATTTTATTTTTTGCAAAATAATCCACCCAAGGATTCTAAGGGAAATGTAATAAGACAGGACTTACTGCCTTTTTTGTTAATAAGTAAATTAGCTTCTTGAACCAATGGAATCATGTTCTTGTAAGCAAACCTATACTGCAGGATTAGCTGTGCAATCATGTACCCGAAAATAAGTACCGACTCTAGGATTAGGACAAAGGAGTATAATAGTAAGGGTCGATCAGATAGTTCAACCCTATCCCTCAGGTATTGACCATTTCCTGTGAGTAGGCAAGGTTAGTAAGGAAAATCCAAAATCAGGTAGCAAAAATCACTAGTTTTTGGAGGTGGAAACTAGTGTGCGGATTGAAATTTGATTACCATGCTTGCGGCCTGGCAGGATACGCTGGGCCGAGTATAAGCAAGGATAGTCAACAGACACTCTCGGTCAATGCTAGGGAAGTGGTACAACTGAGAGCATATGCCTAGAGGCAGGCATTTGAGCTGCCGGTTCTTGATGATAGGAACTGGTAAATGGATAGGAATTCACGACTGTGCTTATGGCCTAGCAAGACGCGCTTAGCCGAGGATAAGTGAGGATAGTCATTGAAGGTGGAAAATTGGTACTACCAGACTCCTCTAGTCCAGGATCAGGACCAAAAGACTATAATGAAACTAAGGGCAATCGGATAATTTTCTCATGTGGTTAATCCTCGTCCAATCCCTTGAAATAGGCAAGGTCAGAAACAATGCCTAGATTCTGGCATTTAGACAAGTCCAAGAGATAGGACTCGATATGCGTGGAGTCGTATTAAAAGTACAATTTCACTCATGGCCTATCGGGGCTTTCTTTACAAAGGTTAGGTAGTGAAAATCTATAGATGACATCGATCACTCTTGGTTATCGACGAGATCGTAGACATTAAGAAATAAATATTCAAACCAATGTTCCCTGGAGGTAGGAAATAACATGCTTTAATTATATATAACTCGTTAACTGTTTAAGGAAACTTTACCTAAAATAAACAGGAACAACCACAAAGTTGGTTAAATAATAGTTTTGTTTATTCAAACGGAAACACTTTAGCGACGATAAAACAAAACAAAATAATATAATATGGCTAAAGAAATTACAGGAATTTTATTTATATGCACAAAATTGTAGTAAATAAAAGCATTGCACAGACACGGGCACGTATAATATGGATAAATTATAGTAAAAGCAATTATATTATATATGCAGGCATGGAGGAATATATATAAAGCATAGAAATGTGAACGGAACAAAGATTGAAGTAGAAATAACAATCTTTCATTTCATTTAAAATTTATACGCAATAAATGCAGGGGTCGATCCTACATAAACACGACCTATGTATAATGAAGTGGAAAAACAAAAGTACTACCCAAAAATGAAACAAATGGAAACAGTCTCAATGATATTGGAAGATAGTTGTGGAGCCTATTTCTTGTGATCCTTATTCTTTTTCTTACCAGCCTTGCTGCCTGAACCATCGTGAGGTCTCTTCTAGCCCTTCTCACTTTTGGGTGTGCTTCCTCTAGAAGGGATGGTGTTGCCTTTAGTAGTAATGATGATGGGACCTTCAGGACGGTCAATGACATGCTCTAAGGTCTCTGTGATGGCGTCGGTGTTGATACCCTTCAGGGTCTTGAGGTGATGGGAAGGATTAACAGAGAAGGCTTTGGTTCCACGGCACTAGCAATCTTTTCAAGATCGGGCTCGGTCTTGATTATGACTTTGAAAATATCAAGCATTAACTTCTTCTCCATGGAAATGGATCTGATCGGGCTTATGGCTCTAGTGATAACTTCCTCTAAGTAACAGGAAGCATTGTCCTATCTCTCCAAAGTGGCGATTCCTCCAAATCAGGACCACGGATGGAACTAGAGGGGAGGCTTAGAATGACTAATTCCATGGTTATAGAGGTTGACTTGATGGTAATAACAGCAGGGCCCGAGTCTTGAGTAATTAGTGGCAGAGGAGGTGGAAGAGAGGAATGACCTATAAGGTGGCAAACATAGTGGTAAAGGTTAGTGATCGACTCAGGCGAAAACTGGAGTTTCTCTAACACTAGAGAGACTAAGGATATACCTACACTGGACGGTATCTTTTTAGTAGGAGACGTAGCAATCTTACCTTCTTTTGGAGTCGATTGACAGGGTTGAGAGATGGACACTAGAATGTATGGCTCATCGAGAACAATAGCCGCCGAAGTTGGAATAACTTGGGTGGCCCCCCCTCATATGTCGAGATATTCGCTACAAGCTCTTGGGATTTAGGGGTTGGTGATACTATTTAACCCAATACTTGGGTTAGTAGGAGCTATAGTAGCAGCTTTAGCGGTAGCATCTTCCACGGTAAGTATAGCTTTTCCCTCTTCGAGTTTTGTAATATCATCAGTATCGAGGTACTTGGCTCTCATTTCCTCTTCGGTAAGGCCTTCACCAGCTGCTTCTGAGCATCATATTACTTCCTTTCATACATCGAGGAGGGCCATGACATATGTGCTTCCCGACCACTTCAAGTTCTTATATTGGGTGGCATTTGCAAAGAACTGTTGAAGGGTGGTGTTCAATTCTTCCCTCTCTTTGGCCTTTTACTCGTTAAACTCACTTAATCATATGCGGCTTTGGTATGGTCAACTTAAGCTTCCAATCTTTCTATCTTTACCAGGAGCAGTTCAGATTCAAGTCTCTCCTTTTTAATGCGGGACTCTCAGATTTCAACTACTTGGTACCCGATAGTTTTATCTTTTACTAGGATAGTTTCATCCTTCGCGTGGAGGGCCAAATTCTTGTCAGTAAGTTCCGCCTTGAGAGCAGCATTGTCTTCAAGTGTGGTCCTTATTAGATCTTTCATCATGATCTTGGCTTGGTTGTGAGCCTTCATCATCTCTATAACCAATTTTTCAGCCTTTCCTTCAGATTCCGAAATCGCATCTCTCTCCTTTCCCAACTTCTTCAAATCCCTCTTCTACCCCTCTAGGATGTTGTCATAGGTTTTCTTTTCAAATTCAAATGATTGGATATTCGTTTGGTTGATTCAATCAATTGACATTGGAGAGGGCATAAGAAAACTTCTTCCACTTGTATCCTTGATCGACAAGCTTCTGGGCCTATCCAACTTTATGGTCCGACTCTTTCTTAGGAATATTTTTGATGTTGCAGTCAAACATAACACCGGTTATGCAGAGGTCAGAAATGGTGGCCTGCATGCGGCTGGACCGAGCCGGAGGAGGAGTTGGATAATAGGCGATTCCTTTGGATTAAAGGGGAGGAGGAACGGTAGTAGCAAGTGAAGGTGAAGCTGAAGTTTGTTGCTATGAAGGGAGTTGCGGTTGAGATCAGGGCGGAGCAACACCGGAGGATGACCCGTAATGGTTGTATGTGTCTTTATGCCTCTTTCCATAGTAATAGAGCCGCCTCTGTTTGGCTTGTCTCTTCTTTCTATCCCTCTCGGCCTGGCGGTCTTTTCCTGCCTTTCGCTCTTTATCTTTTCTTCGAGACCTCTCATCTTCCATTTCTCGCTCTTTGCGAGAACAGAGTAAGGCTGATATGGTTCGGGAGTTATCCATCTTTACCTAAATATCCCATAATGGAGTAGCTAAATCGATCTATGCTCATTGTACCTGAAATGAAAGAAAGGAACGTATTAGTATGGAATATTGTAATATGAGCAAATGTAAGGAATATGTATTTGTGATCCTAAAGTGCATAAAGTGCCGGTGTCCACCCGTAATACTCTACAGACCATGTTCAAAAGGAATTAAGGATTGAATCTCTTCTCCTTCGGCAAGGATACCCTTTGAGGGAAAGCTGAAGCCCAAAGAACTTCCTTAAGATGGTCAGCTATCAGAATGTTAAGATCGCTCAATGAGCCACAAATATCTTCTTAAAAACCAGCCGAAGGAGTCGCCTCAGCTAATGGTGCCATGCTTGGTTTTGTAGTTTGTTTTTAAGTTTTGATGATTATGGGCTTTGGACGTGACAAGTCTAGGAGTTTGGTGCTTTTGGGAGACGTCTCTCCGTACAACTCATCTCCCATCCGACTGATGCTGTCATCACCGTCACCTCCATTGTCATTTTCTTCTTCTTCTCTTCTTTCTTCCCAACCTCCTTCTTTCTTCCCAACCTCCTTCTTTCTGAATCATTCCCATCTCAACTCTCTCTTCATCTTCTATTGGTACTTTTCCACCAACGCGCTTATCTATTGCTCTATCAACTGGTTCATCAATGTTAGCTGTGCCGAATAAGCCTTCAACACCCTATTGGATGTTATCGTCGAAACTACGAGTGGGGGTAGAAAACCTTGTCGGCATTTTGGAGCTACTTAGTGGGATTTTTAAAGGAATGTCGAAGAAATTAGGATGTAGGAGGTTACACTAACAAAGGTTCTCATTCGTTAGGAGATGGGTGGTGGAGCAATATCAGATGGGGATACTCTTGAGGGTCTTAAGAGTATCAAAATGTTAGGAGTTGACGACAGGTGTCAACATGGAATCTTAGTGAGGAACGAGTCATTCTGGATAGGAAAACATGGTGTTCAATACGGTCAGGTATGTTTTATTTTAGAATTCTATTCTTAATATGAACCCATATAATTGATCTTAGAATCCAACGGATGTCGACATGTGTTAACCAATCAGATTTTGAACGTCAACCAGACAATTAGAAGTGTCAATCTATGTAGTGTGAGTCTTGTGTCATATACATGACGAAATACCATTTTGTGTAGATAGCATGCTCGTGTTGGAAAATGAGCTCGTCGTATGATGTAATTGTGCATCAGATATTACCTGTTATCATTAGATAATTAATAATGGAACCACTGTCCAAAACAGCGTGGAGTTTTTTTGACATGAACACAGGAAGTTCAGTAGTTGGAAGTACATTATAATGGAGCCATACAGATGCTAGAGTGTATTCGACACGACCTTCTTTAAAAGAGAACCGTCTTATCAGACTTTAGATTGGTAATTAATGATCGACCAAATTTCCTTGGGATGATCATTCATGTTTGAAAATATGACAGGGAGTGGCTACTGCAAAACTAAAGGAAGATCCGAATAAATAGGCAAATAGATCGGGACCGACACTAAGTAGGCAAGAATTGGGGATACCCTAAATTATCATCGTATCGGTTTCAAGATATTTTTGAGTTTGGCCTAGAAAGATCGAAGAAATGAGCAATCACTAAGCAAAGGAAGGGGTCGATCATGTATTGACAATCTCAAGCCATTTATTAGCCGTGGATGAAGCTCAAACGTAGCCGACAATGACCCAAGGTCGCCATCGTGGTGTTAGTCGACGGTCACCTACCTTGATGATCTTGGATCTGGAAATTAGCTAGTGAAAAGTGAGGAAGACTAGTCTCAAAAGGTCGATGTTGGTTGAAGCACAGATTTGATGGTGATGGCAGCCTACGGCGACGATGGTGATCCAAAAGGAAGTAGCGATGAGTGGTTTGAGTTTACGAATTTGGTCCTACAATTTTAGTATTGGGAACTCAAGAAGAAAAGGCAAGAGGAATATCAAAGGAAAAAGCTCTAAGTGTTCGTCTTTATAAGTACTCGTTGGCTAAGATATTCGCCTTTATAAGTACTTGGCGACTTAGGTAAAGTACTCGACATTGACCTAATCAGGTTAGTACCAAGATGGAATTTTGGCAAAAAATTAAAAGGAAAAAGAGAAGAGATAGAAAAGGAAAGCAACTCATACCTGGTTAAGGCATGGAACAGTTCCAGAGTGTATATCTTGTCCTTAGGATGGAAAATGGAACTTTTACCATACAAAGCAATCGAGCGGATATCCACATAATAGAGACAATGCTCTGAAGCAACTCTTGGATACCCAACAGATGTATGAGGATGATCATATATGTTTGTCTTATTCTAGAGCATACTTTGTTTCCAATAAAAGCATGATCTAGTAGGCAGGTATTATCTGGCATTATAGACTGAGCGGCTTTCAATTAAATCTAGATGTCAGGATGAAGATGAAATTATTCAAGGACTTAAGGCATGCTTGAAAGGATAGAGAAAGCAACTTGAAGAAGTTAGAACACAATTGGAGCAAGGAAAAGAGGTCGGTACTGACCACTTTTTTGTCGGCACCGAGCACTTTTTAACCCCCCCGTAGGACTATGGAGCTATTGCATATGGATGGTTGGCTTAAGTAATCATTTTGAGGTACATTTCTAGAGGAATAAGCGAACAACTCCAAGAAAGTTTCGAAGAAAAGAAGACACGTGCCAGTAATATAAAAATCTCGAAAACAACACGACTTCTAAGGAAAATTACTCGAAACATAATGGGTTGAAGATAGATGACCATGGGAAGGAAAATGGAGCAACCTCCCCTCAAAAAATCATGTCAGTACCAAAGGTCAGTATTGAGTTGATTTTAAGGCTCTGGGTACTCCCTCTTCCTTTCCTACATTCTTGGATCTAAAGTTGGACTTGGTATATTGATAACTGGCGATTTTGCTGGATGATTTCCCTATAAATACAACACCTATGAAATTTGAGAAATGGCTTTTTGGCATTTACTTTCTTCATATTTTATCTCTACTCATCCATAATCACTAATAAAGTTACTCTTGGCTGTTCTAGGCTATTAGACTGGAAACCTTTTTATTTATGGCTGAAATCCACAATCAATAATAATACAGTGGATGTAGTTCATAGATTTGCTGAACCACTTTAAAAAGTCTCTATTTTTTTACTATTTTGGCTAGATCTCTTACTTTCAATTTGTTTTTGGGCGTTGTGTCATTTTCTGGCTCAACAATATCACAATAGGATGTATGAAATTTGGTATTGGTCAAAACTCCAATATTATCCATATTCAATTTGATCAATCTGTAAACAAAGTCTTTAGTTCAATAATAACATTTATTATTAACTATTCTACTATAAATAGAGATTTTGACTTTGAGTTGACTATAATTGACCACGATACTAACCTCATACATTTGAGGAGACGAATTCTTTATTGAATAATGCTTCAAATCAGACCCAACTATAGTCGCTCGATGGATCGCCATATTAAGGCTTAACTATAATCAAAGTGTAGTATTCACATTGCAGTTCCACAGTTTTATCAAGTCGAGAGAACTATATAATATCATCACACATAGATTTCATGTTTGACCTACTTGTTATCAACCAACATCAAACTCTTAAATGAGTCGTTGATAGTTATCCAATAACTAAAAGTATATAACCCTTGATGCTCCAACAACCATGAGTAATAAACTGTCCAACATTTGGAGAGCGTTATACACTTTAGTCTTAACGGATGAATCAATATCCTTTTCTCGAAACTTTACCGGGAATATTTAAAACAAAATATCATTTTATTTTGTGATATTTACCCATGATTGCTACTATATGCAACTACAATCATATAACATTTTATTTAAGGATTTTCTTATTATATACTATAAATTAATTACTTAACGAATTATATCATAATATAAAATAAACATCGTTATTATGAACAAGATTGACTACACAGTTAAATACATGCAGTAAAATACATAATTATCTCTAGAGCATACCGCCAACTCTTTTATTTTATTTTTCAAAAATTTAGTGAACTTGGATTCAAGTATGTGATGAATGAGCTAAAGAACTTGTAAAAGAAATTAGCATTAAATCTAATTTCAAAAAGAGTTGTTCGTTTAAGAAGAAATTTGACGAGCATAAAGAAGTTGGTGCTAATGGCAGTCAAGCTTTGGAATATGTATTTAGAGTCACTTAATTTCTTCGCAAAATAGATCAGGCTTTGACTTAATTTACAAATCGATCAGAACAATTTGAAGTTTATGAAGAGATTTCTGGATTTTTCTTGAATGCCAAATCTAATATCATTAATGATATAAAACTGAAAGAGCAATGCATGAACTTGAAAGTTATTTTGAGCCATAAGAGAAGTGCATGAACTTGAAAGTTTTTTTGAGACATAATCAAGGGAGTGATATTTATGAAAAAGAATTATTCCTTGAACTTAAACAATCAAACCGACATCATGGTTGGAAATAGTTAAATCAATTGGTATTCTTGATTTTTAAAGATCTCATCGTGATGTGAGTGGATTTAAAAAGTGCGATTTGCTATTGGATTATGTTTATTTGTTTTACATCTGTTATTTCAAAATCTATTGCTTAAACATCTATCATATTTCACATGTCCAGTAAAAGTCCATAGAATCACAGAAAATTGAAAATCAATAAATGATGAATTTAGGTCTCGAATTTGATGTCGATAGATGTTGTTTGATGGGAGTTTACTTTGAATAATGTTAGAATTTCGCCTCTAATGACTGGATTTAGAATTTGAATCATGATATCAAATTAGGGTTTTAGTATATGCGACAATAAAAGTCAACACTAGTACAATTAGTTGTGGATTTTGATGTAGAGTAGACTGATGGTGGGCAAAAGCAGCAGTTGTGGCTATGGTGGCTACATGACCCAATCAAAACTGAAATCGTGTCAAACAGGCAAGATGCAATCATGCAAATTATTGGTTGATAAATATATTTAACGTGCAAATATTTGATATGTTATTTTTTCATATGTAAATATGAGTTTTTGTGAATAACAACACTCATATATTTAATAGTGTAAGTATTTGTCATATATCTGGAGCGTAACACGACAATAAATAATTGTGCTACAATTTCTTTTTTTTTACATGGCATGCATTTGCCAATCAAATATTATCTCGGCAATTACTATGTATGACACAACAATTAATATGGATGAAAATTACTGTAAGAACTAACAACATTTTTTTAGATATATAATCAATGATTTTTGACTACTTTAGATTCAGAATGACATTTATAGCATGTTCAAAAATTGTTAAACTCGGTAATGAGCAATATACATATACATACATACATATACACATACACACATACGTATATGCACACACACATATAATATTAATGATTTTTTGTTTTTGTTTTTTTAAGTGAATAAGAAAATTGTATTAGAATATTAAACTTGATGTGAACATTTTTCAATTGATGACAAGAAATATTGTATTCGCCTCGAACAACTCAATCCCATGACACCGACCCTATTTACGGTATCTGCATGTGTATTTCAAGCATCTCCTTCAGTCCCTAACAAAGCATCGTACCCTTGCTAACATGTTTTAAATTGTCCCACTTGTTAGCGACAACTCGTTAAAACTAAGGTCTAAATGCTCGTTGAAAATTATCATTCCATTAGAGTACTAGACATTCTTGAAAGCAAAAGTTAAAATTTCATCGAAAATTTTCTAATAATACGTATATGATGTACAATACAAAATCAAAGTGAATATGAAAAAATACACTTAAAATTGGATCGACGAGATGGAGGAAATATTTTGAACTTTCATATCTACAATTATTTTGATAACGAAGGGCAAAGATATTACAGAAGAAAACGATAAAATGGGAAGTAGATTAGAAATGGGCACAGCCTAAGACACCTAAGACCCCTAACACAACAAAGTATCAATTTTCAACCTTTCTTCCTACGACGACTTGATCGGACTCTGTTGAAGCATGCATCAGAAATCCATTGGGACCGAGGACCGACTGCCAACGCACTTCACTTCAAACACTTATCAATCATACTTCTATATCGAAACAATCTGACAGTGAGTAATCCAAATGTGCAATAAGTTCACAGCAGAAGTGGCCTACAATTGGCCCAATTGAAAATAAAGATCTATGAATAAATATCTTATAAGCACGTGGAACATGGAAGATAAAGATTTTTGCCAAAATGTTAGAAGCGGTAGTTTGCTTCACCGCTACTTTTGAACAACCATATTTTATTAACTGCCAGTCTGCCACAACAATTATTGAATACGCAAAAACAGCGCGGTTTGAGAAAGTAAAAAATATATTCTTGTCTGGGCTTCATTGGCTTGCTCAAAAGAGATTTTTTTTTTTTTTTTTTTTTTGAGATTTGCGGGTAAATGGGTCGCTATTGAAATTAGTTATAGTTCTCGAATTGCCTTTCGATTGGGGTGCAGTGTAGAGAAGTAATGGAGCCTTCAAATGGGTTCCTGACAACCATTTGGAATTTTTTCAAGTTTCTGCCCTTCTTCATCGGATTGCTCATCTTGGGTATCATTAAAGGTTTGATTTTTATCAACCTTATGCAATCTTCATGTTATTATGTGAGTTTAAATTGCTTGTTAGTTGGATTTGAACTCCGTGATGGTTGTTTTATGTTCTTCAGAAATCTTTAGTTGATTTTATTTATGTTATCCATTTATTTGAATATGTGTATGTTAGGCAAATGATGTCATGAGTCACTTCTTTGAAGAAAAACCAAAAGATGGACATGCCAATTTGTCGATTATAGTAGTTTCTGTTGAACCAACAAATGAGTCTAACTTGGGTAGATAAAGTCTATCCTTTTCTCTCTTAAGTTCTGAATATCTTTTCTTTTACTTATAAGCCTGCTTTCTCCCTTTTTGCAATATTTTCCTTTAGCATTATTCTTCATTCAATAATCTTGTGTATGCTCACTATCATGCGAGATGGCATAGCAGTGCAGTCCCATTTTAGTGTAGTCAATACACACTTAGCTATGAACAGGGACATACATATTTGCTCTTCTTTCGCTCTGGATACCAACAGTAGGATTTTGTGGCCTGTAGTGATCACATGCATCTTGATTGGAAAATCCACAATTTATGTTTATGTCCGAAGGTGCCATTTTTTCATAGCTTTCCGAATCTACCCTCACTTTGTTTAATGTAAGTAGGGATTCTATGGGTGTATGTGTTGAGAAAAGTTTCATATGACTCAATTTGACCATTTGGATTGATAGGAAGTCAAGGGATATAAATGTTGATGTATCCTTTGTAACTTGTAAGGGCAACCAGTACATGGCAAAATACTTTTCCACTTCCTGAGCAAGGACATGATAAATATATAGAATCTCGGATATCATATGATGTTAACAGCCACTGAGTTCATGAATCAATATACTGGCTACAAATCTCGGATCGTTGGTAACATACAACCCACCGGACACATGATAAGAGTTACATACTTCACATGACTAGGGTTACATTTTTACATTAGAAGAGAGTTGTTATATTACAAAGAATAATATTAAATTTTTGGGATTGTGGTACTTAATTTATTGATTCGGTAGGTACTAGATGAGATTGTGATACTTAATTTATTGATTCGGTAGGTAGTAGATGAACGAGCATTAAGGGAAAAAAAGTCTGTTGTTTGATTCACTGATGTAAAAAGTTAAAAATAGATTAAAAATATTTTTGGACTAACATAATAAGTTAAAATATGTTATGTAAAAGAAAACATACAATTTTGAACAAGGCTTTGGACTGTGTTCCATTCTGAATTTCATCTTGTCTGATTGCAAAAATGAGATGTCAAATACATTTCGAACGAGATTTAAAATAGTGATTTGAATATTGTAACAAGGAAAAATGGAAATTTGTGCTCAACCTTAACAAAAGTTGGCCCTTAGACCTAGATCGTTGATTCAAGATCTAGGTCCAAGGGGACTCATATCTCAATTAAGCAAGAGTTTGGAAATTCAATCAATAAACCAAGTTCCAAGTACTCTTCCTGAACCTCAGTTTGTCCTCGCCATTCTAAGAACTTGAAAGAAAAAAAAAAGTCTAAAATCAAACTCCCTCATCTACCAACGACGCTGCCATCTAGTTAATCATTGAGTAGAAAAATGACACCGACCCTCATGGGGATTAAGAAACACTACTCAGTACTTGAGACCCCCCCGCTTGATTGCTTCGAGCCTCCTTCAAGAAAAACATTCTGGGAGCGCTGTATCGTGATTCAGCAGAAATACTAGCATTCCTAGATGAAAACGTGCAATAGCAATATTGATCCCATCAATCGCATTAGCTACTATAGAGCTTAGACAACTTTTCACTATCGTTGATGTGTAAAGGCCTCTCACTAATAGTTATTAACGGTACACGACGCAAAAACCTTTCCGAAGCCTTGGTGCACCGCGTGACGAACGGCACATGCCTTTTTGATTTATTGTTCAATTTTAGAAGAAGAAAAGTTATATAAATTCATTATACATAACAATTTATTGAAAACGTTCAATATAATTTATAATTTTATTCCTAAAATGTATCCAACATAGATTCATTTAATCATTTTGAAAAACCGTTAAACATAACTGGTCTGTGTTTCTTCTTTTGTGTTGGAAGTTGTAGTAGCCGTGAATTTTTGACAGAGCAACTGTGAAATTTAGCGGTCGTGTTTCTTCTTTTGTTCATGGAAAATGGAGTCTCCATTCTTTAAACAATTAATATATTTGTAAAATATGAAGTCAAAAGCTGTAGAATACAAGATTTTGTTCTCAATCTAGGTTATTAAATCATGTTGTCGTTTATGGTTATTTTGATAAGATTGTTTATAAAAAAAAATTGTTTAAAATCATTAAATAGTGGTTGGGCGATGTAACTGGTTTGTGTCAGTTTTACTTTTGATTTTTATGGTTTGAATGTTAAGATCATCACCCTTATTTTAAATGCATGCACATTTATTCTATTCAAACCGTCTTTTTGTAACTTGAATGATTTAAGATTTTTAAAAAGGATTTCTCATTAAGTCTGCCATAGCTAAATCGTAACGAATAATGATACGTCATTAAATACATATACAGTACCTCACGGATCAACTAATGTAATAATATATAACATAGACGGCTTAGCCTCATCTCCATCATCGAAAGATCCATAACGAGCTCTATAATCATCGACTTGTGTCTGGATCCTGCCATATATGGCTGCTACAATGATGTACGGGTATATAGCGTTAGTGACTCATGCAGTCGTCTCTCTTTGTCTAAGTAATATGAAAATTGAAAAAATAAAACATGCCAGTCATGTGAATATGAAGCATTTAAAACCCAAAAAAAACTGTGGGTGAAGAAAATTATACTATTTACCTTTAGGGATGATATCGTGCGGGAGTCTTGTGCACTGGGTTCCACCTTATACCTTTAGGGATGATATGAATCATTGAAAACCCTTTAAAATATCAGCGTCAAGGACATAAACATACAAATTTGAGTCTCTACACTCAATGGTATACAACTCTCGAAGTACACGTAGGCTGAGGAAATAAGGGAGTTTAAGGCCAAGTATATTAGATAGGCTGAAGTATATTATAGGGAAAACGTACACAAAATGCATCCTTTAGAAGTTTCCTGCATAATATGAGTAGAGTTTACTCATATCAAGGTTCCTAATCGAATGGTAAATCATAAAGTTTAAATTTTGAACCAATGCTAAACTTAAATCGTAAGCAGGTTTAAAATGATATGACCATAAGCTAAAAATAAAACAGTATAATCATCAGGGTAAAACACATGCGGCTTAGCAACAATTCATTTGAAATCATGAAACTTCTTTGTGTATTTTAGCCATTATATAGGGTTCAATTTGTTGTTCTATGATACACACACAAATATATGAGCTAGATTCAGCGACTCCACAAAAGTTGCACCTCATTTGCACATCAGTTTAATGCATTGGATTTATTTAGTTGATGATTACAAATAACTGACATGTTACCATCATTATTTATTAATTATTGTCATGCCACCATCTTTAACAAATATTGACTAAATGAATTAGATGGTCTAGATAGGAGTGCAAATGTGTTGTTATTGAAGTAACTGTGTGGGTGAGTGGCTGGAAGTGTGGGTTGTGTGTGATTTGTTCAGAAAAAAAATTTGAAAAAATCTGAACTGTTTCAGGTTGATTAAAATCTTACGTGGTAATCAGACCAGTTTCATCAAAGGCTTGGAATTCAAAGTAGACAACTACCCCTCAAGTATCACAACCACTCACTCTCAGTTATGTTGTATACACACAACCGATGTTTTTTTGCGATGCACGATGCACATAAGATAACCAATGGATCTATAGCTAATATAATTTGAAATGAATAAGATAACCGTATGTAGATTCCCTCTCTGTGTGTACACAAAGGTTTGAGGTTTCGATCGAGACACCGAGATTTCGGTTGTTCCATTACGGTTTCAATAGGGACCGGGAGGAAACCAAACCGAAACTCCAGTTCAAAAAAATATATTGAAATTTAATTTTATAGAAGAAAATCGAAAAAAGAATTAATTTGAGTTTCAAATATATGGATATTCAAAATTTGAAATTTTAATTTCGGAAGCATGCAAATTCACCAAATATATGAAGGTTACCTAAAAATACAAAATAACAAATAAATATTCGTTAGTGTTTTAAATATTTATACATAATCAATATCGTCCACATATATCATATTTTTCAATTAAAGATAAATTACACATCTTGTTTTAATTAATTAAACAAATGTATATACAATTATATGAAAAATAAAAAATGTAATTTGAAACTGAAACTTGAACCGAAATTCCATAAATATACGAATTAGATTGAAATTCCTAAAAGATCAAAACTGAAATCTCGAACCTTGGTTTAGACATACTTAAAGCATCTCCAATCCATTTCTGACGTATAGTCATCTAAAGTCTACGTGACAAAAGTAATACACATTGTTAAGAGAATGTTAAAGCACTTAACATTCATGAGTTGTGTTTTTTATCTAATGCAAAAGTGTAGATGCACAAAAAAATGCTTAGGTGTAATTTCTCATAATTAGAAGAAAATATATTTTAGTTAAAATCCACCGGTGGAGAGAGAAAGTGATGTGGAGTTGAATGTCTAGAACTAGACATTGGAAGTTCTAGACATTGGAAAAATGTCAAGTAGTTTTTCAGTTATATCAACAAAAACATTAACATTGGAGGCAACGTTTTAATAGAAAATGTTAAATAATGACGTGGCATCCAAATTACAATGAATTCACACCGGGGTCAAAGATGCTCTTACAAGTTACATCACACACATACATGTTTCATTGGGTACCTTTTTTTTTTTTGATGATGGGTTAATATTAGCATGTTAACTTTACGTTTTATTATTTCTAGTAAAACAATGCAGAAACTGAATAAGAATAAAAGTGGTTATTACATTCGGTTTATTAAATGTAAGTTGCCATGTTCCATCCTTTTATTTCTGTAAAATTCTTTCATCGTTTTTTTATTATCCATATGTCATGGAATAACCAATTTTGTGGTGGATAATGATATGTATCATCTTCATTAAATTTTAGATTGTTTCAGAACTGTTAAATCCTTCAAAACTGCATTTAATTTCAACAATCGAAATAAACATTTCCGATGATTCACATTGACTTTGATTTCAAATGAGTTGAAGGTCTCAAAGTAATATAAAATTTTGTGGAAAAAATCTATATTATTAGAATGTATTGGATTAGTCTGAGACAGACAAAAACTGTTTAAGGAATTTAAATGGGATAAAGGGATGGGGACATGGAGACTTCTTATGCAACAGTGTATATGTGTGTATTTATACGTATGCACATGTACACGCATACACACACATATACATGTCTCATTGATGCTGATTTTCTGTTGTGGAATTTTTTTCCACAAACTTTTCTTGTTTATTTTAATACGAAAATGCAAAAACTGAATAAGAATAAAAATTATTATTCCATTCATTGTATCATATATACAAGTAACGATTATGCACCGGTACTTTTGGTATGGACACAATAAAACTTCATGTGCAAGAATTTTTTTTAATACTTCGAACAATTTTTTTTTAATGTATTAAGCCATCCATTTACATTTGTTCCCAAGACGTTGCCTCTTCAGTTTTATTTATTAATCATTTTTACCCTGCCTGAATTCATCATTATAAGTATGCATATCGTAATTCATGTGCACAGATGTATGAATAATATCTATAAAAGGTATAAAATGAATTGAATAATTATCATATATAGTTATATATGGATTTTAACAATGCAAATTTTTTAGGTGCAATACTTTGCCCAATTGTATTTCTCATTATGACAATTGGAAATACTGCTATTATTATTGGACTCTATCCAGTGCATGCAGTTTGGACACCTTATTGCATAATAAGGTAATATTGAATCTCCAACATAATTTATCCCAACGATATGAATTCATATATATCATAAAACATTTGGTCTCCACACTACTTTATGATTTTTTTTGGAGGCAGATCCAAAAAGCTAGGGCCAACTCTGAAGGTTGTCGGTTGTATCGCTGTGTTAGTTCCAATAATCATATGGCTTCCGGTTAGCATTTTCGGAAGCATGATAGCAGGTTTTGGGTATGGTTTTTTTGCTCCCATGCTAGCTACATTTGAGGCTGTTGGAGAAGGAAAACCAGACAAATTCATCCATTGTTTTACAGTATTACTCTTTCATTCTCAGTTTATATTTGGAGTTTATGCACATAACCCTTGTAGCCAAAATTTCCACTATATTTCTGATCTTCATTTCCTAGTCACATAAATCTTCTCGAGAATAGAGGTGGATATGTTGTCATGTTAAAGTGAAATGTTTACTCTTGATGGTCTAGGTATAGCAGGAAGCATTGTGCACTCTGCCTTTTTAATCAAATCAAGCAATTATTCTGAAAATTTTGGCAAAAGGGTGTCATTTTGTTAGCATAAGAAGCGATAAAGTTTTCGGATCCCTAATTTCTTTGCTAATTTAGGATGGCACATGGAATACAATTAAAGGAAGTTGTACGGTTGTTAGGGATTTCAAAGATGTATGTTTCCACTCCTATTTCTCAGCTATGAATGAGTTAAAGCTTCAAGATCCTTTAGATGGGAAAGTATTTGAGATTAGGTATGTAATTTACGAGTTTATGGAATCTCATGACTGTACTCTGGATGAAATAACAGCCAAGGTAACATTACTTCACATTTGCAATAGGCTGCATTACGTGTTTGGTGCAATATTACTTGGTGCACTAGGAATCCTAGTTGATTTGCCAGTTATCACAGTGATTGCCCTTTTCAAGAGCCCTTATATGCTTGTTAAGGGATGGAGTAGACTGTTTCACGATCTAATAGGCAGAGAAGGTCCGTTTTTGGAGACTGCTTGTGTGCCTTTTGCTGGTCTAGCCATTCTGCTTTGGCCTTTGGCTGTAGCTGGATCAGTTAGTGCCTCGTTCCTTGCAAGTATAATTATGGGTGCATACGCAGCTGTGGTTACATATCAGGTATTATTTGTGATATTTTTATCCAATGATGCCGTCGTCATCATAGTACTATTTTTTAGTAAAAAATGGTTAATTTTGTTGCCAATAATAAGATTCCAAACCTTATGTTTTTTCTTTCTATAAATGTATATTAGGAGTCATCTATGAAGTTGGGCCTTGCCTACATTGTATCTTCACTGGCTATATATGATGAATACGTTAATGACGTTCTCGATATGTCAGAAGGTTCTTGTTTCCCAAGGTAAATAATAAAAATAATTATGATTGCAAATCCTTTTATATTTGGATAAATCTCCTTTTTAAAGTACATGAACACCTTTTTCCTTTATAACCAATTAAACAGTTGGTTATATTAATTGGCTCAAGTTCCCGTTTTGAAGAAATGTTAGCCTTGCATTCTTTTGATGCAAACAATGTAAATCAAAACTCTGTTTTTATGTGTAAAATTGTTGTTCAAAATGATGTCATAATCGTATGTTGTAAATTTTCTTCCCAATCATTGTCGAATCTAATGTTTTTGAATATTTTATGAATATCAAATTTTAAATCGAAGGTACTCAAAAAGTTGCTTATAATTGAAAAATATTGTCAGCCTGTCTTGCAATTAGTTGCAGTTGCACTGTAGATATTTGCATGGTTAACATTTGTTATTGTGCAATAACATAGCTAGTACAAATTTTTATGTCGTACTGCAAATATATTCATTGCAAAATATGAGAGTTGTTATTTCCATTATTTTTCCATGTCATGCTAGTGGCGTATAGTTGGTAAACACTGGTGTAACAAAAAGAATCCTCAAAATATATATGTCTACCAACGCATATTTATACACCACATCTTCAATTTATTTAGCGATGTGGAACCATTCCATTTTCAAACCGTCATTACAATTTGCCACATTGTGAGACAACCCTAAATGATTGATTACTTCTGTTTGTATATCTTTTCTATTATGTAGTTTAATACAAATTTACATGGATTTTAAAGGAAACCATATCGGAGAAAAGAGCTATTAGGCGAGCCTATATTAGCAAAGCCTGTTTCATTTAAGCAGAAACAAGATAAGGATACTCCTTCACGTTCATCTTCTTTCAAGCACAACTTTGCTGAACTGAAACCATTAAAGCTGCTTGAACGTCTATTCACGGAATGCAAAATTTATGGAGAGGCTCTAGTTGATGAAGGTATCATAACAGCCAAAGATATCAAAGAATGCAAGTCTGGCTGGTTTGGCAATACCATAATTAGTGCAGGTCTTCCAGCATATTGCATCCTTCAGTCACTTTTCCGTTCCGCAAAAGCTAATTCTGATGGCTTTCTTTTACGTGAGTTGAAAATATAATTTAATAATAATACAAAAATTACAATAAAGATAATTTAGTGCATGTATTTTCCCGAGGATTCTTATGAACATCATATATTTTCGTTGTAGGTGATGGAATAGAGATAACTTCTAACAACCGACCAAAAGATAGATTCTTTGATTATTTCTTAGATCCATTGTTGATACTTAAGGAGCAAATTAGAACGGAGAACTTCACAGAAGAAGAGGAAGAATACTTGTCAAAAATGGTACTGTTGCTTAGTGACCCTGTAAGATTGAAAGCTTTTCAAGCCGAGTCACTAGTCGAGAATGAACGAAGACGTGCTGAGATCAGTGCCATTGCTCGAAGGTAAAGCCCAAATAACAAGTTTAGGTCACTTTCAGAACATATTATAGATACAAGTCTGTTTTGCCGCATTGACGCTTAATCAGTGTTTTTTAATAACGCGCTTTGAAAATGTGCACGAAGTTTTTTTTCTTCTTCTTCTTTCAAATTTCCTCTTGATGCATTTTCAAATTGAACCCAAGAGGGAAAAAAAATTCAGCAAATTCTATTTGCTACATTTGAAAATGCACCATGAGGTAAGTTAGAAAAAAATTCTTCATGACTTATTTTCAAAATGGACCATGAAAGAACACCGATTCAGCTCCAGCGAGACAAAATAAGGTTTATATCTAATAAGTTTCCTAAGTGAACACTGATTCAGCGACAGCGGGAGAAAATAGGGTTTATATCTAATAAGTTTCGTAAGTGGTTTAAATTTGTTATTTGTTTTGAAAAGTGAGTTAAATTTACAAAATTTTCTATATATATTGAAGTTGACATAGAGTGAAATATGCTGAATTTTTGCTTTATGACAGGTTGCATGGAATTACAAGGTCGATATCAAGATATCCAACAATGAAGCGGAGGTTCGATGAGCTCTTAAAGGCATTTTCAGCAGAACTAGAAATGAAAGTGGGAGGAAATCAACCGAAGACGGACTGCCAATCCATCACTGAAGCTCAATCTACAGAGCAAGTTAGAAGAGAAATTTCTCGAATGTTCAGTCAACGGTCATTCGGATCAAGAGAACAGGAGACAAATAATGTTGATCGTGCCTAGCTTTATCTAGTTTCAGGTTATGTGTTTACCGATAGCTGTCAAGTTATGTGTTTACCGGTAGACGTCAAGTCGTGTATTATTCTCTGTTTATTTCACTTCCCAGAGTAGTTAGAATTCATATCATTACTCTGCCAAGTAAGGTGATGTTGATTATTTAGTAATTACGTAATATCACATTGTGTATTTCATTTGTATATTTTGAGTTGCCAAAGTAATCTTCTGTAATGTACCGTGTGTATCATAAATAGACGATGTTTAACCATGCATTGTAAATGGTATGTTTTAGAAACATGATTTTACAAATATTTTCAAGGAATTGAAATGCAACATATAGTAAATTTGTTAAAATAATGTGTAGGTCTCTAATAAGTCGAATACAGATTCAGATAGTGTCGTATATCTGTATCGATATTGAAATCTGAAGAATTGGTAAAACTCAGCTTGAATTCTTATTAATCACCAGCATCCTTATTTATAATACATATCCAAGATTCTATCTTATGGTAACTCTAGAATTGCGGAAACAGCATGAAATCTTTCGAATATATATCTCTTATTACATATCACTCATAACATCTAATCATATATTTTAGATATAGCATAATATCATAATTATATATCATAATATCTAATCATATATTCTAAATATATCTCAATAATACCCTCCCGCAAGTTGGAGCATGAGATTCAAAAATGCCCAACTTGGAGAGAAGAAAATCAAATTGAGCCTTGCCGAGAGCTTTTGTAAATATATCCGCCAACTGTGACGATGTCGAGACATGAGTAGGAGATATCAAACCTTCATTGATCGCCTCACGAACAAAGTGACAATCAACCTCGATGTGTTTCGTCCGCTCATGAAAAACATGATTCTTTGCTATATGTAACGCCGATTCACTATCACAAAATAATTTAATAGCTTTAGGATGATGCACACCCAAACTCAACAATAACCCTTTTAGCTACTTCAATTCGCAGGTAATTGCAGCCATAGACCTATATTCGGCTTCCGCGGAAGACCGAGATACCGTATGTTGTTTCTTTGTCTTCCAAGTAATAGGAGATTGACCAAGGAATACAAGGCAACCTGTCAACGAGCGACGAGTAAGAGGACAAGCCGCCAGATCCGAATCACACCATCCTTCCAAGGTCAACTCACTGTCAGTACGGAGCCAAATACCCTGATCTGGAGTCCCTTTCAAATAACGCACAACCCGGAGAGCCGCTTCCAAATGTTCAATTCGAGGTGCTTGCATAAATTGAGACAAAATATGAACTGAATAAGCCAGGTCCGGTCGAGTAACCGCAAGATAAATCAAACGACCCACAAGTCGTCGGTATGATTCAGGATCTGCTAGAAACTCTCCAGTTGCAAGACCTAGCTTATGATTTTGTTCTATAGGAAACCCAATCGGTTTTGCCCCCAATAAGCCTGCTTCAGAAATAATATCCAAAGTATATTTGCGCTGACACAAAAACAAGCCTGATGAACTATGGGCGACCTCAATCCCCAAAAAATATTTGAGATTTCCAAGATCTTTCATTTTAAAACAATCACTAAGGTAAGCTTTGAATATGGTAAGCGCACCAGAATCATTCCCAGAAATTACAAGATCATCAACATAAACTAAGACATTAATCTGAACACCGCCTTTAGTAAATGTAAAAAGAGAATAATCTGAACAAGACTGAAGAAAGCCATACCCTTTCAAAGTCGACACCAATTTTGCAAACCAACATCTTGGAGCTTGCTTTAAGCCATACAATGACTTACGTAACCGACACACCAAAGTTGGATCCGAACTCTCAAACCCGGGAGGTAATTTCATGTATACCTCCTCATCAAGATCACCATGTAGGAACGCATTATGAACATCCATTTGATGTAGTTCCCAATTCTTGGATGCCGCTACGGCTAGAAAAACATGAACTGTAGTCATCTTGGCAACAGGAGCAAAAGTTTCGTTATAGTCAATTCCTTCTTGTTGGTGATTACCCAATACTACTAATCTGGATTTGAGACGCTCAACATCTCCATTTGACAAATATTTGGTCTTGTACACCCATTGACTACCAAGAGCACGTTTCCCCGGAGGAAGATGCTCCAAGGTCCATGTGCCGTTGTCTTCTAGAGCCCGTATCTCATCCTTCATGGAACGGCGCCACTCATCAGATTTCATGGCTTCTTTAAATGATTTAGGGTCCTTACCCTTAATTATAGCGGCAAGAAATCTCCGATAATTTACAGAAAAATTGTCACAATTTATGTAATGTGCTAGAGGATAAGGAGTACCTGAGGAGTGATTGGAACGAGGAGAATCAGAAGATGGACCATTAGCAAAAATCGTATGTGTCATAAAATCTCAATATAGAACATTTGGGAACTTTTCCCCAAGACCACGACCCATTTCCTATGGACTAGTAGACTGATCCGAAGTAGAACCATGCGCAGACCTAGCAGACCCATCTAAAGACTGATCATCAATATGCATAGTGGGTCGCTGTTCCGGCCCAGCGGTCGTTGGTTCTGGAACAATGGCCTGTGCGTCAATTTGAACTTCGTCCATGTGATTATACCCATTATCATTAATCAAAAGGTCAACATCCTCATCTTCATAAATTATTTCAGCAAAATCTTGATGAATATCATGGTCATTATTCTCACTAGATATTATACTGACATCTTCCGTACACCCAAACGGGAACACCTCCTCTACAAATTTCACATCTCTAGACAGGAAAAATTTCTTTGTATCAAGATCAGATAATTTCCACCCCTTCCTACCAAATGGATAACCCATAAAAATACACTTTCGACTCTGACTTGCAAATTTATCTCCCTTGGTCTTTTGATTATGAGCAAAGCACAAGCACCCAAAGGTTCGAATAGCACCAAAAGAGGGTGGTTTACCAAAAAGTATCTCAAAAGGTGTTTTTAGGGTATATGATTAATTAAATGAGCGGTAGCAAGAACACATTCACCCCAAAAATAAATAGGCAAGTTTGCTTGAAAGCGTAATGCCATACCCACATTCAAAATATGTTTATGTTTCCTTTCAACTCTCCCATTTTGTTGTGGAGTACCCACACACGAAGTTTGAAACAAAATTCCAGTTGCATTAAAATAATCAATCAAACAATTAAACTCAGTTCCATTATCACTTTGAACGACCTTAATTGTTTGAGGAAACTGCCTATCGACCATAGCAACAAATGACATAAACATTTGAAACATCTCTAATTTGTCAACCAACAAATAAATCCAAACTGCTCTCAAAAAATCATCAACTATTGTCAAAAAATAACGGGCCCCACACGACGGAACGTGTGGATATGGACCCCACAAATCACAATGTATTTTCTCAAAAATCCTAGAAGCTTTATTGTCACTTAAAGGAAACTTGTCTCTAGAATGTTTAGCACGCATACATACTTCACACCCTTTATCTAAACTATCTTTATTATTTTTGACGTGAGGAATTAACTTAACTACTTTTTCGGAAGGATGCCCGAGCCGACGATGCCACAACTCCAAATTTGATGTTGCTTCAACTATTGACACAAATTCCGGTTTGCTAAAGTAGTACAGTCCATCTCTCCTAACTGCCGTTCCAATCAGCTCCTTCATTTGGTCCTGTATAGCACAAATATGAGAATCAAATTGGACAATAGTTCGTAAATCATCATTAAGTTGGGAAATAGAAATTAAATTGCAACTCAAATTTGGAACATAAAGTACTCCAATGAGAGTAATTTTGTCCGACACACATACGGATCCCACCAAAGTAGCAATCACTTTTTCACCATTTGGCAAACCAACAGAACACTCAAGGTTTTGTGTGTCGAATAACCATGAACGTTGCCCTGTAACATGATGGGTTGCTCCGGTATCGATAATCCATGAAGCATCATCAAACTTACCACTCAATCGATTTTCAGGATTTTTACTATTACCAATCACGCCCGAAATAGCTTTCCACTGCTCACTTGTGAACAATTGATCTTCACCATCAGCCATGGCAAATTATTCTTGAAGAAAAAAATCGTTCTTTGGCTTTGATACCATGAAGAATTGGTAAAACTCAGCTTGAATTCTTATTAATCACCAGCATCCTTATTTATAATACATACCCAAGACTCTATCTTATGGTAACTCTAAAATTGCGGAAACAACAGGAAATCTTCCGAAGATATATCCCTTATTACATACCACTCATAACATCTAATCATATATTGCGGAAACAGCAGGAAATCTTCCGAAGATATATCCCTTATTACATACCACTCATAACATCTAATCATATATTCTAAATATAGCATAATATCCTAATCATATATCATAATATCTAATCATATATTCTAAATATATCTCAATAAAATCATTTTTGGATATCTATATCTATGGATGTGCACGGATATCAGATATTTATCGCATATTCTTCGACCAGTTCAGAACTAATAAATTTAAACAAATAAAGAATATTTTGATTTATTGCAAATCTATTTCAATACTAAAAATATAAAAAATAATAAACATGCTAAGAAAAATAAGTTTAAGTATCAAATATTGATTTTTATACACGTTAATTTTTTTTACCTAGATAGCAAATGATAATCATTTTATGTATTAAAATACACAAAACATAACTATAATCTTGATAAAACCGAGCGGATAATTATCGGATACGGATGTGGCCATATCTGCATTCGTATCCATTTTTGGATATCGAATAATTTTTCATATTTCGAATATAGCTACAGACATATTTCGGATTTTTCGTGTACTCATTGAGAGCCCTAATAATGAGTTATATAACTTGTTATCTTTTAAGCATGTAATTTTTGTTACGTGATTTATATATTTTTATACTGTATAAAAAATATTAAATTATAATTTTTGTAGATAATAACGAGTTAGATACTGATTTATTATTTTTAGCATTTAATATTTGTTAGGAAAGTAAATGAAAGTCAGCATTACTAATTAATTTTAAAATAATATTTTTATAAATTTTAATAGATTAATATTTATATGCACAAATTTTGAGTTTAACATTAAGTTTTTTAATACATTGTTTGAAAGATAAATAATATATAGATTGGATTTTAAATATTATTTGAGAGAGTAAATAAAATATCTAAAAATTATAGTGTAATAGTAATAAATCAATATATTTTTATACATTTAAAGCCATTGCAGTTAATATCAACGTCAGTAATAATTATATTATACTATCAAAGTGATAAACATAATATTTATTTCATGATTGAAAGTATTATTGATTATAAGAAACATTATAAATCATATTGTTATTTGAATTATGTAAAAATAATAACTTAGTTTTTAAATCATTGTTTCATATATACCTTAATAATTCTAAATGATAATAAACCTTTTCAAAAAATATTTACCTTTTACCTCGAAAAGATAGCAAAATACAACGAAAAATATTTCTAGGCAAAATATCATATATTTTTATCCATTGATTGAAGTAAATTACAAATATACATAATTAAAATTTAACATTTTACCAAAACATATTAACTGAAAATATTCATTATTTTTCAAAATTACAAGCTACATATTCATCCCTTACCATTAATTCTTAAAAAAAATTATTATTGACAAAGAATCCACTTAACGTACCAGTTTTATAAACTACATATTCAACACATTTGATTAAAAGATAAATGATGTATAGATTGAATTTTAAATATTAATTGAGAGAACGATGAAAATACTTAAAAAATGAAATTGTAATAGCAATGAATCAATATTATTTTTTATGCAAATAAAGCACTTGCTGCAAATACCAAAATCAAAAATAAGTATATGATATTATAAATATGACAAACAAAACATTTATTGGGGTCGACTATTTGGACACAAATTAAACACAATAGTTTTAGACCGTTGGATCTCATTGTGCTCACACATGTGGTTGAAATCAATGGGTAATCCAATAGTTGAGATTCATTGTGTCAACATTTGTATCACCATTTTGTGTCCCAATAGATTTCCTGTATCTATTTAACGACTAAAAGAAACATTAAGTGAAAATAAGACATCGAATGTTACAAATCATATTGTTATTTTAATTATGTAAAAAGATAATTTGATTTCTAATCCCTTGTTTTCATACCTCAATAATATTAATTTGTAAAAGACAAAAGAAAAATATTTTCAATCAAAATATTTTATATTTTTACTCATTTATTATAGTAAATTATGAATATAAATAAAATTTAACATTTTCGTAGAAACTTATTAAGTGAAAATATTTATTATTTTTCAAAATTACAAAAATAGATATTCATCACTTATCATTAATTTTAGTGTCATTCTGAACAAAAATAAATTTTATTATTAATAAGAATCCACTTGACGTACCCGTTTTGGAATGAAAAAAACATTGTTATGTTTGTAATAGTATACTAATTTTAAAAAGAAAAATTGTGCATATATTTGCTTGTAATAAAATACCGACTTTGGAAAGAGTTTTCTTTTGATACTTTATTTTCTTTTTCAAAAATGTACAAATAGTTTCATGGTAGAGACCCAAACAAATGCAAAAGAACTAGTATAAATCATCTAAAATACATTTATATGGGTTCGGTACCATAATTGTAGTAATACAAAGTACACTATAAGACAAATAATAGGCAACTGATACTACCTTTTCACTCATACACGCAACAGAGAGATGTCCATATACAATATTTCACCTCGCTACATTCACTTTACCGAATTTCTTCACTAAAGCAAACTTACATCTAAGTTCATGGCAACATAAACTCCATGGATCTTGAGTCTTTGTCCTTTAATTCTTGCTCATTTGCAAGCTTCAAGTTCATCAGCATCTCATTCAGTCAGGAAGGCACAATTTTAACGAAAGGAGTGGTTGTCACTTTACAAGCTGCAATGAGCATCTGGATCAGCGTAACCAAACTCATCGAAGATAATCTCTTTACTTTGAATCTTTCTTTTTAAATTTTGGCTTGGTTTAATAGTAGTTTACAATCTTGTAAAATCATGAGTAAACGTACTTGATCTGGCATCTTTGAGTCTCTGAACAGTCTCCCATTACGTTCACACCATATGTGCCATATTAACGTGGTTACATCAACATCCACAAAGTCATTATACGTATGATTACTTCTATTGTTCAGTAAAATTTGGCAAAATATATCATCAATGTTGTTTGATGAATCTGTGTGAATTTGTAGTTTACTTTTGATACGATCTCATAGCCGACTTGAATAATTATAATTGGAAAATAGACGATCCCTGTTTTCATTGTCTTGATCATAGAGGTTACATTTTACATCTATGACATTGTTTCATATACTAATTTTATCTTTGGTATTGAGCTTGTCCAATTTTGATAAAACTGCACAAACAGACATTTTGGGTGCACATAAACTATTCCATACATGTTTACACCAGCTAAGTTCAATGCCTCTAGCTGTTAATGTATTCCATGTTGATTTTAAGTTGAAAATACCTTTTGGATTAGTAAGCCATTTTCAATAATAATTTGAGTGATCGTTGTCTATGTTGATTGGCATATACTATTGCAAACCGTGGTTGGCAAACAGGATCGGTTAGCTACACATTCTCCTTTAATAAGAGGGTAGTAACCTTCCTATTGGGACCACCCAATTTGGCAACAATCTGGTGTGTTCAACGACGAAATTTCTATCGAATTAGAAAACCGTCGATAAATTTTGAATTAAATTTATACCGCAAGCGCACGACGTACAATGATAGTACGTGGCGAGTACGGGTCGATCCACAGGGAATTGTTAGATTTTAAAAATCTATTCAATCAAATTAAACCAAAGTCGAGGGATTGTTAACTAACTAAAATAAAGTAAAAACAAGCTAAAACTAAGGAGAATAAAAATATGAGATTAAAGAGCAATTTAGAGGCAAATCCCCTCTCTTGATCACATAAATCAACATAATGAAATTATGATCTCTTTTTGGTCATTTGTGAGTTTAGTTGATGCATTTATCACAAGCATGGCCTAATTGTGTTATTAATTAACACACTTAAACCATCAAACTTTAATGCACCCTCTAACTCACTTACTAACTTTAATGAAAATGACATGAAATAAAAAGTAGAATCTATTTTAAGCATGACTTATTAACTATTGAATTAAAAACATAAACCATCAAATTTTGATTCTAAATCCACTTCCGTTACCATGATCATATGTAGATGAAGAGGTAATTACTGATTCATATGACTAAGCATAGCCTATTTGTTTTGAACAACATAAGCTATCAAACTCAATATTAAACACAAAATCACACAAACATCTAACTTTCCATTAAGCACAAAAGAGAAATAAATGAAAAATTATGTTGCATCTACATGATTCAAGAGAGCTTCATCACCCCTAAATTGTAGGGATTAGCCTCTCATAGTTGTTATTAAATCAACAAATGTAGAAAGCAACATGAAATAAACAAGAGGAAAAAGAGAGCAAAATGAAAAGAAAAGCCAAGTAAAAAGAAATGAACACTAAACTACTAATAAAGTAAGAATGAGATCATGTAAATGTAAAAGAACATTAACTAACATTGCATAAAAAAAAGATTACATGAAATAAAAATGAATGGCAATTTGACAATTTGAATTTTGGTTTAAACAAGTTAAAATACCCAATATGATCATTTATTCACTACCAAATTTATCAATATTAGGGACACATAATTAGAGGCAAATTACAGTTTGTGTCCCTATTAAATATCAATTTGAGGCAAATATAAATTTTGTCCCGAATGCTACCAATAATGGCATATTAAAATGCTTCTAATAAAATTGTGAATCGCCCTCTAAGTAGACCCATAGAATAAACCCTTTGCCCGCTAACCAATTATTTACGTTCTGAATCATACCCCTGTAAACCCCCCTCTTTCTCTCTAACCCTAACTTTGGATGAAGATCTTTTGTTGATTTTGATTTGAGAATTAATTCATCAACCGTGAGAGAATAAAGGGGGCCGCCATTGGTTCAGATCTGGCCATTCGGGTTGGTTATCTACAATCAAGGTTCGCAACTTTCACTGATTCCTATTTAATTCTTTTAGTTACCTATTTATATCGAATTCTAGATTAGGTTTTATTAAATTGTCCTTGTTAGTGCTTTGAATGGAGAATTACAAATTGGTGTTTGCAATTTTTTTTGTTAAATATGATTTCTTTCCTTGCTTAATTTTTTATTTTAATTTTGATATCATTGTAAAACTAATCTCAGTCTCATTAGGATGTCAAATTCTATTTCACATATCTTGAGTGAAAATGCTAAAATTACAGTGGGGAAAGGATAAAATATATACTGCTTTGCAGAAATATGAAGTATTACATCAATTGTAAAAGTGTGAAATCCTATTTTAGAAATTAAAAAGGAACATAACTCGTTCATTTATAAAATCAACAAGATGGAAGAGAGTATAGACTGTTGAAAATGTCAAATTGCGTCGAATTTTCATAGTGATTAGAGTGCTGTGGTTGTTGTACTTTCAAATTCTCCAGAGGATTGACTACATGGAAAAAAATTATTGTGGTTTTACAAGTTCAGAAGGAAGTTGGAAACTGTAGAAGCCATTTTGGAAGGGTTCCCCTATTATTTTGGTTTTGTATTTTCCTTTGTTGTTTTCACCTTTTGCATCTGCCATTATCACATTAATGTTTCCCATGGATAAATAATAGTAGTAATAATATGAGCTTCCTTATCACACAAATTTATAAGAAATAACAAATAACCTAACCTTTATTTGCAAGTCTGGACATGGAATTCTTAGTTACATGATCTAAGGATTCAATTCTTTTACATGTAAACATATTTTCAAACACGAGAACTTAATAGTATATTGAATAAGTTGAATAATGGATGAGCTTCCTTATTGAATTAAATTAAATGTAAGAATAAGTTAATTATTAATATTGATGCTTTTCCATGCAATTTTCATAATGCAAGATTGAACGTCTCCTCCTTAATATTTTAACGGAATAGTTTATATATTTATCCATGCTTTGTCGAAAGTGTAGTTAGCATGACTACTTCGATGTAAAGCTAGTTTGAAAGTGTGAAATTTTACTTATCATGATCTAAGGTTTTGGGTATAAGATGGAGAATGAATTTTATTGATAGAAGTAAATTAGTTTTGTATGAGAAAGATGGTGATTAGATCCTATTAACTTCTAGCCATTGTTAGTGTTGTGTATGAACTCTAACTTACCATGTAATTTTGGACCATTGCATGTTGATTATTGCAACCTTGCTAAATATGTACAGAATACAAAAAGTTAATCTTAAGTGTTTTCTATTTTATTATGACTTTAATTAGACTTTTTCTCTCTCCTCTACATTTAGGTTATTTAGTCAATTTTAAACCAATGTATACAAAATACCATGCATATATTGTCCAGTTGGTTGAATTAATATCAAAGTGTTCTGGCGATGCCTATCTAAATTTGGTTTTACATACTTTATTATGGTACAATTTCCTATGGGTGCTGTTTGTTTAGTGTATTTTTAGTGGAGTTGGATAATGAGTCGGTTGTTGTAAATGATGAAGAAAGGGATACAGTCCAAAAAACAATCAACAATGCCAAAATAAGTGGATGTTTCCTTACCCTTGTCCGTGATATTGAGGTCATGAAACTGCAATCTCATGAAGACATATAAAAGGTACTTTCTTTTTATCTATCTTTCAAATACTCCATGTCTCTATGATGTGCTATTCAGATAAATTAGCATAAAGTTTAGCTCATATTTAGCAATAACTGATTATAATAGTATCTGCAAGCATTTTTTCTTTTTTCAAAGTAACAATGTAGTGTTATTGTACAACCGGTTGGGTTTAGATGAAGCTAGTGAAGAAAGCTGATGAAAGTAAGAAGAACCTTCCTTAATTGTCATCTAATACAAGTGGTGTTGCTGCTACTGTAGAAAGGACGGAAGACCATAGACAAAGCAAAGCACATAATCTTGTAAGATGAAGTGAAAAATAATATATAAACATAATAGAATGCATCTTTGTATTTTTACAATTGTACAATGCGACGTAGAAAGGGTGCCACCGGCTGAACCATTTTATATTAATTTAAGCAAAATTGGCCTATCTTTTACAATGTCCCATTTTGGTGTTAGTTCTATGAGAGTGTTGCCTGGTTCTTGATAGCTTGAAATAATGTAATCTTAGATCAATACTAGTCAGCAACATGATATCTCTATGAATTACTAAATAAGTTTACACTGGTTTCTAGAATTATGTGTAGACGAGTTAGATATTTAAAAATAACCAGTAAGACAGAATACAACAAGTTAATCTTAAGTGTTTTCTATTTTAGCATGACTTTAATTAGATTTTTTTTGTCTCTCTCCTCTACATTTAGGTTACTTAGTCCGATAATTTAACCCAATGCTATAATACACAATATCATGCATATATAGTCCAGTTGGTTGAATTTAATATCAAAGTGTTCTAGCAATGCCTATCTAAATTTGGTTTTATATACTATATTATGGTATAATTTCCTATGGATGCTGTTTGTTTCATATATTTTTATTTGAGTTGGATAATGACCCTTCTGGTTGTAGACGATGAAGAAAGGGATACACTTCAAAAAAATAATCAACAATTCCAAATTAAGTGGATGTTTCCTCACCCTTGTTCGTGATCATGAAACTGCAATCTCATATAGACATATAAAAGGTACTTTCTTTTTGTCTATCATTCAAATACCTGATGTCTCTATGATGTGCTTTTCGGATAAATTAGCATAAAGTTTTGCTCATATTATTTTAGAACTCTACATATTCAAAAGGTATGCGAGGTTGTTTATTGGATACACCTTTTTGATATCGCCGTATGTTATGGACATATCTTTGAACCTATAGTTTTTATGTTATTTATTAAATTATACTATAAAGAGACGTAATTACTCAGTTAACTAAACTCTTAACAAGTGAAATTATTTTGTTTCTCCCTATAATAACATCATCTCCCTTCATCTACTTGTCAATGTATTAGCACTTCAAAGACATTTGATTTTCTATCTGATTATTATTATTGTTTTAATAATAGGTTATTCTTTTGTCCCTTTTTAATTACGGACTACCATATTGGAAAGTGTTTGTACAATATTGATATACATGTTGTTTCAAATATTGAATTGTTAACCGTGACATTAAAATTATTGTGATCATGTGAGTTAAACCTATCATGTTTCAGATTTTATTTAATCAACTCAATTTCAAGCAATATGTTTTTATTACAGATGAAGTTATATCATTGTTGCATATAGACGGCATATATGACAGCTCACACTTTGAAAAGGAAGTTACTTTATATGCTTAGTATATATTATAAGCCATAAAGTACACAATTTTTGGAATTCTCCATGGCAGAAATGATAATTATGTTTCGAAAATAATACCTGTAAATATAAAAAATACAGTAATACCTTATTTAAGTTAATAATTCACTCAATATTATTTATTTTGATTAAGATATGCTTACCTTTACTTACTTTATCCTATAAAATGCACTCTTGTTAATATGCAACCCAACATAGTGTGATTTTCTTTTTGTTGTATGTATTTGCTTGTTTCTTCATACATGGAAGTAAATTATTGTAACCATTTTTTGTCTTGTTTGAGCGCATGAGAAATTTACCTTTTATTTTCGAGTTGATCATTTATAAGACACTGGACTATTCCGACCAAATATTCAAACGACTTAATTCACTCGGCTTTTGGAAGTCATTTTTGTAGCTCAAAATTTCCTAACTGTCCATGCAACTTTTAATTTCGTTCAAATGTTTTAGGCCTCATTTGGTTTGCCATTTTTAATTTCCGGTTTTCATCCGACCAAAAATGCACATGGCTCATGTATTTATCAAGGGTGGTGCTACATGCATCCACCTTGAAAAATGAAGTTAATATATAGAATAGAAAATAAGTATATTTTGTTTTCTGTGTTTCGGTAAATAATAAGAGCATGAAAACAATTCATCCCTCCATTGTCATAATTACTTAGAATTGTAAATATCCTCCTCCACTCTCCTCTTGTTTTGCAATGCAGGTTGAAAATTCTAAACACACAACTTAAAATGACACCCAACGGGCCTTTAGTATTTTTAGCTTCTTCCACATAAAGTGTCATCGTGGATAATTTTGCTGGTACACACTAATGGATGTTACATCTTTACATTATATATATTCATTTGTTCACTACATGCAATCCTGCCCATATGCTTATAGATCATCATTATTTCCACTCTTTGCTTTTGTATATTATTAAAATGGTACTTATTTTTGCATTTTAGGACGTATTCAGGGCTAAGTTGTGGTCGGATAAAAGTTGGCAAAGATTTGATGTATTGTCTATGAATGTAACCCTAAGCTTTGTTGAATTGCATAAACTTTGCTTTTTGATTAACCTATTACTGATAAAAAATTGTTAGCAATTATACTCTTAGTTTCATGATGCAACTAATTTCTTTGTGAGAAGAACAACAAAATGATTCCATAATGCTTATGTACAAACACCCAGTAAATATGTGCAAATACCCTGTAATAACTTAGGAATACGTGTTTCGCTATTTCTTTTAACATTTTTTTGGATGAAAATTTTCCCATTAATATATAGTTCTTTAAACATAAGCTAAGATGCACTCATTGTAGTAAGAGTGAATCAAATTTTAGTTGGTATAGAACACCTATATTCAATCCAGCTGAACTTAAGTCATTCCTCGTTTCCATTTTAATTGGCATATATGACCATTTATCAAATAAGCAGATTATAACATTTTCTTGTTACAAAACCCACTTTGTATCCATCTGATGGTAACGTTAGATACCAACTCATTATCTTACTATAATTTCCCTTCTTTTTTAGGTTAATAGATTCTGTGAATTGAGTGCAGGACAATTTGAGGGTGAATTAAGAGCATGTTACTGTAATAGAGATTCTATTGATGTTGTTCGTGCAAGTTATCAAGGTCTATTTTTTAATGTTATGCATTTTTTGTATGATTTTTGGATATATCAAAACAAATTAACTTAGTGGTAATTGATATGTTTAGAGGAGAGTATTCTTTGTAACATTTTCTTTTGTAGTCTTTGTTGAAGATGTTTGTTAGATTTGTAACTTTGTACCAAAAGTTCGTTGACTACAACTTGTGTCTTGCAAATGTTATTCTTATTTTCCATTTCAGCATAAATACTCAAATGAATGACAATATTTAAAGTGCATAGTTGGCTTCTTTATTTCTATATACAATATAATATTCTAGTTTGAACTCTCTAAATGAATGGCAATAGTAATAATAAATTCTAGATGTAATAGCGGCGTTCATGTGTGCCTGCAGCATATATTAGTTAATAAATATAGTTAATAACAGAGGTGTTTATGAGTGCTTCAATTAATTGTTGAGTTTTTAGTCTTACGTGGAAAACTGAACAATAGGGGCAATTTAAGTGTTTTATTTGCCTCGCTTTGTTATTAGGGACTCCATTTTCAGAGGCATTTCTAAATCTGCCTCCCTTTTGTTTAAGGGCAAATTAATATAATTTTGTGCCCTTATTTAGATTAATAAAGGCAATTTTATTTGCCTTTGATATCTCTAATTTTGGTAGTGATTTAATTTAAATAGATTAAATATGGTGGTAACAATATGCACATTTACGTGCACATCAAATACCCCCACACTTATCTTTTTATTCGTCCTCGAATTAAGGAAAAAAAACTAAGATAAATCCGTTTGCGTAGGAAACATGATTGCATTGAGCGTATACAACAAGCCGTTAAACCTTTGGGTGTCCCCAGTAGGACGAGTGTTGTCTCGTGAGGGTTTTCAGCGGATACTACTCACAAAATCCAAATGCAGGATGAAAATATTTACAAAATGCAAGATTTATTTACAAAGATGTGAATGCAAGTTTTTGAAAATATTTACGAATGAAGGATTTACTTTTAAATTAACACAAATAAGTTAAATAAAGGTTTGGTTATTATCTTGAAAATTTAAGTCATTTACTCGTCAAAATTTCCCATAAAAACGAAGTTATTGTAACCAATGGGCTATATTTTAACTCGTTGTTTCGGTCGATAATGTAGTGTAACTGTGAAATAGATCCTTAGTTGATTATCAAAGTTTATCAAAGTGGTATTTTCATTTCTTTTCAATAACAAGTCAAATCAAACAAGTTAAAATAGTGCTTGGATTTTAATTGCTTACTCTCTCTAATTTTTATTTGAAAATTTTATTTATATTAACAATATTTATATATGCCTAACTCGGATAAACTGAGGCCAGATATATTACCCATGCACTGCCTTGCGGGTTGATGTGAGGGGAATACAGAGCGTGACGAGTGAACACACAAGTATGAATACTTATTGACTATAGGTGTTATTAGTAAAATAATTTTTATATACACACACCTAACTCAGATAAACCGAGGCCAGATATACCGATCGTGCACTGCCTTTCGGGCTTACGTGAGAAGGGTACAGAGCATGGCGAGTGAACACATGACTCTAGGTGTTTATTAAAAACTATACATATATACAAGAAAGATTTTTTTTTTGGAGAGAGAGTTTTGCAAAATCATCTTAGCACCATTTAACTTAGAAGACAAAAAAATGTTATATCCTTTACTTTAAATCAACCAATTTTTAAAACAGAGATTTTCAATTAGAATATATTTCATAATTAACACATATGAATCTTCCTATATACTAGTTAAACCATTGTTATTTGTAATAAAACTTCATTTTTGTTAAGGCAATCAAATTTTCAAAAATTTCAATTTAATAAACCAAAACCATATATTTATATTTATCTTATAGTGTTTCTTTAAAAATAAATCAAAATGCTTAATTTTTTTTAGTTTTGGAGGAAAAATGAAAAATTAATCATGAAAAATCAAAAAGAAGATGAGTACCCCCCACACTTGATTTTGACTCTGTCCCCACAGTCAACCCAAGTGAAAGGAGAAAAATAAAACAAAAAGAAAACGATGACCTATATTTACATGAAGGTGAACAGTATTTACACGAGTCGGAAAGTATATCGTCAAAGCGTAAATGAAACGGTCTTCCAAAAACCAATTCATTTGCCTCGTCAAGTATACGAGACACAGTTTAAGCTCGAAAAACCGAATCGTAAAAGATTTCAAAGTTGAATGTTGATTTGGAAAAACGAATGTCGTTTTATTGAAAATCGTACGAGTTGTTTTATCTTCGATGATTTTTGGGGTTGATAGAATAATTGGTTGAAATTCAAATTTATTATCACCAAATTAAAATTCAAATTTATCATTGAAAACTTCTTCTAAATTATTGAATTCAAAATCAAAATGGTGATTTAAATCATCCCCTTCAGAATTCGACAACTCGTTTTCAAAAGGTCCAAAGAAATCGTGTTCATTAAATTCGTCTTCCTTTGTTTGATTATCAACAACTTCATCGCATATATTAAGTTAAAAATCCAAAGTTGTCATATTCTAAATTTTGAAATCGAGAAAAGGAAGATTGAATTTCAAATTTCGTTCCACACCCTCAAAAGAATTGAAATCCAACTCAATTACCGTGTTTTCAACAACTTCACTAAGATTGTTATTTTCAATTTCGAAAGTTGTTATTTGAAAATCGTAAATTTGGGTAAAAGATGGATTATTGTTTGACTCGTCATACGTTGGAATTTGATTTTGTTTTTCACGTTGTTTCATATAATAAAGAATCCGTGTGATCATCGTAAATTTTGTTCATTTGCTCAACAAAATCCAATTTATAGTTATTAATACGAGGATTTTCACTTTGAAATTGTTGAGGACAAAGATTTTCAATCGTAACGTGGTTAAGATTATTCCCATTGCCAAATTCGTTTGAAAAGTTATTTCCATTTTCATTTTGAGTTTGAAATTCATTTTGGAGTTCGAAATTGAATTGGCATGGGCTATACTCGAAATCGTTTGAATTTTAAATTGAATTCAAATTTTGAAATCCTTGACTCGAGTTATTACACAAATCATTTATACTTTGATTTTGTTGTGTAGAGATTTCAAATAGAGATGAAATGCTATTTTCGAGATTCGAAGGTTGCTCGTTATTTTGAAAATTTTGTGGTTCAAAATTTGAATCATTTAAACAATAGTTGTTGTTGAAATATCCATAAGAATTTGGTGTGAAATTATATGGATTATATTGATTTTCACAACTATTGTAAAATTCTCATAAGTGGGTAAATTTGGACATTTTCAAGAATGTTTTTTTATAAAGGAAAAATAGTTACAGACATAATTTATTTTTCAAAAGGGAAATTGATTTTTGTTTTGTTTTTTTTCAATTTTTTTTTTGTTTTTGAAAAGGTTTTATAATTTTTTTGTATTTTGGTTTTTGTAAATATTTTTTTTGATTTTTGTTTTTGATTAAAAACAATTCAAAGGAAAGGATTTAAAAACAAAATCAAGGAATATTTACAATTTTTTTAGTTTTGGATTTTGAATATTTAAAAAAAAATATGCATGAACTAATGCAACTAAATGAATGCAAGGTTAATTACAAATGATTTATCCTAAGTTAACCCAAAATTGTATAATCACACTCTGCCTTAAATCAACAAGATAGTTTTCAGCAGGTAACAGACAGGATTTATCGGTGCACCAAGAATTACCGTAGCAATGCAGCCGAAGGTTTAAGTACCTTTAGAGGAACAACCACTATAATATTTACGAATCACCGTAATATTTATAAATGGTTATTACTCTGCTGTAGCCTAGACACCAAGAAATTAAATTTTTCAAAGAAGACAACTTGTCAATATACAATTAAGTGTTATCGATGTCTAACCGTTATTATTAATTAAAAATCTGGAATGAAATGCAAAGCAAAAATTAAACATGTATTAACAATGCAACTACGAATGAATTTTGTTTTTGTTTTTTGTTTTCTGAAATTTTTCTTTTTAAATGCAAGTAAACAACAATGCAAGACAAACAAAAACAATAGATATATACAATGCAAGGCAAATAAAAGAAAAGTATAAATAAGCAAGCAGTTATTTTTTTTGGCAAGCTTAGCAAAGCAAGCAATTTATTTTAGCAAGCACTTCTGCTTTGGCAACTTGAAATAAAAAAAAAGATATATATTCAGTTATTTTATTTATTTATTTATTTTTTTGAAATATAAGGATGGAACTTAAAAACAAATTAAAGCAAAAAAATTTAAAACAAAGGAAAACGAATTTGAGAACTTTTTTAAAAAAAATGAAACAAAACTAAAATTTAAGAAAGAAAAACAAATTAAGCAAACCCATTTTTTTTCAAAGTTACTTGAACAAACTAAACTTTACTAACAAAAAGAAAACAAAGTTTTTTTTAAAGGAAAAATTCACTTGGCCTAAATAAGAAGCCCAACACCCGAAATTTATCAAATAATTTTTTTTTGTTTCTTTTAACCCAATTCCAAGCAAAATCACCCACAGACTTTCGCATTCTTCTCAATGTTTAATTGTAATGACCCTTCAATTTTAATTGGTGTTAATAACGTAATTAACCGAATTTTGTAAAATTTTAAAATAATAATATTTGAAATAAAAATTTAATATTTGGAACACGCCTATTTAAGCATATCAAATGGTAAATTTTCATCAAAAAAATATGAAAGTAAATTTTCTTGTGCAATTTTATTTCGATTCAAATCAGTTAATATTTGATGATAATAAAATATTTTCCAAACCTAAATATTTTCCTACAGAAAATTTGTAAACCATCTTCCGAGGGAGACGTCATATTTCGTTTCGTCAAATTCGGACGGTTATTGCTCCGTTTATCTTATTTCTGGCAAATTTGCAGCATTTTTGGTACCGATTATCGACTTTTGATCGGATGATTGTACCACTAATATCTGTATACCGTTTTGTTTGCCTCGTCGTGCTGATCTCTACGGTATATTAAATTCTATGTTTTGAAGTCCGGTACACAGCGGAATCCACGAAACCGGAAACCGTATCAGTACCAGATCCATGACCTTTTATTTCCTTTTGCGTTTCAAACTTTGAACCGTGCAGCCCAAGCAATATAATAAATTGCTTTAATTATTTTCAGCTGAATCTAGGGAAGACCGTTGCCATTCTTTTACTATACACTTATATTTTGCCTTTTCTCTATCATCTTGGAATCTGAAAATATAGAAAACCAAACTAACTCTAGCCTGTCTCTTTATTTTCCCAAAGCACACGTAAATAAATAAAGCTATGAAGCCACTGTTGAATATCCTCTCCACTTTCCTGAGATCCACTTCATTTCTCTCAAAGAAAAAAATTTGTAACCGAAGTTATATAATTGTCGTGCCCTTTCTCTTGCCTTCCCTCTCCCATGGTCGAACTCAAAGCCATGCACATGTCTTCCCTCTCCATTCAAAACCCGAAACAAGAGCCGATCTTCTCCTCTCTTTCAACATCAAACCCTGTGTTCATCAACATCTAACCCACATCCACATTCGCCCACTTCTGCATTCGTTCTCCCCACTGCTTTCCCCTCGAGCCACCTAGCCGGCCACCCTCAAACATTGCATCGCCAAGCACTCCACAACCTCGTCCTGACCTCAAGCAGCCACCGCACATCGGCCCACTACAAGACCGTCCTCAGCCTCGACTTCACATCACCATTCCTCCTGTCGCCGAACACGAACGAAGGCCCTGCCTTCGCCACCACGTGCATCCCTTTCCTCCATGCCAGCAAACCCGAGTATAAAGTACAACCCAAGGCCTACCAAACCCGCCTCCGCATGAACGACAGCCACCACTCGCCCTTTCCTCCTCCCCGATCGCCTTCACCCTAGTCGAATGCAGGCTTTATATAGAGGTAGATATATATATATATATATATATATATTAGGTTTTGAGTATTATATATATATATATTTCGACGCCGTTCTTTGAAAATTTTATATATATTTTATTACCTAGTCTTCGGCCTGTTGATTCAATGCTTGGGTTTAAAAAGGGGTATATATAATCGGTCTGCACATATATATGACCTATTTGTTAATTTATATATATATACTGTTATATTATATAAGTGTTGTGTAAAGAAGTTTATGATAGTTTAATTTTATAATCTGTATATGTTTAGTTTGCATGTTATATAGATCTACCTTATAAGTACTGTATATATAACTATTTTTTTTAAGTTTATATTTTGATCTGGAAAGGAGGTTACATGAGTTTACTAAATAAATGTTTACTATATATTATACTACAAAGGAAGTTATATTTGTATGTTAGTTTATATAGTATGTTTTTAAAGTATTTTATATAAGATGTATATGATACTAATACGTATGTTTGACTGTCCACATATATTTACAGAAAAATATGGATTTACTATGGTATATATATATATATATTCTATTGGGTTTAGTTTATATATTATATATAGTTTGTATATAGAAGTTATATGAATATTTGATGACCTGTTTCGTAGTACATATTTATATGATTCATATAAATATATAAAGAGTGTAAACGTACCTTACTGTCTACTTTTCAGTCGAAAAAAAACAATATAAGTATTTTATGTATAATTTTATAGTAGCTGTACTTCTATTGTTTTAAAGTACATATATATAATGATGTAAGTTTATTTTTTTATATAGGGATTTTGGATATGATATGTTATGTTAAAGTATGTGTTGATTGGAAATTTTTCACATAGATTTTATTTTAAGCCTAGGTTTCTAAAATTGATGTTTGTGAACATATGTATATAATATGGATATTAGTTTCAGTTACATCAAGCCAGTTTGACTGTTCTCATCGATTTCTATTTATCAGCTCTATCCGTCGAATTCGTGCCCATCTTGTTCTTTTTGGAATTCGTGATTGGATCCACAATTCGCTTCCATTCCTGTTGTCTATCTTCTCTAATCTCGAAAGGTGAGAAATCACTCACGATTAACGTTCTTATATTTATTAAATTTGATTTCAATTGAAACGATAATTGAAATATGCTGCTAAATTGAACTGTTAATTTTATAATTGCAATATATGATATGCTATTATCTATATTGTTCACCTGTGGGATATGACACCATATCCTATTGTTTATATTTTATCTAATTTGTTACCGATGATATATGTTTGTTGTTGATATGTTATATTTATTATCATAACTGCTTTCACTCTGCGAGTTCCCTGTTAGTATAGAATTCCTTATGGGTTGAAATGATACATACCCGAACGATTTTGTAGAATAGGGGAAAAATCGTTATGGGTTGAAAAGATAAACCCAAGCGATTTTCATTGAATTGAATTTGGGATCGCGGGTTGAAAAGATATATACCCGTAGATATTTAAATTACGGATTGAAATGATAAATATCCGTATCACTTGACTATAGGATAGAAAATTTTATATAGACACCGTTGGTCTATATATAAATATTTTAAAATGATTTCTATGGTTTTGAAAGGAAATATATATGGTTTTATTTAAATTTGAAAATTTTATGTACATGAATAAGTTTTAATACAAAATAGATTTAATAATAAGCTTTAAATTTAGTCAAGTTTGATTTAAGTAAAATACAATAGTTTTAAGTATTTTAAATTTTTTATAATGATTCTATAAGTTAAGGTTGGAAAGATAAATTTGAATTTATTCGAAATTGTATTTAATTAAGAATTTTTTAAAATAAATCGATTTGAAACTTATTGAATTTGAGGGTTTTAAGATATGATTTTATAACTTGATTTTGATTTAAAGTGATTAAATGGATATTTCAAGTTTAAATAAATCGAAGGAAATATTTAGTTTAATGTAATTTAAGGCTATTTAAATGATAATGGATTTATTAAGTGAATATTTCAAAACTAAATAATAATGAAGTTAAAATAAGATATACATGAAATTATCAATTTAGTTTTGAAAGTGCTATAATTTGGAAATTTATATATTTGAGATGGAAATGATATTTTGGTTTTGAAGTATAAATTATTTTGAAATGACTACGGTGTTATAATGATGTTTGGTTGTTAATAGCGTATATTTCTACATAGTAGATAGTTCCACAGATCCTTAAAGGATGGTTATCCCAAACATCCTTTAAGTTACTTGTATTTCAGTTGATATTTCACTTGAGTTGGATTTATTGATATAAGAATGTTAATCCTAACTCGAGTGTTTTGTGTTTTGCTTTACGCTCGGGTCAGACTGTAACGACCCACTCTTTTGGACCATTCAAAAAGATAATAATCCACACATGTCTGACTTGAATAATTCAAAATAATAGATTGTAATAAAATTTGGAGCAAATAAAATCATTCACAGAATCACATACACAGAAATATAAGAATAACTCGCAGTGGAAATAAAATACCATAGTAGTTCATGAAGCTACTATATACAAACTCTCAAAATATATACAAAATTCTCATAGTAAAATAGATACAGTAGAAGTGAGGATACATATATCAATAATACAGAGACAAATACATAATAGGAACTAACTGGAAGAAGTAGACGAATAGATAGACAGATAAGCTCCAACAAAACTCTAGCTCCAGAAGGTGAATCCAAAGCTGTGATTCTCAGGCTGACCCGAGCGTAAAGTAAAGCACAAAACACTCGAGTCAGGACATACATACTTATACAATGTAAACCAACTCAAGTGAACTGTAAAAGCAATGCACAATAACTCAAAGGATGCTTGGGATCGCCCATCCTTTAAGGAGCAGTCAAACCATAAACTGAGCAGTAATAAACACTATCATAGAAATATTCATATTAAAGTAAACAATGCAAATAACAGTGCTAATGTGACTAGGGTAGCGCAAAGCTGCAGTAATCGCTCACCTCTAGCCACACTCTCAAATCAAAGGTGTGCATCTAAATAAATCACAAGGAAATAAAATAGCATACAGAGAAGTGTCCCCGTGGTTAACATTTCAAAATGGTTTATAATTCCGAATTAAAATCATTCATTAAAACCATTAAAAGATGAAGTCATTATACCTTCAAATCAAATATTAAATTCCCAAAATTATAGCCTTTTCTAAACTCATTTATTCACTTAAATACATTAAAACATTAAAATTCCAGCTTTCACAGCATTTAGAAAGTGCTGCGGTAAGTTATATTTGAAAACAATTCAATTCAGCAAAGACAGTATTTAAAAACCGCTGTAATAGTTCAGTTCATTTGAAAACAAGTTAAATTCATAAAAGACATCATTTATCAAGTGCTACTGTAGCCCTTTAATTAGTTTCAGATTTTAGTTTAATTCAGCAACCATAGCACTTACAAGGTGTTGTCATAGCCCTTAGTTAAATTTAGCCTTTTAGTTCACTTCTGCAACTACAGCACTTACAAAGTGCTGCAGATTCTTATTAGTTCAAATTTCAAGTTAAATTCAGAAATGATAGCATTTTTGAAGTGCAACTAATGACATTTCCAGATTTACAATAGAATTTCAGCAACAAATAAACTTCAATTTAAACCATTTTAATTATATAAAAATCATATTTTTCCACTTTAAAATGGTCATTTAATTACCCTTTAACTTATGATTTTTATAAGGTAAATTCCATAAATAAATATCAAATTTTCCATTACTTCATCTCATTAAATTCAAGTGTACAATTTTCCTATTTTTTACATTCATTTAACACTTTAATTTAATTTATCATTTCACAAATAAAACTTAATTTCCGTTTTATTTTCTTTTACTTAAACTTCCATTTTTAAAACCAAATCTCACAATTCCAAGTCAAGTTAAATTCCAAATTACCATTTTAAGCATTCATTTGTTTAACATTTTATATTCATTGAAAAATAAATAACACTTTAACAAATCATTTTAAATTCAAATTTAAATCAAAATATCATAATTTACAATTTTAAAATACTTAAAAATATCCAGAAAAATATATAAAATAACCACGGGTCTGTATATTATTTTCTAACCTAAGACAAGTGATACGGATAATATATCATTTCAATCCGTAATTTACAAAACAAAAATCCGGGTTTTATCATTTCAAACCCACAATCCCAAGTTAATAACAATAAATAAAAATCGCTCAGGCCTATCATTTCAGCCCATAACTATTTTTCCCTATTCTAAAGTCCGTTCGGGTATGTATCATTTCAACCCATAGTGATTCTATTCTACAGGGAACTTGCAGTGTGATTTTAACAGAAATAAATAAACAGTATAATAAAATATAACATAGCAGATGATGTGACAAGTTTATAACAGGATTTAACATCATATAATTTACATCACAGGCAGGTATAACATGATATAATAGTTTATACACATTCACTTGTTGTCACTTCACAAATATATAAGTATAAATGTCATGTGTGAATACTCACCTTTTTACGCTGGAGTTTGCAAATAAAACACACAAATGAAAATCCAGAATGCACGATAACACGACTTTATTTGACTGGAGAGAGAGCTAAGATGTTAATCTTGTATTCACAAAATAAACAAAGTAAAATATAAATATAAATAGAATACAAAAGATTTTATTGAAACAATTTGAAAATAGAAGCAACAAATGACACCACCAAGCTTTGAAAACAAGATTGCTTGACTACAATTCAACATTTTCTCGACCATAACATGCTTAGGCTCGGTCACAACATGATTTAAGGTGCAAAAGGATCTGGTTTGGACTTAGAATGGCATGGCTACAAAGGAATGGGAAGGGGTTTGGAGTTACAAGCAAGGAAGGTCAAAAGGCAAGGCTAACAAGGGGGTTTGGTTCAACAATTTGGCCCGGCCAAATGCAATATGGCTCGCCCATGGCTCCCTACAGGTCAGGTTAGATCTGAACAAGGCTAGTGGTGATGGCACTTGGTGGTGGTGGAGGTTCTATGGTGGTGGCCGAAGTCAAAAATGAAGGCTATGGTGAACAAGGCTCGGCTATGTACATTGTTTTGGAGTTTGACATTGTTTTGTGGAGTTTTGTGCAAGGGATGATCAAGGCACTTTCAGGTCAGAGAAGAATGATGTCAAGTCGTGGGTTATATGGGGAAGGAAGTGGTGGTGGTCGGTGGAGGAGATGGTAGGGGTATGGGCCGAGCAACATAGGTGAAGATCAAGGCAAATTCAAGTGAAAAACAAGGCAAAACAAAGAAGAAAAGTGGAAAAAGATAAGGAAGCCATTACCAAAATTCTCAGAAGTGCTTGCCGTGACTTGCTGATGAGAATGAGAAATTATTTCCATGAAAATGAAGTAATGAAACTCACGGCTAGAGTTATGCAAAGAACGGTCAAAAATGGAAGTGAAAAAGACAAGCAAATGAAGGGACTAGAAAACAAAAAGTCACAAGTTAAAATCTTTTTGTCTCTTCAATTTCCACATTATTTTATATACAAAATAAACAAATAAAATTCAGAAAATAAACTAAAACAAACTAAAATAAAGTGAAGAAAAGAAGATAAATAAATAATTTTAGGAAAATAGGAAAATAACTAAAGAAAATAGCTTATATATTGAGACTAGTTTTAAAAATTACAAACAAAATACACTTAACTTTGGAAAATTATAACTCAACAAATTCACATAATTAAATTCAAAATCTAAATCTAAATAAAAGATGGAAATTAGAATAGAAAAATGAAGAATAAAATGCTGATAAAATTCTATGTGAAAAATGCTGAATTTATCAAATTCTAAAAGGTTTAAAACGGAATTCGATGAAACGAAAAACAGAACAGATATCAGAACCAATTACTGTTTCAAAGAAAAGATTAAAATTTAAAAATTCAACTTTCAAAATTTTCAATAAACAATAAAGGTTTGACAAAATATAATATTTCCAGAAAATCAATAATTAATTGTATTTGGAAAATAAAAATGAACAAAAATCCAAAATACATAGGAAAAATTTCAAACTTCAATTAAAATTTTTTAAAAATCAAAGTTTCAAAATAAAAATTAGTTTAAAAATATTCATTAAAATTATGGGTTGTTACACTCTCCCTCACTCAAATCTTTTCATCCTCGAAAAGGAAGAAGACATGAGAATAGGAATAACTAGCAGGAAAAATAAGAGAAATAGGAATAGCAAGTAGGAAAAATGGTGAGTCAGGATAGCTAGGAGTGAAAATAGGTCGAAAGACAAGGATGAGCCATTAATTTAAAACCATATAAATTCAATCAGAATTCTTTAATATTTAGTAAGTTGGTTAAATCCATTTTATTATTTCCATAAAAGCCTTTTAATTCAAATTGTCAATTAAAGAGGTAAACAATATTTAAAACACTTTAAAATCTTTTAGAAAGGAAAAATAACTGATCAAAATATCCTTTAAGTAATACTTTGTCAAAATACTTTTATAACTCGATGTCTTAACAAGTTTATCCTCGTTCCTGTAGACTCTGGCAGTGCGTTGATCAGGCGCAAAGCTAGAATTCTCCAAGTACTTAGTAGACTTATTTCAACACCCAGTGAAAATACTGGAAAAACTTTTAAAAACAGATATGGAAAGTACAATCCAACAAAATCAACCAAATTTTTGTCCGACCATGGTTCGCAGATACACAATGGTTACGCCTGGATCCCCCAGGAAACAATCCATATCCGTAAGCTTTCTCAGCCCTGCGAGTTACGCCATGATGACTAGAAGAATGCAGGATACACAATGGTTATGCCTGGATCCCCCTGGAAACAATCCGTACCCCTAGGCCATCTCAGCCAGGCAGTTGCGCTACTAATGCGACCTACATAGATATCAGGATACACAATGATTACGCCTGGATTCCCTAGGAAACAATCCGTACCTGTTTGCACAAAAAATGGACAAACACCTCAAAGTTGTATGATTTAGTAGATCTTATGTTGTTCTTAGCGATTTGAGTGATTTATGCAAATATATGAAAAGCAGGGGCTAAACTGTAAAAAGACACGCAAATTTATAGTGGTTCAGCCAGAATGTGCCTACGTCCACTTTATATGTTATTTCTCTTTTCTTGTTTTGATTACAAGTACAAAGCTTTAATACAAGTTAAAGAAAGTTGTTTGAAAATTCTCTCCGTGCTTGAGCTCTCCAACTTGTCCCCCATTGTTGTACCCCTGCCCCTCTATTTATAGAGTGAGGCTGGGGGTAGGGGTCTTGGATGTGTATAGTTGCTGGTAGGCCTGGGCTGATGTGATCTGGCCTGGCACATTTTGGTCCGGTTGCATTTGGTCCGGTGATGGTTGGGTTGTAGTCTTGGTCCGGTAATACTTGGTCCGGTGGTAGGTGGACTAGTGGTTGATCCGGCAAGGCATGGAAGAGGAGTTGGACCGGCAATGGGTGGAGTGTATGTTGGTTCGGCAGGAGGTGGTTCGGTAGGGGTTGGTCCGGCACCTTTGGTCTAAGAAGCTGGTTCGGTGGCAGGGAGGGAGATGGTTGGTTCGGCGAAGCCTGGAGATGGTTGGCTCGGCGAAGCCTGGAGAAGCTGGTTCGGTGAAGCCTGAGATGGTTGGTTCGGCGAAGCCTGAGATGGTTGGTTCGGCGAAGCCTGGAACGGTGGTGAGAATTCAACCAACATTTGCCCCCCAAAGTGGGGTATATGCCGGCTTATGGCCTGCTTTGTTTCCTTCCATTCGATCGCTGAGCGCCGATCCAACTGGTCCGGCATCCTATAGTTGCCTATAAGTAGGGGCTGTAGACGTGCATTATTCCCTTCCAACCCAAGACAACCGAACCAGTCATTCATACCGAATCGAATCAGGTGATACATCCCTCTCTCGCCGAATGAACCTCGAGACTCTAAATACCGAATGAATATTCTCATTTGGATCACCGAATGTAACCCATACGAGGAATGCCGAATGAACCTTCGCATTTGTCCCACCGAACGAACCTTTGCATTTGCTTGTTTACATCCTCCGTTCTAACAGTACGCTTTTTATGTTGCAGATAAATGTCTCGAAAAGCAGAAACTCGATCAGACAAAAAGAAGTCCCAGGGTGAAGGAGAATCTTCCTCAGTGCCCCCTGTTCAGCCAGGTCCGGAACGCCATGGATCTACCCCGAGATCACTAGTGGACGGATACGGCCCTCAGGAGCTTCTGAACTCCCTGCCCGATTGCTTTCCCAGCTCTCTTAAGGAAGAGCAGCTTGATGTCATCTCCCGCTCTTTCGGAATTGATAGGGCTCACTTGCTATTGCCAGGGAGAGAAGTTATGCCGTACGATCCTCCTGAAGGGTACTTCGCCTATAGCAGATACCACTGTATGTGTGGTGCCATTCCTCCTCTTAACTCTTGGATAGCCAGCTTCCTCACATATCTAAAGGTGGCCCCATTCCAGCTTCAACCCAACTCCTATGCTATATTGGTGAGCCTCTTCGTCATTTTCCAGAGGAAGTATGGTCGTGCTCCTTCCAACCGGGAGATCCGGTATCTATATAATCTGAGGGGCTATAAGAAGGGGTCCCCATACATTAGCTTGGAGTCAGCCGAGACCTTCAAGCCGGTCTTGGATCTGTATTCTAAATTCAGCATGTTCAAGAAGGAGTGGTTCTTTGTCAGGGACGACTCCGTCTCAATTCGGCGCTTTACTTCTGGATGTAAGTTGATGCTTTTACTTATAATTTCCATTTCGATTGCGATGCTTCTTCTCATACTTTCTCATTTTTGCTAGCGACAAGTGGCTTTACGATTGTGGAGACTGACCGCCTGGTTCAGACGGCGGCTGTGATAGAAGCTATTCTCGGGAAATATAGATCATCTGCCTTCCTGATCAGAAATGCGACCCTTCTGGAGTATAACTTAATCCTCCCACAGTAGTCAGTAGTCAAGCTGAGGGAAACGGCGGAGGAGAGGGCGGCTGTTCAGACTAAGGGAGGTGTTACGGTAGAGAGTAGCAAGAGGAAACCTTTCACAAAACCTCCAGCCGTCGGAGGTAAGAAACTCAAGAAATCGGACGGTCCCTCCCCTAGCAATTGTCCACTTACCCAGGAGGAGGAAGACATAGAGGAGGAAAGAGGTGAGGGTGGAGATGGTCGGGAAGGTGATAAAGGTGGCGATGGCATCGGGGCCTTGCTTCCTGGGCAGGCGGGCGAGATTCAGGAGTGGACGGATAATGCGTTCCACCAGGCTTTCGAGGGGCTGGACGAAGATCCGGCTTTGGTAGAGAAAACCGGGACAGCGGACAAGGCCGGGACCGGTGCAAGCGAGTCTTCTCAGACCATTCCAGCCAAGGTGGCTCCGACGACTCAAGGTGAACTCTTGACTCCTGCATGCTTCATTAATGATAGGGACTTAGGAATATTTTATGATCCGCTCCCGTCCTGGAATGAAATCCAGGACTTATTGCAGTATCCTACTTCTCCCCAGGGTTTGTATAACAGACGTGCTTTCTTTCTTCTTTTAACTTGTAATTTACCGCGTTTCTCGAATCATATAGTGACGTAAGCTTGTGACACTTGTTTTTCATATCAGGAGCAGGCAAGACATCCAAGGCCTCAGACCTTCGGCACAGGCTTGAGCAATATAAGCTTTCCAAAACTTCTGTCAAGCCGAAGCCTTCGACCCACCGCTTCGGGGATGTAGTCGGCTACCGTCCTCTTCTCGGGGTTATCGAAGAGGGTATTCAGCAGAGAAAGAGGAGTCATCCTTTATCCGAACCTTCGCCCGGTCCTCAGCTCCCGGCTCAGCCTCTTCATGATATCACGGAGGGGGACAGCGAGTTTGTACCCTCTCCGCACCCGTCCGGAAACCCTTCCGTTACTCATATCGATCGTCCTGACTTGGCTCGTAATCCATTTGCGGGTCATCCTGATCTGGATCCAAGTTCCCACGACATTACCTTTGACGAGGTTACTGGTGAGCACCTTCTTCCCCGCAATCCCATGGTACGGGTGCTTGATGAAGCTAAGTCCTTAGATCTTGATCTACTTACCACTCGGATAGTTACCATGGGAGACGAGGCCAAGGCTAATATTGATCGGGTGGCGGAGGAGACTAGGAAGCTGATGGGGCATCACGCCCGGCTGGTTAAGGCTGGAGAGGAGATTGGGAGTGCCAACATCCGACTAAGATTGGTGGTTTCGGACCAGGCTAAACAGCTCGCTGATCAGGCCATTCAGATTTCTCAGCATGAGGCTGCCTCCGGGCGGTTGAGGAAGGCTATGGAGGAGGCTAGTAAGGCGGAACTGCGGAAGATGGAGGCTGCCTGCAAGGAGCAGATAAATATGGCCATCTCGACAGTGGATGAGGTTCGGAGGGCGGATCTTGAGCGGGTAGAGGAGCTGTCGGGGAAGCTTGAAGCCGTAGAGCTTGCTCAGGTTAGGCTGAAGGAGGAGATGGAGGCGATGCGGAAATCCCTTCAGGCTGACTGCTCGAGATACCGTTTGGAGAGAGAAGCTGCTGTTGGAAAGTTGTCGGCTTCCGAGGCCCGGATGAGGGAGTTTGAGGAGAATGAGGGGATGATGGATGAAATGCTTCAGGACATGTACTTCCGAACTTGGAAGCAGGGCAACCTATCCTGGATGGATGATTATCCTAGGGTCATGGCTAAGATCTATCTTCGGGCTTTGGAGGAGGCTAAGGCCGATGCGGATAAAGATGGTGGCGTGGCCTTCAGCATGGATGCGGTCACTGCTCAGTTTGCCAAGGAGGAGAAGGTGGCGGTGAAGGAAGGTATGCGGTTGCTTGCCGCTGAGGAGGTAGGCGTGCATGTAGAGGATGACGATCAGGATAGTCAGGAAGCAGGCGCTGGTAAGTCTCCCTTTTTAGTTTCTCCATCAACTTGGTTGCTTATTGCTAATGAATCCTTTCTCTGACTGGACAGGGGGTCAACAGGACAAGGATAAAGCTCCACTGCAGCCGGCCCCTTGATTATACTTGGAAAAACTCTTTTTGTGGATTTGACAGGGTTGTATATGTTAGTCGAAAAAATGGTAAAGTAGCCTTTAGGTTGTAATATTCTGCCACTTGTAATAAATAGTTTTATTTTTGACGTGTAATTCTTTAACTTAAGCTGATTTTGTCGTCTTTTGAATGTTTGCTATTATTTTGGCATGTCGTATGAGAAATATAGCTATGTATATTCTTGTAATTAAATTGTGTTTGATGTCGGGTTCTGGTTTAAGACATAATTTCATGACCTGCAATGTTAGTGTGTGGTGTGAATAAATTATAGTCATGTATTTGTACATAAAGGAAGAAAATACCGCCCTTCATGTTCTGTTTGTAGATGGCAGTTTTGAATATCATGGAAAGCAGTTGAATGCCCTGCCATCTGATTGTGAATCCCTGCATCCATTGGCGAGTATCTCCTACTCTGTATCCTGTACTTTATGGATTGTTATAGAGGATAGGAGGAAAGCTTTTTAAGTAAAATTGAAATATGCGAAATAGTAAAACTTCCAATCACGGAAGGCCTTCGTTGTGCTTAAGTTCGTGGCAAACGGGTTTTGTAGTCACTTTCCCTAGCTGTGGGTCTTGGAGACGTTTGTCACCCATCTTACGCCTCCGCGGGGAGTTAATTCTTTTTTACCACAGCCGCACCTAAGACACATCGGAGCCGAGATCGCGCACAGTAACTACCCGGGCCATTATGGCCCGTAATCGTGGGTATTATTCGATTTACTGTGGCCGGCTAGCGTGGGTGCCGATCGTCAACTGTGAACTGCCCCTGGCTGACCACACCTTATGTTGGGGCTTATAGTCGGTTCACAGTTGCCGGCGAGCCTAATGCCGTAATGAGCTGCCTTGGCTATAGTCGGCCTTCTCGGTGGCTTATAATCGGCTCATTACAGTTGGCTTTAAGGGCCGTCGCGAGAAATGAGTTAACCCACAGCAGAGGGATGCTGGAGCAAAAGTGTCTCATTGGCGAGGGCATAGATTCGCATAGTACCTGTTAGGTTTTGCCCAGGCGAAGTTGCGCCGTGGAGTGCTTTGAGTGGAAATGCTATACGCATAGGATTTTGTTCAACAGAAAAGGATAAAGTTAACAAGTAGCCAAGATATAAAGGAACAAGTTAAAAAAGAGACAAAGTTTTTTAAAGTGGTTCGGCATGAAAAGGCCTACGTCCACTGATTCTCTTTGTTAATTCACTTCATATGGGCAATACAAGTTAAGAAAAGTATCGACGGAGGTGTTGGATGTTCCATGCCCTCTGGAACACCTCTCCGTCCACTGTTGACAAAATATAGGCTCCGTTGTGGAGATCTTTATGAATTACATATGGTCCATCCCAGATTGGGTCTAGTGCTCCGGGGCGAGGGAAGATTCGCTTGAGGACAAGATCCCCTTCTTGTAAGGTACGATGCTTGACTTTGGAGTTGTATTGCGCTGCCACTTTCTGCTTGTGGGCTGCTGTTTTAAGGACTGCATCATTTCTTCTTTCCTCAACTAGTTCCAAAGACATGTGGAGGAGCTCTTCATTCTCTTCCGGGTTATAGTGGATCCTACGGTGGGAAGGCACAATGGTTTCAACTGGGAGCATAGCCTCCGATCCGTATGCCAAAGAGAAAGGAGTGTGCCCCGTTGATGTTCTGAAAGATGTGCGGTAGGCCCACAGTGCCGTAGGGAGTTCATCCACCCAAGCGCCCTTTGACTTTTCGAGCTTCTTTTTGATCAGAGTTTTCAGAATTTTGTTGACTGCTTCGACTTGTCCGTTTGCCTGGGGATATGCTACGGATGAGAAGCTTTTATGAATTCCGTGTTCTTGGCACTAGTTGGCGAATTCCTCGCTGTCAAACTGAAGTCCATTGTCTGATATGATTTTGAGTGGGACTCCGTACCTGCATAGAACATTTTTGATTAAGAAGTAAATAACTTTTGCTGAAGATACTTTATTCAGAGGTTCCGCTTCCACCCATTTGGTGAAATAATCAACTGCCACTATAGCATATTTGGCCCCGCCTCGGCCCATCGGTAGCTCGCCGATTAAGTCAATTCCCCATATTGCGAAGGGCCAAGGGCTGGTCATTTGAGTAATCTCGGTTGTTGGTAGCCGTGGAATCTTAGCAAATTTTTGGCATCTGTCACACTTCTTGACGTAATCTAAGGCGTCCTTGCTTAAGGTGGGCCAGAAATATCCGTATCGGAGTATCTTTTTTGCTAATGTTTGCCCTCCGGTGTGATCTCCGCAGCTCCCCTGATGGATGTTGGATAAGATTTCCTTGGCTTCTCTCCCGGCGACGCACCTTAATAACGGGTTAGAGAATCCGCGCCGATAGAGGATGTCTTCTTGTATTGTGTAGCGGGATGCTTTCCTCAAGATTTTCTTGACTTCGTTACGCCCGTTGGGTAGAGTGCCACTTTGTAGGTAGTCTCGGATGGGAGTCATCCAAGTTGCTTCTTCGGTTGCAGCTATCAGATTTACTTGCTCAAAACTTGGGGCCAGTTGCTTTGAGATGGTTACTGCCCCGAAGATGGTGATGTCTCTCACACTTGCTTGCTTTGCTAATTCGTCGGCCTCTCTGTTCTCCTCCCGAGGGATGTGTTTGACTAAGTAGTGGTCCAATCGGCTGAGAAGTAACTTGGTCTTCTTTAGATATGCTATGAGTCGTTCTTCTCGAGCTTGGAATTCTCCTAGTATTTGATTAACAATAAGTTGAGAATCGCTGTGAAGACATAAAGAATTGGCCCCGATTTCTATGGCGATTTCTAGTCCAGCTATCACTGCTTCATATTCCGCATCGTTGTTGGTGGCAGCGAACTCCAACCTTATAGCATAGTGCAGTTTGTTTCCCCTGGGGGTGATTATTACCACACCTGCCCCCGAGCCTTGTTCGTTTGATGCACCATCCACAAAGAGATTCCACTTGATATCTTCTGTTATTTCCAATTGCTCCTGATCTTCGTTGGTAGTGAACTCTGCAATGAAATCAGCCATGGCCTGTCCCTTGATGGCGGTGCGAGGGTGATAGGTGATATCATACTGACTCAGTTCAATGCACCATTTAAGTAATCGCCCAGAAGTGTCGGGACGATGGAGTACCTGTCTCAGCGGTTGATCGGTCAGAACTTTGATGGAATGGGACTGGAAGTAGTGACGCAACTTCTGTGATGTGATTAGTAAACAGTATGCTAACTTCTCAAGTTTAGGATATCTGACTTCTGCCCCAGTAAACCTTTTGCTGACGAAGTAAACTGGTCGTTGCGTGCGGTTGTCTTCCCTTACCAAGGCAGTGCTTAGAGCGTGAGATGACACAGCAAGGTATAGGTATAATTCTTCGCCTTCGCTTGGAGTCGAGAGTACCGGTGGTTTCTGGAGGTGTTCGATTAGGTTAAGGAAAGCGGTTAAGCATTCGTCCGTCCATTCGAACTTTCCTTTATCTTTCTTTAGAGCTTCGAAAAAGGGGACGCACTTGTCCGTTGCCTTGGAGATGAATCGGCTTAGGGCGGCCACTTTTCCATTTAGGCTTTGCATTTCCTTTCGGGTGGAAGGTATCTTGATATCCCTTAGCGCTCGGACTTGTTCAGGGTTTGCTTCAATCCCTCGGGCATGGACGATGAACCCTAAGAATTTTCCCGATGATACTCCGAAGGAGCACTTTAGTGGATTCAACTTCATTCTATACTATCGAAGTACCTGGAACATTTCGCCTAGGTGGCCTACGTGATCTTTGGCTTTCCGTGATTTCACCAGCATGTCATCCACATATACTTCCATAGTTTGTCCTATTAGCCCCGCAAACATCTTGTTGACGAGGCGCTGGTAGGTGGCTCCTGCATTTTTAAGTCCGAAAGGCATTACCTTATAGCAGTACAAACCCCGGTCGGTGATGAAACTAGTGTGGTCTTAGTCGGGAGCATGCATAGGAATTTGGTTATATCCTGAGTATGCGTCCATAAAAGATAGGAGCTCGTGCCCGGCTGTGCTGTCTACAAGTTGGTCGATTCTGGGAAGTGGGAAGCAATCCTTTGGGCAGGAGTCGTTTAGGTTGGAGAAGTCGATGCAGGTCCGCCACTTCCCATTAGCCTTCTTTACCAGTACCGGGTTGGCAATCCATTCCGGGTAAACAGCTTCTCGTATGAAGTCATTGGCGAGTAGATTCTTTACTTCTTCATCGAGGGCTGCTGATCGCTCTGCCCCCATACTTCTCTTTTTTTGTTTTACTGGCGCCTTGGTAGGATCAATGTTCAATATGTGGCATGCTGTGTCGGGGGAGATTCCGGTCATGTCAGCGTGTGACCAAGCGAATACATCCAGGTTGTGGCGGAGAAAATCGATGAGTTGTTCCTTCAATTCGGCTTTTAGTTGGGACCCAATTTTCTATAGTCTACTTGAGTCGTGCTTGTCTACAGATATAAACTCCATAGCCTCTGCAGGCTCGGTGGTGGCTTCCTCCTCTTTGTCCCTAGGGTCTGATTCATTGAAAGGGTCGCTGGTATATCGAAGAGGAGGGGCTTTCTTTAGTTGCTATCCTTCCAGACTTTTTGTGCAGAGGGCAATCTCTACACCCTTCCCTTTATCTTTCCTGCGGTTGTTGCGAAGTTCAGTCACATAGTAGTCTCGAGCAACGTCCTGGTCTCCTTCTACTTCCCCTACTCCATTGTCCGTTGGAAATTTCATCTTTAGGCACCATGGGGCTAGGACAATTTGGAAATCAGATAAAGCTGGCCTTCCTAAGAAGGCGTTGTAGGCCGAACGGTTTTCTATTAGCACAAATGTCTGTTTCCGTACAACGGAGCGGGGATGGCTTCCAATCTCAACAAAGAGGTCCAGTTGTCCGAGAGGCATCTTCGCATCTCCAGTGAAACCGTGTAGTGGTTTATCGCAGGGAGATACATCCTTCATTGATAGCTTCATTTTGTCGAATGCGTGTTTGAACAGGATGTTTACTGAGCTTCCAGTATCTACCAGGATTCGGTAAACTTCGGCGGGACCGAGTCGGGCAAAGATAACCATGGGATCTATGTGAGGGTATTGCCTTCCTTCTAGGTCACACTTACCAAATGTGATGTCATCACTTTCTTTCCGCTTCGGGTGGCGTTCTTCTATAACCGAATTGACATAGTCTTTATTGTCTCTAAGCGACTTTCCGTACCTTTCCATCTCTTTCCAGCTTCTGTCTGCGATGTGTGGCCCTCCTGAGATGGTATGGACCACTATCTTTTCTTGACTAGAGCTACTAGCATTGCGGTTTCCTCTGTCGGTCCCTGGTGAGGGTAGCCTTGGGTCTTCATTGGCAGGAGCTGGGGTCCTGTCCTGACCTTTTACATAACGTTCCAGTTTCTTTCTTCTGATGTGTTCCTCAATCAGATCTCGGAGATGATGGCATTCGTTGGTATCATGCCCGTGAGATTCGTGGAAGCGGCAGAACTTTCCAGACTTTTGTGCGTTATCTGATTCCTTCTTGTATGGTGGGCGTTTGTATCTAACTTCGCCCTGGGTGGCAAGGAAGATATTTTCGACCGTCTCGTTCAAAGGAGTGTAAGTGTCGAATCTAGGTCCTTGCCGATATAGGCGCTTTTCTCCCTTCTTGCCCCCAGCATTGTCTCTGGAATCATTTCTTCGAACGTCCCTTGCCACAGCAGGGGCGTTGCCATGGGTTGTCTTATTTTGCTGTCCTGACTGCCCCTCAACGGCAGCATCCTCAAGCCTCATGTATTTCCCGACTTCATGGAAGAAATCGGGTAAAGTAGCTGGTTTTTCTTTTGTCAACCTTCTAGCAAATTTAGTGTCCGGATGCACACCACTGCAGAGGGCCATTAGGATAAGCTTCTCATCGGTGTCTTGGACTGCGGCTGCTGCGGCGTTGAATCTGGTTAGGTATTGCTGCAGCTTTTCTCCAGGTTTCTGTTTGACGCTGGATAAGGAATAAGCGTCCTTAGGTTGCTCCACATGAATGCGGAACTGACTAATAAATTTTTCTTTCAACATTTCCCACGAGCTGATGGATCCCTGGGCTAGATGACAGAACCAGGAGGTAGCAAGATCTGCTAAGAAGAGCGGAAAGCATTTGCACAGTACTCCCTCTGTTGCTCCACTCATGAGCATATGCTGCGTGTACCTCTGTAAGTGTACAACGGGATCGGAGGTTCCTTTGTAGGGTTCCATTGTTGGCATCTTCCATTCTCGGGGGGTGATAGCAATTTCGATATTGCGGGCGAAAGGGCTGGTTACCCTAGCGCCTATCCCTCGATCTCTTTGCTCCCGTTGGACACACTCTCTGAATAAGCGTGCCATCCTTTCATCAGAACTTGGAGCAGATAGAAATGAGTTTGGTTCTGTTCTGTGGGATTGATTCCGTCCAGATGACCTGTAGGGATGGTATCGTCTATCATTCCTCATATTTTCCAGTGGCTGCCTTTGATCTTCTGGGAGCATGCTCGGGTCAGCTACAGTTGGCCCTTGCCTCGATCTCCTCCTGCTGGGTTCTGATCTAAGCACTTCCTCGGGTCCAACTTCGGGCTGGACTCTAGCTCGGCCCCGTTCACTGGCGTTTCTGTGGTTAGGCAGCATGACAGGCTCAGCTACAGTTGACCTTCGCCCGGTACCTCCCCCGTTGGGTTCGGTACCAAACGTTTCCTCAGGCCTAACTTCGGGCTGTGCCCGGTCTCGGCTCCTACCATGGCTAATTCTGCCGTTAGCTCCTTCGAAGAAGGAAGATCTTTGTTGTCTCTGAGATCCTCCAGACTGGGACTCGCCCCATGATTCAGTGTTGCGGTTGGATTCTTCAGCGTCCCTTAAGCGTGACATGAGATGGTCCACCAAGGCTTCCTGCTGGGACGTGAAGCGGTTAGTTACATCAACCACAACTCTGTCCAAATCTGCCCTAGTAATTGTTGCAGGCTGTTCTGTGGAAGGAGTGGTTGGGTTAGCCTGTCCTTCATTTGTTACTGCTGCTGGAGGATGACGATTTACTTGATCCGTGACAGCTGGATCTGGAAGACTGCTGGATGTGATGTTTTTTCCTTTGTTAACATCTTTTCTCTGTTTGGGAGGCATGTTTTCCAAGTGGCGGACGATGCTGTTAGGAAAACTGCTAAGTGGATGAAGCTGAAGCTTCGAGCTTCTAGCTCTCAGTGAAAGCACCAAAAATGTTTGCACAAAAAATGGACAAACACCTCAAAGTTGTATGATTTAGTAGATCTTATGTTGTTCTTAGCGATTTGAGTGATTTATGCAAATATATGAAAAGCAGGGGCTAAACTGTAAAAAGACACGCAAATTTATAGTGGTTCAGCCAGAATGTGCCTACGTCCACTTTATATGTTATTTCTCTTTTCTTGTTTTGATTACAAGTACAAAGCTTTAATACAAGTTAAAGAAAGTTGTTTGAAAATTCTCTCCGTGCTTGAGCTCTCCAACTTGTCCCCCATTGTTGTACCCCTGCCCCTCTATTTATAGAGCGAGGCTGGGGGTAGGGGTCTTGGATGTGTATAGTTGTTGGTGGGCCTGGGCTAATGTGATCTGGCCTGGCACATTTTGGTCCGGTTGCACTTGGTCCGGTGATGGTTGGGTTGTAGTCTTGGTCCGGTGGTAGGTGGACTGGTGGTTGATCCGGCAAGGCATGGAAGAGGAGTTGGATCGGCAATGGGTGGAGTGTATGTTGGTTCGGCAGAAGGTGGTTCGGTAGGGGTTGGTCCGGCACCTTTGGTCTAAGAAGGTGGTTCGGTGGCAGGGAGGGAGATGGTTGGTTCGGCGAAGCCTGGAGATGGTTGGCTCGGCGAAGCCTGGAGAAGCTGGTTCGGTGAAGCCTGGGATGGTTGGTTCGGCGAAGCCTGAGATGGTTGGTTCGGCGAAGCCTGGACCGGTGGTGAGAATTCAACCAACAGTACCCCTAGGCCATCTCAGCCAGGCAGTTACGCTATGCAGTCGCGCTCGTAAGACCATGGAGATCACCGTGGAATTCGTGGATACTCAAGTATCATATCCGAAAAACCCAAATCAGAGAATAATATCGATAGAATGAATCCACAATGTGGCCACAAAGCGGATATCAAGCAGAAGGCACTTTCCATATCTTTACTTCGAAAATATGTATCATATAGTACCTTTTCAAATCACTTTCAAATATCGTACTTATATAAGGTCCATTATATATAAGATTTCATTTTCAAATCGAATACTTTCCAAAATCAAAAGTATATCAAATCACACTTATATAGACTTCAATTATATAAGATTTCACTTTTCAAACTGAGTACCTTTTCAAATCCATAGTTTTCGAATCAACATCACACTTATACAAACCAATTTTTTTATATAAGTTCGATAACTCCCAAATCAAGTATTTAGTAACACAAGGTTCTCAAATTTCAATTTGTTTCAATATCAGTTTAGTTTCAAAATCATATACAATCCCACCAAATTATTTCTTCTCAAGTTAAATATCTTCAGTTTCAAAGTTTCCAAAATAATAAATTTAGAAAATAATCCAAGTTTCTAAATCAATATAACTTAAGTCAACCAATTCATTTCCAAAATCAAATGTTTTCAAAATCATCTTATACTTACATAAGGTCCATCTTATATCAGGATCAAAATTTTCAAAAATAATTTTCGCTGCATGAAGAGCCATATGGGATTGAACATCTTTGCTTTATAAAAGATTTTTTTATTTAGAATAGTTTTGTATATAAAATAGTTTTGTAAAATAGTTTTGAAAAAAATAGTTTTGTAAATAGAATAGTTTGTAACATAGTTTTGAAAAAATGGTTTTAAATTAACAGTAGTTTTGCATAAAAGAAAAAAAATTCCAAATTAAATTACAAAGATATCCAACCCGACAACTTTCAATTTCAGCGTCAAAATATATCAACGGTATTAGAACATAAGATGTACATATGCCATCATTTCGCAACATCCCATTCGATCGCTCGCTCGCTCGATCACACAAGTTCGCTTTCGAACTAGTATTGTCCATTCGACTTCCCTAATGTAGATTTCGATATGGTTTCTCGACTAGAAACAATCAGTCTCCTTGCATAGCCATATACTATGATAGAGAATTCTAGAATCAAGCCCAAAATTCATATCAAATATTCGCCATCAAGAATCAAATGAAAAATCCTAACACGAAATTGTGTAATTCACCTCGAACTTGTGTACTCAAACCTGGATCAAATTAATTATGCGAATAAGACAACATACGTACAACTTATGTATCTATTACAACTTGTTAAATATATAGTTTTATAAAGATGTTACTAAGTTAAACATTTAAACTAAATTTTATATTTTTTTTTCAAAATATTTTGAAGACCAAATTTTATCCAAAATATTCCAAAACTAAATTTCATATTAGTATAATTCAAAATAGTCTTATTTATTTACTTAACAAAACAGTTTCAAACTTATTTAAATCAGATTACTTCATACTTTAAAACATACAAACTAATCTTATATACTTATCAAATACTTTATACCTTTCAAAATTACTTAGCTTTGAAAAGTTAACCTTGATTTGGAAGTGCTCGAACCTTCAAAATAGTCGAAGAAATCGTATTTAAAACCCAAGAGTTGGAAATCACCAACAAATCAGTAAATCAAATTTCAAAAGATAGGGTTATATCAATCAAATCCGAACCCAAGTACTGAACACCGGCTCATTTCAAATCGTTTCAAATATATACATGTATCTTTCGAATATCAAATCACACTTCGGAATTTGAAATCAAAATGGGTTTCACAAATCAATCGCATAGCAAAGCTACCGAAGTGGCCTCTTCCCCACTCTTAAACTCGAAAATCAATGTCGATGATGCATGCATTCATCACCGAAATTATTTTCCAGCGACATAAGTGGGTTTTGGACTTCTATTTTCTCGAAAACTTCTTTTGGAATTTCTTCGAAATCATTTGAACCTCATTAAAATCATTTGAAACATTTCATATTCGGAAAATACTTTCAAATCATATTATTTATTATTTCAAAATCTTAAAACCCGTTCCAAAATGCCAGAGTTCAATCACTCAAATTCAGATTCAAAACCTTCAGTTATAAATTATTTTATATGAAACCATTTCTTATATAACTTTCAAATTTTCAAATCCTTTCGAACTTCAAATTTTCATTTTAAAAAGGTATATAATCCTTATCGAAAACATTTCACCTTTATATGAAAATATGGTCATCCTTATCAAAATAACAACTCCGATGTATACACAATTTCCAAAAATACGATCAGCCACAAATTTTCCAAGGGATGATTCAAGGATGGATTTCAAAACAAAAAAGAGATTCAAATTTAGAGGAACTCTAATGAAATAAAATTCTGATTCGAAGATAAGCTCAAACGTATATAAGATAATTAAATTACCAATTAGAAGATGGATAAGCTTATATAAATCACGGGCGACCTTAACAGGGTCAACCGTGACTTCAGGAATATAATCGATGTGAAAATCTAAGGCAAATCAACCTTCGATCGCCAGAGATAGCATTAAATATAGCAGAAGGTAAATAGCATCATAAACCGAGGATACAGAAATCTCTGGTGAATCAATGCCAATTGTAAAGGAGTTTCACCCCTTTACAAATCATTCAAAGATTGGCGAAATCGCCGATCTTTCTAGAGGTCATACAAAGTGGAGTTATGCAATGCTCCAAAATCAAAAGAATACAGATAGGGGAGACAGGAATGGATTACAGAACAAGTGGGAGCATTCCAAAGTTCAAAGGAATCCTAATCGATAAGAATTCAAACCAAGATTAGATATATATAACCTATATTAATACAAAAGGATTTCCATTCAAAATTTGGAAAATATTTAAATTCATATCATACGAAAAACAGGAGCATAAATATCTTAAGTTTGACAACTTCAGCTAAGCAAAAGATACAACAGAGTTCACTTAAAGCAACCTAACATACTACTGATTTTGCCATACCCAAAATAGATTCCTATCAACAATGAATCTAGAGCAAGCAAGCTAGAAGTTCAAAATTTAAGAGGATCCTAATCAAAGAATTTACTAACAGGGTGGATACGAAAGGAATGAAGTTTAGAAAAAAAAATTACTTTCAAAGCAAGAAAATTTATATCAAAATAATCTTTGAATTTTTTTTTATCATTTGAAAATCATTTTATACTTCGAAAATACGTTCTCTCACAAAGAAATGATTCTGAGATTGGTTTTACTCATTCTAGGGTATTTCTACCCTATCTCTAATGAGTTTTTGCTCCGCAGGCTAAGGTTTGCCTAAAACCAAAGCTCTGATACCAACTGTAATGACCCACTCTTTTGGACATTTCAAATCGACAATAATCCACACATGTGTGACTTGAATAATTCAGAATAACAGATTGTAATAAAATTTGGAGCAAATAAAATCATTCACAGAATCACAAACACAGAAATATCAGAATAACTTGTAGTGGAAATAAAATACCATAGTAGTTCATGAAGCTACTATATACAAACTCTCAAAATATATACAAAATTCTCATAGTAAAATAGATACAGTAGAAGTCAGGATACATAAATCAATAATACAGAGACAAATACAAAATAGGAACTAACTGGAAGAAGTAGACGAATAGATAGACAGATAAGCTCCAACAAAACTCTAGCTCCAGAAGGTGAATCCAAAGCTGTGATTCTCAGGCTGACCCGAGCGTAAAGTAAAACACAAAACACTCGAGTCAGGACATACATATTTATACAATGTAAACCAACTCAAGTGAACTGTAAAAGCAATGCACAATAACTCAAAGGATGCTTGGGATCGCCCATCCTTTAAGGATCAATCAAACCATAAACTGAGCAGTAATAAACACCATCATAGAAATATTCATATTAAAGTAAACAATGCGAATAACAGTGCTAATGTGACTAGGGTAGCGCAGAGCTGCAGTAATCGCTCACCTCTAGCCACACTCTCAAATCAAAGGTATGCATCTAAATAAATCACAAGGAAATAAAATAGCATACAGAGAAGTGTCCCCGTGGTTAACATTTCAAAATGGTTTATAATTCTGAATTAAAATCATTCATTTAAACCATTAAAAGATGAAGTCATTATACCTTCAAATCAAATATTAAATTCCCAAAATTATAGCCTTTTCTGAACTCATTTATTCACTTAAATACATTAAAACATTAAAATTCCAGCTTTCACAGCATTTAGAAAGTGCCGCGGTAAGTTATATTTGAAAACAATTCAATTCAGCAAAGACAGCATTTAAAAACCGCTATAATAGTTCAGTTCATTTGAAAACAAGTTAAATTCATAAAGACATCATTTATCAAGTGCTACTGTAGCCCTTTAATTAGTTTCAGATTTTAGTTTAATTCAACAACCACAGCACTTACAAGGTGCTGTCATAGCCCTTAGTTAAATTTAGCCTTTTAGTTCACTTCTGCAACTACAGCACTTACAAAGTGCTGCAGATTCTTATTAGTTCAGATTTCAAGTTAAATTCAGAAATGATAGCATTTCTGAAGTGCTACTAAAGACATTTCCAGATTTACAATAGAATTTCAGCAACAAATAAACTTCAATTTAAACCATTTTAATTATATAAAAATCATATTTTTCCACTTTAAAATGGTCATTTAATTACCCTTTAACTTATGATTTTTATAAGGTAAATTCCATAAATAAATGTCAAATTTTCCATTACTTCATCTCATTAAATTCAAGTGTACAATTTTCCTATTTTTTACATTCATTTAACACTTTAATTTAATTTATCATTTCACAAATAAAACTTAATTTCCATTTTATTTTCTTTTACTTAAACTTCCATTTTTAAAACCAAATCTCACAATTCCAGGTCAAGTAAAATTCCAAATTACCATTATAAGCATTCATTTGTTTAACATTTTATATTCATAGAAAAATAAATAACACTTTAACAAATCATTTTAAATTCAAATTTAAATCAAAATATCATAATTTACATTTTTAAAATACTTAAAAATATCCAGAAAAATATATAAAATAACCACGGGTCTGTATATTATTTTCTAACCTAAGACAAATGATACGGATAATATATCATTTCAATCCGTAATTTACAAAACAAAAGTTCGGGTTTTATCATTTCGAACCCGCAATCCCAAGTTAATAACAATAAATAAAAATCGCTCAGGCCTTTCATTTCAGCCTATAACGATTTTTCCCTATTCTAATGTCCGTTCGGGTATGTATCATTTCAACCCATAGTGATTCTATTCTACAGGGAACTTGTAGTGTGATTTTAACAGAAATAAATAAACAGTATAATAAAATATAACATAGCAGATGATGTGACAAGTTTATAACAGGGTTTAACATCATATAATTTACATCACAGGCAGGTATAACATGATATAATAGTTTATACACATTCACTTGTTGTCACTTCACAAATATATAAGTATAAATGTCATGTGTGAATACTCACCTTTTTACGCTGGAGTTTGCAAATAAAACACACAAATGAAAATCCAGAAAACACGATAGCATGACTTTATTTGAATGGAGAGAGAGACAAGATGTTAGTCTTGTATTCACAAAATAAACAAAGCAAAATATAAATATAAATACAATACAAAAGATTTTATTGAAACAATTTGAATATAGAAGCAACAAATGACACCACCAAGCTTTGAAAACAAGATTGCTTGCCTACAACACAAAATTTGCTCGACCATAACATGCTTAGGTTCGGTCACAACATGATTTAAGGTGAAAAAGGACTTGGTTTGGACTTAGAATGGCATGGCTACAAAGGAATGGGAAGGGGTTTGGAGTTACAAGCAAGGAAGGTCAAAAGGCAAGGCTAACAAGGGGGTTTGGTTCAACAATTTGGCCCGACCAAAAGCAATATGGCTCGACCATGGCTCACTACAGGTCAGGTCAGATCTGAACAAGGCTAGCGGTGATGGCATTTGGTGGTGGTGGAGATTCTATGGTGGTGGCCGAAGTCAAAAATGAAGGCTATGGTGGACAAGGCTCGGCTATGTACATTGTTTTGGAGTTAGACATTGTTTTGTGGAGTTTTGTGCAAGGGATGATCAAGGCACTTTCAGGTCAGAGGAGAATGATGTCAGGCCGTGGGTTATATGGGGAAGGAAGTGGTGGTGGTCGGTGGAAGTGATGGCAGGGGTATGGGCCGAGCAACATAGGTGAAGATCAAGGCAAATTCAAGTGAAAAACAAGGCAAAACAAAGAAGAAAAGTGGAAAACGATATGGAAGCCATTACCAAAATTCTCAGAAGTGCTTGCTGTGACTTGCTGATGGGAATGAGAAACTTTTTCTGTGAAAATGAAGTAATGAAACTCACGGCTAGAGTTATGCAAAGAACGGTCAAAAATGGAAGTGAAAAAGACAAGCAAATGAAGGGACTAGAAAACAAAAAGTCACAAGTTAAAAGCTTTTTGTCTCTTCAATTTCCACATTATTTTATATACAAAATAAACAAATAAAATTCAGTAAATAAACTAAAACAAACTGAAATAAAGTAAAGAAAATAAGATAAATAATTAATTTTAGGAAAATAGGAAAATAACTAAAGAAAATAGCTTATATATTGAGACTAGTTTTAAAAATTACAAACAAAATACACTTAACTTTGGAAAATTATAACTCAACAAATTCACATAATTAAATTCAAAATCTAACACAAAATAAAAGATGGAAATTAGAATAGCAAAATGAAGAATAAAATGCAGATAAAATTCTGTGTGAAAAATGCTGAATTTATCAAATTCTAAAAGGTTTAAAACGGAATTCGATGAAACGAAAAACAGAACAGATATCAGAACCAATTACTGTTTCAAAGAAAAGATTAAAATTTAAAAATTCAACTTTCAAAATTTTAAATAAAAAATAAAGGTTTGACAAAATATAATATTTCCAGAAAATCAATAATTAATTGTATTTGGAAAATAAAAATGAACAAAAATCCAAAATACATAGGAAAATTTTCAAACTTCAATTAAAAATTATTTAAAAATCAAAGTTTCAAAATAAAAATTAATTTAAAAATATTCATTAAAATTATGGGTTGTTACACAGACTGAGTGATACAACATTTGAGACTCACCTTTGGAGTTTGGAGCTTCGTTTGGAGATCCAACTATCGATTCAGCTTTCAGCTTTCCAGTTGATTTGTTTAGAGAGGCCATCTGTTTGTATTGGAAACTTCACTGTATTTGAGATATTCTGTTGTGTTTTATTTCAAACTCTACTGTTTATATAGTAGCTTCATGAACTACTATTTATCTATTCCGCTGCATTATTATTATATTACTCTGTGTCTGTGATTGATTTATTTACTGTATATGCTGAGTTTTTCCAAATCAAATTAACAATATGATATTTTGAGAAATTCAAGTCCGACATGTGCGGAGGCGAATGGCACGAAATAGCGGGTCGTTACATTAATATTCAAGCTTCTTACTACACTCGAATTCGATTTCCCAATCGGCAAGCAATTCAATGTTCGAGGGGGATGGTGGCGATTCACGGCTGTTCGATTGGAGGATGGGCGATGGATGGATTTGGTCTTGGTTGATTCAGCAGTGGTTTGCAAACGATCAATAGGCCGAATTGGGTCGCAATTTGGTGATTCTCGAGTTACTGGGTTGCAGGCGGAGTGGTGGATTGTTGAATTGGTCGCAGATGGTCGGTGTCGTGGAGGAGTTTGAGTTCGAGGAGGCAGAGGATGAGCACTTTTGTTGTGGGGTTGTCGAAGCCTTTGGGTGTAGTGGTATGCGAACTGTTGCAGTTGTGATTGAAATGTTGAGATGTTGATGGCAAGCAGAAGGAAGTCTGATGGTTGATGTGGCGGGGAGGCTATCAGAAGTGCCTGGCAAAAATTATGTATTGGCATGGCAGTGTTCTAACTGAAGCAAGGTGGATGATGTGGTTTGGGTAGTGTTGTGGTCGAGTTTGAGTTGCGGGATTGGTTGAAGGAAGTCGTGATGTTGCCTGTTGACTGATGGCAAGGTAACAGTAGTAGATTGTAGTTTGGGTAGTGTTGTGGTCGAGTTTGATACAACAATGAAGTAAACTGAAACAGTGAAAATAGTCTACTCCAATGCTAGCACAAAATCCAAAAGTTAGCGAGTCATATACCTGTAGAGTCTCGGTCTGATCCAGTATTTTAAAAATAAACGAGTCAGATTATATCTAATAAAAAGGTGGGATACTGATATCCTAAATATACGACTTAACAATAAAATAACCCATAATAAAAATACGTCCGAGACAAAAATCGTAATAATAAGACATATCAGTCAAAATCACCATTTCATAAATCCATATCAAGTCTCAAATGGAATACATAAAAAATATGGTGATAACAATTCAAAATTCGCCATAGCCAAAAGATACTAAATATCCATCCCAAAATCTCTGAAGAAACAATCATCACAAATAAAATAATAATGGTAGTCAACAATCAGTTTAATACAGCGACGCACAATCTGCCGAAAGGGACATGCTACATTTAAGGGAAACCTTCCGAAAGAGACTACAAATTAGGAACACCTGCCCAAAGAAAAGGGCAGCTGTGTTCATAATTTTTCATATGCAAATTTACCTATCGAAAGAGGTAAACATCGTCTAACTATATACCAAAACTAAACTGATAGGTATTAGTTATCTGGTCTATAAACTAATCATGCATGGAAACACCCGTCTATCGAACGAGACAGTCGTATTTACACTATATACAGATCTAGTGGAAGAGATCTGCCTACCATTTTGTGACACTATATACATGTTAAATAATTAGTTAAAACTCATCATCCATTGTTTACAGTTCTGCAGTAAAGTTAATAACACTAGTAGACTCGCATGCTGGACATTTTGTGACACACACGCGCACACGCATGAATGCACGCACGGATGGAAATCCAATCGTTGCTTTTCTTTAAATTAAATAAAATTCTTATTTTTTTACAAATACGCCCCAGTGATTATTCACAATAATCATTTATAACTTTATCCTAATGAGGAATAAATTCTAAATTTTACTCTGCACGCCCAAAGGACGGGACTCTAAGTCTCACTAGGTTTAGATCTTGATTCTATGTCAATTATATTCTATAATGTTCTGAACAATGCTTTGATACCAAGATATAATGACCCTACCGTTATACCCATACTATTAAAGAACATTATAAGTAATATCGTCTAATAACACGGAGGATACAGCTGGTTAAGGGTGAACGAATGTGAATATATCATTGAACTAACACAGACACATCTTTATTACCATTATAAGGATCTGAACTGAAAATTTGATGTGCACAATATTAATACAAAGTAATAAACATGTCAATTTAAAATATTCAGAATAGTATATAATATAGATAATCAATATCAAAGTCACAGACCACAGTTGACTAATATACATCATATAACATAATAAAATGCGAGTCTACAAAATATCAGTACTAGACCCACATAAATATATACATCACATCCAAAATATTGTATCAAGTAAAGGCCAACTGCTAGATAATATACATGACATATCATCCTAAACGTAAATATATATACAACAATGAAGTAAACTAAAACAATCAAAATAGTCTACTCCAGTGCTAGCAAAAAATCCAAAAGTCAGCGAGTCCCTATACCTGTAGAGTCATGGTCTAACTCGAGTATTTAAAAATAAACAGGCCAGACTATATCTAATAAAAATGTGAGATACCGATATCCTAAATATATGATTTAACAATAAAATAAGCCATAATAAAAATATGTCCAAGAAAAAAAATTCATAATAATAAGACATATTAGTCAAAATCCTCATTTCATAAATCCATATCAAGTCTCAAATGGACTATCATAAAAATATGGTAATGACAATTCAAAATTCTCTATAGCCAAAAGATACTAAATAGTCATTCCAAAATCTCTGAAGAAATAATCATCACAAATAAAATAATAATGGTAGTCAACTATTAGTTTAATACAATGACGTGCAATCCACCAAAAGAGACCCGCTACATAGAAAGGAAGTCTACCAAAAGAGACTGCAAATTAGGAACACCTGCCTGAAGAAAAGGGCGGCGGTGTTCATAATTTGTCCTATGAAAATTTACCTACCGAAACAGGAAAACATCGTCTAACTGTATGCCAAAAATAAACCAATATCTATTAGTCATCCGGTATATAGACTAATCATGCATGTAAACATCTGCCCACCGAAAGAGACAACCGTATTTACACCATAAACTGATCTACCGAAAGAGACCTTCCTACCAAATCTAAAAGTGTATTGACTCTCAGATTGATAATAAAACGAGTCATCTTCTCTCGAGGATCTATCGGCCTGAAATCCGAACACCCTAAGATAATACAACTCTAAAGTGTAAATCACTTTCGCTTTAGTAATTACTAAAATTTAACTAACCGTGCATACCAGATTGTGAAATTCCAGTATTTACTAAAATCTAGTAAACTCCACTCGAATTCTATTTAACAAGTTCTGATAATAAGTGAAAAAATTATAAGGAAAGTCCCATACCGATTCGACAATTCAATCGTTTATTAAAATTTCTTATTTCATAGAAAAACACGATATCTCATTAAAACCTCAAATCCATAATAATGGCCAATAATAAAATAAACGAGTTTTAAACTAATTTTATATTTACAAAGATATAAATTTTTTTTCCCGAAATCACTTTTGAGTCCATAAACTTATTTAAAAAGAGTTGCTTATTTACAAAAGCTTTTGGACTCTTTCAAAATTTAAACATCTTTTATAACAAAATCACTTGAAATTAAAATTATTACTTTCATAACCGCTTTTCTAAAAGAATACCATATCTTATCTTTTACCTCTAAAACATTTCCAAATGTTATTTTTATAATAGTAAATTTAAAAAGGTTTTATAAATAAATATTACTCATTCTTTAAAAGCTTTAAATATAAATTTTGAAACAAGTAATATGTTAATAATATAATGTAATTTAACTATATTCTATTAACTAAATTTCAATGAGGATCAAAATAGATAAAATCTCACCTTGAAAATCTTTTAAAAACATTTAAATAATTTAAACAATAAACTCAATAAAATTCAACTTCTAGAGCCATCATTGCTCTATGAAATATCATTCCATACTATGGAATTATTTAGCGATCTGAGTTGGTTTCCGACAACTCCGATCACCCAAACAATGCACAACCATCATATAATCTAACTACAAAAATTAAATGCATTTTGATGGTTTTCAACATACATGCTATTTCATAATCAATCAATTCAAACACCAAACTAATTGAAACTATAGCACGTAATTGTATTACAATCATATCATCCAATCACTACAACATATTAATGCAATTCATAACTAAAGCAAGGCCTACAAAAAAGGATATAACTATTAAATATAGGTGTGTGAGTTAAGTAAAATAACTCAAAACGATCCAAAGCTAGCACAACATCAATCTTAGCCTCAACCTCAATTACTCGCATACCAACAACCTCCAATATTTAGTCGTTGCTTGTATCGCATAGCATTCAAACCGTAGCCTTAATGCCAGAAGCCCAGGACACTACCTCCCCTTGCATTGACCAACTACTGAAAACCATCGCGCCTCATCCCGATGCTAATGGCCACTCACCGCCTACCCAAGGTCCACACGACTTTCCCTGAACCTCGTCATTGGATGGCCACCTACAGCATCACCATCCCAGTCGCAGCCTCCGTTGCACCTCCCATCGTTCGCCCACAGCACATGCCTCCCTAGATCATCGATCATCGGTCATGACATCATCGTTCGATCTACTTTCCCTCACATGTGTTGTTTTTTTTCGAAGTCATATGTCTAATTTAACTAGGGTTGTAGGCTAGCAAGTGAAAGCAAATCAATATGGTAGGATTTTCTTTTGGACTTGAATGGTTTGGGCCATCATTTTTTATTCAAAATAAATCTTATTTTTCAATTCCCTTTTATTTTATTTTTCAAGTAACTCTTTAATTTGTGTATAATCGTATTTCCGTTTAATTTAAACCGCATTACACCTCATTCTACGAAATATAATTCGATAACTACATAATTCTTTTCAATTCAATATTAGTTCACTTTATTAAATAGACGTTAATTGAATAATAATTTGATACCCAAAAATAATTATTATCACAATTGAATTCGAATACTTTTATTTTAATTAAATTTACAGAATACTACTACTTCAAACAGAGTTGTTGCAGATCTTCTCCCTTATGAAAATTGGCAATTTTTTATAGGGAGATGTCACATACACACTCAAACATTAACTCACTTCGTATTGAAAAATTATGTTGAAACACTCTCAGTTCTCTAAGTGGTTAACATTAGAATCAAACTTATCATATGTCATAAATTTAAATAGATTCATTTATTAACTTTTATTTCTTCGTACATGAAAAATTATTGAAAATTTTCTAAGTGTTAGAATTTTTTGAAAATTTCGACAGAGTATCCTTTGTACGGAGAGTCGTTTGCAATTTCATAAATATGATATATACAATATACATCGACCACACGGTCGGAAACACAATATATATCAATATTTATAACACTTCTATATTTTTAAACGGTAGGCGCACCTTTTATTGCTTTTTAAATAAGCGCATATATCGTTTAACGCGGGTATGAAAGCAATCAAGCGCATATATTGTTTAACGGCAGTATGAAAGCAATCAAGTGCAATCAAATTTGTTTACCTACAATTTAAACACTAAATATGTCAATAGAGAATAAACACTACACATATCGTTTTAAACTGCGTTTTAACCTATCAAAACTCAAAATTTTGGAAAGCGTTCAACATAAAAGTTTTTCTTCACGTCCACACCTTTCTAACAAGCCCAAATTTGCTAAAATCCAATCTATGGCTCAAAAGTTATGACGAAACCAAAATCAGTCAAAAATCCGAATTAAAAAAACTATACATTCACAAAATCGACAACTTCTTATTGTTTGAAATTCGTTTTACACTTATCAAATCTCAAAATTTAATAAAGCGTTCAACATGAAAGTTGTTCTTCAGTAAATCATTTTTCCAACAAAAAAATCTCGTCGAAGTTCGATCAACGGTTTGAAAGTTATGGCTAAATCAAAACTGCTGCAAACCCAAAAACAGTCCTTGTTAGACAGAGTTTTTGACCTAGTATACAACCAAATTTCGGTAAGCACCCAACACAAAAGTTGTTACTTGTATTCTCAGCTATCCGGAAAGTGCAAGATCTTCGAAATCAAACAAATTATTCAAAAAATATGACCAAAACACTTAGGATCTAAAACTCTGAAATTTATTATCCGACAAGATCTTTGTTTTAATCTTTAGACCATCTTTAACAACAATAGATTTCAAAATCTTCAAAGGTGACAAACACAAAAGTTATTTTATATTAAATTATCTTTCAATTAAAAAAAGAATCATCAAAATTGGGTAAACTGTTCAAAAGTTACCGTCGAATAAACACAACACATATCTCAAAAATACATACTTGGCCTAAGATTTTTATCTACTTTTGAAATGTGTTTAAGTACCACTAAACTTCAAAATTTGGAAAAGCGAAGAATATAAAAATTGTTCCATATTAACATATCTTCCAAATAAAAGGAGATTCACCAAAATCGGACCTCAAAATCAGAAGCTATAGCCAAATGAATACAATGACATAACACTAAATAAACAATGAAATCTTCTTTTTTCCTTTGCACTAAATAAACTCTCTCTAAATTTTGCATTGCACTTATAAGAGAAATTATTATCCAATGACATAGCTTCAAATGGATTTAAAATCGTTGGGAATAGATCAATGGTTTAAGATTTATTATTAAAGCAAGTCACTGATTTTGCACAAAATTTCAACGTTTTGTTAAAATTTTCTATCATTGATTCAAGGAATTTCACATTAGACTTCATGTTCATTTACAATTATCATTATTTTCACTTTTTTTAACTTTTAACTTAACAAGCTTTTACTTTGAATAAGCAGTCGTTATTGCAAATATAATAATAGCAAATAGGATATCCCTTAATCCATTGGATCATTCCTAATTTGGGTTTCTTATACAAAGTTTATAATCTGCTGGATACAAGGATAAGATACATATGAAGTTATTAATTGCAAATTAATATATATGATGTTGATCAAATCTAAATCCAATTCATCGACGTGTTGGCAACTTGGCATATAATCAATTATCGAAAAGTAATTATTTGCATATATGTGGAAACTTTTCCAATCAACTTAGCTATCAAAATACTAATTTAATAAAGAATGTATTGAAATCAAACAAAAATTGGTACCAATTCCAAGATCTGGATAAGTAGAAACATTTTGATATTTTCGATTCGCTTTAAAAGCTTGTATCTCAATTAGCTTTGAAGACATTATTCTTTAGCTATATTTAAGGTGCCAACTGATCAAGGATTTATATCTGGATGATCTCGCCAGAGATCTCATTTGAGAGGTTGCGAAATGAAAAATAAAGGGAACATTTGCTAAACATCCTTATTTACCGTTTTTATTAGAAAAAAAAAACTTTCATACAGAAGATTAAAAAAAATTATAGGAATAAATACTTTTTTTAATATCATTTATAGTTGAAAGTGTTCATTAAATTGGCTAATATCTCTCAAATATTACCAGTCAATTAATTCAATGAATATTATGTAGGTAAGAAAATATTGACTTCGAGTAGGATGCCTTTCTATTATGTACCAATTTACCTATATCGAAAAAAGTTTGGGTGCTATTATTGACACTCCAGAATTTGTTAGGGGGGACAGCCAAAAACATGAAATTCGATGTTCCCTTGCCGAACCAAACCCAACCAACATTTTACACTACGTTCGGTGTGGGATGGCCGAATTTCAAGCTTAAATTCGGAGGGGTCTGCCAAATTTAAGGCCTAAACTCGACAAACCCCCGTTGAAATCCCCCCTTAACAAATTTTGGAGTGTCAATAACAATGTCCAAAAGTTTAAGCATGCCATCATAACATGTTAAACAATTAGTTAAAAACTCATCATCCATTGTTTATAGTTCTGTAGTAAAGTTAATAACACTAGTAGACTCGCATGCTGAACATTTTGTGACACACACGCACACACACATGAATGCACACATGGATGGAAATCCAATCGTTGCTTTTCTTTAAATTAAATTAAATTCTTATTTTTTTTACAAATACGTCCCAATTATTATTCACAATAATCATCTATAATTTTATCCTAACGAGGAATAAATTCTAAATTTTACTCTGCACGCCCAAGGGACGGGACTCTAAGTTTCACTAGGTTTAGATCTCGATTCTATGTCAATTATATTCTATAATGCTCTGAACAAATCTTTGATACCAAGCTATAACGACCCCACCATTATACCTATACTATTAAAGAACATTATAAGCAATATCGTCTAATAACACAGAGGATACAGCTGGTTAAGGACGAATGAATGTGAATATATCATTGAACTAACACAGACACGTCTTTATTACCATTATGAGGATTTGAACTGAAAATTTGATGTGCACAATATTAATACAAAGTAATAAACATGTCGATTTAAAATATTCAGAATAGTATATAATATAGATAATCAATATCAAAGTCACAGACCACAGTTGACTAATATACATCATATAACATAATAAAATGTGAGTCTACAAAATATCAGTACTAGACCCACATAAATATATACATCACATCCAAAATATTGTCAAGTAAAGGCCAACTGCTAGATAATATACATGACATATCATCCTAAATGTAAATATATATACAACAATGAAGTAAACTGAAACAGTCAAAATAGTCTACTCCAGTGCTAGCACAAAATCCAAAAGTCAACGAGTCCCTATACCTGTAGAGTCACGGTCTAACTCGAGTATTTAAAAATAAACAGGCCAGACTATATCAAATACAAATATGAGATATCGATATCCTAAATATATGACTTAACAATAAAATAAGCCATAATAAAAATATTTCCAAGAAAAAAAAATCATAATAATAAGACATATTAGTCAAAATCATCATTTCATAAATCCATATCAAGTCTCAAATGGACTATCATAAAAATATGGTAATGACAATTCAAAATTCTCTATAGCCAAAAGATACTAAATAGTCATTCCAAAATCTCTGAAGAAATAATCATCACTAATAAAATTATAACGGTAGTCAACTATTAGTTTAATACAGTGATGCACAATCCACGAAAAGAGACCCGCTACATAGAAATGAAGCCTACCAAAAGAGACTGCAAATTAGGAACACCTGCTTGAAGAAAAGGGCGGTTGTGTTCATAATTTGTCCTATGCAAATTTACCTATCGAAATAGGAAAACATTGTCAAACTGTATGCCAAAAATAAACCAATATCTATTAGTCATCCGATCTATAGACTAATCATGCATGTAAACATCTGCCCACCGAAAGAGACAACCATATTTACACCATAAACTGATCTACCGAAAGAGACCTGCCTACCAAATCTAAAAGTTTATCGACTCTCAAATTGATAATAAAATGAGTCATCTTCTCTCGGGGATCTATCGGCCTGAAATCTGAACACCCTAAGATAATACAACTCTAAAGTGTAAATCACTTTCGCTTTAGTACTAAAATTTAACTAACTATCCTATATCAGATAGTGAAATTCCAATACTTACTAAAAGCTAGTAAATTCCACTCCAACTCTATTTAACAAATTACAATAATAAGTGAAAGATTTGTAAGGAAAGTCCCACACCGATCCGACAATTCAATCGTTTATTAAAATTTCTTATTTTATACAAAAGCATGAAATCACATTAAAATCTAAAATCCATAATAATGACCAATAATAAAATAAAAGAGTTTTAAATTAATGCTATATATACAAAGATATTTTTTTTCCCAAAATCATTTCGAGTCCATAAACTTATTTTAAAAAAAGAGTTGCTTATTTACAAAAGCTTTTGGACTCTTTCAAAATTATTTAAACCTCTTTTATAACAAAAATCACTTGAAATTAAGATTATTACTTTCATAACCGCTTTTCTAAAAGAATACCATATCTTATCTTTTACCTCTAAAACATTTCCAAAATTTTATACTTATAATAGTAAATTTAAAAAGGTTTTATAAATAAATATTACTCATTCTTTAAAAGCTTTAAATAGAAATGTTAAAATAAGAAATAAGTTAATAATATAATGTAATTTAACTATACTCTATTAACTAAGTTCTAATAAGGACCAAAATAGATAAAACCTCATGTTGAAATTCTTTTAAAAACATTCAAATAATTCAAATAATAAACTCATCAAAAATTCAACTTCTAGAGTCATTATCGCTCTATAAAATATCATTCCATAATATGGAATTACCTAGCGATCCAAATTGCTTTCCGATAACTCCGATCACTCAAACAATGCACAACCATCATATAATCTAACTACAAAAATCAAATGCATTTTGATGGTTTTCAACATACATGCTATTCATAATCGATTAATTCAAACACCAAACTAATTGAAACTATAACATGCGATTGTATTTTAATCATATCATCCAATCACTACCACATATCAACGCAATTCATAACTAAACCAAGGCATACAAAAATGGACATAACTAATTTAGATATTGGTGTATGAGTTAAATAAAATAACTACCATGATCCAAAGCTAGCACAACATCAATCTTAGCCTCAGCCTCGATTACTCGCATACCAACGACCTCCAATCTTCAGTCATAGCTTGCACCACACAACATCCAAACTGCAGCCCTAACGCTAGAAGCCTAGGACACTGCCTCCCCTTGCATCAACCAAAACCTGAAAACCATCACGCCTCATCCCGATGCTAACAGCCATGCACGGCCTGCCCTAGGTCCACGCGACCTTCCATGAACCTCGTTACTACGCAACCACCTACAGTGTCGCCATCCCAATCGCAACCTCTGTTGCACCTCCCATCATTCGCCACAGCCGCTTGCCTCCCTAAGTCATCGATCATCAGTCGCGACATCATCATTCGATCGTCTTTCCCTCACGTGCGTTGTTTTTATCGAAGTCGTATGACAATTTGGGAAATAGGGTTGTAAGCTGACAATTGAAAGCAAAAGAATTTGGCTAGGATTTGCTTTTGGGCTTGAATGGTTTGGGCCATCATATTCTATTCAAACTAAATCTTATTTTCCAATTCCATTTTTTTTCTTTTTATTTTTTTTCCAAGTAACTCTTCTAATTTGTGTATAATTGTATTTCCGTTTAATTTAAACTGCTTTACACCTCATTCTATGAAATATAATTCGATAACTGCACAATTCTTTTCAATTCAATATTAGTTCACTTTATTAAATAAACGTTGACTGAATAATAATTTGATACCCAAAAATGATTATAATCACAATTGAATTCGAATACTTTTATTTTAATTAAATTTGTAGAATACTATTGCTTCAAAACAGGGTTGTTATAACCACCTAGCAGGAACCGCCTAACAGGAACATCATAGCAGGAACTTCTAAGCAGAGATAGTTGAACAAGGATGGGCTAACAGGGACAGTTGAATAGGAATAGGAAAGCTAGAATAGATGAACATGAATAGATGAAAAGGTGTTGTCAAACAAACTTCCTTGGGTTTATATCTTACTTTCGATTGATAAATAGATCATCATAATATGTACCCTAAGCACTGTATCAAAGAACTATATGATGATAATAAAAATAGGCAGTGGATGTAGGCACATTCTGACGAATCTCTATAAATATTTGTGTTCTTACTTTGCTACTATTTACTTTCTGCCTATCTATATATGATACGCTCTTTGAAAATCAATCATTAAACAAATATAACAGTTGTATTACACATTCCGTGTTCACAGTTCTACAACTAATCGGTTGGAGGTGTTTGTCTACTTTTCGTGCAAATATTTTTGGTGCTTTCCTTGAGAGCCGGTTCTCAACATTCCTTTGAGATCAAAGAATGGGGTTGGTGCTATCTGTGGGAATGCAGGAAACATCAGCGCACCCAATCAAACAACTGCCAATCAGGATGATCATTCGGCAATCACTCCAGTGCCAACAGACGTAATTACCAAAGGCGACCTGGATCGAGCTGTGGCCAAGCAAAATGAATGTTTCGCAGCCCAACAGCAAGCAATGGTGGACCAACTCATGGCAAGCTTGGGGCAGTTGCAAACTATTGGTTGCAACATTGGAACACAAGGGAGATCCCAATCTACGGGATCTAAAAAGCGAAGGGGTCACACTGTGACAAGGAATCTGATCAAGAATGTCAAAGAGATAGAAGAAGGAGGTGTTGTCAAACAAACTTCCTTAAGTCTATATCTTACTTTCGATTGAGCAGTAGGTCATCACAATATGTACCCCAAACATTGGAACTATATGAATGATAATAAAAATAGACAGTGGATGTAGGCATATTCTGCCTGAATCACTATAATTCTTTATGTTCTTACTTTACTACAATTTACTTTATACGAAATCTATATATGATATGCTCTTTGAAAATCAATCATAATACAAATATAACATCTGTGTTATACATCCCGTATTCACAGCTCTACAACTAATCGATTGGAGGTGTTTGTCCACTTTTTGTGGAAACATTTTTGGTGCTTTCATCGAGAGCCGATTCTCAACATGCCTTTAAGATCAAAGAATGAGGTTGGTGCTATCTGCGGGAATGTAGGGAACATCTGCGCACCTAATCAAACAACTGCCAATCAGGATGATCATTCAGCAAGCACTCCAGTGCCAACATACGTACTTACCAAAGGCGATCCGTATCGAGCCATGGCCAAGCAAAATGAATGTTTTGCTGCACAACAGCAAGCAATGGTGGACCAACTCATGGCATGCTTGGGGCAGTTGCAAACTATTGGTCGCAACACTGGAACACAAGGGAGATCCCAATCTAGGGGATCTAAAAGCAAAGGGGGTCACACTCTAACAAGGAACCCGATCAAGAAAGTCAAAGAGATAGAAGAATGAACACTAAAGGAATGAAACGAGCAAGAGTTCTGCATGAAGATGAACCCGAGAAGTGGTTTGGTGCCAAACCAGACAGGGATGATGCCAAATAGGAGGCAGCTGCAGCAAACGCTTCGCATTCTGTCATTGAAATTATTGCCAATAGAGACAAAATGATCACTGGGATCGATTTAGGAGCCATGACCATGCCTAAAATTAAAGATCAAGTGATCATAGGAAGGATGAAGGAAATTGTTCCCCCAAAGGGATAGGACAAGCCATCATTGCCAATCACTGGATTGGACGATAAGATGGTCAGAATCAATGGATAATGTGTTCGATGTGAACAAGTGGAGTGAGGAATTAGAGTTAGGTTTAGCAGTATCTTCTCCTTAGGGATAAAAGTACTAGGAATCCTATAGATACGAGGATGCCTACTATGGAGCCGTATAAAGAACCGACTAACCCCATAGTACATTAACAACGGTATACCCAGCACATGCTGATAATCAGAGCTACAGAAGAAGCCATGTGCAAGTGATTTTCTCTATTCTTGCTAGACTTATCCACTATGTGGTTTACCCTTAGGGTCAATACACTATTGTTTGTTGTTAAAGAAGAAGTTTATTAATCAATTATGGGTACATATTGAACAACCAAAAGATGGATACTCATTGTCTGATATAAAGCAAAGGGAAGATGCGTCGCTATGGCAATACCTATCCCATTTTAATGTCCCAGCTACTAGTATTCAGAACATGGATGAAAGGTTCACCTTGATGACTTGTATAGTAGAGTGCACCCTGGAATGAAGTTTGCTAAGAGATCGACAATGGAGAAATAAGACATATTAGAGGAGTTCTTTTATGAGTTGGCAAAGTATATAAGGGTGGAATGTGCTACATCAAAAAGATAGCTCAGTATAGTTAATAGTGAAGAGTCTAGTAGTGACGTCAAATGATGATGGAAAATATGGCAGCTTTTGTCCTAGCTAAGTATTTGTAGATAATAAAGCATTCCTTAGACTCTTAGAGCATGTAGCACCAATGCAAGTCTAGAGAGTCCAAATTTGGAATTTTGTTTACAACCCATCAAGAATGAAAGCAAGGGAGCAGGTAAGGCATCAAGGAGTCTGGAAATCTGGACTTCCATAAACCTAACCGGCTATGGCTCAAACCAAATCAGACCGATGCATAACTAATTAGCACCAAACCAATGGTATAGCCCATTCGGACCAAGGGAGGATGTCTCACCAGAAGTTAATGCTGATGTTGGGAACACACACTTGGTTGTCGAAACGGGACCGCTTGAGTTCATACCGACTGGTACAAAAGTTGTTTAATCCATTACCCGGGGGGCATGATGTAACCCACCAAGCAACCTGAGGAAGCATTCCAATAGTGTAGGAGCGAGTCCCGGGCTAATGCATCGATTGTTAGGCAAGAGGAGCAAGAGACCAAAGCTTGACACGATGAACTCTAGTCAACTCACTCATAACATCAGATATGCAGTCAACCCCCAAATTTTAAGACACTGGTCATGGAATAATACATTTGAAAAACCAACCCTTGAACACATTTGAGGCACTACCTTCAACATATGGAAGAAGTTGGAGATACAAAGGAAGAAGATATCGTTGCTTTCCTCTATTCATATCATACTTAGGGACTAATTGGTTTAGTTGTTTGGAACGCTGATCCGTTAACAATTGGATATCAAGCAAAAGGATAGATATGTTATGGAACAATCTTGCACAGTGCAGTGCTATAAAAGCTTGCATTAACTTAATGAATGGATTGCCCGTATGGTTATTGTTTAAGGAATTAACAGGAAAACAGAGTAATACAGGGAACTTAAGAAGAATCCAATTTCCAACTTGGAGGACTTATACTACTAGGCATACACGTTTATGCACTTGGAGGATTTTGATATTAAGGTAGGACTGACAAATGTCAACCAGCTCAGAGACGAAAAGCATCAAGATATGGACATGCGAAAGACAGATAATAGGACCGAAGAATGGAAAAAATTCAAAGGGCGGGGCATGTTTCCACGTTCATAGCTTACAGTGACTCCTAAAAGAATATATCTCGCTATTAGTAAACCGTAAAATACATTGAATCGAGGACTAGAGAGCGAACTATAGCAGAGATGGGAACTGGCAAGTACTGCATATTTCATGAGATTTATGGTCATAAGACCAATGAATGTAGACAAATCTCATAGATATACTCTAGGCTAAAACCTATTGTAATTATGAGAATGCCATAAACTATATATTGTAGTCCCTAGGCAAAACCGAGTTCTTGCGAAGGAAGAGTATAAACCACGCTCGGTTGTAACAACCCGTGTCAAGCAACAAATTAATTAATGATAATTAATATTTGTTAATGAAGTAAATAGGATTTTGAAATTAATTAATATACGACTAAAGAAAAGATTTGAGAATTTGATGAAAATTATTGTTTTTAAATGTTATGAATTTAATTTAGAAAGGAATTGATTTGATAATTCATTTGGTTATTTTAAAATGTGAAGTTGTGAAATATTATTTAATATAAATTGATAAAATAAGATTTTATGGGATTTTATAGTAAATGAGATTTGAAATAAACATGTTTGCATTTAGTTAGAGGTTAGAAAGGATTTTATTATAATAAAAGAATTTAAAATAGATTTAGAATCGATTTTAAATAAGAAAAGAATGAAGAAACAAATTAAGTTACTAATGCAAGCCCATTACAAGTCAAAACCCAATTTGATTTCGTGTATATGATGTAGGCTAGTAAAGTGTTGGAATTTTTTTCATGTAAACGAAGTAAAAGAAAAAAATGAGTTATAATGAAACAATCCCAAGTTAGCTAGCCTAAAAATGGAAATAACTAAAATGTTTTCATGAGAGGTGTGGTTTAAGAGTTTTCTAACTCTAGAGGTTTCACCCCCTCCTATATATACAAACCAACTTCATTTCAAATACATACATGAATATTTGAATTTTCCCACCAAAATTTTATTACCTTAAAACTGAAATTAATTCAAACAAAACATTATAAATTCATACAAAATAAATCAAGACTTCTTGGCAACTATCTACATCAAGTAATCAAGAAAAGCTAGTTGATCATCTTATTGAATGGAAGAATTTTCGTAGAGAGGTCAAGTAGAAGGAAGCATGTGAGGATTAGGAGCTAAGTGATCATCAAATCAAGGTGAGCTCTCCTACTCTCATCTATGTTTGATTTCATGTAACGATCAAGTTATATACATTGTTTGTGTAGTGATTACACCTCTCCACCTAAGAATTATGCTTCATCGATATGATCGATCATGAATGATTATAGTGTGGTAAAAGTGTGTAGGAATAGGAGAGAATAATGCTAACAATGGTGAGATATCGAGTTGAATCGATGTGATAAAGCTCCGAAAATCATTTTAGAACTTCAGAGATTCAGTCGACTGAAACCTAACTCAGTCGACTAACTCAAGCATCCAGTCGACTAAATCAATATATAATTCATTCTAGAAACTAAACTCTAATCCAGTCCACTTGTGTCTAGCTCCCTTTATGTTTCGGGAGTGAACCAGATTGTCCAGTATCCACACTAGCGCCCTGATCGTGGGGTCGTGCCCTAGATCCGCGACACTGTTGTTGTATATTATATTCGATGCACATCACTGGTTTGGTAGGGTAGATGCCTTATTGCCCCTTGTGTCACATATGCCAGCAATCTGTTACCTATAAGGGCAAAGCAAGGTCGTGACCGAGGCTATGCGTAGACATGCCATTGGTGGATGCGGTCACGATGTCTGTCGAGGTAACTTAAGACTGTAGGAATAGATCTGACTATTAGCGAGAGGCTAGTAGACCCTAGGTTCCTAGAGCGGGCATGCAACCATCGGTCTCTCGTTTGGTTCTGGTATATGTGTGTGTAATGGATTGACATATATTGTTCTCAATCCTATGATGAGTTTTACTTTGCTAGACACTGTGAATCTAAAGTGTAGTCAGTCCCTATTATATCCATACTATTCTGGTTTATTCATATATGAGGAGAATAGATTATATCTAGAGAGGCGTCCAGAGTATGATGGATTCTCGTATCTTTTGTTGATACGCAGCCTATCCTATTTGTATGAAGATGATGATACTTGTATATTTATTGGGATTGAGAGACATGGTTAGGCATTGTTATGAGATAGCCTAAGTATACTTGATGATATCTCATTATTGATGATTTCTTGATTTTGATTATGGTTTACTAGATATAGATTATTCACCCATTTGGTATTAATTTCATAACTTTTGATTTAATTACTTTAAGATGGGTGATGACATAAATTATGTTTGATTTGTGATATTTGAAATTATATAATACATTTAGGATTGTTTATGATGTTGTGATTATATATACGCTGTGTAAATATATGTACTATTATGTAGTTAATAACATTATAAGTGCTATCATATTATTATACATTGATATTGGATTATAGATATATTAACCCTTGATTTAGACATAATCAAACCTGTGTATTATTAGCATCACTCGAGTGTCCAAGACATTTCAGGTACAGAGAAGATGTGACCATCTTGTATTTTCTAGGCTAGAGGAGACTAGATATTCAGTATTGTAGATTATCATTTTGTACTGTATAGTCTCTTATGTGTATATTATTGTGTTGGTTATTGGACAGTATATTTTTGTATTATACATGATTGCTGCGATATTGACTCTATGATCTCCGTTATTTATTGTATATTTTGTATTGTTCTATCTTGGAGGAGTACATGTTTATTGCTTTATGCCGATACTATGTACGTTTAGGTGAGTTATTTATACGATGTTTAAATATGTATCAGTGTTGGTCCAAAGGAATGTTCATGTGTGTGCTCCATATCACTTCATTCTCTGTATTACTTGATAGTATTATTTACTGATACTTTTGAGTAGTATGGGTATAGAAGTGGGGGTATTACAAAATGGTATGAGAGCAAGGTTCAGAATAATACATTGTATATAAGACACGAGTCACTGGCCTAGATGAGACTTAGTGTCCCTGTCCTCTTGGGTGTGTTGGGGTAGTTTGTTTAAAGTAAGGAAAATAGGATTATATAAATTACTTACTATATGATTATTACTGAGGTAATCGTCTGGGAGCATATTTGTATTCTGTATATATAATATAATATTTTATTACTGTTTATTAAGTGTGAATACAAATTGATTGACCCATGGTGGCTTGAAATAAATTATTATATTTTGATCCGTTGGTGATCAAATTGCACAGCGGAAACCAATAGATTGCACTCCGCTGAACATATTAGATGTATATTTATATTTTGTTTGGTTAGTAGGTAATTTCTTGCATTAAAATTTGTATTTACTTACACTAATACCTTGCGGTGCCTTCAGTGGCGTAGTACCACTAGGAAAATTTTAGAGCTTGTATTTTTTAGCATAATATTTTATATTTAGATATTAATATGTAATTAAACTTTGTAATTTTGATATTTTTTGATAATGTGTGATGTTTAAATTGTCAAAAGTAATTTGGTATTAGTTTTAAATAGATTTTTGGTAAATATTTCAATTAAAGCAAGTTTATGATTTTAAAATATATATATACGGTATTAAGAAATTTTTATGGAAGTAAGTAAATGTCTTAATTAGAAAATCTTTTGATGAAATCTACGTTTACAGAAGAGGTAACAGATGAAGGTTTATTTAAATGACTAGTTTGTAAAACAAGATTTTATAAAAGTATGTATACAAAATATTTGAAGAAATTTTGAAATAGATTGGTGTTAATCTGTCCGTTGAGTGCTTTAAGAATTCTGGTCGATGCGTCTGACCAACATTATCGATAAAGATTCCTAAACATTAGTACGAGACATATGAACATGAAGTTTTGGAAAGTTGTGAAAGGTTTAAGGGATTCTGAGAAGTCTTGGAAAGTGTTGAAAAACTTTTTAAAGTTTTGAAATGTTTTGTGAAGTTTTGTAAAGTGATGAAATATTTTGAAAGGAATCTTATTTTGAAATAATGTTTTAGAAAACAGGTGATATGTAGATATGTATAATATTATTTTGAAGTTTTGAAGTAGTTTTGGTTTTGAAATTTATATATGAGTATATGTATAGTTGTGATAAATTAAAGTATTATTTTGAAATGGTGTTTTAGCAAATATTTTATTTTGAAATAAGTTGATTTTTTATTCCATTTTAAAATTTGAAAGCGAGGAGTTAATTTCGAAAAAATGGATTATTTGTTGATTTGTTTGAAGATTGATATAATAATTTGAGTGTTGAAGTTTTAGGGATATACTTCGTGCCTTGGAGAATACTACGAAGTGTCCTGGAAGTCTCAGCACTTTATTATCTTACGTAAATATTTGAATCTTCCAAATGAGTTTTCAGGCAAACTCATAGTCGATGAGCATGAGCAATGGGCAAGGAAGATAATAATCTAAATCATGTTTTCCACCGATGAAATTATTGATTGGTATTGCTTTATTTATATAATTGTCGGTTTGAAGCAGCTTACAGTACGTGCTAACCCGTAATAGTGACGATAAGGTAATATGAATTTGAATGTAAATAACCAATGGTATAGACGAGCTAGAATTTCTAGCTAGTTATAGATTTTCCTAAGTAGAAATTGCAAGGACGCAAATTTTTTAAGGGGAGGGAGTCTGTAATAACCCGTATAAAGCAATAAATAATTAATATTTATTAATGAAGGAAATAAGATTTTGAAATTAATTAATATGCGATTAAAGAAATGATTTGCGAATTTGATGAAAATTATTTTATTAAAATGTTAGGAATTTAATTTAGAAAGGAATTGATTTGATAATTCATTTGGTTATTTTAAAATGTGAAGTTATGAAATATTATTTGATAAAATAAGATTTTATGGTATTTTATAGTAAATGAGATTTGAAATAAACATGTTGGAATTTAATTAGAGGTTAGAAAGGATTTTATTATGGTAAAAGAATTTAAAATGGATTTAGAATTGATTTTGAATAAGAAAAGAAAGAAGAAATAAACTAAGCTACTAATGTAAACCCATTACTACATAAGTCAAAGCCTAATTTGATTTCGTGTACATGATGTAGGCTAGTAAAGTGTTGGAATTGTTTTCATGTAAACAAAGTAAAAGAAAGAAATGATTTATAATGAAACAAGCCCAAGTTAGCTAGCTCAAAACAAGGAAATAATGAAAATGTTTTCAAGAGTGGTGTGGTTATAGAGTTTTCTAACTCTATAGGTTTCACCCCCTCTTATATATACAATCCAACCTCATTTCAAATACATACATGAATATTTGAATTTTTTTCCAAAATTTTATTACTTTAAAACTGAAATTAATTCAATCAAAACACTATAAATTCATACAAATCAAATCAAGACTTCTTGGCAACTACCTACACCAAACAATCAAGAGAAGCTAAGCGGTCAACTTATTAAATGGAAGAATATTCATAGAGAGGTTAAGAAGAAGGAAGCAAGTGAGGATTATAAGCTAAGTGATCATCAAATCTGGGTGAGTTCTCCTACTCACATACATGTTTGATTTTGTATAACGATCAAGTTATATACATTGTTAGTGTAGTGCTTATACCTCTCCACCTAAGAATTGTGCTTTATTGATATGATTGATCATGAATGATTATAGTGTAGTTGTGTGGTAATAAGAGAGGATAACGCTAATGAGGGTGAGATATCGAGTTGAATCGACATGATGAGCTCTGAAAATCATTTCAGAACTTTAGGGGTTTAGTCGATTGAATTGTTTGACCAGTGGACTGAAACCGTATTCAACCGACTGACTCAAGCATCCAGTTGACAGAATCAGTATATAATTCGTTCCAAAAACTAGACTCCAATTCAGTTGACTATATATATATATATATTGGTTTTAGTCGACTAAGAGAACCTTCCAGTCGACTGAACCTGAGTATTTTGGATTTTATGAAATTGATATTTATTTTGTATATTATATATTATATAATTTATTTATATATTTTATTGATGATTAATGGTGTTTATTCTATATCATATTATAATCTTTTTTAAGAACTATTTATGATGTTTAGTAACTCATTTAAATGTATATATAATTTATTATGATTTAATGATTAGTTTACATTCTATAAGTCTATTTTTATTTAAAGAATAATTCCGAATTCTTAAATTATAAAATAACTTCTAAATGTTTTTAAGTGATATTGATATAATTAATAATGAAATTTTGAATATATATGGAGAATCATTTGATTGAAGTACATTAGAATTTACCTTGGAAGTTAATATTTATTTTAATATAGAATTTAATGATATAAAATTATGAAATGATTGTTATGAGTAATATCTGATTTTAAGTTATTTTAAGATGTTTATTAGTAGTAATTTAATAATATTATTTAAATGAAAAGTATAAAGATTCAGTGAATTCTTATTTTAAATTATCAAATGATCTTATTATGTATGATAATGATTTTTAAGTTTAAATAATGGACTTGTGGAATTATTATACGATGTTTATATATTTATTTGTATAATATTTTTATATCATTTATCTTATATAGCATTATTTGAGAATTTAAACATAATTTATATTTAATATGATTACTTTTATTATTGTATTTGTGTATTTTTTATTTCTACGTGATGAGAAATTTGAATAAACGAATTAGTGATACCATCTGGTATGGACTTTCAGTAACACTTTTTTGGTTATTCATAGGACTTGTTATATAGAGATATCTAGTATGGATCGAGTGGAGTTAATGAGCATTGAATAATTTTTCGAATAACATGCGGTGGTATGGGACGCCATTATGTTATTTGTTCGATTATTCTTTGTAAGTAAATGTCACACAAATAGGGATTACTCATGTACGTAATGATACTCAATGCAGTGAGTATATTATAGCTATGTGTTAGCTAATGGGTAGAGCCGTGTGTCGGTAATGCAGTTGAGAACTAGTATATTATAGTCACGTGTTGACTTGTACTGAGCTGTGTGTCGGCTTACGTCTAGTGCTATGTATAGATATAGGATACGAGTACTATATGTAGTCCACTTATGTCCCGCTCACTTTATATTTCGAGAGTGAACCAAATTCGCCAGTATCCACCCTGGCGTCCTAATCGTGGGGTCGCATCCCAGATCCACAACATCGTTGTTGTATATTATATTTGATGCATATCAATGGTTTGGTAGGGTAGGTGTCCTATAGCCCCTTGTGTTGTATAAGCCAGCGGTCTGTTACCTATAGGGACAAAGTAGGGTCGTAACCGAGGCTGCGCGTAGACGAGCCATTGATGGATGGAGTCACGATGTCCGTCGAGGTAACTGATGACTATAGTAATAGACCTTGCTATTAGCGAGAGGCTAGTAGACCCTTGGTTCCTGGAGCAGGCATGCAGCCATCAGTCTCCCGTCTGGTTCTGGTATATGTGTGTGTAGTGGATTGGCATGTATAGTTCTCAATCCTATGATGAGTTTGACTATGCTAGAGACTGTAAGTCTAAAGTGTAGTTAGTCCCCATTATATCCATAATATTCTGGTTTATTCGTATATAAGGAGATGAGATTATATCTAGATAGGTGTCCAGTGTATGATGGATTCTTATAACTTTTATTGATAGGCAACCTATCCTATTTGTGTGTAGAGGATGATACTTGTATTATTGTTGGGATTAAGAGATATGGTTGGGCATTGTTATGAGATAGCCTACTATAATTGATGATATCTCATTATTGATGATTTCTTGATTTTGATGATGGTTTACTAGGTGTCGATGATTAACCCATTTGATATTGATTTCATAACTTTTGATTTGATTACTTTGGGATAGGTGATGACATCATTATGTATGATTTGTGATATTTGAAATTATATAATATATTTGGGATTGTTTATGATGTTGTGATTATACATACGCTGTATACACACACACACACACATATATATATATATTATCATGTAGTTATTAACATTATGGGTGCTATTATATTATTATACATTGATATTGAATTATAGATATATTAACCCTTGATTTAGACATAGTCCAACCCGTGTATTATTTATAATACTCGGGTCAGTCCGTGACATTTCAGGTACAGAGATGATGAGTCCAGCTTGTATATTCTGGGCATAGAGGAGACTAGAGATTCAATATTGTAGATTATCATTTTGTATTGTATAATCTCTTGAGTGTATATTATTGTGTTGGTTATTAGACTTATGTAGTATATTTTTGTATTATTTCATGTATGCCCAAAGTGTACCGATGTTGGTCTAAAGGAATGTTCACATGTATGCCCCATATCATTTCATTCTTTTTATTACTCGACAATTTTACTTTGTGATACCCTTGAGTAGTAGGGTATAGAAGTGAGGATATTACACTCATGGGCATAGTGCTGGATTTCCCCATGGACATCAGAGCATATCCCCTTACTATATATCCAGAGATATATTTGCATGAAAATTATGAAGAACGGATTAATTAGAAAACGGAGCATAAACTTCATAGTCCTTGAGATAGGGTTCAACTCCATCAGATGGGAGACCAGGTTCATCTCCTCCAGAGATAGTGGAGTATATTTCTGACCCATTCCATAGGTAGGTCCAGACATCTCTAGAGATGTTGGAGCATAATCTTTTCAAAAAGCCCTAGAGACAGACTCAACTTCATATGAATATGCAGCATGATACTATAGAGACTAGACACCCTTATAGAATATGGGGACAAAAATGCAAAGGTATGACTTACTTTTATGAATAAATTTCGAATGATGTTTGATAGAAATACTTGAGACAAAATAACACCATGCCACATGACTATGCGACATCCATAGAAGTGAGAGAAATACGAATGACCGATAAAGAAACGATGTTCTTGGCGCCTATGGGTTGGATAGACCTCTTACTCTAAGCTAGACTGAATGATAGAGTACATTACACTAATAACACGATTGGAAATAGCAAAGGAATAAGGAATTAGGACACTATGTATCCAGAATGACCTGCAAATGGCTGTGAATCAAGCATTCTGGGAGTTCTAAGTCAAAGAAGAACAGTTGGCATACTACATAAAAAAGAAAGAGGACAAAGGCTTTTCTTAATGTGCAAGAATGCTCACTACAAGAAAAGCTGAAAATAGCGAAAGATAGCAACGACGGAATTTTCCGTCGCTAAATTAGTGACGGATTTGCAAGAGATGATTCAAAGTTTTTTCTATTTCAAATTTTTTCATATTATCACCGTCCTCTTTTTATATCCGTTACTAAATCGTTGCAAATTGCGTAAATTTACTAATGGATATAATTTGACGCTAAATTCCGTTGCAAATTAAGCCAAATTACGACGATGGCATTTCGAAGCTATTTTGTGGTGGATTTCCAAGGAATTTGCAATGAACGCTTATTTTTAAATATAAAATTTTGGGAGGCTTATCCAATTCAACTATAATTAATTTTGTAATACACATGCTTAATAATTAATAACTAATGATTAATAATTAATAACTAAGAAGTAATATTTAATAATTAATTTTTATTGATTAATAATTATTACTAAATAATTGATAATTAATTATAAATATTAAATCATTACTATTACTAATAATTAATTAACAACAAAAATTAAATAATTACTATTAATAATAGATAAATAATAATTAATATTGATTAATTAATAATTACTCTTAAATAATTGAAAGGTAATAATTAATAATTAAGACTAATATTTACTATTTAATAAAATTAGTTTTAATAATTAATGATTAATAAGCCATCTTTAATAATTAAGAAGTAATATTTATTATTTATATCTAATATTTAATAATTATAATTGATAATTATATTTAATATGTATTATTTCAAAATTTTAAAATTTGGAATTTTCCAAAATAAATTAAAATTATTCATAAAGTTTAAATATAAAATTTTGAAGTTTTCATAAAATTCAAAAATAATTTTTTTATATAAATCTAAAATTTTGTAAAATATTAAAAAAAATTCCAAAATGTTAAAGAATCTCAGAACTCGAAAAATACAGACATTACCTTACAAATATTACTTCCATGCCCATTTAAATAATACAAAAATGTTTGCCACTATAAAATATTTAATAATTAATAAATAATTAACAGTTAATAATTAAAATTAAATATATAATAATTAATAATAATTATTATTAATTAATAATATATACGTACTAATTAGCATTTAATAATTAATATTCAATTATAATCAAGAAGTAATAAGTAATAATTACTATTAAATAATTAATAATTAATAATAAACTTTTAATAATTAATATTAAATATATAATAGTTAGTAATTAATAATTACCATTGATAATTAATAATTAATAAAATATACATAATAATTAACATTTAATAATTAATATTTAATTATAATTAAGAAGTAATAAGTAATAATTAATAAACAAGACGTAATAATTAATACTTATTAATTACAATTAAATAAATAATAATCAAGACTAATATTAATTGTTAATAATTAATAAGTAATATTTTGAAAATTTCTAAACTAAAATTAAAAATATTTTTTGTTATTATTATTTGTTCCTCTTTCTCAATTCCGTCCCCTCAATTCCTAGATCCACACTCACTCTCTCATTCTCCTCAATCCCTCTTGCTTTATGTTCCTCGGTGTTTGTTCTCCAACAGGCTTGCTACCATCGCTGTTAACTACCTCACCTACGACTGGGCCAACATGGTCTTCACCCATTAAGGAGCATAAAAAAACAAAATATCATCTTTGGTCATATAAAAAATAAAAATAAAACACTATAATAGATATTTACCTGCTAATCTCACAATTTTAATGTTTGTCATAGTTAATCATGTGAAAAATTGAAAAAGCATGACAAAGTGCAAAAATGTGACATTGTAAAATTTGAGTAATTATTAAAAATTTGGAATTAGTTTATTATAATTAATGATTATTACTAAATAAGTTATAGATAATAATATGTAATTACTAGGTATTATTAATAATTATTCTTTAAAATTAATAAATTACAATTAATGATTTATAATACATAATTCATAAATAATAATTCATAATTAATGATTAATTATAATTAATTTTTATAATTCATAATTCATTTAAAATTAATGAATCAATTTAGTAATCTTGGTTAGTTCCTCTTTTGCAAAATTTTAGCTCTAGGCTTTCTTTTCCCTTATTTCTCACATTTTCTTCAAACAAGTGAACCATTTAATAAACCTTTTACAAACAAAAAATGCTAAACAAAGGGGCACAACACCGTTCTTGAATAAAATTTCAAAGCTCACCTTACTTCCCTTCTAAATTTTCGTTCACCGCCGACCGCTTCTTTTTTTCGTAGAACCCTAAATCCCAAATTGTACCAAAGTTCCAATCACTCATTCACCTTCATCGCTAACGCCATTCTGCTTCTCCACCTTCATGACGGCCTGCTTTTGTGAATTTCGCTTATGGCCAACGCTTGACCACCTATTGTTCAGCTACCGCAACGCAAACTCTGAAGTCCATGGTGCACGGCCACCTCTTTGAAACACCCCACACCCCTTAATATACACAAAAGGACACATTAAAAGACGTGGTGCATTGTAGGTATAACTGAAACTAACATAGACTAAGATTCACAAGGCAAAAATAGATAAAAACAACGGAAACTTTAAATACTAACTTAATTAAAACTAAACTTCATAATTGCTTCATAAATAAGTCAAATACCAAATACCACATACATGACTAAAAATCCAACATGTCTCATGAAACAAAAACTCATGGTCTCAAAAATCAGAGTACATAATATCTCTCATAATAAGCCAGTACATAGAAAGAACAAAAGCCGAAAAGAAATACATAGTAGAAATCTCCTCCAAGAAAACTCCAAGCAACAACAATCTACTGACTTCTCCCTTGATTGCCTATGGGGGGGAAAGAGGAAAATAGAGGAGTGGGTCAGACTAAAAGTCTGGTGAATGATAGTAATTACTAGAGTCTTTAAGAAAGATAAAAGTAATAGACTCTACAACAGTTCTAGCATAAATAAGGATAACAAAGGAAATAGGAAAGAGATAAACTAGAAATAAGTATGATTAAATATTTCTCCATTTATAAGATAGGTTAACTTTGATTGCTTGCACTTGTCCTTGATTTCTGCTTTGATTAGGCTGAATTCCTAATCCTGTAATTAGGATGTAACCCTAATTCTACCGTTTTTGATCGGCCTGCTACTCCATAGACCTTACTACGGACCAGACGCTATATAACTCCCTACATAGCAACCAATGGTATCTACGAAAGATGCACAAAGCACCCACTGTGGATCCAGGTGACATATATAGCTCCCTACACAGAAGGCAACAGTGTCTACGAAAGGCACCCATACTAAGCGCTTGGAACTCATAGCGATTACTAAGCACCAAAATGGAAGTCGCACGCGTAACTGCCACCATGCCCATGCCCCCTTTTGCTCCTCCTATTGGGTCTTCTTATTACCTCGAACTCCGGCATAAGCCTGCCCCTCATCTCACTTCAGGCTAATGTGAGATCACCGTGTGTCCATAGAAACTATAGGGGAAATGCTGTTGGTACTCGCCCGTCATCCAAACAATATCTAGTTGTGCCCCTTATTCAAATCCCCCGTGATTTGGACTTCTATTTGACCAATTACTACCATTCTTAGCGTAAGCGTGCCCTCATCTCACTTCAGGCTAATGTGAGACACCGTTTTTCTAATAGGGAATGCTATATGGTACAGGTTCTACTTTCATCTTTGCTTATTAACTTAGATAAATTATTTAAACAAGCCTTTATTATTTTCTACGCTTATTAATTTATCCCAAGTCTTAAAATAAGCCTCATTCTATTCTTTTTCTTATTGTAACCTACGTTATAATCATGCTTATTACTTATCCTAAGGTCTAAGTGTGAAATAAGCTTCTTTCATCTTTTACTCTTTTTAGTTATAATTCTATGTTATAACTAAGCTAATTAATTAGTAAAATTCTAATCATAATTAGGTATAATTTCAGTTCAATTCCATTTATATTATAGTCGAATTCCATTATTTATTTCAGTCCAATTCCATTATCAATTACAGTCTTTATAATTTACATCTTATTTTCTTCATTCAATATTCTCACTTATATAATCCATATTCGCGTTTAACTTATTCTAATCCATACGCGAAGGAGGAAGAAAAGAATAGACGCTTGCATAAAATCCAAAATGTAGAAAAAGATGTAAATAAGAAATAAATAACAGTAAATAAACTTAAATACTGTAAATAAATTGTAAATGAATAAAAATATATGCTTAACAGTAATAAATTATAATTAACTTAAAAGAATAACTAAAAAGGAATAGACTGGAAAATAGATCTAAAACTAATAAAAGGCTATTCCAAAAATCGTAGTAAAACTACAACTATTGGAAACCCTATTATTTTAAATTACTTAAAGAAATCTTAAAATAATTACAATCACTCACCTCCGGTCCTAAGCTCTTCCTTTGGTCTTCTCGGATCCACTTGGAGTTGTAAAATAATTTAATTTACAATGATTTTCTGCTTGGAAAAATTATTCCGTTTAGGGTCCTTCTTAGAAAGGTGAACCCAATTGGAGAAAACCTAGAATGAGAAAAAGTGTTAGGTTTAGGGGTCTATTTATAGGGGTAGAAGTGGATCTTAGACCATTGGATTTGGAGATTGAATAGGATGCAACCACGTCATAGGCTGAATAGCAGCCATCGGATGCAAGAATGGAGGGACCAAATTGGTTTGAAGAATGCAAAACACGTCATAGTCGGTTAAAAAAAATCGTGCCATCATTCGAACGAACGAACGATTGTTCGTTCACCCCCAAAACAACAGGCGGGTCGATCGGGCGGCCGCCCTCCTGGTGCCCAGGTCGACCTGCCTTATATATTATTATTATTATTATTATTATTTCTTTCTTTTTTTCTTTTATTTTTGCTTATCTTGTTTAATTCCTATCTTGTTCATATTAGCTTGGTTTCTGACGTTCTATATATGAAAATTGTCCAGAAAATTACCACGGACACAATGGTGCAACTCTCATGGCTCCATTCTGATAATTTCACAAAGTTATTTTATTATTTAATTAATTAATGGATTAATTATTATGGGTTAAATTCCGGGTTGTTACACTCTTCCTACGCCCGTATGCTCTCCACTACAGATTTCCCACGTACGGTTCTTTTCCTTTTGAAGCTAATGTAAATTTTTGAATTTGAGTACATGTTTTAATTTGTCAATTTCTTTTACATAACATCAAAATTTGTTTTGTTTCATCCATTCAACATCGAAATGCTGATAACCTTTTGAAATAAATATTTGCAAACCTGTATAGCTTGTTCCATTTGTAAATAAAAGCAGGTTAATAGTCATTCTTTAATTTCTTATAACTTTTTCGATTAGTTACAAACCTATATAGCTTTTTTATATCAAGAAACTAAACGAGCTAATCATTATTTGATTTTGGGACATTTTCCATCTTTTTTTCAAAAGCCTTCATTGAAGGTTTATTGTGCTGACTTATCATTTGTTGTAAAATAGAAAAATGGAAAATAACTAAAGTTATCGACGGAATAGAAAGAGAATACAAATGGAATATTAAAATCAAACCGTGGCTAATACTGACGAATTAGCTATATATATTTAACACTAAAAGCGCATGTATAAATTATCCGCTGCTAATCCAATACAATATAGCAACGGTTTACAGTCGGATATATACTAGAAAAAAGTTTATATAGACATCGGAAAAAAGTCGGTGATTTTTTATTTGATGGATGACAGAAAATTGTCGGTGAAGTCATGCTAAATTCTGTCACTAAGTTGGCACAAATTACCGACTTGAATTTTACCGGCCAACGACATCCGTCACTAAATTCATTTTAGCGATGGATTCTTCCACTGAAAAATCAACATTTTCTTATAGTGGCTATATGGTTAAGCATGTCCCACGGGAGGAAAATTGAGATGTTGACAATGTGGAAAAATTGGCTTGCTCAGGAAATGGATCGCTTTTTAAATGGTTCTAGTAAAATGCTTACCCTTAAACTGGAATGAAGAAAGGAAGGTGATGCACATGGCAACTCGGTACACCGTACAGGATGGCATCCTATATAGAAGGGTTTTCACTAACCTGCTACTAAGGTACATGGTTGTAAGACAGGCTAATAAAATATTGGATAACGTACACCAAGACAGTCGAGGAGACCACACTGGGGAGCAGACCCTAGAAAATCTCACGAGCATCAATCTGAACGGAGAATTTTTAATAGCTATGGGTGGATCTGAGTATGCAATAGTGGTTGTGGATTACTTTATCGAGTATGGAGTTCCACTCTAGATGATCTTGGATAATGAATGGCAGTTTGATAGTCAAGAATTCACCAGCTTCAATCGACATCATCAAATCAGGAAAAGGTTTTCTACAATGCCTCACCTATAGGCCAATGGATAGGCTGAAGAAGTTAACAAGGTTCTCAAAACGCTCATAAAGGAGCATTTAGAAATGATAAGGGAGATCGAATAGATGAGCATCCATTGGACTTTATGCATATTGCACTTCCCATGAACTACAATAGGATATACTCCTTTGCTTTAGCCTACGAATTATAGTTTAAGCTTCCCATCGAAACTATAGTCTTATCTCATAGGATAATCCACTATGACTTAGAGGATAATAAGGAATTGCTAAACATGTCCCTAGATTTGATTAAAGAGAAGTGGAATGAGGTTTCTTCGAAAACCCCGGTGCTCTAGCAAAAAGCGGTGAAACAATACAACTCTAGGATATAGCATCACCAACTCAAGGAAGGAAACCTAGTCCTGGAGTGAATTTCCCCTTGGCTGGAGGAACTTGATCCGATCTAGGAAGGACTATATTTTATCAGCAGAGATCTAAGGAATGGAGCCTGCATTCTCATCGTCGTGGACAGAGCAGTATCCGGGAAAACATGGAATGCTCAAAATCACAATTTCTTTTTTGCGCAGCGACTATTGCAACTACATCGATTATGGATAGGTGTGTTGTCAATCGTCACAGTCTTACCGAAACCTATGGATGGGGTGTGCGAAACAATGATAGACGATTGGTGCTACCAAACCACCACAAGACCAACCATCCCATGCAAAATAAAGTCCCCAATTTCTAAGACTATACATGCAAGGCCATTGCATACTGAGGAACACCCAACTCTGGTGCATCTTAGAAAGCTTGGACAAATCCTAACCGATAACAGTGAACTGGATTTACCCATGATCAAGACATGATCGCGGAATGGGTAGTTCGTTGTTGATGATCGGCCCCAAACCTTTGGTCGGTAATAATTAACGAAAGTGACCCTAACCGGGTGTTCATCATTGACGATCGACCCTAACCTTTAGCCGACAATGGTGAACCAGAGTGACCCTAACTGGGTGTTCACCATTGACGATTGGCCCCAACTTGGACAGTAATGGTGAACCATAGTGACCCTAACTGGGTGATCACCATTGACAATTGGCCCAAACCTTTGGCTGGCAATGGTGAACCAAAGTGACCCTAACTGGGTGTTCACCATTGATGATCAACCCAAACCTTTAGCAGATAATGGTGGACCAAAGTGACTCTAACTGGGTGTCCACCATTGACGATCGACTTCAAATTTCTTGGTAGCAATAGCGGACCAGAGTAACCCTAACTTGGTGTCCATCGTTGACTATCGGCTTCAAAATTCTTACCAGCAATGGCGAACTAGAGTGACCCAACTAGGTGTCCACCATTGACGATCGGCTTCAAACTTCTTGCTGGCAATGGTGGACCAGAGTAACCCTAACTAGGTTTCCACCATTGAAAATTGATCCCAAACTTCTTGTTGGAAACGGCAGACCAGAGTGACCCTAGCCGGCTGTTCACCATTGATGATTGGCTTCAAACTTTTTGTCGGTAATGGCAAACTAGAATAACCCTAACCAGGTGTTTACCATTGACGATCGTCTCCAAACTTTTGGCCGGCCATGAAGAACTGAACTTACCGACAATCTTGAATATCTAGAAAGACAATCTTGAATATATGGAAAGACGATCTTGAATATATGGAAGTTCTAGAGCATATCTTCTATATATGGAACCGAATCAAGCATAACATACAGGGAAACTTCCAACCTTGTCGCCCTAACCTCCATATACCTTCACTCTTATAAATACCAAAGCTTACAACAACAATGAGTGGAATTCTTGAGAGCTAAGGTTACACTAGTAATAATGGATGAGTCATAGAAAGCTAGGATAGGCTAATAGGAATAGCCTAACATGATCTGCTTAACAGGAACTGCCTAATAGGAATAGCCTAATAATGACAGCCTAACAAGAACTGCCTAGTAGGAACAGCCTAGTAGGAATTTCCAAGCAGGGACAAACGAACATGAATAGAAAAGTAGGAATAAACTTACAGGTATAGATGAACTTGTGTTGTCGAACAGACTTTCTTGGGTCTATATCTTACTTTTTATTGAGCAACAATCATCAGTTATGTACCTCAAGTATTGTATCAAAGAAATGTATGAAGTATAATGAAAATAGACAGTGGATGTAGGCACATTCTGGAAGAAGCACTATAAATCTTTATGTTCTTACTTTACTGCAATTTACTTTCTGCATAACCTATATGTGATCTGCTTTTTGAAAATTAATCATAATACAAATATAACAACTGTGTTATACACTTGTATTCATAGCTCTACAACTAATCGGTTAGAGGTGTTTTTTTACTTTTCGTGCAACATCTTCCATCTCGGTAAATTTGTTAAAGATGTCCCTTTCCTTGGATTAAACCAGAGATTAGTATCGGTTTCATTTATTATTTTCTGCTAATCAATCCTTTACTCATTTGTCTTGCATTAGGCAATGTTTTCCAAACATATGATGCATTAATATCCACTTGAACCATCCATAATTTTTGTTATAGCATTATCTATTTATAGTCCCTAGCCAACATGCAATTTGATGTTAAAACCTCCATAAAAGTTTTAGCATATTTGCATGTAATGGATCTTTCGGTTTTCTTACGCCAAGCCTACTTCTATTTTTATTTTTCATACATCTTCCTAGCTTAACTTACAAGATTTATTTTTCCAAAGAAAATTTAAGTACTAAGTTGATTTTCTGTATTATTGTCATGGGGTTTTGATAGAAATGCATCTGGAAGCCTATAATGAGGTAAATCAAAGATTTAGTGAGTTCAGTTCTACCACTAGTGTTCAAAAACTTTTTATTCCAATTGTAATTTTTTTATTTATTTTATCCAAAAGTGGTCCAAAATCTTTTGCTTTCAATTTACTAGTGCTAAAAACATGATTGTAGTGTTTTGACAATAACAACCATACGATGATGCAACTAGTGTGTTTATAAAGTAATTTCAGGTCAAGTAACAATACGATGAAGGATAAAGATTATTTATTGTCAATACAAGCTAATTTAGAGAAATATCAATTATTATTGCACTACAAGGCTTACGGAGTGAAGACAAAAGCTTGAACAAATTATGATGGTGGTAACAAATCATTGGAGAGCCACCATAACTGTAGCAACCCGCCCTTCGTAATATCCAAAAAAAGTCAATGTCTTACATCATCGCTTGACTTTCGAATACCATAAAAGATAGATTGTTGGGGTAAAATTAGAACAAAACACTGAATCAAGACCTCAATAAGATCTCACAACGGAATGATAACATATAATATACAGAATATACATACACAAAACTGGATGACAATATATAAGAGAACGTACTAGCGAAAGCAACTTCGAAATAAATATCAATACAGAAAGTTAGAATACATTGACTCCTAATAGCATGGACTTCTGAGTAAATATCTGATATAACGGGTCTCATATATAAATACATATATGTCATGTACAATTACAACATCAAGTACATATACAAAGTATCAACATCGCCCCCATAGAATGCTCCAACTGTCCTGGAAGCATATCCCCAAAAGCATCTAACTCCCAAACTACTCAATCAAGTACCCAAGAGTTGTCATAGCATAAATAGACAAAGACAAAATGCGGGTCGGACATAAAGCCTGGTGTGAGGGGAACTATCTTAAAATACTGTATATTAAAACTATATACAAATAAATAGGAGACCCTGAGTACCTAATCAATCTATCAACTTACCACACCCCATCCTATCTGATCACTCACCTCAAATTTACACTTCTGGTACACCCTTTGAAATTGAAAAAAGAAGTCTCAAATTTTATAATGCTTGGGTGAATGACCCTGAGTACTGATGTTATTATATCTGCTTGGACCATTAATTGTTATGGTAAACCCATGTTTAGATTATGCAGGAAATTGAAGAACACAAGAACTAAACTAAGGGCCTGGGCTAAGAAAAAATATGGTGATGGCAATCTGCAGTCCGCTCAAATAAAGGAGGCCCTCCTTGTTGCTCGGCATAACATGATGGAAAACCCTGATTATCACCGAGCTGCTGAAGAGGAAGGAAGATTGTACAACGCTCTCAACAAAGTTCTTAAGCTTGAATGTAGCATGAAGAGGCAGCAGCTCCACAATAAATGGATAGAGGAGGGTGACAGGAACACTTTATATTTCCATGCTTCTATCAAAATAAAATAAGCCAAGAATCGTATTTTTTCCTTAACTGATGAGAATGGCTTATTACACTCTTGATGCTGCTCTTCTGAACTACTATACTGGTCTTCTTGGCAATACCTCAAATTTTATACCAAACTTGGATTTGGTATCTAATCTAAAGCTTCCTTGCATATCCACTGCCCAGGCTGCATCTCTTATCACTAAAGTGTCTGATGCTGAAATCAAAAGCACGCTATTCTCTATGAACAAAAAATCTTGTGGTGGCCCTGATGGATTTAATGTCCACTTTTCCCCACAAGTTGGGATATAATTGGTCATGACTTCTGTAAAGCTATTCACAATTTTTTTGATAATGCAGGATGCTTGGTGTTGTGAATGCTACTAACCTAGTGTTACTACCCAAATCCTCTCCAGCAAGCACAACATCATCCTTCGGACCAATTGCTTGTGGCAATGTGGCATACAAGTGCATCTCCAAGATTTTGGCTACAAGACTTGTAGGAGTTATGGCTGATATATCTCCCCTAATCAGGTTGCCTTCCTACCGAGGAGAAAGATCCTTGATAATGTCTTACTGTCACATAAGCTCTAGAAAGGATATGGTAGAACTAACTCTTCAAAGGCAGCTACGATGAAACTCGATATAAAAAAGGCATATGACTCAATTCGTTGGACTGCAATAGTGAGAATTATGGCTACCATGAGATTTCCTAAGCCCTTTGTTGCTTGGATTTACTCTTGTATATCCACACCCATCTTCACTCTGAATTACAATGGTAAAGCTACTGGATTCTTCAAAGCAACCAAGGAATCAGGAAAGGGGATCTGATATCTTCCTATCTCTTTATTCTTGTGATGAAGGTGTTCACGATTGTATTAACACAATGTTATGCTGATAAACAAATCAAATATCACCCAAAGTGTAAGCAAACTTCAGTCACATCTTTTCTTTTTGCTGATGACATCATGTTATTCACAAAACCAGAGCTTTTGTCTATTGCCTGCATAATGAAGACCATTGACAATTTCTATTTGATGACTGGGTTAAAGCTCAACTTGAATAAATCAAGCTTAATTAAAACTGGGATACTGGATGCTCTTTCCGATGATCTCCACCTAGCTACTGGCCTCCTCATGATGGACCATGACATGAATTACTTGGGATTTCCATTGCTTATTGGAAGAATAACCACAGCTTTCTGTCTTCCTTTGTACAATAAAATCACTGCTATGATTAATTGCTGGGCCAACAGGTGGCTGACCTAAGCTGGTAGGCTAGTATTGATTAAAGAAGTTAGCTTCCCTATGATTGTTTATTGGGCTAGAATGTTCATTCTACCGAGGAAGGTACTAGGCATGGTGAGAAGTGCTATGTTGAGATTCTTTTGGACTGGTTCTATACACACTAGAAAACCACTGCCTTGCTCTGTAACGGCCCGGATTTTCGACCTTCGAAAATCAACATCAATACGTCCACTGTATAGCATGCCGAGCAATCGAGTGCCGCAAATACCAGATCGTTAGAGGAAAAGAAGAAAGAGGTAGAAGAAGAAACAGAAACACCAACACAGAATCTCACAATCGCAGCGGAACAATATATAATAGATAATAACATGTCTTTATACAAAAAGAACTACAACTGTTATTTACACATTACGTCATCAGAGTACAACACATCAATAACTCAATACTGGACAATTATAATAACTTGTCCTCACAAGTGCAGAATATACAGCCAATACACAACGGAATAAAATCAAACATGAGTAATACGTCTTCGTCATCCAGCTCGTCTCCTGAGCTCTATAACATCCTATCCTGTATCTGTAATACTCGGTCTGACCCGAGCATTATAATAAAATAACACTCGAGTCAGTCTGGAAAACCAACGTGAGAAAACACACTCAATTCGAATTATTAAAGTTATCAAAATCCATTGAAAAACAAAGGTATCTCATAAGACCACGCCACACATAAACACGATGTGTTTTTACCTTACGATAACCAAAACATTTTATATCAAAATCATCTGATATTATAATAATGTTTAGGTACAAATACTTATTCAAATAGCCGAAATTGTTAATTAATTAAATTCCAGCATACTAAGCTCTACAACCAAAGCCGTAAAGGTACGTATTGGAGAATGGATTCCATACGAATGACTAGGCACTGGGGTACCACCTATCACAGTACACATCTAGAAAAATGTACCGAGGACCACGCCGAGATCCCCTGCAACACAAGACCGGACTACCCCTAACCTGGATAGACCGAATATGCTATCACCCCAGGTGTTCCCACCCTTACCGAGTTCTTCCACGCACCGTAGTAATAATATCCGAGGGTATCTAGAAAGGTAATAAACATTCCCTAATTGGGTGTGACCAATTAGCCTTGCTGCATCTCCCTTGATTTTAAGTCATTTCCGGTTGATGAGGCTTGAGGCTACGATTACCTTGTAAAGAATTTATACTTGGAATGCTCATTGTCCTCCAATGAAAATGTACTGATAGCATTCATCCATACAAGTCCGTTCTGTGTCCGAACAAAACCGAAGGCACTATTCCTACTACTTCCATTTTGGAATCATCCTCAGGTTAGTAGCGATTAGCCCTTGCACTTCAATGCTTCATCTTCGATTCCATGCTCTTGTCTTCACTTCGAAAATGTATTCGTTGGATCAAAGTGGTGTTCGGATAACTTATATGATCCCGGTCTCTTCGAAAACAACGTTCGATATTTCCGGTAAACTCAACCCCGGTTCTTTAGGAAATAAACAGACGAAAATAATGGAGATCACATCCTAACTCTTAGTGAACGGATTTCCTTATCATCGTCCTAGAAGAACGAAACGAGTTTATACATACAGTATAGCACCTTCCGATGGTAACTATACCATATAATTCCCGTGTTTCTCCGAGATATTTCCAAAGTTATGTTTGGGTCCAGATTTGATAGTCGGTTATTTAACTATCAAATAAACAATCATTCAACCAAAGAGTTCATTTTCCACTGAAAACACTAAGTCTCATTAATTTAATTTTAATAAATTAAATCTCTTTATCAAAAGGTATGTACTTATCTTATCGGAGTAAGTACGTTCACTAACCATTCTTTTCAAAAATATTTGAAAACCCTTTAAAATAAATATGGAAAGCACCATGCGGTATCAACCATGGATTCACAGCACAAAGATTACGTCTCCATCCCAGAGAAATCCAAAACTTAACTGCAGGCAATCTCTGCCTCCGATTCCGCCATGAAAATATACCATCACTTTTCGAAAACTTTATTTAATAATTATCTCAAAATAATGCTTATAAAGTTTCTATAATAATTTTCCAAGTTTAAATTAGACAAAAACTTTTAAATAAAAGTTATTATATAAACTATATTAATATTAAATAATTTATCTTTTAAAATAATAATACTGATTAATTCTTAAATAATAATTAACTTAATATTAACTCATTATAAACTAACTTAGTTAATAATTAAATAGACTTTAAACAACTTAAAATAATTACATAACTTTGAAACAATAATTAATTCTGATTTATTAATAAGATTCTAGTCTATTTACAAGACTTGTTTATAAAACTTATAATTCATTTCGACAATTTAAAAATATTTAAATAACTAACTTTCTGGAAATATTCTTATGCTAAAACATTTTTAAATTATCTAGTTTAATAATTAAAAATCCCCTTTTTAAAACAAACTCAATTTCTCGATAAAAATATATTTTCCAAATTCCAAATTAACCAATCTAATATTTATAAATCCCTCTCGATTTAACACCAATCGGTTTATGGACAAATTTCGTAAATCCCCTTTTTCACATTTCTAAAAGTAAATCTATCTTTTATTTTTAAACCGATTTACCCATCTCATTATAAATTCTTACTGTGAATTTATCTCTTCAATTTATCAACTAATAATCATTTCACCTTTTATATAAACATTGTTTATAAATCCCATAGTCTCATTTCCAGTTTACAACGGTTTCACATCACTTAAATCCATTATAACCCGATTTCTAAATTAATTTCCATTTATAAATCAATTTCTTAAATTGAATTCCATTTATAGATTAACTCCTTGAATAACCAAAACTATATTTCAAACCAATCAAATCTCGAATTTTCTTTTATTCCGTAATTTAGAAATCTTATCTAAGATCCAGTATCACCAATCTTATACTTATTTCCAACTTCCCTTCTACTCTCCCAATCTATTTAAAATCTTGATTAAAAAATCTTTAATGTTTAAAACAAGTATCAATTAGGAATTATTTTAAAAAAAAACCTATATACATATATAATATTCCAAAATCTCTATTTACAATACCACGAAATAGTTAAGATAAATTTAGAATCATTTATTTTATCACAACATTTCCTTTTTAATTAATCCAAATTCTATATAAATAACTTCAAAAATCCCTTTTTAATTTATTTCCAAATTCAAACATATATTTACAGTATTTTAAAATACCAAAATCTAGACCAGTATTACCATAACATCCAATAAATTCAAATCGCACCATAATCTATCACATATTATTCAAAACAAATCATATATCACTATACATGAAATTAAATTCAACATTTTTGAGGAATACAGTTGGATCCCTCTAACCTGTTTTCCTACATCCACAGATGTTAGAATAACACAAAATACCAATCCCGCTTCGAGGTGGGATATCGCGGTATATAGGATCATTCGCTATTATGCGGGGCACATAGGGTCTCATCCGCTCCAATAGGCGAGAAATATCAATCCAACTACTAACATATATTACTGTATATATTATAACATCCAACTGATAATAATTATCAGATTCAACCAGACATCCAATAATTAATTTTAACTTTTTAAAATTAACTAGTAATCTAAAATTGAGTGAGATTAACTCACATTGATTTTTGTCGACGCTGAAGTGATCCGTTTTTAATTTTTAAAATTAAACGGATGTTTAATTTTTACCAAAATTCCTACTAGCTCCAATTGTCACCAAATCAATTTAATTTTGTAGAATACGCTATTACGAACACAACGACGCAAAAATTTACGATCAAATCTGACCTAGAATTTGCAAGTTATGACATTTATGAGAATTTGAATTTAATAAACAATTTATATAACTAATTTCTTTTTAAAAAAAACAAGCCCATTAACCTAACAAACCCGGCCCGCTCAACATTGCTTCTCCCTCAAACGAAAATGCTCTTCGCACTCGTACCTAACAACTCCATTGTCGCTCCTTCTTCCTCCCTTATCTCCCCCATCCTTGCGCTAGAACCTCCGAGATTCCCACCGTTGGCCTCTCCATCAGATTCTCCATTTCCCTGTACTAATGGTATCACACCCGAGCCTCCCCAGCAAAAAGCGATCTGCCCCTTCCTTTCTCGACCGTACATGGTCGCACGACCCAAGGTATCATCGAACAGCACCATACTCCGGCCGGAGATGTGCTATGGCGCCACGAACCTACTGCAACCACCCCCACAGGCCCTCGTTGTCCCTACTCCGAGCAATAGTTAACCCTAGCCTAGCCATGTATTGTCGACTCTTCCCAAATACAACCGAGCACACCGAAACCCACCAAGCTACAACTTTTAATTTTGTCTGAACGATTTGATTTCATTCGCATTCTCTATTTTTATTTTTTTGTTCAGCCATTTCTTTTTCCTTTTTTTCTCTTCTAGTTGATTTAATTTTCGAAAAGAAAGGAGAGGCAAGTTCGGCTGTGTGTTTTAAAGAGGGAGAGAGGGAAACGTGATTTTAAAAAGGAGGTAGCGTGTTTGAATAGGTGTACAACGATTTGAAAAGAAGAAAAAAAAGCTGATGTGAATTTTTTTTGACAATACAATATATTAATTAAATTTCAAAATGTCTCGTTTTACGTAACTTAAAATTTCGAACTCTTATCGAGGCGTGCCGCTAGGCGTTTATAATGTTATACCCCTATTTAGAACGCATTGGAAAAGGTTTCGAGTCCTAATTCGATCGTATGGAGAAGATAGCTTTTTGGATCCAATTATTATATTGAATTTTCGATATTAATTTCAACGCGTTTCTATCTCGTACGACCAAACGATAACTCCAAACACTACGAAATTTGAAATCCGGTAATACTTCCATAAGCTTGGAACTCCTAAACGTAATGATGGTCTGGGTTTTCATAACATTCTTACTTGGAATATTGCTGCCTTTAGCACACATTTTAACAACTTGATCTCCAAGTCTGGCTCTTTGTGGGTTCAGTGGACATGGATGCATAGTATAGGTAGTAAGAGTTTCTGGACAATGGATGCCCCTCAAGCTTGTAGCTGGGCATGGAGAAGGATTCTTGGCCTTCATGAAACTTTCCTGCCTTATGTTAGAGTTAATATAGCTGCTGATTCGAACATATTTTTCTGGGATGATCCATGGAGTGCTAGGGGGATATTCTATTTAAGATATTGACCCATCAACAAATAATACAGACAGGTATAGCCAGAAATGCAACTGTCAGTCTTTTTTTATAATTGGCCATACTCTTCTACCCTATTCCTGCAATCAAGTCATCAGAGCACTTTGGCAGAGAATTGAGGCTGCAGATTTCAAAACATTTGATTGTGACATTGTCAGTTGGGCTAGTAAGCAACACTCCACCAAGCAGATCTATTTGAGCTAGCTAAATTGGCACCATGACTAAATTCAAATAGACTATGCAAATATGGAACAACAAAGCTACTCCTGCTAATAACCTCATGATGTGG